>BSYR01000004.1:15817500-17067500 GCA_030270665.1 Hibiscus trionum
GTGTAAAGGTGAGTAGTTTTGACCTTTGTGAAAGCATGTTGTGTGATTGTGCATTGTTTTAGCTTTAATGAGATGAAATGCATGCAAGTTGATGGAATGAGATGAATTTGTGATGTTATACTATGATTGGAGTATAGATGGGGAACTTGTTGCCATATCATTACTATTGGAAAGAATTGTTTTGAAAATGAACTTGAGCACCTTGGATTTCTTGCCTTATATTGCCTAACTGAGATTTATTGCATTTTTCTAGTTGTATTGTTTTGAAATGGGGCCACATAGAGAGCATAAAATAAACACGGAGGTCGAGAATGAGGCGAATGAGAATGATGAGTGTGTCGAGAATATACCACCTCCTCCTCCTGGTGGACCACCCGGTGGTGGTGGAGCAGGGGCTGGTGCTGCGGGAGCTTGAATAGGGGTTGCTGAACCCGAGGGAGCACGAGGGCAAGATGCTCCTGATATGACCGTGCTGATTCAAGCTATTGCTGGAGCCTTTTGGGCGGCAGTAACTGGTGCTCATGTGGCTGCACCTCAGGCTGATGCTGGTGTGAGTTTGCCTCTGGAGCGACTTCGCAATCTGGGAGGGACTGAGTTTAGGGGGCTGACCCCTGAGGGTTCTGAGTCTTGGTTGGAGAGCACCAAGAGAATCCTTGGACAAATGATTTGTAATGATGTCCAGAAGTTGGGGTGCATCGTATCTCTGTTGCATGGTGATGTCTATACGTGGTGGACGACCACTATAGTTTGTTTGGAGGATGCTGAGGTATCTTGGACGTTCTTTTTGAATGCGCTCAAGAGGAAATATTTGGGAGTCCGTTATCTAGACGAGAAAAAGAGGGAGTTTATGTCCCTAGTGCAAGGTAGCATGTCGATGGCAGAATATGAAGTGCAGTTTGTACGACTTAGCCAATATGCACCAGATTTGATCCCTAGTGAATGGGAGAGATGTGAGCGGTTCAGATATGGGCAGGTGGCTGATGTGAAAACATATATGCTTGCATCAGATTATACCGATTTTGATGTCTTGGTCACTCGAGCCAAGGACATTGAGCTGAATCTTGGTCTGGCGAGTCGAGCAGGAGGATCTAGCTCGAGGAAGCGAGCTGCGAATCGTGATATTGAAAGGGATCAATTTAAGAGACCTAAGGATAGAAGGTCACACATGGATGCTATACGTGGAGGAGGTAACCACGGGAGAGGTCAGCAAGGGCCGAATGCTTTCAACCGTACCTCTTAATGTAATCGGTGCGACAGGAGGCACACGGGAGAGTGCTGGGGCAATGTTGGTACGTGCTAGAATTGTGGTTCCCGTGGGCACATGAAACGGGATTGTCCTCAGCCGATACGAGAGGGGCAGGCTCCGGTGAGAGCAGTTGAGCTGCAGAGAGGTCGTGGGCGCGGTCGTGGCAATTTTCAGTGTAGAGATGATGGAGCGAGGAATGTTGCACATGTTGTAGCCGTTCAGCCTGAAGGAGGTGGCCAGGCTAGAGTGTATGCCCATCGTGAAGGGAGGAATGACACTGACGTGATCGCAAGTACCTTTACTTTGTAGTCTTTGTCATTACTTTCTCTAATTGATTATGGATCTACAGATTCGTACATATTGCGTGAACATGCTCAAATGCTTGGTTTGCATGTTGAGTCTTTGGATGTTTGTATGCGTGTAACTAGTTCTTTCGGTGAAACGGTTGTAACGAGGAGGTAGTATAAGAGGTGTCCCTTTAAGATGCAAGAACATGTGTTCTTGGTGAATCTTATGGAATTGCCTTTCTATGGATTCGATGTAATCCTTGGTATGGATTGGCTCGTTGAGCATAGGGAAGTTGTGAATTTTGAGAATAAGCGAGTTTCGCTGAAACATGCTGATGATTATGAAGTTGTGGTGGTAGGAGAGAACGTGATGTCTTATCTAATGTGGTTTCTATAGCGACTAAAAAATAGAAAATACATAGGTACCTCGGAAGTCGCTCGGACAGACCGGGTTTTAATTGGGTTTTTAAAAAATTTAATCGGATTTTAAAAAATAGAGGAGTCGCCACCGGCCATTTAAAAATGGTAGACCGGACACCGAAATAAAAACCAGAGATTCTTCTTTTGAAAATGGGTTCGGGAGTCGGTTACACGCGAGGAAGGATGAGCACCCCCGTCGTGCCCGAAAATCGGTACCGAAAACATTACCGCTTAATTAATATTAAATTTTGCGAATTAAAGTGACGATCGTATCGGAATTCGGTTATATGATTGAGTAGATTTTAAAAGTCTTAATATTCGAGAAAGAACGCCCGAACCACCACCACTACGACTGGTACTGGCCTCGTTCATTCCCGAATAAAAAGACGTTCGCATTGCAATTTATATAATTCGAGATGCAACCTATCATGGCGTATTGAGAACAAATAATTAAGACGAGGGACAAATATGAACAAGTCCACGAAAAAGCATGGAATAAATAAAGCAAGTGTCTAAACATGACAATTAAATGCATGAGCAAATATGGACATGAACAAACGGAAATAGCGCTAAACAAACATTCGATAAGCAACAATCTAAACACGATAAGCATGCATATGAAAACAAGCACAAACAATATGGCAAGAACATATATTAAAAAGGGCAAAAATGCATGAGTAACAACATATAGTATAACCAAACTTAAAAATGCAAAGTAAACAGATAAAATGCAAACTGACAGGGACCACAATGATAATAAAACCATTTGACACATTAACTAAAAGTGCAAAATGGGACTAAATTGAAAAGAAACGGAAACTTGAAAGGACGCAAAGGGGAATTTTACCAATCGAATACTGATTAAAATGAAGACAGGGACGAAATTAAAAAGTTTTAAAAAGTTCGAGGGACCGTGACCAGGATTTAGAAAAGCGGAGACCCTTACGAGGGTATTTTCCAAACGCGGAGGGGTTAGAAAAGAAATAGACCATTTTTAAAATATTAAAACACTATAAAAGGGGCCTTAAAAACACTTGGCTCCCCTTTTGCCCAACTTAAACTTTCTCAGACCCCTCCCTCTCTCTACTCCTCTCATTCTCCGACGCCGAAAAATACACCGGTCGTCGCTACCGGTGATAGGGGAAACCAAAAGCCCATAAAACGCTTATTTTTCCTCTCTTTTTTAAAAGAACCGAAAATAGAAAAGAATATCCCCCTTTGCGAAACCCTAAAATGCAACCCGAAAACCCCTTTTACTTGAAAATCTGAAACCTCCCCTTCCTTGACCATTCCGTCGTCGTTTCACCGAGTTCGAACCTTCGCAAAGGCCCAACGGCTTATCAACGATTGGAGGTGACTCGGCCGAAAGAGAGTCGACACGACTGAGGGTAAAAAAACTCTGACTTTTTCTTTTTTCTTTGCCTCTTTTTTATTTTTCTTATGCATGCAATCGAAATAGGAACAAATATACCTCATAAGGCTTTTTTATTGATTTTTCTCTGTCAAAATTCTCCTCCTCACAATGGCTTTTTGGTTCGGATTTATATCCGAAAAATTACATGCAACTCCCTTTTTTCTCTCTGTTCTGCTCTCTGTTTTCTTGTCTTTGTTGACATTTTTTTGCATTTTTGTCTTGGTTTACATTTTTGGGTTATCTGACTTCTAATCTCGGCTGTTGCATGTCGAGTTTTGCCCAAAACGGCGTTGGCGTGCTCCGGGTCAGAGGTGGCAGAGGCGTGTGCAGACGAGTGGTCACAGGACCGAGCTACGCGCGCGTGGGGGAGTTGAGTCATCACGGACGCGCGCGTGGGATGTCAGTGGGCATCTCGTGCAGGGCACGCGCGACTCTGGTCCGTTCGATCGAGCCTTGATCTAACGGTGGGGGGCATGTGCGGCGCGGATCAAGGTCACCCTCATTAGGTTTTCGCTCTTTGATGCGGTTTGGGCCGTTGGATTGCCTCCAGATCCAACAGCATTGGAGGTGTGCGGCGCCAGACCCTTAGGGCTCCTCTAGGGTTTGTCTTTGCGGGATGGATTTGGACCGTTAGATCTAAGCAGATCCGACGGCTAAGGCTTGTGGCGACTGAAGCAACAAACAAGGGAACGTTAGGGTTTCTTTATTTGTTTGGGCTATGTATTTATTTGGGCTTACCAGGCCAACATGTATATTTATTTTAAGTTTGGACTCTTATTATTATTTATTCAATGCATTTTGGGCTTTTATTTCTTTACTTATGTTTTATTATTATTTATTATTATCCTGTTATAATAATATTAATAAAGTTAATAAAAAACAATAATAATAAATAATAACAAACCTAGCAAATATACTTACTAATGAAGGATAAAAAAGTACCATAGTAATGTTTAGGTTTTTTTTTGTAACATTAATAACATAACAATGCTACGAATAATAATAATCCTAAAAGGCAACATATACACATTCAAGCATTATTACTTAAATTATACTTATATCTAATATGTCACATGCACTTATAAATACACTAAATAACACTCCTAATAGTAAGGTAATAATATGTATGACATATGTATATTTATTTTTTCTTTTTTTTCTCCCTTTTTTCTTCTTTTTTTTGATCTTTCTTTTTAAATTTTTAAATTTTTAAATTTCCTAATAGCCCGATAAGCCCACTAACAACACAAACATAAAGGGGTTCAAGGTCCGGACAAAATTAGTGATTACAGCTTCGACGCTTGAAGCAAGCTGGTTGATGCATAAAGGGTGCGAAGCTTATTTAGCTTTTGTAATGAATCCTAGCACGAAGGAGGTGTGGGTGTAAGATATAAGGACATTGCATGAATTCCCTGGGGTGTTTCCGAAGGAGCTACCTGATTTACTGCCTATTCAGGGGGTTGAGTTCGGAATTGAGTTGTATGAGAACACAACTCTGGTGTCCATCGCTCCCTATCGAATGGCACCTAAGGAGTTGAAGGAGTTGAAGACGCAACTTCAGGAGTTGCTTGACCGAGGCTTTATTCGGCCTAGTGTGTCACCTTGGGGTGCACTGGTCTTGTTTGTTAAGAAGAAAGATGGCACGATGAGGATGTGCATTGATTACCATTAGCTGAATAAGTTGACTATCAAGAATAAGTATCCTCTACCGAGGATTGATGATCTTTTCGATCAATTTCGTGGAGCGGCTGTGTTCTCAAAGTTTGATCAACGGTCGGGGTATTATTAATTGAAGGTTAAGGATGTGGATGTGCCGAAAACTGCTTTTCGGACAAGATATGGGCATTATGAATTTCTGGGGATGCCATTCGGTTTGACGAATGCTCCTGTTGCATTCATGGATATGATGAACAGGGTGTTTCATGAGTTCTTGGATAAGTTTTTTGTGGTGTTCATCGATGACATACTTGTGTACTCTCGTACCAAGGAGGAGCACGAGGAACATTTGAGGATTGTTTTACAAGTGGTGCTAGAGAATAAGCTTTATGCTAAGCTGAGTAAATGTGAGTTTTGGTTGAAGGAGGTTGTTTTCCTTGGTCATGTGGTTTCGGCCGAGGGAATTCGCGTTGATCCTCAGAAGATTGAAGTGGTGGTAAACTGGAAGCCTCCTAGGTCTGTTCATGAAATTCGTAGTTTCCTTGGTTTGGCGGGTTAATATCGGAGGTTCGTGGATGGATTTTTCAAGATTGATGCTCCTTTGACGAAGTTATTGCAGAAAGATGTTAAGTTTGAGTGGACGGAAGCGAGACAACAAGCTTTAGAGAAGCTAAAGGAAGATTTGACGCAAGATCATATCTTAATTCAACCTGAATCTGGAAAAGAGTTTGTGGTGTATAGTGACACATCCTATGTGGGTTTGGGGTGTGTGATGATGCAAGAAGGTAGGGTAGTAGCTTATGCATCGCGACAGTTGAAGGTGCATGAGCGTAACTATCCCACGCATGACATTGAGTTAGCGGCAGTGATGTTCGCTTTAAAGATTTGGAGACATTATCTATATGGTGAGAAGTGTACTGTGTACACGGATCACAAGAGTTTGAAGTATCTTATGTCTCAGAAGGAGCTAAATCTCAGGCAACAACGTTTGGTGGAGTTGCTTAAGGATTACGACCTAACGATCGAGTATCATCCAGGAAAGGCCAATGTTGTGGCCGATGCCTTGAGCAGGAAAGTGGCGGTGGAGTTGAGAGCGATGTTTGCTTATTTGAGCATATCACGAGATGGTGGCTTTGTTGCTGAGTTGCAACTGAAGCCATCTTTTGTTCAGTTCATAAAGGATAAGCAGTTGCTTGATGATTCTCTTGTACCACATGTTCAGGATATTGCGAAAGGAAGGCCTTCAGACTTCGGTTTCAATGATGATGGTGTTCTATGCTTTGGGAGTCTAATAGTGGTGTCGAGTGATGTGGAATTGCGGCGCACTATTCTGACTGAAGCTTATGGTAGTCCTTTCGCTATGCACCCTGGTAGTACGAAAATGTATCGTGATTTGAAGGATGAGTACTACTGGGTGGGGTTGAAGAAAGATGTTGCGGAGTTCGTTAGCAAATGTATGGTTTGTCAGCGGGTTAAGGCTGAACATCAGGTTCCTTATGGGTTGTTGTAGCAGTTGAGAATCCCAGAATGGAAGTGGGAAAGGATTACCATGGACTTCGTGTCTGGGTTGCCATTCTCGCCATCGAAGAAAAATTCGGTGTGGGTGATTGTGGATCGCCTTACAAAGTGTGCACATTTCTTGCCTGTGCATACTACGTATACCTTGGATAAGCTAGCTGAGCTGTACATTGCTGAGATTTTGTGGTTGCACGGGGTGTTGAAATCTATAGTATCAGATAGAGATCCGAGGTTTACATCGAGGTTCTGGGCATGTTTGCATCAAGCTTTGGGTACGCGGTTGAATTTCAGTACTTCTTTTCATCCGCAAACGGATGGATAGTCAGAGCGTATTATCCAAGTGCTTTAGGATATGTTAAGGTGCTGCGTTATTGAGTTTCAATGATCTTGGGAGAAGCACTTCCCTTTAGTTGAGTTTGCTTATAATAATAGTTACCAGGCAAGTATTCAAATTGCACCGTATGAGGCTTTGTACGGGAGAAAGTGTAGAACTTCCCTTTGTTGGGCTGGAACAGGGCAAGAGTTGATTTTGATGCCAGCTTTATTAAAAGGATTCACCGATAAGGTGAAGCTCATTTGTGAACGTTTGAAGGCAGCGTCGGACCGACAAAAGTCTTACCTTGGCGAACGTGTGTTTCTGAAAGTTTCACCTTGGAAGAAGGTGATGAGATTTTGTCGGAAGGGCAAATTGATTCTGAGGTTTATTGGGCCATAAGAGGTGATAGAGTGTGTGGGTCTTGTTGCTTACTAGTTGAGACTGCCTTCAGAGTTGAAAAAGATACATAATGTGTTCCATGTATCCATGCTTCAGAGGTATAGATCGGATCCGTCGCATGTTATGCCTGTAGAAGAGGTTGTGATGAATCCAGACTTGGTGCTCCAGAAACCGATTGGGCAACTTTCAATCAACACAAACTGTTGGTTTGGGAAGGAGATAGATAGATAGATAGATTTAAAAGCATGAGATAGAAAGAGCATGTTGTAGAAAATGGTTTTCGAGAAAGAGATTTAAAAGCTTGCATTGTTGTGTTGGTGTTTTTAGAGCATGCCTCACTAAGCTATCGTGCTTACGCTCTCTTTTACCAACAATGTAGATAATTGAGACACTTTGGGCAGCAAGGAGGCTTAAGAAGATCCAAGGAATAGTAAAGCTCAAGTATGGTGATGTTTGGCACTTACTTTAGTATTGATATTTGGCAATGTGAACTAGTGGTTTGCTTTGGGAGATGTATTTTAGATTCCATATGGTTGATGCAAGTAATGTATGGTTTATATGGTTTGTAGGAGGTCTTTATTTTGGTTTACTTATTCTTGCTATATGGTGTGATTATGGTTTGTGTCTTAAGCATGCTTCATGATTTGCCTTGCTATGCTTGAGTTAATCAACTAAATGCTGCTATGTGTTTTGGAACTACATGTTTATATGTTTGAGTGGATGCCATAAGCATGTAATTGTGATTTGCGGATGATTAGTTGAAGTTTGAAATGATTTCAAGGTTGAAATTGGGATAGTTCTGGTATGCGTATCGATACACGAGCTTGCGTATCGAGACGCATAAGCTAAATTTGTTCTTTTCAGCACAGGCGTTTTGGTACGGTTGAGAAGTGTTTCGGTAGGGGTTTGAAGGGCGTACCGATACGCGGGGAAGCGTATTGATATGGGACCGTTAAATTTGTTAATGTCATCTTTGTAAAGTTTGAATTTGTTACATTTTAGTCCCTGATTTTCAACTATGCAATTGGATGTGTTTGGTTAGTCGACTTTTGATGAAAATTTGCAGAGAAGCATGAAACATGACTAATTGAGTATTGGTAAGCTTAAAATCAGAAAAGCCTTTGTAATTTTTAGAAATTACATTTTGGTCCCTAAACGTCTAGTTTGTACAATTAAACCCCTAATCGAGATCTGATCGTTGTGTCGTTTCTTCCTATGCCTTTTGGTGATCACATAGGACTAATGTTGCATCTAGAAATGATAAAAAGAAAAAAAGGGTCTTCAATCGGAGTCGGCTTTAATGAGTTGGCTTCGGTTTTCCCCGTGTAATCACCTATGTTCGGGTCAACCGTTTAGACTGGGCTAAGGGGGTTACAGTCCAATCCCTGTAGGAGATGATATCCTTTATACTTTAACTTTATAGGAGTGTGCACTTGCGCTCATAAATAGAGAACACCCAAACGCTCTACAAGTTTTTGGCGTCGTTGCCGGGGATTGGTAACAGCGAAATTCGTCTTTAATTTCTGCACTTTTATTTCTTTGCATTTTTTTATCTAGAAAAAAAATAAAAATAATAGAATTTTACAGTTTCCTTTGCTAGTGTATGACCAAGGCAAATCCAAAAGGAAAAATCCTTTATTACGACGATATAGAACGAAGAAGAAGGAAAAGCAGAGGTAAACATGGAAAACGACAACCCTGCCAACAATGCTATGAACGAAATGGATGGGCAGCAATACCCGCCGCCTAGAGATCAACAAGATCCACCAAGGCAGCAGCCCCTATTCCGCCTAGGCAGCCACATTATGTTCGAGCCACCAGGGATTATCTGGAACATGACTTTAGAGGATTCGATCTGACAGTGACAGAACCTGAGATTAAGGCGGATCACTTCGAGCTGAAGCTTGTTATGTTTAACATGATCAATATGTTAGGGCAATTTGGAGGAACTGCCACCGAAGATGCTTGGCAGCACTTAAGAGGATTCCTGGACATCTGCAGGGCATTCAAAATACACGGAGTCCATCAAGACGTGCTGAGGCTGAGATTATTCCCATATTCACTGAGGGATAGCGCAAAACATTGGTTAAACAACCAGCCAGCAGGGTCATTCAACACATGGACATAGCTGTGCTAGGATTTTCTGGACCGTTTCAGCCCGTCCAAACAGCCTTCCGACAAGGGGATGATTAGACGATGTATGAATCATGGAAGCGGTACCAACAGATGCTGAACAACTGCCCGCTCCATGGTTTCCCGGCTTGGACACATGTGTCAATGTTCTATAACGGGGAGAACTACACAAATCGGATGGTGATTGATGCCCACAGCCAATGGAATCATCCTCGACAGACCACCAGAGGAGGCATTGCGGATCCTGAACCAAGCCACCAAGAACGGTTACAAGTACCCAACAGCCCGCCGAGGCAGCATTAGGCGGCCTGCCTTAACAAGATGACAGAGCTGGTCATAAGAAAAATGAAACCCGCTGGGAAAGCCTATGAGGTCAAGGCTGTGGAGGCGTTCTACGACGAGTGTGGGGGAAACCATGATATTTCTGAATGCACTGCATCTGCCAACTTTATGGGAGGATACGAGAGGAACAGCAGGCCTGCCCAAAACACATACAACCCCGGATGGAAGAACCATCCCAACTTCTCCTAGAGCAACCCCAAAAGTATTGCCAACCCACAACAGCAATAGGGAAGCTACCAACAAAACCTGTCCAGACAGCAGGCTCAGCAGCCGCAAAATAATAATTCACTAGAAGAATTCTTCATACTTTTATGTCTAGAACCAGTGATTTTATTGTTCACACTAATAAATTTATTGATAAAACCGAGTCTTTCATGGACAGGACGTAGATGAAGATGAACAACCAAGAGGATGCGATAAAGAACCTAGAGACCCAATTTGGGAAGTTAACAGAGATCTTTAGCAGCAGAACAATGGGAGCAACATCTAGGAGTGCAGAAGCAGCAACCAAGCTCACTTCTGAGCAGTGCAAAGCCATAGCTGCCAGAAGTGGGAAGCAGTTGGATGAACCAAAGGAAATTCAACTAGAAACACAACCAGCACCGAAAGAACAGCCTGCCACAGCAGCATCAACACCAGCTGCCTTAGCAGCCGAACCTGACAGCGGTCCTGCAGCATATGATCCTCCACAGATAAAGTTCTCCTGCAAATAACGTATAGAGGACATTCGCCTGCCAGCACCTTTCCCCCAGAGGCTTAAGCAACAGAAGCAAGAGCACCAGTTTAGGAGATTCCTGGATATTCTAAAGCAGGTGCACATAAACATCCCTCTAATAGAAGCCATTCAGAACATGCCCAACTATGCCAAATACCTCAGGGACATGGTTTCAAAAAGGAAGAGGATTGAAGAATTCGAAACAGTTGTTGTAACAGAGGAGTGCATAGCCATGTTGCACAACAAACTGCCGCCCAAGCAAACAGATCTAGGTAGCTTTGTTATTCCATGCAGATTAGGCAACAAGCATGAAACAAAAGCCCTGTACGACTTGGGAGCCAGCATCAACTTAATGCCTAAGGCAATCATTGATAAATTAGGAATTGGGCCAGCCAAACCTACCTCCATCATGATGAAACTTGTTGATCACTCTTTTGTACAACCGGAGGGCAAAACGGAAGACATCCTAGTGAAGGTAGGCAACCTTATTCTTCCATCTGATTTCCTCATCCTAGACTGTGAGGCCGATGAAAAAGCCCCTATTATCCTTGGGCGACCATTCTTGGCCACAGGCAGAACTTTAATAGATGTGGAAAATGGGGAGCTGACCATGAGGGTAGACAATCAGAGCATAAATTTAAATGTGTTACAACCTTCAGAAAAAGAAAAGGAAGGATGCCCAGACGCTTAGGCCGCCAAAATCAGCACAGAGACCGGCCATGGCAGTAGCTGTCGTGACAAACCCAAGGGCAGGCTGAAAGACCCAGCAGCACATCACCTGAAAGAACAAAAGAACCCCCTAGGAGGGAAGGACAAGCCAAACTACCTCAGGAAGTGGTTATGTCTGGGAGATGCACCCAAATGCACTCCCAACATAACTTAATTTTTATTTTTATATTTTATTTTATTTTTATTTTATGTATTAGGATTAGAGTTTAATTTATTGCAATTTTTTGGATTACATTAATTTCCATATTTTTTTATTTGCAAAATTTATTTTAGTATTTAATTATCTTTTCAGGATTAGGAATAAAAGAGTCAGATCAAGAAGAAGGCCCAGCAAGTAGCCCGCCCACCTTCCCGCTAAGACAGCCCAGGGAAGCCCAATGCAGAAAACGCGTAACGGCTAGTTGACCGCTAAGGGCTAGCTGCCAACAGCTACAAAAGTAACGAGCAAAAATATTGTAACGTGCGTGAGACAACTGGACCGTTAGACATTTAATGCCGCCACGACACCTCTCGACAACCTCTATTTAAACCCTTCTCTCCCCATTCATTCACTTTACCTTTACCTTCTTACCATCTTATTCTTGCATCCACTGCTCTCACATTATTTTCTTTCAAGTTTCAATGAACTTCAACCGTCTCACACATGGCTTCAACATCAGCACCCAAACCCACCTTCCAACACTTCTTCTCCCGCGAAGATGAAAAGAGATACCGAACCCATTTCGCCAAACAAGCCAAATGGGAGGAGCAAGGCTTTCAATATACAAAGGAAACAAGAGATCGTGGCCTAAAACCCAATCTGTTTGAAACTATCCACAGCAAGGGATGGGAACTATTCGCACGGCAACCAGAGATAGCCAACATCACCACGGTCAGGGAGTTCTATGCCCATCATTCCCACCCTGAGCTACCGTTCGTGTTCGTCTAAGGGGAACCCGTCAAGCTCAACGATGTCGTAACCAATAGTTTCTATGGCCTAGATATGAACGACAACCCTCACGAGGAGTGGAGGCAGTCACTGACGGCTGCCGATTATAAGAAACTCAAGGCCAAGTTGTGCAAGCCCAACATGACGTGGTTGGCAGGGAAGCATGGCGATTCTGTCCAACGCCGCCAGCTGCTGCCCGAGGCTATACTATGGAACACATTTATCAATAGGCGTCTACTACCCACCTCCCACAACTCTACTCTCGATCGGCAGCGCCTCGCCCTAATCCACAACATTCTGATGAACCAGCCAATCAACGTGGGAGAAATTATATGTAAGGAAATCCACAACTGCTTCAGAAAGACGAAGGGCAGGTTATACTTTCCATCACTCATCACCGGCCTTTTTGCCAATTTCAATGTCCTAACTGACCCCAAAGATGAGATGACGACAACAAAAGAGGGATGGACCAAAAAAGTCCGCCTGCAGATGATGCAGGCCTAGGAGATAGAGCCCATAACGCCCAGCCAGCCCTCTGCCGCCCAACCTACCCCTCTATTCGCCCCTAAAAGTACTGAAGCTACCTCATCCAATGAAGTCCTCACGTTGTTGTGCACTCTTATCGACAACAAAAAGCGAATCGAGCAGCAGCAACTGACTTTCATGAAATATGCGGGGGAAATCCAAGAAGCCTTTGTGGCTTATCTCCAACAAAAGTTCACTGATGACGGCCCCACCTTGCTACCCTACCCTACTAACTTAGTTGCCACAGCTACCCCAACACAAGGAACGCCATCAGCCGCCGCTGCCCGCCATGCAACTTTCTACCGCCATATGCCATATCTAATGCACTATCCGTCATACTCAGCAACCTCCGCTTCCAACACGGTGGTAGACTCCTCCGAGAGGCATCAGCAACATCATTCACCTACCTGCACTGTGGCAACAATGGCAAATACTTCCTCATCAGAGGAGATTGAGCAGCAGTAGCAGCAGCCATCCCAAAGGCGATAGACTCTACGGAAGCACCAACGGAGGAAGGAACCAGGAAGAGGAAGCGGCACATCATAGCCGCTGAGCCAAGGGACGACGAGACCGAATCAGATGAGAGCGAAGCCCGTCCTGCCACTCCCCCTGCCAAACCTCAAGAAGAACCTCGTCCCACTCCAAAAAGAGTCCATCCGCCGCCTAATCATCCTCCTCATCCTCAGCAGCAAAGACTCAAGCCTCCTCTCAACCCTCAGCCAATTTCTAGTTTTTCTTTCTCTTTTCTTTATTTTATATTTCTTTTTTTCACTTGTATTTGTTTCTCTTTCTTTTTTTAGTTTTTCTATTTTATTTTGTGTATTGAGGGTCATGCCCATCTCGAGTTTGGGGGGAATAGTTCTCGCATCTTTTTGTCTAGGCATACTTAGTAGCATATAGGTTGCATTGTGCTTGCCTTAATATTAATCGGAACAGAAAAAATTGTTATGACTTGTGCCTATGATAGTTAGCCGATTAATTATTTTCGCACCAATAAATAAATTGAACTTAACTTGGGAAAAGCATGAAAAATGACTTAGAAATTTTTTTCAATTGCCAAAACTGTCAAACCACTTCTATTACTTGCTGAATTTGCTAGAATATCCAATGAACATTGCCTACTTTGTTTTTAGAATTCTTTGCAAAGTTCTAACAATGGTTGCAGGTAGCCGCCGAGGTAGAAAACAGAAACATAAAAATACAGCACTGCCACGGCAACAGAAACAAAAACAAAGAAACATTTTTGTTTTACCCTAGAGGTACCCGCAACAGGCTCTAGGAAGAATCATGTGCGAGGACACTCCGATGATATCAAAGTCCATAAATCTGAAAATTTTGAAGTGGCAGACAAATTAGCATAAGTGAATGAAAGTATTTACGGGATGACTCTACTCCATAGGTTCGGGGTTTTGTAGTTTGCTCCTATCTTTATTTCAGACCTAGAAGAGTAGTTGTGATAAGTCAAAGCCCTCATTTCCATGTTTAAATACTTGTGCTTAACTGTGATGTCTCAGCACCAACCTTATATATCATAACAACATCTTTGTTTATCTAGTTATTCTGCATATTCAGCTTGTACACAGTTCTGCACACACTGCACTGGCATTAGAAATTAATTCTGAGTTATTTTCATACTATTTTCCCTTCACTAATCTAATATAGGTGCCACAGCCTTGAGGTACGAAATCAAGTTGAAAACGGGTTTTTTTCTAGTTAATATAAGGGCGAGTATGTTTAGGTTGCATTGCTTGAGGATAAGCAATAGTTCGAGTTTGGGGGTGTGTAAAGTATCCACAAGTTCTACATTTCATGCTAATTTCATCTCATATTGTTGCTGTTTTTTAGTACATTATAGGCATAATTAGGACCATGCATTGCATTCTACAGTATTTCTTAACTTTGCCATGTTTTTATATATTATTTGTTATTTGATAAAGAAAAGGTATTTTTAGTGTAATTTTAGTTTCAGGTACTAGAGGTTGACAGAGCGAAAGAGGAGCTGAGGATATGATGCTGAGGCAGCAGACCAAGGAGTTGTACTGATGCAGTTTCAAACAGAAACAACAGCTATCGAGTAGCTGTCGCCGCCCAACCTGCCGCTCAAGACAGCTGACTATGGAGTTGGAGAACATGAGTGCGATCTGTAGTGCAGAAAATCTTGATTCTATCGATGCTATCCACTCAATTTTTCAACGTCTGTGGCAGCTGGCAGAGCCGCTGAAAGAGAATCTCGAGATTACTTGCGGAGCAAGGCAACGTGATAAAGTCCACATTCAACTCAAAGAAGTCAAAGTTTAAAGCCACATTTAATGTAAAAAGCTACTTTGAAGACTTCTACTTCAAGAAAGACTAGACCTAGCTAATGCCTATATATACCCATTGTAATTCTATCTCAAAACAAGTAAGGTTTTCCTTAGGCATAGTTTAGGTTTTCTTGCCGCCAACATGTTCTAAAATTCTTCTTGTGTTTAGGTTATGTTGTAATTAGTGTGAGAACAGTTGTTTAGGATTTCAAGTTCGTTTTTGCAAATAAAATTACAAGGTTTACTTATTCCATGTTCTTCATAGTTTTCAATTAAGGCGAAAGATTAGTTGAATTCTATCCATTTGTTCGGTATCGAGAGAGTCGAACTCACGAAATAAGTAAATACGATTTCATCTATAGACGGTGCGATCAATTCGGCCTAGACATAGGTTAAGGGTTTAAGGTGGCTAAAAGAGGACGAATCAACATTGCTGTCTATACACGATTCACGTCGCGACTAGTATTATCTGTAGTGGGCATCAATAGAATTCTAAATTAGACATAAGCGGAGTAACTTTAAAAGCGTTTTGTCGAGTCTTGTAGTTCTGCCGAGTTTGCCACCGAGACACTATTCCATTCCCCTGCCGAGGCAGTGAGAGGGTCTCAGCATTCTACCTGCCATTTACCGCCGAGGCAGCAAAGTCTGGCAGCGCAAAACGACTTGTCCTATTCAACGCAGTTTCACACTAAGCAGCAACATAACCCAGCCCTCTCTATCAATCCGATCAATTTATCTTCAACTACTTGTGTTTTTATTTTATTTTTCTTCTTAATCATCCAATTTAATTGTACATTTACTTTTCATGTGCAGGACTTACAACTCGAATCAAGCTATCCAATCCCTGTGGGAGACGATATCTTTTATACTATAACTTGATAGGAGTTTACACTTGTTGTAACGCCCTGGTTTTGGGCCTAGATGTTTTAGACATCGGATCGAACTGGTCGAGATCGGTTCGAATCGCGTAAGGTGACTTTTGGAAATCAAGGATCGGGGTAGGATAAAATTGTGATAAAAATTGTTAAAATCTTCTAAAAATATAATTAAGAGGTTGGTCAAGTCAATTTTACAAAAAGGGATTTGGAAAATGGACATTTTGAGTTGTGACCAAATTGTAAAGTTTCAAAACTGGGAAAAAGTGCTTTTTAAGGTGGAAGCCAAAATCTTAGAATCTTTAGGGGGATTTAAGTCAATTTGACCTTTCTTCAAAATGACATGTGATTTAAATGGATTTTAATTAAAGGATTTTAATTAAAATATGATATTAATTAATTGGTAGTTAGTGGATATTCATTTTACGTAACTACCAAGTCCCTCTCATTTTAGCCAAACACCATTTTCTCTCGTCTTTTCTAGAATTCTTTCTTCTAAAAATCCTCTCAACATTTCTTAAATCTTTTTCAAGAGATCTTCTTTAATTCCTCAAGAATTTTGCTAGGAAAACTTGTCATCTATTGAAGGAAGCAAGGATTGGAGGTAAATCCCATTCTTAACCTCTAATCTAAGTACTTTATTGAAATTCTCAAGATATTTGGCTTCTAATAACTATTTTTGATTGAGTTTTCAACATAGTTTTGATTTGAGATCAAAATCTTGTGAAAAAGTGGATGAAATCTTGATTTTCGGACTTGATGAGTTGGGTACTATTTTGTGTTGAATCTAATTGATTCTTAAGTTGATTTATATGTTAAGATGATGTGTTATTAACATAGATCCCGAAATCTTTGAGATCCTTGAGTTTCTTGGTGGTTTTAAGTGTGATTTTGGGGTGTAATGGTGGAATTGTGATTGCTGGAGGTATAAGGATGAGTTAGGATGTTTAATAGATGTGTTTTGATGTTGGTAATGCTTTGGAAGTGTTGCATGATGGCTGGGCTTGGTTTTGGAGGCAATCGATTGAGTTTTCGGATGTGTTGGAAGGGTATTTTGGTGTGGTTTGAGTGGGCAACGAGTCTATGGATTGTTGCTGGTGTTAGAATGCATTTCAATACATTTAGATCTTTGTTTTGATGTTGTGAAAATAGGGGATCTTGATCCGGAAGCTCACAAGGTGATTTTGGAGGCTCCGGAGGTGTAATTTTTGTGTCGGCCAACAAGGCTTCGCGTATCGGTGAGTAGAAATGCAATTTCCTGCTTTGTAACGCTTTGAGCGTGCTCTTGGGTGCTTAGTGTAAGCTTGATACACTTAAATAAGCTCAAGTGTAAGTGTTTCGGTAATCCCTCTCTTGGAAATGTGCTAAGTTTGATGAAAATGCATTTGATGTAAGAGTGGATTTGTTTATTGTTTTTAAGCATGTTTAAGCATGGTTTAATGCTGGATTTTAATGGCATTATGTTAAGGATGCACTAGGTAAGTGATTCTTGGTTTTCATATTAAAATGCATATGATGTTAAGCATGTGTGCTTGTGGAAATGACATTGTGGTTATGCTTGAAAAACAGTGGATTAATGTGGTTAAATGATTATATTGGCAAGTGATGAAAATGGTTTTTGGTTACTTTAATCAGATATAGTTAGCCGGCTATAGGATTCGGTGCACCGTGAATAAAGTCGCCTTGGATGTTGAGGGGTTGTGATTGTGCCATAATCTCCATCCAAGTACCCTAACGATTGAGGTTAAGATCACAACGGTGAATGGTTAGTCCCGTGTGTGAGTCTTGTGTATGTGTCACATACTCTCGTTAGTGGAATTATACAACTACCGATGAGTGATGTTGATGGGTTGTGATTGTGCCATTAGTCTCCATCACGGGTGTTGAGGGGTTGTGATTGTGCCATATGTCTCCACGTTGTATAGTCTGGTAGTTTGTATGAAGCGCGGGGAACAACGCTTGTAATCCGCGTATCCGATTGTGTCTTGTGTTGAAATGATTTGTGGACTATCACTTGAAAGCCAATATAATGTAAATGAATAAAGTGAAGCATGAGATGCTTGTAAATGATGCAAGGGTGCATGAGATATATGTGTATGATGCAAGAATGCATGTGATGCTTGTTAAAGCATGAGCAAAGGTCTATTTTTGTTGTATATTGATGCATATGTACATGAGGCTTTAAAAGTGCATTGAAGTCTTCAGAAGACAAGTTTTATAAATGGCAAGTGTTGTTTAGCGATCCTCACTAAGCTTATTACTTACGCTCGTTTGTTTCATCAATGCAGAAAATTGAACATTTGGAGGCAGCTCAAGAGCAAGAGGAATCCAAGGTTTTTGTCAAAGAAACGTATGTGGTTCACCTTTAGTGTAATAAGAGGCAATGGGTGGGATTTATACTTTGGAATGCTTGAGAATGTTTTCTTTACCTTGAGCATGTTTGTTTGCCTATACGTGAGTTGTAAATGGCCTTTGGAGTATGGATTTTGGTTTATTTGGAGTTTTGACTTGTTTTGGTTTTGGCAAACTAGGGAGCATGCCTGTAATGGCCATAGCGTTTCGGAACAACTAAAGGTGTTTCGGAACAGTTTGGCCACTGGAGAGGTCTGTTTCGGTACTGGTCTCGGATGTAACCCCCTTAACCCGGCCTAGACGGTTGACCCGAATTAAGAAAGTCACAAGGGGAAAACCAAAGTCAACCCGAAAGTCAACCTTGATTAACGACCCTTTTTTTTCTTTAAAAACTTGTCTAGATGCATATTAATCCTTAGATATGATCATACAACAGCATACTCAAAGATCATAAACATCAGAGATCAAACAGGGACCCAATTGAACAATTTACAACTTTAGGGACCAAATTGTAAATTCTGAGAATTATAAGGACTTAACCCAAATTGAAGTTACCAACCTGAAATTAATCAGGTTTCATGCTTCTCTGTGAAATATCAGCTAAAAAGGACTTCCCAAACTCATACAATTGCACAAACAAGATTCAGGACCAAAATGCAAACATTTCAAAACATTTAACTGCCAATGTCAGCCCCCAACGGTCACCCGTTCCGAAACGGGAGACAGCCCGTTTCGAAACATGGGGCCGTTCCGCAACGCGTACCGAAACGGGGGTCGGGCAGTAGCCTTTCTGTTTCGGAACGGTCCCTCCCGTTTCGGACGCCTGGGCTTGTTTAAGGCACCCGTTCCGAAACGGTAGGTGCTGTTCCGAAACACCCTGCACAGATTGCCAAAAAATGCATACTTAAACATGCGATTGACCAACCAATCATGCTCCAAATGCCACCAAACTTTGCCAACATGCAATTCAACATATATGAGACATACTTGCATCAACAATTCATCAAAACATCCACATATATGAAAAGCCCCAAATCTATAGGCATGTTTCCTACACAAGCAACCATTCAAGCATAAACTTCCAATTCAAGCATATAAAGGCCAACCACAAAAACCAGCATTCTCAACAACATTCAACATACTTAGGGAGTTCAAAACATCTCCCAAAACATACACATAGGTCCCCCATTGCCAAATTACCAAAAGCTAAATGTACTTAAGAAAACCTTCCATACTTTGAGCTTTACTACCACTTGAATGCTTGCCTTCCTTGCTGCCCTCGAAGTACTTTAATGCTCTGCAATATTGGTTTGAGAAAACAAAGAGAGCGTAAGCAAAAGCTTAGTGAGGAATGCTCAATAAAACCATCCAATAATGCATTTATAAAACACTTTATAAATCATGCTTCAAATCATCATTTACACATGCTCAAAAGCATCTTTAAACAAGCATCTCATGCTTCATATCATTACATGTCATATTGGCCACAAGTGATACATTTCATTTCTTTAAAAACAAGTTCATCAACTTTCACCCCAAGGACTTTTAAACACCTTGGACCCCAAGGACTTTTAAACACCTTGGCCTATGGACTTTTAAGCACCATAGAAAGGACCACACAAGGACTTTTAACCACCTTTGTGTCCGTATCAAGTTTCACATCAAGGACTTTTAAACACCTTGACCCCAAGGACTTTTAAACACCTTGGCCATGGACTTTTAAACACCATGAATTAAATCACCTCAAGGACTTTTAAACACCTTGACCCCAAGGACTTTTAAACACCTTGGAAAGGATCACACAAGGACTTTTAAACACCTTTGTGTCCGTAACAAGAATCATCCAAGGACTTTTAACCACCTTGATGTTCTTAAGTAAACAAGGCTCACTCAAGGACTTTTAACCACCTTAGTGACCTTAACCTTTTCAAAACATCACTTGCCAATATACATCATTATCATCAATTCATCCACTGTTTTAAAGCATTAAACCAAGCCATATTCATCATGCATTTAAAAGCATCAAACCACATTTAATCAATGTTCAAAAACAAGGAACTCTTACCTTGAGCTTCCTTCAACATATGGCTTACAAAAACAGCATTAACCATGCTAAATCATGCTTTCAAAACAGAATTTAAAACATGCAATAAACCACATTGCACAACAATCAAATCATGGCCACCACTAGAGAGTATTTCCGAAAACTTACACTTGAGCTTAGCAAAGTTGTTTAGACTTAAACTAAGCTCCCAAGACATTGGTTTCAAAGCCGAAAACCCAATTTCACTCACCGATTCCACTTCGCCTCTTGCCGAAGCACCAAATCAAGCCTCCGGATCACCACCACTTGGATCCAAAGATGACTCCCCTGTTTTAACACATTAAAACAGTAGATTAATGCATCATCATGCATTAATAGCTTCAATGAAAGCACCTAAACTCGCTGCTCTCATCCACACTCCATTTTCGGCCACCAAACACAACCGAAAATGCATCCAAACCACTTCTCAACTAAGCCCAGCCATTAACCATCAAAACCTAACATCATTTAACATCCAAAAAGAACCTAATAACATCCTTATACCTCCAGCAACACCAGATCCACAAGATCACCTCAAAAACAACCAAGAATCATAAGCTAAACTTAGGAAATTCAACCTATCCGGGATTGCATTAATCAAAAATCAATTCCTTATCAAATTAACATTCATTAATCATCATTTTAACACCTTAAAACACTGCTTAAACAGATCCAACGAAATTTCATCAAAAACACACCAAATCTTGCATTTTAAGCCAAGATCCATTAAACAATCTTAAAAGCCATTTATAAAACATCAATTAAGGATTGAGAACTTAGGAATTTCATTAAAGAACTTGAAGTTCAGAGGAGAAGGACGTTCTTACCTCCAAACTTGAGTTTCTCCTCTTTTGGAACCAAAAAGCTTGATGAATCAAGTAGCAAATTGAGAGGTTTTGTAGATATGATGATTAGGAATCAAAAGAGAGTTGAAAGGAGAGAAATGAGTGACAAAATCAGAAGGAAATCTCTGGAGAGAAAGTGTTTGGGTTGAGAGAAAATGAGAGAAAAGAGAAATTGGAAAATATGAGAAATTAGTTACAAAATAACCAAAATGATTTTCCCTCCACTTTTCTTTTTCTTGAAAATCAGAATTAATCATTAAAATATATTAGAAAAATCTGGAGAAACTCCCTTTGGGTAAATAGCTCCTTAAAGATTCAAAGTTTCAATCCTTTTTAAAACAGTCACAAAACTTTCAAAAATTACATTTTGGTCACTAGCCAAAATGTCACCCTTCCGAAACTCATTTTCCAAAATTGATTTCACAGTTCACTTGAATATATTAAAAGATGATTTTAGAACATTTTTCCATATTTTTAATGCAACCCGAACTAAGCTTTCCTAAATTCACTCTCTTAGATTCGAACAGCACTTTGACCAAACCGGTCAACGCCCAAAACTTCTAAGCCCAAAACCGGGGCGTTACATCGGAACACACCCGAGTACCGCAACGGTCAACACCGTTTCGATACGGGCGTTTCCATACAAGGGTTTGGTGTTCCAAAACGGATGACCGTTGGATGATGATTTTGAATTGCTTTATGTTTCCATGTTTTACATTTTAGTCCTGAATGTTGTGGATGCAATTGCTTGAGCTCGGAATGTCCTTTTTAGTTGAGATTTGGCAGAGAGGCATGAAATATGATTAATTACATATTGGTAATCTTAAATTCAGCCAAGTCCTTATATTTTCTGAAAATTACATTTTGGTCCCTAAAATGTGTAAATCATGCAATTGAGTCCCTAAATGTTTTCTGATTGCTATGTCCTTCTCTCCTATGATTAAAATGCATCTAGAAAAGATTAAAAAGAAAAAAAAGGTTCGTTAATCAAGGTTGACTTTCGGGTTGACTTTGGTTTTCCCCGTGTAATCTTCGTAGTTCGGGTTAAACGTCTAGGTTGGGCTAAGGGGGTACATTTGTTGGTATCAGAGCCAGGTTTCGAAAGAATTGGGAATGTTGGTCTGTGTAGTTGATGTGGGTTGAAGTATGATGTTTGAAAAGCATGCTAATGTTTGAATTTTTGAACTTATGCCATGTTGATTGATGTGAATCGCATGTGAGATGAATATGATGGTATGATGATGGTGTTATGTGAATATGTGCTGATTTGGATTGATGGAAAGAATGTGAGCATGATGTTCATGTATGCTATGCTTTGTGGGGAAATTGGGTGCCCATTGCCTTATTACACTAATCAAATGTTTTGTAAACTTGGATTCTTGCTTGCAGCTGGACTAAATGGTTTGATTTGTTTTCGTTGTTGTGTTTGTTTAAAATAGCACATGGGACCTAGAAGGGAATTGAGGTCCAATACGATAGTGCCTGCAGCCGAGCAGGAAAACCAGGCTGAGCAGGGGGCTGATGTCCCTCCTGGTGGAGATTTACCTCCTCTGGCACCACCTGGAGGTGGGGATCAGGTGCCCTTCCGGCCAAACCGCATCACCTTCTTCCAAGGCGAAACCTTCAAGAACACACGGTCACCCACCGCATACTCTATCTCCTTACGCTTCAAATCCGCGTAAGACTTCTGCCGATCAGAAGCAGCCTTCAACCGCTCACAAATAAGCTTTACCTTCTCTGTGGTCCCTTTCAACAAAGTCGGCATCGAAACCAACTTTTGACCAGTTTCAGCCCAACAAAGAGGAGTCCTACACTTCCTCCCGTACAAAGCCTCATAAGGTGCCATCTGTATACTTGCCTGATAACTATTGTTATAAGCAAACTCAACCAAAGGCAGATGCTTCTCCCAAGAACCTTGGAACTCAATCACGCAGCACCTCAACATATCCTCCAAAATCTGGATAACTCGCTCAGACTGACCATCCGACTGAGGATGATAGGATGTACTGAAATGCAACCTTGTACCCAGAGCTTGATGCAAACACTGCCAGAACCACGATGTGAACCTCGGATCTCTATCCGACACAATCGACTTAGGCACACCATGCAGCCGCACAATCTCAGCAATGTACAGCTCTGCCAACTTATCCAAAGAAAACGTGGTATGCACAGGCAAGAAATGCGCACACTTCGTTAGGCGATCCACAATCACCCACACCGAATTCTTCTTCGAGGGAGACAAAGGTAAACCAGATACAAAATCCATGGTAACCCGTTCCCACTTCCACTCAGGGATTTTCAACGGTTGCAACAACCCTGAAGGAAACTGATGCTCAGCCTTAACTCGCTGACATACCATACACTTGCTAACAAACTCCGCAACATCTTTCTTCAAACCCACCCAATAGTACTCATCACGAAGATCACGATACATCTTGGTACTACCAGGGTGCATAGCAAAAGGACTACTATGACCTTCAGTCAGAATAGCACGCCTCAACTCAGCATCAGCAGGCACTACTATCCGACTCCCAAAACACAACACACCATCATCATTAAAACAGAAATCCGAAGGTCTACCCTCCGCGATATCCTGAACATGCGGCACCAAGGAATCATCCAGCAACTGCTTATCCTTGATCAACTGAACCAAAGAGGGTTTCACTTGCAACTCAGCAACAAGACCACCATCTTGTGATATGCTCAAACTAGCAAACATAGCCCTCAGCTCAACATCTACTTTCCTACTCAAGGCATCCGCTACAACATTAGCTTTTCCAGGATGATACTCAATCGTCAGATTATAATCCTTGAGCAACTCCAACCAACGCCGCTGCCTAAGATTCAACTCCTTCTGAGACATCAGATACCTCAAACTCTTGTGATCTGTGTACACAGTACACTTCTCACCATACAGATAATGTCTCCAGATCTTCAGAGCAAAAACCACTGCAGCCAGCTCAATATCATGCGTAGGGTAATTACGCTCATGCACTTTCAACTGCCGTGATGCATAAGCCACCACCTTACCCTCCTGCATCAGCACACACCCCAAACCAACATAGGATGCATCACTGTAAACCACAAACTCTTTCCCTGATTCAGGCTGAATCAAGATAGGAGCTTGCGTCAAAGCCGCCTTAAGCTTCTCAAAAGCCTGCTGTCTCGCTTCCGTCCACTCATACTTAACATCCTTTTGCAACAGCTTCGTCAAAGGAGCAGCAATCTTGGAAAAACCATCCACAAACCTTCGGTAGTATCCCGTCAAACCAAGGAAACTACGGACCTCATGAACAAACTTAGGAACTTTCCAATTCATCACCGCCTCAATCTTCTGAGGATCAACACGAATCCCCTCAGCTGAGACCACATGCCCAAGAAACACCACCTCCCTTAACCAGAACTCACACTTGCTCAACTTAGCATAAAGCTGATTCTCCAACAAAGCTTGCAAAACAACCCTCAAATGCTCTTCATGCTCCTCCTCAGTACGCGAGTACACGAGGATATCATCAATGAACACCACAACAAACTTGTCCAGGTATTCATGAAACACACGATTCATCATGTCCATGAAAGCAGCAGGAGCATTTGTCAACCCAAACGGCATCACAAGGAACTCATAATGCCCATACCTTGTCCTGAAAGCTGTCTTAGGCACATCCACATCCTTCACCTTCAACTGATAATACCCTGACCTCAAGTCAATCTTAGAGAACACAGCAGCTCCCCGAAATTGATCAAAGAGATCATCAATCCTCGGCAAAGGATACCGATTCTTGATAGTCAACTTGTTCAGCTGACGGTAATCAATGCACATTCTCATAGTGCCATCCTTCTTCTTCACAAACAAGACCGGTGCTCCCCAAGGTGACACACTCGGCCGGATGAAACCACGATCAAGCAACTCTTGCAACTGCGTCTTCAGCTCCTTAGGTGCCATTCTATAGGGAGTAATGGACACAGGAGTTGTATTCTCATACAGCTCAATTCCAAACTCCACCTCGCGATTAGGAGGTAACCCAGGCAACTCCTCAGGAAAAACACCAGGAAACTCCTTCACAACTCTGATATCTTGCACCCTCAACTCTTTAGAGCTAGGATTCATCACAAAAGCTAGATAGGCTTCGCAACCTTGCCTCAGCATCCTGCTCGCCTCCAAGGTAGACACCACATTGGCAAGAAACTTCACATTCTCACCAACCACAACAACTTCATAATCATTCGCAAGCTTAAGCGAAACTCGCTTGTTTTCACAATCCACAACAGCGCGATGCTCAGCAAGCCAATCCATACCAAGGATTACATCAAAGCCATAAAAAGGTAACTCCATAAGATCAACATGAAAAACATGTTCTTGAACAACCAAGGGACACCTTCTATAAAGCTTACGAGTCACAACAGTCTCACCAAAAGAACTAGTGACACGAACACCAACATCCAAAGACTCAACAGGCAAACCAAGCAATTCAGCATGCTCACGCAAAATGTATGAATGCGTAGATCCAGAATCTATCAAAGAAAGCAATGACAAGGACTGCAAAGTGAAGGTACCTGCAATCACATCCGCATCATTCCTTCCCTCACGCTGAGCATACACCCTCGCTTGGCCTCCACCTTCAGGCTGAATAGCCACAACATGGGCCACTCCACGACCACCTTCCTCTCTCCTCTGGAAATTACCACGGCCGCGCCCACGACCTCTCTGCGGTGCAGCAACAACAGGAGCACGCACCTGATCACCAGCCAACCTAGGACAATCACGCCTCAAATGGTCTGCGGATCCACAATTCCAGCACCCATTACCAGCTGCCGCAACAGGAGCTTGCACCTCTCTCACAGCACGAGGACAGTCACGTTTCATGTGACCACGTGAACCACAGATCCAACAAGCACTCGGATCAGCTCTAGCATTGCCTCCTCTAGCAGGTGCACCACCACCTCTCTTAGCTGAAGACTGATACTTCTGATCACGTCCCCTCTTGTTCCGTCCACCTCCAGAACTATACTCAGCAGCTCGCTTGCCAGCACCCTTAGCAGATAAACTCAAGTTCATCTCAACGTCCTTGGCTCGGCCCACCAACACATCAAAATCATCATACTCGGCGGCCAGCAAATACATTTTCACATCCGTCTCTAAACCGTAACGGAACCTCTCGCACCTTGCCCGCTCATCAGGTACCAGCTCAGGTGCATACTGACTGAGTCGCACAAACTGCACTTCAAACTCAGCCACACTCATGCTCCCTTGGGTAAGAGACATGAATTCACGCTTCTTCTCATCAAGATATCTCACACCAAGATATCTCCGCTTGAACACATTCTGAAAGAATGTCCACGTCACATCAGCTTCTGCCATCCCAGCAATAGTGGTTGTCCACCACGTATACGCATCCTTCTGCAGCAAGGACACAACACAACCCAGCTTCTGCACATCAGTGCAACTCATCTGGCCCAAGATTCGCTTGGTACTCTCTAGCCAAGCTTCAGAACTCTCAGCAGACATACCCCTGAACTCAGTCCCACCAAGACTGCGCAGACGCTCCAAAGGTAGTCTGACTCCAGCATCTTCCTGATGCCCCGCTCCACGAGCCCCAGCTACTGCTGCTTGAAAAGCACCAGCAATAGCTTGCACTAACATCGTCATATCAGGCATAGCTTGCCCCTGACCAGCCCCAGGTCCAGCAGCTCCAGCACCAGCTGCAGCTCCAGCTTCCTCAGCCCCAGCACCACCACCACCAGGTGGAGGAGGAGGTAACACCGCACTACCCGTGTTTTCCTCATTCTCGTTCTCATTAGGAGCCGTAGCTCGCACATTACCTCGTAACTCTCTACGTGGTGCCATACTTTTACCATGCAATCACAACACAAATAAAACAAAGTCAGGCCCAGCAAGGTAAGCAATCCAAGTATTCAAGCTCAATTTCATTCAAAATCAACACCATTTCATTAGCTTTTATTTGGCAATGGGTACCCACAACATGCTACATCACAACATACATCTCAAATGCAACATACATGCAATTCACTCAACATGCTTCCACTCAACAAGCATACAAAGCATACACACTTCAATCATGCACACATTCATTCCCAATTACTCGAGAACTCAGCTCTGATACCACCAAATGTAACCCCCTTAACCCGGCCTAGACGGTTGACCCGAATTAAGAAAGTCACACGGGGAAAACCAAAGTCAACCCGAAAGTCAACCTTGATTAACGACCCTTTTTTTCTTTAAAAACTTGTCTAGATGCATATTAATCCTTAGATATGATCATACAACAGCATACTCAAAGATCATAAACATCAGAGATCAAACAGGGACCCAATTGAACAATTTACAACTTTAGGGACCAAATTGTAAATTCTGAGAATTATAAGGACTTAACCCAAATTGAAGTTACCAACCTGAAATTAATCAGGTTTCATGCTTCTCTGTGAAATATCAGCTAAAAAAGACTTCCCAAACTCATACAATTGCACAAACAAGATTCAGGACCAAAATGCAAACATTTCAAAACATTTAACTGCCAATGTCAGCCCCCAACGGTCACCCGTTCCGAAACGGGAGACAGCCCGTTTCGAAACACGGGGCCGTTCCGCAACGCGTACCGAAACGGGGGTCGGGCAGTAGCCTTTCCGTTTCGGAACGGTCCCTCCCGTTTCGGACGCCTGGGCTTGTTTAAGGCACCCGTTCCGAAACGGTAGGTGCTGTTCCGAAACACCCTGCACAGATTGCCAAAAAATGCATACTTAAACATGCGATTGACCAACCAATCATGCTCCAAATGCCACCAAACTTTGCCAACATGCAATTCAACATATATGAGACATACTTGCATCAACAATTCATCAAAACATCCACATATATGAAAAGCCCCAAATCTATAGGCATGCTTCCTACACAAGCAACCATTCAAGCATAAACTTCCAATTCAAGCATATAAAGGCCAACCACAAAAACCAGCATTCTCAACAACATTCAACATACTTAGGGAGTTCAAAACATCTCCCAAAACATACACATAGGTCCCCCATTGCCAAATTACCAAAAGCTAAATGTACTTAAGAAAACCTTCCATACTTTGAGCTTTACTACCACTTGAATGCTTGCCTTCCTTGCTGCCCTCGAAGTACTTTAATGCTCTGCAATATTGGTTTGAGAAAACAAAGAGAGCGTAAGCAAAAGCTTAGTGAGGAATGCTCAATAAAACCATCCAATAATGCATTTATAAAACACTTTATAAATCATGCTTCAAATCATCATTTACACATGCTCAAAAGCATCTTTAAACAAGCATCTCATGCTTCATATCATTACATGTCATATTGGCCACAAGTGATACATTTCATTTCTTTAAAAACAAGTTCATCAACTTTCACCCCAAGGACTTTTAAACACCTTGGACCCCAAGGACTTTTAAACACCTTGGCCTATGGACTTTTAAGCACCATAGAAAGGACCACACAAGGACTTTTAACCACCTTTGTGTCCGTATCAAGTTTCACATCAAGGACTTTTAAACACCTTGACCCCAAGGACTTTTAAACACCTTGGCCATGGACTTTTAAACACCATGAATTAAATCACCTCAAGGACTTTTAAACACCTTGACCCCAAGGACTTTTAAACACCTTGGAAAGGATCACACAAGGACTTTTAAACACCTTTGTGTCCGTAACAAGAATCATCCAAGGACTTTTAACCACCTTGATGTTCTTAAGTAAACAAGGCTCACTCAAGGACTTTTAACCACCTTAGTGACCTTAACCTTTTCAAAACATCACTTGCCAATATACATCATTATCATCAATTCATCCACTGTTTTAAAGCATTAAACCAAGCCATATTCATCATGCATTTAAAAGCATCAAACCACATTTAATCAATGTTCAAAAACAAGGAACTCTTACCTTGAGCTTCCTTCAACATATGGCTTACAAAAACAGCATTAACCATGCTAAATCATGCTTTCAAAACAGAATTTAAAACATGCAATAAACCACATTGCACAACAATCAAATCATGGCCACCACTAGAGAGTATTTCCGAAAACTTACACTTGAGCTTAGCAAAGTTGTTTAGACTTAAACTAAGCTCCCAAGACATTGGTTTCAAAGCCGAAAACCCAATTTCACTCACCGATTCCACTTCGCCTCTTGCCGAAGCACCAAATCAAGCCTCCGGATCACCACCACTTGGATCCAAAGATGACTCCCCTGTTTTAACACATTAAAACAGTAGATTAATGCATCATCATGCATTAATAGCTTCAATGAAAGCACCTAAACTCGCTGCTCTCATCCACACTCCATTTTCGGCCACCAAACACAACCGAAAATGCATCCAAACCACTTCTCAACTAAGCCCAGCCATTAACCATCAAAACCTAACATCCTTTAACATCATTTAACATCCAAAAAGAACCTAATAACATCCTTATACCTCCAGCAACACCAGATCCACAAGATCACCTCAAAAACAACCAAGAATCATAAGCTAAACTTAGGAAATTCAACCTATCCGGGATTGCATTAATCAAAACTCAATTCCTTATCAAATTAACATTCATTAATCATCATTTTAACACCTTAAAACACTGCTTAAACAGATCCAACGAAATTTCATCAAAAACACACCAAATCTTGCATTTTAAGCCAAGATCCATTAAACAATCTTAAAAGCCATTTATAAAACATCAATTAAGGATTGAGAACTTAGGAATTTCATTAAAGAACTTGAAGTTCAGAGGAGAAGGACGTTCTTACCTCCAAACTTGAGTTTCTCCTCTTTTGGAACCAAAAAGCTTGATGAATCAAGTAGCAAATTGAGAGGTTTTGTAGATATGATGATTAGGAATCAAAAGAGAGTTGAAAGGAGAGAAATGAGTGACAAAATCAGAAGGAAATCTCTGGAGAGAAAGTGTTTGGGTTGAGAGAAAATGAGAGAAAAGAGAAATTGGAAAATATGAGAAATTAGTTACAAAATAACCAAAATGATTTTCCCTCCACTTTTCTTTTTCTTGAAAATCAGAATTAATCATTAAAATATATTAGAAAAATCTGGAGAAACTCCCTTTGGGTAAATAGCTCCTTAAAGATTCAAAGTTTCAATCCTTTTTAAAACAGTCACAAAACTTTCAAAAATTACATTTTGGTCACTAGCCAAAATGTCACCCTTCCGAAACTCATTTTCCAAAATTGATTTCACAGTTCACTTGAATATATTAAAAGATGATTTTAGAACATTTTTCCATATTTTTAATGCAACCCGAACTAAGCTTTCCTAAATTCACTCTCTTAGATTCGAACAGCACTTTGACCAAACCGGTCAACGCCCAAAACTTCTAAGCCCAAAACCGGGGCGTTACATCGGAACACACCCGAGTACCGCAACGGTCAACACCGTTTCGATACGGGCGTTTCCATACAAGGGTTTGGTGTTCCAAAACGGATGACCGTTGGATGATGATTTTGAATTGCTTTATGTTTCCATGTTTTACATTTTAGTCCTGAATGTTGTGGATGCAATTGCTTGAGCTCGGAATGTCCTTTTTAGTTGAGATTTGGCAGAGAGGCATGAAATATGATTAATTACATATTGGTAATCTTAAATTCAGCCAAGTCCTTATATTTTCTGAAAATTACATTTTGGTCCCTAAAATGTGTAAATCATGCAATTGAGTCCCTAAATGTTTTCTGATTGCTATGTCCTTCTCTCCTATGATTAAAATGCATCTAGAAAAGATTAAAAAGAAAAAAAAGGTTCGTTAATCAAGGTTGACTTTCGGGTTGACTTTGGTTTTCCCCGTGTAATCTTCGTAGTTCGGGTTAAACGTCTAGGTTGGGCTAAGGGGGTACATTTGTTGGTATCAGAGCCAGGTTTCGAAAGAATTGGGAATGTTGGTCTGTGTAGTTGATGTGGGTTGAAGTATGATGTTTGAAAAGCATGCTAATGTTTGAATTTTTGAACTTATGCCATGTTGATTGATGTGAATCGCATGTGAGATGAATATGATGGTATGATGATGGTGTTATGTGAATATGTGCTGATTTGGATTGATGGAAAGAATGTGAGCATGATGTTCATGTATGCTATGCTTTGTGGGGAAATTGGGTGCCCATTGCCTTATTACACTAATCAAATGTTTTGTAAACTTGGATTCTTGCTTGCAGCTGGACTAAATGGTTTGATTTGTTTTCGTTGTTGTGTTTGTTTAAAATAGCACATGGGACCTAGAAGGGAATTGAGGTCCAATACGATAGTGCCTGCAGCCGAGCAGGAAAACCAGGCTGAGCAGGGGGCTGATGTCCCTCCTGGTGGAGATTTACCTCCTCTGGCACCACCTGGAGGTGGGGATCAGGTGCAACAAGGACAAGCTGGTCCTGGATTGGATAATTTGGCACCGTTGGTTGAGGCGATTACCGGAGCGTTTCAGGTTGTTGTTGCCGGAGCACAAGTACAGGCCCCTGCAGCTGGGCAGGTGGGTCTACCTTTGGAGAGGTTGAGGAGCTTGGGAGCAGTAGAGTTCTATGGTATAGAACATGAGGCGTCTGAGGCCTGGTTGGCCAATACGATCCGCATAATGGATCAAATGGGTTGTAATGATGAGCGCAAGCTTGGATGTGCAGTTTCCTTACTGCAAGGTGATGCTTACAACTGGTGGACGACTACCACAGCTGGTATGGAACCCAATGAAGCTGATTGGGAGTTCTTTAGGGGTGCCTTTTGGAGAAAGTATCTAGGTATAAGATACTTGGATGAGAAGAAACGGGAGTTTATTTCTCTCGTTCAGGGTAACCTATCGGTGGCTGAGTACGAGGTCCAGTTCGTACGCTTGAGTCAATATGCTTCTGAGCTGGTACCTAGTGAGAGGCATCGTTGTGATCGCTTCCGGTATGGATCGGTGCAAGATGTTAAGACGTATATGCTAGCTGCAGACTATACAGATTTAGATGTGCTTGTATGTCGAGCAAAGGACATTGAGCAGAACCTGGGCATGTCTTCTAGAGGTGTTGGTTTTAGCTCTGGGAAGAGAGCTGCTGAGTATAGTTCCAGTGGTGGACGGAACAAGAGAGGCCGTGACAGGAGACATCAGCCTGAGGGAAGGCGTGGTGTTCCAGGTTGAGGTGGGCATGCTCAGGGAGGTCGTATGAGATCCGAGCAGCATACATGCTGGACATGTGGTTCGAGGGACCATTTGAGGAGAGATTGTCCTCGAGCAGCTAGAGAGGTTCAGGCTCCTGTTGCAGTGACAGGGAACTCCTGCTGGAATTGTGGTTCGGCAGATCATATGAGAAGGGAGTGTCTTTTGTTGGTCGATGCTGGCCAAGGACGTGCTCCTATGGTGGCTGCACCTCAGAGAAGCCTTGGGCGCGGCCGTGGGAACTTTCAGAGGAGGGATGAGGGGCAGCGAGGTATTGCTCACGTTGTAGCGGTTCGACCTGAGGGAGGTGGACCAGCGAGGGTGTATGCTCAGCGCGAGGAGCACAACGATACCTATGTGATCGCAGGTACCTTTACTCTCCAGTCTTTATCTTTACTGGCTTTGATTGATTCTAGATCCACGCATTCTTATATCTTGAGTGAGCATGCACATATGCTTGATATACTTTTTGAGATGCTTTGAGTAGAAATGCAAGTGACTAGTTCTTTTGGTGAGACTTTAGTCACTAGGAAGTTGTATAGGAGGTGTCCTCTGTCTGTGCAGGGTCATGTTTTCCTTGTGGATTTGATGGAATTGCCTTTCTATGGATTTGATGTAATCCTTAGCATGGATTGGTTGACGGAGCATAGAGCTGTGGTTGACTTTGATGTTAAGCGAGTCACCTTAAAGTTGGCCGATGAGTATGAGGTTGTCGTAGTAGGCGAGAATGTGAAATTATTGTCGAATGTAATTTCGGCCTTGGAAGCAAATCGTATGATGAGGTTGGGTTGTGAGGCTTACCTTGCTTATGTGATGAATCCTGGTACCAAGGATGTACATGTGCAGGACATTCGAATGGTTCGCGATTTTCCGAGTGTCTTTCCGGAAGAATTGCCTGGATTGCCACCAAATAGGGAATTTGAGTTTGGTATAGAGTTGTACGAAAACACAACTCCGGTGTCCATTGCTCCTTATCGCATGGCACCTAAAGAGTTGAAAATGCAGTTGCAGGAGTTGTTGGATCGAGGTTTCATCCGGCCTAGTGTGTCACCTTGGGGTGCACCGGTTCTGTTTCTTAGAATTGATGATGAGAATGTGTATAGATTATCGGCAACTTAACAAGTTGACGATTAAGAACAAGTATCCCTTGCCTAGAATTGACGATTTCTTTGATCAATTCTGGGGAGGCTTAGTGTTTTCTAAGATAGACTTGAGATCGGGGTACTATCAGCTGAAGGTGAAGGATGTGGACGTACCTAAAACTGTTTTTCGGACGAGGTACGGGCATTATGAATTTTTGGTGATGTCGTTTGGTTTGACCAACGCGTCTGCTGCTTTCATGGACATGATGAATCGTGTATTCAATGAATTCTTGGATCAGTTTGTCGTGGTGTTCATCGATGATATCCTTGTGTATTCGCGTACCGAGGAGGATCATGATACACACTTGAGGATAGTTTTACAGGCATTGTTGGAGAATCAGTTGTATGCGAAGCTGAGTAAATGTGAGTTTTGGCTTAGGGAAGTGGTCTTCCTTGGGCATGTGGTATCGGCTGAGGGTATTCGTGTTGATCCGCAAAATGTGGAGGCTGTGATGAGTTGGAAAGTGCCTAAGTCAGTGACGGAGGTACGAAGTTTCCTTGGATTGGCTGGGTATTACCATAGGTTTGTCGAGGGTTTTTCAAAGATAGCGACACCTTTGAACAAGTTGCTGTAGAAGAATGTTCGTTTTGAGTGGACGGAGGCGAGGCAACAAGCTTTTGAGAAGCTGAAGGAAGCTTTGACGCAAGCTCCTGTTTTGATTCAACATGAATCTGGTAAGGAGTTTGTGGTCTATAGTGATGCGTCCATTGTTGGTTTGAGTTGCGTGTTGATGCATGAAGGTAAGGTGGTGGCCTATCCATCTAGACAGTTGAAGGTGCATGAGCGCAACTACCCTACTCATGATCTTGAGCTTGCAGTTGTGGTGTTTGCCTTGAAGATTTGGAGGCATTACATGTATGGTGAGAAATGTGTTGTGTTCACGAATCATAAGAGCTTGAAATACCTTATGTCTTAGAAAAAGTTAAATCTTAGGCAACGACATTGGGTGGAGTTGCTTAAGGATTATGATCTGGCGATTGAGTACCACCCGGGCAAGGCTAATGATGTGGCCGATGCTTTGAGCCGGAAGGTGGCTGTTGAGTTGAGAGCGATGTTGGCTCGTTTGAGCATATCGCGTGAAGGTGGTCTTGTGGCGGAGTTGCAAGTGAAACCATCTTTGTTACAGTTGATTAAAGAGAAACAGTTGCTTGGTGATTCTCTTGTTTCGCATGTTCAAGACATTGCGGAAGATAGACCCTCGGATTTCAGCTTTAGTGATGATGGTGTTCTGTGTTTTGGGAGTCGAATAGTGGTGCCAAATGATGCTGAGTTAAGGCGCACTATTCTGACTGAAGCTCACTGTAGTCCTTTTACTATGCACCCAAGTAGTACAAAGATGTATCATGACCTAAAGGATGAGTACTACTGGGTGGGGTTGAAAAAGGATGTTACGGAGTTCGTTAGTAAGTGTATGGTGTGTCCGCGAGTGAAGGCTGAGCATTAGGTTCCTTCTGGATTGTTGCAGCCTTTGAGAATTCTAGAATGGAAGTGGGAGAGAATCACTATGGATTTTGTGTCTGGCTTGCCTTTGTCACCGACAAAGAAGAATTCAGTTTGGGTGATTGTGGATCGGCTTACGAAGTGTGCACATTTTCTTCCTGTGCATACTACGTATACTTTGGATAAGTTGGCTGAGCTGTACATAGCTAAGATTGTGCGGTTGCACGGTGTGCCAAAGTCCATTGTGTCGGATAGAGATCCGAGGAATGTTTGCATCAGGCCTTGGGTACACGGTTGAATTTCATCACTTCTTATCATCCGCAGACGGATGGACAGCCAGAACGTGTGATTCAGGTGCTTGAGGACATGTTGAGATGCTGTGTGATAGATTTTCAGGGTAATTGGGAGAAACACTTGTCGTTGGTTGAGTTTGCGTATAACAATAGTTACCAGGCAAGTATCCAAATGGCTCCATACGAGGCTTTGTATTGAAGGAGATGTAGAACCCCTCTTTGTTGGGCAGAAGTTGATTTCAATGCCAGCTATGCTTAAGGGAACCACCGAGAAGGTGAAGCTCATTTGTGAGCGGTTAATGGCAGCATCGGATAGGCAAAAGTTTTACGCGGATTTGAAGCGTAAGGAAATTGAGTTCACAGTTGGCGAACGTGTGTTCTTGAAGGTATCGCCTTGGAGGAAGGTGATGAGATTTAGGCGTAAGGGTAAGCTTATCCCAAGGTTTATTGGACCCTACGAGATTGTGGAGCGTATTGGTCCTGTGGCATATCGGTTGAGATTGCCTGCTGAGTTGGAGAAGATACATGATTTGTTTCATGTCTCCATGTTACGAAAGTATAGATCGGATCCTTCGCATGTAATGCATGTTGAGGAGGTAGAGTTGAATCCGGATCTGTCGTATGATGAGGAACCGGTGAAGGTTCTGGACGTGAGTAGCAAAGTTCTTCGTGGCAAGACGATACAGCTTGTGAAAGTGTTGCGGCGGCACCGAGGAGTTGAGGAGGCCACGTGGGAAAGTAAGGCGGACATGCTGAGGCAATTTCCGCATCTCTTTCCATCAGGTAAGAATTTCGAGGACGAAATTTCCTAAGTGGGGGAGAGTTGTAACGCCCTGGTTTTAGGCCTAGATGTTTTAGACATCGAATCGGACCGGTCGAGAACGGTTTGAATCATGTAAGGTGAATTTTGGAAATCAAGGATAGGGGTAGGATAAAATTGTGATAAAAATGGTTAAAATCCTCTAAAAATATAATTAAGAGGTTGGTCAAGTCAATTTTACAAAAAGGGATTTGGAAAATGGACATTTTGAGTAGTGACCAAATTATAAAGTTTCAAAACTGGGAAAATGTGCTTTTTAAGGTGGAAGCCAAAATCTTAGAATCTTTAGGGGGCTTTAAGTCAATTTGACCTTTCTTCAATATGACATGTGATTTAAATGGATTTTAATTAAAATATGATATTAATTAATTGGTAGTTAGAGGATTTTCATTTTACGTAACTACCAATTCCCTCTCATTTTAGCCCAACACCATTTTATCTCATCTTTTCTAGAATTCTTTCTTCTAAAAATCCTTCAACATTTCCTAAATCTTTTTCAAGAGATCTTCTTTAATTCCTCAAGAATTTTGCTAGGAAAACTTGTCATCTATTGAAGAAAGCAAGGATTGGAGGTAAATCTCGTTCTTAACCTCTAATCTAAGTTCTTTATTGAAATTACCAAGATATTTGGCTTCTAATAACTATTTTTGATTGAGTTTTCAACATAGTTTTGATTTGAAATCAAAATCTTGTGAAAAAGTGGATGAAATCTTGATTTTCGGACTTGATGAGTTGAGTACTGTTTTGTGTTGATTCTAATTGATTCTTAAGTTGATTTATATGTTAAGATGATGTGTTATTAACATAGATCCCGAAATCTTTGAGATCCTTGAGTTTATTGGTGGTTTTCAGTGTGATTTTGGGGTGTAATGGTGGAATTGTGATTGCTGGAGGTATAATGATGAGTTAGGATGTTTAATAGATGTGGTTTGATGTTGATAATGCTTTGGAAGTGTTGCATGTTGGCTGGGATCGGTTTAGGAGGCAATCGATTCAGTTTTCGGTTGTGTTGGAAGGGTATTTTGGTGTGGTTTGAGTGGGCAACGAGTCTATGGATTGTTGCTGGTTTTAGAATGCATTTTAATGCATTTAGATCTCTGTTTTGATGTTGTGAAAACAGGGGATCTTGATCCAGAAGCTCACGAGGTGATTTTGGAGGCTCTGGAGGTGTAATTTTCGTGTCGGCGAACAAGGCTTCGCGTATCGGTGAGTGGAAATGCAATTTCCTGCTTTGTAACGCTTTGAGTGTGCTCTTGGGAGCTTAGTGTAAGCTTGATACACTTATCTAAGCTCAAGTGTAAGTGTTTCGGTAATCCCTCTCTTGGAAATGTGCTAAGTTTGATGAAAATGCATTTGATGTAATGGCCATAGCGTTGGTTGCTATGTTTATGCTATAACTACGATATGATGATTGTTGATATGTATCCTTGATGTATGCATGATGTGGCATGTCTCGAGGTTGATTCGAGTGTGGAAAAGTGTGAAAAACCAGCATTTTCTGCTGTCACAGTGCAGGGTGTATCAAAACACCCTTAACTGTTTCGAAACGGAGGCCTGTAATGGCCATAGCGTTTCGGAACAGCTGAAGGTGTTTCGGAACAGTTTGGCCACTAGAGAGGTCTGTTTCGGTACTGGTCTCGGAACACACCCGAGTACTGCAACGGTCAACACCGTTTCGATACGAGCGTTTCCATACAAGGGTTTGGTGTTCCAAAACGGATGATCGTTGGATGATGATTTTGAATTGCTTTATGTTTCTATGTTTTACATTTTAGTCCTGAATGTTGTGGATGCAATTGCTTGAGCTCGGAATGTCCTTTTTAGTTGAGATTTGGCAGAGAGGCATGAAATATGATTAATTACATATTGGTAATCTTAAATTCAGCCAAGTTCTTATATTTTCTGAAAATAACATTTTGGTCCCTAAAATGTGTAAATCATGCAATTGAGTCCATAAATGTTTTCTGATCGCTATGTCCTTCTCTCCTATGATTCTTGAGTAATCACATAGGCTTAACGTGCATTTAGAAAAGATAAGAAGAAAAAAGGGTCATTAATCAAGGTTGACTTTCGGGTTGACTTTGGTTTTCCCCGTGTAATCATCGTAGTTCGGGTTAAACGTCTAGGCCGGGCTAAGGGGGTTACACTTGCGCCTATAAATAGAGAACATGCAAATGCTCTACACTAGGTAATCGAGTCTCTTTAGGTACAAGAAACCAATTCAGAGAATGCACAAGGCATCAAAATTAGAGGATGCTTAATGCACAAATGTGTCTTCCACACCATCACAAGGTAACCAAATGATTAACAAAGGATGCTCAAAGCATCAAATAGACAAGGTGTTAACAACACCAACAGAGAGTACACAAGGTACTAATTTCATAGTAGCTCTTGACTCTTAGGCATGTCGTTCTACCTAAGACCAACTAGTCAACCAAGGGCTTGTAGTGTCTTTTAATTCAAACAATCACAACGCAAGTCATTAATAAGCCAACATATCAATCATGTAACACATAGCATGTTGCTAGCATATAAGGTCTATCTTTGGTTAAAGTCTCATTGTTTCTAACATGTATAAGTCATATATACTCATTCATGCAACATGTAACATTCATGGGCAGTAGCATATCAATCACATAGAACTCATACGATCCATCAATCAAGTGCATATATCATGTATCACACAATAGCACCAAACTAGTAGCAAACATAAGAAATTGTCTTTCCATTTAACATTATTCCCTTAAAACATTTACCAAATATTATTTAGGTTCATTTCATGCTTTCAAGTAATCATATATTAAAATGAAAACATTGGTTAGGAAACTAATCCTAACCATAAGGATTAACTACACTCACAATACTCCAAGCTTAGCTAGTCTTGATCCTTGATGATTATTCCCTTATTCTTCTTACAAGTTGGACCAGCTCTTGACTCCTCCACGGTTTCCTCAAATTCTTGATCTTAAAATTCACATACAAACATATACAAACATATTAGAAGCTAATTCAAACATATAAGCTCAGTTACATAAGTGCAAACATTAAACATTAAAAACTGTGTTTCTTATTAGCAGTTTAAGTACTTGTTACTAATCTCGGCATATCATTTTACAAACATATCCAAATTTTAATAACTTTATCATTATAGAAATATTATTCACACAGCTTTTCAACCATGTATGATTCATATTTTTCCCATTTCTCAATCAGTACAGTTTATTATTTATACATAGGTCATTTTGCAGATATGTACAGCTTGTAGCATCTACAAGATTTCTATTCCAGATTTTTCTATAGAGATTTAATTTTAGTGTCGTTTGTTTCTAGTTAAACTAGACATCCCAAGTATTTTCTATCAAAATTTCAGGTCTAAATTCCATGTATTTTAGTTTTGGTGAATTGTTAAAGGTCATTGTCCAAAACAGGAATCATAAAAATATCTATCACTTTCAAACATAAATTTCTAGATTACACTAATTTCTAACTCAGGCTCTTTACAATTCATATCCATGGCTTCACAATCCAATCTTATTTTACCATCTAGTTCTACGTTTCCAAATAAAAATATCTATCACTTTCAAACATAAATTTCTAGATTTATTACGAGTCATTTTAGGATTTGCCTTTTCAACTTCTCCAAAACAGTCTTTTAACTATCTTGTCTTTGCATGTGACCATTTTTTATTCTTATCATATAATCCAACTAAATACATCTTTCTTATCATCTTACAAAAAATTTCCATAATTAAAATCATCATTTACCACCAGCAATCGTAACATTTCAGAACATACAAACAACTTAACATGTTACTTTGATGAACTAGTTGACTAGAAACACTTACCTAGCTTTCTAATTTGATTCCTATAGCAAGATGATCAACATGCAAGCAAGTTTTCAAGCTCTCCTTGAGTTTTTCTTCAGCAAAACTCCCTCTCTAAACTCTCTCTCTCAATCGACTGAAGAGAAGAAAAGAATTGGAAAGGAAAAGACAACTCTCTTAAATTAATGGACTTGTGAGTTGACCGATCTGCCCCTTTTGGTTAAACTATCACTTATTTCAACACAAGGGCAGATTGGGGAATTCAAGTTTTCAACATGTAAGTCCCCATTTTATCATATATTTTAATTTAGTCATGGCTGAGTTTTTATAATTTATTTGTTCTTTCAATTAGGTCCTTATTGCAATTAATTAGGGATTACGCGGTTCATTTAAATTAATTATTTGACCGATTGAGCAAAGTCTTCTATGGTAAAGTTCAGGGTGTTACAATTCTCCCCTCCTTAAAACAAATAATAATTCGTCCTCGAATTCTTACCTGAATCGAATAGATGAGGTTATTGCTTCTGCATTGTATCCTCGGGTTCCCTCGTTGCTTCTTCGACCTTATTATTTCTCCAAAGGACTTTTACAAGTGGTATGTTCTTGTTTCGGAGTCTCTTTACTTCCGAATCAAGGATTTGGACGGGTTCTTCTTCATAGGAAAGGTCGGGATTCAATTCAACATCTTCAGGCTTAAGTATATGGGACGGATCAGACCGGTATCGTCTTAGCATCGAAACGTTAAAGACATTGTGGATTTTATTGAACTCTGGAGGAAGTGTGAGTCGATAAGCCATCAGACCTATCCTTTCAATCACTTCGTAGGGTCCAATAAAACGAGGACTGAGCTTCCCTTTTTTTCCAAATCGGAACACCTTCTTCCACGAGGAGACTTTGAGGAACACCTTGTCTCCAATCTCATGTTGAATGTCTCTACACTTTTGATTGGCGTAAGATTTTTGTCTATCAAACGCTTGTTTCAATCAAGAGTGGATAATTTGGACTTGTTCTTCGGTTTCCCGAAGAAATTGTGGTCCTAACACCTTTTTATCGCCGAGTTCAGACCAACAGAGAGGAGTTCGGCATTTAAAACCATACAATGCTTCAAAAGGAGCCATTTGAATAGAAGATTGATAGATGTCGTTGTATGCAAATTCTATGAGTGATAGAGATTTCTCCCAATTCTTCCCGAAATCAATGATACAAGCTCTGAGCATGTCTTCGAGAACTTGAATTACCCGTTCAGATTGTCCGTCACTTTGCGGATGAAAGGCTGTACTCAGATTTAGCTTAGTTTCGAGGGCTTTTTGTAATGTTTTCCAAAATCGAGCTGTGAATCGAGGATCTCGATCGAAGACAATTGAAGTTGGGACTCTGTGCAAACGAATAACTTCCCAAATGTATAATTCAGCCAAGGTTTCCAAATTGCAATTCATACGCACTGGGATGAAATGTGCGGATTTGGTGAAGTGATCAACAATCACCCAGATAGTGTCGCACTTTCTTAACGTGCAAGGAAGACCGGTTATGAAATCTATTGTGATTTGTTCTCATTTCCATTGTAAAAATTCAAGAGGTTGGAGCAATCCGGTAGGAACTCGGTGCTCGGCTTTTACCCATTGACAATTCAGACACCTCGATACAAAATCATTAATAGTTGTCTTCATTCCAGGCCACCAATACAAGGGCTTGAGATTCGTGTACATCTTTACCGATCCAAGGTGGATCGAGAAAGAACTTTGATGTGCTTCAATTAATCTCTTCTTGTAATTCCTTGTTGTCGGGAACACAAACTCTATCTTTAAAATAGAGGAGATCATTCGTCTTAATCGAGAAGTCAGAACTAGACTCAAGCATAGAAGTGATCTTCTGGAGTTCCGGGTCAACTTTGTGGAGTTCTTTAATCTTGGAGATGATATTAGATTGAACTTGCAATTCAAATAGATATTTTCGAGCTTTAGAGAGTCGAAAATGAGTGTTCATTTGTTAAGGAAGCGAGGGTCAGTTTTCGAATGAGAGCATCCGCAACCACATTGGCTTTCTAGGGATGATAGTCGATGATCAGATCGTAATCTTTCAACTGATAGTAACCCAATCGAAGATCGATCTTGGAGAAAACTGATGCTTCCCGGAGTTGATCGAAAAGATCATCAATTCTCGGCAAGGGATACTTATTTTTGATGGTCACTCGGTTCAATTGATGATAGTTGATGCAGAGCCGCATCGAGCCACCCGTTTTCTTCACAAATAACACCAGAGCACCCGTGGGGACGTGCTCGGTCATATAAAGCCCTTTTCTTGTAATTCTTGCAATTGCTTCTTTAACTCCTTCAGTTCAATTGGAGCCATCCGATAAGTGTGATAGATACGGGGTTATATCCAGGTTGAATGTCGATCCCGAACTCTACTTCATGGGTAGGTGGAAGACCAGGAAGATCCTCGGGAAAGACGTCGATGAATTCGGAAACAACAGGAATAAAGGGTAAGTCGAAATCATACTCATCTTGTAACATCATAGCAGGAAAGATTGAAATCGGTTTTTGATCAATTAATAGAATGGATTCATTTCCTAAACCCCGAAGATATAATCGTCGGTTTTGGTAATCAATCCAGGCTCGATGTCTACCCAACCAATCTAAGCCTAACACTAGATCAAACTCACATTCGGGTAACACAAAGAGATTACAAAGGAAGGCTATGTTTCGAATAGTCACATAGAAATCCCTACAAATTAAATTAATAGGCAAGTTTCCCCTATCGGGTTGGATACTACAAGGCTCGTTTTCACTATTACGGGTTTCAAACTAACTTTGTCTAACATGGATGATCATATAAAAGAATGGGTTGATCCTGAATCTATCAAAGCATAAACGGGATGAAAGTTTAGTTCAACCGTACTCGTGATTACATCGGGAGATCCTTCTTCTTTCTTGCCTCGGATATGATAGACATGAGCTGGGGCTCGGGATTCTTGATGGGTCAAAGCTCTCGAATGGGAGCTTCTTCCCCTCCCTTGGTTCCACGACTTAGCTTGCTTCGGGTTCATGTTTCGGTTGGAAGGTGCAGGGCTTGGATTTGGCGAATTCCGGGTAGGTGCCTTGTCGGACTTCCTCGGAAAATCCTTGATGTAGTGGTCTTCGCCACCACACGCAAAACATAGATTAGACTGGAATCGACATTGGTCAAAATGTTGTTTCTGGAAATGCTTATAAGTTGGAACTTTCTCGGTGTTTCCCGTGTTGTTAACGAAAACAACAGGGACATCAAGCTTGTTCACCGATTGAGGTCTCTGTAGATAATTGCATCGATGAGTAGAAGCATAGGTTGAAGACCCTTCTTTCACATTCTTAGTTTTCTTCGACTGCCACTCAAACTTGTCGTCACTTTTCCGCTTCTTATCACCCCGAAAACCGCTCTTTGTCTTTTCTGCGGCTTTCATTTTGGATTCAGTGGCAACGACCCGATTCACTAGAGTTTGAAAGTCTGTGATGGTTAGAGCCGTGAATATCGGACTTATTTCATCATTCAACCCATCGATGAACATTTAGCACTTGTCTTTCTCGATTTTGATGTACTCTGAGCCGTACTTGCAATATTTGTAAAAATCAGCTATATATTGTTCGATCGGCCGATTCGCCTGCTTCAAATACAAAAACTTCTTCCTACAATCAGCCAAGTACTGTTCACTTATATACTTCTTCTTGAATTCAGTGACAAAGAATTCCCACATCACAGATTCGACCGGAGCAGTTAGAATTGTAGTTTCCCACCAGCTGAGCGCTTTGTCGGCTAGAAGTGCGGCTACACATTCGAGTTTATGCTCGTCTGAGCAGTGGGGTTGCTTAGTCATAATTTGAGTTGTCCTTTTAAGCCAATGTTCGGCTTCCTCCGGCTTCTCCTCTTTTTTGCTGGTGAACGTATAAGCTCGGTGTTACGCGAGCTTGTCGATCGGGGCTCGACTCGGGGCAACAACAACATGAGCCGGTTGTTCACGTCTCATGTTCGTCAGAAGTTGATCAAACTTCTCCTTCATACTAAGGAGACATTCTCTTTGGGCACTTTGAAGAGTCGGGTTATTCGAAGTTTGTTCATTATGTTTAAGAGGTGGAATCGGATCTTGAGGTTCCATTCTTCTCGGGGGATCAGCTTGTCCTGGAAGATCAGTTGGTCCCGGAGGATCAGTTTTCATCCTCACATTGCCATCATTGTTAGAGGATTCTTGGGGACTTTCATTGTTCCGAGCTAGCCTCGTCTCTGACATTCTATAATGTTTAAACCGAACAAAAGTTAGGATAGGAGGGTTTACAATTACAAGCAATTCAATGTGAGACTTCTAGGTGGCATAGTTCAAACCTATATGATGCATGCAGACTCGTATGAACTTTAGAACCTATAACCTAAACCTCTGATTACCACTTTATGTAAGACCCCTCGCCCGAGTTAGGAGCGAGGAGCGTTACAACGCGCAACGAACTTATAAACATATAACATATAAGCTCAAACCAAACAGACTTAATATATGATATTCAAGTAATCCATTTTAAGTAACATAGCCAATACACACTTAAAAACACTTAACATGGGTTAATCATACATGTAACTAGTCATTTAGGTGGGCTAATTAAAACTTTTAACATAACAAGTTCTTACTACAACCTTAACGTGTCTGACATGTAAACATTTGCAATCAATCAAACACATCTATACATTCAAGAACCATGTAATCCAAAAAACTAGATTAATCATATTATAATGAATTCGAACCAACATGGATCATTCAGAGTACATTCGAATCATACATAGCTCAAGATGGTGCATTTCGAACAAGCATGGATCAAGATGGAAGCATTCGAATTATATGCATGTCCTAGAATTCAAACCATACCAATTGCAACATATGAACATGCTTGAATTGTAACCTTGAGCATATGAATTCATACATAAGCACATTGGGTCCAATTTGGTTCAATCAAAGGCAACAAGACTATACTATCATATATCTTGTCATTCGAGGTCCATTGGATATATCCAAACACATACGATCATATCATAGTCTTAATTTAACCGAACATCATATATATATATATACAACTTGTCAAAAGTGTCATTCAAGACTTAATACAAACATAACTTAGTCATTACAAACCATTAGCTTAAACTTTATATACATAACAAGTCATGTTTTCACATTTAATATATTTATATCAACCAAAATGCATGTGACACCACTCTAATACACATGTCTATGCCACTCTCTAGAAGTCTAAACAAAAGATCACATCATACATGATTCTTGCTTGTAACTTGGTGATCCAGAAACCGATTGGGCAGCTTTCAATCAACACAACTTGTTAGTTTGGGAAGAAGGAAATAACAGAGTGATAAGTACAAAAGATGTAATTAGCGAGGTAGTACTTAAATCTATTAGTTTAGTCTTTTAAGTATCTTATTACAATTAGCCAAGGTTACCTAGCTAGGATTCATATTACATAAGCATCACCTAGCTAGTTTAAAAATGATCAAGAATCACTTAGCTAGTTTTAGAACCATAGAAACAACAAGTAGGCATGTGGGCACATTTGCATCAAAGAACAATGTAAACAAACCATCATTTAACAATACAAACAGTGAACTCATAGCATATCATGTACATAGACAAACATGTAATCAATCAAGTAATACATACGCATATCACATAGTCGCCCTTCGAATAGACATCTTAGGCATGTAGATCATGTATGTTTGAAGCAAAAATCAAATTGGTGTTTACGCCTTTAATGCCTTGAACTCATGTTTCATATAACCACAATCATATAACATATCAAGTGACATATATCACTTGTCACATGTTTTATTCAAATACTTATAATGTTTTTCCTTGGTAGATTAGTAGGACTAAGTAATCGAGTATCTTTAAGTACAAGATACCAATTCAGAGGATGCACAAGGCATCAAAATCAGAGGATGCTCAATGCACAAAGGTGCCTTCCACACCATTACAAGGTAACCAAATGATTAACAGAGATGCTCAAAGCATCAAATACACAAGGTGTTAACAACAACAAAAGAGAGTACAAATGTACTAATTTCAGAGGAGCTCTAGACTCTAAGGCATGCCGTTCTTCCTAAGACCAACTAGTCAACCAAGGGCCTATAGTGTCTTTTAATTCAAACAATCACAACGCAAGTCATTAATAACCCAACATATCAATCATATAACACATAGCATGTTGCTAGCATATAAGGTCTATCTTTGGTCAAAGTCTTATTGTTTCTAACATGTATAAGTCATATATACCCATTCATACAACATGTAACATTCATGGGCAGTAGCATATCAATCATATATAACTAATATGATCAATCAATCAAGTGCATATATCATGTATCACACAATAGCACCAAACTAGTAGCAAACATAAGCAATTGTCTTTCCATTTAACCTTCTTCCCTTAAAACATTTACCAAATATTAATTATGTTCATTTCATGCTTTCAAGTCATCATATATTAAAATGAAAAAATTGGTTAGGACACTAGTCCTAACCCTAAGGATTAACCACACTCACAATATTCCAAGCTTAGCTAGTCTTGATCCTTGATGATTATTCCCTTATTCTTCTTACAAGTTGGACCAGCTCTTGACGTCTCCAAGGTTTCCTCAAATTCTTGATCTTAACATTCATATTAAAATATATACATAGCATATTATAAGCTAATTCAAACATATAAGCTCATTTACACAAGTGCAAACATTAAACATTCAAAACTGTTTTTCTTATTGGCAGTTTGAATACTTGTTACTAATATGGGCATATCGTTTTACAAACATATCCAAAATTTATTTACTTTATCATTCTAGAAAGCTTATTCACACAGCTTTTCATCCATGTATGATTCATATTTTTCTCATTTCTTAATCAATACATTTTAGTATTTATACATAGGTCATTTTGCAGTTCTAGACAGTTTATAGCACCTACAGGATTTTGATTCCAGATTTTTCTATAGAGATCGAAATTTAGTGCCGTTTTTTCTAGTTAAACTAGACATCACCAAGTATTTTCTATCAAAATTTCAGGTCTAAATTCCATGTATTTTATGTTTGGTGAATTTTTTAAGGTCACTGTCCAAAACAGGGCAGTGTTGGGCAGAATACACTAATTTCTAACTTAGGTTCTTTACAATTCATATCCATGGCTTCACCATCCAATCTTATTTTACCAGCTAGTTCTACATTTCCTCATAAAAATATCTATCACTTTCAAACATAAATTTCCAGATTTATTACGGATCATTTAGGCTTTGCCTTTTCAACTTCTCCAAAACAGTCCCTTAACTATCTTGTCTTTGCATGTGACCGATTTTTTATTCTTATCATATAATCCAACTAAATACATATTTCTTATCATCTTACAACAAATTTCCAGAATTAAAATCATCATTTACCACCAGAAATCGTAACATTTCAGAACATACAAACAACTTAACATGTTACTTTGATGAACTAGTTGAGTACAAACACTTACCTAGCTTTCGAATTTGATTCCTATAGTAAGATGATCAACATGCAAGCAAGTTTTCAAGCTCTCCTTGAGTTATTCTTTAGCAAAACTCCCTCTCTAAGCTCTCTCTCTCTCTCTCAATCGGCTGAAGAGAAGTAAAGAATGGGAAAGGAAAAGACAACTCTCTTAAATTAATGGACTTGTGAGTTGACCGATCTGCGCCTTTTGGTTAAACTATCACTTATTTCAACACAAGGGCAGATTGGGGAAGTCAAGTTTTCAACATGCAAGTCCCCATTTTATCATATATTTTAATTTAGTCATGGCTGGGTTTTTATAATTTTTTTGTTCTTTCAATTAGATCCTTATTGCAATTAATTATGGATTATTCGGTTCATTTAAATTAATTATTTGACTGATTGAGCAAAGTCTTCTAGGGTAAAATTGAGGGTGTTACAATTCTGGACATTAGATTCCTTAGAATTTGCTCTGGTATTACTCTTCTCAGCTGCACTAACGGTTGTCGCGACATTACTCTGTTCAGGCTCCTCAATCTTTGTCGGGGTAATTCGTTGCATAGGCTTATCATGTGTTGGGCAGTCTTTCTCATTAGCAGACTTTTGACTTGGAGGTTTTATTTATCCTCACATATCAGAGAGCTCTCTTCGCATTGCTCCTTGTCCTCTTGCCTTGGGACTTCAGTATCCCTAGGAATTGATTTTTGGCGCATGTTATCCATGGCATATATGGATCTCCTCAATTGATCTTTTGAATCTCTAAAGCGTGCATCCCACTGAGCTATCCTCACATCCATGGTCTTTGATAGTTCTCGAATCTCTTCAATTAATCTGTCAAGTCTAGCCAAGGAAGCTAGCAACGTTTCCTCCAAGGAATTGAAATGCTCTTGAAAGCGATTATATTGTCATGGCATATCTGTTGCTGCGAGAAAATTGTCATGGTAAAAAAATTTTGAGCTTTTTGATCTGTAGAACTAATGTTTTGATATAATAATTGAAAAATGTTTTGGACTGATTTAAAAAGTATTTAAAACAATTTCCAAAGTCCAAATAACTTGAAACTATGTTTAGGGATGTTTTTAAAAGGTTTTACAAGTTTTTCAAAGCCAAACTTCACAAAACTGTCCAGGCATTTCGAAACACCTTAGGACGTTTCGATACGGTGCATTCCAGTAGCTAAAACGTTTTGATACTAGTATCGAAACGGGCTTTCCCTGGATAAGGATTTTGCCCAGCGTTTCGAAACGGGCTATGCCGTTTCGATACGCCTACGTGGCATTGACCATAACGGTCATAAACCCCAACGGATATTTCCCAACTAACATTTAAATGTAGGTCGTTTCGATACGGGGACAGGTGTTTCGAAACGGGTGTTTCGAAATGGACTAAAGCATTTCGATACGGGTCCACGTCAGACTGCAACAGCTCTTTCTACTTAAAGGGTGTTTCGAAACGAGTTCGAGCGTTTCGAAACGGAGAGCTGCAGAACTGCATTTATGGTGGGAATTAAAGTCCTCAACGGCTCCAATTCAATCCCAACGGCTAGTAACGGCTACAAACTCATCAAGGAGTATAAAAGGGACCTTCAAGCATCAAGTAAAGGCTAATGCTCATATTGTCAATCAACAAATGATCAAGAATTGTCTTAGAGCTTAAATTGTCATTTATTGTATAGACAAACACTAGTGAGCCAAAATTGTCAAATTTGCTCAAGTGTTTTAGGTGAGTGCTTTAATTGTGCAAACAAACACCTATTAGAGGGATTTGTGTTTGCTTTTCTTATCTCTTTGTAAAAGAGGGTTTGATCAAGGCTTTGGGTAGAAAGCTTGATCGGTGTAAAGGGTTTCCTCCTAAGCCTAGAAAAGGGGACGAAACAATAGTGTATTGATTGGAAATCCTTAGTGGGGAGCTAAGGTAGTGGATGTAGACCTTGGTTAGAAGGTTGAACCACTATAAATCATTGTGACTATCATTGTTTTAGCTTCCACACCTCCTCCACCCAAAAATCCACCTCTCCACCACTTGGTGAGCCTTATTGGTTGAATAAATCGAGCTCCTCACAACTCAACAATTGGTATCAGAGCATGGCTCAATTGAGGAGGATTCACATCCTATTGAGAAGATCCGGCAAGCTCGATCATTTTTTCATCAACCGGCTCAAATGGCACAATCTATCGACAAACCGCCTTTCTTTGACGGAACCCACTATGCCCATTGGAAGACAAAGTTGAAGTTCTTCATCAAATCTAGAGATTACAAGCTATGGGATATAGCTGAAGATGGTCTGTTCGTGCCTCAAAGAAGCAAAGCGGAGTGGAGTGCCGACGATCGCAAGAAGATGGAGCTTAATTGCAAAGCCTTGCACATCTTGTTTTGTACTTTTGGCCCGACCATCTATGAGAAGATGTATTCTTGTGAGAGTGCCAAGGAGGTATGGGACAAGCTTGAAGTCACATACGAGGGAACCGATGAAGTCAAGGAGACCAAGATTGGGCTCCTAACCTTAGAGTATGAAAACTTCAAGATGGATCCGGAAGAGAACATCGAGAAGATGTTTGATAGGTTCTCCACTATCACCAATGGTCTCAAAGGATATGGAGAAGCCATCCCGGAAGAAAAGCTTGTCTGAAAGCTCATCTACTCACTTCCCGAGTCTTAGGACTCAAAGAGGACCGCCATCATCGAAGCCAAGAATTTGAAGACCTTGAAGCTTGATGAACTCATGGGGTCACTCCTTACTCATCAAATCATGAAGAAGAATAAAGAAGATGAGAAGAAGAGGGAAGAAATTAGAGCTATGGGAGAGAAGAAAATCAAAGGGCTAGGCATCAATGCTAGTGCCATGGCTCTCAAATCCTCCACTTGCCTTCATGTCTACTCAAGTGAAGAGGAGGATGAAGAAGAAGAGATAGTTCATCTCTTCAAGAAGTGTGCCCCATTCATGAAGAAAGCTTTGAGAGAGCTTGAACGAGATTCTAAGAAAAAGGAGAGGGCAAACACTTCAAGCCATGAGAAGAAGGCACATGTGGCTACTTGGAGTGATGAGGACTCCACCGACGATGAACAAGCCAATCTTTGCCTTATGGCCATCGAAGAAGATTCAATGGTAACTTCTAATTCATCTACTTCATGTTCTTACTCTTTTGATAAATTACAAGATGCCTATGATGATTTGGTTTTAGAGTTTAAAAATCACATTTTGAAAAACAATAAATTGATTTCAAAGTTAAAAATTCAAAATGATTTGATTTCTAAAACCAAACTTGAACTTGAAGCAAAACTCGAAGAGTTTGAATTAAAATGTTTTGGTTTACAAAATTTGCTTCAAAGAGTTCAAGAAGAAAAGAATTTGATTTCCAAAGAGCTTGAAAAGAAAAACAATCTTGGAAAATCAAATTTTTATGTTAGACAATCTAGTGCCCCTAGATTTGTTAAAGGAAAATGTTTTAGAAGTATTTGGGTCCCAAAAGGACTTAGTACTTCAATTAAAAAGGATGACATTGAAAAATGGATTCCTAAGGGGACAAAAATTTGTGCTACTAATGTCTATGGATCCAAAGCAATTTGGATACCAAAAATCACTTGATTGTCTTTTGCTAGGTGTGATGAAGATGTTCAACAAGTCAAACATTGAGGGGGAGCTCCATGCACACAAGGAAGAACACTTGAAGAAGGAAGGCTTCACATCCTCCTTTGAGTTCAAGTGTTGGTAAAAATCTAGTTGCTTTTGATTTTATTTGATTTATTTTTATTTATGTCAACTAGATGATCATTAATGTTGGACTAACATTTTTTTTTTGATGCTTTGAGTAAGGGGAGCCATTTTAAAACCAAATTTTTATTTTTTGTCAAATTTTCACCTCTATTGTTATTTTGAACTTAATGTTTTAAATTCTCTTTGATATAACAAAAAGGGGGAGAAATGGTGGTTTGAAAAATTGAATTTTCAAATGAATAAGTGGGAGCTTTATTTGATTTCATATCTTTAATCTCTTATTCACATTTTTAAAGTTAAAGGGGGAGAATCCCAAACAATTTTTCAAGCAATTTTTCAAGCTAGTTTTATTATATCAAAAAGGGGGAGATTGTAGAACTAATGTTTTGATATAATAATTGAAAAATGTTTTGGACTGATTTAAAAAGTATTTAAAACAATTTCCAAAGTCCAAATAACTTGAAACTATGTTTAGGGATGTTTTTAAAAGGTTTTACATGTTTTTCAAAGCCAAACTTCACAAAACTGTCCAGGCGTTTCGAAACACCTTAGGGCGTTTCGATACGGTGCATTCCAGTAGCTAAAACGTTTCGATACTAGTATCGAAACGGGCTTTCCCTGGATAAGGATTTTGCCCAGCATTTCGAAACGGGCTATGCCGTTTCGATACGCCTACGTGGCATTGACCACAACGGTCATAAACCCCAATGGCTATTTCCCAACTAACATTTAAATGCAGTTCGTTTCGATACGGGGACAGACGTTTCGAAATAGGTGTTTCGAAACGAACTAAAGCGTTTCAATACGGGTCCACGTCAGACTTCAACGGCTCTTTCTACTTAAAGGGTGTTTCGAAATGGGTTCGAGCGTTTCGAAACGGAGAGTTGTAGAACTGCATTTATGGTGGGAATTAAAGTCCTCAACGGCTCCAATTCAATCCCAACGGCTAGTAACGGCTACAAACTCATCAAGGAGTATAAAATGGACCTCCAAGCATCAAGTAAAGGCTAATGCTCATATTGTCAATCAACAAATGATCAAGAATTGTCTTAGAGCTTAAATTGTCATTTATTGTATAGACAAACACTAGTGAGCCAAAATTGTCAAATTTGCTCAAGTGTTTTAGGTTTTGGGTGAGTGCTTTAATTGTGCAAACAAACACCTATTAGAGGGATTTGTGTTTGCTTTTCTTATCTCTTTGTAAAAGAGGGTTTGATCAAGGCTTTGGGTAGAAAGCTTGATCGGTGTAAAGGGTTTCCTCCTAAGCCTAGAAAAGGGGACGAATCAATAGTGGATTGATTGGAAATCCTTAGTGGGGAGCTAAGGTAGTGGATGTAGACCTTGGTTAGAAGGTTGAACCACTATAAATCATTGTGTCTATCATTGTTTTAGCTTCCACACCTCCTCCACCCAAAAATCCACCTCTCCACCACTTGGTGAGCCTTATCGGTTGAACAAATCGAGCTCCTCACAACTCAACATGATCATACCATGAAGTAATTTGTTGTTGGTTCCATCTATGGTCCTCCATGTAGCCATATGTACTAGGATTGTGAGGGCAATCTTCAAACACATGATGTTCTCTACAACAAGCGCAATAATTTTCCACGGCATAGGCTCTTTGGGCTTTTCTTGGTTGGTATAGGTAATCATCAGTGAATGTAAGAAATTTTTGATTGGATTGATTCCTATCTTCCAACAACAACTCTCGAATAGATTTACTTTTATTTCCCCACATGTTGATGTCCCTTAACTTGTAGCGTATCTGATTTTTTATAAAACAAAAAAAAAATTAGTAAAACTAAAAAATGCACTAACAAAAACAACACCAATTGCCAATCTCTGACAACGGCGTCAAAAACTTGTTGCATGTTTAGAGTGTAATGCAAACGGTGCAAGTATATACGTCGCAAGTAATAAAGTGATATGTATCAGGTATCGTCTCCACAGGGATTAGTTTGGGCCACTTTGCTTAAGTTACTAGATTGTAGAAGAAATAAATTGATGGTGATTAATATCAACTAAAATAAAGTAATTAAAGATAAGAGAGTAATCGATTTAAGAACTAGTTAATTATGCACGCCTTGGGGCAATTTCCTGGGCAACTAGGAATGGTGCGATTGCCTGGGCAACTTCCTTCAAAGATCGACAGAGCATTCTTCAACGTCTTCTTGTTATTCCTAACTCAAAGAACTAGTTAATTGTGCACACCTTGGTGATACAAACCTGTGTTAACCTTGGGTGAACAACAATCAATCTTACGCTTCTCTTAGTCGTTGAAATCCAAATCTTATCCCTAATTTGGATTAACCTCCATTAACGTCTTGTTGAATGAAGATTATGCTCATTCGTTTTTTGAATCGAATTCTCCCGATATTAGATAAATGGATGAATTCATGAGATCCTCTCCCAATTTACTCGCAAATAAAATTAAGAACCAAGAATGAACAAACTTTGAATTAAAATTGTAACTCAAAAACCTAAACAAATCTAATCGTTTATCAAAACCACAAAAACACAATAATCCAAGCCAAATAAAATTAGTACATGGCTGGGTTCGAAAGATATACAAAAAATAATCTCCCTAGAATGAATCTAATCGAACAAAGAAGAAGAAGAAGAAGAAGAAGAAGTTAACACACAACCCCTTGGTTTTCCTCTCTCAATCGAACTGTACCTTTAAAGCAGGCAGCTAGGTCTTCTATTTATAGGAGATGGCTAGGTCAAAGTCTTTCTTGAGGAGGAAGTTAAGTTGGAATTAAATAGAATAAAAGAAATAGATCTCTTTTATTATATTTATTCCTCCAAAAACTTCTCCTAAACCTCTTGGAATTTAATCTCCCTTTGACCTCTTCATGGAACTATAACTCTCCTAGGATTTATCCTAGCTTCTCATGATTATCTTGAATTAAATGGATTTATCCATCAACAAATCGACATCCACTTCATCTTATCCTCAATTGCTTTAGGAATTTTTAAATCGTGCACACATGCACAAAAACACACATACCCGCAGTATCTTTTTTCCACAATAATCGATCAAATTATGAAATCAAGCATGATGGTGAAAGAAATCATGAATTAATGCATGAATGACTAGTTATGCAACTAATATGAGCTTAAGTCTAACAATAATATGAGTAAAAATGGTAATAAAAATAGTACTTTTGAACACTTAACACCTTTGTTTGGAGGATTTAGAGCGGTGTAATGATGACGGAGGAACAATTGTAGAGGACCCAAAGGCGGAGATACACTACAACTGGAACAATTGTAGAGGACCTGAAGGCGGAGATACACTACAACTAACTAATAATATTATGAAAGTATGAGATCAAATTACATCAAATAAAAATGGCTTAATACCATAATAAGTGCCCAAACTATCTCATTTCCCCCTTTTAAGTGCTAAACATTTTCCCCTTTTAGGTGCCCAAACTATCTCGTTTTTCCCTTTTAGGTGCCTAAACTATTTTTACCCACTTTAGGTGCCCAAACTATCGTTTTTCCCCTTTTAGGTGTCCAAAAAATCAGTTTTAGGTCAAAGTATGTGCCTCAGTTTGATCTTAAAATGGGCGAAAAAAAGATAGTTTGGGCACCTAAAAGGAGCAAAAAAATGTTTAGGCACCTAAAATGAAGAAAAAATGAGATAGTTTGGGCACTTAAAAGGAGAAAAAAGTTTAGGCACCTAAAAGAGAAAAAATATGATAGTTTAGGCACTTATTTTGACATTAAGCAAATAAAAATATAAAGATTAAATCCTAAATTTTTTATTTAATAGAGAGGTATTACTTTCCCAAGGTAAATGATAAATGCCGAGATTCGAACTCATACAAAATGGAACAACATGAGCATTATTGATCACTCAGCCAATTATTGAATCTCATTAAACCCTAATTTTTAACACAATAGAGGGACCAAAACCAAATACGGAGTTATGGACATTGATATTTGGGTAAAAGCCTCAAATTCTAGTCATAGTGACGGTAACTATTAGTTGTGTTAATGGGACCTTAAAAAATTAATTTAATGGGGGAGAATCTGGGACTGAATTGAAAAGAAATAATGAAAAGTATTTATAAAGTTTGGTTCCTAAAATTTGACATTACATTGATGTACGTAACAATTCACGTGTTGGTGTTACGTAGTCCATCAAAACAACATTATCACGTAGAGATGTGAAATCAGGTAATCTTATTATATACGAGTTATGTTAGGTCAATTTAATGGTTCGACTTAGATTAGGTTGAGTTTAGGTCGACTCAGATTCATGTCATTATCAGGTTGATTTCAAATCATATTGAGTTTGGGTTCGGGTCGGGTAAGTTTCAGTTCATGCCAAAACGGTTCGGGTCCGAATCAGTTAATTAACGAGTTAATTTAGGTTCGGGTGGACTTCAGGTCGGGTCACGTCGTTGGCGAATAAAATTCAGGTCGGGAATATCGATTTCTGTTGAAGTTCAAGTTGGATCTTACCGTGTACAAATAGACTTCAGTATGGTAATTGTGGGTAAATTTTAGATAAAAATAAAATTTTAGGGATTAATATGAACCAAAATATCTCTTATGATGCCGAAATATTTTACAATTTAATATATATATATATATATATATATAATTATGACTAAATTGATTTAAACTAGAATTTAAAAGTGAATATTATGACTAAAATAAAAAATTTAAACAAGTGAGGACCTAAAAGGTAATTAATCACTAAGCAAAAAAATTAGGAGGCAAATGCCAAATAGGTAGTTAATTATTGAATCAAATTTAAAAACATTTCATTTAGATTTTGAAGGGAAAGAACCTAAAAATTAGGGGCTTAATTCCCTCCAAAATTTTGTCCTTCCTCCGACCAATTATTTTTTTCCATGATTTTAATTAAAGTGAAATAGGAGGGAAAGTTTCCCACCCACGTGGGTTTTTAGGTTAGGATAAATTATTTTTTAGCCCTTCCATATTTTTATATTTTTATTTAAGTCTCAAATTTTCACTTTTAGGTTTTAATTTAATTCAATTGAGTCTTAATTTTAATTAATTTAATTGAAATTTCATATTTAGTTTTAGAATTCTTTTAATTATGTCCTTGATTTATGCTTCTAAGTTTTAATTTAGCTCAATTAGGTCCTAAGTTTAATAAGTTAATTCAATTCGAATATTATTATTATACCATATAAATTTTGAACTAATATAATTATATACAAATTTTTTATTTAGATGTAAATATCTAATTGTACACATGAAAGTTGAAACTCTAATTTAGTTCAATTGTACACATGAAGCTTTGATTTAAATATTTAGTCAAATTCAAATGCATAAATTGGCAAGTTGAATTAAAATCAATCTCGTAAATCAATAACTTTATACTAAACCATAAGCCATTAATAATAAACCCAAAACTATAAACCTTAAGAAATCAAAATTACTCTCATAAACCAATAATCATAAGCTAAATCATAAACCATTGATACTAAACCCTAAACTTTAAGGAATCCAAATCAATCCCATAAACCAATAACCCTAAACTAAACACTAAACTAAACTATAAATCTTAAAAAATCAGAATTAATCTCATAAACTAATAACATTAAATTAAACCATAAACTGTTAATATTAAACTATAAATCATAAAGCTTAAGGAATTATGTTGACATCATTTAGATATTTAATAAAATTTTTAAATATTTTTACATATTATAATTTATAAATATAAAAAATAAACATATTAATTTAATGATCATAGTTAATCATGTATCTTAAATTGTGAAGATGTATTTTGTCACACTATAATATAATAAATTTATAATCTCACAAATTCATCAAGTGTAACTTATTAGTTATTACAAGTCGGATAAATATCAAGTCAGATAAATATCAGATAAGTTCAAAACAAGTCATGTCATTTACAGGTTGAGTCAATTACAAATTAGGTTCATAACAGGTCAGGTTGATAACAGGTTTGGTAATATCAGTTATTTACCAGGTTAATCTTGGTTCAGGTTCATATCAGGTCGAATGGAGGTCGAATTCCGTTATCACATTATCTGGTTGAATTCGAGTTCAGGTCGTTCTCAGGTTTGATGCAAGTCTTGTTTAGATCTAAAAATTTCAGGTCCAACTCGAGTTCAGGTCAACACCAGTTCAGACTCGAATCGATTTCGAATCACTATCACTTTAGATCACAAACAGTTCTGACTCAAATCGATTTCAGTCAATTTTACAAGTCATGTCAGCTTTTTTACAACCTGTTATCAGGCAACTAATGCTTTCGTACCTAAAATCCTTGATTTTGATTTTGATTTATCGGCTCAATTGTCTATCACAATCATAAATCCTACCATAAAAAAAGTTTTTTTTTTCTAAAGTTGGATTACAATCCATTTTAATTTTCGTCGAGCTTATCTGTATTTTTTTTCTTTTAATATGTTTATTATGGGAGACAATTTTTCGATTGTGTTTGTTTTATTTACTATATCAAATTTTAAACTTTTAATTTTATTTGAAGGGTAAATTACTACAGGGGTCACTTTCGTTTCTCGTTTGTACAGATTTAGTCGCCACTTTTGAAAAGTGCCAATAAGTGGTCATCTATGTTTTCGATTTGTAAAGACTTGGTCACTCCGACGTTATAGTCCGTTAGTCCCCTAACGGATTGGGAATTAATTAACGAAAAAATAAGGGTAAATTACTGCAATAGCCATTAAAATTTATCTCATGTACATTTTTTCTCCTCAATTTAAAAAAGTAAACATTATAGTCACTAATAAAAATGTTTCTTTATAATTTCACCCTTAAATTTTTAAAAATTCATTTTTCAATCCTAAAACTTTACAATCAATTAGTACAATAATATTATAAATGCTTAGATGAAAAATAGGTGCCCAAAGTATACCCTTTGAAACTTAGGTGCCCAAATTGCTCCTATTTAATAACTCAAACTTAAAAATTTAGTCCACTAACTACTAAAAAATTCGAGTTATTGGAATTTCTATTTTATAATTCAAACTTTATTTTGAATTTTTGAGTCGAGTTTATGAAATTATGAGTCGAGTATTTTCACATCAAACCAAAAAATTTAATTTTTTCGAGTCAAGTCGAGTTATTGGAATTTCTATTTTATAATTCAAACTTTATCTTGAATTTTTGAGTCGAGTTTATGAAATTATGAGTCGAGTATTTTCACATCAAACCTAAAAATTTAATTTTTTTTCGAATCAAGTCGAGTGTTGCACTTCCCTACATATAATTTTTAATTTTAATCCGTGTTTGTCAACGGGCAGGTTCAGGCGAAGCTCCGACGAAGCCTTAAACGACAGCGAACTGACGATTGACGGTATGGGCTTTGTTTGCCTCGACACGAGGAACTCAATAACAGTGACGGCGCGGCGAGCGGACAGTTGCGGTGGCCGGAATCGCAGAAAAACAAAGGGGACGGACGAACCTTTGTCACAGCTTTCGCGGCAACCGGCGGTGAACTACCGCGACTGGCGACTGGGGTTTTGTTCGGGGGACGATGGCGGATAAGGAGGTGATGACGGTGTACACCACCGTCGAGTGGTGGCCGAGATCAACGTGAAAACACAAGCGATGGTGGGTTTCCTCTCTAAGCTTCAAACTGCTCGCCATGGCTGACGACGGTGACTTACCGCGAGTGGTCACCGTGGTTGCGATCAGGGGGAGTGGGCAGACACCGTGGCGGCAGCGGTGAAGGCCACGGCCGGGCGGTGTGGCAGATCGGAGCAAAAGCCGAAGCGAGGAAGGTGGGGGTCGAGAGAAGAAAAGGAAGGATCTGGATATTTTGGGGTGTTAATTATCCCATGTGGGTTTTGGGTTTAGACATTTATTAAATTTTGATTTAAACAAAACAATTAGTTGGGACAAACACGGATTAAAATTAAAAATTATATGTAGGGAAGTGCAACACTCGACTTGATTCGAAAAAATTAAATTTTTAAGTTTGATGTGAAAATACTCGACTCATAATTTCATAAACTCGACTCAAAAATTCAAAATAAAGTTTGAATTGTAAAGTTTTAGGATTGAAAAATGAATTTTTAAAAATTTAAGGGTGAAATTATAAAGAAACATTTTTATTAGTGACTATAATGTTTACTTTTTTAAATTGAGGAGAAAAAATGTACATGAGATAAATTTTAATGGCTATTGTAGTAATTTACCCTTATTTTTTCGTTAATTAATTCCCAATCCGTTAGGGGACTAACGGACTATAACGTCGGAGTGACCAAGTCTTTACACATCAAAAACGTAGATGGCCACTTATTGGCACTTTTCAAAAGTGGTGACTAAATCTGTACAAACGAGAAACGAAAGTGACCCCTGCAGTAGTTTACCCTTATTTGAATAAGTTATTGATCTTGTGTAATAAACAACATTTTGAGCCAAAATTAAAGGTTTGAGCTCAATTTAGAAGTTTGATCAGTCAAATCCGTTAATTTGGATATTTGGTGAATATCATATTGTAATAATGGATTGCGGTAAAACCTCTAATTTTGAAAAAAAAATGCTAATATGAAGCTTTTTGAAATTAGAAATTTTTACATAAGAGTTGTAAAAACTCTTTTACCCTTAAAACTTACCAAAACTTTCCAAATAACCTAAATTTAACATATTCTATTTTAATTTACATGGTGACATTTGTAAGCTAATATTTTTTTGGAAAATTTTACAACGTGCGACGAACACCGACGAACACCAGTAATGATGAACACTGATGAACACTATTAAATTAATTAATAAAGATTTAAAATTTCAAGGACCCATCATACAATTAATAATTATTTTTAAAAATTCAATTAAATTATTTTTTATATATATTAAAATTTTATTTTTTAATAAGGGTAAACTATATATTTAGTACATCACTTATTTTTGTATTTCTATTGAACCCTCATTATTTAAATATTATTTCAATTTGACCCTATTCTTTATAAAAAATAATTTAACCCTTAACCCTCAACCAAAAACCCTAAACTATTAAACCTTAAACTCTTAAACCTATACCCTAAACCATATACCTTTAAAAATAATTTCACCATCATTAGTGGACTGGTAAAAGGGGAAGCTTTTTTCAAAACTTCAGCAATAAAAGGGGAAGGTATTTTTGAAGGTTTGGACTGGTAAGTTTCGGCAAAATTGTTGGGGATTCAATTCTGTAGCCTAATTAAACTGTGAACCTTTTTTCAAATCTTCTTTTTGTTCGATCATATTCTATAACTCCTCAGGGAATTTAACTTAACTTATTGGTCATGATTGCAGGCTGAGTAATACCCTTAAATCAGGAAGCGGCTAATTCTTAGCATGAAGAATCAGAAGCACTGCCGGCTACATGATCCATCTTTCTGAATCACTTCCAAAGCAATTACTTATGAAGATATGTGATGTCCAAATTAAAACCATAGAAACAACTGTTTTTTGCCTTTCCATTCATGTATTTTGTCGTCCCTTTCGCGTCTCGAATGCATATAAAGAAATATTTTTATCAACTTCGATCGTAGAAGTAAAACTTCACCAGTTCTGGTTATTAACGAAATCGAAATTTTTTACGAAGTAAATGTATATGACTTGAACATTTTGACATCTTTAATATTTCTTTATGAAATAAACATTTCGTTCTTTTAACAAATGGTTGCAAATATTGCTCAAAACTGAATGACCAGAAATATTGCACTCTTTGTGATAAATTTTTAATGGTATATGGTTTAGGGTATAGGTTTAAGAGTTTAAGGTTTAATAGTTTAGAGTTTTTGGTTGAGGGTTAAGGGTTAAATTATTTTTTATAAAGAATAGGGTTAAATTGAAATAATATTTAAAGAATGAGGGTTCAATAAAAATACAAAAATAAGTGAGGTACTAAATATATAGTTTACCCTTATTAAAAAAATAAAATTTTAATATATATAAAAAATAATTTAATTGAATTTTTAAAAATAATTATTAATTGTATGATGGGTCCTTGCAATTTTAAATCTTTATTAATTAATTTAATAGTGTTCATCGGTGTTCATCATTAGTGGTGTTCGTCGATGTTCGTCGCACGTGGTAGACTCATTCTATTTTTTTCCTTTTTTCTCACACATTTATATGTATTTAAATAACTCACATATACTTTTGAAATAAAACATACTCTCATATATAATTTAAATAATTATTTTTCTTCAAATATATGATATTAATGTATATGCTTCATGTATCATTTAGATTTAATAATTAATTAAATTGTATTAAAAATAATTATATAAATAATAAATTAATATATAGATCTTTCAAATATGCTTAGTAATGTTATATTAAAAAATTAAGTTTTATAATATTTTTAATATTAATAAATACAAAATATTGATAACTAGTAAACTATTCAAATAAGTATTGAATATAATCATGCCCTTATACGTCATTTTGTTTGTTTAAATAATCAAACTGCTATATGCTATCAGTTAATTTTACTAAACACTTTTATACAATCAACTAATATAATCCAATAATCAAATCAGCTAATGCAATCAACTATCAAAATATGGCCAATATCTTATTCCTCTACAATAATAACCAACTTAAAGAGATAATATGTTCTACTTTATAAGATCTCTTATTAATTCAAATTATATCATTTAAATTATTATTCTAACATCCTTTAGTTTCCTTAATCCACTTTTGTATCTTCCAAAGGCAATAATAAGTTAGTGCATATTCAAAAAGAAAGTTAGTGCATTTCAAAATGTATGGTTTCATATATACAGAAAAGATAAGTAAATAAACCGCCGCTCAAACACAAACTAAACCTAGTTTCCTCTCAAAACATTATCGCCGCTCTTTCGTTTCATTTTATTTAGCTGATGACGGAATCATTTAATGATGGTTGCCGATCGCCGAATTTACTTTTTATTTTTTTATTTTTAATAAAAAATAGTGTTGTCTTTGTGACACGTTTATTTATGTCTTTTGAAATGTGTTTTCTTCTTCTTCGATTGTTTAGTCATTTTTTATTTTAAGTTTTTCTCATAGTTAGATTTGATGACGTCACGACTAATCAAGATGCCGCTTATTTGTAATCTTATTGATCTTCCCTGCTTTGGACCCTCGGATTGAATTTGGATATGTGGTTTGCGCTAGTTGATAGTTTCTCACAACGCCCGGCTCTGATTTGCGGTTCTCAATGGTCTTTCAATAACTTAATCCCCTTTTGTGGTTCGTTTGCCAATACAGTCAGATTTGTTCGTATCTATTTTTCGTTCGAGTCTTTTGGATGGATTTTTAACCTTTTTCATGTATGGTCCTTGTATGATCTAAAGTGGTTAGTTTTAGAAAAAATGTTCAAATTATATATTTAGTTTACGACGATAGTTTTAAACCCTTATTGTAATTTTGGGTATTTTTCCCTTTAATAAAAATAACGGCTTCTATTAAAAAAATGTATGGTTTCATATCTATTTTTTATAATCACTAGTATCTATTTTTTTATTAAATGGAGACATTATATTCACATATCGATATTCGAACTCATATAAAATAGGGCAAAATGATTATCCTTTGCCACTAAGTCAATTAGTAGATCTCTCACTAATATTTAATTTAGTAATTAATTAATTCGATCGAGTACATCAGAAATTTATTTCATTAGGGGACGCCATTAAAGCTGGGCCTATAGAGAAGAACAAAACAAACAAACACTATTTATATTTTGCTCCTACACCCCTCTCAACAACTATAAATGTATTAAAAAAGAAAAAAACGCCCCAAAACATTGTAACTGAGTTAGTAGTAGTATTACTATTTTAGTGCTCCCCCTAGAGGTATGGAGAACGCGCTCCACGCGCATCCCAAAACCCTTTTTTCTCCGATTCTCTTGTCCCTCAGGCGGAGCTGTGACCTTTTCGTTTTGGTGTTCGGGTTCGGACCTCTCAAGGGCCAACGGTCGCCGGCGCATCGGAGGGCGAATTTGGTTGGTGGTTCGGATCGGTGGAGTGGAGTGGAGTGGAGTGAAGCCGGTTTGGTTAGCGTCGGGGGTAGCCATTCCCAGGCGTCTTTCAGAGATTACATCGCCGTCGCCGTCTAATGTTTCTCGCCGAAACTTCAGGGCGAGCATCGAGGCTTCAGTCCGGCGGTGGTTCCGGATCTTTGAGGCGGCTCCACCTTCGTACCTCTACTGTCAGATCTGGTCTGTTCATACTTTTTCCCCCTCCAACGCCGTCTTGCTTTCCGACTTCTGAGATGGACTGTCCATTCTCCCCGAAATCAGGCCGCCAACATGGAGAGGCGCTGGGACATCTGCACGGTTGGCGTTATGTTGGAAACTTGCAGGGCTAATGGGCAATGGAATCCTTCAGGACAGGCAGTCGGTCTGACCTGGGTTGCTGGCGTTGGTTTGGTGAACGGATTCCGGCCCGGCAGACGTATATGGATGATAGGTTGGATCGGCTATTCTCTAAGTAGCTTTAGAACCGGACTTGTACTAGGAGAGTTGTGGTGGGTCTTTTTCTTCGGTCGCCGTGGTTTACCACGTTTCCTCTAGTGCGGTTCCAGATTCCGGCAACGATACAGGCTGGTCGGAACAGTTATGGTAGCCGTTTTGCCCAAGGTGCATTGTGAGAAGAAGGGCTTTTTCGTCATTTCAGTGCTGCTTTTCCCAAAGTATCATTGCCCAGTTTTTAGCTCCAGTGATTTCCATTTCAAGCTCAAGTTTCCCTGGTGGCAAGGGATTTGGAAATCTTTCTCCCTTTTTTGGAACATCTTTTATCATGGGTTATGGATTTTTGTTGGAACTTGGACCGATGTTGAGAATCGAAAGTTGAAGGTGTGTAACTTTGGTTGGGACCCGAGAGGCTTTTGTCTTCAGTACGAGTCAAGATCGATGTCAATCCAATTTGTAGCTGATCATGGTTTCTTTTTAAGTATGTCCGGTTTTAAGTTTCGTTGTCTGGTCACTGAAGCCAGATCAGTTAGGGTTACGTTTTCCTGCGGCTTTGGTGACAAGACCCAATCCTATTATGGAATTGGGAGCCTGCCTCCGGATGGAGCTCTTCCAGACGAACATGAATTAGTTCTCGCCTTTTGTGATCCGAGGTCGTCTTGTGGCGGGCTCTTCTTTTGCCTTGATTGGCGCTGATTTTGTTTTGTGGGCCTTCGTGCCCCGGTCCCGGTTTGGCTTTTTGCCTCCGATGCTTTGTATTTCCTCTGCATTGCTTGGCTTTATACCGTGTCCTGCCGCCTGATTGCCTCTTGGTTTATGTCTGACGCTGTCTCTTTGTTTCATGCACTTCAAGTGCATGGGGTCAGGCCCCTTCTATCTTAATCGAATGTCAATTCTCTTTTGAACAAAAAAGATTTATTTCATTAGGGACGACCCTCCTACACTATTGATTAACTATGTAATGTTATCCATTAACAATTTTAATCATTAAGGATTTATATTAATCCATTGACCGATTATGAATTTATACATTTTAATGAATTATGTGACGTTACTTGTTAACAAATGATAATTAATTGTTAAAATATTTAATTTTCATGTCTTTTAACTTTTTAATGAAGTATCATTATAGAATTCATTTTAATATATGAATACTATATATATCAAATACAAAATTTAATTAATTACGTAGACTGAGCTGCATCACAAAGTTATTAGCTTAGTAAAGTCTATATAGATTTTATATGAGAAAATATGTAAGAATCCTAAGAATTTTACAGTAAGATCCTAAGAATTTTAAATTATCCACATTCATATCGTATGGACAAAATATTTTGATAGTGTTTATGACAAATATGAACATTCATTTATATATATGGTGTAGAGAAGTTTTTTTTTAGTGTTTATGACAGTAAATAGTAAATTACATAATTTAATAAAATCTTATATGAATATAATAAATTTATTACTTAAAATAATATGCATGTTACCGATAAGGATTTGGTTTAATGGCAAGTCATATTTTTCTTCTAAGGGGAAAATTTGAGTACAAACCTTGTAAACGACATTATTAGGATGGAAAGCCACGAATCTAAAACATGGACCATAAAATGGACATGTAATATAAAAAATATGAAATGTTTGAAACATAATTACTATAATAAGTTTAAGGATTATTATGACATTTATCTTATTTATTTAGTTTTTATATTCTAAATATTTTTCAAAGCACGCAAATAATTAATATTTTTTGTTTGTAATTTTTTGTGTATTGAATAATAATCCTCTATGTAATATATTTAGTTCAATCTTTAAATTTTTGGGTAAGCCATAAAAATAGTCCTTAAATTATAGGGTACATTTTACTCGAGTCATACGAGTATAATTATTACAAATATATCATTTGACTTATTGAGATTTAAAAATGACCTCGACCATTAATTTTTAGACAAAAAGTTGACGTGATAGTTAATAACATTGACATAATAACAAATTGGGTAAATTACGTAAATCATCTCTGAACTTCACTTATAAACTTATTTTGGTCACTGAAGTTTCAAAATGTTTAATTTACTCACTAAAGTTTAGTCATCGAACGTTTTTTGTCACTATAGTTTAGACATTGAGCATTTTTCACTCTTAAACCCCAAACGACCATAAATAATTGTCGTTCGGTCCAAAATTTCACTAATTCACTTCTAATATTGCATTTTTAGGATTTGGGTCTTCATTCACCATGAATTTGGATTATTTGAGTGCATATTCCCATGAAAATGACATTTCTCTTTTCTTTCTATGTGGGTTTTTTTTTCTTTTGCAATGCGTTCTTAGAGGTTTTATGCCTTGAATTTAATATATATATTGCGGTCTGTTTTGAGCCCAGTTTTCCATAAAATGAAACATGTGGAAATCCAATATGTTTTGATTTTTTGTTTAGCTAGTTTATATGGAGAACTAGAACGGCAATGGTGATGGTAAATAATGGTGTGAATGTGATTTTTTGTTTTCGTTCAGCTACTACATTCTGTTGCGGAGTGTGAACACAATAACTTTGGTGCAAGATGCCTAGAGAGGTAAAAAGGGAAACACAATCTAAATTGAAAAATTCAGTACCATTGTCATTGCGAATTATTTTAGTAACAACTAAAAATTGAGTTGCAACGAAAGTAAGGAATTGTTTAAGGAAGTGTTGAGTGGATCAAAGGATTGATCAAAGTTAAGAGGGGGTGAATTAGGTTTTTAAAATTTTGGAAGTGAAGTGGAATGAATAAAAATGAAGAACAAGGCAATTATAGTGGTTCAAGTTCCAAATGAACTCTACATCCACTACCTTAGCTACCACTAAAGATTTTCCAACAATTTCACTAATTGATCTTCCCCTTTTCTAGGCTTAGGAAGAAACCTTTACAAAACCGGTCAATTTTCTACCCAAATTTGACCAAACCCTCACTTGGTTACAAAGAAGAAATTTGAAGGCAATAAAAATATCTCTCAATACAAATTTGCCCCTTTGAATACACGCACTCAACCCAAATTGAAGTACAAGATAAGAATTTCACTCAATACAATTTGGGATTTTACAAAAATGAAAATTTAGGCACTTGAGCTTGGATTTTGTGTATAGATGTTTCTCTTCGATTCAATACTTGTTGATGGTCTTCAATAGGCTTGTTTTTATATCTTTTCCATTAATTCTAGTCATTTGGGTGGTTAGGGAATTGATTATAGCCATTGGAACCCTCTCTTTCCACCATAAATGCACCTCTGTAGCCTACCGTATCGGTACTCGAGGAAGCATATCGATACCTATCTCAAAAAACATAGATTCGTTGCACGAATATAAGAGAGGAGTATCGATACGCGTTCAGGCGTATCGGTATGGGTTAGGGAACCGTTTTGAAACAGGTAAGACCGCATCGATGCAATTTTTCCAACATAGCTCACTGGAGAAATTCGTATCGATACGAGTTATGGCGTCTCGATACACATTAACTACCACTTTAAAATTTTGTTACCTACCAACTGACAAGGCAATGGTCGAAATATTTAAAGCTCTGATTTTAAAATTACATTTAAACCATATCGATACGGGTGAGACCGTATTGGTACTCGATTCAAACTCATTGTGATTTTATAGAGAGAGCGTATCGATACAGATGGAATCTGTTTTGATACGGTAAGGAGCGTATCGAAACGTTTGTCTCCAGTAGCCAAGTTTCGAAAATATTATCGATATAAGAAACGTATCGATACGCATAGACGTTTTTGAGCAATTTGGCCTTGGAACACTTATAAAATATTTTTGGAGTTTGAGTTTTTCAAACTAGAGCAAAGCCTTGTTGATTTGAAACCTTTTGAGGGACTTAAAAATTCATTTCAAGTTTTACAATTTGGTCCTTAAAATACTTTGTTATATCAAAATCAAACATAGGTTTTACAATCTCCCCTTTTTGATATAACAAAATCAAAGCTTAAAATTTTTAAGTCTTTTTGATAAACTTTGGAAAACAACTCCCGCTTAATGTTAGCTAGGTAACTTTTAAGTTTAAGTTTTAAGTGAACTTGTGAACTTCTCTCTCCCTCTTTTTGTTAGATCAAAATTTAATAGATAAGAGACAGGCTATAAAGGCATAACAATAAACCAAGCAACATTTAATAGATAATCATAAAGTTCATAGATTAAAGAAACATCAAAATAAAATCCAAACAACAGAAATCAAAGCATAGGTTTTAAATGATAAACTTAATCCTAAGATGACATGAATGAGATGCAAAGACTCATCTACTACTCGTCTCCATCACCATCTTCATTGTCTTCATCTTCATCTTCATTGGCATCATCGTTCCTCCTTGATTGACGCCATTCATCATGGAAGACCGTAAGAGAGATATTCATCGAATTGTGCTCGGCCTCAATAAAAGAGATACGCTTCTCTATATTAGTCATGCGATCTTCTAAGCTTGTGAAACGTGTATCAATGGCGGCAAACCCGGAATTCATGACTTGATCAATAGGACCAATTCTCGTACGTAAGCTTGTGAATTGTTCATTAAGATAGGTCATGAGAGAATCCATGGATGGATGAGGAGGAGCTATGGTAGGATTTGCAATCTCTTCAGGTATAGCATCACTAGAAAGCTCAGAAAGGCGAAGCCAATTACCATTAAAATAATAAAACTTGCCCCAAGATAGAGACCTCTCATCAATAGGATCGGTGAGACTGGTCGGATAGTCATGAGTGCAATCGATCTCCTTCTTAGTGAAAAAAGTAGCTCAAAGCAGTGCCATAGGTGAATGAAGTAACAAGAGAGGTGTGACGATGTTGAACGAGAAAGATAATCTCCGCAAACATAATGCGAGCAAGGTTAGGTTGTTTCCTCTCGCGAAAACATCTAATCCAAAAGTCATCAACTTGGCTAATTGTTGAGTATTTTCCTCCGAAAGGCCTAAACCACCAAGTGATCATCAAGTGTAAGATACGGTCATGAGCATTGCGAAAGGTGACGGATCCCCCCAAAACATGTCCAAGAGAACCTTCATCATCAATACCGTCATCCTCAAATCCAAAAACAACAGAAAGAGCTTGGACATCGACAGTAATCTTCTTGCCCATAAGATAAGAGTTAACGACAATGACATTACCATCGTCATTGGCAACACACATGACATTGGTATAAAAGATCAAAACACAATTTTTAAAGAAAATCCCCGGAATTTGTAGAAAATCCATGAACTTCCATTCTTGGAGCAATGGGAAATTAGGAAAACTTGAAATACTCCGAAATGAGAAAATGAATGGAAATTATCCTCTCCGGTCGAATCTTGTAGTTTTGAAAAGAGCGAAAATAGTTGAGTTCACCGGGAGTTCTAAAGCAGCTTTGATAGATTATATTCAAATTCGGATGAGTGCCATCGTCGGGATTTGATCCCTCACCAACTTCGCTTGTAGTGCGTGATCTCTTTTTAGGTGCCATAGTTTAGAAAAATTGATTAAAACAATGTGTATATGCATTAATGTTAATATTCAACCCTATAGATAAATCAATAATTAAGGTAAAAAAATTTGAAAAAAAAAACAAAACAAAAGAAAACTTTTAATAAAGTCTTTTGAAAGAACAAACAAATAAACAAAAAATTTAAAACAAAAAAATAAAGAAAATAGAAAGAAAATAAGTTTTTATACCTTGATACTTTGGCTTGATTTTTAAAAACCCTCAAGAAACTCTAAGTTTTGTGATGAAAATATGAAGGGTTGAGGGCCCTTTATAGATGAAAATCGGTTAGGGTTTTGAAAAGGAGTTTTGGTAAAAGTGAAAGTCTTTTAATGCCCAATTAAAGCTTCTACGTGAACGAGTATCGATACGCCTAAAGGGTGTATCGATACGGGGGTACAATGGTAATTCCTTGGAACCAAGTATCAAGAAATCGTATCGAAACACTCACAACTCGTATCGAAACAGATTTAACTGTATCGATACCCGCAAGAGAGAAAATGCAATATAAAAAGCTAATGAATTACTCGTATCGATACCCTATTCCCAGAAATGCATTTTTGGTCTTTAGAACAACCAAAGGCTCGACTTTAACATCTTCTAAATGTATGCAAATGATATATGATCATATCTAAGCATATTCTAATAGAAGCATACTCCCCCTAGCTACAAGCATAGTTACCATCAAGATCAACAACACATAAACATGAATTTTCACAAGATCAAGAAATTTTATCCTCAAAAAGAGTCCTAAAGGGTCAAGATAGGCTAGTTAGACCTAACTCTCTCCTAAGGGACTAAAAACGCTATTTGTCTAGAGGCTTGGTAAAGATATCCGTTAATTGATTTAAGGTGTCAACATACTCTATAACAACATCTTGTTTAAGAACATGATCTCTAATGAAATGATGTCTTATCTCTATGTGTTTGGTTCTAGAGTGTTGGATTGGATTTTTGGTAAGACAAATTGCACTAGTGTTATCACACTTAAGGGGTATGGTTTCTACTTTAACTTCATAGTCTAATAGTTGTTGCTTCATCCAAAGGACTTGAGCACAACAACTCCCTAAGGATATGTACTCGGCTTTGGTGGTAGATAAAGCTACACTATTTTGTTTCTTAGAGAACCAAGATATGAGCATACTACCTAAGAATTGGCAAGTGCCGGAAGTACTTTTCCTATCAATTTTACAACCCCATAATCCACATCTGAATAAGCATAAAGGTTAAATGTTGAGTCTCTAGGGTACCAAAGACCTAAACAAGGAGTATCTCTAAGATACCTAAAGATCCTTTTAACGACTATAAGGTGAGACTCTCTAAGACTAGCTTGAAACCCAGCACACAAGAAAACACTAAACAATATATCTAGTCTACTTGCGGTAAGGTAAAACAATGATCCAATCATAGAGTGATAAAGCTTAGAGTTAACACACTTACCTCCTTCATCTTTTTCAAGCTTTGTAGATGAGCTTATTGGTGTAGTTTGAGGTTTTGCTTGCTCCAAGCCAAACTTCTTGAGCATATCTTTCACATACTTTGCTTAATTTATGAAGTTGTCATCCTTCCTTTGTTTGATTTGGAGTCCCAAAAAGAATGAGAGCTCCCCCATCATTCTCATCTCAAATTCACCTTGCATTAACTTAGCAAACTCTTTGCAATAACATTCACTAGTAGAGCCAAAGATAATATCATCAACATATATTTGCACTACTAAGATGTCATTTTTATATCTTTTTATGAAAAGTTTAGTGTCCACCTTACCTTTTTCAAAACCTTTTTCAATTAAAAAGTTTGAAAGGCTTTCATACCAAGCTCTAGGAGCTTGTTTTAAACCATAAAGGGCTTTGGTTAGCTTAAAAACATGATTTGGAAATTTTGAATCCTCAAAACCTGGTGGTTTTTCCACATATACTTCTTCATTTATAAAACCATTTAAAAATTCACTTTTTACATCCATTTGAAAAAGCTTGAAATCATAATAACATGCATATGCAAGCAACATCCTAATAGCTTCCATTCTAGATGTGGGTGCATAGGTTTCATCAAAATCTATTCCCTCTTCTTGAGTGTAACCTTGAGCAACTAGCCTAGCTTTGTTTCTCACTATGTTACCACTCTCATCTAGTTTATTCCTAAATACCCATTTAGTTCCTATAGTAGATTTATTACTAGGCCTTTCAACTAATGTCCATACATTACTTCTCTCAAATTGGTTTAATTCTTCTTGCATAGCCAAAATTCAAAAGTCATCTTTTAAGTCTTCTTTGATATTCTTAGGCTCAATGCATGAGATAATAGCAACATGATTCATTAATTTGAGAGAGGATCTTGTAGTTACCCCCTTGGATGGATCACCCAAGATTTCACCATATTTGACATAGTTGAACTCCCTTGGGTAAGATACCTCATTTTCCTCAAGAGCCAAGTCCTTCAAGGCTTCAAGAGGTGGATCTTGTGCATCTTCTTCTTTAGTTGGAATTTCATCCACCTTTGATGATTCTCCACCATCATTAACTTCAATGATCCCTACATCATCATCATCACCATCATTACAAGAATCCTTCCTCGGAAGGAGGTTATCATCGAAAACAACATGTATAGACTCTTCTACTACTAAAGTTCTTTTATTAAATACATGACAGGCTTTAGAGTTCAAAGAATACCCTAAGAAAATAGCTTTCATCACTTTTAGCATCAAATTTACCTAAGTTGTCTTTTCCATTGTTTAAAACAAAACACTTGCAACCAAATGGATGAAAATAACTAATGTTAAGCTTCTTAGATTTTAAAATCTCATATGGAGTTTTCTTTAAATTTGGCATAATCATTACTCAATTTACAATGTAGCAAGCGGTATTTGTGGCTTCCGCCCAAAAGTATTTAGGTAAATTTTTTTTCACAAAGCATGGTTCTAGCCATTTCTTGTAAAGTCCTATTTTTCCTCTCAACTACCCCATTTTGTTGAGGAGTTCGAGGTGTCGAAAAATTGTGGCTAATACCATTTTCATTTAAAAACTCTTCAAAACCTAGATTTTGAAACTCGGTTCCGTGATCACTTCTAATGTGAGAAATCTTAAGCTCAAGATCATTTTGAGTTAATTTAGAAAAGGTGATGAATTTTTCCAAAGCCTCATCTTTTGTACTTAGGAATGGAACCCAAGTAAACCTAGAATAATCATCAACAAGAACAAAAGTATACGATTTACCACCCAAGCTCATAGTTCTAATAGGCACAAAAAGATCCATATGAATCAATTGTAAACATCTACTAGTGGAGACATCATTAATGGATTTAAAGGATGATCTATGTTGTTTACCTTTAGAGCACGCATCACACATTTTATCATTTGAGAACTTAATCTTGGGTAAACCTCTAACTAGATTTAGGGAAACTAATTTTTCTAAAACACTGATGCTAGCATGTCCTAGTTTCCTATGCCACAACCATGCATCATTTTCATTTTGTGCAACAAAACATGCACGGGATGTATGAATGTCATCTAGATGCACCATGTATATGTTTCCTATGTGATGACCAATGAGCATTGTTTTATTAGATTTAATGTCAACAATTTTACACTCATTTTTATCAAATAAGACATTAAACTCTTTATCACACAATTGACTAATGCTCAAAAAATTATGTTTTAGACCATTGACATACAACAACTTTTTAATGAGTATGGTAGAGTGATTACCTATGGAGCCAATATCTTCAATGTGGCCTTTGGAGTCGTCACCAAATGTCACTACTCCTCCACTTTTTGGCTTTAATTCCATGAATCGACTCTTGTCTCCGGTCATGTGCCTCGAGCATCCACTATCAAGGTACCATGAGTTTTGGCTTTGTGATTTGGCCTTGTAGCAATGCTCCCCTTACAAACAAAAAATTTAGGCTTTGATTTTTGACACCCAAATCATTTTGGGTCCACGAGTGTTAGCTCCCAAAAGCTTGGTTCCCATAGGAATCGAAGGTGACATGGCATCAACATTATTAGATTTAACAAGTTCCTTAGGAACCCATACACTTCTAATTCTTTTAGTTTTAGTATGCATATATGAGCCACTTTGTTTGTAGTTAATGTTCTATCTCTTAGGTTGGTTTGTTCTAGATGATTCACCTATTTCATTTTTCAAAGTACCAACACTCTTGAAAGACTTTTTGAGCTCATTGAGCTCATCTAACACCTTTTGGTGTTCAATGTTACATTGAGAAATAAGATTATTTAAATCTATATTTTCTTTGTGAAAGTATTCAAGTTCATCTCGTAGACCTAAAATATTTTTCTCAAATTCCAAGTTAGCTTGAGAAATTAAATCATTTTTAGCATTCAAATCCGAAATGACTCTTTTATTTTTCAAAACAGACTCCTTATACTTCTCAACTAACTCATCATACACCTATTGTAACTCATCATATACTTCATGCAATTCATCATATGTAAAATCAAAAGTAGATGAGTTGGATGTTACCTTAGAATCCTCCTCAATATCCATGAGGCAAAGGTTGGTCACTTCTTGTTCCTCATCCTCGGATGATTCCTCATCACTCTAAGTAGCAAGCTTGGCTTTGAGCTTCTTCTTCTTCTCAAAACCCTTCTTCTTGAGTTGAGGAAACTTGAAACGGATATGACCCGATTTCTTGCACTCATAGTATATGATCAGATCCTTTTCTTCTTCTTTGTTCTTGGTCTTGAAGTCCATCTTTTTTGAAACTTTCTACCTCAGTTGGACCTCATAAACCGTGAGAATCTCTTGGCTATCATAGTCAATACTTCAAGATCTTCCTCCTCACTAGAAGTGCTCTCTTCATGTAGAGAAGCTTTGAGAGCCACTCCTAGTTTTTTCTTCTTGTATACCTCAAGCTTCTCCACTCTTCTTTCTTCTTTTCATCTTCCCTTCCTTGCTTCATGATTTCATGAGTTAGGAGAGAACCAACTAGCTCATCAAGCTTTAGTGTCTTCAAGTTCTTTGCCTGGATGATAGTGGTTGTAACGCCCTGAGTTTAAGGCTGGGAGATATCGGGTTAGCTAATCCGGGATGGGTTAAATTAAATTGGAAACAAACTATTTTAATACACCAAAAAAGAGTTTTAAAGGGTAAAGAGGCAAAAAGGGTATCATCTTCTCCAATCTCCTTTTCACGTTCAAAACCCTCCCAAAACCCCATTTACTATTCCATTGGATTTCAAGCTCTCAACCAAGTGATTTCTTCAAGGTAAATGATTCCATAACTTAGTTTCATCTTCCTCAAGTCATAAATGTTGATATTTTTGTAAAACTCATGGTTTTAACTCATTTTAGATTTTTAAAGTTTGGCTTGAAAATGAAAGGAAATCATGGATTTTCGTTGGGTTGATTTAGGGCTGAGTTGTGAGTGTTTTTATATTTGTTTTAACACTAAAATAACATAAAAATGGTGGGTTTTTAATGGAAACCTGAAATGGGTATTTTGGGTGATTTTAAGAGTTAGAAATCTTGAGTTTTTGGTTGGGTTTTATCTCAAAATGGCAGCTGGGGGTTTGGTGGCTTTGGATTGACGTTTAGGGATGTAAAAAGGTAGATTTTTTATGGTAAGTTTGTTGGTTATGGCTGCTAGTAGTTTGGGTTTGAATTGGCTATGTTTCGGGAGTAGTTGAGCTTGAATTGATGTGTAATGATGCAAGGTTGTTGAGTTCCGGGTTTTTGATGTGTTTGTGAGTGTATTTGTGTTCTAATGCTCGATTTTGGGTTGCTCGAACAGTGGAATCAGACTCGAGCCTTGTGGACGGAAATCCGGGTAGTTCGGAGGCTTGATTTGGACACTTTGGACATCGGTTGTGTGTTGGTTGGTGAGTGGATGGATTTTAAAAGCCTTAACATTGTTAAGGGAGTGCTTTGGGGAGTTTGGATTGAGCTTGAAAGGCCAATCCAAGCTCGAGAGTAAGTTTTAAAGGTTTATGCAAGTAAATTGTGTTTTTACGATTCTTGAATACAAGTTGAGTATGCTATGTTGTTATGCTTGAATTGCACTATTATGCATGTTGAGACTTATGTCTTGTGTTATACTTGCATTGTGAGTACATACCTTGCATGGAAGTTGGACTTGGTAAGTGGTCCAAGCATCGGTAATGCTTGTGGCTGTGTTTTGAGTATTGACATGTGTTTGGCCGTTATCGGATATAATTGATCGATTAATATGATTAGAGTGCACTCGAGGTAAAATTTGCGCGTGTCCTTAGTGATGTTAGATTCCACTAAGGAGGACTACGGTGATGTGAGATTCCACCGAAAATAATGTTTTTTACTAGACGAGTGAGTGTGAGATTCCATCGGAAGTGTCTAGTGGGTTTGAGAAAGTTATCCGCATAACCGAGTAAAACGCTGAATGTCAATATACCCTTGAATGCTTTGATTCTCATGTTAAGCATGTTGATGATTCTATCTATTTATGCTTATGTTTATGCATTGTTGTTTACTTTGCTTGTGTTATGAGAATGAGCATATGGTGAGCCTATGACTTGTGGTTGCATTCGGTAAATGCACGCAAAGGTAAAAGCATGACATTGTTTGTTCAAACATGTGGAAATGGTTTTGGTTTCAAGCAAACTTCCGTTTTAAAACTGCATTGTTGTAGCTACCTTTTTGAGCACCGCTCACTAAGCTTAAATGCTTACGCTCTCTTTTCCAAAAATGCAGGCCCTTAGACCTTCGGAGCAGCTCGGGGAACAAGGGAGACTCCAAGGGAGTTTTGGTTTGCTCAAGTATGATTTAGATTTCGATAATTAGTATTTAAGCAATGGGATAGGACCTTTGTGCTTTGTGATGTTGATGGCATGTTCTTTTATTTAGACAGGTTTGTTTAGACGTTTTGGGCTTGTACTGCCTTATACCACGTTGAAGTATGCTTTAGTATAACTTTTGGCTATGTGGGTGAATGCCTTGTATGCATGTTTCATCTAAGGATCTTATCATGATGAATGTTACTTCATTGAGTGTTTAATTTTCTTCGTATGTTTATCCATGGATGTCTTGTGTTGTGTTTGAGTTGTATGATGCTTGATTAGTCGTTAAATGTCTCTAGAGTCGAGTCCTTCTGCTTTTAGCTGCTAAAACAAGTTTTGCAGCACAGGGCGTATTGATACGCTCAAGGGCTGTATCAATACAGTCCTCTGCTTTGAACCTTGTTTTAGGCTATGCGTAGCGGTACGCGAGTTGTATCGATACGCCAAAAGCTCTCTGGAAATTTGAGAAATTGACGAGATTTTGGTGTATCGGTACATGTCTTGAGAGTATCGGTACGATCTTTGTAGTTTGACCTTGAGAAGTGGACTGTTGAGAGCGTATCGATACGGTCTTTCAGCGTATCGATACGGTCTCCCTAGGTTGACTTCGGTAGTTGACCAAGTCCAGGCGTATCGATACGGTCCTCTAGCGTATCGATACGGTCTGTTGTAAAAGTTAAAAAGGGTTTCTTAAATTGTTTGTTTTACGTGTTTTGTATCCGTGTGTGTTTCCGCTGCGTGTCCTCTCACATAGGATATGATTAAAGCATCTAGACAAGATAACGTTAAAAGAAATTTTCTAGGGTTGCTAATCGGAGTGGAGACTTAACGGGTTTCGCTTTGGTTTCCTCGTGTAACCCGTTCGATGCGGTTTGGCGACTAGGCCGGATCGAGGGGGTTACAGTGGTTCTTTTCCCATCCCAAGACTCGAGAAGAGAGTAGAGTAGCTTCCAAACTAGCTTGTCCTCCGGGATGATCTCTCCAAAACCTTTTAGCCCATTGGCGATGGTTGAAAAGCGATCGAACATCTTTGATACGTTTTTGCCGGGCTCCATCTTGAAATTCTCATAGCTAAGATTGAGAATTCCAATCTTTGTTTCCTTCACATCGCTTGTCTCTTCATAGGTTGTCTCAAGTGTATCCCACACTTCTTTAGCATTTTCAATGGAAGAAACTTTGGAGTAGATATTCGGTCCAAAAGCATAAAATAGCATGTGAAGAGCCTTGTCGTTGATTTGAAGCTTCTTTCAATCATCTTCACTCATTTCCCCTTTTCTTTTCGGCACAAGTATTCCTTCATCGTCTCTCTTCATTGGAATGATGGGACCATCCTCTGTAGCATCCCAAACAAGGTAATCACTTGACTATATGAAGAGACGCATCCGGTTCTTCCAAAAAGGATAGTTGTCACCGTTAAAGAAAGATGGTTTGGTGATCGATTGAGACTCGTACATGCTAGAGCCGGAGGTAGATGTCATGGCTTGCTTTGTTGATGATCACAGTCTTCCTAGAATCTCTTCTTTCAGTTGTTAATCCTTCAAAGAGGTATGCTCTGATACCAATTGTTGAGTGGATCAAAGAATTGATCAAAGCCAATAAGGGGTGAACTGGGTTTTTAAAATTTTGGAAGTAAAGTGGAATGAATAAATGAAGAACAAGGCAATTATAGTGGTTCAAGTTCCAAATGAACTCTACATCCACTACCTTAGCTCCCACTAAGGATTTTCCAACAATTCCACTAATTGATCTTCCTATTTTCTAGGCTTATGAGGAAACCTTTACAAAACCGGTTAATTTTCTACCCAAAATTGACCAAACCCTCACTTGGTTACAAAGAAGAAATTTGAAGGCAATAAGAATATCTCTCAATACAAATTTGCCCCTTTGAATACACGCACTCAACCCAAATTGAAGCACAAGATAAGAATTTCACTCAATACAATTTGGGATTTTACAAGAATGAGAATTTAGGCACTTGAGCTTGGATTTTGTGTATAGATGTTTGTCTTCGATGCAATAGTTGTTGCTGGTCTTCAATAGGCTTGGTTTTATACCTTCTCCATTAATTCTAGCCGTTTGGGTGATTAGGGGATTGATTATAGCAGTTGGAACCCTCTCTTTCCACCATAAATGCACCTTTGTAGCCTACCGTATCGGTACTCGAGGAAGAGTATCGATACTTGTCTCAAAAAAGAAAGAGCTATTGCACAAATATAAGAGAGGCATATCGATACGCGTTCTGTCGTATCGGTACGTGTAACCCTCTCGTCCCGGTCTGGCCGGATGACCGGTCCGAGTAGGCTACACGGGGAAAACCGACGCGAAACCCGTTAAGGTCCCACCTCGGTTAGCAACCCTAGAAGATTTCTTTTACTTATATCTTGTCTATAGGCATTATTAAATCCTATGTGATCACGACAGCGGAAGACATCAAGAAAGGAACACATTCGAACCTAAAACCACACATTAAACAACCCATTTTTCCTTTTTAAGCAGGCCGTATCGATACACCTGTCAAGGGTATCGATACGCCTTGACCAAGGTCAACTCCCTATGGTCAACACAAGAAGACCGTATCGATACAGCTCTTGAGCTTATCGATATGCCCTTCTCGGTCAATATCTCGTGGTCAACGAGATAAACCCGTACCGATACGCTTGGAGCTCGTATCGATACGCCAAATTCTCACCAAAATCTCAGAATTCCAGTGAGCATTTAGCGTATCGATACACCAAGCCAAAATTGAGTCCTGGAGGGCAAACCGTATCGATACGCCCTGCACTGCAAGACCTCAAAGTTCAGCAAAACAACACAAGACTCGATTCTAGATGCACTTTAAGACTCCCCTAACCACATTCAAGCATCCATACAACATTTAACCACCAAGGTATCAACATACAAGACAACCAACACGAACAAGCATCATTCACCTAAAGGATTCATACATTTTCTCAAAGGAGACATACTTAACGCACAAAGGCTCATGCCTTAGAAATAGAACATATAGGCATTCAAGGCATGCAACATAAACAAGGTTTACAATTCAAACAAGGCATCCAAGAGCCAAACCAATTCCACATACAACGAGGCATTCAAATCAACAACATTTATCCCATTGCTTGACTATTACAACCTACAATTTAAAATTCATACTTGAGCTAACCAAAAGCAACACTTGGAGACCTTTCCTTGCCCTTGCCACCCACAAGCTACTGATCTGCATTGTTGAACAAAAAGGAGCGTAAGCATAAAAGCTTAGTGAGGGTAAGCTCATAAAACAAACCTTCGACAATGCAGGGTCCAAGCACGAGCAACTACCATGATGGAATGCATGATCTTACCTCCGATCTCAAGAACCAAAAATAATCATGATGCATGAACATATAGCCAACAATATGCCCTGCTCAGCAACTCACAAACTCAGCATACAATGATACATAACTCAATGTATTAACAACAACATATATCGCTTCATATTGGAAGTCTCATTTCATATCATATAGGCATATATGTATAATCTCATATTGACACCTAGCTATGACTCGAATACGCGGATAACATGTTGGAACGCATTTCCAACATAACCATTACCTTTGGTGGGATTACACTCATCACCGGTTCTCGCAGAGGGGATTCCACTCATCCTCACGCCCCGTCGATGAGATTCCACTCATCACCGACTAATATATAAACATTTCCGGTGGAATATTACATCACAGTTCTCCTCCTTGGTGGCGTTAACGCCACCAACGCCACGCGCGACTTTGACTCTCGTGTGCACACTCATCCTAATGATCGATCATTGTACCCAAGCATATTAGTGCCAATATTAAATAAAATCCACAACCTTTCACAACATCAATTTCAATATAATTTCCGTGCTTAGCACGTACTCACCATGATCCTCAAAATCATGCAACCACCTCATTTCACAAGCCAACACTACATGTATATCATCCAAACAATTATCACATCATATTTCACACATACGTATATCCACATTACATTGTCATCAACATGCATATAACAATGCATTAAGACATGCCTCAACATACATGTATATCACATTATACATAATCATCCTAACACAAATCAGCATGAGGCCTAACATCAATTAAAGAGTTCATCCAATGTCTCTAACTAAAGCTTAGGATTAGGCTACCAAGCCCAACCTAGTCCACATGCTTGAACCAACCACTTAAAAACCAATTTGAAAACATTAACCACTCACCTTCACTTCCAAGCTCAATTACCAAGCAAGCAATCACCTTCAAGCTTCCGGATTCACTCCCGAGGCTTCACCAACACAAACTCTTGCCTCTAAACAACCTCAACACAATCCAAATAACTTCAAATCAGCCCAAGCATCAATGTAGCTAACCCGAAATACAATTCAAACATCAAACACAACATTTCAAGCCATGAACAACCCCCAAAATTACCAAACCCGAGCAGCCCATAAACCTCAACCAAAACTCATGATTTCAACACATTTAACACTTCCAAATGCTTCCAAAACAACCCCCAACTATTAACCTAACATCAACCCTCAAATTCCAACACAAACCATACCCAAAACTCATCTAAAAACCCTCCTAAAACCCCACCAAAACCCAAATTCGGAAATTCTTATAAAACACTCTAAAAATTATATATGTTGGACCATTTGATTCATAAACATCATATCTAACAATAACAAATCAAAAGCTTTAGTAAAAACCCATAAAGCTTTAACCTTTAGCTTGAAACTTTGAAAAACCCAAATGTAAAATACATAGTTTTAGTGAAATCTAAAAATACCAAAATGTAGAGGATAGCAAGGCCAAGTCAAAACTATATTTACCTTTCAAAAAGCTCTAAGGATGAAGGTGAAAGGGATGAAATGGTGAGATGGAGAGAAAGGTTCTCCATTGTCGTGAGATGGCCAAAAATGGGGAAAGAAGAAGATGAGCACATGTTTAATTCAACAAAAGGGGTTTTAATTTTAAAAGTTTCATTTATTTACAGTTTTGCCATTAATGAGATGGCAACTCTCCCTTACTTTAAAATCCATGAAATTTTAGTTTCATTTCAAATTAGTCCAAACATAAAATGTTTATTTTGAAAATGAAGGAAGACACAAGGTCCAAATAATATATAATATTATTTAATCATAAACCGAGACCCAAAATATTATTTAAATATTATTTTCACCCGACCCCTAAACCCGGGTGTTACAACTCTCCCCCATTTAAGGAATTTCGTCCCCAAAATTCATCGAACAGGAAAAGCTACGAAATCTACTCCTCCACACTTACCTTCTCACCACAACATACTAACCAACCGATAGACTTACCATGCAACAGTAGCTATCTGATGCTAAGATCTCAACTGGTTCTCCACTACATGTCAATTTTAAACTCAACTCAACCTCTCCGCAAACATAGCACAGGGCAGATCTGACTCACACTTCCGAATCATAGACACACCGGACACATCACAAACCTCTTTCTAACTCTGGTGGTAACCGCAACAATTAAACAACAGAACTAGTCCAATTCACAATCTCATACAACACTTTTTGAATATTTGACCCATAACTTTCTCTGACTGATCATCTGACTTCAACAGGTAACCAAACACTATGCAGACGTCTTCAAAAATCTAGTTGAAATCTCGAATCTCTATTACCCACTTTCATTACGAATCTCCCACGGATGTAGCAAACGAGAAGAAAACAGATGCTCGGTCTTAACACGCTGGAAAACTACACACTTACTCTCATACTGAACCACATCATCCATCAACTCAATCCGGAAGTACTCGTCTTCCCCCACAATACGTCTTCATACTAGTCAGATGCAATACAAATGAACTGCCGTGTGCTTCGGCCAAAACAATACGTCTCAAAACACTATGTCAATCGGTACAACTATTCTGTCTCTGGAATGCAAAACTATATCATCTCTGAAATTGTATTCTGAAGGTCTTCCTTCCGCTATGTCTTGCACGTGAGGTGCCAAGAATCTGTCTTGCAACTGTTTCTCTTCAAGTATCTGACTCAATGTAGGCTTAACATGAAACTCGACCACAAAACTACTATCATTTGATAAACTGAATCCGGCAAACACAGCTCGCAACTCAACTACTAATCTTACAACAAATATAACTCGGAACATTGGTTACTACGCCGACTGTCTTCGGACGGTACTCCATCTTGAGATTACGGTCTTCAAGTAATTCTAACACTTTATGTATTCAAGTTTCAACCCTTCCTAAGTCGTCTAATATTTTCAAGCTCTGATGATATATATATATATATACACTGTGCATTTCTTACTATACAAACTTTGTCTCTAGATCTTCGAAGCAATTTCAACTGTAATTAATTCTATGCCTCGTGTCGGATAAATCTTTTCATGTACTTTCTACTATCTCGATGAATAGGCCACAAATCTCCTGTCCTGCATAAGCACACAACCTAACCCTACATGTAACGCAATCACTATGGTTCACAAATTCTTTCTCTGATAAAGGTTGGACCAAGGTCGAAGCTCTCTTCAAAGTTTTTTTCGGTTTCTCAATGGCTCATTGTCTCGCATCTAACCACACAAACTGAATGTTCTTCTGTAGCAATCTGTCAAAGGAGCAACTATCTTCAAAAGATCATTTACAGACCTCCAATAGTAACAATGCTAGACCTAGGAACTACAAATACCTGTCACTGTCTTCGGTTTCTTCCAACCCACATCTTCTTCTGCCTACTTAGGATTTACTCTAATGCACTTGGCTGATCTACATGTCCTAGGAGAACATTTTTCTTGACTCGGAGTTCACGTTTGCACAACTTGGCATACAAATGATTTTCTAATAGGATCTACAACACTAACTCCAAAGCTTGTCATGGTCTTCTTTGGTACGTGAATATACCCATGTACCATCTATGAGGACTACTACAACTGATCAAGGAGCTCAGGAAGTATCTTGCTCGACATCTCTATAAAAGTAGCTAACACACTAGTCAAACAAAACGACATAACTCAGAACTCTAAGTGATCACATTTTCCCCCGAAAGCTGTCTTTGGTACCTCAACTTCTCTCACTTTCAACTCGTAGTAATCGGATCTCAAATTAACCTTCGAAAAGACTGAAGCACTCCCTAACTGATCAACAAATCACTGACGCTCAGAAATGGATACTAATTATTCACTGTCAATTGTTTCAACTGTCTGTAATCTAAACACATTCTCGTATTGTCTTCTCTCTTCTTCACAAATTGCACTATCGTACTCTAAGATGATGTACTAGGCCTAATGAATATACGGTCTAACAAATCTCGTAGTGGATTCTTCAATACTCTCAACTCTTTTGGGAACCATAAGATGCAGAGAAATCAAAACAGAAGCAAACTCGGAGACGATATCAATAACAAACTCTTCTTCTCTGTCAGGAGACAAACCAGCAATTCTTCCAGACACTTTTAGGAAAAACACAAACTATTCTAACATTCTGTGGTCTAATCTTCATTCAAGAAAATCAAATCCATCACATTTTCTAGGCATGCCTGTCAACTAAACTCAATCAATCCTTGACCTCTAAAGCTGGATCAACATTCGATAAGAAGTTCACATCCTCACCTACTACTACAGTCTCACAGAAATTTGCAACTTCCAGGCAACTCTCTCTCTATCTCAAGGTATACCCTAGCTCTGTGTTCTACAAGTTAAACCATGTCAAAAGGTACATCGGAACCATGAAAAGACAATTTCTTCTCATCTACTAGAATCGCGTAACCTTGAACCATCAACAAACATCTTCCGTACATCTTTCTGACCACCACTATCTCACCAGAAGGTCTAGTCACATATGTCCCTACGTCTAAAATCTCAACAGAGATAGTCTTCGGTCCTCTTGTTTTTCAAGCTGGTTCTTCAACAAAATCTGACTCTTCTAAATTGTTCTTAGATCATCTCGAAACTTCAAAATTCAATTCTGATCACACACAAACAGTCATGCTGGACTTGTTCTATAACATCGGTCCTGACGGCTCAAAACATCCCACTACCAAACAATCTGAAGTTAAAGCTCAAGACTTCCTTCTCGGCTCAACTATATCGGGAGTGACTTCATCTCTCTTTCTTATTGGAAGACAACTCAGACGCACACTGGCTCAATCACACAAATTGATTCCCACTCACAGATACTGATCGGCTGTCTCGTATTAAAACCATAGACCGAACCCCAACGATCACCAACTAACATTTCCGAGTTTCAGATTACACACGAGACCCTTACCTTGATCTCGCCAAAAGAACTAAGGTACTCATACCTACCTCTGACACTTCACCGGGCACATTCAAACTTTGCATGCTTTCTAACAACATACGGAAGTACAGATTCAGAATCAACCGGAGGGAACAAACTCAAAACTGTACCAAGAGCTTATCTGTTAAAACATCGACACCAGTCTGAACCTCACTCAAAGGTCTTCACTTCTTTTTACCAACTAATACCAGGAACGATCACATCGTCCCTCACCAACAAGAACCAACCCACAAAAACACGAACTCAAACAAAAAATTGTACCTCAACTCCGGTACAACCATACCTCCATGACTGAAGCGATGAACTCCCTCAACATCATCCACAAATTCGGAAACCACAGTTTCCACTTTACCGATTCACGGCCCACTCCTTGGCCTCAAACTTACCAAAAGTAGTAAATCAACAATAACAACAAATTAACATACAAACTGGGTTAGCAAAGGAAAGGGTCCAAGTGGCTCAAGTATGATTCTCTCACTTAAAAATCTCTTTTTCCGATGTAATAGAAGCAATGTGACTCTACTCAACATGCTTCAAGCAACACACACACACGATCAAACAACATACACCAAGCATACTTGATAAATAAGCAAACATGCTTACATGGCAAGCAAACAATGTGCAATTTCAATACAAAAATTAAACTTACCTCACTTACCTGCCAAAGGTCTCGGAAACCTTAGGCTCTGATACCAACAAATATAACCCCCTCGTCCCGGTCTGGCCGGATGACCGGTCCGAGTAGGCTACAAGGGGAAAACCGACGCGAAACTCGTTAAGGTCCCACCTCGGTTAGCAACCCTAGAAGATTTCTTTTACTTATATCTTGTCTATAGGCATTATTAAATCCTATGTGATCACGACAGCGGAAGACATCAAGAAAGGAACATATTCGAACCTAAAACCACACATTAAACAACCCATTTTCCTTTTTAAGCAGGCCGTATCAATACACATGTCAAGGGTATCGATACGCCTTGACCAAGGTCAACTCCCTATGGTCAACACAAGAAGACTGTATCGATACAACTCTTGAGCGTATCGATACGCCCTTCTCGGTCAACATCTCGTGGTCAACGAGATAAACCCGTACCGATACGCTTGGAGCCCGTATCGATACGCCAAATTCTCACCAAAATCTCAGAATTCCAGTGAGCATTTAGCGTATCGATACACCCCCGTGTATCGATACACCAAGCCAAAATTGAGTCCTGGAGGGCAAACCATATCGATACGGCCCTTAGGCGTATCGATACGCCCTACACTGCAAGACCTCAAAATTCAGCAAAACAACACAAGACTCGATTCTAGATGCACTTTAAGACTCCCCTAACTACATTCAAGCATCCATACAACATTTAACCACCAAGGTATCAACATACAAGACAACCAACACGAACAAGCATCATTCACCTAAAGGATTCATACATTTGCTCAAAGGAGACATACTTAACACACAAAGGCTCATGCCTTAGAAACAGAACATATAGGCATTCAAGGCATGCAACATAAACAAGGTTTACAATTCAAACAAGGCATCCAAGAGCCAAACCAATTCCACATACAACGAGGCATTCAAATCAACAACACCTATCCCATTGCTTGACTATTACAACCTACAATTTAAAATTCATACTTGAGCTAACCAAAAGCAACACTTGGAGACCTTTCCTTGCCCTTGCCACCCACAAGCTACTGATCTGCATTTTCGAACAAAAAGGAGCGTAAGCATAAAAGCTTAGTGAGGGTAAGCTCATAAAACAAACCTTCGACAATGCAGGGTCCAAGCACGAGCAACTACCATGATGGAATGCATGATCTTACCTCCGATCTTAAGAGCCAAAAATAATCATGATGCATGAACATATAGCCAACAATATGCCCTGCTCAGCAACTCACAAACTCAGCATACAATGATACATAACTCAATGTATTAACAACAACATATATCGCTTCATATTGGAAGTCTCATTTCATATCATATAGGCATATATATATATATATATATATATATATATAATCACATATTGGCACCTAGCTATGACTCGAATACGCGGATAACATGTTGGAACACATTTCCAACATAACCATTACCTTTGGTGGGATTACACTCATCACCGGTTCTCGCGGAGGGGATTCCACTCATCCTCACGCCCCGTCGATGGGATTCCACTCATCACCGACTAATATATAAACATTTCCGGTGGAATATTACATCACCATACTCCTCCTTGGCTCCTTAACGCCACCAAGGCCACGCGCGACTTTGACTCTCGTGTGCACACTCATCCTAATGATCGACCATTGTACCCAAGCATACTAGTGCCAATATTAAATAAAATCCACAACCTTTCACAACATCAATTTCAATATAATTTTCGTGCTTAGCACGTACTCACCATGATCCTCAAAATCAAGCAACCACCTCATTTCACAAGCCAACACTACATGTATATCATCCAAACAATTATCACATCATATTTCACACATACGTATATCCACATTACATTGTCATCAACATGCATATAACAATGCATTAAGTCATTCCTCAACATACATGTATATCACATTATACATAATCATCGTAACACAAATCACCATGAGGCCTAACATCAATTAAAGAGTTCATACAATGTCTCTAACTAAAGCTTAGGATTAGGCTACCACTCTAATCCTAACTCTAGGTGGGTCTACCAAGCCCAACCTAGTCCACATGCTTGAACCAACCACTTAAAAACCAATTTGAAAACATTAACCACTCACCTTCACTTCCAAGCTCAATTACCAAGCAAGCAATCACCTTCAAGCTTCCGGATTCACTCCTGAGGCTTCACCAACACAAGCTCTTGCCTCTAAACAACCTCAACACAATCCAAATAACTTCAAATCAGCCCAAGCATCAAGGTAGCTAACCCGGAATACAATTCAAACATCAAACACAACATTTCAAGCCATGAACAACCCCCAAAATTACCAAACCCGAGCAGCCCATAAACCTCAACCAAAACTCATGATTTCAACACATTTAACACTTCCAAATGCTTCCAAAACAACCCCCAGCTATTACCCTAACATCAACCCTCAAATTCCAACACAAACCATACCCAAAACTCATCTAAAAACCCTCCTAAAACCCCACCAAAACCCAAATTCGGAAATTCTTATAAAACACTCTAAAAATTATATATGTTGGACCATTTGATTCATAAACATCATATCTAACAATAACAAATCAAAAGCTTTAGTAAAAACACATAAAGCTTTAACCTTTAGCTTGAAACTTTGAAAAACCCAAATGTAAAATACATAGTTTTAGTGAAATCTAAAAATACCAAAATGTAGAGGATAGCAAGGCCAAGTCAAAACTATATTTACCTTTCAAAAAGCTCTAAGGATGAAGGTGAAAGGGATGAAATGGTGAGATGGAGAGAAAGGTTCTCCATTGTCGTGAGATGGCCAAAAATGGGGAAAGAAGAAGATGAGCACATGTTTAATTCAACAAAAGGGGTTTTAATTTTAAAAGTTTCATTGATTTACAGTTTTGCCATTAATGAGATGGCAACTCTCCCTTACTTTAAAATCCATGAAATTTTAGTTTCATTTCAAATTAGTCCAAACATAAAATGTCTATTTTGAAAATGAAGGAAGACACAAGCTCCAAATAATATATAATATTATTTAATCATAAATCGAGACCCAAAATATTATTTAAATATTATTTTCACCCAACCCCTAAACCCGGGTGTTACAGTATGTGTTAGAGAACCGTTTCGATACGGGTAAGACCGTATCAATGCAATTTTTCCAACATAGCTCACTGGAGAAATTCGTAACGATACGAGTTATGACATATCAATACACATTAACTACCACTTTAAAATTTGGTTACCTACCAACTGACAAGTTAACGGTCGAAATATTTAAAGCTCTGATTTTAAAATTACTTTTAAACCGTATCGATACGGGTGAGACCGTATCGATACTCGATTCAAACTCCTTGTGATTTTATAGAGAGGGCGTATCGATACAGATGGAATCTGTTTTGATACCCTGTTTCGATACGGTAAGGAGCGTATCGAAACGTTTGTCTCCAGTTGCCAAGTTTTGAAAAAAGGTATCGATACGGTAAGAAGTGTATCGATGTGCATAGACGTTTTTGAGCAATTTGGCCTTGGAACACTTAGAAAATATTTTGGAGTTTGAGTTTTTCAAACTAGAGAAAATCCTTGTTGATTTGAAACCTTTTGAGGGACTTAAAAATTCATTTCAAGTTTTACAATTCGGTCCTTAAAATACTTTGTTATATCAAAATCAAACATAGGTTTTACAGGAAGAGTATAACATCATTTTTCACCCTTAGCAAAAAAATCCAAGTCATACGGGAGTAGTCATCAACAACAGTTAGGAAATACCTATGTCCACTATGAGTAGACACTCTACAGGGACCCCACAAGTCTATATGTATGAGTTAAAAAAGAAGGTGGGATCTAGAGTTACTAGTGGGAAAAGACAACCTAGTCTGTTTTGCTAAAGGGCAGACATCACAATTATGAACAACATCCGCATCAAAATCATTAGAAACACACAAGGGCAATTTATGCGTAGTGAAAATAGCAGCATGTCTCAATCGAGCATGCCAAAGACTAGTTTTAGTAGACATAGAAAGCAAGCTTTGCGAAGATAACAAAGAATCAAAAGATTGAGAACATGAAGACAAAAAATTAGTACTCTGAACTGTAGAAGACAAACCAGTAGCTCCTTTAGCAAACTCAAAGAAGTAAAATCCTCTAGATTCTCTACCAATCTCTTTAATCATGTTACTAGAGAGATCCTGCAAGATGCAGATGTCAGAATAAAAGGAAATGACACATTGATGCTCTTTAGCTAGTTTTGAAACATATATTATGGGAAAATTTTGGTACATACAAGACATTGGAAATGGAAAAATTATTGGATAATTGAAGGGAACCAGTATGGGTAACTAACTCGATTTTACCATTAGGCATGTGAACAAAGTGCTGAGCAAGACATGAAACAGGAAATATCAAGTTCTCAAAAACAAATGTGATATGGCCAGTAGCACATGTATCCAAAATCCATTGAGTTGAAAAATTACAAGCATGTAAACTACAAGCTACTGTACCTGCAAGATTCACACTGAAATCTGTTGTAGGAGTCTTATTCAACAAGCCCAAGATCTGATTGTATTGCGCAACCATAAACACTAAAACACTAGAGGCAAGTGATGGAGATGAAGAACCGGAGTCAACAATCGTAGTGTTGGCAATCTCAGTGCTTACTGCTAAAGCTGTCTGATGAGGCTTTTTCTTAGTAAACTTAAAGTCCAAAAGAAAACCTATCAGACGATAGCAATTGTCACGAAGATGCCTTTTTTTCTTACAGTAATCACAAATATCAGAATAACGACGCGTATCAGCTTCTCTAGACGCATTGGAATACATGACCGAGACTTCTCCAAACGAACCACCCGAAAGCTGTATGCGATGTGATTCTTCTTGGACATTCATAGAGTAGGCTTGATTGATTGTAGGTAGAGGCTTCATGAGTAAGATTTGACTCCGAATGGTAGAATAGGTCTCATTAAGACCCATCAAAAACTGAAATAGCCTTTGTTGAACAATATGAGTCGAATTCAGTTGAGCAACTTCACACTCACAGGTTGAATAAGGGACTAACACACTATATTCATCCCATAAAAGCCTAAGTCGAGTAAAGTAAACAGATACAGATGAATCACCTTGAACCAGAGTCGCGATTGAGCGATGAAGAAAGAAAACCCTAGATCCGTCGGTTTTTGTCAAATCTTTCTTTCAAGTCTTTCCAAACAGTCGCCGCATTGGATGCAAAAACTATGTCGGTCGAAAGATCCTGACTCACCGTATTAAGAATCCATGAGAGTAAAATAGCATTGCACCTCTCCCATAGTGACTAACTAAAAATTAACCATCGATAATCATTTTGTATCTTTCAATAATTTCAATGATCAATTTGTAACATTTTGTACTCAAGTGACTAACTAAAAAATATCCCATAGTGAAGAAGAGCTATCTTTATAATTTACCTAAATTGTTTTTCTATGTTCATTTATTTTAGTTTTTTTTTTATGATGAGATACTCTGAGAGTAAGGTGCAATACAGTTTTAGGGGGACATTAACGAAATAAAAAAAATACAAATACAATTATTAATGTGAATTAAAAAATTACGAGATAAAATTAAAATAATTTATTAAGTTTAAGAATAGAAATTATTTTATCCTTAATTTTTATTTGGATTAAAAACTAAGAAACCTCTAAATGGGTTTTGACCAAATATCAATCTCTGCCTCTTTTGGAAGCTAGTCGATAATTCAGAATTTATACAAATTGTACATGAAAGCCTTTCTCCATTAGAGTTGTTTTGAACAACGCAATAATTTCCTCTAAAAAAATAATAGCAAATTTCCTTTAACAAAGTTTGATTCACCGTCCAAAGAAAATTGTTATTTCCATTTATTCTTATTTTATTTTCCTATTGTTTTATTTTTCCCATTTTATAATGAATCTTTCATCTTTGATAAAAAAAATACAATATTATAAACATCTTCTGAAAATGAAAAAAGAAAAGAAAAGAAATGACTAAAAGCGGCTGACATGATGAGTAAAGAAATGTCATCCCGGGGAATCTTCGTATGGAATGGGAATTGGGAATTGGGATGGAGCAATTTTATTTTCACCAACTAAAATAAATATAATAAATGTTTGTTAGAGTTCAGCTCACCGGCACAGAAGATGACAAACCCAAGCGCCAACCTTCTAGAACATGCCCATACCTTTGCTAAAAAGGTAGAACATGGCCATACTCAATTATATACTTAATTTACTATATATGTATATACACGGTGGTTTGGTATTTATTCATTCCAAGGTTGGGCCAGCACCTAGTCATGCAGATATATACAGTTTTACGGATTTCGTATTGTATTTGTCCTAATTAGAGTAGGGATGAGGAGAAATTTGATAGGTAGTGGGCGGGTGTAGATAGGCCTTTTCTAAAAACAGGCGGCTTAAAAACAGGCTAAATACAAACCAAGAATAAAACACCATTAGATGGAGCCGGTTTAATATAGGCCGTTGGATTGAAACAAAAAACAGGACATAAGGTTACCCGGTGAACCGGTAACCCTTTTAAACGAGGTATAAGTTGAGTAAAAAACGACGAGCGGGAAAAGAAAAACAAAATTTTAGGGCATCGAACCCAAGAGGACAAAGCTGGTTTTTGCATCAACCAAAGAAGAAAATCTGAAGGAAATTTGTCGAGGAGGTTGGGTTTGAGCACGGTTTGTAGGTAAGTTCTTGCTTCTTGCTTCCTTTTTTTCGGGTTTTTCTTCTATTTCAGCGAAACCACATTGCAAATGGTAAAGGTATTTGTATAAATCGTTCGAATGTGAGTTTATTTGTACTTTATAATCAATATTGTATAGGAGATTGGATTGGAAGGAATTTTGGGTGTTTTTGGTTAGTGTTCTGTTTAGGGTTTTTGAAAAAAAAAGATAACAGTAGTTAGAAGAAGTGTTTAACAGTGGATAAAAAAGATAACCAAAGAATAAGTGTTGAATTCTTTCACTGTGTTCTTGAATAACAAAATAAATAAGGTTGTTCAATTATTAAGTGATGGTTCAGTTAGGTTAGTTAGTGATAAATGTTAGAAATTGTAGTAAAAGGAGAAAGAAATATTGTCAAGGAGATTGGATTTGTAAGAATCATTTAGTTGAAATGCATGTATTGGTTATGAATGTTGGCTGAGATGGTTATTATATTTGGTTTAAAAACTGGTTTGCATATTCTCTACAGCTATAGTATTGAATGTGTTGGAAGGTATGATTGTTTCTTAAGATCAAATAGTTGATTTGAAGTTGTATGTAAAAAACTGGTTTCAATCTTTGATTATTTTAGGTACACGTTGCAGACAATGAAACATAAGAAGAAGTCTCATGAAGGGGATGCAAAGGCACCTAAGATATGTACAGCATATTTCCAATTCTAGTAAGTTGAAGTTGAATGTATATAGAACTGAAAAATTTATTAAATATGAGTTGCATAAGCTAACAGAGAAATTATGTTTTACAGTAAAGCAGAATGTAAACGTTTGGAGGGGGAGAAGACAATGAACAACAATGTAAGTGTGTTGTGTAATGGTTTGTTAAGTGTACATGATATTTTTATTGGACTAATTATGAGAGTGATACAGGAAAGAAAAGCATTGGGTTTGAGGTGGAGGCAGATGAGTGAAGATGAAAAGGAGCCTTATCAAAAAATGTTCGAGGAGCAGAAGCAGGCTCTAGCTGAATGGAAAGCCTCCAATGTGAAGGATATTGTAGTACCTGAGGAAGAGAAAGAGAAAAAGGTAAGTGAATTTTTGAAATTATTTATGGAGAAAGAGATGAAATTGTTCTAACATTAGGTATATTTGTGTAAGAGTGAAGTAAATAATGTATTTATGAAATGTTGTAGGAGAAGTCTTCAAGATGTAGCCTCATTAAGCTGTCAGAGGTGTTTGAAGAGATGAGGAAGATGAATATTGAGGGTGTGGTACATGAGTTAGGGTTTGGTCCTTTACTGGAAATAAAACCGAGAGCAATTCATCGCGACCTATGTCGCACTTTAGTAGAGAATTTTGATGTCCAGAGGTCGATCATGGAATTTGATGGACATAAAATTCCAGTGTTGGTGGAAGATGTGGAGGCTGTTTTGGGTTTGAAGAATGAAGGAGTCGAAGTTGAAATTGGAACGAAAAATGTTAATGCAAAAGAAATGGCATCGAAGTACGGAATAAAGAGGGATGCCAAGGTGAATGAACTTGAGGAGGACATAGTTAGTGGTAAATTTGAGGGAGACGAGTTGAAAGCTCGCGTTCTTCTTTTCATTGTTAGTGTTTTTATAAGTCCAAATGCGAACAATATGCCTTCCTCGGAACATTTACGGTTGTTGTGCCCAGAGGGGTTGAAGGGAAATCTCAATTGGTGCAAATATGCATACAACAAGTTACTTGATGGAGTAGAGAACTGGAAAGTTCGTGGTGGTTTGGCATACATGATCGGATGCATCGCGATATTAGAGGTAATATATGTTTAAAAGTATGTTTTGTTCGAACGTAGCATTTGTTTCATGGGATTGAGTTTATTGAGGTAGATTATAATGTTTTGATGAATAATAAATGTAGGTGAGGTTATTTGATTTTTGGAGTGGAGTCGCGAGCAGAATAGTTGCTGCCTCTCAAGGTCGCGGTCGCATACATGCATGGGGCAACAAGAATGCAGTAAAGAAGATTGTAAATAGCCTGAAGGAAGAAAGCCATCCAAAAAGACCCAAGGTAAGTGGGTTAAACCAACCTGGAATTATATAGGATGTTGTGGTTATATGAAATGATTTACTGATGATGTTTGCAGGTACTTGGGTATGATGATGAGAAAGTGGAAGGGGAAGAAGGGGATCGAAAGAATGGAACAAATGATGTTGTTAAGGATATGCTGCAGTCTGTACTGGTAGAGTTGGGTGGAATAAAAGATAGTCTGCAAGCCCGTGTGGAGAAGGAAATAGAAATCGAAGAGAGTATAAGGGAATTGAAGGAGGAATGCAAGAGTTTAAATGCGAACATGATAGAATTACAGAAGTCGTTGAGGAAATCTGATGGAGAAATTGTTGTTCATGTTAAAGAAGGAGAAGAAGTGGTTGACAAAGGGCAAGTCAAAGTTTCTGATCCGAACAAAGGAGTTCATATTGAGGAGGACCCAATGATGGAGGACGATGTCGAGTGGTTGAATGAAGAATCCGTTGCTGTACCGAAAACAATGAAAAAGGTATAATAAGTTCATTTGATCAATATTTCATGAAGTTAAGGATTAAGAGTATTGTTGTTGATATTGTTTGTGTTAACTTGTAGGGCAAGACAACAGCAATAGCTACTGCAAAGGTTAGTGGCAAAGGAATAAGAGTAGGAATTCGAACTCGGAACATGAATAAAGTCAGCCATTGAATGAAGAATGTTGTGTGTGTGACAATGTTTGGTTTAAGTAGGATTTGTGTCCACAATAAATGCTGTGTGTGTATGATTACATTTATTATAGACAAATATGGATGAAATTCTAATGTTATTCAAACTAATTGTTTAGTGGTTGAATAACTAATGAGGTTTTCTAATAAAACTTATATATTTGAACGTGAAGTACTTATTTGTCTTATTAAGTAGATTAAGTATTGAACAACAAATGTGTAAGCATTGCAGATACTAACATACGTCCAAGTACCGGAAGGAGTAGGCAAGTCAGCAAAAAACACTTGTGACTATATATAGAATACGCCATTGCCTGAATCGTAAGCAATCTGAATTTGAAAGTAATCCTCAATGATGTTGTTCTGTTCAATATAATATGTAAGTGTTTTTGTATGGGTGCAGTAAATCAATTGCAGATTTTGGGCACTCATATTTGTCTGTAAGCGATGCAGATACGATACGACCTGGATGGTGGGTGAATTCAATGGTTAGTAGGTTTCACAATTCCTTGTAAGCGTTTTGTATATATTTGAAGAAATTTAGTATGGAAGTATATGTTTGTGGTTTAGGTTATAGATGTTGTTGGTTTTACCATTGTTGATGAAGAAGAGGGTACCTCCCGTGTACATTGAGTGTAAGTTAAATATTAAAGAATCTTATGTCTATTATGAACAAGTGGATATGGTTTTGTAAGGATACATGGTTAATAATAAATGATCTATTGTAGTCTCAGCTTCTGCAAGGAGTAAATGTTGGTACAATCGCTGAGTATTGGCGTAAGGTTGGCAATCCGTATGGCTTGTTGACGGACTGTAAAGTGGTACGAAGAAGCATTAATAAATTAAACATGTCATGCACTTTCATGTCATCTGTATATTACAATGGAAATCGTTGCTTGTTTCAGCTCTTTATCCCCGTGAATGAGAACAACACGCATTGGTTTATGTGTGTCGTCGATATTGATGCTGGTGTAGTGAAGCTACTGGACAGCTTGCCAAATACCTGAGGAAATGGTGCAAGAGCGTGTATGGCCGAGAAGCTGGTAATAATCGAGAACTACGAACTTTTACTCTTCCATTGTTTAAGATGTTATAGAGTATGTAAAAACAGAAAAAATGTTTCTGCATGTAGACAAATAGTCTAAAAGAATGTTTAAAAGATAAGAAGTTTGTCCAAGTGTTTGGCTTACCATCAAGGCCGTTGACCGATCTGCGCGTGATGGTGGAAAAAGTCAAACATCAGGATAATGGGTACAGAGTTGTTATATTCTAGTACTTTGTGTTAATTTTGTTTAACAAATTGGGAAGGATTACTCGTGGTATTATGTTAACATGGATTTGTTTTCTAACAGAGATGATTGTGGTATGTTTTGCATAAGATGGATGCAGCTTTGGAATGAGAAGCATATAGGGGAAGTGGTAAGGGTTTAGGTTAATCGTCATTCAACTTTCCTTACTTTGGTCATGTATACTATAATGCTCTTTAATAAAAGCTTAATTTGTTTGTACTTGTCTTAATAGAGCGTTGGAAAATGGGATCGGATGATTCTTTTGTACGAACTTATCAGTCATGATAAGAATAATTTGCAGAGGAATATCAATGCTGCTGTAGGTCAATGGTACATGAAGGCAAACGAACCAAAGGTTCCAAAACATGGCACTTTTAATCGTCCGAAATGGTAAGGCTTTAGGACTGAATGCTTTGTTTATTATGTATTTGAATGCATTAGGACGTGTTGTTCATTATTGTAATCTAATGCAATTTTGTTTGGTGAAGAACATGTTAGGGGATGGGGCAGTGGTGAGTGGATGGCAATGGATTTTGACTTTTTGTTTTTGGCGTTCCATTGCGTAAAGGAACCCACTTTTTTATGGGTCGTAACCATGTTTGGATGTATATGAACTGAAAACATTTTGTATATGACATGTGCTGCAAGCATAAATAGGTTAGGTAAGAGTGAAATGTACACATTTTGAATGTATATTATGCAATTTCAGGGCCACAATGTGGTAAAACGCTTGTACAGAAATTTTGCAATATATGATAAATTTCAGTGGATAAAAGTTGCATATGCACATGATTTCGTAAGTCTGCAGAGGATATCTTTGGTTAGGTTTTACTTACAGTGATTTGAATGAAATTTGCATTATGGTTGAGACATGTCTAGGTCGTCAAGTTCCGTAGTACCCGTTGGAAGTTGAAGCTTCAGTCCCGGGCATGTGTTCTTATTGTGTCCCTCCATTTTGCAAAATGAACATTGATTCCTCCGTTTTGTGGACGCATTAGTGTTTATTTTCTACTTTCGTTTTGCGTCCTTCGTTTGCGGGTCTCGAACGGTGTTTTGGCTTACCCTATGTGATGAGGAGTCATTGAATGTTACGGACTGTTCAAATTGAGCAGTTAGTCGTAGTAACTCATCTTTTGTGGTTTTGAAACTTTCGTCTGTTTGAGACGCAAGGTAGCACAACCGCGATGAAAGTGAGCGTAGCGATGCAAATCGAGACATTTGTCTTATTTCAGGACAGACTTCACTGTGAAGATAAGATGGAGCAGATACCTTAGCATTTTTTGTCCACCGCGGTAGTATTAAGCAATTTGGGATGGCGGAGAAGTCTTCCAACTTAAGAACGTGCAGTTGATGGCGACATGGAAGGCCGATCGTCTCAAATTTCAGACAACTGCATGTAATGTTATTTGTTGTGACATCAAGCACAACTTCATAGATGGCATTCGGATCCTTATACTGTGTCAAACGATACGTTCGTGCACCTTCAGTCGTAAGTATCGGATGGAGAGCACGAAACAGTGTCTCAGCCTTGAGTTCCTTCAGAACTTTTTCAAATGATGCCCGGGTGAAGATGTCAGCTGCACTCCCTTCAAGGTCATGCAATTTGGTCATTGGGAAAGGCTTCGAGGAAGAATTTTTGTATTCTTCGTTCAACTCATTTATGCGCATGTCATTTATTCCCTTGTCAATGGCACAGACAACTTCAAGATATGTCTTCTTATGTTCGAGGATAATGTTGAGGGCGGAATTCATAGATTCGTAGCGTTGTGTTGAGCGAAGATTTGCGAAGAAATTTCCTGTGAGATATGCTTGTGCCCACATACCAACCGTGTGATCCTTCTCCACAACCCAGGGATGCTGCTCCACGTTAAAATCTTTCATAACTGAGCTCCACTGGCGATCGAATTCCTCAATTGTCCACCAAGAGGACATGCACCGTGTAAAGGCGGATGTAAATTTGGGATCACCTACGTTTGCCTGGGCATTTCGAGAAAGATGCCAGGAACATATGCGATGATGTGCACATGGGAACACTGTCTTGATAGCCCTGTGCATGGCCCTATCACCATCCGTGACGACTGAGACAGGAGCTTTGTTAGACATTGCCTGCAAGAAATCAGTAAGGACCCACTCAAATGTGTCTGCAGTCTCGTCTGCTAAAATTGCCACACCGAAGATAATGGTTTGATGGTGGTGATTAACACCAACAATAGGCATTATAGGCCGGCCATACATGTTACCCTTGTACGTTGTGTCAAATGCAATGACATCACCGAAGCATACATAGTCGGACCTGGATGTTGAGTCCGACCAAAAAATATTATGCAACCCCCCTAATGGATCAGTGTTGAACTGCATGTACAATCCTGTATCTTGATCTTTCTTGAAGTCAAAGTATGCAAGAAGAGAATTGACATCACCATCACGATATTCATCCGCCCTTGCTTTTTGAAGGGAGTTGTACAAGTCTTTCCGAATGAAACCAACATTGTAGAAACCACCCGACTGTTGCGTGAAATAATTCATTACCTCCGACGTTCGCAGGCCAACACTTTTCAAAGCCTGTGCCTCAATTACATCATCGTGAGTAACCTCTCTACCCGACCGAAGATACGGTTGCATTATAGGTGGGCACAACGGGTGATTATGCTCACTGTGACATACTGGTATCTCCCACCTTGATTCTTCTTTGCACTTGACAATCACCTTTGCCTTGCAACCAATTCGTGTTATATCACGAGGCGCACGTTTCCGGTCGGAGTCATGAACTTTCCGTCTTCGCTGTCCTCCCTGTGAACAACAAAACTCTTGCGTATGTACATTTCCCATACCATCAGTCCTAGTTGTTGCACGACTGACACTGAACCCCTTATTCTTCGCATATAGTCGATAATAGTTCCACGCCTCATCACGAGAGTTAAACACCATACCAACCAAATTATCGGAAGCACCAACTTCATTTGTTGTGCACTCATCTGGTTCACCAATTTGAGCTTCCTCAACTCTTACACCAGCCATTTTTACACACGGAAGATGGAAAAAATGGTCTACAACGATATGTTGTTTAATCCTTCCTTTATTACTTCTGACGTTGATGATGAAATAAGGAGAAGTAGTTGTGGAGAACCCTTAATATCAGCTGCCACTTTAAATTGCAATAAGTTGACAGATGGGCTGGTAGGTAATACAATAAATGATATAGCGTCAAACGGTTTCGATACCTTTTTTACGGAGGTTTCGATACCCCATTAAAATTCCACAAGAAATTGGCGTATCTGGCAAACCGGCATCGAAACCAAACGTCAAGTATCGAAACCAAATATAGAAGAATGCAATTGGGCGTCTCTGCCAAAACAGCATCGAAACTATAGGCGGGGATTCAAAACCTGTTTGAAATTGTAAATAGCAGGAAATATCGACTGTAAATGAAAATGTTCCCTCTCCTCCATCTCGGAAAACACAATTTTATAACCCTAACCCTAGAATTTTAAGGCTTTTTATTGTTTGTTCTTCGATTACCGTCCATATTCGAAACCTTAGACCGTTCGTTTCTTCTTCTTCGATTGTTTAGGGTTTTTTCAGATATTCCTACCAAAAACTCTTACATGGCTCCAAAAAACAAACCCAGTAAAGGTAAACGACGTCCGATTCAAACAGGTGGTTCTATCCGTTTGGAGGTAGCGGACGCGCCACAACCTCCAAATATTTTGAGCCATTGTTTCCGTGATCCTGCATGTCTTGAGTGATACGAAGTGTACGAGGCGAAGAAGATTAGGAAGGAGCGCACGATTGACTTGGATTTTTTGATGTCCAATGATTATCAATTCAACTTCTGGCCTTTATTTGTGGAATGGGGTTGGATCAGATATCTCGATATTAAACCCCGTGTTTATCAGAACCTGGTGAAGATCTTCTATGCAAATGCTACCCTTCAGCAAGATGCCAGAACCCAACACTGTGTAGCTATCGAGTCCTATCTAATGGGAGTTGAATTTACAATCACTCCGGCAATTATTGCCCAACACCTTGGTGTGGAAGCCACTGGTGAAGAGCAAGAATTCGAGCGTGTCCCCTTGAAGTTCGATGATGACAGCCCAACTCATCTTCATATCCATGAAAGGCTTCTGCATCTAATGACAACTTGGTTCTTCCGGCCATCAGGTGGACGATGCACTCGCATGCGTCATATTGATTATTGGTGGTTGCACCAATTTCGGTCGGAAAAAAAACCCGATATAGCTACAATCATCTTCAGATCTATTGCGGAAATCGTTAGCAACCCTTCAAGAGGCTCCCTCATTTATGGATGTGTGCTAAGTCACATATTTGAATGTTTAGGGATCGACACCTCCATGGACCCTGAAATCCCGCTACCGAGTAAAATTGATGAAACAAAAACTAAGAAGACGGGGTGGACGTTCATTCAGGGTGAATGGGTCCATAAAAGAGATGAAGATGAAGCAAGAATTGCCAGACGAAGTGACGATGTACCCGATGCTCCACCCCCAAATAAAATTGACGCCATGTACGACACACTAAATAACTTGGATGCATTTATCCGCAGTACTGCTGCAGAGTCTCGTTCCCGATTTGAGAAACTAGAAGCTCGTGTTTATTCATTGGAGCGTGAACGGAATCAGCATGTATTTTGACCGACATCGCCTCAGGATGCAAATGATCCTGAAGATGGTTAGGCTAGTTTGCATAGTATATGGATTTCTTGTATTACATGAATAAACATTTGTTGAATTTGTTAGACTGCTTCACGAACATTGACTGACATTTGTTACACAACTGTCCATTTACACCTCCATTGCATATCGTGTTGCATTTTGTTTACTTTCATTGACAAGTTTAGGGTATGTTCGTGCACGTAACATTGGATTGTTGTATACAGAGAATGTCACAGGTACACCTGCTGAGGAGCAGTATGATGCATATTCTGCACCAGGAGGCCATTATCAGGCCTCTGGCCCAACAGAAAATGTCCCATGTACTTCTGCAAAAGAGAACAATGATGCATATGCTGCAGCTGCAGTTCATGATCACGCATCTGCTCCGACAGAAGGCCATGCTCAGGCGCGTTCTTCTACGCCTCAAGTGACTCTCACTTACAGGCGAAAGAAGCTTCATCGCCATGGCATAACGCCAAGTAATGAAATAGACTCTGAAATTCAGAGACCCAGGCGTCCTCCGCAAATGTATGGCGATTGGTACAGAAACGTAGCACCTACCACGGCGAAGAAGCTTCTTATTCTTGATTACAATGGCGTGCTAGCCAGTGTTAGTAAAGACGGTATTAATTTTGTGACTCGCTTTTAATACAACTGCTCATAAATTAGATTAGGAAATTTATGTTTTTCAATTGCAGCTGTGGAACTCAGACCTGGTGCTTTTGAGTTTTTGTCTTCTTGTTTTACTTCGTATGAGGTTGATATTTGGTCTTCAAGGACAAGGTAATGCGGACATATGCCACCACCCTAAATCAATTCAATTACACGATCCTTTAAGATAATTTGTGGATTTACTTTATTTGTGCCTGAACTGTTCATCAATGCAGAGAAAACCTACACTAGGCACTTTGGAGAATTAGTGATCTTAAACCAAGACTTACCTTCATTTGGGTAACTTCAAAGTTTATCTTTGTTAAAGCATCTAAATAGAATTTGACAAATCTGATGGACTTCATTTGAATATTGCAGGATCAAAGTCACTGCGAAAAACATCCCTCCTATCCAAATGTATATACAAAAAATCTGAGGCGCGTGTGGGATAATATGCCTCAGTATAACGAAGGAAACACGCTGTTGTTTGACGACTCCGAAGCTAAAATGCTTAATAATCTGGTAAGTGAAGAACACAACTATTTTGCTCCTTACTTTATGCAATATAGTCAATGAATCTGTAGCAAATAATTATGTTGTCGATTATGTTCATTTTTCAGGAGAACAACTACATTTGTCCTAAATCCTACAAGGGAGAAGATGAGACAACTCATAACGCATTAGGTACAACACCCTAAAATAACACATATTCATTATAAAAATGAAGCAATGTACTTGCAACCTAATTATGTACTTGCACTTGATCATAGAAATAGGTGGTTCCATTAGGGTATATTTACAAAACTTGGCCGCAGCAGACAATGTACAGGAGTACGTGAAGCATCATCCGTTTTTGGATTAAATGCAGCTGAAACCGTGGATGGCAATTGAATTAACCAAGTTTTCTCTTCTAATCTCCTCTGTATTATATGTGTGCTCGTCTTTTGTATCTCTGTAATTACAACATACAATGTTATATATTCAGAAATATTATTCGCAAAAAATTTTGTACTTATTACATCATACATTTACAGTTTTGTACCAAAAACAACATCATGTACAAAGACAACGCATTTATGTACAACTCTTATTGTAAAAAAGGTCTACACAGGGTATGTGAAGATATGTGTATAGAGCACCGAAACCCCTTAAAAAGGTTTCGAAACCAAAAGGCACCGAAACCCCTTAAGTCTGGGTTCGATGCCCCAACGAAAACATAGCACCGAAACCCCTTATCTGTAGATTCGATACCACCTACACATCATGTACAGCGAATACGCATTTCTGTACAATTCTTACAAGTACTATGTGTATACAGTACCGAAACCCCATAGTTTGGTTTCGAAACCAGTAAAAGGAATCTGCCTTTTCAGTGATCTGTCTTTTCACTGTCATCACATGTACCGTTGCGTGTTACCCAAAAATAATGCTGGTTTCGATACCCCCAGAACGAGTCAGGCTTTTTCAGTTGCTGTCATCACATGCTTCAATGAACAGACATCTCGTGAGGCATTTTTAAACCTAAACAATTACATGAAAGGGCTAATATTTTATGTATAATCGCAGAACTTTATAGCTGGCTTGTACGAACAAGGTAGTAACTTTTTCTGCACTTCAAACAGGCACTGAAACCCCATTGAGGTGGTTTCGATGCCCCTCAAAATGATGTACTTTGCATTTGGTTAACAATTTATGTATGTACACATTTCCTAACAATTAAATGACCCAACTTGAACATTCGTGAAAGTGTGTAATAAAGTCATGTATATACCGATTTCTTTTGGAATCTTGTACCAATCTGTGTACATTTTGCTACTAATAACTGTATATAGTTCCGAAACCCCTTCAGATGGTTTCGAATCTATTAAAAGGAATCTTGCTTTTTCATTGTTCTGTCTTTTCACTATAATCACATGAACCGTTTCATCTTCCTCATCGTGTTTACAGCTGGTTTCGAAACCAAGCATAACGATTCAGCCTTTTCAGATTTCTGTCTTCTAATTAATGAAGGGGTTCATGTTCATGTACCTAGTTCAATGAACAGACACACAGCGTGCCTTCTCAAAGTAGGTACCCCTCCATAGAACCAAATACTTTTTCGAAACCAAGCAAAACGATTCAGCCTTTTCACTTTTTCACTTTCCCTCCCAACTGAATTTCCCTATAAATATACAACTCTTCTCTATACTCTTTACAACATCAACAATTCCCTATACTCATCTGAACCCTTCTTTCTTTATATTCTCTTCCTAACCAAATACTTTAAACTTCTTTCCTTTAAGATGAGTTCAAGCAGATCTTCCAAAAACATTCCTCACCATTTCTCGAAGAGGAAACTAGAATTTGAGTCTGACTCAAATTCTGATGATGATTTATATTTCGATTCTGACGACGAGGAACAACCGAGCAATGAAACTCTTCGACGAAGCAAATGGTTCAGGAGCTTTTTCCAGGCCATTGCTACAATGCTGAGCATCACTGACCCTGCTACAAAATGGTTTTGTCCAGCCTGCCAAGGAGGTCTTGGTGCCTCTTAGAAGTTTACTGGCATTCACTCTCTACTGTCACATGCCAGAACGAAAGGTGGACCAAAGCTCAGGCTCCATCGCCTATTTACTAAGCTCTTGGATGAGGAATTGCTTACAAGGGGCACTTCTTCTATTCCTCAGGGTCAAGCTTTTGGCCAATGGACTGCTTTGAGAGATGATCCCACTGCTGCTAATACTGCCTGCCCCTGCCTGCAAACAACGAGGTTCATGATCACCAAATACTCTGGCCGCCCATGGTCATGATAATGAACACAAGGCTGGAAAAGGATGATGCTGGGAAGGTAGTTATTTAACAAATTTGAATTATGTTTTCAATATTATTACAATTACTTCACTTCTAATCTCTTGCATTTTATGCTTCAGTGGATTGGTATGGGAAACCAAGAGCTGCGGAACTCTTTCAGTTCCTATGATACTATTGCCAAGCCTCACCATTCATACGGACCCGACGGCCATCGTGGGATGAGCCTTTTGATTTTTTAGAGCACGGAAAGAGGTTATCTCGACGCTCAGGATCTGCATAACAAGTTTGCTGCCCAAGGTTTCGATAGAAAAGCTTGGGAACAATGTCAAGGCATCTTCTATGGTCCAGGCACAGCGCGCCAACTTTATGGTTACATGCCTACCAAAGAAGACATAGACTACTTCAACCGCCACCACTCTCAAGGTTGTCTCTATCATCAGTTTCTTCTTTTCTACAAGATTCACTTCTTCTCATACTAATGCATACATGTTTTGTTCATTAGGCAACAATAGGGTCAGATATGAGATCTGATCTTATTCAGAGATGGTTGGTCAGCACCAACCAGAGGCTGGTTCCAGTGCCATGGGTGGCAGCGGGCATGCAGGTCGTTTCTCGGGGCATGAATGAGGACTGAGGAGGGGAGGATTTATTATGTTTCTTTTTTTTAATATCTAATGTATTTGAACGTTGTTTGGATTGGAATGCATTTTATTTCTTTCATAAAATTTCTTCATCTTTCATACCAAACCAAGTGTTAATTTTCACTCATAAGGTTAAAGACCTTCAAATATTTTCGCGCTTAACCAGCACCGAACCCACCTTTACTTGGTTTCGATGCCATTATCATAAATTCTACGAAAGTATGTTTTTGGGTATGAATATTTGTATGTACTCATTTCCTTACAAACAAATTGGACATTTCGACGACCCTGGGAAATTTTGTGTAATAAAAAAGTATACGTACAGAGTTCTACCCAGTTTGTAATAAAATAAGGTATATAACATTTCCCCAAACCAATTTCTACTATTTTGTGTACATTGGGTACTATTACGTGTATATTCACAACTCCTTACATAACTTGTAAGAAAATATGCTTTACGGGTAAGAAATTGTGTATGTACACATTTCCTACAAGTAATGACCCATTTGTTCCATCTTACACATTTGTAATATATAAGGTATATACCGTTTCGTCTTACAAATTTGTTCCAATTCCTGTACAATTCGTCCTATTAAGAGTATATACACAAATCTTAACAAAACTTGTAAAATTTTATGTTTTTCGGGTAAGAATTTCTGTATGTACACATTTCCCTACAAGTACAAGTCCATTTTCAACCTTCGTCAAATCGTGTTCAAGAAAATGTATATACCTTTTCCTCTTACAAATTTGTACCAATTTCTGTATATTTGGTAGTAATATATGTATATACACAATTCCATACCACTATTGTACCAAAATATGCTTTTCGGGTAAGAAATTTTGTATGTACACATTTCCTTACACGTACATAATTCATTCTAAAAATTCGTGCATGTGTTATAAAAGGGTATATACATTCTTCTATTACAAAAGTGTATTAATTTGTGTACAGCATCAAGTAACAATTTGTGTACCGGTAAACAGTGCATCATGTAATAAAACTGTATATACATTCTTTTATTACAATATTGTACCAATTTGTGTACCGCTTCATGTAACAATTTGTGTACCGCTTTTTACCCGGTAAACAGGCCAGCCGTTCTTTAGCCTGTATTTAAAGGTTGTTCCCTAGAATCCCCCGTGTAGATATAAAAAGACATTCAACGTGAGTAGTGGGTAGATAGAATTTAAGACTTTACCCGTCGCACCGTATTTTCGGCCCACTAACTATCCACCATATAAATTTTGATTAAGTAGAATTTATATCGGTGTAAATATACTTTAGTTAAGTTAGCTATAGTTAGTTAGTTAGCTAGCTAGATATAGTTAAGTAGAATTTATACTGATGTAAATGTGCTTTAGTTAAGTTAGTTATAATTCATATTAGTGGTTGCTTTCAATGCGGGTACGAGCAAGTACGGGGGCTAAAAATTTGGTGGTGGGTATTTAAGTGGCACAGCCGTATTAAGGTCTAGACAAGAGGGGTAACCGCTGAGGGCCCAAAATTTTTATAGTCAATTATACTTAGGCCCTGTTTGGTAAATAGCGGTTTGGGCAAAAATTAGAGGTTTGAGGTATAATTAGAGGTTTGACTAGTCAAATCCGCTAATATTGATGTTTGGTAAATAGCGGATTGAAAGAGCGGATTGGGGTGAAAAAGCTAATTTTGAAAAAGCTCCTAATATGAGCTTTTTGAGATTAGAGGTTTGGTATTAGAGTTATAATGACTCTTTTACCCTTAACAATTACCAAAAATCTTCAAATAACTTAAATTAAATAACAACATTTTTAATATAAATAATAACATATTAAATATTGGACTTATTTGTTGTTACTACTAATTTATATGGTGACATTTGTAAGTTAATTCTATTTTTTATTATCACATATTTATATATGCATATAATTTTTTTAATAATTATATAAATAATAAATTAACATATAAATAATTCAAATATGTTTAGAAAATTTATATTAAAAATAATTTTTACAAATCTAACTAATATTTATTAGATACAAAATATTCATAACTGATAAATTATTCAAACAAGTATTGAATATAATCATGTCCTTATATGTCATTTTGCTTGTTTAAATAATCAAACAGCTATCAGCTATCAGTTAATTTTACCAAACACTTTTATACAATCAGCTAATACAATCCGCTAGTCAAATCAGCTAATGCAATCAGCTATCAGCTATCAGCTAATGTAATCCGCTATCAGCTATCAGCTATCCGCTAATTGCCAAACAGAGCCTTATAAAAAATATTTTTATATTATTTATAAGGTCTGATTTTTTATACTTGTTATTAGAGATCTATTTTTTTAATATTTATTATTATGAGTCTAATTTTGTCCCAATATTTATTATTAAGGGCCCCAAATTATTATTCGGGTCCACTCTTAAAATATAATTTTTTTCTAATATTTGTTATTAAGGGCCTAATTTTTCTTAATATTTGTTATTATCGGACATACTCTTAAAATTTATATTTTTCTAATACTTGTTATTAAGGGCTTAATTTTTTTCAATACTTATTATTAGAAGCCAAATTTTTCAATATTTGTTATTAGAGTCTACTCTTAAAATCTAATTTTCTTTTCTAATACTTGTTACTAAGGGTCCATTTTTTTCAATACTTGTTATAGGGGGCCATTTTATTTTTCAATGTTTGTTATTACAAGCATACTCTTAAAATTTAATTGTTTAAATATTGTTACTAGATGCCCAAATATTTTTCAATGCTTGTTATTATGGACATACTCTTAAAATTTAATTTTTTTCAATACTTGTTATTAGGGATATATTTAAATAATTGTCCGCAACCGCAACAACGACCGTTATATAGCAGTAACAGCATCGTCCGAGACCACGATATACGCAACTGTTATGTCCACAATAACATATGTTATTAAAAAAATTCACAATCACGATACTTGCAGTGACCGCAATAACATTCGTTATGTCCACAATCACGATAAACTCAATGTAACAGAAAATGCGACCGCAATCGTAATTTATTTTTTTAATTAGGAGCTCAACTTTTTTGTTTATTCTAGGGCCACTAAAATCTCAAAAACGGGCTCGTAATGTGGGTAGTGACTGTGGAGTAAATTTAAAAGTGTACCCGCATGATCAGATGTGGGTTTAAAAATTGTATCCACTGTAGATGATGAATATGAAAATTTGAAGTGGATATGAATACTAGAAGAGTTATTCGCACCCATCACGCATCCCTATCAGCACCTCATGTTTAAAGTTGTATTCTAAATTAAGAAGAAGTTAATAAAAGATATTTGATTTTAAAAATAAATTTGATAGAAAATATGAATTGATGTCGAATTTTAACATCTAAACTTCAAATACGACTAACATATTTTTTAATTTTTAACATATTATTTTATATTATTTTGATATTTTATAAAATTGGAATCATATAAAAAATGAATTTATAATACTATAATATAAATATTACAAAATATAGTGTATGTTTAAGAGAGTAAAAAATAAATTTAATAAAATAAAAATATAGAAAGTTATTAAATATAAATTGAAAATAGTATACAAAATTTTTAAGAATAAAAAAATTATGAAAACATCTTTAAATTAATCATTTAGTTAAATTTTTATGCGTAAATGGATTGCAACCTAAGGATTTTAGGGTTGTTCTTTTAGGAGTCAAATGGTGGGAGTGATTGGGTTTATTTACAAAAATAATGTTGTATAAAAAAATAGAGAGATGACGATGGTGAAATATTATTTAAGGAAAGGAGGTGTTTCGAACAGTAGAGATAAGTTAGGTTTTGAGTTTGGAGTAAAATATAAATATTTAAAAATGAGTGGGTAAATTTATAAAGAAATATTAAAAAAAATATTATAAAAGAACGAAGGTAAAAACAATTTGAAGACTGAACGGATAATTGTTTTTGCCACAACCCACACAACTCCATATCTGTTAAATAGTAACTTTGAAAATCGTCATCTTTTAAGATGATTTTTTTTTGGGGGAAATGAAGCAAAATCAGGGTAGTTCTGCGGCAAGGCGGCTAATTTGCGGCTAATATACGGCGTAACCGGATAGAAATGTGACCGGTTAAAGATAACAAAATCGGTAAAAGTTACCGATTTTGTTGATCCGAATATCAATATATTCGGTAGCGCCTAATTTGTTGTTAATTTCGAGCTGATGGGGCCTCGGAAATTCCCACGATAACAAAACCGGTAAAATTACCTATTTTGTTGATCCGAATATCAATATATTCGGTAGCGCCTAATTTGTTGTTAATTTCGAGCTGATGGGGCCTCGGAAATTCCCACGATAACAAAACCGGTAAAATTACCTATTTTGTTGATCCGAATATCAATATATTCGGTAGCGTCTAATTTGTTGTTAATTTCGAAAGTATCCATATAATCTAACCGGTAAAATTAGACATAACCGGTTACATTATTAATTCATATAATCTAACCGGTAAATGTTTACCGGATATCTTGTTTGGTGTCGAAAGAATCGACACAATTCAAAAAAGTATCGAAACTTGAGAAATTGTATCGATTAAATATATCATAATGATATAACCGGTTAAAAGTATCTACTCTGCCTTTGTATTGCTTGCATTTACAGAAAACCAAAGAGAGGAGAGTATTTGAAATCGACCCGAGTTTGGTTGCTGCGAAATACAAGGTAGGCGTTCTTGGAGTCGTGTTGTATCAGAATCGAAAGGAAAGGTTTTGGGTTTGGGGACTTTGAAGTAAAAGGTATGTTGTCGAAACCCTAGTTTTTTGGTAATGTAGTATTGGGTAGTTGGGGATAATATTTTGAGTTTAGTGATTTTGAAGTAAAATCGGAATTCGGATCGATTATAGGTCGAAATTGTGTAATTATATTTAGGAAATAAATATCGGTAGAAATTATCGGTAGAAATTAATAATGTCGGTAGAAATTAAATATCGATACTTTTTTCAGAGAACTGAAGCGAGATGGGTGCTAAGGATCATGAAGATGTTGTTGAAGATGAGACTGAGATGGTTGAAAGGGAGCCGGAGAGTATCGAAAGTGAGGAAAATCCAAAGCAACCAAAGGGTGGATATATGTACTTCTAGTAAGTAGCAATTGTCAAATAATTGTTCTGTAAATTGTAATTGGATGAAAGTATTTAAGAACATTTAAACTTTCCTATCATGACAATATGAAAGAATGTCAGAGGATGAAGGATTGTGGTACTTACACTGTCGGTTCGGTATGTAAATTGAATTTATAGTGAATATATTGTAGGTTGAATATTTTGATTGTTGATGGTTTATGCATAATTTTCAGGTGAAAGACATTGTGGTGAATAAATGGAACACGATGCGTGAAACTGAGAAGCAACCATTCAACATGTTGTCCACAAATGATAGAGAAAAATATTCGGCCAAGAAGAAAGCAGAAGGAAAAATTGTGAAGAAGGTATTCATTATACTTGTAAATATGTTGATAAATGATATATAAAAACTCTGACATTATATGTATATTATTTACATAGGAAGTGTCGACTAGGTGTAGCATAAAACGAGTGCACCACATAATAGAGGAGTTGAAAGCGAAGGATAAAGAAAATGTGTTGGAAGAAATGGGGTTTGGATCTCTTATTGGGATGAAGGACCGACCAATTCGGAGGGAATTGTGTCGCTTGTTGATGAGAGATTTTGATTTGCACAAGTGTGATGTTCGATACGGCAAATATTCATTTCATTTTAGTGTCCGATTTGTTGAAGCCGTATTGGGGCTACAAAATAAAAGGCAGAGTGTGGATGAAGTTATTAAGAGGGAGGATTGGAAAATACTTGTGAAGAAGTATGGCCTAACGTCGAAGGTGTCATTTGCTACACTTGAGGACGATATAAAAAGCGGCAAGTATGAGGGGGATGATCTGAAGGCCCGGGTACTATTGTACATTGTCGAAGTATTCCTTTGTCCAACGAGTGATACATCCCCGAGCAAGAAAAGTATGAAGTTGATTTGCGACTCCGGGTTGAAAGGTGAATTAAATTGGGCGTCATATGTCAGTGACAAATTAATTGATGCAATCAAGAGTTTTCAAAAGGCCAAAAACCCCACATACCTCAAAGGATGCATAACTGTCTTAGAGGTAAATGAGTTAAATCTTGGTGTTGGTTTAGAAAACTTTGTAAATATTTATTATAGAAAATGATAAAGTTTATTATAAATGCAGGTTGCATTGTTTGATTTTTGGTCAGATTCTTCAAGTGTGCCGACATTCCAAAAAACCGGAGTGGCACGCATCACTGCATGGGGCAAGGAAGAAGTTGCTCGAGTTATGGAAAAGTTAACGTTGGAATTACCGAAAAAAGTAAGGGTAATTTAAGTATTTATAGATTAGTAAGGACTTAAAAAAGAAAGATGCTCTAATAATGTAGTTTATTTGTGAAGGTTGGCGAGGAGGAAGAGGGGAAGGTAGAAGATAAGGTGAAACAGAATGAAGGGGGAAGTAAATATGACATGTTGATGGCTGAGTTGGCGGAGGTTAAAAAAGCCGTTTCTGATTGTTTGCAAAGACAATCCAGAATCGAACAGGCGATTGAGAGCTTAAAGGGGGATCTAGGGGAAAAGGTTGATGGTGTTGTGAAAGAAGTGGTGGAATTGAGGGGTGAGTTGAAGAGGGTGATTGGAATGGTAGAAAAAAATGGACGAGGGGATAAATTTAAGTTCTGAAATAAACAAAAAGAGGAGTTATGTTGAGGAAAAATATGATGAACTTAGAAAAAATGATGAAGAAAATTTAGAAGAATTGAGTAAGAGGAAGGAAAATATAAGAGAAGTCCACCATGAAGATATGAGGACACCGGATCATGCAATAGATGTAGATCTCGATTCAGGGTGTCCTGCACCAAAGAAGAAGAAGATTCTCATTGTAAAAATCCATGATACGTTAGCAAATCTGCTCGAAAATATCGTTACTTTCTGTCCGTTGCGATAAAAAATATCGATATTTTCTGAAACAAATGATTCTCATTGCTTACTGGAATTAAAGTTTCGATACATTTTTCCCCCTTTCTGAAAAAAGTTTCGATCCTATTGTAAAAATCCATGATACGTTAGCAAATCTGCTCGAAAATATCGATACTTTATGTTCGTTACGATAAAAAATATTGATATTTTCTGAAACAAAGGATTCTCATTGCTTACTGGAATTAAAGTTTCGATACATTTTTCCCCCTTTCTGAAAAAGTTTCAATCCTATTGTAAAAATCCATGATACATTAGCAAATCTGCTCGAAAATATCGAAACTTTCTGTCTCTGTGAAAAAAATTATCGATACTTTTGAAAGAAAATCAATGTTTCTGGTACGAATTTCGCTCGAAAATTTCGATACTTTTAAAAAATATCGATAATAAACAAAAACTAAAGGATTCTTATAGCTTACTGGAAACAAAATTATCGATAAATTTTCCCAGGTTTGAATGTATTTATCGATACGTTTGCAAAAACATTAATGTTTCCGGTAATATTTTACTGTTTTCATTATTCATTACATCAATGTATCTGGTTTATTGTTACCGTTTTCATTATTCACTACATCAACTTTGCATTGCAGTGTTATGTCTTTTCACTTGTATCACATGCACCGTTTACTTCTCATCTTGTATAAAGCTGAAACCCTTAATCCCAGGAACGAATCTGATTCTTCCTTTTCAGTTTCGTGTCTTTTCACTTGTATCACATGCACCGTTCATGACCTTCATTTATTGGGTAGTTCTCCTAGTTCTCCTCATTTATTTCTATAACCCCGGAAACGAGGAGACGAACGAATCTGATTCTGCCTTTTCAGTTTCGTGTCTTTTCAATGTATCACATGCACCGTTCTGTTCATGTACCTTCTCCTCATTTATTTCTATAACCCCAGAAACGAGGAGAACGAACGAATCTCTGAATCTGCCTTTTCAGTTTCATGCATTATCACTTTCCCTCCCAAACGGAAATTGCCTATAAATTAACAACTCCTATATTTACTCTTCACAACATCTTCAAATTAATCTACTCAACCCTTTCGTTTACTTCTATAATCAGTTCTCTTTCACCATCTTCTATTATACAATGAGTTCCAACAGAAGTTCGGGTAAAAATCCTCAACCTTTGGCAAAGAGGAAGATTGATTACGAGACATCATCAAACAACGATGATGATTTCTATCTTGATTCTGATTCTGATAATGAGGAACAACTAAGCCATGAGTCAATGAAAACCAGCAAATGGTTCAACAAGTTCTTCTAGTCCTTCGATCGAATGAACTCTATCAACGACCCTTCTACTCAATGGCTGTGTCCAGCATGCCATGGAGGTCCTGGTGCCTTTCACAAGTTTCGTGGCCTTCAGTCCTTACTCACACATGCAAAAACCAAAGGAGGACCAAAGCTGAAAATTCATCGCCTCCTTGGTCAGCTGTTGGAGGAGGAAATGCGTAGAAGGGGTACTTCGGCTACTCCTCAAGGTCAAGCTATTGGCCAATGGAGTGGTTTGAGAGATGATGCTGCTATTGTCTCCCCTCCCCCCCCCCCCCCCCCCCCGCCTTCAAGCAACCAGGAAACTGATCACCAAATACTCTGGCCACCCATGGTGATGATAATGAACACAAGGGATCATAAAGATGGAGATGGGAAGGTAGTTATATAACTTCTGAATTATGTTTTCATTAAAATTATAATACTTACTTAACTTCTTATTTCTTTAATTTTCTGCTTCAGTGGATTGGTATGGGAAACCAAGAGCTTCTCGACTATTTCAGTTCCTATGATACTGTTGCCAAAGCTCGCCATTCATACGGTCCAGAAGGCCATCGTGGGATGCGCCTTCTGATTTTTGAGAGCACGACAAGAGGATATCTAGATGCTCAGCGTCTGCATACCCAGTTTGCTGCCCAAGGTTTCGATAGAGATGCTTGGCAACGTTGTCAGGGATTAATGTATGATCCATCTAGCCAGCGCCAACTATATGATTATATGACTGAAAAAGAAGACATACAAATCTTCAACCGCCATCTCCAAGATTTTCTCTATCATTTTCTTCTATTATTAATAACAAGATACACTTCTGCTCATACTTATGCAAACAAATTTTGTTCATTAGGCAACCAAAAGGTCAAGTTTGAGATGCGACCATATGCACAGATGGTTGGATAGCAACCTGGAGCTGGAACAAGTGCCATGGGTGGCATGGGGACTTGAAGGGAGGAGGCTTGAAGGGAGGAGGCTCATTGTTTTACTTTTATTTTTTTTTATTTACTTTAGTAATTTGTAATTGAAGCACTGAGACTTCATTTTTTTAATGATCATTTTTCTTCATCCTTATATATTATTAAACTTTTCATTGGGATCTTTTTTTTTCATAAATATAATTGATATAAACGATTTAATAAAAGTATCCATACTTTTTCGAAACATATAAGGAAAGTATCCATATTTCTAATAAAAGTATCGAAACTTTTAATATAAGTATCCATATTTTTTATTTAAGTATCCATACTATCGAGCCACAATTGAACCAATTCCAATGTTTTTATTAAAATATCGATATTATTGTTAAAGTATCGATTCTTATTGGCTACCTATTACGTTACCATAGTACCAGTTTGTTTAAATGTTTAATATTAATGTAAACGATCAAATAATAACAATTTAGGCGCTACCGAATATGTTGATATGAGTATCAACAAAATCGGTAATTTTACCGGTTTTGTTATCGTGGGAATTTCCAAGGCCCCATCAGCTCGAAATTAACAACAAATTAGGCGCTACCGAATATATTGATATTCGGATCAACAAAATAGGTAATTTTACCGGTTTTGTTATCGTGGAAATTTCCAAGGCCCCATCAGCTCGAAATTAACAACAAATTAGGCGCTACCGAATATATTGATATTCAGATAACAAAATAGGTAATTTTACCGGTTTTGTTATCGTGGGAATTCTCAAGGCCCCATCAGCTCGAAATTAACAACAAATTAGGCGCTACCGAATATATTGATATTCGGATAACAAAATAGGTAATTTTACCAGTTTTGTTATCGTGGGAATTCCCAAGGCCCCATCAGCTCGAAATTAACAACAATTTAGGTGCAACCGAATATATTGATATTCTGATCAACAAAATAGGTCATTTTACCGATTTTGTTATGTTTGACCGATAGCTTAAATTTGCCGGTTACCATTTTTTTTTCATGTTTTTTACCTGATACATCATTTCATATCAACATATCCGATAGCGCTTTACCGGATACATTATTTATCTTATAATGTTTCCGGTAACGCCGTTTCTTAGCCGTATATTAGGCGGCCGCATATTAGAAAAGTCCGCAAAATCACTATTTTTTACGTTTTTTATTAACAAAACAATTAAAAATTATATTTAATTTAAAAAGCAAAGTCGTATTCTAATAATGAAGATTTTGCAAGAAATTATTTTGACATTTCTTATTAAAAAAGTTATTAAATATAATTTTTTATTTTCAAACCAACAAACTCGTTATTGCAGGCGACTTTGCTGACACAAATTAGATTTTGGGTAAACTATACTAATGACTACCGAACTATTGGGTTTTTAACTATTATATTTTTAATTGTGTTAAATATACCACATGACTATTTAATTGGTTCTAATGTAGGCACCTACTGTTAAAAAAGCGAAAAAGTTAACGGGACTGTTAAAATTGTAACATCCGTGTTTTGGGGCTAGGAGTTCGGTGTGTGTTGGGTTCGAGTCGTCAAAACCGGTTTAATTTAATTAGACTTGAGTTTTGATTTAAATGAGATTAAAAATAAAGTAATGACATTTTTGTAAATAAGTTGAAATAAAGAAAGACAAGCTTTTTGAACCAAAAAGAAAAAAAAAAGAAGTCATCTTCTCCTCATTCTTGTTTCTAACGTGAAAACCATCTCAAAACTGGTTAAATTGGTAGGTTAACTTCTTGTGTGTTTACAAGCTTTAAATGTTTATGCCTATTCTAATCTTGTGAAGCATGAATTGTGTATGTATGAGTATACATTGATGTGTGTGATGATGGATGTGTGCTATAAATGATGGTTGTTATGATGTGGTTTGATAGTATTATTGGCACTAGTTAACTTACCGGGTATAAATGATCGATCATTAGGATTAGTGTGCACACGGTTGAGTCAAATTCACGCGTGGCCTTGGTGGCGTTAAGCCATCAATGAGGAGTACGGTGATGTAATATTCCACCAGAAATGTTTATATTATACGTGATGATGAGTGGAATCCCATCCGTAGGGCATGTGATGATGAGTGGAATCCCATCCATGCGAGGTCCGGTGATGTGTGTAATCCCACCGAGGTAATGTTGTTGTTGAGAGTAATCCGCATATCCGAGTAACTAATAGTGGCCAATGTACTTTCTCTTGTGGTTATGACTTTGAGATATTTTCTTTATCTTGTTGAGCCTAATATGAAGTAAGATGCCATATTATTGTCTCTTGTGTTGCAAACTAGATTACTATATTGATGCCTATGCATGTTGTGTGTGATGTTATGGATTATGTGCTTGAACCCTGCATTGTCGTTGTTTTTGGTTTTAGAGCATCCTCACTAAGCTTCTAGCTTAAGCTCTCATTTTTCGACAATGCAAATCATTAACATGGAGTTAGCAAGGTGCAAGGAAGGGGCTTTCCAAGCTTTTGTAACTGCTCAAGTATGGTTTAGTAAATAAAGTGGTAGTTTAGCAATGGAGCTGCTATGTGTTTGTATGAGCGTTGTATGACTCATAAATGTTGAATGTTGTTTATGTTATGCTTGGATTTGTAAACCATGTTATGCTTTGTCGAATGTTTGTGTTGAAAGGTTATGCATTTGGATGCTATATGTTGTTTTGGATGAGCATGTAAACCTTAAGTGTAATGACATGTACCTTTTGGCTTTTAAGTTTCTAAGTATGCCTTGTTATGCAATTTCCATCTATGTATGCATGCCTTGTTGGAAATGCCTCGTTGATCACCTAAATTGCTCTACATGCTAGTTCTTGGTTGCTAGATGATGTATGGTTGGTTGCATGTGATTAGGAGAGTCAAAAATTGCATTTAGAGTTGAGTCTCGAATTGTTTTGCTGCAATTTGGTGTCTTGCAGTGCAGGGCGTATCGATACGGACCTACACTTTGGGACACAGAATTGGCTAAGGGTACCGATACTCGGGGGTGTATCGATACGCCCAAAACTCACTGGAAATCTGAGATTTTCCCGAGTCTTTGACGTATCGGTACGGGCTCTAGGCGTATCAGTACGGTTTTGTCTCGTTGACCGCGAGATGTTTACCGAAGAGGGTGTATCGATACGCCCAAGGGCTGTATCGATACTGTCTCCCTGAGTTGACTAAAGGCAGTTGACTTGGTCAAGGAGTATCGATACCCTTGACAGGTGTATTGATACGGCCTGCTCTGTGACTTTAAAATGGGCTGTTTAACATGTTGTTTGGGCTTGGTTGCTTTTACCTCGTGATGTTTTCCGATGTCGTGATCACTTAGGAATCGAATATGCCTTTAGACAAGATAAAATTAAAAGAAATTTTCTAGGGTCGCTAACCGAGGTGGGACCTTAACGGGTTTCACATTGGTTTTCCCCGTGTAGCCTACTCGGACCAGTCAGTCGACCAGACTGGGACGAGGGGGTTACATTTGTTGGTATCAAAGCCTGAGGTTACCGAGACCTCGGGCAGGTAAGTGAGGAAAGTTTGAAGTGTTAAGTAATTGTATTGTTTCGGTGTATGCTTGTTTGTTGTAGTTGTTATCTTGCTAGCTATGATATGAGACCGAGAGGGAGGCCTAGGATGGTTCAACCGGAACCACGAGCACAAGCTCCGGGAGTTGAGAAAATTGGTGAGGCGCAGGCTCCTCAACCTCCTCCTTCTCCTCCTCACTAAGAGGGAGGTGAGGCGGGAGCCGAGGGCGTAGAACCTCAAGTTGGCCTAGGACCGGTCAGAATAGATTTAGCTCCTCTAGTTCAGGCGATAGCCGAGGCTTTTCAGGTTGCAGTGGCTGGGGGTCAGGCAGTGGCACAACCCCAGGGAGAGGGTACTGGTTTACCGTTAGAGAGACTTCGCAGTTTGGGAGGCGAAGAGTTTAGAGGGTCGACACCCTAGAGGTCTGAGACTTGGTTTGAGAAGACCGTCCGTATACTGGCACAGATGGGATGCACCAGGGAACGCAAGCTAGGGTGTGTTGTATCTTTGCTTCAGGTTGATGCCTACACTTGGTGGGTCACCATCACTACGGGTATGGAAGAGGCTGAGATCACTTGGGAGTTTTTCGAGTCAGCTTTCCGTAAGAAATATCTGGGTCATCATTATCTCGATGAGAAGAAGAGGAAATTTATGGCTTTGCTTCAGGGGAGTATGATTGTGACAGACTATGAGATCAGATTTGTCAGGCTGAGTCAGTATACATCTGAGCTTGTTCCTACTGAAGTGGAACATTGTAACCATTTCTGCTATGGGTTGAATGAAGTGATCAAGAGGTACACTTTAGCTGCTGACTACACATATTTCGATGTCTTGGTCGCTAGGGCCAAAGACTTAGAACACAATTTGGGCTTGACCAAACGAGCTGGTGGTTCTAGTTCTGGGAAGAGGTCTAGTGACTTTGATAGAGGTGATGCCAAGAGGCATCGGGACAACAGGCATCACTATGACCATGGACGTGGTGGAGGTAACCACGGTAGGGGCCATCAGGGCCAAAGAGCTGGTGGGCGGTTGCCCACGTGTGCTAGTTGTGGTAGGAATCACACCGGTGAGTGTTGGGGGAATTTCCACTCATGTTGGAGTTGCGGAGCTAGGGATCATTTTAGGCGTGACTGTCCACATCAGGTGGGGCAGACACCAGTTCAGGCTCAGGCTCCTGCTAGAGCCAATGACTTCCAGAGAGGCCGCGGGCACTGTAGAGGTAACTTCCAGCCGAGAAATGATGGCCAGAGAAACATAGAGCATGTAGTTGCAGTCCAGCCAGAGGGCGGAGGCCAGGCCAGAGTTTACGCTCAGCGTGAGGGTCAACACGACACAGATGTGATTGCAGGTAACTTCTCGATACAGTCTTTGGGTTTGCTTTCTTTGATTGACTCCAGGTCTACACATTCATATATTCTGAGTGAGCATGCAAAGTTGTTGAAATTGCCATGTGAGGTATTAGAGGTAGGAGTTAGTGTTACTAGTTCCTTCGGGGATACGGTAGTAGTTAGAAAGAGGTACAGAAGATGTCCGCTTATGGTTCAGGGGCATGTGTTTCCAGTGGATATGATGGAACTACCGTTTTATGGCTTTGATATGATCTTGGGTATGGATTGGCTCACTCAGCATAGAGCTAGGATAGACTTTGAGACTAAGAGGGTTTCCTTGAGACTAGCGGATGATTATGAGATAGTGGTGGTAGGTGAGAACGTGAAGTTCTTATCGAATGTAGTTTCAGTCCTAGAGGCTAAGATGCTAGTTGAGACGGGATGCGAAGCGTATTTGGCCTATGTGATGAATCCGAACATGAGTGAGGTTAGACCTCTAGATATCCGGACAGTGTGTGACTTTCCAAGTGTGTTTCCGGAAGAATTGTCGGGTTTACCACCTAATAGAGAGGTAGAGTTTGCTATAGAGACTTATTCAGATTCAGCTCCTGTTTTGATTGCTCCGTATCGTATGGCACCGAAAGAACTGAAAGAGTTTAAGACTCGGTTGCAAGAGTAGATAGATAGAGGCTTCATCCGACCGAGTTCTTCACCTTGGGGCGCTCCAGTTTTGTTTGTAAAGAAGAAAGATGGAAGCATGAGAATGTGTATAGACTACAGACAATTGAATCAATTAACAGTGAAGAACAAGTATCCGTTGCCGAGAATTGATGATTTGTTTGACCAGTTGAGAGGGGCATCAGTCTTTTCGAAGATCGACTTGAGATCCGATTACTACCAACTGAAGGTAACAGAAGTTCGTAGCTTTCTAGGCTTATCTGGATACTATAGAAGGTTCGTAGAAGGTTTCTCGAAGTTAGCCGCTCCGTTGACACAGTTACTTCAAAAGAGTGTTCAGTTTGAGTGGTCAGATGCAAGACATCGAGCCTTTGAGAAGTTGAAAGAAGCTTTGACCCAAGCACCGATCTTGATTAAGCCATAGTCAGGAATGAATATGTAGTTTACAGTGATGCTTCCTATGTAGGCTTAGGTTGTGTTCTCATGCAAGACAAGAGAGTAGTGACGTATGCCTCAAGACAGTTGAAGACTCACGAACGTAACTATCCGACCCACGACATAGAGTTAGCTGCAGTTGTGTTTGCTCTGAAGATTTGGAGGCACTATTTGTACGGTGAGAAGTGCATAGTGTCCACAGATCACAAGAGTTTGCAGTATATCATGACTCAGCGAGAATTGAATCTCAGACAGCGTAGGTGGTTAGAGTTGCTAAAGGACTATGATCTTACGATTGAGTACCATCCAGATAAGGCCAATGTAGTGGCTGATGGTTTGAGTAGAAAGGTAGCTGTAGATTTGAGAGCCATGTTTGCTAGATTGAGCTTGTCAGGAGACGGTGGCTTAGTGGCCGAGCTTCAGGTCAGACCTACTCTAAGTTAGTTGATTAGGGAGAAACAACTCTTAGATAGATCTTTGGCACCTCACGTGCAAGACATAGCCGAGGGTAGACCTTCAGACTACAGTTTTAGTACCGATGGGGTCTTGTGTTTCAGAAATAGAATAGTTGTGCCAGAAGCTAGTGACTTGAGACATACGATCTTGACTGAAGCGCACAGTAGTCCATTTGCGATGCATCCTGGAAGTGCGAAGATGTACCGAGATTTGAAGAATGAGTACTTTTGGGTTGGTTTGAAGAGAGACGTAGTCGACTTCGTGAGTAAGTGTATGGTGTGTCAGAGAGTGAAGGCGGAACATCAGGTTCCCTCAGATTTGTTGCAACCGTTGAGAATTCTGGAATGGAAATGGGAGAATATCAACATGGATTTTGTTTTGGGCTTGCCTTTGACTCCTACGAAGAAGAACTCAGTTTGGGTTATAGTATACCGTTTCACGAAGTGTGCTCACTTCTTAGCAGTCAATACGACTTATACCTTAGATAGATTGGCCGATCTATACATTGGTGAGATTGTTAGACTGCATGGTGTTCCGAAGTCTATTGTGTCCGATAGAGATCCGAGGTTTACAACTCGATTTTGGGAGTGTCTGCATACAACTTTGGGTAACCGTTTGAATTTCAGCACGTCGTATCATCCTCAGACAGATGGTCAGTCAGAGAAGGTTATACAGATTTTAGAGGATATGTTGCGTTGTTGCATCATTGATTTTCAGGGTACGTGGGAAAAGCACTTGCCTCTAGTTGAGTTTTCTTACAATAACAGTTTTTAGTCGAGCATTCAGATGGCTCCGTATGAGGCCTTGTATGGTAGGATGTGTAGAACTACAGTTTGTTGGGATGAAGTGGGACAAAAGTTGTTGCCTATACTGGATTTGCTTAAGAGGACAACCGATAAAGTAAAATTGATTTGAGATCGCTTGAAGGCAGCTTCGGATAGACAAAAATCCTATGCCGACTTGAAGAGGAAGGAAGTTGAGTTTTCAGTGGGTGAGAAGGTGTTCCTAAAAGTGTCTCCGTGGAAGAAAGTGATGAGATTTGGCAGAAAAGGGAAGTTGAGTCCGAGGTACATAGGACAGTATGAGATTGTGAAAAGGGTTGGCCCAGTTGCTTATCAGTTGCGTTTGCCATCCGAACTAGAGAAGATACACGATGTGTTTCATGTTTGGATGCTCCGTAAGTATAGGTCAGATCCGTCACATGTTATGCCTGTAGAAGAGATTGAATTGAATCCAGGTTTGACTTATGACGAAGAACCAGTTGAGATCTTAGCTTCAGACAGCAAGGTGTTGCGGGGTAGATCGATTGAGTTAGTAAAAGTGCGGTGGCAACATTGAGGGGTGAACGAGGCCACTTGGGAGAGGAAGAAGGATATAGAAAGGCAGTTTCCTTATCTCTTCCAGTCAGGTAATTTCGAGGATGAAATTCCTTAAGTGGGAGAGAGTTGTAACACCCGTGTTTTAGGGCTAGGAGTTCGGTGTGTGTGCTGGGTTCGAGTCGTCAAAACCGGTTTAATTTAATTAGACTTGGGTTTTGATTTAAATGAGATTAAAATTAAAGTAATGGCATTTTTGTAAATAAGTTGAAATAAAGAAAGACAAGCTTTTTGAACCAAAAAGAAAAAAAAAGAAGTCGTCTTCTCCCTATTCTTGTTTCTAACGTGAAAACCATCCCAAAGCCCTAAATCACTATTCCATTGAGGTGCTTCACCATTTCAAGGGATTTTCATAAGGTAATTTCGTTTTTGAACTCTCCTTTCCATTCCAAGCATTTCCATGGTTTTAGATTTAAAAACCATCACCATTTTTGTTTTTCAAGTTTTTCAAGTTTGAAGAAAGTATGAAGCTTTAATGGGTTTTCAACTTTTTTTTGGTTTGTTTAGTTATGTTTTGAGTTGAGCTTACCTAAATACACCTAATATCTTAAAATGGAGGGATTTTGAGAAAAATCTCGAAGTGGGTCTTGGGGGCATTTTTGAAAGTGTCAAAACTTGAAATTTTAGTGTGTTTTTGTGTTGGGTTGAAGGGCTGATGGTATAGGGTTGTTAGGGAAGTGTTTTGGAAGTCTTTAGAGGTCATTTGGGTGTTGGAAATGGTAGATTTCAGCTGGGTATGAAGGGTGTACGAAATTGTGAGTTTTGTGGTTAGTTTGGGTTTGAAATTATGAAGTTTTGGCTTGTGATTGTGGGTTGAGTTTGTGGCTGAGTTTGACAGTGATTTGGTTGAGTAATACTTGTCTTTTGATTGGTTAGAAGCAAGAGGAAACATCGGAGAAGGTTCGGGATCGATTCCGGAAATTTCGGAGGCTTGAGTAGCTTTGCTTGGTTTGCTAAGGAAGGGTGGTGAGTGAAACTTTCAAATTTGTTTAAATTGGTTCAAGTATGTGTAGATGAGGTTTAGGGATGTGCTTGGTAGGCCATTCCAAGGTAGAAGTTAAATTGGTAGTTTAACTTCTTGTGTGTTTACAAGCTTTAAATGTTTATGCCTATTCTAATCTTGTGAAGCATGAATTGTGTATGTATGAGTATACATTGATGTGTGTGATGATGGATGTGTGCTATAAATGATGGTTGCTATGATGTGGTTTGATAGTATTATTGGCACTAGTTAACTTACCGGGTATAAATGATCGATCATTAGGATTAGTGTGCACACGGTTGAGTCGAATTCGCACGTGGCCTTGGTGGCGTTAAGCCATCAAGGAGGAGTACGGTGATGTAATATTCCACAGGAAATGTTTATATTATACGTGATGATGAGTGAAATCCCATCCGTAGGGCATGTGATGATGAGTGGAATCCCATGCATGCGAGGTCCGGTGATGTGTGTAATCCCACCGAGGTAATGTTGTTGTTGAGAGTAATCCACATATCCGAGTAAACTAATAGTGGCCAATGTACTTGCTCTTTTGGTTATGATGTTGAGATATTTGCTTTATCTTGTTGAGCCTAATATGAAGTAAGATGCCATATTATTGTCTCTTGTGTTGCAAACTAGATTGCTATATTGATGCCTATGCATGTTGTGTGTGATGTTAAGGATTATGTGCTTGAACCCTGCATTGTCGTTGTTTTTGGTTTTAGAGCATCCTCACTAAGCTTCTAGCTTAAGCTCTCGTTTTTTCGACAATGCAGATCATTAGCGTGGAGTTAGCGAGGTGCAAGGAAGGGGCTTTCCAAGCTTTTGTAACTGCTCAAGTATGGTTTAGTAAAAAAAATGTTAGTTTAGCAATGGGGCTGCTATGTGTTTGTGTGAGCGTTGTATGACTCATAAATGTTGAATGTTGTTTATGTTATGCTTGGATTTGTAAACCATGTTATGCTTTGTCGAATGCTTGTGTTGAAAGGTTATGCCTTTGGATGCTATATGTTGTTTTGGATGAGCATGTAAACCTTAAGTGTAATGACATGTACCTTTTGGCTTTTAAGTTTCTAAGTATGCCTTGTTATGCAATATCCATCTATGTATGTATTCCTTGTTTGAAATGCCTCGTTGATCACCTAAATTGCTCTACATGCTAGTTCTTGGTTGCTAGATGATGTATGGTTGGTTGTATGTTATTAGGAGAGTCAAAAATTGAATTTAGAGTTGAGTCTCGAATTGTTTTGCTGCAATTTGGTGTCTTGTAGTGCAGGGCGTATCGATATGCGTAAGGGTCGTATCGATACGGTCCTACACTTTGGGACACAGAATTGGCTAAGGGTACCGATACTCGGAGGTGTATCGATACGCCCAAAACTAACTGGAAATATGAGATTTTTCCGAGTCTTTGGCGTATCGGTACGGGCTCTAGGCGTATCGGTACGATTTTGTCTCGTTGACCGCAAGATGTTGGCCGAGGAGGGTGTATCGATACGCCCAAGGGCTGTATCGATACGATCTCCCTGAGTTGACTGAAGGCAGTTGACTTGGTCAAGGCGTATCGATACCATTGACAAGTGTATCGATACGGCATGGTCTGTGACTTTAAAATGGGCTGTTTAACATGTTGTTTGGGCTTGGATGCTTTTACCTCGTGATGTTTTCTTCTGTCGTGATCACTTAGGAATCGAATATGCCTTTAGACAAAATATAGTTAAAAGAAATTTTCTAGGGTCGCTAACCGAGGTGGGACCTTAACGGGTTTCACATCGATTTTCCCCGTGTAGCCTACTAGGATCGGTCAGTCGAACAGACCGGGACGAGGGGGTTACAAAAATAATTGGTATAATTACACATTTAGTCCCCTTTATTTATACAATCATTCAATTTAGTCCTAATTTTAATCTAATAAAATAAATCAATTATTCAATCAGGTTGAATAAAAACATATAATTACACATTTAATCCATGTTACTTATACATTCTATCAATTTAGTTCTAATTTTTATTTAATAAAACAATTAATTATTTAATTAAACAATGTCACGTGTCACCACCTCATTAGATGACTTTAACTATTTATATTTGAGTTAATAATTTTATTTTACCCTCCAATGAGGTGGTGACACGTGTCACCACCCATTAAAAGAAGAAAATAAATTTTGCTCTAATTAGGGTTCAAACCAAGGACCTCTTGGTGAGAAGTGCGCCTGTTTACCAACAGGCCAAATACACATTTTAGAGTTGTAGTACAACATTTATTATTTATCCTTAGTTGCAATTAGAGCCAGGAAAAAAGGAAAATAAATATGAATTAAGGGGAATCGAACATGACACTATTGAGATGTATAAAAACATTTAAATCACCAAAATAAATTTAATAATTAAATTAAATTTGACACTTGTATTTTTAAACTAAATTTAATATATTTTTTCTTTCCATGATTATTTTTTACAAGATCATAAATATAATCATTGAATTATTTTTTAATTTAATAAATTATTTTTTTTATGAAAAAACTAATTAAAATATTGTATGCATGAAATTATATTAACAAATTAAAAAATTCAATGAAAAAACTAATTAAAAATTTTAAAAAATTCACTTAACGAATATAAACTCATGAACATAATTTAAAAAATTGATATGATTTTAAAATTTTAATATAATTTCGTGTATATATATAATTAAATTAATTCTTTAATAAATATTAAATTTATTAATTAAGTTAAAAATACATTTATTGATTATTTAATTAATATCATATTAGATGTTTTTATGCATCACAATAGTGTCATGTTTGATTCCCCTTAATTCATATTTATTTTCCTTTTTTCCTGGCTCTAATCGCAACTAAGGATAAATAATAAATGTTGTACAATAAATCACAAATGTGTGTTTGGCTTGATGGTAAACAGGCGCACCTCTCACCAAGAGGACCCTGGTTTGAATCTTGCTACTCTCATTGTAGACTAAAATTTATTTTCTTCCATTAATGGGTGGTAACACGTGGCATCTCTTAATTAAATAATTAATTATTTTATTAAATAAAAATTAAGACTAAATTGATAGAATGCCTAAGTAATAGGGATTAAATGTGTAATTATACAAATTTGTTTTAACTGCCACATTATCTTTCAGTTAGGATTTAACAGCAGATGGCTACATTGGAACCAATTAAATAGTTATGTGGTATATTTAACACAATTAAAAATATAGTGGTCAAATCGACACCAACCTCATAATTCGGTGGTCATTAGTATAGTTTACCCTTAGATTTTTAACCTTATTTATTTTAAAATTTCATTTAAAAATTAGATTTTTTTAATTTTAAGTGGTTTTTAATTGTATTTAATAAATAAATTAGATTTATAAAAAATTAGATTTTCTTTCTAGAATTTAAATTTTCAAAAAAATATAAACTTCAAATTAAGAAGTAATTAAAAATATTAAAACACAGAGCTGCTAAAAGAATAAAAAAGGCTTAAAGGTCAAATTGACCCTCAACGAAAAATCAAAAAACTAATTTGTAAAACCTAAATTGATTTTGATATAACAACTTGATTAAGGGACTTATTGGTAAATCCAACAAATTTTCAGTATTTCAAAGTCTCACCAAATTGATAAGCTTTTTCAACCCAATAAGTTCTTCAAGTCAAAACATTTAAAGTGGTTCAAATTTTCTAAGTCTTTTCATGAATTTTCAAGCTAAATTTCAACCATACGCCCAGTCATATCGATACCCTTATGGCGTATCAATACGGATTTATGCTACCGGAATTAAAAGACCATAGCGTACCGATACAGTTAAGCCTGTATCAACACAACATTTATCTGGGTAAAGTTTTTAGCTATAACGTATCGATACACATCGTGACCGTATCAATACAATTTTATAATGAAAACATATTTTATTGCTATAGAGTACCAATACGGTTAGTCACCGCATCGATACGATATGCTGAGGTTTGCAAAATCTTTTTAATTAATATTCGAACGTCGCTTGTTAGTTATTGGAATCCCAAATTTTTGAACGACAGTTAACCGTACCAATACGCACAAGAAGCATATCGATACACTTTTTGTAAAAGGATTCCAGAGAGCAAAAACTGTATCGATACGGTATAAGAGTATCGATACACCCCCTTAATTTACACTAGGACGTACTGATACGTCTTCCCCGTGTATTGATACGCCATGCTTTTTGTGTCACAACGACTCTTTCTTCTTTGAGACAGGTACTGATACGCTCTCGACCATACCGATACGCTAGGTAGCTGAACTGCATTTATTACAGGAAATGAACATCCCAACGGCTATAATTAAGTCTCTAACCACTCAAACGGCTAGAAATCAATGCAATGGTGTAAATACAAGCCTCCAAATCACCAGAAACAACCATTGAACCAAAAAGCAACATCCAAGCAGTCAAATCCAAACCTTTGAGCATAAAAGTTAAATTTTTGTACCCAACTCATTTAGAGTTTTTCATTGTAAATATTTTTAGAGTTTGAGGAGTGTTTATTTGTAATTGGGTAAACAATTAGCCTTTGAGAGGTACTTTTAAAGTTTTCCTATCTTTCTCTTGTGAAGAGTGTTCTTGTGTCAATCTTTGGGTAGAAATATTAACCAGTTTGTTAGGTTTCCTCCGAAGCCGAGAAAAGGGGACGAATTCAAGTTAGTGTGTAACACCCTAATTTTGGGCTTGGAAGTTTAGGGTCTGAACCGGACCGGTCTGATTTTCGGTTCGAATATAAAAGGAGGTTTTAGGGAAAGCCTAGTTCGGGATGCTTTAAAAATATAGAAAAATATCTAAAAATTCTATTTTAATATATATAAGAGATTGGTGAAATAAATTTTACAAAATAAGGTTTGGAAATACTACATTTCGGTGTAGTGACCAAAATGCGATTTTTGAAAAGTTTAGTGGTGACTGTTTTGTAAGGATTGAAACTTTGAATCTTTAAGGAGCTAATTTACCCAAAAATGTTTTCTCCAGATTTTTCCTTAATTTGGGTGATTTAATAAATGTTTAATTAAATAAAATAAAGATGGGAAACTACTTTTTGGATTTTCATAACTACTTTTTCCTAATTTTCTTTCATTCTTTTTTCTCTCAAAATCCCATCATCCAAACACTTTTCTCCAGCAACTTTTGCATTGATCTTCACTTCAAATGATAAGATTTCTATCATCCATTAGTTCCTAATCAATCTTGCATCAAATCCTTTTGATTTCCTCATTGAATTTTCAAGGAATTTGGCCCAAATCAAGGGGAAATCACCATTTAGAGGTAAGATTGTTCTTCTCCTCTAAATACTTAGTTCTTTACTGAAATTCCCAAGTTGTCAATCCTTAATTTAAGTTTTATAAATGGTTTTAATATTGGAGACATGATTTTGGCTTAAAACTAAAGGTTTTGGAAGAAATCTTGAGGAATTTCGTTGTGATTGCTTGGGCTCTGTTTTGAGATGATTCTTTAATGTATTTTGGATGTCTAATGATGGTTGAAATGGGGTTTTATCAATCTAATCCCGAATAGGTTGTATTTCCTAAGTTTTTGCTTATGAAATGGTGGGTTTTGAGGTGTTTTTGGTGTTCTGTTATAGCTGGAGGTATAAGGACGAGTTTAGGTTTATTTTGGATGTTAATTAATGTTTAGAAATGGTTAGAAGTGATGGATCTTGGCTGGGTAAAGTTTTGGAAGAGTTTGGGGGTGTTTTCGGTTGTGTTTGGTAGCCGAAATGTTGGTTTTAGGTAGAGCAGCGAGTTTAGGTGTGTTGGCTGAAGATTTCAATGCATGGTGACACATTAATCCTCTGCTTTGATGTGTTTAAAACAGGGGAGACATCTTCGGACACCTTTGGAGTTGTTTTGGAAGCTTAATTGGCGTTTCGGCAAGCAAGGGAAACGTAATTGGTGAGTGGAGTTGGGTTTCCAGCTTTGAAACGATTATTTGAAGGTTTTGGAAGCTTAGTTTAAGTCTAAACAATTTAGCTAAGCTCGAGAGTAAGTTTTCGGAAAAACTCCCTCGGATGTGCTATGTTGTGGTTTGATGCATTAGTTATGAAATTCATGTTTAATTACTGTTTTGAAAGCATGTTTTAGCATGATTAATGCTGGTTTTGAAATCCATGTGTTGAAGGATGCTCAAGGTAAGAGGTCCTTGGTTTGACATGTTATTAGTTTGGTAATGATGCATGGTAATGCATGATGTTTAATGGCTTTGATTAATGCTTTAAAACAATGAATTGATGATGGTATTTGATGTATATTCGAAAGTGATGTATTGGTTTTAAAGTACTTGAATCAGATATAGTTAGCCGGCTATAGGATTGGGTGCACCGTAAGTAAAGTCGCCTTGGATGTTGAGGGGTTGTGATTGTACCGAAAACTCCATCCAAGTATCCTAACGAGAGAGGTAAGATCACAACAGTGGTTAAAAGTCAGTGTGTGGATCTTGGTAAGATCACAATGGTGGTTAAAAGTCCATGTGTGGATCTTGTGTTATGTATCCCGTACTCTCGTTAGTGGGTTATACAACTACCGATGAGTGATGTTGAGGGGTTGTGATTGTACCGTTAAACTCCATCACGGGTGTTGAGGGGTTGTAATTGTACCGATAAACTCCACCTTGTAAGCCGGTAGTGTGTATGAAGCGTGTGGGACAATGCTTGTAATCCGCGTATCCGATTGTGTTTTTGTGTTGAAATGGTTATGATCTATCACTTGGAAGCCAATATAATGAATCAAATGTAATGAAGCATGAGATGCTTGTAAAGTATGCAAGGTTGCATGAAAAGAGATGAGCATGTGTTTTTAAAAGCTTTGTGAAAGTGTTTTCTAAAATGCATTGTTGTATTGGTTTTATTTAGAGCATGCCTCACTAAGCATTTGTGCTTACGCTCTCTTTTACCAATAATGCAGATAATTGAGGTGTTGAAGGGCAACAAGGGAGCTAAGTGTGTCCAAGGGAATCCAAGCTCATGTATGGTGATGTTTTCATACACTATTAGTTTTGGTAACTTGGCAATGGGAATCTAAACTTTGTTTTGGGAGATGTGTTGAACTCCCTAAATTGAGGCATGTTGCCTTTGTTGGTTTGAACTTGTAAATGGCCTCCAAATGCTTGCTTTGAAGTTTGGTTGCTTATTTGGTTTTGAATAGTAGGAAGCATGTCTCTAGACATGTGAAATTCATGTGTGATGCTATGAATGTGTTTAGGAGTTCTAAACATGCACCTTATAGGTTTGATGACTTGTTGGTATGTTTGGAAAGTCTCTTGGATGAGTTTGAATGGATTTATGTATGAAAAACCAGCAAAATCTGCAGCTTCTGGGCAAACCGTATTTGAACGCTCTCTGGTGTTTGTTGCGTGTAAAAGTGTCTATCGCAATTGAGTGAAAGTGTACACGTCGCAAGTAATAAAGTGATACTAGAGTATCGGATATCGTCTCCACAGGGACTGGGCTAACCCTTTCCTTCGCTATCTGCACAAGGGGAAAAGAATAGATTAAGATATTGTCACGAAAATAATAAAGAATACTGGAAAATAAAAGTAGAGAAATCAAGATAGAGAGAATGGGCTGGTATTGAATTGCTCAGTAGTGCAGGTATTGCAATGCTTAGGAAATCCAGTTCTGTCGTCGCGCCCGTCGCGGCAGCACCTGTCACGGCGGCAGTCCGTTGATCGTCGCGGCAGCAAACGCTCAATTCAGTACTTTCAAGTTTGGCAAGAATCCCATATCTGCCTTGGCCTATCCCTAGGTCCAAGTCTGTCGATGATCACGTCTTGATGATACCTCCCGGCGTGAATCGAAGGATGAACACCGATGTGTATGGATTCTTCTTTAGCCACTTAACCTCGCCCTATCCCTAGGCACGAGATAGTTCAACTATAAACTAGAGAACTCGCTCTTATTTCTTTCGTATACTTAACTCTCCCGATGCTAAGTAAATAGATAACCTCACAATGCTCTCCCGATGCTCTTGCAAGATATTAATAACCAAAATAAGAGAACTTGAAGTTTATTTTATTGAACTGAAAATTCCTAAGACAAAACAACCCTTGCAACTACTTTACAAATCAACCCGTGGCCCTAGGGGGTTTTTAGAACATAACGACGGCGGGTAAACGGCAGAGGGATTTTTGGTTGGGGAAATCGGTTATGGGGTATTGGGTTCTCCCTAGGTTAAAATATATGCCCTTATATAAGCTTTGGGCTCAAGTATTCTAAGTTAACAAGGATTACAACTTTAATTAAAAGTATGATTCTAATAAAGACTTAATCTCCAAGGAATCTACTTTCCAGCCGTCCTCCTTGTGTCTTGGGATTTTCTCTCCTTGAACTTTGGGCTTGACATATCTTTTGATCCGGGGCTTGGAAAAATATTTGGTTTTCACACGACAGACGAGCATAATTTTCTCTATCTATCGAGGTCCACTTTGCTTTTTCTCTTCGCAAAACTGCTGTCACCATGCTGTCACGGCAGGACCATGGCAGCATCGTCCTCCTTGTCTGCTTGTCCAGTTCAGCTCTTCTGCTTCTCTGCCCTGCGCCTGCCTTCACCGTCTACGACGGCAGCAACCTGCCAAAAATAGCCATTTTTAATAGAATATGTGCCTTTTATATATTTGTGATGTTTTGCTGAAAACTAACCTAAATGCAATGAAATGATGCTTGAATGCAGCAGAAATATGGGTTAAAAAGGGTGTAAATAATAGAACTTTTACACACTCAACACACCCCCAAACTCAAGTTTTTGCTTGTCCTCAAGCAACTAAGACCTAAAAGAAAAATGAAATATTTTTGTTTTGGCTTTCAAACAGTGAACTTTCCCTTACCCGTCGTTCATTCCCTGTGGCGGCAGCAACTTGTCGGATAATTTAGGATCTGTCCGGACTCTCACTATAGTTCTTGTGCAGTGTGTGCATGCTTGTGAACAGTTATATGCTAAGACTCTCTTAGTTTCACTAGAATATTTCAACTCTTAACTTGAATTTTTATGCCAAAGTTTATCTTTTTGAAGGCACATTTTCATGCTTCTTTTGTTTTGACTCGATTTCTCTATTTTTCAAGCTAAAATTTTACTAGAGCCAGTTTCGGGCACCTCTAGTTAACTTCCTAGAGCCAGTTTCGGGCACCTCTAGGATTTTTGAGTCTCTTTTTCTAAACTTCTTTCCTAGAGCCAGTGTTAGGCACCTCTAGGGGCTATTCAAGTTCTAAGCTTCCTATTCTAGTTTGGCTAAAAGAAGTCTAAGCAGTATAACAGTCACAATGGTGTTTAAGTTTTCCGAACTATAGAAAGGCTCTAAACTTCTCCTTAAACTATCCTAAAGATGCTGCCACGACAGAGCTGTCACGACAGGCAAGTTCAATTCACAGTTTTAAGTCAAAATTTTCAAGAGATTTTTTTTTGAAAAGTACTAAGTAAAAGACACAAAATTTAATTAAGATGTACTCCATGAATATGGAGGGTTGCCACCCCCAAACTCGAGGGTTGCATTGCCCTCAATGCAAATGACAAAATAAAAATGAAAACATATGAAGGTAGTACATCACAAAATATATATGGCAGGCGGCAATAAGAAGATAAGAAACTTAAATTTTAATCACTGTCTTCACTGCTGCTGCTGAGGCGGATCTAGCGGCGGGTTCTGGTTCACGGGGCGGGCTGGGGTGGTTGCTGTACAACCGGAATATCAGAGCTGTTGCCGCTGCTGTCACTGCTGCTGCTGGCCTTTGGCAGAGTTTTCTTATCTGCCATTCTTTTCTACCTCTTTACCGGTGTAAATTCCTTCGACATGTTCCTCTGAATAGAGGGTTCAACGTCACTGTCTGCCCGGACGGAGGAGGAAGAGAACCCCAACAACAAAGGCAGCAAGGTCATCCGAGGGCACTGGTCGCTTTGTTCCTCGAGCAGATGTTTCGGCATGGGTGATGTCGGCTGCCATCGGGGCAGGTGATGGTATGGAGGCGGCAGATGGTGTTTGTGGGATTGCAGCATGTGTAGGTGTATGGACAGGGGTGGGGACAGTGAAGTAGTGGACAAGGAAGGTGGGGAAAACAACATTAGGGCTCATGTGCATCATCATTGTGGCCTATGCAGAGGCCATATAAAGAGTTGATGTGCTCGGCTGTGAACGGTACTTCTGTCCCTCTAACACTTACTGCTGTCGCTGTTTTTCTGCTGATGGCAGCATAGAATTCTCTCACCAGCGTCTCGTTCATTTCCTCTGGTTGCTCCGCAAATGATTGCCATAATAGAGCTCTAATCTTCCTAGCGATGAAAGGCTTGAGGCCCAGATTCTTTGCCTTTGGAGTATAAATGAAGCCTCGTTCTTCCCATATATCTCTGGTTGCAAAGGACTGTGGGGGAGTTGCTGCCGGTGAGGAAGTAGAGGCAGCATTGCGGCGGGTTTTTTCTGGAAGACATGTTAGTGCAAGGGTTGTGAAAAGTAATTGAAATCAAATGAAAACTAAAGATAGAGAGCAAGTAAGAAAAGCAGAAGTGAGTGAAAATGAAACGGGGTTTTATAGAAAAGGAATTGTTGCCCGCTGAAGCTATAACGGCAGGCGCGAATACGGGGGCGACTGTCGAGCTTTAGCGTGTCTGACGCGTCTGACACACGTTTTTGCGTCTGTTACGCGTCTGTCACACGTTTCCGCGTCTGTCGTGACAGCATGGTGACAGCCTGTCTTTTCTGCGTCTGTCATGGCAGCCGTAACGACAGGCTTCAATATTGGGCTTTGTTGGGCTGATGGATGGGTGGTGGGTTGAGTTCACTTCTCCTGTTCTTCTTGGCTCCTTTATTTCCTAAAAACAATAAATATATATAAAAAATTATTCGAATAAAATAAACCTTATTTCCTAATAAATAATAAAAATAAAAATAAAATTTAGGTTAAATGAGGGATGCCAGGTAGGGCATCTCCTAAGGTAACCATTTCCTGCATTCCTGGGGCTTCAGTCCTCTGATAATGCTAGAGGCGTCGTTTCCGGTACTTCTTGAAGTCTATCTGTACCCTCCATCTGGTGATTATTCTCATGGTGGGGGATCCTTTCTTTCTCTTCCTTTTGTAGTCCATGAAGTCCTCCCTTCTTGGTAATGTTTCTGAGGGCATGAATATATGATTAGAAAAAATCAAATTGACATTCGGCCACAAACTTACCTTGTTTTCGTTGAATAATGTTGTGGTTGAATGTAGCCCTTGCTGTCGTGTCTGCTGCTGTGGCAGCCAGTTATTTTGACAGTCCGTTGTCAGGTTACTTTGCAGGTCAATGGGACATTGGTAAGTGCCGTCACTCTCTATACTAAATTCTGTTGACCATTCGTAGATCTCCATCAGTAGAGACTTTGATGATTCTATGTCCACCGGCTTTGGTTCCTCTAATACCTGCAATGGAATTGGTGAGTTTTCATATGATTCAAAAGGTTCGTTTATTACCTGCTCATATTCCATCGGTGAGGCATTGTCATTGGGTAGCTCTTCTAGGTGGTCGTGCGAGTGCCATGACAGGGATGGATGTGTGCAATCTTGGTCAGGCATAATCGAGGTAGTGGGTTGAGAATTTGCCTCTGATGTGGTTGTTGTCGAGGCGGCAGTTGCTGTCGAGGCGGCAGTTTCTGCCGAGGAAGTGGTTGCTGCCGTGACATTCTCTTGAATTTCATTCAGCGTTGTCGCGGTGTTGCTCCATTCCGGCTCCTCGATCATTGCCATGGCAAGTTGTTGCTCAGACTCATCATAGGTTGGGTATTCCTTCACATGGGCATCCTCGTCGTCTTTCCTTAGGATTTCAGGTTCATCTGTGGCATGAATGAGGACTAGTCTGCTCAAGAGTTCATCCATCTTGGCGATACTTGCGTTCGTAGAGGCTGACACTTTTTGAGTGAGTGCCAAGAAGGCTTGCAGTGAGTCTTCTAAGGATTTTGACTGCTATTGAGGATGATGACATTGCCAGGGCAGGTCGGGTTCTGTAGCAAAACTGTTATGGTATAAAAAAATTTGTGGGTTTTGATCGTACCATAAAAAATTTTGCTGCTGCGGCTTCGGCATTTGCTGCCCCTGTTGCTGCCACGGCTGCTGCCCTGGCAGCATATCTTTACGGTAATTGCAAGAACTTTCCCACATCAACTCTCGAATGGTGTTTCCTGGCATGTTGATGCCCTTGAACCTGTATTTTCACCTGAGTTTTTTTTTGTTAAAAAATAATAAAAAAATAAAAATAAAAGAAAAGTGCAGAAGCTAGGGTAAGAGTGTGTTGCCAGTCCCCGGCAACGGCGCCAAAAACTTGTTGCGTGTAAAACTGTCTATCGCAATTGAGTGCAAGTGTACACGTCGCAAGTAATAAAGTGATACTAGAGTATCGGATATCGTCTCCACAGGGACTGGGCTAACCCTTTCCTTCGCTATCTGCACAAGGGGAAAAGAATAGATTAAGATATTGTCACGAAAATAATAAAGAATACTGGAAAATAAAAGTAGAGAAATCAAGATAGAGAGAATGGGCTGGTATTGAATTGCTCAGTAGTGCAGGTATTGCAATGCTTAGGAAATCCAGTTCTGTCGTCGCGCCCGTCGCGGCAGCACCTGTCACGGCGGCAGTCCGTTGATCGTCGCGGCAGCAAACGCTCAATTCAGTACTTTCAAGTTTGGCAAGAATCCCATATCTGCCTTGGCCTATCCCTAGGTCCAAGTCTGTCGATGATCACGTCTTGATGATACCTCCCGGCGTGAATCGAAGGATGAACACCGATGTGTATGGATTCTTCTTTAGCCACTTAACCTCGCCCTATCCCTAGGCACGAGATAGTTCAACTATAAACTAGAGAACTCGCTCTTATTTCTTTCGTATACTTAACTCTCCCGATGCTAAGTAAATAGATAACCTCACAATGCTCTCCCGATGCTCTTGCAAGATATTAATAACCAAAATAAGAGAACTTGAAGTTTATTTTATTGAACTGAAAATTCCTAAGACAAAACAACCCTTGCAACTACTTTACAAATCAACCCGTGGCCCTAGGGGGTTTTTAGAACATAACGACGGCGGGTAAACGGCAGAGGGATTTTTGGTTGGGGAAATCGGTTATGGGGTATTGGGTTCTCCCTAGGTTAAAATATATGCCCTTATATAAGCTTTGGGCTCAAGTATTCTAAGTTAACAAGGATTACAACTTTAATTAAAAGTATGATTCTAATAAAGACTTAATCTCCAAGGAATCTACTTTCCAGCCGTCCTCCTTGTGTCTTGGGATTTTCTCTCCTTGAACTTTGGGCTTGACATATCTTTTGATCCGGGGCTTGGAAAAATATTTGGTTTTCACACGACAGACGAGCATAATTTTCTCTATCTATCGAGGTCCACTTTGCTTTTTCTCTTCGCAAAACTGCTGTCACCATGCTGTCACGGCAGGACCATGGCAGCATCGTCCTCCTTGTCTGCTTGTCCAGTTCAGCTCTTCTGCTTCTCTGCCCTGCGCCTGCCTTCACCGTCTACGACGGCGGCAACCTGCCAAAAATAGCCATTTTTAATAGAATATGTGCCTTTTATATATTTGTGATGTTTTGCTGAAAACTAACCTAAATGCAATGAAATGATGCTTGAATGCAGCAGAAATATGGGTTAAAAAGGGTGTAAATAATAGAACTTTTACACACTCAACAGTGTTTCAAAACGGGGGGCCTGTAATGGCCTTTGTGTTTCGAAACGGCTGGAGGTTGTTCCGAAAAGATTTGGCTACTGGAAGGCCTTGTTCCGGTACCAGTCTCGGAACCAACCCGCGTTTTGGAACGGTCAACGTCGTTTCGGTCTTCGTTCCGATACGAAAGGTGAACGTTTCGAAACAGGTGACCGTTGGGCACTGATTTGAATGGTGCTGAAGTTTGCAAGCTTTACATTTTAGTCCCGAATGTTGATGTTGCAATTGTTGGTGTTTGAGATGTCCATTTAAGTTGATTTTTGGCAGAGTAGCATGTAATGTGACTAATTTTATATTGGAAACCTTAAAAACCGTTTTGACCATCTAATTTACAGAAATTGCAATTTGGTCCCTAAACTTGTATTAAGTGCAAATGAGTCCCTCTTTGTTGTTCGATCGCTGTGTCTTTCCCATATATGTTTCATGAGTGCTCGCTTAGGGTTAATGTGCATCTAGACAAGATAAATAAAGAAAAAAAGGGTCGTTAATCAAGGTTGACTTTCGGGTTGACTTTGATTTTCCCCGTGTAATCTTCGTAGTTCGGGTCAACCGTCTAGGCCGGGCTAAGGGGGTTACATTTGGTGGTATCAGAGCTTAGTTCTCGTATCCTTGGGATGTGTATGAGGATGATGTATGTGTATTTGCGTGATATGCCTTTTGGGTGAAAGAATGTTGTTTGAATTGCGATGCATGGTTTCAATTGTGATGATTTGCTATGTTGGAATGTGTTAGGGGATCCAATTGCCATATCAAAACTAATGAAAGGAATTGTTTTCGAAAAAGAGCTTGAGTACTTGGAATACTTACCTTGTTGAGCCTAATTATGTTTATTGCATTTTTGTCAGTGCATTGTTTTTCTTGTAATGGGGCCGCGTAGGGAGATGAGAATGAACATAAGAGCTATGGCTCAGAATGAGAACGAGAACGATGAGAATGCTGAGAATGTTGTGGATTTACCTCCTCCCCTGGTGGTGGGCCACCCAGCGGTGGTGGTGCTGGAGGTGACAATGCTGGTGTTGGTGCTGGTGCTGGGGTCGTTGGACCCGAAGGTGTGCAGGGGCAAGCTGCTCCTGACATGACTGTGTTGATTCAGGCTATTGCTGGAGCCTTTCAGGCAGCAGTAGCTGGAGCTCACGGAGCTGCGCATCAGGGTGATGCTAATGTGAGATTGCCTTTGGAACGTCTTTGCAGTCTGGGAGGGACTGAGTTCAGAGGTTTATCTCCGGAAGGGTCTGAGTCTTGGTTGGAAAGCACCAAGAGGATTTTGGGGCAATAAACTGCAATAATGTGCAGAAGTTGGGTTGTGTGGTGTCACTGCTGCATGATGATGCTTATACGTGGTGGACGACCACTGTCTCTGGAATGGAGGACAATGATGTGACTTGGACGTTCTTCCTGAATGCGTTCAAGCGAAAGTATCTGGGTGTGCGCTACCTAGATGATAAGAAAAGAGAATTTATGTCTCTTGTGCAAGGGAGCATGACGGTAGCTGAATATGAGATCCAGTTTGTCCGCCTTAGTCAGTATGCACCTGAGCTAATCCATGATGAGCGGGAGAGGTGTGAACGTTTCCGTTATGGATTGGTAACGGACGTGAAGACTTTTATGCTTGTGGCTGAGTATACAGATTTTGATGTGCTTGTGAGTAGAGCGAAGGACATCGAGCAGAACTTGGGCTTGTCTTCCAGAGGCGTTAGTTCTAGCTCGGGCAAAAGAGCTGCTGATCATAGTTCCAGTGGTGGACGGAACAAGAGAGGACGAGATAAGAGGTATCAGTCTTCTGCTAGGCGTGGTAATGGAGGACATGGTGCGCCTGTTCAGGGAGATAGGATGAGGGCTGATTAGAACACGTGTTGGACGTGTGGATCGCGTGGCCATGTGAGGCGAGATTGTCCTCGAGCAGCAAGGGAGGTTTAGGCTCCTGTTGTAGTGACGGGTAATTCATGCTGGAATTGTGGTTCGGTAGACCACATAAGGAGGGAGTGTCCTTTGTTGGCCGGTGGTGGTCAGCGACGTGCTCCTGGGGTAGTTGCACCACAGAGAGGTCATGGGCGCGGCCGTGGTAACTTTCAGCGCAGAGATGATGGTGGGAGGAATGTGGCACATGTTGTGGCTGTACAACCTGAGGGTGGTGGCCAGGCTCGAGTGTATGCTCAGCGTGAGGGGAGGAATGATACGGATGTGATCGCAGATACCTTTACTTTGCAATCATTATCATTACTTTCCTTGATTGATTCTAGATCTACACACTCGTACATATTGCGTGAACATGCTCAATTGCTTGATTTACCTGTTGAGTCTTTGGATGTTGGTATGCGTGTGACTAGTTCCTTTGGGGAGACAATCGTAACACGGAAGTCGTATAGAAGGTGCCCCTTGAAAGTGAAAAACCATGTTTTTCTTGTTGACCTCATGGAATTGTCATTCTATGGATTTGATGTAATCCTTGGTATGGATTGGCTTGTTGAACATCGAGCTGTAGTGGATTTTGAGAACAAGCGAGTTTCGTTGAAACTTGCGGATGATTACGAAGTAGTGGTGGTTGGTGAGAATGTGAAGTTTCTTGCCAATGTGGTGTCTACTTTGGAAGCAAGCCGAATGCTGAGGCAAGGTTGTGAGGCTTATCTAGCCTTTATGATGAATCCTAGCTCTAAGGAGTTGCGCGTTCAAGATATTAGGATTGTGCGAGAGTTTCCGGAGGAGTTACCTGGATTGCTGCCTAGTCGAGAGGTGGAGTTTGGAATTGAGCTGTATGAAAACACCACTCCAGCGTCCATTACTCCTTACCGTATGGCACCTAAGGAGTTGAAGGAGTTGAAGACGCAACTTCAGGAGTTGCTTGATTGTAGTTTCATTCGGCCGAGTGTGTCAACTTGGGGTGCACCGGTCTTGTTTATGAAGAAGAAGGATGGCACTATGAGAATGTGCATCGATTATCGTCAGCTGAACAAGTTGACTATCAAGAATCGGTATCCTTTGCCGAGGATTGATGATCTTTTTGATCAATTTCGGGGGGCGGCTGTGTTCTCTAAGATTGACTTAAGGTCAGGGTACTACCAGCTTAAGGTGAAAAATGTGGATGTGCCAAAAACAGCCTTTAGGACAAGGTATGGGCATTATGAGTTCTTTGTAATGCCGTTTGGCTTGACGAATGCTCCTGCATCTTTTATGGACATGATGAATAGAGTGTTTCAAGAATACCTGGACAAGTTTGTTGTGGTGTTCATTGATGACATTCTTGTGTATTCTCGTACTGAGGAGGAGCATGAGGGGCATTTGAGGATTGTGTTGCAGGCGTTGTTGGAGAATCAACTTTATGCTAAGCTTAGCAAGTGCGAATTCTGGCTTAAGGAAGTTGTTTTCCTCGGTCATGTGGTTTCTGCTGAAGGAATTCGTGTTGATCCTCAGAAGATTGAGGCGATGATGAATTGGAAGCCTCCTAAGTCTGTTCATGAAGTCCGTAGTTTCCTTGGGTTGGCCGGATATTACCGGAGGTTTGTGGATGGATTTTCAAAGATTGCTGCCCCTTTGACGAAGTTGTTGCAAAAAGATGTCAAGTATGAGTGGACAGAAGCAAGGCAGCAAGCTTTTGAGAAGCTTAAGGCAGCATTGACGCAAGCTCCTATCTTGGTTCAACCTGAATCAGGAAAAGAGTTTGTGGTGTACAGTGACGCATCCTATGTTGGTTTGGGGTGTGTGCTAATACAAGAAGGTAAGGTGGTGGCTTATGCATCGCACCAGTTAAAGGTGCATGAGCGCAATTATCCTACGCATGATATTGAGCTAGCTGCGGTGGTTTTCGCTTTGAAGATTTGGAGACATTATCTGTATGGTGAGAAGTGTACTGTGTACACGGATCACAAGAGTTTGAAGTATCTAATGTCTCAGAAAGAGTTGAATCTTAGGCAACGACGTTGGGTGGAGTTGCTTAAGGATTACGATTTGACGATCGAGTACCATCCGGGAAAAGCTAATGTTGTAGCGGATGCCTTGAGTATGAAAGTGGCAGTGGAGTTAAGGGCTATGATTGCCAGCTTGAGTATTTCGCAAGATGGAGGTCTTGTGGCTGAATTGCAAGTGAAACCATCTTTAGTTCAGTTGATAAAGGACCAACTCACTTGTTATGAGTGAAAAAAGCCCAGTCATAACCAAACCGATTGCCCTCAATTGAGGAAGAAGAGCTTTGGGAAGAAGAACAAGCTCAAAGCTCAAATGGCAACTTGGGGTGATGAGGAGTCATCCCAGGAAGTTGCCAATCTTTGCCTCATGGCCTTTGAGGAGGATCATATGGAAAACTCTAACTCATCTATTACTTATGATGCATCATATGATGAATATGATGAGTTACAAAATGTTTAGGATGAATTGATTGAAAAATACAAGGAGTCTATTTTGAAAAATAAGAAAATCATTTCCGATTTAAAACTTTAAAATGAATCTTTTTCTAAAATCAATTTCGAATTGGAAAAGAAGGTTTTATACTTGGTAAATCTTTCTAATGAACTTAAAAAAACATAGACCAAGAAAAACTTCTTTCTAATTTCCAAAATTATCATACAAAAGAAGTGGATAATCTAAAAAATTCTTGAAAAGGGGAATTCTTAAAAAAACCCAATACGTTAAGAGAAAACCATTTAACCCCAAACAAAGAGCTTTTCAAAAGCAATCTAAAGTTAAAAAAATTAGAAGTGTATGAGTTCCTAAGGAAATCATTGTTTCTAATAATGTAAATGCAATTGCTTCTTGGATTCTTAAGGGGGCCAAGCTTTTAGGAGATAACTATTATGGACCCAAATCATTTTGGGTACCAAAAACCAAAGCTTAATTTCTTTGTTTGTAGGGAGAGCAATGCGTCAAGGTGAAAGCTTCAAGTAAAAACACGTGGTACCTTGATAGCGGTTGCTCGAGGCACATGACCGGAGACAAGAGTAGATTCTTGGAGCTTAAGCCAAAAAGTGGAGGACTTGTGACATTTAGTGACAACTTCAAAGGCCATATTGAAGGCACATGCTCTATTGGTAATCTCTCATCCATTCTTACTGAAAATGTATTACTTGTCAATGGTCTTAAACATAATCTATTGAGCATTAGTCAACTTTGTGAAAAAGGTTTTGATGTTCATTTTGATAAAAATGGGTGTAAAATTGTGAACATCAAAACAAATAAAATAATGCTCATTGGTCATCGCATAAGAAACATTTATATGGTGCATTTAGATGACATATATTCATCCCATGCATGTTTAGTTGCACACGATGAAAATGATGCATGGTTGTGGCATAGGAAACTAGGGGATTCTAGCATAAGTGTTTTAAAAAAATTGGTTTCCCAAAATCTAGTTAGAGGTTTAACCAAACTAAAATTTTCATTAGATAAAATATGTGATGCTTGTGCTAAGGGTAAACAAAAGAGAACTTCATTTAAACCCATTAATGATGTTTTGACTAGTAGGGTGCTACAATTAATCCACATGGATTTATTTGGGCCTATTAGAACTATGAGTTTTGGTGGTAAGTCATATGCATTTGTATTGGTAGATGACTTTTCTAGATACACATGGGTTCTATTCTTAAGTACTAATGATGAGGCTTTAGAAAATTTCATCACATTTGCAAAAATTACCAAAAATGATCTTGATCTTAAAATCTCACATATTGGAAGTGATCATGGAATCGAGTTTCAAAATATGGGTTTTGAAGATTTTTGTAATGAAAATGGTATTAGCCATAATTTTTTTGGCTCTTCGCACTCCTCAACAAAATGGGGTAGTTGAGAGGAAAATAGAACTTTAGAAGAGATGGCTAGGACCATGCTTTGTGAAAACAATTTACCTAAGTATTTTTGGGCAGAAGCCACTAATCGACTTGTTATATTATTAATAGAGTAATGATTAGGCATATTTTAAAGAAAACACCTTATGAGATTTTGAAATCGAAAAATCCAAACATTAGCTATTTCCACCCTTTTGGTTGTAAATGTTCTATTTTAAACAATGGAAAAGTCAACTTAGGTAAATTTGATGCTAAAAGTGATGAAGCAATATTTTTCAGTTATTCCCTAAACTCTAAAGCCTACCGGTTATTTAATAAAAGAAATTTGGTTGTTGAAGAGTCTATACATGTTTTTAATGATAACCTCCTTCCGAGGAAGGAATCTTGTAATGATGATGATGTATGGATCATTGAAGCCATTTATGGAGGATAAACATCAAAGGTGGATGAGATTTCAACTAAAGAAGAGGAAGCACAAGATCCACCTCTTGAAGCCTTGAAGAACTCGACTCTTGAGGAAAAGAAGATGACATACCCAAAGGAGTTCAACCATGTCAAAGGTGGTGAAATCTTGGATGATCCATCCAAGGGGGTAACTACTAAATCCTCTCTCAAACTTATGAATCATGTTGCATTCATCTCATGCATAGAGCCTAAAAATATCAAAGAAGCATTAAAAGATGCTTTTTGGATATTGACTATGCAAGAGGAACTTAATCAATTTGAGAGAAGTAGGGTATGGACATTAGTTGATAGGCCTAGTAATCAATCTACTAAAGGAACTAAGTGGGCATTTAGAAAGAAACTAGATGAGAGTGGTAACATAGTGAGGAACAAGGCTAGGCTTGTTGCTCAAGGTTACACTCAGGAAGAGAGAATTGATTTTGATGAAACATATGCACCCGTAGCTAGAATGGAAGCTATTAGGGTGCTTCTTGCATTTGCATGCTATCATGATTTCAAGGTTTTTCAAATGGATGTGAAAAGTGCTTTTCTAAATGGTTTTATAAATGAAGAAGTGTATGTTGAACAACCACCGGGTTTTGAAGATCCACAATTTTCAAATCATGTTTTCAAACTAACTAAAGCTCTTTAAGGTTTAAAACAAGCTCCTAGAGCTTGGTACGAAAGGCTTTCAAACTTTTTGATTCAAAAAGGTTTTGAGAAAGGCTAGACGGATACTACACTTTTCATTAAAAGATATGGCAATGACATCTTAGTAGTTCAAATATATGTTGATGATATTATTTTTGGTTCTACTAATGAATTTTATTGCCAATAATTTTCTAATCTAATGCAAGGTGAATTTGAGATCGGCTTGGAGAACGTAAAGCCTCAAGCCACTCCAATGAGCTCATCAATCAAGCTTGACAAAGACGAATGAGGTAAGTGTGTTAATTCTAAGCTTTATAGATATATGATTGGCTCTTTGCTTTACCTTACCGCAAGTAGACTAGATATTATGTTTAGTGTTTGCTTGTGTGCTAGGTTTCAAGCTAGTCCTAGAGAATCACACCTAGTTTCCATTAAGAGAATTTTTAGATACCTTAGAGATACACCTAATTTAGGTCTTTGGTATCCTAGGGATTCCTCCTTTGACCTTCATGCTTTCTCCGATGCGAATTATGAGGGTGTAAGATAAATAGGAAAAGTACCTCCGGAACATGTCAATCCTTATGTAGTATGCTCATATCTTGGTTCTCTAAGAAACAAAATAGCATAGCCTTATCTACCACCGAAGCGGAGTACATATCCTTAGGGAGTTGTTGTGCTCAAGTTCTTTGGATGAATCAACAACTCTTAGACTATGATGTTCAAGTAGATACCATACCCCTTAAGTGTGACAACACTAGTGCCATTTGTCTCACTAAGAATCTCATCCAACACTCTAGAACCAAACATATAGAAATTAGACATAATTTCATTAGAGATTATGTCTTGAAAAATGATGTAGTTCTAAAATATGTTGATACCTTGAACCAATTAGCATATATATTTACCAAACCTTTAGATAAAGAACGTTTTTGGACCCTTAGGAGAGAGTTAGGTTTAACAAGCCTTCCTTGACCCTTTTAGGTCCCAAATGACAAAAAATGTGCTTGAAATTATTTGATGCTCATGCTTGTGTTGATTTGCCATCTTTTGCATATACGCTTGTTGTTAGGGGGAGTATGCAACAGTTTTAGTCTATATAACATGCTCATATATCATTTACATGAATTTAGGCTCGATCTAAGTTGGTTTTTTGGACTTAAAACTGTCCAAAATGCATTTTCTGGAAAAAGGGGTATTGATACGGTCTGAAACTATACAGATACGGGTATATCGATATGCCTCGTAAGCATATTAATACAGTTACCGTTGGAAGACTTTTTCGGGGCTTTAAAAGTGTTTTAATTGAAATTAAATTCCATATCTCCTTTTTATCAACCCCCACCCCTCAATCTCTCTAATTCTTCACACCAAACCTAAAATCAATTAAGGGTTTTTCACAAACACATCAAGACTCAAGCTTTGCAAGAAAATTGTGCATCAATCATCCATTGTTCATCCAATTTCCTCATTAAAGGTATAAACATCTTTCTTTTCTTTTTTCAAATTCGTTTTAATTCCTTTGTTGTTTTGAAACAATTTTTGTACATAAATTATACTTATAGGATGGGTTGTGAAGATTTGTCAAAATTTCTTTGAAATCTGAAAATTTTGGTTCAAATGTAACAATATGTTGTATAATTTTTTAATCTATTTTTCAAAAATTCTTTTTGCCAAAATTCGTTTTTATACTTGTATATATTTTTAACCTATAATATATAGTGTTTTAACAAATACCTTGAATACTTGGAATTTAATTTGAATTTAATATGATGAATAATTGCATACATGTTTTTCGTTTTGTTTTGATGTTGTTTTCAGGATTATGGCACCTAAAAATAGAGAAAGAAAAGATTTAGCCTCTAGCTCTTCAAATCCTATCCAAGATGATGAGGGTAATCTTAAGCCTAACCTCCTTTACATTCTCCAATGTAGTTTTAGAACCGCTTCAGCCATAGAATTTTATAAACAATTTCAAGGTTTTACCATTCGAGAAGAAAGAATCGTATCAATCTCTTTTCTAAACTTTGAACATTTTAAATTTAAATATCTTAGTTTGTTTCAAAGATGGAAGTTCATGACATTTTTGGGGCTTTGCCCAACTTTATATCGAAACCTTGTTATCATCTTCTTTTCCAATGATTGTTGCATCCATGATGAGAAAAAAGAACATGTCATAGCCATTGAATCTCATTTCATGGGTAAAACTTTTCGAATTGATCAAACCACTCTTTGCAACGTCTTTGGTTTTGAAAATGCTGGGATTGATGACGAGTCTTCTTTAGGTCATGGCCAACTTGGTTCCGTAACCGTTCTTGATGCCAAAGACCATATTCTTCACCTCATCATCTCTTGGTGGCTTCGCCTCTCCGGTGGAAAATTTTCAACCATCCGCCAAGTTGATGAATTTTAGCTTCGTTGTTTCCGTGAGGGTAAGCATCCTAATCTTTTGCCAAATTATGTTTTCCGAATTGGTTTATCTTGTCCAACATCGCCACACCAATCAACTCAAATCTTTTTATTATGGGGCAGCCTTGAGTCATTTGTTCTATGCTTTGGAAATTGATTGCACCCATGATGCACGACTCTTGAACCCAAACATGGGGAAGGAAAATGTGGTTGAATGGAGGGAGACTAATACCTTTGAAGGAACATCGAAGTCCCCCTTGTAGGTCTAGTTCGTTTCCTTTTCTTTGTCTATGCTAGTCTGGAAGCATGAAAAAACTTTGGTTTGGGATCAGTTACATGCTCTAGAGCTGCCTTTTGGTTGGCCTTGGGTCTTGGGAGGCAATTTTAATGTAATTTGTAATTCAGCTGAAAGAAGTGGGAGCTGGACTCGGTGGTCTGGATATGTTCTAAATTTTGGGGGAGTTTTTGTTTAATTCTAGGCTGAACGACGTGAAGTTTAATGGTCCCAATTCATGTGGTAGTGAGGTTTTTAGCGTCAACGGTTGGACTGTTGCATTTGCAATCCTTAGTGGTATGAACGTTTTGCGATGTTAGAGGTTTTACATCTACAGAAAGGGGATCAGACCACTGTCCTATACTTCTTTCCACATAGGGAATGTGTCAGAATTAGGGTCATTGGCCGTTTCGGTTCATCGTAGCTTGGCATGAGCATCTTGATTTTGAAAGAGTTCTTGAGCAATCCCAGTAGGGTGGTGCATCAATCGGGAAAAACTTAATTGGTTTCCAAGAAGTGAGTCACAAATGGAATCATGAGGTTTTTGGGCACATCGAAAGGAGGAAAACTCACTTGTTAGCTTGGATTCATGGTGCGAAATTGCCTTGGAGCGTTCAAATTCACCTTTTCTATTGCATTTAGATATTGCTCTTAAAAAAGTGCTTGATATTGTTTTTGCTCAGGAGGAGAGTTTATGGAAGCAAAAATTGAGAAGCAATTGGTTAGCTAAGAGGGGCTGGAATACTCGTTATTTTCACACCGTTACCCTTCCTCGTAGGTAACGTAACAAGATACATATGTTTTTGGGTTGAGTATGGTTCATGGTGTGATGATCATGAGCTTCTTAAGGGTCACACGGTTTGCGTTTTCCATAGATTATTTTTTGCTAAAGGTCAAGCTTATGCTGGGGAAGATTTCTTGGGTGGTTTACGGCAGTTGAGTTGGGATCTCATTCAAACCCTTACACGCGAGATTTCTTGCGATGAAGTAAGGCAAACGGTCTTTAGCATGGAGCCTTGGAATGCATTGGGCTTGGATGGTTTCAAGCAAGATTTTTTCAGAGAAATTGGTTAGTGGTGAGTTCTTCTGTTCTGTGTTTCATGACAGATTTCTTTACCCATGGTATTCTTGAGGAGTGGGCGAACCGAACGATTCTTATTCTCATCCCGAAGGTTGCTATTCTGGAGAATTTTGGCCAATTCCAACCGATTAGCTTGTGTATGGTTATGTATAAGGTAATCACTAAGATTATTGTGAATCGTTTAAAACTGCTTTTTCGTGAATAGGTCTCCTAGAACTAGTCGATTTTTGTACCAGTCTGACATATCACGGATAACGTTATTTTAGGTCAATAGGTCATCCATTCGATGAGTAAGAAGAGTAGACGAAGGGCATAAATGGCGATCAAAGTGGATTTAGAAAAGGCCTACAACATCATAGAATGGGATTTCATTGAAGAAATGATGCATAAGGTTGGGTTTTCGAGTCATTTTGTTGGATAGATCATGGCGTATGTTCATTCGGTTTCAACCCAAATTACCTAGAATGATGAAACCATGGAGATCTTTACCCCTTCCCAGGCATACATCATGGAGATCCCCCTTCTCCTTATTTATTTGTGCTCTGTATAGAGCATCTTTCTCATGCGATTGTTTGGAAAATAGACGAGGGTAGTTGAAAACAAGTGCAATTGTCTCGGAATGGCCCTAGTTTATCATATTTATTTTTTGCCGATGATCTCGTGCTCTTTTCCAAAGCCTCTATGGAGCAATTGGCGTCATAAAGGAAGTGATGTCCCAGTTTTGCGCATGCTCTGGTCATCGTATAAGTATAGATAAGGCCCAATTCTTCTACTATAATAATTGTCCGACCACTACTAGGAGTTTTATCTCACGTGGGTTTGGGTTTGAGGAGGTTGACAATCTTGCGAAATATATGGGAGTACTTCTTCTCCATAGTCGGGTTAAGAAAGATACATATAGCTTTTTATTAGATTAAGTGGGGTAAAGTTTTCCCGGTTGGATCACAAGTTCGCTTTCTCTTGTTAGCCGCAAAACTCTCGCCAAATCCGTGCTCCAAGCCATACCAACCTATGTGATGCAGTTGAATTGGCTTCCTGAGGGCATTTGTGATACGTTGGAAAAGATGATACGTCATTTTGTTTGAAGATCGAGTACGGATTTTGAAACTATTCCCCTTATTAAATGGGAAACGATGAAACAACCGTTGGATAATGGTGGCATGGGTTTTAGGGATTTGGAATGTCAGAATAAGGCTCTACTAATGAAGATCAAGTTCTCCTTGGTGACTAATGAAGATAAACTATGGGTTAGGGTGGTGAAAGCGAAGTATGGTTGGACCATTGAAGTTTTAGAGAGTATCCGTCGATAATCATCCTCTAGTTTATGGAAAGCGTTAACTCATGTTTGGGATGACCTTCATCAAAGTTTGTGTTGGAATATCTTTGATGGGTGGAGGACTGATTTCTGGTCAGATGTTGTTGAGTTTTAGGGTGCTTGATTCCTTCAACCGATCTTGCTCGCCAAGTGGTGGAGAAGTGGAATTTTGGGTGGATGTGGTGTGGAAGCTAAAAGATAGGTGACACAATGATTTTAGAGTGGTTCAACCTTCTAACCAAGGTCTACATCCACTACCTTAGCTTCCCACTAAGGATTTCCAATCAATCCACTATTGATTCGTCCCCTTTTCTAGGCTTAGGAGGAAACCCTTATACACTGATCAAGCTTTCTACCCAAAGCCTTGATCAAACCCTCTTTACAAAGAGAAAATATAAGCAAACTTAAATCCCTCTAATAGGTGATTGTTTGCACAAATAAGCTCTCACCCAAAACCTAAAACACTTGAGCAAATTTGACAATTTTGGCTCACTAGTGTTTGTCTATACAAAGAAATGACAATTTAAGTACAAAGACAATTTTTGATCATTTGTTGATTGACAATTGAAGCATTAACCATATCTTGATGCTTGGAGGTCCCTTTTATACTCCTTAATGAGTTTGTAGCCGTTACTACCCGTTGGGGATGAATTGGAGCCGTTGAGGACTTTATTTCCCTTCATTAATGTTGTTCTGCACCCTTCCGTATCGATACGCATGGACCTGTATTGGTACGGCCTTCATCAGAAACTAGCCGTTGGGCTCTTGCCAGCCTAGGCGTATCGATACGCTTGAGGGCGTATCGGTACGTTATGACATTTAAAAGACCGTTGGGAAATATGACCGTTGGGGTTGTTAAACTGGGATCGGTACGCTGACTAGGCGTATCGATACGATCCCTCACCGTATCGAAACGGTCAAGCCAGTTTTGATACGGGTATTGGCAGTGACCAAACTGGGCAAAAAAGGTATCGATACGGGTTGGACCGTATCGATACGGGTAGCTTGAAAAGTCAAGTTTGGCTTTTTAAAATCAATAAAAACATTGCCAAAAACCTTTTTCAATACCTCAAACATATATTCAAGTTGTTTGGACTTAAAACTAAGTTTTAAATTCTCTTCAAATTAGTCCAAAACATTTTTCAATTATTATATCAAAACACTAGTTCTACAATCTCCCCCTTTTTGATATAATAAAACCAACTTGAAAAATTGTTTGGGATTCTCCCCCTTTAAGTTTAAAATTTGTGAATAAGAGATTAAGATTTGAAATCAAATAAAGTTCCCCCTTATTCATTTGAAAATTCAATTTTTCAAACCACATTTCACATTTCTCCCCCTTTTTGTTATATCAAAAAGAATTTAAACACTTTTAAGTTTAAAATAACAATAGAGGTAAAAAATGACAAAAATAAGAATTTGGTTATAAAATGGCTCCCCCTTACTCAAAGCATCATAAAAATGGTAGTCCAACATATATGATCATCTAGTTGAAATAAAAAGAAATAAATCAAATAAAATCAAAAACAACTAGATTTTACCACACTTGAACTCGAGGGAGGATGTGAAGCCTTCCTTCTTCAAGTGTTCTTCCTTGTGTGCATGGAGCAACCCCTCAAAGTTTGACTTGTTGATCACCTCCATCACACCTAACAAAAAGACAATCAAGTAATTTTTGGTATCCAAATTTCTTTGGATCCATAGACGTTAGTAGCACAAACTTTAGTCCCCTTAGGAATCCATTTTTCAATTTCATCCTTTTTAATTGAAGTACTAAGTCCTTTTGGGACCCAAATACTTCTAAAACATTTTCCTTTTACAAATATAGGGGCACTAGATTGTCTTACATAAAAATTTGATTTTCCAAAATTATTTTTCTTTTCTAGCTCTTTGGAAATCAAATCTTTTTCTTCTTGAACTTTTTGAAGCAATTTTTGTAAATCAAGACATTTTTGTTCAAATTCTTCGAGTTTTGCTTCAAGTTCAAGTTTGGTTTTAGAAATCAAATCATTTTGAATTTTTAACTTTGAAATCAATTTATTGTTTTTCAAAATGTGATTTCTAAACTCTAAAACCAAATCATCGTAGGCATCTTGTAATTCATCAAAAGAGTAAGAACATGAAGTAGATGAATTATAAGTTACCCTTGAATCTTCTTCGATGGCCATAAGGCAAAGGTTGGCTTGTTCATCATCGGTGGAGTCCTCATCACTCCAAGTAGCCACATGTGCCTTCTTCTTATGGCTTGAAGTGCTTGCCCTCTACTTTTTCATGGATTCTCATTCAAGCTCTCTCAAAGCTTTCTTCATGAACGGGGCACACTTCTTGAAGAGATGAACTATATCTTCTTCTTCATCCTCCTCTTCACTTGAATCAACATGATGGCAAGTGGAGGACTTGAGAGCAATGGCATTTGTGTTGATGCCAAGCCCTTTGAGTTTTTTCTCTCCCATAGCTCTAATTTCTTCCCTCTTCTTCTCATCTTCTTTGTTCTTCTTCATGATTTGATGAATAAGGAGTGACCCCATGAGTTCATCAAGCTTCAAGGTCTTCAAATTCTTGGCTTCGATGATGGCGGTCCTCTTTGAGTCCCATGACTCGGGAAGTGAGTAGATGAGCTTTCGGGCAAGCTTTTCTTCCGGGATGGATTCTCCATAGCCTTTGAAACCATTGGTGATAGTGGAGAACCTATCAAACATCTTCTCGATGTTCTCTTCCAGATCCATCTTGAAGTTCTCATACTCTAAGGTGAGGAGCCCAATTTTGGTCTCCTTAACTTCATCAGTTCCCTCGTATGTGACTTCAAGCTTGTCCCATATCTCCTTGGCACTCTCACAAGAAGACATTTTCTCATAGATGGTTGGGCCAAATGCACAAAAGAGGATGTGCAAGGCTTTGCAATTTAGCTCCATCTTCTTGCGATCGTCGGCACTCCACTCCACTTTGCTTCGTTGAGGCACGAACGAACCATCTTCAACTATGTCCCATAGCTTGTAGTCTCTTGACTTAATGAAAAACTTCATCTTTGTCTTCCAATGGGCATAGTGGGTTCCATCGAACAAGGGCGGTTTGTCGATGGATTGCGGCATTGAGTCGGTTGTGTGAAATGATGATCGAGCTTGCCAGATCTTCTCAATAGGATGTTAGTCCTTTTCGATTGAGCCAAGCTCTGATACCAATTGTTGAGTTTTAGGGTGCTCGATTCCTTCAACCGATCTTGCTCGCCAAGTGGTGGAGAAGTTGAATTTTGGGTGGATGTGGTGTGGAAGCTAAAAGATAGATGACACAATGATTTTAGAGTGGTTCAACCTTCTAACCAAGGTCTACATCCACTACCTTAGCTTCCCATTAAGGATTTCCAATCAATCCACTATTGATTTGTCCCCTTTTCTAGGCTTAGGAGGAAACCCTTATACACCGGTCAAGCTTTCAACCCAAAGCCTTGATCAAACCCTATTTACAAAGAGAAAAGATAAGCAAACTTAAATCCCTCTAATAGGTGATTGTTTGCACAAATAAGCTCTCACCCAAAACCTAAAACACTTGAGCAAATTTGACAATTTTGGCTCACTAGTGTTTGTCTATAAAAAGAAATGACAATTTAAGTACAAAGACAATTTTTGATCATTTGTTGATTGACAATTGAAGCATTAACCATATCTTGATGCTTGGAGGTCCCTTTTATACTCCTTAATGAGTTTGTAGTCGTTACTAGTTGTTGGGGATGAATTGGAGCCGTTGAGGACTTTATTTCCCTTCATTAATGTTGTTCTGCAGCCTTCTGTATCGATATGCATGGACTCGTATCGGTACGGCCTTCATCAGTTGGGTTAAAGCCAACGTGAATGGGGTAGTAAGGGGTAGCCGAAACATGGCAGCAGTTGGGGGTGTGCTACGGAATGATAGATGTGAATGGTTGTTTGTCTTTGCTCGCAACATTGGGTCTTGCATGGTTTTAATGGCCTAGCTATGGGTTGTCCATTGCGCTCATTCATTCTTGGAATCGGGGGCTGCGTAAGATGGTAGTTGAGATGGATAACTCGATGATGGTGGACCTTCTCCATTGGTATTCAAAGGCTCTCGATGGATGCGCGCTTGTGGCTAATATCAGACACTTTCTTGGCCGCTATTGGGAGATTTTTTAAGGAGGTACAAGGTAATACTCTCTTCTTCATCTTTATCATACAAAAAAATCTAAAGTAAAACGTCATTATTTGCCGAGGCCTTTGATTCAATTTCAAAGACGGCTCAAAACATTTTATTTTCCTAAATAATATCTCACCATCATTATTTTCCTAATTTTTCTCACAATATTAGAGTCTATTTGATTCTTAAAAAATATATTTTGTTTTTTATTTTCAGTTTTTAATCACGTTTGACTAATAGAAATGAAAATTGTGTTTAGAAATCAAAAATATGTTTGATATGTAGTTTTTTCAAATAGAAACTAATAAATAATTACTCAATAATTAAATTAAATTATAAAAATATTATTATAACTATAAAAAATAAAATATGACTAAACAAAGAAAAGTTTTAAAATCAATAAAAAAGAAAAATTGTAACATCCGGTTTTGGGGCTCGGGAGATAACCGAGTTTGGTTAAACCGGTTCGGGTTAATTTAATTGAAAGAAAACATTTTTAATTAACACTAAAAAGAGTTTTTATTGAATAAGGGAAAAAAGGGGAATTTGGGATTTTAAAACAAAAGGGTTTTTATCTTATTTCTTCTCAAAAGCAAAAACAAAAGCTATCATCTTTTTGAAAGGCAAAAAAAACTCATAACTTTTTCAAGAGCAAACATTTCTTCATCAAATCATCAGTTGTGGTGATTTCTTCAAGGCAAACGTCTTAATCTATTTACCTTTACTAGATTAAGATAGATTTCAACATAGTTTTCCATTTACCCAATGATTTCTAAGTTTACCCTAAAACCCATTATTTCAAAAATGGTGAGTTCTTGATGATTTTCGAGTTGGCTTTGATATCTGTGATTTTGGGTGGTTAAAAATCACATTTTCCTGTTAATAAAGTGTTGAACTGAGGCTTTAAATCAATAAACCTGAAACTAGGGCAGTGGGTAATTTTTGAAGGTGAAAAGGTGGTGTTTTTGGCTTAGTTTTGTGGTAAAACGATGGCTAGAGGTATACAGACCTATGATGGGTGCTTTTAGATGTTAATCAGTGGATTTTGAAGGTTAAAAATGTTGGGTAAGGTCATATTGTGTTTGGAGGATGTTTTGGCAACATTTCGGTTGATTTCGGCTTTGTTTTGACTGAGCAAATGTGTCGATTTATGCAATGTTGCTTTTCAGTGAATTAATGGAAGAATAAGGGAGTAATACATTGTTTAGCGTTGTTTAGAAACAGGGGAAATCAATTTGGGAGTTCCGGACGAGAATCCGTGAAGTTGCAGAAGCTTGAAGGAGGATCGTTTGCGTGTTTGGGTTTTGAGCTGGTGAGTGGTAATGTTTTGAAGTTTAAAATGATTCAAAGAGGTTTTCTTGGGGGTTTGGGTGGAGCCTTAAGGGCTAACCTAAACTCAAGTGTAAGTTTGCCTAATTTACCTTGTTTTGTTAATTGTTGGTGTGTGTGGATATTCGTGTTGTTGTGTGAAATGTGGATTGCTTTTACTCTCTGTTCTAATGTTGTTGTGTAGTCGTAGTTGATGTCAAGCCTTGCGTTATGGTTAGTCATTGTATACGGTGATGTGTAGTCCCACCGGTAGTGACTAGTAGATGAGTACGGTGATGTGTAGTCCCATCGAAAAAATGCTAGTTGTTGTGTATGGTGATGTGTAGTCCCACCGGGGATGGTTGTGCTTGTGCAAACCATGTTTCGTCTATTTTTCCATTTTATTGTATCTCTTCTTAAGTGGTTTCGTTTTTAAAACTAAGATATATGTTTTAAACTGCATTGTTGTTGTGTTTTAGAGATTCGCTCACTAAGCTTTTAAGCTTACGCTCTCTTTTTCCAACAATACAGATCGTTAGAGGCTCCGAGAGGCAAGTGGGCAAGGGAGGAGTCCTCAGAGTTCTTGGTTAGTTCAAAGTATGGTTTTACTAGTTGTAATAACTCTTAGGCAATGGGAATGCTAGACTTTCATGTTAGGGAGTTAGTGTTCAAACTCCTATGTTTGGCTTTTGTTAACGTTGCTCACATGTTTTAAATGATGATATCATGTTATGTTGAGGTTTGTTATGGCCTTGGATGAGTCACTATTCGTTTTGACTTGATAGTGTTTTTGAAACTAAGTGTTCTTATTAGCTTTGGGTTTGAGATCCATTTTGTTGCGTATATGTATGTTTGAAGTTGTGTTTAGGGTGTTTTGCCTATAGATTGTTTGTATAATAAGTTGCCATGTGGTTTGTGATGTTTCAGGGTAAGTTTGGGAACATTTGGAGATGCCAAACTGTATTTTCGGGCCAAACTGTGTCCAGGCATTTCGGAACGGCCAAGCTCTAGGGGTATATTTATAGGAACGGGGGTGGTGCCGTTTTGGTACGATTTTCCACTAGAGGTTCCTATTTCGGAACCATGTAGGGCCGTTTCGGTACGTTTGGCCATTGGAGGCTCCTGTTCCGAAACCATGTGGGACTGTTCCAGAACGGCTTGGTGTTACTTTTTGAATGAAGCCTGCGTTTCGGAACGGGTAGGCCTGTTTCAAAACGCAGGTAATTAAAACGGTTAAAAGACATCTTCGAGGGTTTCCAAATGTTACGTTTTAGTCCCTAATGCATGTATGCTTCCTAAATTACATGTGTCCTTCGTGATGATTTTGCCCCGTGAACATGGAACTTGACTAATAACTACTTGGTAAGGCTAAGTTACCTTTATGCCTCTGCTCAGTTCGTATCCGTGTTCGTTTTCCACTGTTTGCCTTCATACATAGGTTTAAACATGACATTTAGACAAGATAAATAAAATGAAAAAATATGGTTGCTAATCCGGGTGGGGCCTTAGCGGGTTTCGCTCTAGTTTTCCCCGTGTAACCCGTTCGGTTCAATCTATTGGCTAGGCCGGGACGAGGGGGTTACACTTGGTGGTATCAGAGCCTCAGTTACGAGGTCTCCCGGGAAGGTAAGTCAGGTAAGTTTGTTTGGTTTGTTTGTTTGCCACCGCACGGTGTGTGAAATCATGTTTTATTGTTCTTGTTGTTGGTTGAAGTTTAGTCGAGTGTTCTCGTTGCTAGGTGTTGTTTTTGGAAAATGGTTTTGGTTTAAAGAGCTTGAGAACTTGGATCCTTGCCCTTGCTAATCTAATGTTTTCTTGTGTATGATGTGTTTTTTGTTTAGATATTATCTTCGTTATGGTAAGACCGAGAGGACAGCCTAGAGCGGGTGACCAGGCATTCGGGGACGTGCCTCATGTTCCTCTACTCTCGATGGTAATGGGGTGGATGTCGGAGGTAGTGTACCTCAGGACGGTGCGAATGTTGGAGGTGATGGTAATGGACCTCAGGCCGGTGCAAATGTTGGGGGTAATGGAGCACAAGCGGGTCAGGGTTAGGCAGGTGTGAACATGACTCATTTGATTCAGACTATAGCCTGGGCCTTTCAGACAGCTTTAGCCGGTATGCATGTTGTAGCACCACCTCAGGGTGCGGGGACTGGTTTACGCCTTGAGAGGCTTCATAGCTTGGGTGGAGTTGAGTTCCGTAGTTTGACTCCCGAAGGTTCAAAGGCTTGGCTCGAGAGTACTACACGAATCTTAGGTCAGATGGAGTGTTCAGACGCTCGTAAGTTGGGTTGTGTCATCTCCTTGTTTCAGGGAGATGTAACGCCCCGGTTTTGGGCTTAGAAGTTTTGGGCGTTGACCGGTTTGGTCAAAGTGCTGTTCGAATCTAAAAGGGTGAATTTAGGAAAGCCTAGTTCGGGTTGCATTAAAATTATGGAAAAATGTTCTAAAATCATCTTTTAATATATATAAGTGAACTGTGAAATCAATTTTGGAAAATGAGTTTTGGAAGGGTGACATTTTGGCTAGTGACCAAAATGTAATTTTTGAAAGTTTTGTGACTGTTTTAGAAAGGGTTGAAACTTTGAATCTTTAAGGAGCTATTATTCCAAAAGTAGTTTCTCCAGATTTTTCTAAGATATTTTAAGCTATATTCTGATTTTAAAACATATCAAAAGATGAGGGAAAGCCATTTTGGCCATTTTGATAACTAACTTCCTATTTTCTTTTCTCTCATTTTCTCTCAACCCAAACACTTTCTTTCCAGAGAATTATTTCTGATTTTGTAACGCCCCGGTTTTGGGCTCGGAAGTTTTGGGCGTTGACCGGTTCGGTCAAAGTGCTGATCGAATATATAAGAGTGAATTTAGGAAAGCCTAGTTCGGGTTGCATTAAAAATATGGAAAAATGTTCTAAAATCATCTTTTAATATATAAAAGTGAACTGTGAAATCAATTTTGGAAAATGAGGTTCGGAAGGTTGACATTTTGGGTTAGTGACCAAAATGTAATTTTTGAAAGTTCGGTGACTGTTTTATAAAGGATTGAAACTTTGAATCTTTAAGGAGCTATTTATCCAATGGGAGTTTCTCTAGATTTTCTAAATATATTAAATGATTAATTAAGTGTTTTTAAACAAAAGAAAAGTGGAGGGAAGATATTTTCCTAAATCTAACTAACTTTTCTCTCAACCATTTTCTCTCATCTTTCTCTCAAACCAAACACATTCTCTCCAGATTTCCTCCTCTGATTTTGTCACTCAAATCACTCATTTTAACTCTCATTTGATTCCTAATCATCTCATCAACAAAACCTCTCAATTTGCAAGTTGTTTCATCAAGCTTTTTGGCTCCAAAAAGGAGAAACTCAAGTTTGGAGGTAAGAACGTCCTTCTCCTCTGAACTTCAAGTTCTTTACTGAAATTCCCAAGTTCTCAATCCTTGGTTTGTGTTTTGTTAAAGGCTTTTCAATAGAAATCTTGATTTTGGCTTAAAATGCAAGATTTGGTGATTTTGGTGAAATTTTCGTGTGATCTGTTTGGGCAGTGTTTTGAAGTGTCAAAATGATGTTAAATGAATGCTAAATTGATTAGAAGTTGAGGTTTAATTAATGCAATCCCGGATAGGTTGAATTTCCTAAGTTTTGCTTGAGTTTTTGGTTGTTTTTGGAGTGTTTTTGGTGATCTGTTATACCTGGGAGTATAAGGACGTGTTTGTGATCATTTTGGATGTTAAATGATGTTTAAAAATGGTTAGAAGTGATGGATCTTGGCTGGGTTAAGTTTTGGTAATGTTTGGAGGTGATTTCGGTTGTGTTTGGTAGCCGAATTGTTGGATTTGTGTCGAGCAGCGAGTTTGGTTGTGTGGCTGCTGTTCTTAATGCATAATGATGCATTAATGTGCTGTTTTTGTGTGCTTGAAACAGGGGAGTTTGATCCGTGAGCTTTAGAGGTGTTGCGGAAGGTTTCGGATACTTGGAAGGCTTGGTGGCTAGCTTTGTTTTGGTTATCGGTGAGTGAAGTTGGGTTTTCGGCTTTTAAACAAAGGTTTGAAGGTTTTGGGAGCTTAGTTTAAGTCTAAACAACTTTGCTAAGCTCAAGAGTAAGTAAATGGATTTCTTACTTGATTTGTGATATGAATTGGCTTTTTAAGAAATTATGGTTGATGATTGAAATGCATGTGTTTTGCATGGTTTAAATCTGTTTTGAAAGCATATTTTAGCATGGTTTAATGCTGGTTTTGAAAGCCATATGTGAAGGATGCTCAAGGTAAGAGATCCTTGGTTTTATACATTGAAAATGTGGATTTGATGCATGGTGTTGCATGTTGTTCAATGGCTTTGTTTAGTGCTTTAAAACAGTGAATTAATGTTGGTAAATGATGGTTTTTGCATATTGGTTATGCATGTGAATCATTTGATTAATGTGGTAATGGTTTTGCATAATGGTTATGCATGTGGAACATTGGACTAATGTGGTAAGATGGTTATATTGGCAAGTGATGTAAGTGGTTCTTGGTTCTTTGATCGGATATAGTTAGCCGGCTATAGGATTGGGTGCACCGTGAATTAAGTCGCCTTGGAGGTGGAGTGGTCAAGAGTGGACCGGGAAACTCCCTTCAAGTATCCTAACGGGATGGTTGAGGTCATAATGGAGGTGTTGCCCATTCGAGGACCTTGGTTGAGCAAAGGTTATATGGTGTTTAAAAGTCCATATGTGAGAACCTTGTGCTTGTTGAGATCACAATGGCGGTGTTAAGTCCATGTGTGGATCTTGTATAGGGTGTCCCGGATCTCGTTAGTGATTTCTACAACTACCAATCGGTGAATGCAAAGGTTATATGGAGGTGTTGCCCATATGTGAGAACCTTGTGCATGTCAAGGTTGTATGGTGGTTAAAAGTCCATACATGGGAACCTTGGGGAAGAGCTAAGGTTGTGTGGTGTTTAAAAGTCCATACATGGGAACCTTAGGATGTTGAGGTCATAATGGAGGTTGTTGCCCATTCGAGGACCTTGGATTGGTAGGGTGTAGGGAGCGTAGGGACAACGCTCGGAATCCGCGTATCCGATTGGGTGTTGAGTTGAAAAGTGAATGTGGTTGATTACTTGAAGGCCAATATGATGTTCTTGATTTTGATGAAGCATGAGGTGCTTGAAATGATGCATATTTGCATGTGAAGCATGAGATGCTTGAATTGATGCATAATTGCATGTGAAGCATGAGATGCTTGAAATGATGCATGGTTGCATGGAAAGTGTATAATGCTTGTAAATGCATGTTTACTTGTTAAGTTGAACAAGTGTTGATTATCATTTGATAAATGATGCATGTGAGCATGATATATCTTTAATGCATTGGAGTCTTGGAAGACTTGTTTTAAAAGGCATGTGATGATGATAGTATGGTTTATATTTTTGCCTTGGTAAATGCATGTGATGGATTGCTTGAGTAATGGTTTTAAAAAGGTTTCTTGCTTGAAATGGCTCTCAAGTTTAAGAAAGGTATGTTATGGAATGGGAGTGTATTCCAAGGCTTTGTTTTAGCTTTGCATATGGTGTTTATGCATGGTTTGGCTAAATGGATGATTTGTAAGTTGTGATTTAAAAAGGTTTTCTTAGCTTGCTAAGCTAAGGGTTGGTTTTCATGTATGTGCAATGCATGGTTTTGATGCTTGTTGTTGAAAAGGGTTTCAAACATGGCTTTGGTAAATAAATCGGGTTTGTTTTAAAAGTGTTTTGTGACCCGCTGCATTGATGGTGTTTTGGTTTTGAGCATTCCTCACTAAGCATTATGTGCTTACGCTCCTTTTTGTCCATCAATGCAGATTCTTGAAGTTTGGACAGCAAGGAGCAAGGGATTCAAGGTGGACTCCAAATGAGATGTATGTCTCGGTGAATAGCTATAGTTAATAAAGGCAATGGGGGTAGAATCTCTCGGGGTTAACGTGTATGTGTTCGTTTATGTTTGAACAAGGATGTTTTTATGTTAATGTTGTTGTTGGATCATGTATTGGCATAAATGAGCTTGGTTTGGAAAGTTTGTGCTTAAGTGGTTGCTTGTGTAGGAAGCATGCCTTTAGATTTGGGGCTTTTTGTGTATGTTGACATTTTGTTGAATTGTTGATGCAAGTATGCCTCTTTTATGTTGAATTGCATGTTGGCAAAGTTTGGTAGCGTTTGAAGCATGTTTGGTTGGCCTATTGCATGTTTAATTAGGCAAAATTCTGCATTTTGTGCAGGGTGTTTCGGAACAGGGTGAACCGTTTCGGAACGGGTGCCTCGAAGCAGCCCAGGCGTCCGAAACGGGTGACACCGTTCCGAAACGGAAAGGCTTCTGCCAGACCCCCGTTTCGGAACCCGTTGCGGAACGGCCCCGCGTTTCGAAACGGGCTGTCTCCCGTTTCGGAACGGTTGACCGTTGGGGGCTGACAGTGGCAGTTATGTGTTTCAAAATGTTTGCATTTTGGTCCTGAATCTTGTATGAGCAATTGTATGAGTTTGAGATGTCCGTTTAAGCTGAAATTTGGCCGAGATACATGAAACATGATTAATTTTAAGTTGGTAACTTAAAATCTGGTTAAGGCCTCAAAGTTTTCTGAATTTACAAATTGGTCCCTAAAGTTGTGTTTTGTGCAATTGGGTCCCTGAATGATCTCTGATGGTTGTGATCTTTGAGTATGTTGTTTGTGTGATCACATCTAGGGTTAATGAGCATCTAGACAAGATTAAAAAGAAAAAAAAGGGTCGTTAATCAAGGTTGACTTTCGCGTTGACTTTGGTTTTCCCCGTGTAATCTTCGTAGTTCGGGTCAACCGTCTAGGCCGGGCTACGGGGGTTACATTTGGTGGTATCAGAGCTGTGTTGCGAATGCTTGGGGAAAACAGTAAGTTGTTGTGATGTGTGTTGATGTTTACCTTGTTGTGTGGTTGAATGTTGGTTGAAACACGTGTTTCTGGGCATGATGCTGGTGTTTCTGAGCAAATTGTTGATGTTTCTGAGCATGTTGCTGATGTTTTCAAGCATGTTTTATGGTTATGAATCTTGGTTGAGCTTATGTGGTTTGTGCTGATGATAAACTGATGCTGTGAGTTGGTTTTATACATGATGAAAGTGCTGTGAGTATGTTATGTAATAATATGCTGTTGCAAGTGGATGCTGTTTGATGTAAGCATAATCAAGGTGTGTTGTTTGATATGCTTGATGTTGTGATATCCATGTTGTGTTGACTGTTATGTCATGTAAAGGGGAGGATTCGGGATACCCATTGCCTTATTAATATAGCTATTGTGTTATTTGGAGTTGGAGTTTGAATCCTTGCTTAATGCTGGTCTAACTGGTTTGTTTGCTTGTTGTGATTGTATGTTTGTTGTTGTTAGTGGTATGGCAAAGTTGATGAAAGAATGGCAGTTGGGTGAGATGGTTGCTGCCTTGGGGCAGGTTGTTAAGGCGTGGAATTCACCCTTTCGTGGAGGTGTTTTGTCTCAGTTTTCTGTGCCTGGGGTTGAGGTTGTGATGTAATTTTGGTTTGTGGGTGAGTAGACCTGGTGAGTCGTGGTGGTAATGTTAGCAACAGTTGTGGAGGTTTATCAGCTTTTGTTGAGGAGTTTGGGTAAGCAGTTGATGCTTAAGAATTTTTGCTTGTTGGGAAGATTCTTGGAAGAGGTTTGAGAGTTGCAAGAGTTTTGGAAGCAGAGAAGTTTGTATGGTGGTTGAACTGGATTGGTTAGAGTCCCTGTGTGAACCAGTCTTGGAAGTTGTGTGTTACAGTAGTGTGTGCTGTGAAAGCTAAAGTTCTTTATGGTTGAAGTTGGGGCTGTGTGTATAGTCTGGAGATGTGGAAGGTTAAGTTGTGGCTATCTTTGAGTGTTCTGGGTTTGTGAACAGCATGTACTGGTGTTGGGTTCATTGGAGTTTTGTGTGGAAAGTGTTCAGTGTTGGTTGAGGGTTTGTGTTGCCTTGTGTGTGTTTTGAGAAAGTTGTTGTTCTCTTTTCGCCGGTTGAAATTTCGAGGATGAAATTTCCTAAGGGGGGGAGAGTTGTAACGCCCCGGTTTTGGGCTCGGAAGTTTTGGGCGTTGACCGGTTCGGTCAAAGTGCTGATCGAATATATAAGAGTGAATTTAGGAAAGCCTAGTTCGGGTTGCATTAAAAATATGGAAAAATGTTCTAAAATCATCTTTTAATATATAAAAGTGAACTGTGAAATCAATTTTGGAAAATGAGGTTCGGAAGGTTGGCATTTTGGGTTAGTGACCAAAATGTAATTTTTGAAAGTTCGGTGACTGTTTTATAAAGGATTGAAACTTTGAATCTTTAAGGAGCTATTTATCCAATGAGAGTTTCTCCAGATTTTCTAAATATATTAAATGATTAATTAAGTGTTTTTAAACAAAAGAAAAGTGGAGGGAAGATATTTTCCTAAATCTAACTAACTTTTCTCTCAACCATTTTCTCTCATCTTTCTCTCAAACCAAACACATTCTCTCCAGATTTCCTCCTCTGATTTTGTCACTCAAATCACTCATTTTAACTCTCATTTGATTCCTAATCATCTCATCAACAAAACCTCTCAATTTGCAAGTTGTTTCATCAAGCTTTTTGGCTCCAAAAAGGAGAAACTCAAGTTTGGAGGTAAGAACGTCCTTCTCCTCTGAACTTCAAGTTCTTTACTGAAATTCCCAAGTTCTCAATCCTTGGTTTGTGTTTTGTTAAAGGCTTTTCAATAGAAATCTTGATTTTGGCTTAAAATGCAAGATTTGGTGATTTTGGTGAAATTTTCGTGTGATCTGTTTGGGCAGTGTTTTGAAGTGTCAAAATGATGTTAAATGAATGCTAAATTGATTAGAAGTTGAGGTTTAATTAATGCAATCCCGGATAGGTTGAATTTCCTAAGTTTTGCTTGAGTTTTTGGTTGTTTTTGGAGTGTTTTTGGTGATCTGTTATACCTGGGAGTATAAGGACGTGTTTGTGATCATTTTGGATGTTAAATGATGTTTAAAAATGGTTAGAAGTGATGGATCTTGGCTGGGTTAAGTTTTGGTAATGTTTGGAGGTGATTTCGGTTGTGTTTGGTAGCCGAATTGTTGGATTTGTGTCGAGCAGCGAGTTTGGTTGTGTGGCTGCTGTTCTTAATGCATAATGATGCATTAATGTGCTGTTTTTGTGTGCTTGAAACAGGGGAGTTTGATCCGTGAGCTTTAGAGGTGTTGCGGAAGGTTTCGGATGCTTGGAAGGCTTGGTGGCTAGCTTTGTTTTGGTTATCGGTGAGTGAAGTTGGGTTTTCGGCTTTTAAACAAAGGTTTGAAGGTTTTGGGAGCTTAGTTTAAGTCTAAACAACTTTGCTAAGCTCAAGAGTAAGTAAATGGATTTCTTACTTGATTTGTGATATGAATTGGCTTTTTAAGAAATTGTGGTTGATGATTGAAATGCATGTGTTTTGCATGGTTTAAATCTGTTTTGAAAGCATATTTTAGCATGGTTTAATGCTGGTTTTGAAAGCCATATGTGAAGGATGCTCAAGGTAAGAGATCCTTGGTTTTATACATTGAAAATGTGGATTTGATGCATGGTGTTGCATGTTGTTCAATGGCTTTGTTTAGTGCTTTAAAACAGTGAATTAATGTTGGTAAATGATGGTTTTTGCATATTGGTTATGCATGTGAATCATTTGATTAATGTGGTAATGGTTTTGCATAATGGTTATGCATGTGGAACATTGGACTAATGTGGTAAGATGGTTATATTGGCAAGTGATGTAAGTGGTTCTTGGTTCTTTGATCGGATATAGTTAGCCGGCTATAGGATTGGGTGCACCGTGAATTAAGTCGCCTTGGAGGTGGAGTGGTCAAGAGTGGACCGGGAAACTCCCTTCAAGTATCCTAACGAGATGGTTGAGGTCATAATGGAGGTGTTGCCCATTCGAGGACCTTGGTTGAGCAAAGGTTATATGGTGTTTAAAAGTCCATATGTGAGAACCTTGTGCTTGTTGAGATCACAATGGCGGTGTTAAGTCCATGTGTGGATCTTGTATAGGGTGTCCCGGATCTCGTTAGTGATTTCTACAACTACCAATCGGTGAATGCAAAGGTTATATGGAGGTGTTGCCCATATGTGAGAACCTTGTGCATGTCAAGGTTGTATGGTGGTTAAAAGTCCATACATGGGAACCTTGGGGAAGAGCTAAGGTTGTGTGGTGTTTAAAAGTCCATACATGGGAACCTTAGGATGTTGAGGTCATAATGGAGGTTGTTGCCCATTCGAGGACCTTGGATTGGTAGGGTGTAGGGAGCGTAGGGACAACGCTCGGAATCCGCGTATCCGATTGGGTGTTGAGTTGAAAAGTGAATGTGGTTGATTACTTGAAGGCCAATATGATGTTCTTGATTGTGATGAAGCATGAGGTGCTTGAAATGATGCATATTTGCATGTGAAGCATGAGATGCTTGAATTGATGCATAATTGCATGTGAAGCATGAGATGCTTGAAATGATGCATGGTTGCATGGAAAGTGTATAATGCTTGTAAATGCATGTTTACTTGTTAAGTTGAACAAGTGTTGATTATCATTTGATAAATGATGCATGTGAGCATGATATATCTTTAATGCATTGGAGTCTTGGAAGACTTGTTTTAAAAGGCATGTGATGATGATAGTATGGTTTATATTTTTGCCTTGGTAAATGCATGTGATGGATTGCTTGAGTAATGGTTTTAAAAAGGTTTCTTGCTTGAAATGGCTCTCAAGTTTAAGAAAGGTATGTTATGGAATGGGAGTGTATTCCAAGGCTTTGTTTTAGCTTTGCATATGGTGTTTATGCATGGTTTGGCTAAATGGATGATTTGTAAGTTGTGCTTTAAAAAGGTTTTCTTAGCTTGCTAAGCTAAGGGTTGGTTTTCATGTATGTGCAATGCATGGTTTTGATGCTTGTTGTTGAAAAGGGTTTCAAACATGGCTTTGGTAAATAAATCGGGTTTGTTTTAAAAGTGTTTTGTGACCCGCTTCATTGATGGTGTTTTGGTTTTGAGCATTCCTCACTAAGCATTATGTGCTTACGCTCCTTTTTGTCCATCAATGCAGATTCTTGAAGTTTGGACAGCAAGGAGCAAGGGATTCAAGGTGGACTCCAAATGAGATGTATGTCTCGGTGAATAGCTATAGTTAATAAAGGCAATGGGGGTAGAATCTCTCGGGGTTAACGTGTATGTGTTCGTTTATGTTTGAACAAGGATGTTTTTATGTTAATGTTGTTGTTGGATCATGTATTGGCATAAATGAGCTTGGTTTGGAAAGTTTGTGCTTAAGTGGTTGCTTGTGTAGGAAGCATGCCTTTAGATTTGGGGCTTTTTGTGTATGTTGACATTTTGTTGAATTGTTGATGCAAGTATGCCTCTTTTATGTTGAATTGCATGTTGGCAAAGTTTGGTAGCATTTGGAGCATGTTTGGTTGGCCTATTGCATGTTTAATTAGGCAAAATTCTGCATTTTGTGCAGGGTGTTTCGGAACAGGGTGAACCGTTTCGGAACGGGTGCCTCGAAGCAGCCCAGGCGTCCGAAACGGGTGACACCGTTCCGAAACGGAAAGGCTTCTGCCAGACCCCCGTTTCAGAACCCGTTGCGGAACGGCCCCGCATTTCGAAACGGGCTGTCTCTCGTTTCGGAACGGTTGACCGTTGGGGGCTGACAGTGGCAGTTATGTGTTTCAAAATGTTTGCATTTTGGTCCTGAATCTTGTATGAGCAATTGTATGAGTTTGAGATGTCCGTTTAAGCTGAAATTTGGCCGAGATGCATGAAACATGATTAATTTTAAGTTGGTAACTTAAAATCTGGTTAAGGCCTCAAAGTTTTCTGAATTTACAAATTGGTCCCTAAAGTTGTGTTTTGTGCAATTGGGTCCCTGAATGATCTCTGATGGTTGTGATCTTTGAGTATGTTGTTTGTGTGATCACATCTAGGGTTAATGAGCATCTAGACAAGATTAAAAAGAAAAAAAAAGGGTCGTTAATCAAGGTTGACTTTCGGGTTGACTTTGGTTTTCCCCGTGTAATCTTCGTAGTTCGGGTCAACCGTCTAGGCCGGGCTACGGGGGTTACAGATTTTCTCACCTAAATATCTCCTTTCAACTCTCTTTTGATTCCTAATCATCATATCTACAAAACCTCATCATTTGCTACTTGATTCATCAAGGTTTTTGATTCCAAAAAGAGGAGAAACTCAAGTTTGGAGGTAAGAACGTCCTTCTCCTCTAAACTATCAGTTCTTTACTGAAATTCCTAAGTTTTCAATCCTTAATTGATGTTTTATTAAAGGCTTTTAAGTTGTGAAATGGATCTTGGCTTATAATGCAAGATTTGGTGATTTTTGATGATTTTCGTTTGATCTGTTAAATCTGTGATTGGAGATGTGTTTTTGATGTTATTTGAACTCTAAATTGATAAGGAATTGAGTTTTGATTGATGCAATCCCGGATAGGTTGGGTTTCCTAAGTTTATCTTGTGATTCTTGATTGTTTTTGAGGTGATCTTGTGGATCTAGAGTTGCTGGAGGTATAAGGATGTTATTAGGTTCTTTTTAGATGTTAAATGATGTTAAAGGATGTTAGGTTTTGATGGTTAATGGCTGGGCTTTGTTGAGAAGTGGTTTGGATGCATTTTCGGTTGTGTTTGGTGGCCGAAAATGGAGTGGGGATGAGAGCAGCGAGTTTAGGTGCTTTCATTGAGGATATTAATGCATGATGATGCATTAATCTACTGTTTTGATGTGTTAAAACAGGGGAGTCATCTTTGGATCCAAGTGGTGGTGATCCGGAGGCTTGATTGGTGCTTCGACAAGAGGCGAAGTGGAATCGGTGAGTGAAATTGGGTTTTCGGCTTTGAAACCAATGTCTTGGGAGCTTAGTTTAAGTCTAAACAACTTTGCTAAGCTCAAGTGTAAGTTTTCGGAAATACTCTCTAGTGGTGGCCATGGTTTGGTTGTTGTGCAATGTGGTTTATTGCATGTTTTAAATTCTGTTTTGAAAGCATGATTTAGCATAGTTATTGCTGATTTTGTAAGCCATATGTTGAAGGAAGCTCAAGGTAAGAGTTCCTTGTTTTTGAACATTGATTAAATGTAGTTTGATGCTTTGAAATGCATGATGAATATGGCTTGGTTTAATGCTTTAAAACAGTGGATTTAATGATGAAATGATGTATATTGGCAAGTGATGTTTTGAAAAAGGTTAAGGTCACCAAGGTGGTTAAAAGTCCTTGAGTGAGCCATGTTACTTAAGAACATCAAGGTGGTTAAAAGTCCTTGGATGATTCTTGCTAAGGTCACTAAGGTGGTTAAAAGTCCTTGAGTGAGCCTTGTTACTTAAGAACATCAAGGTGGTTAAAAGTCCTTGGATGGTTCTTGTTAAGGACACAAAGGTGGTTAAAATTCCTTGTGTGGTCCTTGCCATGGTGTTTAAAAGTCCATGGGCCAAGGTGTTTAAAAGTCCTTGGGGCCAAGGTGTTTAAAAGTCCTTGGGAAGAACACAAAGGTGGTTAAAAGTCCTTGTGTGGTTCTTGGAAATTATAAGATCACAATGGTGTTTAAAAGTCCATGTGTGAGTCTTATGTTGATCTTGTTTTTTTTAAAAGATGAAATGTATCACTTGTGGCCAATATGACATGTAATGATATGAAGCATGAGATGCTTGTTTAAAGTTTGCTTGTGAGCATGTTAAAGTGTATCTTGAAGCATGATTTATGAATGAGTTTTATAAATGCATTATTGTGTGGTTTTAAGGAGCTTTCCTCACTAAGCTTTTGCTTACGCTCTCTTTCGTTTTCTTAAACCAATAATGCAGAACATTAAGGTGATTTGAGGGCAGCAAGGAAGGCAAGCAACCAAGGGAAAACTAAGCTCAAGTATGGAAAGGTTTTATCGAACACATTTAGCTTTTGGTGTATGGCAATGGGGGACCTTTGTGAATGTTGTTTGGAGATGTTTTGAACTCCTTGAGTATGTTTAATGTCGCTGATAATGCTGGTTTTGTAATTGGCCTTTACATGTATGGATTGGAGGTTTTATGCTTGAATAGTTGCTTGTGTAGGAAGCATGCCATTAGATTTGGGGCTTTTCATATGTGATGCTAATATGTTGATTGGTTGATGCAAACATGTCTCTTGTATGATGAATTGCATGCTGGTAAAGTTTGGTGGCATTTGGAGCATGATTGGTTGGTCAATTGCATGTTAAAGTAGGTAAAATTCTGCATTTTGTGCAGGCCGTTTCGGAACAGTGCCTGCCGTTTCGGAACGGGTGCCTCGAAGCAGCCCAGGCGTTCGAAACGGGCAACACCGTTCCGGAACGGATATGCTACTGCCCGACCCCGTTCCGGTACGCGTTGCAGAACGGCCCCGAGTTTCGAAACGGGCTGTCCCCCGTTTCGGAACGGCTGACCGTTGGGGGCTGACAGTGGCAGTTATATGTTTCGGATTGTTTACATTTTGGTCCTGAATCTTGTATGTGCAATTGTATGAGTTTGGAATGTTCTTTTGAGCTGAAATTTGGCTGAGATGCATGAGACACGATTAATTTCAAGATGGTAACTTTAATTTGGGATAAGTCCTCATATTTATCAGAATTTACAATTTGGTCCCTAAAGTTGTAAATTGTTCAATTGGGTCCTTGTTTGATCTCTGATGTTTATGATCTTTTAGTATGTCGTTTGTATGATCATTTTTAGGGTTAATGTGCATCTAGATAAGTTTTTAAAAGAAAAAAAAAGGGTCGATAATCAAGGTTGACTTTCAGGTTGACTTTGGTTTTCCCCGTGTGACTTTCTTAATTCGGGTCAACCGTCTAGGCCGGGTTAAGGGGGTTACATTTGGTGGTATCAGAGCTCAGTTCTCGAGTAATTGGGAATGTGTATGTGAATGATTGATGTATGTCTGCTATATATGCTTGTTGAGTGAAAGCATGTTGAGTAGTATGTGAGTTTGATGCAATTGAGTTGTATGTTGTGATGAAGCATGTTGTGGGTACCCATTGCCATATCAAAGCTAAGAAATGATGTTGCTTTTAAATGAAATTGAGCTTGAGTACTTGGATTGTTTACCTTGCTGGGCCTAACTTTGTTTACTTGCATTGTGATTGCATGGTTAAAGTATGGCACCACGTAGAGAGTTGAGAAGTAATGTGCGAGCTACGGCTCCGAATGAGAATGAAAATGAAGAGAATGCGGGTAGTGCGGTGTTACCTCCTCCTCCACCTGGTGGTGGTGGTGCTGGGGCTGAGGAAGTTGGGGCTGCAGCTGGTGCTGGAGCTGCTGGACCTGAGGTTGGTCAGGGGCAAGCTATGCCTGACATGACGATGTTGGTACAAGCTATTGCGGGTGCTTTCCGAGCAGCAGTAGCCGGAGCTCAAGGAGCTGGGCATCAGGGAGATGCTGGTGTTAGACTACATTTGGAGCGCTTACGCAGTCTTGGTGGGACTGAGTTTAGGGGTATGTCTGCGGAAGGTTCTGAAGCTTGGTTAGAGAGTACCAAGAGGATTTTGGGCCAGATGAGTTGCACTGATGTGCAGAAGCTGGGGTGTGTTGTATCCTTGCTGCAGGATGATGCGTATACGTGGTGGACGACCACTATAGCTGGGATGGCTGAAGCTGACATAACTTGGACATTCTTTTTGAATGTGTTCAAGAGGAGGTATCTTGGTGTGAGGTACCTGGATGAAAAGAAGCGAGAGTTCATGTCTCTTACCCAGGGGAGCATGAATGTGGCTGAGTATGAAGTACAGTTTGTGCGACTCAGTCAGTATGCACCTGAGCTGGTACCTGGTGAGCGGGCAAGGTGCGAAAGATTTCGTTATGGTTTAGTGACGGATGTGAAGATGTATGTGTTGGCCACCGAATATGATGATTTTGATGTGTTGGTGGGTCGAGCCAAGGACATTGAGATGAACTTGGGTTTATCTGCGAAAGGTGCTGGAGCAAGTTCGGGTAAGAGAGCTGCTGAGTATAGTTCCGGAGGTGGACGGAACAAGAGGGGACGTGACCTGAAGTATCAGTCCTCAGCTAAGAGGGGTGGTGGTGCACCTGCTTGGGGAGGCAATGCTAGAGCTGATCCGAGTGCTTGTTGGATTTGTGGTTCACGGGGTCACATGAAGCGTGACTGTCCTCGTGCTGTGAGGGAGGTGCAAGCTCCTGTTGCGATAGCTGGTAATGGTTGCTGGAATTGTGGATCTGCAGACCATTTGAGGCGAGATTGTCCTAGGTTGGTTGGTGATCAAGTGTGTGCTCCTGTTGTTGCTGCACCGCAGAGAGGTCGTGGGCGCGGCCGTGGTAATTTCCAGAGGAGAGAGGAAGGTGGTCGTGGAGTGGCCCATGTTGTGGCTATTCAGCCTGAAGGTGGAGGCCAAGCGAGGGTGTATGCTCAGCGTGAGGGAAGGAATGATGCGGATGTGATTGCAGGTACCTTTACTTTGCAATCCTTGTCATTGCTTTCTTTGATAGATTCTGGATCTACGCATTCATACATTTTGCGTGAGCATGCTGAATTGCTTGGTTTGCCTGTTGAGTCTTTGGATGTTGGTGTTCGTGTCACTAGTTCTTTTGGTGAGACTGTTGTGACTCGAAAGCTTTATAGAAGGTGTCCCTTGGTTGTTCAAGAACATGTTTTTCATGTTGATCTTATGGAGTTGCCCTTTTATGGTTTTGATGTAATCCTTGGTATGGATTGGCTTGCTGAGCATCGTGCTGTTGTGGATTGTGAAAACAAGCGAGTTTCGCTTAAGCTTGCGGATGATTATGAAGTTGTTGTGGTTGGTGAGAATGTGAAGTTTCTTGCCAATGTGGTGTCTACCTTGGAGGTGAGCAGGATGCTGAGGCAAGGTTGCGAAGCCTATCTAGATTTTGTGATGAATCCTAGCTCTAAAGAGTTGAGGGTGCAAGATATCAGAGTTGTGAAGGAGTTTCCTGGTGTTTTTCCTGAGGAGTTGCCTGGCTTACCTCCTAACCGCGAGGTGGAGTTTGGAATTGAGATGTATGAGAATACAACTCATGTGTCCATTACTCCTTATAGAATGGCACCTAAGGAGCTGAAGGAGCTGAAGACGCAGTTGCAAGAGTTGCTTGATCGTGGTTTCATCCGGCCGAGTGTGTCACCTTGGGGAGCACCGGTCTTGTTTGTGAAGAAGAAGGATGGCACTATGAGAATGTGCATTGATTACCGTCAGCTGAACAAGTTGACTATCAAGAATCGGTATCCCTTGCCGAGAATTGATGATCTCTTTGATCAATTTCGGGGAGCTGCTGTGTTCTCTAAGATTGACTTGAGGTCAGGGTATTATCAGTTGAAGGTGAAGGATGTGGATGTGCCTAAGACAGCTTTCAGGACAAGGTATGGGCATTATGAGTTCCTTGTGATGCCGTTTGGTTTGACAAATGCTCCTGCTGCTTTCATGGACATGATGAATCGTGTGTTTCATGAATACCTGGACAAGTTTGTTGTGGTGTTCATCGATGATATCCTCGTGTACTCGCGTACTGAGGAGGAGCATGAAGAGCATTTGAGGATTGTGCTGCAGGCTTTGTTGGAGAATCAGCTCTATGCTAAGCTGAGCAAGTGTGAGTTCTGGCTTAAGGAGGTGGTGTTTCTTGGGCATGTGGTTTCTGCTGAGGGGATTCGTGTCGATCCTCAGAAGGTTGAGGCTGTGATGAACTGGAAGGTTCCTAAGTCTGTTCATGAGGTCCGTAGTTTCCTTGGTTTGGCGGGATACTACGAAGGTTTGTGGATGGTTTTTCCAAGATTGCTGCTCCTTTGACGAAGCTGTTGCAAAAGGATGTTAAGTATGAGTGGACGGAAGTGAGACAGCAGGCTTTTGATAAGCTTAAGGCGGCTTTGACGCAAGCTCCTATCTTGATTCAGCCTGAATCAGGGAAAGAGTTTGTAGTTTACAGTGATGCATCCTATGTTGGTTTGGGGTGTGTGCTGATGCAGGAGGGTAAGGTGGTGGCTTATGCATCGCGGCAGTTGAAAGTGCATGAGCGCAATTACCCTACGCATGATATTGAGCTGGCTGCAGTGGTTTTTGCTCTGAAGATCTGGAGACATTATCTGTATGGTGAGAAGTGTACTGTGTACACAGATCACAAGAGTTTGAGGTATCTGATGTCTCAGAAGGAGTTGAATCTTAGGCAGCGGCGTTGGTTGGAGTTGCTCAAGGATTATGATCTGACGATTGAGTATCATCCTGGAAAAGCTAATGTTGTTGCGGATGCCTTGAGTAGGAAAGTAGCTGTTGAGCTGAGGGCTATGTTTGCTAGCTTGAGCATATCGCAAGATGGTGGTCTTGTTGCTGAGTTGCAAGTGAAACCATCTTTGGTTCAGTTGATCAAGGATAAGCAGTTGCTGAATGATTCCTTGGTGTCTCATGTTCAGGATATCGCGGAGGGTAGACCTTCGGATTTCTGCTTTAATGATGATGGTGTGTTGTGTTTTGGGAGTCGGATAGTAGTGCCTGCTGATGCTGAGTTGAGGCGTGCTATTCTGACTGAAGGTCATAGTAGTCCTTTTGCTATGGACCCTGGTAGTACCAAGATGTATCGTGATCTTCGTGATGAGTACTATTGGGTGGGTTTGAAGAAGGATGTTGCGGAGTTTGTGAGCAAGTGTTTGGTGTGTCAGCGAGTTAAGGCTGAGCATCAGGTTCCTTCAGGGTTGTTGCAACCGTTGAAAATCCCTGAATGGAAGTGGGAAAGGGTTACCATGGATTTTGTATCTGGTTTACCTTTGTCTCCCTCGAAGAAGAATTCTGTTTGGGTGATTGTGGATCGCTTAACGAAGTGTGCGCATTTCTTGCCTGTGCATACCACGTTTTCTTTGGATAAGTTGGCAGAGCTGTACATTGCTGAGATTGTGCGGCTGCATGGTGTGCCTAAGTCGATTGTGTCGGATAGGGATCCGAGGTTCACATCGCGTTTCTGGCAGTGTTTGCATCAAGCTCTGGGTACAAGGTTGCATTTCAGTACATCCTATCATCATCAATCGGATGGTCAGTCTGAGCGTGTTATCCAGATTTTGGAGGATATGTTGAGGTGCTGCGTGATTGAGTTTCAGGGTTCTTGGGAGAAGCATCTGCCTTTGGTTGAGTTTGCTTATAACAACAATTATCAGGCAAGTATACAGATGGCACCTTATGAGGCTTTGTACGGGAGGAAGTGTAGGACTCCTCTTTGTTGGGCTGAAACTGGTCAAAAGTTGGTTTCGATGTCGGCTTTGTCGAAAGGGACCACAGAGAAGGTAAAGCTCATTTGTGAGCGGTTGAAGGCTGCCTCTGATCGGCAAAAGTCTTACGCGGATTTGAAGCGTAAGGAGATTGAGTATGCGGTGGGTGACCGTGTGTTCTTGAAGGTTTCGCCTTGGAAGAAGGTGATGAGGTTTGGCCGGAAGGGTAAGTTGAGCCCTAGGTATATTGGACCATACGAGGTGGTTGAGCGTGTGGGTCCTGTTGCGTACAAGCTGAGGTTACCTCAGGAGTTGGAGAAGATTCATGATGTGTTTCATGTTTCTATGCTCCGGAAGTATAGATCTGATCCTTCGCACGTGATGCCTGTGGAGGAAGTGGAATTGAATCCGGATTTGACCTATGATGAGGAACCGGTGAAGGTTCTGGATTCGGATAGCAAGGTTCTTCGTGGCAAGACCATTGAGTTGGTGAAGGTGCTGTGGAAGTATCGAGGTGTTGAGGAAGCCACGTGGGAGCGGAAGGAAGACATGCTGAAGCAGTTTCCTTATCTCTTTCCTTCAGGTAAATTTCGGGGACGAAATTTCTTAAGGGGGGGAGAGTTGTAACGCCCCGGTTTTGGGCTTAGAAGTTTTGGGCGTTGACCGGTTTGGTCAAAGTGCTGTTCGAATCTAAAAGGGTGAATTTAGGAAAGCCTAGTTCGGGTTGCATTAAAATTATGGAAAAATGTTCTAAAATCATCTTTTAATATATATAAGTGAACTGTGAAATCAATTTTGGAAAATGAGTTTTGGAAGGGTGACATTTTGGCTAGTGACCAAAATGTAATTTTTGAAAGTTTTGTGACTGTTTTAGAAAGGGTTGAAACTTTGAATCTTTAAGGAGCTATTATTCCAAAAGTAGTTTCTCCAGATTTTTCTAAGATATTTTAAGCTATATTCTGATTTTAAAACATATCAAAAGAGGAGGGAAAGCCATTTTGGCCATTTTGATAACTAACTTCCTATTTTCTTTTCTCTCATTTTCTCTCAACCCAAACACTTTCTTTCCAGAGAATTGTTTCTGATTTTCTCACCTAAATCTCTCCTTTCAACTCTCTTTTGATTCCTAATCATCATATCTACAAAACCTCATCATTTGCTACTTGATTCATCAAGGTTTTTGATTCCAAAAAGAGGAGAAACTCAAGTTTGGAGGTAAGAACGTCCTTCTCCTCTAAACTATCAGTTCTTTACTGAAATTCCTAAGTTTTCAATCCTTAATTGATGTTTTATTAAAGGCTTTTAAGTTGTGAAATGGATCTTGGCTTATAATGCAAGATTTGGTGATTTTTGATGATTTTCGTTTGATCTGTTAAATCTGTGATTGGAGATGTGTTTTTGATGTTATTTGAACTCTAAATTGATAAGGAATTGAGTTTTGATTGATGCAATCCCGGATAGGTTGGGTTTCCTAAGTTTAGCTTGTGATTCTTGATTGTTTTTTAGGTGATCTTGTGGATCTGGAGTTGCTGGAGGTATAAGGATGTTATTAGGTTCTTTTTAGATGTTAAATGATGTTAAAGGATGTTAGGTTTTGATGGTTAATGGCTGGGCTTTGTTGAGAAGTGGTTTGAATGCATTTTCGGTTGTGTTTGGTGGCCGAAAATGGAGTGGGGATGAGAGCAGCGAGTTTAGGTGCTTTCATTGAGGATATTAATGCATGATGATGCATTAATCTACTATTTTGATGTGTTAAAACAGGGGAGTCATCTTTGGATCCAAGTGGTGGTGATCCGGAGGCTTGATTGGTGCTTCGACAAGAGGCGAAGTGGAATCGGTGAGTGAAATTGGGTTTTCGGCTTTGAAACCAATGTCTTGGGAGCTTAGTTTAAGTCTAAACAACTTTGCTAAGCTCAAGTGTAAGTTTTCGGAAATACTCTCTAGTGGTGGCCATGGTTTGGTTGTTGTGCAATGTGGTTTATTGCATGTTTTAAATTCTGTTTTGAAAGCATGATTTAGCATGGTTGTTGCTGATTTTGTAAGCCATATGTTGAAGGAAGCTCAAGGTAAGAGTTCCTTGTTTTTGAACATTGATTAAATGTAGTTTGATGCTTTGAAATGCATGATGAATATGGCTTGGTTTAATGCTTTAAAACAGTGGATTTAATGATGAAATGATGTATATTGGCAAGTGATGTTTTGAAAAAGGTTAAGGTCACCAAGGTGGTTAAAAGTCCTTGAGTGAGCCATGTTACTTAAGAACATCAAGGTGGTTAAAAGTCCTTGGGTGATTCTTGCTAAGGTCACTAAGGTGGTTAAAAGTCCTTGAGTGAGCCTTGTTACTTAAGAACATTAAGGTGGTTAAAAGTCCTTGGATGGTTCTTGTTAAGGACACAAAGGTGGTTAAAAGTCCTTGTGTGGTCCTTGCCATGGTGTTTAAAAGTCCATGGGCCAAGGTGTTTAAAAGTCCTTGGGGCCAAGGTGTTTAAAAGTCCTTGGGAAGAACACAAAGATGGTTAAAAGTCCTTGTGTGGTTCTTGGAAATTATAAGATCACAATGGTGTTTAAAAGTCCATGTGTGAGTCTTATATTGATCTTGTTTTTTTTAAAAGATGAAATGTATCACTTGTGGCCAATATGACATGTAATGATATGAAGCATGAGATGCTTGTTTAAAGTTTGCTTGTGAGCATGTTAAAGTGTATCTTGAAGCATGATTTATGAATGAGTTTTATAAATGCATTATTGTGTGGTTTTAAGAAGCTTTCCTCACTAAGCTTTTGCTTATGCTCTCTTTCGTTTTCTTAAACCAATAATGCAGAACATTAAGGTGATTTGAGGGCAGCAAGGAAGGCAAGCAACCAAGGGAAAACTAAGCTCAAGTATGGAAAGGTTTTATCGAACACATTTAGCTTTTGGTGTATGGCAATGGGGGACCTTTGTGAATGTTGTTTGGAGATGTTTTGAACTCCTTGAGTATGTTTAATGTCGCTGATAATGCTGGTTTTGTAATTGGCCTTTACATGTATGGATTGGAGGTTTTATGCTTGAATAGTTGCTTGTGTAGGAAGCATGCCATTAGATTTGGGGCTTTTCATATGTGATGCTAATATGTTGATTGGTTGATGCAAACATGTCTCTTGTATGATGAATTGCATGCTGGTAAAGTTTGGTGGCATTTGGAGCATGATTGGTTGGTCAATTGCATGTTAAAGTAGGTAAAATTCTGCATTTTGTGCAGGCCGTTTCAGAACAGTGCCTGCCGTTTCGGAACGGGTGCCTCGAAGCAGCCCAGGCGTTCGAAACGGGCAACACCGTTCCGGAACGGATATGCTACTACCCGACCCCGTTCCGGTACGCGTTGCGGAACGGCCCCGAGTTTCGAAACGGGCTGTCCCCCGTTTCGGAACGGCTGACCGTTGGGGGCTGACAATGGCAGTTATATGTTTCGGATTGTTTACATTTTGGTCCTGAATCTTGTATGTGCAATTGTATGAGTTTGGAATGTTCTTTTGAGCTGAAATTTGGCTGAGATGCATGAGACACGATTAATTTCAAGATGGTAACTTTAATTTGGGCTAAGTCCTCATATTTATCAGAATTTACAATTTGGTCCCTAAAGTTGTAAATTGTTCAATTGGGTCCTTGTTTGATCTCTGATGTTTATGATCTTTTAGTATGTCGTTTGTATGATCATTTTTAGGGTTAATGTGCATCTAGACAAGTTTTTAAAAGAAAAAAAAGGGTCGATAATCAAGGTTGACTTTCGGGTTGACTTTGGTTTTCCCCGTGTGACTTTCTTAATTCGGGTCAACCGTCTAGGCCGGGTTAAGGGGGTTACAGGAGATGTGTATGCTTGGTGGACTACCGTTACTTTGGGTATGGCAGAAGCAGATGTCACTTCGGAATTCTTCCCAACAGCCTTTAAGAAGTATCTTAGAGTCCGATAACAGGATGAAAAGAAGAGAGAATTTATGGCCTTGGTTCAAGGTAGTAATACGGTGTCAAAGTATGAGGTTCAGTTTGTGAGGTTGAGCCAGTATGCACCCGAGTTGGTTCCTAGTGAGAGGGAACAGTGTAAGCGCTTCCGATATGGTTTAACTAGGGATGTGAAGACTTATATGCTCGCTTCTAACTACACCAAGTTTGATGTTTTGGTCTCTAGGGCCAAAGATATTGAGCAGAACTTAGGCTCAAGTACTCGTGCTAGTGGGTCTAATTCCGGGAAGAGACATGCGGATTGGAACAAAGATCATGCCAAGAGGTACAGAGATAGGAGGTATCAGCCCGATTCGAGACATAAGGGCGGTAACCATGGACGGGGCCATTGGGGCCAAGGAGCTGTTGTTCACACTCTTGAGTGCACTAGATGCGGGAGACGCCATCCGGGCGAGTGTATGGGTACCTTTGAGGTGTTGGAACTGTGGTTCCTGAGATCATTTGAGGCGTAACTATCCACACCCGGCTAGGGGCGGACCGGCTCCAACTAGGGGGTTTGAGCATCAGAGAGGTCGTGGGCGTGGTCGAGGTAATTTTCAGCTGAGGAATGATGGTCAGAGGAACTTAGCTCATGTGGTGGCAGTTCAACCCGAGGGTGGAGGACCAGCAAGGGTGTATGTACATCGAGAGGCTGGGAATGACACGGATGCCATGGCAGGTAATTTTTCGTTACAATCTTTGACTTTGCTTTCTTTGATAGATTCAGGTTCGACACATTCGTACATTTTGGGTGAACATGCAAGGTCTCTAGGTTTACCGTATGAATGGTTAGAAGTAGGTGTACTAGTTCCTTCGGTGAGACCGTGGTAGTTAGAAAGATGCATATGAGGTGTCATTTGATGATTCAGGGCCATGTGTTTCCGGTCGACATGATGGAATTGTCGTTCAATGGTTTTGATGTGCTTTTGGGCATGAATTGGCTCGTAGAGCATAGAGCTAGGGTAGACTTTGAGACCAAGAGAGTCTTCTTAAAGCTTACGAGTGATTTTGAAGTTGTAGTGGTGGGTGAGAACATTAAGTTCTTGTCCAATGTTGTCTCTACTTTAGAAGCTCAAAGATTGATGGATTCGAGTTGTCAGGCGTATTTGGCTTATGTGATGAATCCGAATATGAGTGAGGTTAGACCGCAAGACATCAGAACAATTTGTGATTTTCCAAGTGTTTTTCTGGAAGAGTTACCGGGTTTGCCTCCAGATAGGGAAGTTGAGTTTGCTATCGAGACATATTTCGATTCAGCACTCGTGTCTATTGCTCCGTATAGAATGGCACCGAAAGAGTTGAAGACACAACTTCAGGAATTGTCAGATGGAGGTTTCATTAGGCCTAGTAATTCTCGGTGGGGTGCTCCGGTCTTGTTTGTGAAGAAAAAGGACAACAGTATGAGGATGTGTATAGACTATAGGCAGTTGAACAATGTAACAATGAAAAAAAAGTACCCTTTGCCACAGATAGATGACTTGCTTGATCAGTTGAGAGGTGCTTCAGTGTTTTTGAAGATTGATTTGAGATTGGGTTACTATCAGTTGAAGGTAAAGGATGTGGACATACCGAAGACAACCTTCCGTACACGTTGTGGGCACTATGAGTTCTTGGTAATGCCTTTCGGTTTGACTGATGCTCCAGCTGCATTTATGGATATGATGAACAGAGTGTTCCACGAGTTTTTGGATAGGTTTGTAGTGGTGTTCATAAATGACATCTTAGTGTACTCTCGGACCGAGGAAGAGCATGATGAGCATTTGCGACTAGTGCTTCAGACTTTGCTTGATAATCAGTTGTATGCCAAGTTGAGTAAATGTGAGTTTTGGATTAGGGAGGTAGTCTTCTTAGGCCATGTGATCTCAGCCAATGGAATTAGTGTATACCCCAAGAAGATAGAAGCCATAGTGAGTTGGAAGCAACCAAAGTCGGTGATCGAAATATGTAGTTTCCTAGGCTTGGCGGGGTATTATCAAAGATTTGTCGAGGGATTTTCGAAGATTGCGGCACCCTTGACTAAGTTGCTTCAGAAGAATGTCACGTATGAGTGGTCAGATGCAAGACAACAAGCGTTTGAGAAGTTGAAGAAAGCTTTGACCGAAGCTTCTATTTTGATTCAGCCTGAACCGGGGAAGAGTTTGTGATTTACAGTGATGCATCGTATGTAGGTTTAGGTTGTGTCCTTATGCAAGAGGGTAAGGTTGTAGCTTATGCTTCGAGACAGTTGAAGGTTCACGAGAAGAACTACCCCACTCATGATATAGAGTTAGCCGCAGTAGTGTTTGCTCTGAAGATTTGGAGACACCACCTTTACCGCGAGAAGTGCACAGTTTATACCGACCACAAGAGTTTGAAATACTTGATGACTCAGAGAGAGCTGAACCTTAGACAATGTAGGTGGATAGAGCTTCTTAAGGACTATGACCTTATGATAGAGTACCACCCGGGTAAGACAAACGTAATGGCCGATGCTTTGAGTAGAAAAGTGGCAGTTGAGTTGCGAGCCATGTTTGCGAGATTGAGTGTGTCGCGGGATGGCGGTTTGATAGCCGAGCTACAGGTTAAACCTTCGTTGGTTCAGTTGATTCGAGAGAAACAGTTGCGAGACGGGTCGTTGGCACCTCACGTTCAAGATATAGCCGAAGGTAGGCCTACTGATTTCAATTTTGGCGAGAATGGGATCTTATGTTTCAAGGATAGGATAGTAGTTCCAGAAGATGCCGAGTTAAGGCGTGCTATCTTGAATGAAGCACATAACAGTCCTTTTGCTATGCATCTGGGTAGTACGAAGATGTACCGTGGGTTAAAGGAAGAGTACTACTGAATTGGGTTGAAGAAAGATGTGGCCGAGTTTGTGAGTAAGTGTATGGTATGTCAGCGGGTTAAGGCCGAGCATCAGTTCCCTTCAGGTTTGTTACAACTATTGAAGATTCTGGAATGGAAGTGGGAACGTATTACCATGGACTTTGTGTCGGGTTTACCGTTGACTCCTTCGAAGGAGAATTTAGTGTGGGTGATAGTCGATAGATTGACTAAGTGATCTCATTTCATACTTGTTCATACTACCTACACCTTAGATAAGTTGGCCGATCTGTACATCAGTGAGATTACATGGGGTACCGAAGTCGATCGTTTCAGACCGAGATCCGAGGTTTACAGCTAGATTTTGGGAGTGTTTGCATCGTGCCTTGGGTACTTGGTTCAACTTCAGTACTTCGTATCACCCGCAGTCAGATGGTCAGTCAAAGAGAGTTATTCAGGTGTTGGAGGACATGTTGAGGTGTTGCATCATCGACTTTCAAGGTTCTTGGGAGAAACACCTACCGTTAGTGGAGTTTGCATACAACAACAGATATCAAGCTAGTATTTAGATGGCACCGTATGAGGCTATGTATGGTAGGAGGTGTAAAACCCCTATTTGTTGGGTCGAGGCCGGACAGAAGCTCGTACTGATGCCAAACTTGCTTAAGGGCACTACCGAGAAGGTAAAACTGATCTGTGATCGCTTGAAGGCAGCTTCAGACCGACAGAAATCATATGCCGACTTGAAAAGGAAGGAGATAGAGTATGTCGTGGGCGAAAAGGTATTTTTGGAAGTCTCACCTTGGAAGAAGGTGATGAGGTTTGGTAAGAAGGGTAAGTTAAGCCCGAGATTCATTGGTCTTTACGAGGTAGTTGAGAGGATTGGTCTCGTTGCTTATAGATTGAGACTGCCGACAGAGTTAGAGAAGATTCATGATGTGTTCCACGTTTCGATGCTTCGGAAGTATAGATCGGATCCGTCTCATGTAATGCCAGTGGAAGATATCGAGTTGAACTCCGACATGTTGTATGATAAAGAGCCGGTTGAAATTCTTGCTATGAATAGGAAAGTATTGCGTAGGAGATCTATCGAGTTAGTCAAGGTTTGTGGAGACACCGAGGTGTGGAAGAGGCTACTTGGGAGAGGAAAGAAGACATAGAGAATCAGTTTTCGTATCGCTTTCCGTCAGGTAATTTCGAGGACAAAATTCCTTAAGTGAGAGAGAGTTGTAACACCCGAGTTGTAGTATTTTTAACACTAAAAAGGGTTTTTATTGAATAAGGGCAACAAGAGGAATTTGAGATTTTAAAACAAAAGGGTTTTTATCTTATTTCTTCTCAAAATCAAAAACAAAAGCTATCATCTTTTTGAAAGGCAAAAAAAACTCATAACTTTTTTAAGAGCAAGCATTTCTTCATCAAATCTTCAGTTGTGGTGATTTCTTCAAGGTAAACGTCTTAATCTATTTACCTTTACTAGATTAAGATATATTTCAACATAATTTTCCATTTACCCAATGATTTTTAAGTTTACCCTAAAACCCATTATTTCGAAAATGGTAAGTTCTTGATGATTTTCGAGTGGGATTTGATATTTGTGTTTTTGGGTGGTTAAAAATCACATTTTGGTGTTAATAAAGTGTTGAAATGAGGCTTTAAATCAATAAAACCGAAACTAGGGCAATGGGTAATTTTTGAAGGTGAAAAAGTGGTGTTTTTGGCTTAGTTTTGTAGTAAAACAAGGGCTGGAGGTTTACGAACCTAGGATGGGTGTTTTTAGATGTTAATCGGTGGATTTTGAAGGTTAAAAATGTTGGGTAAGGTTAGACTATGTTTGGAGGATGTTTTGGCAACATTTCGGTTGATTTCGGCTTTGTTTTGACTGAGCAAATGTGCCGATTTATGGAATGTTGCATTCAGTGAATTTATGGAAGAATAGGGGAGTAATATATTGTTTTTGGTTGTTTAGAAACAGGGGAAATCAATTTGGGAGTTCCAGACGAGAATCAGTGAAGTTGCGGAAGCTTGAAGGAGGATCGTTAGCGTGTTTGGGTTTTGAGCTGGTGAGTGGTAATGTTTTGAAGTTTAAAATAATTCAAAGAGGTTTTCTTGGGGGTTTGGGTGGAGCCTTAAGGGCTAACCTAAACTTAAGAAGTTTGCCTAATTTACCTTGTTTCGTTAATTTTTGGTGCGTGCGGATATTCGTGTTGTTGTGTGAAATGTGGATTGCTTTTACTCTCCGTTCTAATGTTGTTGTGTAGTTATAGTTGATGTCAAGCCTCACGTGATGGTTAGTCGTTGTCTACGGTGATGTGTAGTCCAACCCGTAGTGACTAGTAGATGAGTACGGTGATGTGTAGTCCCATTGGAAAAATGCTAGTTGTTGTGTACGGTGATGTGTAGTCCCACCGGGGATGGTTGTTCTTGTGCAAACCATGTTTCGTCTATGTTTCCATTTCATTGTATCTCTTCTTAAGTGGTTTCGTTTTTAAAACTAAGATATATGTTTTAAACTGCATTGTTGTTGTGTTTTAGAGCTCCGCTCACTAAGCTTTTAAGCTTACGCTCTCTTTTTCCAACAATATAGATCGTTAGAGGCTCCGAGAGGCAAGTGGGCAAGGGAGGAGTCCTTGGTGTTCTTGGCTAGCTCAAAGTATGGTTTTACTAGTTGTAATAACTCTTAGGCAATGGGAATGCTAGACTTTCATGTCAGGGAGTTGGTGTTCAAACTCCTATTTTTGGCTTTTGTTAACGTTGCTTGCATATTTTAAATGATGATATCATGTTACGTTGAGGTTTGTTATGGCCTTGGATAAATCGCTATGCGTTTTGACTTGTTAGTGTTTTTGAAACTAAGTGTTCTTATGAGCTTTGAGTTTGAGATCCATTTTGTTGCGTATATGCTTGTTTGAAGTTATGTTTAGGGTGTTTTTCCTCTAGATTGTTTGTATAATAAGTTTCCATGTGGTTTGTGATATTTCGGGTTAAGTTTGGGAACGTTTGGAGATACAAAACTATGTTTTCGGGCCAAACTATGTCCAGAAGTTTCAGAACGCCTAATATGGTTTCCGAACGGCCAAGCTCCAGGGGTATCTGTATCGTAACGGGGGTGGTGCCGTTTCGGTACGATTTGCCACTGGAGGCTCTTGTTCCGGAACCATGTGGGACCGTTTCGGAACGGCTTGGTGTTACTTTTTGAATGAAGCCCGCGTTTCGGAATGGGTAGGCCTGTTTCGAAACGCATGTAGTTAAAACGGTTAAAAGGCATCTTCGAGGGTTTCCAAATGTTACGTTTTAGTCCTTGATGCATGTATGCTTCCTAAATGAGTTTACATGTGTCCTTTGTGATGGTTTTGCCCCGTGAGCATAGAACTTGACTAATAACTACTTGGTAAAGCTAAGTTACCTTTATGCCTCTGCTCAGTTCGTATTAGTGTTTGTTTTCCGCTGTTTGCCTTCATACATAGGTTTAAACATGGGATTTAGACAAGATAAATAAAATATGAAATTATGGATTGGATTAATAGAATATTTAAATGTCGATGGTTAATTTTTTAGAGTTAAGACTAAATTAAAATAAATGTAAAATTAAAGACTAAATTTATTATTATGTCGATTTTATTAATTTTCGCATCATTTGCCATTAAAATTTTAATGTAAAAGGACTAATTTCTTTGTTGTTTTAAGTCATATGATCCTTTTGTAATTTCTCCATAATCGAGGGACTAAATAAAAAATCTTATAGTTGGAAAACTATTTATGTATTTTTTCTAAAAACTATTTTTGTGATAGTTTGAAATAATGATGAAACAAAATAGTTAAATGTTGAGTGTGTAAAAGTTCTATTATTTACACCCTTTTTAACCCATATTTCTGCTGCATTCAAGCATAATTGCATTGCATTTAGGTTAGTTTTCAATAAAACATCACAATTATATAAAAGGCAAGGATTCTACTAAAAGATGGCGTATTTTGCAGGTAGCTGCCATGGTTGACGATGAAGGCAGGCGCAGGGCAGATAAGCAGAAGAACTGAACTGGACAAGCAGCCGAAGAAGACGAACCTGTCATGGACCTGTCGTGACAGCAAGGTGACAGCAGACTTATGAAGAGGAAAAGTAAAGTGGATCTCGATAGATAGAGAAAAATCTGCTCGTCTGTCGTGTGGAAGCCAAATATTTTTCCAAGCCCCGGATCAAAAGATATGTCAAGCCAAAGCTCAAGGAGAAGAAATTCCTAGAAACAAGGATGCGGCTGGAAAGTAGGAGACTTTAGAGATTTAGTCTTTATTAGAATCTTACTTTTAATTAAAGTTGTAATCCTTGTTACCTTAGATAACTTGAGCCCAAAGCTTATATAAGGGCATAGATTAAACCTAGGGCGGAAACGGATTACCCCATAACCGAAACCAAACCCCTGCCGTCCACCCGTCACCGACATGTTCTAAATTCCCCCTAGGGCTACGGGTTGTTTTGTAAAGTAGTTGCAAGGGTTGCTTTGTTTTAGGATTTTTCAAGTTCAATAAAATAAACTTCAAGTTCTTTTATCTTGGTTTTAATATCTTGCAAGAGCATCGGGAGAGCATTGTGAGGTTATCCATTTACTTAGCATCGGGAGAGTTAAGTATACGAAAGAGATAAGAGCGCGTTCTCTAGTTTATAGTTGAACCATCTCGTGCCTAGGGATAGGGCGAGGTTAAGTGGCTAAGGAAGAATTCATACACATCGGTGTTCATCCTTCGATTCACGCCGGGAGGTATCATCAAATACGTGATCATCGACAGACTTGTGCCTAGGGATAGGGCAAGGCAGATCTGGGATTCTTGCCAAGCTTGAAGTACGGAGTTAGTGTTCGCTGCCGCGATAGCTAACGGACAGCCGCCGCGACAGGTGCTGTCGGCGACGGGCGCGACGACAGAACTGGAGATCCTAAGCAATTCAATACCTGCACTACTGAGCAACTCAATACCAGCCCATTCTCTCTATCTTGATTTCTCAATCCTTTATTTTACGTTTTTACCTTATTATTCTCGTGACAACTCTTAATTATTTCATTTACTTTCGTGCAGTAAACAAGGTGAAGTCATTAGCTCAATCCCTGTGGAGACGATATCCGATACTTCGTATCATTTTACTACTTGCGTCGTGTACACTTGCACTACAATTGCGATAGACTATTTTACACGCAACATTAAATTTCATTAAATTTAAAAAAATATTCTTTGAAGGATTTGATCATATGTCACTTGAACCTTGTTTACAAATTTTCAAAAGAACTTCAATAAAAAATATTAAAAACATTTTTTCTATGTTTTTATTCTTTTACAACCAACTGTTTTCTTGTGTTTCTATTTTTAAAGAAATAAAAATAGTCTATATTTCCTAGAACAAACATACTTTTATTTTTTTTAAATAAACCGAGTGATTGAAACTTGGTAAATTTGAAACGTTTAGTGGAGTACTCGATTGAAAAATAAGAACTATAGTTTTTAGTGTTAACTACACCACTGACCACCGAACTAATTGGGGATTCCTATTTTGACCATTGAACTAACGAACTCGTCAATCAGACCACCGAACTTATAAAACCAACCTATTTTGACCACTGCCGTTAAAAACCTAACGGTGGGGTGACGGAACTGCCACGTGGCAGCTTATTGAAATTTTTTAAAATTACACATTTAGTCCTTATTATTTACATATTAAATCAGTTTGGTCCTAATTTTAATTTAATTAAATAAAATTAACCAACCAATCAGATACTGACACGTGTCACCACCTGATTGGATGAATTTACTCTATTTTTATTTTAATTTATTTAATAATTTTCCACCCAATCATGTGGTGACACGTGTGATTGCTGGGAATCAAACCCACCACCATCAACAAAATCTGCTCTCACTCACTCTACCACTAGGCTAAGCCTTTCTATTGTTTTAAATATGCTAACCTTTTAATTTAGTGGCATATTGGGTTTCCCTGTTCATCTTCCTTATTAATAGGAAAGTACCAGTGAAATCAACGGCAACCATAAAGTTCAGCTCAAAACCCCCAGCTAGGTAATCCAGGAAGGTATATTAGACTGTCTCAGAATATTTTTCCACAAAAAACTTGCTTTTTGAAACCTACATCGCAGTTAACAAATTAGAAAATTAAAGTTAAATAAAAAGTTCAATATGAAATGCATTTCGGTTCAAATAGGTAAACCTTGCTCTTGTTATCATGCTCAACCGGAGTTGGAAAAAATAAATTGTCTCCTTCCCTTGAAAATGAAGCTTTTCCAAATCTGCTAGTGACTTCTGCACTTTTCTGATAAAACCCAAAAAGGGAAACTACATCAGCAAGTGTCTAAAGGAAAAGGAACATAAGAAAGTAAGATCAACAATTACCCTATCAGTTCATGCTTACCATTGCTGTTGAAGTCAAAACACTCTATCACTAATGGACTGTTGAAGAAGACAATGTGATCTAAATATGGCTTCTTACTGCTAACAAGGAAGAAGAACCGGGAAACCCAATATGCCACTAAATAAATAAATTAGCATATTTGAAACAATAGAAAGGCTTAGCCTAGTGGTAGAGTGAGTAAGGGTAGATTTTGTTGATGGTTGTGGGTTTGATTCCCAGCCATCTCATTTCTTTACATTTTGACCCAATTAGGCGACACACGTGTCACCACATGATTGGGTGAAAATTATTAAATAAATTAAATCAAAAAAATAGAGTAAATTCATCCAATCAGGTATTGACACGTGTCAGCATCTGATTGGTTGGTTAATTTTATTTAATTAAATTAAAATTATGACCAAATTAATTTAATAGGTAAATAATAAGGACCAAATGTGTAATTTTAAAAATTTTCAGTAAGCTGCCACGTGGCAGTTCCGTCACCCCACCGTTAGATTTTTAACGGCGGTGGTCAAAATAGATTGGTTTTATAAGTTCGATGGTCTGATTGACGAGTTCGTTAGTTCGGTGGTCAAAATATGAATCACCAATTAGTTCGGTAGTCAGTGGTGTAGTTAACCCTAGTTTTTATTTCATACACAATTATGGGTCTGAATTTTTTTGTTCACACAATAAACCCTCCCCCTCCCCCTCCCCTATATATATATATATATATATATATATATATATATATATATATATGCCATTTTCCCTTTACCTCCATTGGATTCCATATAAAATTATGGATTTGAATTTATTTTGGTCATATAATAATTTTTTTCTTAAAAATTTTCACCTCTTTTATTTTTCTAATTTTTCATTTTTATCAATATAACCAGTGTTTTTATCTGATTTATTATCAGACCCATTTAATATTCCAGGAACGATTACATTAATCAGATGACTCATTTTTTTGTCTGAAATTGAGACCCTATACAACGGGATGTTTACGAGCGATTAATTCTACTGAAACATCTATCAACATGGTTATTGGTAGTCTCGATTTGATATTTTAGTGAATCTTAATCATCTCGCTTAAAACGGTTACTGTCTAAGCGGTTAACTGATTTATTCAGTACTATTGCTCGATTAACTATAAATCATTTTACATCTAATTTTATAAAAAAAATATACTTATTTATTACTACTAATTTTAATAGCTTAAAAATATTAACACAATAAATTCAAGTAAAGTCTTTGATATTTATAATAGAAAAGCCAACAATACAATAATTAAAGTTTGGATCGAATTTTACCATTTACATCTTGTATTATAAATTATATATATTACCGCTAATTTATTTGATACGTTTTTACGGTTAATCATTTCACAAAATATCGTAACTGTAACCGTATTATTTAATTACTAATTTTATCAGTACTATTTTCGCACCTCTTTTGCTAAAAATTTCTCGAGCCGATTGTCTACCATTTAGGATGATTTTTTTTTTAAATTCAGTATAATATATCAATTGGTTTTTTTTTATGAACGTCCCTAATTTCATTTACACCATCAAATCCGCTTCCTATGCGCCCAAACTCAAGTTCAAAATTTTGAAAGAGGACGACGAAAAGAAAAGAGAAAACTGAAGCAAAGCGCTACATTTAGGAGTGTAAATAAGAAAAGAAAAAAATTTCAAAAAAATGATTTTTTTTTCAAAAATAATAATAATTCCCGTTATTTAAAACTCAAAATACATAGAACTTTGACCAACGAGTGTTGAGTGCATTGATAAGACACATTGCACTTCCAAAGAAAGACACGAGTTCGAATCTTGGAGTTGACATTGTTGGGAGGGGCAGCTTCGCACCTGTAGAGCCCAATATCCTCAACCGAAATACATGCAAAGTGGTGGAGAAGTAGTTTCTTGGGGTGATGGGGGTGAAAGCAAAAAGATAGAGAAATAAACATAAGAAGTTAGAGTGGTTTGACTTTCTAAACCAAAGCCTACATCCACTACCTTAGCTTCCCCACTAAAGATTTCAAAATTCACTAGATTTTCTTCCCCTTTTCAAGGCTTAGGAGGCAACCCTTACAACCTAGACTTAATCCCCTAAGTCTAGCAATCAAAGCTTTCTACCCAAAGCTTTGGGAACCTCTCTTTACAAGAGAAATAAAAGTAAACTAAAATCTCTCTCACAAGGTATATATTTGCACTCTAAAGTTCTCACCCAAACCTAATATACTCAAGCATACATTGACAATTCAACTCACAAGTGTTTGTCTATACAAAAATATACAATTTGAGCACTAAAACACTTTCAATCATAATGATGTTTTCTTGTTGATCATTAGTTGTTCCAAGTGCTTGAAGGGTCCTTTTATGCTCTCAAATGAGTTTTTAGCCATTGGTGACCATTGAGATTCAATTGGAGCCGTTGAGGACTGATTTCCATGCTGAATTTCCACTTCTGGGCATCTCATATCGGTACGTGTGATGTTCGTATTGATACCCCTACTTTGGGAAATAGCCGTTGTGCTTTGATAAGCCTTTGTGTATCGATACGCCTAACAGTCGTATCGGTACGACTTGTCATGGAAATAGTCGTTGGGGGTTGATTTGAAAGCAGAGATCGATACGTGTATAAGCGTATCGAAACAACCCTCTCAATACCGGTATGACTAAGCCTGTATCGGTACGAGTTTTTGCTACTAGAAAATTACTGTAGCTGAAACCCTAAAAAGTATTAATACAATGTATATTGTATCGGTACGGGCTTGAAAAAGTCACTAGTTTCGCTAATTAAAATCGTTCTAAAACATGCCAAAAAGCCTTAAAACACTTTCAAATATATTTTCAAGTTGTTTGGACTTTAATACAAGTCTGCAAAATATTCAAACAAGTCCAAAAATATTTTTCAAAATATTATATCAAAACAAATATCCTAACAATCTCTTCCTTTTGATATTATAAAACCAACTTGAAAAATTGTTTGTGATTCTCCCCCTTAATAAAATAATTTTTGAAAAAGAGATTATTTGTAGAAAATATTAAAATCTCTCCCTTTTTCTTTTGAAAATTTAATTTTTTCAAATCATTCTCCCCTTTTTGTTATATCAAAAAGAATTTCGTAACTTGAAGTTCAATAAAAATGGAGGTTTTAAAAATATTTTGCAAATTTTTAAAAAATTGGCTCTCCCTTACTCAAGCAATCAACAAATTTTTAGTCCAACAATTTATGATTAACTAGTTGAATTAAAAGAAATAAATCAAATTAAAACATATAAATTCAACTAATTTTACCACTTGAACCAATGGTAGGATGTGAAGCTTTCCTTCTTCAAGTGATCTCCCTTGTGTGCATAGAGCTTTCATGGTTGATCATTTTGTTGATCAATGCTCCATCACACCTTTAAAAAGACAATCAAGTAATATTTGATATCCAAATTACTTTTGATCCAATGAAATTAGTAGCACAAATTTTAGTCCCCTTAGGAATTCATTTTTCAATTTCATCATTTTTCTTTGAAGTAATTAGTTCTTTTGGAATCCAAATACTTCTAAAACATTTACCGTTTTAAAATCTAGGGGCACTTGATTGTCTTTGATAACAGTTTGATTTTCCATTTTTTTTCTTTTTAAGTTCCTTGGAGATCAAATTCTTTTCTTTCTTAAGATCATCTATCTCTCTTTGATTATCTTTTCTATCTTTTGAAGCAAATTTTGTAAATTTAAGACTTTAAGTTCAAAATCCTTACATTTTTCTTTAAATTCCAAATTGGATTTTAAAAGCAAATCATTTTCGGTTTTCAATTTTGAAATCACTTTTTTATTTTTCGAAATTGAAGCCTTGAACTCAAAAACCAATTCGTCACGGGCTTCTTGTAACTTATCAAGTGTATAAGAATATGAAATAGATGAGTTAGAAGTTACCTCACCCTCTTGGAGGGTCATTAAGCATAAGTTGGCTACCTCATTGTCGGTGAAGTCTTCTTCATCACTCCATGTTGCCACATATGCTTTCTTTGAAAATGATCCACTTTTGTTGAAGAGGGGGCAATCGTATTTGGTGTGTCCTCGCTTCTTGCATTCAACGCTCTTTAGGGAAATTTCTTCTTCTTGGATTCATGTCTTGAAGATTTTTCCATTTCATTTTTCATGAATTGAGTGAACTTCATGAAGAGATATGTCATCTTTTCTTCCTCACTTTCCTCCTCACTTGAATCTTCTAGATGACTTGTGGAGGATTTAAGAGCAACAATGTTTAGACCTTCAATTCCTTGCTCTTTGGTCTTCTTCTCATTCTCCCTTCTAAAGGGTTGAGATATCAATTCATGGGTAAGTAAAGACCCGATGAGCTCATCAAGCTTGAGCTCCTTCAAATTTTTAGCTTCAATGATTGTTATCTTCTTCGACTCCCATGATTCGAGAAGTGAATAAATCAACTTCCAAACGAGTTTGTCTTCCAAAATCTCCTCTCCAAATCCTTATAGCTCATTAACGATCATGAAGAAACGGTCGAACATACTCTTGATGTCTTCATCCGGGCTCAGCTTGAAGTTTTCGTAGTTGAGGTTGAGTAAACCAATCTTTGTCTCCTTTACCTCATTTTGTACCTTCATGGATCACTCAAAGTTTGTCCCAAACCTCCTTGACACTCTCACAAGAAGAGACTTTGGCATATTCCTATGGTCCCAATGCACAAAATAGAATGTGCAAAGCCTTCGAGTTTAGCTCCATCTTATTCTTGTCATCCGTACTCCAAACTTGCCTTCTTCGTTGATGCACGAACAATCCATCTCCAACAATGTCCCAAAGACAGTAATCTTTGGCCTTGATTAAGAACATCATCATATTTTTCCAATAGGCATAATGTTCACCGTTGAAGAATGGTGGCTTGTCTATTGATTACGCTATGATCACCGGTTGATTGTTTGTTGATCGAGCTTGTCGGGATCACCTCAATAGGATGTTAATCTTTCATGATTGAGCCTCGCTCTAATAAAAATTGTAGAGTTCGATATCCTCAACCGAAATGTTTGCCAAGTGGCAGAGAAGTAGTTTATTGGGTGATGGTGGTGGGAGAAATAACATAGAAAAATAAACACAAGAAATTAGAATGGCCCGACTTTCTAAACCAAAGCTTACATCCACTACCTTAACTTCCTCACTAAGGATTTCCAAATTCACTAGAATTTCTTCCCCTTTTCAAGGCTTAGGAGGCAACCCTTACAACCTAGACTTAATCCCCCAAATCTAGAAACCAAAGCTTTCATCCCAAATCTTTGGGAACCTCTTTTTACAATAAAAATAAAAGCAAACTGAATTCCCTCTCACAAGGTATGTGTTTGCACTCTAAAGCTCTCACCCAAAACCTAATACACTTGAGCATACATTGACAATTTAGCTTACAAGTGTTTATCTATACAAAAATATACAATTTAAGCACTAAGACACTTTTTCAATCATAATGATGTTGGCTTGTTGATCATTACTTGTTCCAAGTGCTTAAAAGGTCCTTTATGCTCCCAAATGAGTTCCAAGCTATTGGTGACCGTTGGGACTGAATTGGAGCTGTTGGGACTGATTTTCATGTTGAATTTCCACTTCTGGGCACTCCCGTATTGGTACGCGAGATGTTAGTACTGGTACGCCTACTTTGGGAAATAGCTGATGTGCTTTGATCAGCCTTTGCATATCGATACGCCTAACAGTCATATCGGTATGGTCCATCATGAAAATAATCGTTGGGGGTTGATTTGAAAGCATGGATCAGTACGCGTATAAGCATATCGAAATATCCCTCTCCGTATCGGTACGACTAAGCATGTACCGTTACGGAGAGGGCTGTTTCGATACGCTTATATGCGTACCGATCCCTGCTTTCAAATCAACCCCCAACAGTTATTTTCATGACAGGCCATACCGATACGAATGTTAGGCGTATCGATATGCAAAGGGTGATCAAAGCACATCGGCTATTTCCCCTGTACCGGTACGGGTTTTTTTTACTAAAAAATTATTGTAGCTAACACCCTAAAAAGTATCGATACTGTGTATACCGTATCGGTACGGGCTTGAGAAAATCACTAGTTTCGCTAATTAAAATCATTTTAAGACATGCCAAAAAGCATTAAATCATTTTCAAACATATTTTCAAGTTGTTTGGAGTGTAATACAAGTTTGCAAAATATTCAAACAAGTCCAAAAACATTTTTCAAAATATTATATTAAAACAAATATCCTAATAGCACCCCGAAAGAACATGTATATAATCAAAAAAATACGTAGAACTTAAAGATCGTTTCGACAATCAAATTGGTTAAACTCGACAAAAAAATGACAATGTTGTTTTGCTGACGAAACATAATTTTCCCTTTTATTAGGGTCTGTTTGTTTGAAAGAAAATATTTTACAGAAAATATTTTTAGCGTTTCCCTTTGTTTGGTTGAAGAAAAAGGAAAATGTTAATATAAAATGTTCTACAAGTCAAAGGAAAAATGATTTATTCTCCTGTAAAACGACATACGAAGTAAAAAAGGGTAAGTTGATTTACAACCCATACTTCACTCTTTCTGCTCTTAAAAGACAAAAGCATCCAAGACATACAATCACCGACATCTTCTTAGGTAATCTGTCTCAAATTTTTTTTACTTCCTCTTTATTCTTTCAATGGTTTGAATTTTCCTAACTCTTGAATTTTTTCTTCTATTTACAAACATAAAAATATATTTTGTCTCTTCTTCTTCTTCACTCTAAATTTACATATTGGGTTGTGTAATTTAGCATGCTAATTTGTTTCCTTAGTTGTTAATTTGATGAACTATCAAATCTAGAAAATCAAAATCAAGGTTCTAAACAAATTCTAGTGAAATTTAAACATGATTTTCTTGCTTTAAGTAAAATAGAGGTATTAGAAATTCAATTAGGAAGATAAATATTTCAGGTAAGGAGGCTTTAGTTATGCTAATCTCTGCAATTTTTGGATGATTCTGACATACTAAAAGCAGAAAAAAAATCAATTAATCACCAATTTTATATGTAATGGGGAGGATGGTGCGAAAGAGTAGTGCGTATTGAAACTCAAAATTAGAGTGGTTTAGATTTTGTTAAGATAGGGTTAGGCTGGTTCTAGTCCTTTGGGTTGTGCCAGTAAACATTAGGTTTGGAGCAGTGTGGGTTTTGTTTTGCTGGAGTTGTGTTGTTCGATTGGTTCGTTTAAAGCTTTTGGTTGTGAAAATGTTTGATGCTGTGTAAAAATAAATTAACTGAGTTGTCTGGAGGAGCTAGTAATCAATGTTTTAATTCAGTTCAAATTGCATTTTGTTTCTAGGGGGTCCAAAGTAGGCACAAAAACTTTAGTGGGGGTAGATGGTGATGAATTGTGATGTTTCTTTCTCATCCTTAGTGCTAAGATTTTTTAGATTGCTTTTCTCTAAGTAGTTGCTGAGAGCTTTAGTGTGGTCTAATGATAAGAGTAACTAATGGAGAACTAACATACTTCTAACATAGTCCAGAAAAAAATTTAAAAACATCTCTAAGTAAATATCTACCTTCTTTGCAGCTAGTTTAGATTGTTGCTCACTTTTGCACCAGTACAAACTTGAAAAAGCGTTAAAAGTTATTTAGTAAATCAAAGATTGAACAATGTTACACTGGAGCTAGTTATTTACTAAACAATTTTGACACGAAAATTTTCACACAACCAATAACTGCACTAGTATATTATTAACAAGTATTTAACTATCATTAACATACCTTAGTTGGTGAATTATCTAAGAAACATTTGGCATCTGATTAAATTGTTCTATCACATTATATAATTTATGTTCATATTGTTATTGCAGGCAGAAGCTAAATCACTTTAAAATTTAAGGAATTTTTTTCATTGAAAAACGAGGTATGTTTTTTTTTAATATTTGAATCTTTTATTCTACGTTCATGGAACTGATGCATTATTTATGGTATTAGAACTTCTATAGATGTTGGCCTTTTTTATGGTTTCTATTGATGGTTTCTAAAGAAAAATGTTAGCATAAATAACAAACCACAATAACAACATAATGAATGTAGGTGATCCATATTCGTTATCTCTTTATTCTAAATTTCAAGTATTCATGAGTTATTATTATTATTTCTTTGTAGATGGATCATAATTTTGTTCATATGGAAATAGTGGGAGTCGCTGCTTCGACATTACCTTTTGGGGCTCTTTGGATCAAAAGATTAAAATCTAAAAAGCAAATAACTCGTGAATGTCATGTGAACAGAGATTATGAAAGAGAAAACTATATCAATAGTATTTTATATATATGTGACCAGAACTGTATTGATATAATACGGATGTAACCAATAGCGTTTTTAAATTTTTGTGACACCCTTACTAGGAACAATTTGTTACAGTCGACAAGATCGATGAATGTTAGGGGGCAAGTTATCATATTTTTACATATAATTGGTCATAATGTAAGGTTTCGAGTGATTGGATAAAGATATTATAGATCACTTGAGACAATTCATTGTTACTTTAGGAATGTGTTGAGAGCTATTTTGAAATTATATAAAACAGTCATTAAATTACTAGATGAGTCAAACCAAAATTTTACCCATATTTTAAAAATTGTGTGAGAGCATTAGATGGAACTCATGTTCGTGCATCCGTTCCGCCCATCACCCAAGGAAGATTTCTTAGTCGTAAAGGAAGAACGACACATAATGTATTGGTTGTCATTACCTTTAATTTGAAATTTACTTATGTTCTAGCTGGTTGGGAAGGAAGTGCGCATGATTCTCGTATTTTAACTGATGTACTTACACATCCAAGAGGATTTAGTATTCTAGAAGGTTATATTTAGCATTAATTATACAAAATAGATATTAAAGTAAAGTCATAATATTTTAATTAATAATAATATTTCCTTAACTTGTAGGTAAATATTATCTTGTTGGTGCTGTATATGGCATTCGAAATGGAATTCTTTCTCCATATCGTGGTGTTCGATATCATTTAAAAGAGTTTAGCAATCCTCGTTTAGAAAATACAAGGGAACTCTTTAATCTTCGTCACTCGTCATTGCAAACCACTGTTGAACGAGTTTTTGAAATTTTAAAGAAACATTTTCGTGTCTTAGACGCTGAACCATTTTGGAATTTTCAAACACAAGTAGATGTAGCCTTAGCTTTTAATATCATTCATTATCATATAATGGGAGTTGATCCTAATGACTCGATTAGTGAAGGATTATATGAGGAACCCGAGTCTAATTTGATAACTTCAACTAATATACAACAAGAAGAGAGAGAGAGGAAGCTAGAGAATGGGCTATTAAGAGAGATGAAATTACACAAGCTATGTAGAGTGACTATATAGGTAGAAATATTAATTTAGTTTAGAATGTTTTGTTGAATTTTCTATGTTTTGTATTTTGAATATTGAAATTGTAATGTTTTAAGTTGAATAATGAAATGCAATGTTTTAAGTTTGTTGAATATTGAAACTGTAATGCCTCAAGTTTGTTGGATATTGAAATTGTAATATTTTAGATTTGTTGAATATTGAAATTATTATGTTTTAAGTTTGTTGGTTATTGCAAGTGTTATGTTTTTAGTTTATTGGATAAATAAACTGTTACGGTATTTGAAAATGTAATGTTTTAGATTTGTTGGATATTTTATAACTTACATAATTACTTTTTTTATGATTTTGATGTAGCAATGAGTAATACTAAATCAAGTAAAGCTGGAGGCACATCAAAAAACTTCAAATGGAAAAAACCAATGGAACATCTTTTCCTTGAAATACTCGCAGAGGAGGCGCAAAATGGGAATAAACCATCTAATACTTTCAGGACAGATTCTATAAAACGAGTTGCTACGACTATTTCTGAAAAATTTCAAGTCCTGTGTGACGCTAAACATGTGAAAATTCATTTGAGGACCGTAAAAAATACATGGAAAACTATATGTGCAATTCGTGAAGAAAGTGGATTGGGATGGGATTACAACATGAAAATGATAATATGTGACAAAGTGACATATGAAGTTGCAGTGACGGTAATCTTTATTTATTTTTATTTTAATTTATTAAAGTTATATTTTACTTTATACTAATTGTCTATATTTCTAACAGCCCAACCCGAAATATGTGCCATTTTTAACAAAAAAATTGACTAATATGATGAGATGGCTTTAGTTGTCGGACATGATATGTCAATAGGGAGCTTTGCCAAAACATTTGCCGGCATAAACTTGGATAATGCTATTGAATGTTGAATGTTGTTCAAATTCGACACTGAAGATGTCAATGAAGAAAGAAAAAAAGTATTTCATCCAGAACATCAAAACGTAAAAGAAAAAAATCTCCACGAAAGTGTCGATGATGGTCACATCCAAACTGTAAGTGAGAAACTTGGTGAGATTGCTGAAGCTTTGAAATTTTTTACTGAAGATAAAACATCACGTCTTTTCAAAGAAGTGATGTCAATGGAGAATGAGGGTTTCGATGACTACTTTCTTTGCAATGTGTTTTATTTTTTAGCCAAAAATGAGGATGAGGCCAAAATTTTCGTGGCTAAAAATACGAAATATAAAAAAATTTCTTTAAAAGTATACCCAAGATTAAAGGTGTGTTTTAATGTGGTGTAATCCTAATCATGCACTTAGACTATATTTTGATCATATTGTGTTGTAGTACTAATTATGCACTTTGATATTATCGTTGGTTAAATGTGTTGTTGTACGAATTATATAGTTGAACAATATGGTTATCTTATTATGGTGTAGTACTGATTATGTTCTAGGATAATATTATTTTTAATTTTTTTATTGGCAAAAGAGTGTGATTTTATTAATAAGTATTATACAGTGCCATCACACTCCATGGCCTCATTAAAAACCTCACTACACCTAAATGGAGGAAAAGAGAACCGGGGAGTATGAGATAAAGAACAAACGCTAAAAACAAACGAACAAACACGAAAAAACTAAATCAAGAAACCAAAACACAAAACATTCACGCTAGCATGAAAAACCAAGATGTACGGTCAACACCACCCCTCGCCAAAGAGACACCCAAGTAATTCTCTTCTCGATAAAAGCATGAATACATGAGCTCAACAATAACCCCCCTCGGATGCAATTTCCAGGCCAAAAGATGTCGTCAAGCACCAACAAAAAAATGGTCCGATGTTGCGTGTTTCCATACTATTCGATCCTCACACTTTGAACAAACAACACCACGCCACTCTATCGACACAAAGGAAAACACGCACCACAGCCAATGAATAATTCCACCATACCTCGTTGTAGATTACCACACCACATATCGCCTAACAAACTCGCTTGATCCCCTCCCACACACGGTACGCATACTCCTACTATACCACAAAAACAAACATCCAAGAACCGAGCAAATCTGTCTCCTCTCTCGAATGTCAAAAATATCCGAAGAAGACGTATACACATAAACAAAATCATTCGTAAATCATATCTTATTCACCATTCCATCAATTGATGTCTTTAATTTAGTCACATATAAATGATCACCGCACACCTTTGTTGTCGCAAAAAGCGTTGAATTGATTTACGCTTCAAACGCTGACCCAATCCCTCTCACATTCCACGACCACAAACTCAACGATCTTCGCAATTATTATCGTTCTCGCGCTTCACTCATACGCGCGATATCCTTTACAATGTCTTGTTCGTTTCCAATTGTTTTCACCCCAATCAGTTTACCCAATTTTAATGTTTCCTCCGCTTCTCTTAAAATAATCCGTTTCCGGTTATAGAAGTCTGAATCTGGCAAAGAGCCATTAGCAATTACCTTTGATGTTTTTTGGTTTTTCTTCGGACGACCTCTGCCCTTTTTTACCAGCTTTGCTTCAGCCTCACCTCGCTCACCAGGCGATAAAAAACTCAGTTCGATTTCTGAAACCTGTCGTAACCTTCTAAACTCTCCATTGTATTCAATCGTTTGAGCCTTATTAGCCCTAGGAATTTCTATGCTTGACCCATCAACATGTGAGCTCAATTCATCAGCTACTAGTTCTTCGGCAACTAGTTCAGCACACGGTACTCCCACATTGTTTGGAAAAACATCAACCACAACATCACTCGGCAAAACATCTAGAATTTGCCAACTTTCCCCTTCACGATGGACAAAGCTTACGTCTTCATCTGCCATCCAACTTGCTGTGCTCATGACACGCAAATCCTCCCTCTTGTTTTCATTCCACATATGATCAATTTGGCTCGAACCCAGAGCCGAACAAGAGAAAGAATTGGGTACCACTGTATCATTTGCTGACCTCCCACTTATAGACACCTTAACCGGGCTGGATATATCCATGTTCAAATCCTCAGTACTCACTGTATCTTCCGAGCAGTTCGCCGCCTCACAACTACAATCACACTTAGGGCCAATCGCTTCCTCAATCTCTGTAACGCGAATTGTGAAGACGTTATCGTTAATGCACAAGTCCATTACTTTATCTATGTGTGAAATCCAGTCGGATTCGATCTGAAATCGACATCGTTTAAACGTCGAAGGCGCAAAAGTCTCAATGTCAATACGTACGAGTTCGCCCTAAATCGCTGCAATATTCTGAAATGTTTCTTCAGACCATCCATGCATAGGAATTCCACTTACTAAAAGCCATACCCTTCGATTCGGTAAAAATGATGTAGGCGACCATTCAATTAAATTTTCAAACCATGTTTCTAGACGCCTAGTCTCCAAAATTCTCTTCCTCGATTCTTTATCTTCAAACATGAATAATACAAGAGAGCCCGCAACTCGCATCAATGTAAAACCTGTCAATTTCGCCTTTGTAATATCATTTGCAAGATCCGCTATTTGGCTGGGTTGACGGCAAAAACCCAAAGCGCAATTCTGTAAAATTTCCCATTTATCGGCATTAACAACCCCATTCACGCATTTGCGTTTCTCTTCCACTCTAGATTGCTCTTTCGCTGTGATCCGATCATCACCATCCTCATCCTTGTTAAGTCGCCTCACTGGATTCCTTTTGGAATTGTCCGTATGATCATGAACATCCCACTGTTTGTGGATCTCCTTGTTCGTCCTTGAATCAGTGTTATCACGTTTTCTTCTCCAAAATGTATCCCTAGTCTCCCTTTGCGCCATCATTACCTTTAATTTGTATCCGTAAAGCCGAAAGCCATGAAAACGCTCTATGATTCGATATGCATCTGCCTTTGACCCCAAACGTACAAATCCAAATATGGTTCCATCTCTCGCTCTCTTTCTTGGTACAAACACATCCACAACCACTCCATGTCTGTTGAAAACTTACCAAACGCCTGCCAGTGTAGTTGCTCTGGCAAGTTTGATACAAAAACCGTCCAAACTCTTTGAATATGATTTCCCGAGCTCGTTTTCCTCACCATTAAGGTTGCGTGCGCGCCTCTAATTCTTACTTGAAATTTCAATTGTGCACACAGTTTTATTCAGAAATATTCACAAACACATGGTGTGCACACATCAAATCCAATCCATTTTCACTTCTCATGCAAAATATGAATGCAAGCGTTGATACACAAGGTTTCGTAGTCTCCAAGTGCAAACCAGAGACAGTGAATCGCGTTGCTGATTGGTGTTGCGGTACTATGCAAGACACGTAGACATATTGCTATAACATTTTATTATCAGCATAAAGTTGAGTGGTTTCCTAAGAGTCGAAAATTATATCTTATCATTTTTAATGTGTTGTAAAACCAATTATGTATTTGAATAATATTGTTTTTAATGTGTTATAATATTATGTACTTTTAGATAATATTGTGATATTATTGTTTTAACGTGGTGTGATACTAATTTTATATTTTGATAATATTATGTGATGGAGTATATATTTGTTCATTTTCAATGTAGGTATGGACGAATCACATATTTTTTAAAAATCAAGAAAATTTATAATCTGTTCTTTTTTGGAATTTTTATTTTTTTCATTTTTAAGAATACTAATCCTTTCATTTTCTTGTCTTAATTTTGTTTTTTTTGTTTTTTCCTTTGCATTTGCATCTAATATTTAGAAGGGGTCGATTCTGAAGCACGTTGCTCAATTAGAAAAAAACTTTTGTCATGGATGGAAGGTACCTAAAGAAAGAGGAAGACAATGCGGATGCACGATGATCACGATGAAGAAATACCAAAGTATGCTCACATCAGTACCGAGCAGAATATCGTGCACAAGCTGAAAGTGCTATGGGACTATTTTTGGCCGTAAAACCAAGGAGTTATTGCAAAATGAAGAATTTGAAGATGATCATTGGTCCACTTTACTTAGGGGCAATGTCAAAAGGACCCAGAAGAGAAACGAGTTCGACAGGAGTATCACATCCTAAATTGAAAACATAGTTGAGCATGTGACGATGATAAAAGCTACATTTCTTTGCCCCCACGTCATACTGATAGGGGAGGTAGGACCAAGGCTCCAAAGGCTGATTGAAGAAATAGAGGAATTGGGTGCTCAGACTGAGACATATTCGTAGGACCTTTGTTATCGAATGAAGGCTATTTCTAGAACAATACCTTAATGGAATCGATGGCCCTTCGCTTGCATTCATGCATTTGCATTTTTTTGTTTCTTGCATTTATGTTGTAATCGTTGCATACATTCACACCAATCACATGACAGAATTTTAAAAATAGAAAAAACATCTCACAAATACGGTACTCGTTCTCAGTCTAGAGCAATGGTCATGGAAGACAGATTGGAAACTTTGGAGAATAGCCACAAGGGTACCCACGATAGAATCGATAAAATGGAGGAAGAATTGAAGGAAGAAATTGCACGAGCCCAAAGAAACAATATCCACCAAATAGCGGCCATGTTGGGTTTCAAAGACTCGGAAAGTGGAAAGGCAGTTGAAGTCGTTGATGTTTTGTCACCCCAGCCTAGGATGACTAGTCATACATTTCCATCGAATAAGAGGTTCCAAATCCATACAACAGAAACCTCAGCTAATACTCCGACAAGGTCTAGGATGAATCATGTGGAAAATCAAGGCATTGAGGTGCAGGATCTCCATAAGGCAGCCGATAGGTCTAGAATGAATAAGAAGCTAGAAGATCAATGTGACAGGCTCGAGGAGATCATCAAAGCCTTAAAAGTAAGAAGTGTCTATGGTGGTGTAGATGCGAGAGATCTAAGTCTGGTGCCTGACTTGGTGGTTCCTCCAAAATTCAAAGCTCATGACTTCAAGAAGTATGATGGGACGACTTGCTCTTCGGCGCACTTGACCATGTACTATCGAAGAATTTCACAATACTTGGAAAACGAGAAGTTACTGATCTACTGTTTCCAGGACAGTCTATCGGGGTCTTTTACCCGATGGTATACTCAACTGAGTCGGGTCAACATAGGAACATGGAAAGATATGTCAAGAGATTTCCTCAAATAGTATGAGTATGTGACAGAAATGGTCCCAAGCAAGTTCATACTGCAAGATATGGAACAAGGGCCCGACGAGAGATTTCGCCAGTATGCCCAGAGGTGGCAAGATATGGCAACCCAAATACAACCTCCACTGTTAGAAAATGAGCTTACTCCAATGTTTTTGGAGACTCTAAATGGTCCCTTCTATGACTATATGTTAAACCGCATCACCGAAGGTTTTGCAGACATGGTCATGAATGGAGAGTTGATATTGGCGACCATCAGAAGTGGAATACTTGAGAGAGAAGAATATGATAAGCACCCATAACTTGAACTACTCAAGCATGGCTAGACTTCATGCCCTCCTGGAATAATGCTTCACAACTTAATAATAGAGGATTTTCTCGAACATTGTTGTGGCATACCTAGAACCACCCTTTTGCTTTTGACCGCGAGTATTAGGGATCTTTTGTTAGGGCTTCCATGTTAATCTACTTGTCTAAAGATGCATTTTTTCTTTATTTTCTCAAGTGGCAAACATTTCTCATTTTTATTCGTTTTCCCATACGTCTTTCTGGCAGAGCCCTTATTATTAATTGTATGCATGATTCTTGATCTAATCTCAAGATAGAGGAGCAAAAAGTGTGTTCAGGTTTAATGAGGAAATTCCATATACAGATTATAAGTGAATTTTTCTCACAAACATTGTTGTTAGGGTCATTGAATAAAGTGATAACTCTAAAACATCTACCAAATAAAGATTGCTTCTCTTCGACGATGTTTGTGTGTGATATGACATTTGGCGTTCCTTCATTTCCCTTAATGATTAAGAAAATAAAAATCCATTGTTGTCCCCCTTTGAGCTTGATATTTTTCTTTGATTAAAACCCTAACCAAGGATCACTCCCCACTCTAGGGAAAAGAGGATGAAAAGATGTTTGCAAGCAAAGGAAAAACACGACAGATTAAGAAAATGTCTTAAATTTGGAATAAAAGGGACATAAAAAGAAAAAGAAAAAAGGAAGAAAAATGAGAATGAAAAGAGAAATAATGAAAAAGAGAAGAAAAGAGGGAAAAGGAGAAGAAAAGAAAAAAGAAGAAATAAAAGCTGAGGTACAAAGGAAATTTTGAAACAAATCCTTCAAATGGGACATGTGCTAGAAAAGGAAATGAACTCTAGGTGAAAACCCAAAATGGGCAGTCTAGAGTGATCCAACGAAAAAGAATGAAAATTTCATCAGGAAAAGTAGATCCTTGGTTTAATCACCCTTAAACATGTATTTGAGCCTATATATCCTTTTCTTGCTAACCCGAGCATAGCGTATATTATAGGCCTTAAAAGACCATTTGGATCACACATAAATATTTGAGAAAAATGAGTTTGTCTTCAGAACACATTCCACCTAATTGAGTTAACATTTCTTAAGGGACCTCGAAAGTTCTAATGTCTGGATTAGATTAGAAAAGAGAGAAATTTAAAATTTGGGGAGTGAGTGAATAAAAGAGAGCCACCTAACAGTGGGAAAATGTCCGTTTGATGGATTCATGAATCGTTCATACTATGAATTTTGGGGCATATGCTCTTTTTCGTGTTTGCCATGACTTCTTTTTTTAAATTCCCATTTCCAGCCTTTTCTTGCGTCTTAAAAGTAGGCTGACATAGAATCATGAAAATTACCAAAAGATTTCTTGGTATTGATCTAACCGTATGGAACCAGGAATGAATGCTTTCCAACGCTCCAGGGAAGAATGAAGTGGCTGACGGTTGAACTCCAGTTTTAACGAGGGTATCACCTTACATGAGAATGAAAAAAAGGAAGAAAAAACATGTGTCAAAGAGTTTTAAGTGGACCGGGTTGTCGAGGAAGATCCGCACATAAGATGTAAGATCCCTAAAGTATGAAAAGGGGATAGAATTACGCCCATAGGGAAAACTGCGCCACCAATTGGGATAGTTTACAATGATTTAAGGCCCTAAGCATTGATAAGCGCGAGAGAAATATATTAAAGCGCCAACATCATTCAAAGACATTTAAGGTGGAAATAAGCTTTGTTGGAAGATTTTGGATGGAAACGCTTCAAAGTACCCTGCAGGGGCAAGAATTTTAGAGCACACTAGAAGTTGTGAAGGCGATCGACAATGATTAAGGTAGCGTGTTTGCTGAACCTTTTCCTATGGTGTTGAAGAGTGTAAAGACAAAAGAACAATCCTTCAAATTGGAAGTTCAAGATAACTGTATTGAGTGAAAAAATATGCAAAGATCAGAGGTCTTCATAGATCAAAGCAATACAGTGGTGAGATCCAACTGGCTATCTGGATTGAGCGAGCAAACATGTGGATTCAAAAAACCAAAGGAAATTAATTCTGAGTAAAAGGAATTTTTAAAAAAAAGCAAAAGAAAAGGCATGCATTCATGACTAGGCATCCTTTAGGGGCATGTTCATCATAGTCATAACATTTATTAAAGTTTTTCCAGGTATGAAACCAACCTATTTATTCGGGCTTGAGGAGAATAGAACCTGCTTATTCATCCGAGCATGATGAGGATGAAACTTTTTTTTCAGTCGGCTTATCTATTCAAGCATGAAGAGAATAGAATCTACTTATTCATCCGAGCATGAGGAGGATGGAACCTTTTTTTAGAATCTGCCTATCTATTCGAGCCTGAGGTGAATAGAACCCGCCTATTCGTTCAGGCATAAGGAGAATGAAACCCGCCTATCTATTCGGGCTTGAGGAGAATAGAACCTTCTTATTCATCCGAGCATGAGGAGGATCGGGCCTTTTTTTAGTATGCTTATCTATTCGGGATTAAGGAGAATAAAACCGACCTATCCATTCTGGTCTAATGAGAATGGAAATCTGTTTCAATGATCAATGAGTTGGTGAAAATCAATGTCTTTTTGTCTTTGCTCTATCCCTGTTTCACCGGAATGAACAAAGAGGGGCAACTGTTGTCACTGAATTTTCACATTTTTTTTTATATATTTGTATATATTTTATCACCATTATCATCATCATCATCATCATATAGTATTAGTCTTATTATTAAAACCTAAAAAACTAAAAGTTCACTTAGTTTAAATAATATCTCTTTCAAATAAATATGAGTCTATTTTAATTAAATAAAAAACCCAATATTACATCAGTGGCCCATTTGGCCAAATAATAAAATCTAGCTAACCCTTATTATTCTTCATGTACAACAAGCGTGGAGAACATGCAACCACGTAAGAGTTTAATCACAAAGCATCAAGCCCTATGGCCAGTTCTACTAATCTTAACAATATTGTATATTCAATTAATCCAAAGCCATACAAATTAAATGCTCATCATCGGATATCCTCAATTTATTCATAAGACTGTCTTTAAGCTAAACAAAATTCCATAGAAAAAAAATTGTTCCTAACTACAAATGCAAATGTCTAACTATGGGAACTAAATCCCCCCAAACTTGAAGGATGCAGTGTTCTCAATGCATGGTAAGGAAACTAACTAAACTAAAAATGAAATGCAAATGCGAGGTACCTCTCCATGGTCCTACTTTAGTGTTGCCGCCTTGGTTTTCTTATGCTTGATACGCTTCTTCTTAAGCGCGAAAATGAGCTCATCACCCTCGGTTGGTTGTGGTGGTGGGACTTGCTCATCCTGACCATCCTGGTCCAGATGGTCATGCTGGTTGTCCCAAGTGTTACTCTTCTTAGTAGGAGTGTTCCAAACATGACCGACAGAGCACTTCTGGCAACGACTAGTTCTCGCTGTGGCATCTGGTGTCTGAGCTAGTGCAGAGGTAGGAGTGTCACCAGCCATCTCCTCATCGTCACTCTCAATGGTGGCGGGGTCATCATCATGGGTTTCAGTTGGTGGGGATTCCATTGAGGCCTTTCCTTTGCTCTACCTCATCGGGAGATGACTTTCTGTGGCATCAGTAGGGGTTGGCTCTTGTGTAGCTGGCTCTGATTGTGCAGGGGTCGAACGCGTGGTAGATGTTCTCTTGGTTGCATGAGTAGTACGTTGGGCAGTGGTTGTCTTTATGCAGGAGGGGTCCTTTTGGTAGTGAATATAGCCTCAGGAAAGGGTGGAAATTTTTTGTTCATGTGTGGCAGCATCTCCTTAAAGTAGTAGTTCATCATCTCATTCGTGTCCTTGACATACTTGAAAAAGGTATTCAAGTTGCTGCACATCTCGTCCATCTCTTCCTTCATGTGTCTAGTGGAGGCTGCCAAAGAGGCAATCCTCGCCGCAGCAACAGTCTTTGCTCCACCCTTCACAGTTTCTGTCGGGGCATCTTCATCAAATCCTTTCAGCGCAGGGATCTGGTCAGGGGCTAGTCCACTTTTTCCCTTTGTGCATCGCATCTTCTTCTAGGTCTTCATAAACTTCATTCTTTTGGCAGAGGGTCGTAATCAGGTTAGGGAAGATTAGAGGGCTTGACTTCCTCTTCAAACATGCATAAACTTCGTTAATGATTACCTTCCCCACATCGATTGGTATTGCATTTAAAATGGAGTGCAAGAGGAGTATTCTACTTAGGGACACAGTCGAGTTGTGGGAGGTTGGCATTAAGTAGATTTTTAGGTAGTGGTTGGGTCCAACTCAGTTCTCGTAAAGCATAAGTCCTCAAGGACTTTCTTATTCGTTTGTGCATCCATGGCTTCAGTAATGGATATGTGCTGGTCGGCTACATTTTTCAAGCCATAAAATTTGTTTATCGCCGTGGTGGTAAACTTGATTTGGTCCTTCCGTATGAACACACTGGACTGGGTGGGGCTTGTGAGGTGAGCATAGAACTACCTCACCAATGGGATTGAGATGTTGCCTGGGTGCTTGATGAAGGATTCCCAGCCTTGCTTGGTGATAACTTCCATCACCTTTAGGTCGAAGCGTTCCTCGCCCTCTGAAGGAAAAGAGAACCCTTGTTCAGGGAAGACTTTTCTTTCCTTGATTTGTTGGAAGCGAAGCTTGCATGCTTCATCTTGCTTATCTCAATGGACGGGTGGGTTTGTGCACTACTGGAGGCGCCAGTGGTGTTCTTGCAACGAACCATGGTTGAAGGAAGGGGTAAGGATTTTTGGGACGATTAGGGGTTTTGGTTGAAGTCCGGTTGAAGGAGATTAAGAAGAAGAAAGGTTTAGGAAATATAATGAAGCATAGTAAAAAGGGTTATGAAAGAGGTGGTGTGTTTAATGAAAAAAAAACTATCACAAGTAATTGATGAGAGAAAGTGGATGTGGCATTTATGAGGCGTAGGGAAGATGAGAGATGTGATGAGTTTTTAATGCAAAGTGAAAAGTGGGAAAGATAATCTGAAAAGGTAATGATGGGGTAGGGTTTTGAAAATTAAATGGATATAAATCCCCCTTTTTTTGCCTTTTTAATGCCGTCCAAAATCCTTGGAAAAGTTGGGCTTTTTCTACTTCAATGATGTGAAGACAAACCCTAACCCTAATTGAAAAGAATGTTTCTTCCTTAAATCAAGGACTCGCGTGACACCTACAGCTATGGGAAGTAATCTGACATGGGGTGATAAAGAAAAATAAAAAGCATAACATTAAATAAAGAACTAAAAGACAAAGGGAAAAAAGATAAATATAATTATTTATGAACACATGAAATAGAAAAATGCTATAGCAAAATAGAAAGAGTGATGGGGTTTCAAACTCTTTTGGATCATGAAGAAGAAAGGAGGACTTGTCACGTAGGATCGGGGCTCCATTGTAAACCTTCAATCTTTGGCCATTGACCTTGAAAACTGTGTCATTGTCAAGGTTCTTGATGTCCACCACACCATGAGGATAAACATTGTGAATTAGAAAAGGGCCTGACCATTGTGATTTGAGCTTTCTAGGGAATAACTTGAGCCTAGAGTTTTAGAGGAGCACTTGTTAGCCTTTTGAGAAATGTCATGGAAAAAGATGTTTGTCATGCCACTTTTTTGTTTTCTCCTTGTACAAGCGAACATTCTCATAAGCTTGGGCTATAAACTCATCCATCTCATTCAGCTCCAACAACTTTCTTTCTCCAGCAAACTGGGCATCCATATTGAGCTTTTTAATGGCCCAATACGCCCTGTGTTCTAGCTCAACGGGAAGGTGACATGCCTTGCCATAGACAAGCTTGAATGGGGACATTCCTAGGGGTGTCTTCAAAGCTATTCGATAAGCCCACAAGGCTTCATCAAGTCTTGGAGATCAATCTTTCCTCTTGGGGTTGACCACCTTCTCTAGTATTTGTTTAATCTCACGATTGGATATTTCAGCTTGGCTATTGGTCTAGGGATGATATGCCGTAGCAATTTTGTGTCTCACCCCATATCTTTGTAATGCTATGGCAATGAGCTTGTTGTTGAAGTGAGTTCCCTCATCACTTATGATAGATCTTGGGGCTCTAAATCTAGTGAAGATGTTCTTGTGAAGGAACTTCATAACAGTCTTGGAGTCATTCTTCAGTGTAGCCACTTCTTCGACCCATTTTGACACGTAATCCACATCTAACAAGTTGTAGAGATCTCCAAAAGATTAAGGGAATGGTCCCATGATATCTATCTCCCATACACCAAAGATTTCCACCTCCAAGATGCATTGCAATGGTATTTCATGCCTCCGAGATATGTTTCCCATCCTTTGGCATCTGTCACAAGCCTTGCAAAATTCATGTGCATCCTTGAAGAGTGTGGGTCAATAGAATCCTGATTGCAGGACCTTTGCAGCAGCTCTAGCTCCTCCAAAATGGCCTCCACACAAGGATGAATGACAATGGAATATGATCTCCTTTTGCTCCTCTTTAGGGACACATCTTCGAATCATTTGGTCGGCACATTTCTTGAACAAATAAGGCTCGTCCCAAAAATAGAACCGCACATCATGTCTGAATTTTATTCTTCCATGTCTATTCAAATTAGGAGGTAAAATACCGTTAATGAGAAAGTTAATAATATCAGCATACCACGGAATTTCCACAGCAAATAATATTTTTCTCATCGAGAAAGTCCTCCTTAATTTCTAGCTCATCATTGCATTCAACATTGTTTTCTAGCCTAGAAAGATGATAATCATCTTGATTTTCCGTGCCCTTTCTATCCCTAACCTCTAAATCAAATTCTTGTAAGAGAAGTATCCACCTAATAAGTCTAAGTTTAACATCCTTTTTAGTCACTAAGTACTTAATAACTGAATGATCTGTATGTACAATGACTTTAGTGCCTATCAAGTATGCTCTAAACTTATCAATTGCAAATACAAAAGCCAACAATTCTTTTTCAGTGGTTGTGTAATTGATTTGTGCATCATTTAAACTGAGGCTAACACAATAAATAACATGAAAGATTTTACCTCAGCATTGTCCAAGTGTTGCCCTCACTGCATAGTCACTTGCATCACACTTGAGCTCGAATGATGAGGTCCAATCTAGGGGAACGAATATAGGTGCTGAGATAAGTTTCTATTTGAGTTCCTTGAATGCTCTATAGAAAACATCATCAAATATGAAAGGCTGGTTTTGTTGTAGCAAAGTGCATAGTGGCTTGGAGCTCTTGGAGAAGTCCTTGATGAACCTCCTATAGAAGCTTGCATAGCCCAAGAAACTCCGAATGCCCTTCACGGTGGTGGGAGGAGATAATTTTTCAATCACTTCAACCTTAGCTTTGTCCATCTCTATCCCTTTTTGCGAGATCTTATGGCTTAGAACAGTCCCTTTGGTCACCATAAAATGACACGTCTCCCAGTTGAGGACTAAGTGCGCTTCTTCAAATATCTTGAGCACCTTTGCCAAGTTGCCCAAGCATGAGTCGAATTCATCTCCGGAGACTGAGAAATCATCCATGAATATCACCAAGAAATCTTCAAATATGTCCGAGAAGATGTCTAAAATGCATCTTTGGAAGGTAGCTGGAGCGTTGCAAAGTCCAAAGGGCATCCTCCTAAAGGCGTAAGTACCATAGGGGCATGTGAAGGTTGTCTTCTCTTGATCTTCTGGCGCTATAGCAATCTGGTTATACCCTTAGTATTCATCGAGGAAACAATAAAAGGATTTGCCCGCAAATCGATCTAGCATTTGATCAATGAATGGGAAAGGAAAAATGGTCCTTCTTGTTTCACTTGTTGAGCTTCCGATATTACATGCAAATCCTTCACCCCGTGACGGTCCTTGTTGGTAAGAGTTCATTGTTCTCATTGCACACCATGGTCATGCCTCCTTTCTTTGGTACACATTGCTCCAAGCTGACCCAAGAACTTTTGGATATCGGGTAAATAACTCCAACATCGAGCCACTTGATTATCTTCTTCATCACCACCCTCTTCATAATTGGATTTAGCCTTCTTTGGGGTTCAACAAAATTGTTGTGGCATTCATCAAGAAAAAAATTGTGCCTACAAATAGTAGGGCTTATGCTCTTCAAGTCATCCATAGTCCAACCTAAAGAATTTTTATGTTGAGATAACACATTTATCAAGCTACGTTCTTGTTCAAGTTTAAGACTAGAAGAGATTATCACAGGCAAAGTCTCATTGGAACCCAAATAAGAATATTTAAGGTGTGATGGTAAGGACTTTAATTCTAATGTGGGCGCATGCTCAAGTGAGGGTTTTGGAGGAATAAATTCAGCAAAATCTAAAGGTTCAAATTGCGTACCTGGTCCAGCTATAAGTAAGCTAGATTGATGCACCTCCATTGGGAAGTCTTCATTGTCATCTTCATTGAGCTGCATATAGTCCTTAATCTGCGGAAATTTGCTGTAGCAAAATTCTGCAACTTCCTTTTCTACTATAGAATCCATGCCTTGAAGACATTGACACTCCTCGTTATCATCCACATATTTGAGGGTGTTGAAGACATTTATCGTCACCCTCTGCTCAGCCATTCTCATGGTGAAGTGACCCTTTTCAAAGTCGATTAAAATTCGGTCGGTGACTAGGAACGGTCGCCCCAAAATAATAGGTGCATTATCATCTACTTTGCAATCTAGAATGAGAAAGTCGGCTGGAAAAACAAATTTTTCCACCTTTACCACAACATCTTAGATCCTCCTGATGCTCACGTAAAAGTGCCCTGCAATAGTGCAAGTGTACATGTCTCAAGTAATATAATGATAAGTATATTGAATATTGTCTCCACAGGGACTGGACTAGCCTTTTGACCCTACTTCCTCGCACTACAAAATAAATAAAGTAAAAATACAAATTAATTGTTGGGTTTGGAGTAATCTAAAAATACTAAAACTAAAATAAGCCAAAAACTAAAGTAAAGAGAAATCAAGATGAGATAATGGGCCGAATTAAAATGTATCGTAGTGTGGAATCCTATTGTCTTGTCTCTGTCTTGAATGCAACAATACAAAATTGTCGTGGCAGTAACCTAAGACCCTGTCGCGGCCGCAATGGTCTTCACACAAATACAATAGTCTTCACACAATAAGCAAACCTTAACTTTATTGCATTAAGAACTTAAACAAATACAATAGTCTTCACACAACTAATAAACAAACTAATCCTAACCCTAAAGAAAATTAGAACATAATAAAAACTAGATCCTAAGCTAAGCTCTCTTCGTCTCTCTTCTTTGTTTCTCTCCCTTGATGATGGCGACAAGCCTCCTTTATATAGGAGAAGGTGTAGGCAAAAAACTTTTTTGGAGAGGAAGTTAAGTTGGACTTGGACTTTAACTTTATTAAAGAGGAGAATCTCTTTAATTTAATACATTATTCACTTTTGGCCAAAAGTCCAACTTTATCCTTCCTTCCATGTTTTCGTCCTCTTCTTGAGCTTTAACTGCCACACAAAGTGTGTAGAAAAATCTGACATTTAAAGCTTTACAAATCCACTACAACTTCGCCTGTTTTTCCCTCCAGCCAGTTGAGTAGTACACTATCGTGGCATGTCATTCTGCTGCCATGACATTGGTTTGGAACTGGATCTACTCCGCAAGGCTTCATTCTTCATAAACCAGCTTCCCTCAATAGAAGCTATCAGTTATGGCTTGGCTCGATCAGGGTCTGTTACTAGTTGGTTCTACCTCACCCTTTCTTTTTCTTTATTGCCGTCACGGCATCTCCTGCCCTGGCAACGTGCAAATCTGCAAAAGTGCCAAACATGCATGAAACAATACCTTTTTCATATAATAAACAACATATAAAGATCAAAGGCATAAATGATGAAATCAATGCATGAAGGTCCATAATGTAGCTCAAATGGGTGTAGGTGGAGTGGTAATTGCCATTTTAGAGAGTGAAAATATAGGATTTTTGGGCACTTATCACACCCCCAAACTTGAACTATTGCTTGTCCTCAAGCAATGCAAACCATCAATGGCCAAACCATAACTTTTATAAACCATCTCCTTGGTCTTACTTTTCCTTCTTCTCTCCAAACCTTAGCAAAGAATGCTCTGCTCTTAAGTCTTTGGATGCCTTAAGAATTCCCTGGAATCAAACTATAAGATTTGTGAGTGTCTGCATGCATTGTGAACAAGATGATTATCTGGGTTCTAATTAAATTCTTAAGCATTAAACTACTTAACTTGGATATTTTCTTTTCTTTTCTTTTCTCTTTTCTCTTCTTTTTTAAGCATTCTAACCTACTAGAACTAGTTTCGGGCACCTCTAGTGATTAGCCTAGAGCCGGTTTCGGGCACCTCTAGGGCTTCCTTAAGCTAGAGCCAGTGTTATGCACCTCTATGTTTTTACCCAAAATTTTATTTCTAAGCAAGTCTATGCCTTAAGTGTAATAGAACTCCTTAAATCATACAAGTCACAAAGGTGTTTTAAAGTTCTAATCTCATAATATGATCCTAAGTTGTCTTCCTTAAGCATCCTAAAATTAAAGGCTCTAAACAGTTCAAAGCTATGGTAAGAAGAGAGTTCTATTGCCAAGTAAGAGGATTAAAATTAAACTAAGGCAATTGATAGAAAGTACTACCGAGGTATAGGCAATGTTTGGTTAAGGCAATGCAGTAAAAACTTTTTTGGCAATTATTGAACAAAACTACATTTATATTTATATTGCCGCGGCATGGCTTTGCCGTGGCAACTGAACCTACACCCCCAAACTCGAATCAAGCATTGCCCACAATGCTTACATTGCATACATTAAGATAGGAAAAACTAGCATACAAAAAATATAAGGGCATTAAAAATAAGCGGTATAAAGAAGAGGAATTTAGATGGATGGTGATTTGGAAGCTTCATCTTCCTCGTCATTGTCACTCTACAATATCAGTCTCTTCGGTTTAGATGTCGCATGGTTGACTCGTTTGGATTCACGGGGTGGCTGGATGCGTGATGGTGCGGTGGGCTTTGCTGCCGGGGCAATAATTTTCTCGTCTTCTGAGTTTGGGCAGATTTCATCCTCGTTTGCTGCCATGCGTTTTAGTGACTCAAAGACATGGATGACAGTATGACCAGTGTCGGATCAATTGGAGGCAGCTCGGTATGGAGATCCGACAGGTGTGTCCAAGGGAGCCTTACTCTTGGCTTTGAGCGCTGCAGCAGATGGAGCTTCAAAGGCCACGCCAGTGTGGCAACATGAGTTCTTCTTCTTGGTGCTTTGGGTAGCTGTGGCGGCAAAGACGGCAGGAAAGGGTGGAAACAGGACCGTCTGGTCCCTCGTGTATGCCATAAACAGTTATTGGCGTCAGTCCATTTCCTCCAGCTTCTGCAGGATTTGATGAAGGTCGGGGCGTGTGTTTGGGGTGTCTAAGGCCTTGCATCTGAGTAGCCTGGATAGGATCGACTTTAGTGACATTCATTAGCTTGTGCTAGGAAGAATATCTGCCATGTTTGCTGGTTGATCTTGTTGAATAAGTAATGCTCGATGTCGTAATTTTGTTCGTTTGAGGCCTGGAATCCCTGTTCCTCCCACGCATACCGGGAGATGAAGTATTTTGGGAATCAATGTTCGACACCCGGTGGTGTGAAACAGGTATAAGTTTTGGTCGTGACAGTGCTGGAAGTTTCACCTCGGATTGCCATATGAAAGTATTGAGAGCAAAAGAGAGAAATAAATCTCGGAGAATCAAGGCAGTAAAAGAGAGTGATGAAGTGAAGAATAATGGAGAATAGTAGCCTTTATATAGAGTTTCAGCACATAATGCCGTTGGACTGCAAATCACGGTCGTGGAAATTTCTAGTCGTTACTAGCCATTTTCTGTCCGTTGCGGTTCCTGCCCGTTAAAAACTAGCCGTTGGGGTTATTGTAGCTCATTAGGCGGTAAATGTCGCGGTAGCTAACGGTTCTTTCTCGTAGACGTTTGTTCATCTCTTCTTCCTTTCTTGATCTCTATCCTAAAAATAAATAATAAAATAAAATTTTTATTCTTAAAAATATAGAAAATTCAAAAAAATAAAAATAAAAATAAGATAAAATATAGAGGGAAAAAGAGATTATTGCACTAAAGGAGTGCATGTGGATGCAGCTCCTAGAGTGTATTCTTCCTTATCTCGCATGATATTTGATCCCAAATGGGGTAGCAGCTAGTGCCTAGGATCTCCCGTTACAGTGTTGCGGTAGTTGTCCTGGTAGGGTCCTATGTGTTTGCCGTGGCATTGTGCACCTTCTACGTCGGGACAAGTTGGTTCTTTGTTGAGACCTGGTTTCCTTGTGGCCTGGATTGCTTGACATTTTTCTGAATCCTCAACATGTTTCCTTTTGTTCAGCATGTGGAGTTTCACATGCTCGTCGTTGATTCTCTTTGTTAGCTCTCCCTTTTTAACATCGATTATCATCCTCCCGGTGGCAAGGAATGGCCTTCCTAGAATGAGTGGTGTAACCCCCTTAACCCGGCCTAGACGGTTGACCCGAATTAAGAAAGTCACACGGGTAAAACCAAAGTCAACCCGAAAGTCAACCTTGATTAACGACCCTTTTTTTCTTTTTAAACTTGTCTAGATGTACATTAAGCCTAGTTATGATCATTCAAACAACATACTCAAAGATCATAAACATCAGAGATCAAACAGGGACCCAATTGAACAATTTACAACTTTAGGGACCAAAAAGTAAATTCTGTTAATTATAAGGACTTCGCCCAAATTAAAGTTACCAACTTTTAATTAATCAGGTTTCATGCTTCACTACCAAATTTCAGCTCAAACGGACATCCCGAACTCACACTATTGCACATACAAGTTTCAGGACCAAAATGCAAACATTTTGAAACATATAACTGCCAATGTCAGCCCCCAACGGTCATGCGTTCCGAAACAGGGAGAGCCTGTTTCGAAACGCGGGGCCGTTCCGCAACGCGTACCGAAACGAGGGCTGGCAGTGGCCTTTCCGTTTCGGAACGGTGTCTTCCGTTTCGGACGCCTGGGTTGCTACAAGGCACCCGTTCCGAAACGGCAGCTACTGTTCCGATACGGCCTGCACAGATTGCATAGAAAAGGCTACTAAAAACCACAATTGATCAACCAAACATGCTCCAAATGCTACCAAAACTTTGCCAGCAAGAAATTCAACATAAAAAAGACATATAAGCATCAACCAAACATCATCATGGCATCACATATGAAAAGCCCCAATCTAAAGGCATGCTTCCTACTTAGCAAACCATTCAAGCATCAATACTTCAATTCAACCTCATAATGGCCAATTACATGTACCAACATTAACATCAACATTAAACAAACTTAAGGAGTTCAAAACATCTCCCAAAACATCCACATAGGTTCCCCATTGCCAAATGCCAAAAGCTAAAGGTGTTTAAGAAAACCTTCCCATACTTGAGCTTAGCTTTCACTTGATTGCTTGCCTTCCTTGCTGCCCTCAATGCACCTTAATGCTCTGCATTATTGGTTTAAGAAAAGAGAGAGAGCGTAAGCAAAAGCTTAGTGAGGAATGCTCATTAAAACCACACAATAATGCATTTATAAAACTCATTTATAAATCATACTTCAAAATACATTTAGACATGCTCACTAGCAATCTTAAACAAGCATTTCATGCTTCATACCATAACATGTCATATTGGCCACAAGTGATAATTACCATCTTTTAACAAGATCAACATAAGACTCACACATGGACTTTTAAACACCATTGTGATCTTATCCCCATGGACTTTTAAACACCATGGCCCATGGACTTTTAAACACCATGGCAAGGACCACACAAGGACTTTTAAACACCTTTGTGTCCTTAACAAGTTTCACCTCAAGGACTTTTAAACACCTTGACCCCAAGGACTTTTAAACACCTTGGCCCATGGACTTTTAAACACCATGACATGAATCACCCCAAGGACTTTTAAACACCTTGGCCCCAAGGACTTTTAAACACCTTGGGAAGGACCACACAAGGACTTTTAAACACCTTTGTGTCCGTAACAAGAATCACCCAAGGACTTTTAAACACCTTGATGTTCTTAAGTAAACAAGGCTCACTCAAGGACTTTTAACCACCTTGGTGACCTTAACCTTTTCAAAACATCACTTGCCAATATACATCATTTATCATCAATAATCCACTGTTTTAAAGCATTTAACCAAGCCATAAACATCATACATCTTTAAGCATTAAACCACATTTAAACAATGTTCAAAAGCAAGGAACTCTAACCTTGAGCTTCCTTAAACACATGGCTTATAATCTCAGCAAACAAACATGCTAGATATGCTTTAAAAACAGAATTTAAACATGCAACAAACACATTGCACCCAACCATCACATGGTTCCTCATCAAGAGAGTTTTTCCGAAAACTTACTCTTGAGCTTAGCAAAGTTGTTTAGACTTAAACTAAGCTCCCAAACCTCCAAAACATTGGTTTCAAAGCCAAAAACCAAAATCCACTCACCGATTCCGTTTCGCTTCTTGCCGAAACACCAAATCAAGCTTCCGGATCACCACCACTTGGATCCAAAGATGACTCCCCTGTTTTAACACATCAAAACAGTAGATTAATGCATCATCATGCATTAATAGCTTCAATGAAAGCACCTAAACTCGCTGCTCTCATCCACACTCCATTTTCGGCCACCAAACACAACCGAAAATGCATCCAAACAACTCCTCAACAAAGCCCAGCTATAAACCATCAAAACTAAGCATCCATAAACATCATTCAACATCTAAAAAGGACCTAACAACATCCTTATACCTCCAGCAACAACAGATCCACAAGATCACCCAAAAACAACCAAGAATCACAAGCTAAACTTAGGAAATTCAACCTATACGGGATTGCATTAGTTAAAACTCAATTTCCAATCAATTTAACATTCATTTAACATCAAAAATACACCTCAAATCATTGCTTTAACAGATCCAACGAAAATCCATCAAAATCATCAAATCTTGCATTTTAAGCCAAGATCCATTACACAACTTTAAAAACCATTATAAACCATCAATTAAGGATTGAGAACTTAGGAATTTTAGTAAAGAACTTGAAGTTCAGAGGAGAAGGACGTTCTTACCTCCAAACTTGAGTTTCTCCTCTTTTAGAACCAAAAAGCTTGAAGAATCAAATGGCAATTGGTGAGGTTTTGTTGTAGAGATGATTAGCAATCAATAGGTAATTGAAAAGATGAATTTAGGTGACAAAATCAAAGAGAAAAGCTCTGGAGAAAGATGTTTGGCTTGAGAGAAAATGAGAGAAAATAGTTGAGAGAAAAGTTAGTTAAAACTAAAATATCTTCCCTCCACTTTGTTTATATTTAAAACCTTTTAATTAATCATTTAATATATTTAGAAAATCTGGAGAAACTCCCATTGGGTAAATAGCTCCTTAAAGATTCAAAGTTTCAATCCTTTTTAAAACAGTCACACAGTTTTCAAAAATTACATTTTGGTCACCAGCCAAAATGTCACCCTTCCAAACCTCATTTTGTAAAATTGATTTCACAGTTCACTTATATATATTAAAAGAGGATTTTAGAACTTTTTTCCATATTTTTAATGCAACCCGAACTAGGTTTTCCTAATTTCACCTTTTTAGATTCGAACAGCACTTTCACCGAACCGGTCAACGCCCAAAACTTCCAAGCCCAAAACCGGGGCGTTACAACTCTCCTCCCCTTAAGAAATTTCGTCCTCGAAATTTACATGAAGGAAAGAGATAAGGAAACTGCTTCATCATGTCATCCTTTCGCTCCCACGTGGCTTCCTCAACACCTCGATGCTTCCACAGCACCTTTACCAACTCAATGGTCTTGTCACGAAGAACCTTGTTATCCGAATCCAGAATCCTCACCGGTTCCTCATCATAGGTCAAATCCGGATTCAATTCCACTTCCTCCACAGGCATCACATGCAAAGGATCAGATCTATACTTCCAGAGCATAGAAACATGAAACACATCATGAATCTTCTCCAACTCTTGAGGTAACCTCAACCTGTACGCAACAGGACCCACACGCTCAACCACCTCGTATGGTCCAATGTATCTAGGGCTCAACTTACCCTTCTGGCCAAACCTCATCACCTTCTTCCAAGGCGAAACCTTCAGAAACACACGGTCACCCACCGCATACTCAATCTCCTTACGCTTCAAATCCGCGTAAGACTTCTGCCGATCAGAAGCTGCCTTCAAACGCTCACAAATGAGCTTCACCTTCTTGGTGGTTCCTTTCAACAAAGCCGGCATCGAAACCAACTTCTGACCCGTTTCAGCCCAACAAAGAGGAGTCCTACACTTCCTTCCGTACAAAGCCTCATAAGGTGCCATTTGAATGTTCGCCTGATAACTATTGTTATAAGCAAACTCAACCAAGGGCAAATGCTTCTCCCAAGAGCCCTGAAACTCAATCACACAGCACCTCAACATATCCTCCAAAATCTGGATAACACGCTCAGACTGACCATCCGACTGAGGATGATAGGATGTACTGAAATTCAACCTCGTACCCAGAGCTTGATGCAAACACTGCCAGAACCGCGATGTGAACCTCGGATCCCTATCTGACACAATCGACTTTGGCACACCATGTAGCCGCACAATCTCAGCAATGTACAGCTCCGCAAGCTTATCCAAAGAAAACGTAGTATGCACAGGCAAGAAATGCGCACACATCGTCAGGCGATCCACAATCACCCACACCGAATTCTTCTTCGATGGTGACAAGGGTACCAGATACAAAATCCATGGTAACCCTTTCCCACTTCCACTCAGGGATTCTCAACGGTTGCAACAACCCTGAAGGAAACTGATGCTCAGCCTTAACTCGCTGACACACCATACACTTGCTAACAAACTCCGCAACATCTTTCTTCAAACCCACCCAATAGTACTCATCACGAAGATCACGATACATCTTAGTACTACCAGGGTGCATAGCAAAAGGACTACTATGACCTTCAGTCAGAATAGCACGCCTCAACTTAGCATCATTAGGCACCACTATCCGACTCCCAAAACACAACACTCCATCATCATTAAAGCAGAAATCCGAAGGTCTACCCTCCGCGATATCCTGAACATGCGGCACCAAGGAATCATCCAACAACTGTTTCTCCTTGATCAACTGAACCAAAGATGGTTTCACTTGCAACTCAGCCACAAGACCACCATCACGCGAAATACTCAAACTGGCAAACATAGCTCTCAGCTCAACAGCTACCTTCCTACTCAAGGCATCCGCTACAACATTAGCTTTTCCAGGATGGTACTCAATCGTCAGATCATAATCCTTGAGCAACTCCATCCAACGCCGCTGCCTAAGATTCAACTCCTTCTGAGACATCAGATACCTCAAACTCTTCTGATCCGTGTACACAGTACACTTCTCACCATACAAGTAATGTCTCCAGATCTTCAAAGCAAAGACCACCGCAGCCAACTCTATGTCATGCGTAGGATAATTGCGCTCATGCACCTTCAACTGCCGTGATGCATAAGCCACCACCTTACCCTCTTGCATCAGCACACATCCCAAACCAACATAGGACACATCACTATACACCACAAACTCTTTCCCTGATTCAGGTTGAACCAAGATAGGAGCTTGCGTCAAAGCCGACTTAAGCTTCTCAAAAGCCTGCTATCTCGCCTCCGTCCACTCATACTTAACATCCTTCTGCAACAACTTTGTCAAAGGTGCAGCAATCTTAGAAAACCCATCCACAAACCTTCGGTAGTACCCCGCCAAACCAAGGAAACTACGAACCTCGTGAACAGACTTAGGAACCTTCCAATTCATCACCGCCTCAATCTTCTGAGGATCAACACGAATCCCCTTGGCAGAAACCACATGCCCAAGAAACACCACCTCCCTTAACCAGAACTCACACTTGCTCAGCTTAGCATAAAGCTGATTCTCCAACAAAGCTTGCAAAACAATCCTCAAATGCTCTTCACGCTCCTCCTCAGTACGCGAGTACACGAGGATATCATCAATGAACACCACAACAAACTTGTCCAGGTATTCATGAAACACACGATTCATTATGTCCATGAAAGCAGCATGAGCATTTGTCAAACCAAACGGCATCACAAGGAACTCATAATGCCCATACCTTGTCCTGAAAGCTGTCTTAGGCACATCCACATCCTTCACCTTCAACTGGTAATACCCTGACCTCAAGTCAATCTTAGAGAACACAGCAGCTCCCCGAAATTGATCAAAGAGATCATCAATTCTCGGCAAAGGATACCGATTCTTGATAGTCAACTTGTTCAGCTGACGGTAATCAATGCACATTCTCATAGTGCCATCCTTCTTCTTCACGAACAAGACCGGTGCACCCCAAGGTGACACACTCGGCCGAATGAAACCACGCTCAAGCAACTCTTGCAACTGCGTCTTCAGCTCTTTCAGCTCCTTAGGTGCCATTCTATAGGGAGTAATGGACACAGGAGTTGTATTCTCATACAGCTCAATTCCAAACTCCACCTCGCGATTAGGAGGTAAACCAGGCAACTCCTCAGGAAACACACCAGGAAACTCCTTCACAACCCTGATATCTTGCACACGCAACTCCTTAGAGCTAGGATTCATCACAAAAGCTAGGTAAGCTTCACAACCTTGCCTCAACATCCGGCTTGCCTCCAAGGTAGACACCACATTGGCAAGAAACTTCACATTCTCACCAACCACTACAACTTCATAATCTTCCGCAAGCTTCAACGAAACTCGCTTATTCTCACAATCCACTACAGCACGATGCTCAGCAAGCCAATCCATACCAAGGATTACATCAAAACCATAGAAAGGTAACTCCATAAGGTCAACATGAAATACATGATCTTGAACAACCAAAGGACACCTTCTATACAGCTTTCGAGTCACAACAGTCTCACCAAAAGAACTAGTGACACGCATACCAACATCCAAAGACTCAACAGGCAAACCAAGCAATTCAGCATGCTCACGCAATATGTAAGAGTGCGTAGATCCAGAATCAATCAAGGAAAGTAATCACAAGGATTGCAGAGTAAAAGTACCTGCGATCACATCCGCGTCATTCCTCCCCTCACGCTGAGCAAACACTCGCGCCTGCCCGCCACCCTCAGGCTGTACAGCTACAACATGAGCTACACCTCGGCCACCTTCCTCTCTCCGCTGGAAATTACCACAGCCGCGCCCACGACCTCTCTGCGGTGCTGCAACAACAGGAGCACGAACTTGGCCACCAGCCAACATAGGACAATCACGCGTCAAATGATCCGTAGATCCACAGTTCCAGCAACCATTACCAGCTACCGCAACAGGAGCTTGCACCTCCCTCACAGCACGAGGACAATCACGTTTCATGTGGCCATGCGAACCACATATCCAACAAGCACTCGGATCAGCTCTAGCGTTGCCTCCCCGAGCAGGTGCTCCACCACCTCGCTTAGCCGAGGACTGATACTTCTGATCACGTCCCCTCTTGTTCCGTCCACCACCGGAACTATATTCAGCCGCTCGCTTACCAGTACTTGCTCCAGCACCTCTAGCAGACAAACCCAAGTTCATCTCAATATCCTTGGCTCGGCCCACCAACACATCAAAATCATCATACTCGGTAGCCAGCACATACATCTTCACATCCGTCACTAAACCATAACGGAACCTTTCACACCTCGCTCGCTCATCCGGGACAAGCTCAGGTGCGTATTGACTGAGTCGAACAAACTGCACTTCATACTCAGCCACCGTCATGCTCCCTTGGGTAAGAGACATGAACTCCCTCTTTTTCTCATCTAGGTACCTCACACCCAGATACCTTCTCTTGAACACATTCTGAAAGAATGTCCAAGTCGCATCAGCTTCTGCCATCCCAGCAGTAGTGGTTGTCCACCACGTATATGCATCCTTCTGCAGCAAGGACACAACACAGCCAAGCTTCTGCACATCAGTGCAACTCATCTGACCCAAGATCCTCTTGGTACTCTCTAACCAAGCCTCAGAACCTTCAGCAGACATACCCCTGAACTCAGTCCCTCCCAGACTGCGCAACCGCTCCAAAGGTAGTCTAACTCCAGCATCTTCCTGATGCCCAGCTCCACGAGCTCCAGCTACCGCTGCTTGAAAAGCACCAGCTATAGCTTGAATTAACACCGTCATATCAGGAACAGCTTGCCCCTGACCAGCCTCAGGTCCAGCAGCCTCAGCACCAGCTGCAGCTCCAGCTTCTTCAGCACCAGCACCACCACCACCAGGTGGAGGAGGTAAAACCGCACTCTCAACATTCTCCTCGTTTTCATTCTCATTCTGAGCCGTAGCTCGCACATTACTCCTCAACTCTCTACGAGGTGCCATACTCTAACTATGCAATCACAATGCAAATAAACAAAGTCAGGCCCAGCAAGGTAAGCAATCCAAGTGTTGAGTGGATCGAAAGATCAATATTTACCAAGAGGGGGGGTGAATTGGAAATTTAAAGGTTTGTAGTGGAAATTGGCAAATTAAAAATTGATGGACAAGGGATTTAGAGTGGTTCAAGTTCCAAATGAACTCTACATCCACTACCTTAGCCTCACTAAGGATTTGCAACAATTTCACTAAATTGATCTTCCCCTTTTCTAGGACAAGGAGGCAACCCTTTACAATTTCGGTTGATTTTTCTACCCAAAAATCAACCAACCCTCACACAAGAGAACAAAGAAATTTGTAGGCTAATTAGGTATCTCTCAATACAAATGATAGCCCCAATACAAGCACTCAACCCAATTTTACAAAATATGAATGAAGAACACAAATTGGGATTTTTACACAAAGTGGGATTTTTGCTCAAATGCTTGAATTTGATGTTTGGATGTTTGCTTTAGGATCAATAGTTGTTGCTGATGCTTTTGGATGTCTCTTTTATACCTTCTCATTGATTTCTAGCCGTTTGGGTGGTTGGGAACATAAATGGAGCCGTTGGAACCCTCTCTTGCCACCATAAATGCAGTCTGCACCAACCCGTTTCGGAACACGGGGAACCTGTTTCGGAACGGACTAAAATAGAAAGAGCCGTTGGGGTGCATTTAAGAGCCCGTTTCGAAACGCCTTAGGGCCGTTTCGGAACGTTTTGCCACTGCCAAAGGGGTGTTTCGAAACGGCCTTATCCCGTTTCGGAACATTTTGCCACTGCCAAAGGGGTGTTTCGAAACAGCCTTAGCCCGTTTCGGAACGCCCTGTTTATCCTTCAAAAATCAGTTAAAAATCGTTGCCCTTGTTCATGTGAATGAAGAACAGTTTCGAAACGAGTGATACCGTTTCGAAACACCTTAACCCGTTCCGATACTCGTTTCGGAACAGGTGTACATCGAACTGAAAGTGTTTCGAAACGCCTTATGGTCGTTTCGAAACAGGGCTTGAAAATCCACTATTTTGACTTTGAAATACTTAAAAAATATTTTGAAGGTCTTTGGTTTTAACTATGAAGTGGTCTTATCAATATATAGGAAATTTTGAGGACTTTAAAGTTCGTTTTGACATTTTCATTTTAGTCCTTAGGTTTTTAGTTATATCAAAATTAAAACATATGTTTCACAATCTCCCCCTTTTTGATATAACAAAACCAAAGTTAGAATTTTTAAGAATTTTGAAAGTTTTGAAGAAATTCTAACTCCCCCTTAATTTAAGATAGGTTTTGAAGTTTAAGAGTTTTGATTTGTAAAGATTAACAAAACCTCTTTTTTTTTAAAAAAAAACTTTTAAAAATTTAAAACGAATTGTAGTGTGGCTTGGCTCTCTTAAATTTCTTCTCCCCCTTTTTGTTAGATCAAAAAGAACGATAAAAGCTCATAGAGAAGATAAAGGATTAGTACCAATAAGCAATAATAAGCAACCATAATATTAATTCATAATATCAAAATATCCAAAACATAAATCAAACATTAAGTTCAAACATAAAATCCCAAATAAAATAGCCATAAACATAGGTCCTAAAAACATGAGAAAAACATAAAGATGCAATCTTAATCCTAAAAGCATAAATAATATGATATGATATGAAGTTCCTAGGCCTCGTCATCATCATCCTCGTCATCATCATCATCGCTCTTGGCTTGAGAGCGGTGAAACTTCGTCCATTGCCCATAAAGAGTGGAGAAGGAAAGGTCCAAGTTGGAATGAGAAGTATCAAGAGAAAGAAGGCGATCCTCGACATTCTTCAAACGATTTCCCATTGTTTCAAAGCCCGAAGCAATTCTAGTGTCCAAAGCATTCATCCGAGTGTCCAAAGCATTGAACCGCTCGGTGAGGAAAGCCGTGAGGGCTTCATTGTTTGCAACTGGAACTTGCGGTGGAGGAGCAACGGGAGCAGGATCCGCTTCTCTATCAACTCTTTCCCAAAAACCATTCACATATTGGAACCCGGACTTTCGAAGGGATGACTCACCAATCTTGGTCTTGCGAGGGATCGGAGAGTCGTAGGTACAATCAATGCCAAGATTATCAAATAGGGCGCTCAAGACAATGCCATATGTGAAAGACTTCAACTCATTCGTGTCAATAAGCTTGATATTATTGACTATCTCGGCAAAAACAATCTTAGGCACATTTGGGCGCTCACCCCTACGGAAACACTCTAGCCAAAAGTGATCAGTGTGACGGATATGAGAGTATTTGCCTCCGGAAGGACGAATAAACCAAGACACCATCAAGTGAAGAACTCGATCGTGCACATCCAAATAAAGTGCCTTACCGGTGAAAGAGCCAAAGTGGCGTTCATCCTCAAGACCCTCATTCTTAAGCTTAAGATCAGATTCTAAAAGTGCAACATTAACAACAAACTTTCTGCCTAATAAGGATGATTCAATTCCTATGATCTCGGTTTTGGTCTCATCATAAAGAAAACGAGCATTTGAGTAAAAGAGGAGTACCATGTTTTTGTAGCAAACATCCGGAAGGCTCAAGAAATCCATGAGATTCCACTCATCCAAACGAGGGAGATAACGAAAAAGGAATCGCTCGGAATTGAGGAACTCAAGATCAATGACACGTTCCTTACGAACCGCGAAATCCTTGACATAAGCAAAGCGAGCACGCGCGTCCGGATTTTTAAGAGATTTCTGAAAAAGCATAGTGATATTCGGACGAATGCTCGAATCACCGGATTGAACGGCCTTGCGCTTTTTGTTCGATTGATCCGCCATCTAAAAACAATAAGCAAGTGTTTTAAAATTGAGTGTATGCATTGATATTTATAATCAATCCAATAATAAATCTCACTTAGGTTTTTGAAAACAAAATTAAAATAAAATAAAAAAACAGTTTTAAAAAAAATACGATTGAAAAAATTTATATTCGAATCAAAAAATTTGAGATTTAAATTTTTTTTACAAGATTTTGAAAACCCACAACAAAAAACATATAATTTATACAAAAATAAAATTTTCTAACCTAAGATTCGAACAAAAATTGAAAGAAAAAGAAAAAATAGAAAATTTACCTTAGTTTGGGATTTTGGATGATTTTGAAGAACTCCTTGCACAAGATTGATGAAACTTGCTTAGACTTAAGTTGAAGAGAGAAATCCCTCACAATTTTTTGAAAAACAAAGGGTTTGAGAGGGTATTTATAGAGAGGGATTCGGTTAGGGTTTTTAGGGTTTTAAGAGTTTGAGTAAAAATAGAATTTGAGTCATTAAAAGCCCTAAATAAGGCATACCGCGAGGCCGTTTCGGAACGGTCAGGACCGTTTCGGAACGGGGCGGCTAGGGTTTTGACCCTTCTTAAAACCATTGACTGGCCGTTTCGAAACGGTGTTGACCGTTTCGAAACCCGTTTGACCCGTATCGGAACGCGTTGCGATACACCCATTCATCGAATCAAAACCGTTTCGAAACACTCTGGAGGCGTTTCGAAACGCCCTTCTCGCAGGACGGATTTTAAGGTATCTGTATCGAAACAGGGTGACCCGTTTCGATACACCTGGGCCTGGAAGTGCAGATGAGGCTCTAAAAGTGCAGAAAAATGAAATTTTAAGAGGCCAAACATGCATAAATGTTATGAATGAGCAGGCAAAACATATTTAGGCATAAACATACTCCCCCTAACTATAAGCATGGATGAAATTAGGAGTTTAAACACATCAACATGGCATTTCACAAAATCAAGCACATTTAAGCACAAAAGAGGTCCTAAAAAGTCAAGATAGGCTAGCTAGACCTAACTCTCTCCTAAGGGACCAAAAACGCTCTTTGTCTAAAGGTTTTGTAAATATGTCCGCTAATTGATTCAAGGTGTCTACATACTCTATAACCACATCTTTCTTAAGGACATGATCTCTAATGAAATGATGCCTTATTTCTATATGTTTGGTTCTAGAGTGTTGGATGGGATTTTTAGTTAAGCATATTGCACTAGTGTTGTCACATTTTAGGGGTATGGTTCCAACTTTAATTCCATAATCTAAGAGTTGTTGTTTCATCCAAAGGACTTGAGCACAACAACTCCCTAAGGATATGTACTCGGCTTCGGTGGTAGATAAGGCTACACTATTTTGTTTCTTAGAGAACCAAGATATGAGCATACTACCTAAGAATTGGCAAGTTCCCGAAGTACTTTTCCTATCAATTTTGCAACCCCCATAATCCGCATCCGAGTAAGCATGAAGGTTAAAGGTAGAGTCTCTAGGGTACCAAAGACCTAAACAAGGAGTGTCTCTAAGATACCTAAAGATTCTTTTAACGGCTATAAGGTGAGACTCTCTAGGACTAGCTTGAAACCTAGCACACAAGCAAACACTAAACAAGATATCCGGTCTACTTGCGGTAAGGTAAAGCAAAGACCCAATCATTGAACGGTAAAGCTTAGAGTCAACACACTTACCTCCTTCATCTTTGTCAAGCTTTGTAGATGAGCTCATAGGAGTGGCTTGAGGCTTTGCATTCTCCAAGCCAAACTTCTTGAGCATATCCTTTATGTATTTTGCTTGGTTGATGAAGGTGCCATCCTTCTTTTGCTTGATTTGGAGTCCCAAAAAGAATGAGAGCTCCCCCATCATGCTCATCTCAAATTCACCTTGCATTAACTTAGCAAACTCTTGACAATGACATTCATTAGTAGAACCAAAAATTATATCATCAACATAAATTTGAACTACTAAGATGTCATTTTTATACATTTTTATAAAAAGTGTAGTGTCCACCTTACCTTTTTCAAATCCTTTTTCAATCAAGAAATTTGAAAGTCTTTCATACCAAGCTCTAGGAGCTTGTTTTAAACCATAAAGGGCTTTGGTAAGTTTGAAAACATGATTTGGAAATTTTGAATCTTCAAAACCCGGTGGTTGTTCCACATACACTTCTTCATTTATAAAACCATTTAAAAAGGCGCTTTTAACATCCATTTGAAAAAGCTTGAAATTATGATAACATGCATATGCAAGCAACATCCTAATGGCTTCCATTCTAGCTACGGGTGCATAGGTTTCATCAAAATCTATTCCCTCTTCTTGAGTGTAACCTTGTGCAACAAGTCTAGCTTTATTTCTCACAATGTTACCACTCTCATCTAGTTTGTTCCTAAAGACCCATTTAGTTCCTATTGTAGATTGATTACTAGGCCTATCAACTAATGTCCATACATTACTTCTCTCAAATTGATTTAACTCTTCTTGCATAGCCATAATCCAAAAATCATCTTTCAATGCTTCTTTTATATTTTTAGGCTCTATGCATGAGATAAATGCAACATGGTTCATTAATTTAAGAGAAGAACGAGTGGTTACCCCCTTGGATGGATCACCAAAGATTTCACCATCTTTGACATAGTTCAACTCCCTTGGGTAGCTCACTTCCTTTTCCTCAATAGCCAAGTCCTTTAAGGCTTCAAGAGGTGGATCTTGTGAGTCCTCTTCTTTTGTTGAAATCTCATCCTCCTTTGAAGTTTGACCTCCATCAAAGGCATTTATGATTCCTACATCATCATCATCACAAGAATCCTTCCTAGGAAGGAGGTTATCATCGAATACAACATGAATAGATTCTTCTACTACTAAAGTTCTTTTGTTAAATACTCGATAGGCTTTAGAGGTTAAAGAGTAACCTATAAAAATGGCTTCATCACTTTTTGCATAAAATTTACCTAAGTTATCTTTTTCATTATTTAAAACAAAACACTTGCACCCAAAAGGGTGAAAATAGCTAATGTTAGGCTTTTTAGATTTTAAAATCTTATAAGGTGTTTTCTTTAAAATTGGCCTAATCATTACTCGATTTATAATATAACAAGCGGTATTTGTGGCTTCCGCCCAAAAATATTTAGGTAAATTGTTTTCACAGAGCATAGTCCTAGCCATTTCTTGCAAAGTTCTATTTTTCCTCTCAACTACCCCATTTTGTTGAGGAGTTCGAGGAGCCGAAAAATTATGGCTAATACCATTTTCGTTTAAAAAGTCTTCAAACCCTAAATTTTGAAACTCGGTTCCATGATCACTTCTAATGTGTGAAATTCTAAGTTCAAGATCATTTTGGGTTGTTTTTGAAAATGTGATGAATTTATCTAAAGCCTCATCTTTAGTACTTAAAAATAAAACCCAAGTATATCTAGAAAAATCATCAACAAGCACAAAAGCATAAGATTTACCACCCAAGCTCATAGTCCTAATTGGCCCAAATAAATCCATGTGAATTAATTGTAAGCATCTACTAGTAGAAACATCATTAATGGATTTAAAGGAAGACCTATGTTGTTTACCCTTTGAGCATGCATCACAAATTTTATCATTTGAGAACTTTATTTTGGGTAAACCTCTAACTAGGTTTAGAGAGACTAGTTTTTCTAAAACACTTATGCTAGCATGTCCTAGCTTCCTATGCCACAACCATGCATCATTTTCATTTTGAGCAACTAAACATGCATGAGATGTATGAATGTCATCTAAATGCACCATGTATATGTTTCCTATGCGATGACCTATGAGCATAATACTATTAGATTTAATGTCTACAATTTTGCATCCATTTTTATCAAAAAGAACATTAAATCCCTTATCACATAATTGACTTATGCTCAATAAATTGTGTTTAAGACCATCGACATATAAGACATTTTCAATGAGAATGGTAGAGTGATTACCTATGGAGCCAATACCTTTAATGTGGCCTTTGGAGTTGTCACCAAATGTTACTACTCCTCCACTTTTTGGCTTTAAATCCATGAATCGACTCTTGTCTCCGGTCATGTGTCTCGAGCATCCACTATCAAGGTACCATGAGTTTTGACTTTGTGCTTTGGCCTTGAAGCAATGCTCCCCCTACAAACAAAGATATTAAACCTTGGTTTTTGGTACCCAAATCATTTTGGGTCCATGAGTGTTAGCTCCCAAAACCTTGGTTCCCTTAGGAATCCAAGATGACATAGCAATAATATTATTAGATTTTACAAGTTCCTTAGGAACCCATACACTTCTAATTCTTTTAGCTCTACTATGTCTAGTGTAGCTACTTTGTTTGTAGTAATTAGTCCTTTTCTTAGGTTGGTGTGTTCTAGATGATTCTCCTACTTCATGCTTGACACTTCCAACATTTTTTAAGGACTTTTTGAGCTCATTTAGCTCACCTAACACCTTTTGGTGTTCACTATTGCATTGAGACAAAAGATTATTAAGATCAACATTTTCATCTTGAAAGAATTTAAGTTCATCTTTTAATCCTAAAATCTTTTTCTCAAATTTAGAATTAGCTTGAGTGAGTGAGTCATTTTTCTCATTTAGCTCTAAAATGATTTTCTTGTTTTTAATGACCGACTCCTTAAACTTCTCAACTAATTCATCATATACCTCTTGTAACTCATCATATGCATCATTTAATTCTTCATATGAAAAATCTAAAGTAGATGAGTTAGAGGTTACCATGGAGGAATCTTCCTCAAGTGCCATGAGACAAAGGTTAGCCACTTCTTGTTCGTCATCCTCCGATGACTCCTCATCACTCCAAGTAGCAAGTTTGGCTCTGAGTTTCTTCTTCTTCTCAAAACCCTTCTTCTTGAGTTGAGGGCACTCCGAACGGATGTGGCCGGGTTGTTTGCACTCATAGCAAATGATGGGATCCTTTCCATCTTCTTTGTTCTTCCCTTTGAAGTCCATCTTTCTTTGGATTTTTCTTCCTCGGTTGGACCTCATGAATCGTGAGAACCGTTTGGCTATCATAGCCAATTCTTCAAGTTCGTCCTCATCACTAGATGAGCTCTCATCAAGTTGTGAAGCTTTAGCCTTGAGAGCTATTCCCATCTTCTTCTTCTTTTCAACCTCAAGCTTCTCTACTCTTTTCTCTTCCTTCTTTTTCTCATCTTCCCTTCCTTGCTTCATGATCTCATGAGTAAGGAGAGAACCCACAAGCTCATCAAGCTTTAATGTCTTCAAGTTCTTTGCTTCGATGATAGCGGTTCTCTTCCCATCCCAAGCTTCGGGAAGTGAATAGAGTAGCTTCCGGACAAGCTTGTCTTCCGGTATGATTTCTCCATATCCCTTTAGACCGTTGACGATTGTGGAGAATCGATCAAACATCTTTGACACCGTCTCATCGGGCTCCATCTTGAAGTTTTCATAACTAAGATTGAGAAGTCCAATCTTAGTTTCTTTGACATCATTGGTGCCTTCATAGGTGATCTCAAGAGTGTCCCACACTTCCTTGGCACTTTCTATTGATGAGACCTTCGAGTAGATGTCCGGACCGAAAGCACAAAATAGCATGTGGAGAGCTTTATCGTTGACTTGAATCTTCTTCCTCTCCTCTTCACTCATTTCGGCTTTCTTCTTCAACACCATCTTACCTTCACCATCTTGCTTCAATGGAATGTATGGCCCATCCTCAATGACATCCCATACAAGATAGTCACTTGACTTGATGAATAGCCTCATTTTGTTCTTCCAAAAGGAATAGTTGTCACCATTGAAGAAAGGAGGCTTGGTGGTTGATTGTGACTCGTACATGCCGAAACCGGAGGTTGAAGCCATCTCTTGATAATTTGATGATCACACTCTTCCAAGGATCTCCTCTTGTGGTTGTTAATCCTCAAAGATTTAAGCTCTGATACCAATTGTTGAGTGGATCGAAAGATCGATATTTACCAAGAGGGGGGGTGAATTGGAAATTTAAAGGTTTGTAGTGGAAATTGGCAAATTAAAAATTGATGGACAAGGGATTTAGAGTGGTTCAAGTTCCAAATGAACTCTACATCCACTACCTTAGCCTCACTAAGGATTTGCAACAATTTCACTAAATTGATCTTCCCCTTTTCTAGGACAAGGAGGCAACCCTTTACAATTTCGGTTGATTTTTCTACCCAAAAATCAACCAACCCTCACACAAGAGAACAAAGAAATTTGTAGGCTAATTAGGTATCTCTCAATACAAATGATAGCCCCAATACAAGCACTCAACCCAATTTTACAAAATATGAATGAAGAACACAAATTGGGATTTTTACACAAAGTGGGATTTTTGCTCAAATGCTTGAATTTGATGTTTGGATGTTTGCTTTAGGATCAATAGTTGTTGCTGATGCTTTTGGATGTCTCTTTTATACCTTCTCATTGATTTCTAGCCGTTTGGGTGGTTGGGAACATAAATGGAGCCGTTGGAACCCTCTCTTGCCACCATAAATGCAGTCTGCACCAACCCGTTTCGGAACACGGGGAACCTGTTTCGGAACGGACTAAAATAGAAAGAGCCGTTGGGGTGCATTTAAGAGCCCGTTTCGAAATGCCTTAGGGCCGTTTCGGAACGTTTTGCCACTGCCAAAGGGGTGTTTCGAAACGGCCTTATCCCGTTTCGGAACATTTTGCCACTGCCAAAGGGGTGTTTCGAAACAGCCTTAGCCCGTTTCGGAACACCCTGTTTATCCTTCAAAAATCAGTTAAAAACCGTTGCCCTTGTTCATGTGAATGAAGAACAGTTTCGAAACGAGTGATACCGTTTCGAAACACCTTAACCCGTTCCGATACTCGTTTCGGAACAGGTGTACATCGAACTGAAAGTGTTTCGAAACGCCTTATGGTCGTTTCGAAACAGGGCTTGAAAATCCACTATTTTGACTTTGAAATACTTAAAAAATATTTTGAAGGTCTTTGGTTTTAACTATGAAGTGGTCTTATCAATATATAGGAAATTTTGAGGACTTTAAAGTTCGTTTTGACATTTTCATTTTAGTCCTTAGGTTTTTAGTTATATCAAAATTAAAACATATGTTTCACACCAAGTACTCAAGCTCATTTCCAATTAAAATCAACATCATTTCATTAGCTTTGATTTGGCAATGGGTACCCACAACATGCTTCATCACAGCATACATCTCAATTGCAACATACATGCAATTCACTCAACATGCTTTCACCCAACAAGCATACAAAACATACATACTTCAAACATTCACATACACATTCCCAATTACTCGAGAACTCAGCTCTGATACCACCAAATGTAACCCCCTTAACCCGGCCTAGACGGTTGACCCGAATTAAGAAAGTCACACGGGGAAAACCAAAGTCAACCCGAAAGTCAACTTTGATTAACGACCCTTTTTTTTTTCTTTTTAAACTTGTCTAGATGTACATTAACCCTAGTTATGATCATTCAAACAACATACTCAAAGATCATAAACATCAGAGATCAAACAGGGACCCAATTGAACAATTTACAACTTTAGGGACCAAAAAGTAAATTCTGTTAATTATAAGGACTTCGCCCAAATTAAAGTTACCAACTTTTAATTAATCAGGTTTCATGCTTCACTGCCAAACTTCAGCTCAAACGGACATCCCGAACTCACACTATTGCACATACAAGTTTCAGGACCAAAATGCAAACATTTTGAAACATATAACTGCCAATGTCAGCCCCCAACGGTCATGCGTTCCGAAACAGGGAGAGCCTGTTTCGAAACGCGGGGCCGTTCCGCAACGCGTACCGAAACGAGGGCTGGCAGTGGCCTTTCCGTTTCGGAACGGTGTCTTCCGTTTCGGACGCCTGGGTTGCTACAAGGCACCCGTTCCGAAATGGCATCTACTGTTCCAATACGGCCTGCACAGATTGCATAGAAAAGGCTACTAAAAACCACAATTGATCAACCAAACATGCTCCAAATGCTACCAAAACTTTTCCAGCAAGAAATTCAACATAAAAAAGACATATAAGCATCAACCAAACATCATCATGGCATCACATATGAAAAGCCCCAATCTAAAGGCATGCTTCCTACTTAGCAAACCATTCAAGCATCAATACTTCAATTCAACCTCATAATGGCCAATTACATGTACCAACATTAACAGCAACATTAAACAAACTTAAGGAGTTCAAAACATCTCCCAAAACATCCACATAGGTTCCCCATTGCCAAATGCCAAAAGCTAAAGGTGTTTAAGAAAACCTTCCCATACTTGAGCTTAGCTTTCACTTGATTGCTTGCCTTCCTTGCTGCCCTCAATGCACATTAATGCTCTGCATTATTGGTTTAAGAAAAGAGAGAGAGTGTAAGCAAAAGCTTAGTGAGGAATGCTCATTAAAACCACACAATAATGCATTTATAAAACTCATTTATAAATCATACTTCAAAATACATTTAGACATGCTCACTAGCAATCTTAAACAAGCATTTCATGCTTCATACCATAACATGTCATATTGGCCACAAGTGATAATTACCATCTTTTAACAAGATCAACATAAGACTCACACATGGACTTTTAAACACCATTGTGATCTTATCCCCATGGACTTTTAAACACCATGGCCCATGGACTTTTAAACACCATGGCAAGGACCACACAAGGACTTTTAAACACCTTTGTGTCCTTAACAAGTTTCACCTCAAGGACTTTTAAACACCTTGACCCCAAGGACTTTTAAACACCTTGGCCCATGGACTTTTAAAAACCATGACATGAATCACCCCAAGGACTTTTAAACACTTTGGCCCCAAGGACTTTTAAACACCTTGGGAAGGACCACACAAGGACTTTTAAACACCTTTGTGTCCGTAACAAGAATCATCCAAGGACTTTTAAACACCTTGATGTTCTTAAGTAAACAAGGCTCACTCAAGGACTTTTAACCACCTTGGTGACCTTAACCTTTTCAAAACATCACTTGCCAATATACATCATTTATCATCAATAATCCATTGTTTTAAAGCATTTAACCAAGCCATAAACATCATGCATCTTTAAGCATTAAACCACATTTAAACAATGTTCAAAAGCAAGGAACTCTAACCTTGAGCTTCCTTAAACACATGGCTTATAATCTCAGCAAACAAACATGGTAGATATGCTTTAAAAACAGAATTTAAACATGCAACAAACACATTGCACCCAACCATCACATGGTTCCTCATCAAGAGAGTTTTTCCGAAAACTTACTCTTGAGCTTAGCAAAGTTGTTTAGACTTAAACTAAGCTCCCAAACCTCCAAAACATTGGTTTCAAAGCCGAAAACCAAAATCCACTCACCGATTCCGTTTCGCTTCTTGCCGAAACACCAAATCAAGTTTCCGGATCACCACCACTTGGATCCAAAGATGACTCCCCTGTTTTAACACATCAAAACAGTAGATTAATGCATCATCATGCATTAATAGCTTCAATGAAAGCACCTAAACTCGCTGCTCTCATCCACACTCCATTTTCGGCCACCAAACACAACCGAAAATGCATCCAAACAACTCCTCAACAAAGCCCAGCTATAAACCATCAAAACTAAGCATCCATAAACATCATTCAACATCTAAAAAGGACCTAACAACATCCTTATACCTCCAGCAACAACAGATCCACAAGATCACCCAAAAACAACCAAGAATCACAAGCTAAACTTAGGAAATTCAACCTATACGGGATTGCATTAGTTAAAACTCAATTTCCAATCAATTTAACATTCATTTAACATCAAAAATACACCTCAAATCATTGCTTTAACAGATCCGACGAAAATCTATCAAAATCATCAAATCTTGCATTTTAAGCCAAGATCCATTACACAACTTTAAAAACCATTATAAATCATCAATTAAGGATTGAGAACTTAGGAATTTCAGTAAAGAACTTGAAGTTCAGAGGAGAAGGACGTTCTTACCTCCAAACTTGAGTTTCTCCTCTTTTAGAACCAAAAAGCTTGAAGAATCAAATGGCAATTGGTGAGGTTTTGTTGTAGAGATGATTAGCAATCAATAGGTAATTGAAAAGATGAATTTAGGTGACAAAATCAAAGAGAAAAGCTCTGGAGAAAGATGTTTGGCTTGAGAGAAAATGAGAGAAAATAGTTGAGAGAAAAGTTAGTTAAAACTAAAATATCTTCCCTCCACTTTGTTTATATTTAAAACCTTTTAATTAATCATTTAATATATTTAGAAAATCTGGAGAAACTCCCATTGGGTAAATAGCTCCTTAAAGATTCAAAGTTTCAATCCTTTTTAAAACAGTCACACAGTTTTCAAAAATTACATTTTGGTCACCAGCCAAAATGTCACCCTTCCAAACCTCATTTTGTAAATTTGATTTCACAGTTCACTTATATATATTAAAAGAGGATTTTAGAACATTTTTCCATATTTTTAATGCAACCCGAACTAGGTTTTCCTAATTTCACCTTTTTAGATTCGAACAGCACTTTGACCGAACCGGTCAACGCCCAAAACTTCCAAGCCCAAAACCGGGGCGTTACAAGTGGAGCTTTTTCATCTGCATCACAATCTAAAATGAGAAAATCAGTAGGGAAAATAAATTTATTCACTTTTACTAGTATATCCTCAATTTTCCCTTCAGGTTGCATTCCTCTGTTACGACCACCGTTTTGAATTCCCCAATCCTTTTCCGTTTTGAGACGATGTCTTTGAGGAATTTTCCATAGTTTGGGATCTCCTTGATTGCCTCCACCAATTTTAGATTAATGTGTACCTATTTTAGGATGTCCCGGAACTTCTTAAACTGGTACTCCTGCTTTTGTTGTATCAACCTTTGTGTGAATGGTGGAGTTGGTATGATGTCTCTGGGTTCTATCATGGGTGCTTCCAAAGGTTCTTCCAACGTAGTATTGTTCTTGGTTGCTGCCATGACCTCGTTGTCTTTGGACTGTGCTGTGACGGTTGACTCTTTTGGTTTCTCCTGTGCTGGTTGCTTGTCCTGAGGCCCCTTAAGTTGGATACCACTCCTGGTGGTTACGGCTTTGCACTGTTCATACGATGTCCACTTAGCGACTTCAGTGTCGCTGGGAAAACCTCCTGCTGGACTAGTGTTCAGAATCTGTGCTATCTGCCCTACTTGTGTTTCCAGGGATTTTAACGTCGCCTCGTTGTTATGCATCCTCATCTCAGTGTTGTCCATAAATTTTTAGTCTTTTTTATGAACTTGACATTGTTATCCATATATGCGCTAGTCTGAGTCATAAAAGCATGAAAAGTGGTTTCTAGAGAACTAGACTGCATTGGTTGTTGCTGCTGGGGCAGCATCTGTTGAACTTGTTGCGGCAGCATAGACTGCCGCGGCTGTTGTTGAAATCCTGCGGCTGGAGTAGTCTGATTTTGCAGATTAAATGCATTATTGGGGTTGCTTTAGGAGAAGTTGGGTGCTTTTTCCTGGCCGGGTTGTAATTGTTTGATGTCATGTTGTTATTGCTATTTTAGTTTCCAACATAGATGGGCGACTCTGGGTTCTACGAGCATTCAGAAGAATCATGGTTAACATTACATGAGTCACAACAGGAACTTATTACCTTGACCTCCTGAATATGGCTTGGTTGTTGCATGTTTTTCACCAAGTTGGTCAAATTGGCCAATTGTGAAAGTATTGACTGTGACGACTCAAGCTCATTAACGGTGGCATGGTGTCTTATTCCTCCCCTCCTAGCCGTGGGAAACTTGTAGTCGTTCTTTGCAAGTTTGTTCAGAATGTCGAAAGCTTTTTCTGGTGATTTGTCAAGGAGAGTTCCATTTGCCGTAACATCTAACATCATCCTTGTCGGGGCATTTGATGAGTTGTAGAACATTGTCACTTGTGTCTAAAGTGGAAATCCATGCAAAGGGCACTTGTGCAGCAGTTCTGTGTAATGTTCCCATGCCTCGTACATAGGTTCGTCATCTACCTGTTGAAAATACGTGATTTCGTTACGTAATTCATCATATAAATTAGTTGGATTGAAACGCACAAGAAAATCACAACATAAATCATTCCAAGATCCTATGGATCATGTTGGAATGGTATTTAACCAGGTCTTTTCCCTATCCCTCAGTGAATAAGGGAATAATTTCAGTCTCAAAACATCTTCATGGACTCCTTGGATCTTGAATGAATTGCATATCTCCATGAATGATATGAGATGTTGCATGGCATCCTCAGTGGCTAATCCACCAAATTGCTCAATGGTATTGAGCATGTTCAACATGACAGCTTCAGCTCAAAGTGGGCAGCTTCTATCTCAAGTGTAACTACGCCCGGATTTAGTCCGTTCAAATCCTCTTCTAGGTAGTCTTGGACAGTTGGGTTTCGTACTAGCACGAAGTACAATAACAGGTTGTTCACATTGCCTATCGTGGCATTCTGCTGCCCATCGGCATTTTGGTTGTTGTTGGCATTATCTGTCGGGGCATCTTTGTTGTTGTTTCGGCCTCAACCTAGAGGTTCCTACATTGCGGCTACGATCTTTCATTTAATCTTTAAGTAAGAGCGTTCGATTTCTGGATTTAAGTCTTGCAATGGGCTGCTTGGGTTCGCTCTGGTCATGCACCAAAACAAAACCAAGTTTTATTAGTACTAAAACAAAAAATAAATAAACTAAAAAATAAAGAGTGCAAGAAAATAAAAAAAGAAACAAAAGTTGCCAATCCCCGGCAACAACGCCAAAAACTTGATGCTCGCGTAAAAGTGCTCCGCAATAGTGCAAGTGTACACGTCTCAAGTAATATAATGCTAAGTAATCTAAAAATACTAAAACTAAAATAAGCCAGAAAATAAAGTAAAGAGAAATAAAGATAAGATAATGGGCCGGATTAGAATGCGTCGTAGTCTGGAATCCTATTGTCTTTGTCTCTGTCTTGAATGCAACAACACAAAACTGTCGTGGTAGTAACCTAAGTCCCATCTGCGGCCGCAATGGTTGAGTCCCTACCGAGACAATCACTTACTCTTGGGCAGATGCTATTAAGGTTAGGCAAAGCGTACTTGGATGGTTCGTCCTTATCCCTAAGCTCGGAACACTAGTTGATGGCTGAACTTCGATGATACCTCCCGACGTGAACCAAAGACAAACACCAACTATTCTAACACTTCTTTTAGCCGCTGAAACTCTTAACCTATCCATAGACTGAGTTAGTTAACACCACATGGGATGAAAACTGTGCTTATTCGTTTCTTGAATTCAATTATCCCAATTTTGAACAAATAGATAACCTCACTATACTCTCTCCCGATAAGTATGCAAATATAATTAAAGCCAACAATAAGCAAACCTTAACTTTATTGCATTAAGAACTTAAACAAATACAATAGTCTTCACACAACTACTAAACAAACTAATACTAACCCTAAATGCAATTAGAACATAATAAAAACTAGATCCTAAGCTAAGCTCTCTCCGTCTCTCTTCTCTGTTTCTCTCTCTTGATGATGGTGGCAAGCCTCCGTTATATAGGGGAAGGTGTAGGTAAAAATCCTTCTTGGAGAGGAAGTTAAGTTGGACTTCGACTCTAACTTTATTAAAGAGGTGAATCTCTTTAATTTAATACATTATTCACTATTGGCCAAAAGTCCAACTTTATCCTCCCTTCCATGTTTTCGTCCTCTTCTTGAGCTCCAACTGCCACGCAAAGTGTGTACAAAAACCCGCCATTTAAAGCTCTACAAATCGACTACCATTTTGACTGTTTTTTCCTCCGTCCGGTTGAGTATTACACTGCCGCGACATGGCATTCTGCTGCCTCAGCATTGGTTTGGAACTGGATCTGCTCTGCAAGGCTTCATTCTTCATAAATCAACTTCCCTCAGTAGAAGTTTTCAGTTGTGGCTTGGCTCGATCAGGGTCTGTTACTAGTTGGTTCTGCCTCATCCTTCATTTTTCTTCATTGTCGTCACGGCATCTCCTGCCCTGGTAGCGTGAAAATCTGCAAAAGTGCCAAACATGCATCAAACAGTACCTTTTTCATAGAATACACATCATATAAAGATCAATGGCATAAATGGTTAAATAAATGCATGAAGAGCCATAATGTAGCTCAAATGGGTGTAAGTTGAGAGTTAATTGCCATTTTAGAGGGTGAAAATATAGGACTTTTGGGCACTTATCACCTTATTTCAGGACGAATGTGGGATCAGTGCGCTAGTTGCTAAATAACAATAGTAGGCCTTGCATTTCCCATACCAAGCTTCATAAAAACTGACTTGGGCATTAGATTCACACTAGATCCAAGATCGCATAGAGCTCTCCCCACATAATTATCGCCTATCGAACATGGGGTGATAAAGCTGCATGTATCCTTCCTTTTAGGTGGCAAGTTGCTCAACACATAATAGCATTCTTTTGCTATAGCAACAGTCTCGTACTTCTCAACATTCCTCTTGTTGGTGACGATATCCTTGAGAAACTTTGCATAAGTGGGCATTTGATCAATGGCCTCCAAAAATGGGACATTTATGTACAGCTGGTTCAGAATATCTTTAAATTTCTTGAACTGAAATTCTTCGTTATGCTTCTTCAATCTTTGAGGGAACGGTGGTGGGGGTTTGACTTCTTCCTCTACTGGAAGGGGTCTATCTTTTGTTGTAGAAAATTTCTATCTTCTTTCAGTAGGTTTCTAACACCCCTAACCTAGTTTAGGAGTTAACCGAACTAGGAAGTGTTACAGAACAAACAAAAATTGACTTAGCACATATAAGACCTTAGATCGAACTCCAAAAAAATAACACAAAGTCAAGGAGTACTAAATTTTTCATCTGACATTATACAAAATTTTATTTCCTTAAGACCAAGATGTCTTATAAGGCTTTAGGTCTTACTTTAATTAGAAACATCAAACTTAAGGAAGGGTTATAACCTTTAGGGTGTTTGGATTCCTATTAATTTAAACATGTTGCATAATTTGAGGATTATAAATGTAGAAGTTTTAAGCAACTATTTTAGAAGCCAACAAGTACATTTTAACTAACATAATCCATATGTTCAATTTATTAGACCATACTTGTAGTAAGTGATCAATGATTTACATATGTATGATCTTACAGGGTTCGGCCAACTAAAGACAAATCCATGACAAGGGTGCCTAATAAGGTATAGGTTTTAGCTAAATTGTATTCATTCAAGCTATCTAGATCTTTCTTAGATTAGGATCCTAAAATTCGAGTTCGTACCAAGGTACTAACCATCCAATATTATCGTCTAAACATTCACATCTCACAACTAAAACATGAAACCATATGTAACAAGTATTCAAACACCAATTCCAACATGGCTTAGACATCAAGCAACCATTCGAACACTATATCTAACATGGCTTAGACATCAAGCAAGCATTCTTATATCATAATATACATTTTAAGAATATTCACTTAACATCTTAACATTCAAACACCTCATTTAACCTTTTACCAAAACATTCAAAATATTCATCCAACATAAGATCAATCAAAAGTTATTATAAAGACCCATTACACATCACGATAGTACTTATATTGCTTATATTTAAACTTAATCAAAAGAGGTAATCAAATGCATTATGCGTACTAGACTTCTATGTGCCACCATCTAGGATTTCTAAAGGAAAATTTTCAAAACATACTTATGAGCCCTTGTCATCATGTCCAAGCTCAAGAGCTAACCGAAAGCAGATTTACTCGGAAATGCCACAAAAGAGTAGAGTAAGCAGTGGCTTAGTGAGGTAGTTTTAAATAGCCAAAAGCATAAATTAAAAGCTCCATGTTATAACTCTATTTTTTGTTCAAGTTTGATGGATCTAGGTAAGTAGCAAGCTTAATCGAACGTAGCTCATCTCATTCATAGGGTTCAAAACATGGCATTAATTCCAAGTCTATCAATTTCCATGAATGAAAAACTTGATCACATGCAAATCATTATAACTACAGCAATTCAAGTTTGTTTCAAACATATGTTTAATTGGCAAGTCGATATAGTTACAAGATTTCAAACATGGATTCAAACAGCAAGACAACACAATCAAAAGTTTTCAAACATGAATTCGAATAAAAAAACAATGTAATCACAAGGTTTCAAACTTAGCATCCTTTCTTTAACCATTCACGCACATGTATGTTGCAAAAAAATATTACTTGTTACTTAAGTTGTCAAGGTAATACATTGGTTTAACCTTGAAAATTCATTATTTGTCTTAAGCATATTCTCTCATAGACATGTATTACTTGCTGCTTAAGCTATCAAACAAATCATCTCATAATCATGTATTACATCTCACATAAGATATCAAACTCAACATTTCATATTCTTGAATTATTTATTTCATAAGATATTGACAAACATATCACGGACGTGAATTACTTATCGTGTAAGATATCAAATTTAGCATATTAGTTTAGATCACAAATTTCATTATTTTCTTTTCTACATAGCCTTGAAATCAAGTATCAGCCTAGGTAAACGAATTCCCGACCAACTGTCACCAACAAAAGGTACTCATAGTACCGGTCAATATCTCCTATTGTCACCAAGTGACTACAACGCTTCCCTCCTATTGTCGCCAAATAAGGACCGTAGTCTACCCCAAACACGAGCTCTATGAACTCTATGGCATGCCAACTATACCTAAAAATGACTCGAACCTAAGGCTTTGACTTTATTCTTATCATATCAGAGACAGAATGAGCATAGCTCCATAATAAAAACATTGTATGAACATAGCTTATTGTCTTTTTACCAAGCACATATCAAGTTCAAGTTCATAATTCTCAATTCGTAAATCTTTTCTAGTCAAGTGATAGCATGGAAATGGTTACGAATCAAACACATATTTTCTTACCATAAGAATCACATTGAATCAGGTATTATGAGTCGTATCATACTTAACATTTAAGGACTTACCTCAAGTCCAATCTTACACATGCATATCATGATTCAACTTAAAACAATGAAATCATAAACAACAAGAAATGCTCGAGAAGGTTACTAGCCTATCCCGAGACTTTAAAAACTACACCCAGAGTTCGATCCAAGATAATTTTTATCACGAATCACGATCTCCTTTTTATCTTTCCACTACTTTATCCACTTTCATATTTAGTCCCTCAACACCTCCTTGGTCTAATATTACAACATTATATTCATACATTAGAACAACTCTTAATAACTATCCAAAAACAGTCCCTAACATATAAACACAACCATGTATTCACAAAACAGTCCATAGTATCTTCAATTACTCAAAAACAGTCCCTAAAATACATGTAATTTCTTATACTTTCACAGAATAATCCAACATTGTTCATTTTAATGTAAAACAACATCTAACAAGCATATATACTCTTAAAACAATCCCTATTGAGTATTAACAGCCCTTCCCCTACTTCATATTAATCCAACAAAGTCCATAATTTTCCTCACATGTACAAAACAGTCCCTAACTCATGTACACACATTTATATACTCTAAACAGTCCACAAATGTTTGTACCCATGTCTAATCAATCCATTATGTTTGCATACATTTTTACATGCATTAGAACAATCCTTGATTTCAATTATTTACATACAAAACAACCCTTAATCACATAAATTACCACATACATCCTTAAAACTATTCATTAAAATTTAGATTTATAACAAAACATCCCCTATATGTTTTATATAACAAAACAACTCCAATTCATATATATATATATATATATACTCAATCCAGACTTCTAAACTGTCCATTACTTAGGTACACAGATTCAAAACAGTCACATATGTTCCCATGCATTTAGAACAACCCCCATACATCTACATACATGTTTTTACTCTTCAAGACAGTTCACTATTTATATATTCATGTTGACATAAAATAGGGCAATTATACATTCGTGCACATAGATACATTAAAAAAGTCCAATCATCAACTCATGTATACACAAGCAATCCAATTTATCATATATGTACCTAGTTACATCGAAACATTCCAACACTTTTACATGTATACAAAACAGTCCAAATTCACTTGTATTCTTGTTATTACACATCCAAACAGTCCCTTAATGAAATTTACAACAAGCATTAATCTCCAATTCAAGTTCAATCACTCATTTATGTTAGTTCTCAACAAATCGGTACGACATCACCTTTTTGTCCAACCAAGTTTTCAGTATTCTATTCATTGATTCACACTGTTGAGTAGTCCTCATTGCTGCACACAAAAATATTTATTAATTACGTTAGATACAGTAAATAATATATTAAATTAAAGTGTTTATAATGTTACCTACATAAAAGTATCCTTGCAAATATGCTTCTGCCCATTTATCTTTATCTTCATATAATTTCTCTACCCATTTTTTCCCTTGAACGTTGTGCTTTTCCACTAGTTCTTTCTAGGCACTTTCAAAATCAGATGGCGTCCTACACATGTCAGCGCATCTCATAAAGCCATCAAGGAAATCTTGTTCCATGTGAGAAAACACGTTCCTCATGATATGCCACAAACACAATCTATGTTTTGCCCCGGGTAGTACTCGAGAAATGGTATTTGCCATAGCCTTATCTCTATCAGTAATAATAGTAAGCAGTTTGTACCCATCTCTCACTTCGATCAACTGTTCCAATACTCACACATATGTATCCTCTTTCTCGTTCACAATCAATTCACATCCAAATGGCGTTGTGCTTCGATGATGATTGACACCAACCAAAACAACGAACTGCTTGTTGTATGCGTTACACTTGTAAGTTGTATCAAATGCAAGTACATGACCAAATTGTTTATAGTCGGCGCGTGATACAACTTCTCCAAGTGTCCGGATTCATCCCTCGTGTGCCTAACAAAAAAGAAAGGATTAGATTCTCGCTTCCCATATAAATATGCCATCACTGTTTCACCATCGCCATCTTGGACTTCTTCTCGTCTAATTCTATCCAGATAGTTGTACAAGTCCTTGGGTAGAAAACCAACATTCTGAATTGAACCAGCTTCATTCACGAAATTTCGCATTATCCTACTTGGAGTAATTCTAGAGTGGTGCATGCTCTTTATCTTCAGCTCATCTAACTGACTGATTTTTCAGAATGACCTAAAATAAAAAAAATCGTTAAATATATATAATCAGCTAGAATTTAGTATCTATCAATTGAATTATTAATAAAAATTACATACCTGATATATGCAACATGTGTTGCGTGGACCATATCATGATTATGTTCTTCCTAGAATTTCACAACTTTCTAATAATGACGGCGTTCGTCCAATTTAAATCTAATAAATGCTCTACAACAAACTTTGATGTCCGGTCTTCGTAGACGTTTTCTGTTTGGCAAGTTATACCACTTTTTGTCTCTATGTCCCTCCTTACGGCACACCATTTTCTTTGCAATTATTTGATTTGTAGCTCAACTTTTCACTTTCTGGTCGACTCGAACTCCGAACCCTTTCACTTTAGCATAGGTATGGTAAAATTCAACGCAGTCGTCTAAAGTTTTCCACTTTAGCATACTCATATCATTCTCATCATAATCCTTTAATTCTTTACCAATCTTATCCCATATGATTTCGTCGATGAAATAGACAAGGGTCTTCTCATCATCTATTTGTTTTGCATCGTCAACATCAGGATAAGGTTCTTCTTCTTCAGAATTAAGTCCACATTCTTTGTCCTCGATATAGGGCTCGAACTCCGTAGCTTCAATTTTTTCTAGATCTTCAATATTTTCGATGTCTACGATATCAACTATCTCCAAAAAAACCTGCAATTCAATACAAGTAAATGAAAGCAAAATTTAATCTAATGAAATTTAATAAAAAGGTAAAAAAAAACTCAAGAAGCATGCACCGTACAAAAATTCCAGGCGTACCGGTACGCTTGCAAAACAAAAAATTCTAGTGACAAAAAACTGTACTGATACGCTTGGCGTACCGGTACAGTTAGCCCCCGCGTATCGGTACGGTATTCTTACAGTACCGTTACACACGACGAACTGCACTTTTTGGGGGTTCAAATCGACCATTATTTTTGTGAATCAATCAAATAATGGATTGCTGCAACTGACTTTGAGATTTGGGGATAAATTGAATGAAAATTAAGTGAAAAATACTTAAATCGAATCAAATTTAAGATAATTAAGGCTTCAAAAATTGGGGATAAATGACCTAATTGCAACGAAAGATTAGGATTGGCGACAACTGTTGACGACGGTGGCGGCGGCTGACGGTGACGGCGGCGGTAAAGGTTCTCGGTGGGTGAGGCGGCAATTGGGTTAATTTCAAAGCAAAAAAAAACCTAGGATTTTTTTTTGGGATAGTTTATTTTGATTAATAATACTTAAAATAAATTTAAAACTAAAAAAAGTACTTACATTAAATTACACTTTTAATTTTTTTTAAAAATATAATCACGCATAAAGTACTTTGGATTTAAAATTTTTATAAAATAACCTATCACTGCTCATCGGTGCTCGTCAATAGTGGTGCTCGTCGTTTCTCGTCGAGTGCAGAAGAGCTATCCAAAATAAAAACAGTAGCTAAAGTTACTTAAGAAACAATAGCTAACTTTTAAACAATGAAACAACTTTATACCATGCCAATTATGTTTAGTTTTAGCTCTAAACCGAACCATGCCTGGATGATAAGGTATGTATGACGTTGGCTATTTTGAAAATTAAAATTTATGCATGATGAACATCAAACCTTATGTATTTCGTCATATTATGATTTTACGACATTAATATACCTTTGATAAGCATAATTTAGGCTATAATGGACATCTTAATGGAGCTATGAGCTCACTATGATGCTTAGTAAGCCAAGGATGTTCGAATTGCAAAGCTAGCTTCAGATAGCGTCACAAACTTACAAGTCATCAACGGGCACGAGATAAGTAAATTTCTTGCCTTAAACACCTAGTAGATGGTGGCATATATTTAGGTTAGAGATGGTAAGTAAGCATTCTATAAAATAAAATCATATCCTATGTGACTATAGTATGAAGGACTATGAGTATGCTAAAAGGGTCCGTTATTAGAAAGAATTTTGCTTGATATTTAGTTTAGAAAAGAAATCTGTCACTTAAGTCTGAGTACAAAATTTATCGTAATACTTTTTTGATATGTTTAATCTTAAATACTTGTTGTGTCCTTTCGTTATTTGCTTTCAATCTAATAGTTCCTAAACGTAATCATAGCTCTCTGCATATATAGTGGAGAAACATGTTATTGAACTTTCCCAACTTTGGCTACTCCAACGTCAAGCCCCCCACCGCATGTTTGAAGGGAGCAGAGGAATATGTTGCGAAAGCAGTTTTTGAAGGCATTTCTGCATTTGGGAACCATGCGAGATAGTGAGTGGATGATTTACCTCTATCTTTATTATTTATGCTTTTAGTAATTGTTAGCATTTTTGCTTTATCCATTTTGAAGTCATGATTCTACTGGCTTTGGCGTCTTGGGATAAAATTTATCTATGCATACAAAAACTGCCTTGTTGGAAAATGAGATATTTGAACATGTTAGACTAAAATACAAGCTTAGTGCATATCATAAAATCCATAGCTCATATATCACTTGAATAAAGTAGTCCAGAGCTCAAACTTCTAGTTAAAGATCGCACGGTATTTGTTGGAAGTTTGAAAGAACAGAGTAGTAGAGAAGAAAATCGGGAAGAGGAAGAACTTAGTCTGATTCATTCATTTTTAATATTTATACATCAATACAAAAGTTAGTCAACAACGAGATTTGGGACAAGCTTGAAGTCACTCATAAAGGAACAAACGAAGTAAAGGAGACCAAGATTGGTCTTCTCAATCTTGAGTATAAGAACTTCAAATTGGAACCGGATGAAGACATCTCCAAGATGTTTGATAGATTCTCCGTCATCGTCAATGGACTTAAAGGATCTAGAGAAATCATTCCGAAAGACAAGCTTGTCCAAAAGCTTATCTATTCTCTTCCCGAGTCATGGGATTCTAAGAAGACTGCCATCATCGAAGCCAAGGATCTCAAGGCCTTGAAGCTTGATGCTCTCATGGGGTCGCTTCTCACTCATGAAATTATGAAGAAAGGAAAAGAAGATGAAAAGAAGAAGGAAGAGAAGAAGATGAGGAAGAAGAAGATGATCGAGCAACGCATTGACGTGAATGTTGTTGCTCTCAAATCCTTCACAAGCCAACAAAAAGATTCCAGTGGAGAGGATAGTAAATATTAAGAGATGACCAAGCTCTTCAAGAAATTTGCCCGGTTCATGAAGTGTCATACGGAAGAATTGAGGCATGAATCAAGGATAAAGAATAAAGATCTCATCATATGCTTCGAGTGCAAGAAGTCGGGGAATACCAAGTATGGTTTCCCTTGATTCAACAAGAAGAGATCAAGCCATAACAAGAAGGCATATGTGGCTACATCGAGTGACGAAGTTGACTCCGCCGACAATGAAGTAGCTCACCTTTGTCTCATGGCCATCGAAGAAGATTCAAGGGTAACTTCTAATGCATCTACTTCAATTTCATATACATTTGATGAATTACCAAATGCTTATGCTAATTTAGTTTTGGAATTTAAAGCCTCATTTTTTAAAAACAAGAAATTGATTTCAAAATTAAAAACCGAAAATGATTTGCTTTCCAAAACTAATTTAGAACTTGAAGCAAGGTTTGAAAACTTTGAGAAAAGGATTTTTTGATTTACAAAACTTGCTTTCAAAAGTTCAAGAAGAAAAAAGGTTTGATTTACAAAAGCTTTGAAAAGAAAATTGGAGATTGCTCCAAAACCAATTTTGTAAAATCAAATTTTTATGTAAGACAATCTAGTTCCCCTAGATTTTTAAACGGTATATGTGTTAAAAAAATTTGGGTCCCAAAAGGACTCAATATTTAAAACAAAAAGGTTGAAATTTAAAAATAGATTCCTAAGGGGACTAAGTTATTTAGGACTAACTCTATTGGATCCAAAGTAATTTGGATACCATACCTTACATGATTGTCTTTTGTAGGTGTGCTTGAGCCATTAATGATCAAAGTCAAATCTTGGAAGCTCATTACACACAAAGGGGAAGGAAACTTGAAGAAGGAAGGCTTAACAACCTACCTTGGTTCAAGTGCTAATTTTAAGTTTCATGCAATTTCTTGATCATGTTCTCCATGTCTAATTTTCATGTTGATCTAAGCATGTTTGTATAAACTCCATGTTGTGCATAATTGCATATAGTTAGGGGGTCTCAATTGCATGAGTTACATTTTTTGGCCATGTATGCTCATATCTATGTTTATGACCATTAACTTGTAATGTTCGGTTGATTTTGGTGAAATCATGCTTTCTACATGTTAAATGTTATGTTTTTGAGAAGCATGTGTAGCAAAATGTGCATAGTGTATATGTAGGACTTAATGGAGCCTTTGTATGAACTTAAAATTAAGTTGTAAGGCCTTTTAAGTTGTTTTTGCTGCAGTTTTCACCATTTTCGTGCCTTCGGTACTGGTATCGCACATACCGTACCGATACAACCATCAACCAGTACCGATACGGCATACACCGTACTGGTACGTGTAGACAAAAAGGGACATTTTTGTATCCTTTTTTCCATACCTTGTTTATATCTTGATTTATCTTGTTCTATGGCATATTTATTTGAATTTCATGTGTTTATTTATTTTACTTGTTTGAAATTCATTTTTTATCTTGAATTGTTGGACTAACAATCTAATTGATGCTTGAGTAAGGGGGAGTCATTTTCTAAAAATTCTTCTCATGTTAATTTTTTTGGTCTTTTTCTCCAAATATTATTTTACACCAACAATTAATATTTATTATCCATCGGTACTAATTTTTCCAACAATTGGTGTCTTTGAACTTAATGTGATTTCAAACTTAGTTTTGAAACTATTTTTGATATAACAAAAAAGGGAGAGATGAGTTTGAAAAATTAAATTTCAAAAAGAAATGGGGGGTTTTAAAATTTTAAAAATATTCTCCTTTTCTAAAAACATTTTTCATAGTGGGAGTTAAAAAAATAATTTTTCAAGTGGTTTCGCTATATCGAAAAGTGGGAGATTTTTGAGATATTTGATTTTGATATAACTTAAAGAAAAATGATTTTAGACTTAAACTAATTTGCAAAAATATTTCAAAAGTCTATAAACTTGAAAAATATGATTGAAATATTTTAAAAGGGTTTTTGACATGATTTAAGTGATTTTAAATAACCAAAGTGTTAAAAAAGGCATTGACTATCGATACGCTTGTCCCCGTGTTGATACCCATTGTGCCAGTACCGGTACGGATTTTCCAGTATCGATACAATTTTTATCCCCAAATTTTTCCAAATTCAAATAGCCAATTTCAGTACTGATATGATCTTATCCGTATCGATACCCTTTGGGTTCTTACCGATACGTTTGTATCTGTACCGATACCCTTGAGTCATAAATGCTTCAACGATTATATTTTCATAAGGCATGTATTGTTACCTCTCCAAAAGTATTGTTTTTAATGCCAATTTACAATGCTCTTGCTTGTTTTTAGGTACATTTAGTTGCATTAGGTTGTAAGAATCATGCATTTGCATAAAGAGTTTAGTATGCTATCTATGTTAGTGTGAAGGGTTCTTTTGGTGGCTATTTTTGCAGGATTGACATAGGTTTCGGCACAAGAAAGGAACATAGTTAGGATTGCCAAGGAGAATGACAAGTGTTGTTGCCATAGAAGGACGAAATAGTGCCAAGCACCTGTTGGCAGAGAAGTGAACTTGATGCCACGCCAAGAGGTTGTTGAACCTCGAAAAAATAGGAAAAGATAAGACTTGTAATACCCTAAACCATTTCCTAGAAGTATTGAAGCTAGAAATCTAAATTTCCAATTTAATTAAGTTTGATCCTAAGCTGATTAGGATATGAAAGGACTCAACCGAAACACATAACAAATTAAGAGAATGCATGCTAAAATTTCACAGTCCTAATTGCCCTCACACATTTCATTGGTTAATGGTTAATTGAGGGATAAATTACTCATTCAACAAGAGAAATAAGATGAATCATCTGCTCTATTCATCTCCATTCAACCGAATTAGAGAGAACATTAGGGAAAGAGAGATACTTGAGATAAAAACACCATTAAAGTTGATTTGAGCTTTCATGTTGAGTAATCCTTCATGGAAATTGATTGCTAGGAAGATATGTAAGTAAAATTCAACTTAGATTTCTTTAACAAGCTTGTTTTGAATGATTGAATATTGTTGATTGATCAATCGATTGCAAATGGCCAAGAGGGGGGTGAATTGGCAATTAAAATTTGAAGAGAGAAATTGGATGGATGAAAATTTTGACACAATGCAATTTATAGTGGTTCAAGTTTCTAAATGAACTTTACATCCACTACCTTAGCTCCCACTAAGGATTTTCAACCAATCCACTAATTGATTCTTCCCCTTTTCTTGGATGAGAAGGAAACCTTACAAAACCGATTAAGCTTTCTACCCAAAGCTTAATCCAACACACTTTTTACAAAGAAGGAATTTGGTAAACCTTACAAATACCTCTCAAAGGTTAATGTTTACTCAAATACAACCAATCACACCCAAACTCACAATAAAGATTAAAATGAAAAACTCAATTGAGTTGGGTACAAAGATTTGACTCTAAATGATCAAGGTTTGGATTTGAATGCTTTGATGTTTCTTGAAGGCTCAATACTTGTTGTTGTAGCTTTAGAGACTTGTTTTTATATCTTCTCATTGATTTCAAGCCGTTTGGATGGTTGAGATCATCAAAAGAGCTGTTGAGGCTCTCTCTTCCCTTGATAAATGCAGTTATGCAACTACCCGTATCGAAACACAGGACCCTTGTATCGAAACGAACACTCAAAAAAGAAAGAGATGTTATGTGTAAAAGGGATCGTATCGAAATGGTTATAGGCCATATCAAAACAGTAAGGGCAAAAAGAAGGTCGTATCGAAACGGATAAGGGCTATATTGAAACGTTTTGAAACTGTAAACTGGTGTTTTGAAACAGCTTAGGGGTGTATCGAAACACTTAACCAAATCTTTAAAATTCCGTTTCTAACAAGTAACGGCTAGTTCATTTAATGCCCAATTTTAAAATTACTTAACCCCTATATCAAAAGCCCAGATGAAAGCCGTATCAAAATGGATGTGAGCCGTTTCGAAACAAATGTCTCCAGTGGTAAAATGTATCGAAACACTCTGAGGGTTTTTCGAAACGCATGGGCGATTTTGTATATTTTTGCCTTGAAACACTTAGAAAATTTTATGGGGTTTAAGTTTTGACTTGAAAACATTTTAAGTATAAATTGTACTTGTCAAAATCGAGTATTTTGATTACTTAAAAATTTATTTACTTTGCATATTAGTCCTTGAATTACTCGTTATATCAAAATCAAATATTAGTTTTACAATCTCCCCATTTTTGATATAGCAAAACCAAAGTAAATTTTTAAGTAAACTCCCCCTAAATTTAAGCTAGGTTTTGAAATAGATTTTAAAAATTTAGCTTAACCCTTCTCCCCCTTTTCGTTAGATCAAAATCAATAAAGGAATATAGCAACATTGCACAAGTCAAACCACAAGTAGAGCAACATAATTTCTTTAAGCATTAAAACCAAAGCAAATTAGGTTCATAAATTCAAAACATAATATCCAAACCATAACATCCAAACATAAATCAAAGTATAGGTCTTAAAATAAAAACATAAATAGGTGCATAAAAATAGGGAAATCCTAAGCTAGATGAGATGCAATAGAAAGCAATGATCTAAGGCTCATCATCTTCGTCATCTTCATTATTGGCATTGCTCCTACGGAATTGCCTCCATTCGCCATAGAAACCAGTAAAGGACATGTCGATAGAAGTTTGTTGAGTTTCAACCGAGGTGAGGCGATTCTCAACATTTTTGATACGTCGCTCCATGGTAGTGAGGTGAGTATCAATAGTAGCAAAGCTGGAGTCCTTGTGAGTGCGCATGCCGTTAAATTGCTATGTAAGGAAGGTTATAAGGGCTTTGTTGTTTGGCGGAGTAACTTGAGCTTAAGGTTCGAGAGCAGTAACAGGTGGATGATTCTCAACACGAGTCCACTCTCCATCAATATAATGAAATTTGCTTTAGAGAATTGTGCACTCATCGATGGGATCTTTGAGTTTTTCCGGAAAATAAAGCAAGCAATCAATTCCCACATTAGAAAATAAGTAGCTCAAAGTCGTGTCATAGGTGAAAGAGGAAACAAGATCGGAGTTGCGATTTTGGACAAGGTACACCATGTCGTCAAACATGATTTGACATAGATTTGGACGACGACCCTCACGAAAGCACCGAATCCAAAAATCATCCACTTGCCTAATGTGAGAGAACTTGCCTCCGGAAGGGCGAAACCACCACGATACCATGAGATGTAAAATGTGATCATGAGCATCAAGAACCGTGACGGAGCCACCAAGGGTATGACCCAATGAGTTCGCATCCAAGATTTCCTCATCTTCAAAACCAAACACATTGCACAAAACTTCCGGATCAACCCTAAACTTCTTTCCCATGAGATAGGACTCAATAGAAACCACTTGACCGACATTGGAGATGCAACGAGCATTGGCATAAAATAGAAGCACCATGTTATGGTAAAAAGTATCGGATAAGCCCAAAAAAGCTATAAAATTCCAACGCTTCAATAGATCAAGATATCGGAATTGAAAACGCTCGGAATCCATAAAGGGAAGAGAAACAATACGCTCACGTCGAATATCATGATCTTGAAATAGCTTAAAATTGGTGTAGGGATCTTTTTCGCGAAGATACTTTTGGTAGAGAAAATTAAGATTTGGACGTGTAGAATCGTCATCAACGTTAGAGCTTCCACCAGCCTCATTGGTCCTAACTCTCTTCCTAGAAGTCATATTTGAAATCTAGAATGAAATCAAGACAAAGACATATGTATGCGTAAATCAACCAAATTCAATCCAAAATACAATCCTATAATCAAGGTATTAATAAAGACTATACAATATAGTTTTAAAATATATATAAAAATAAAACGAATTTTTGGTGAAAAGAGTTTTAAAAAAAGATTGAAAAATTATACGGTATAAATTTATAGTAGAATAAAAAAAATCAGTTTTTGAAAATACAATCCTATATGTATATGTTTTATACAAAAAGGAATTAAAAACAACCTATAGACTTAACGAAAATTGAAAATAAAAAGAAAAAGGTTTTATACCTTGATATGGGATAAGGATGAATGAGGGATGATTGATGCACCAAATTGCTTGCAAAGCTCTAGCCTTGATATGTAGATTGAAAACCCTAAAAAAATTAGGTTTTGATATGAAAAATTAAGTGATTTGAAGGGTTTTTATAGGGGTTTTGCGGCTAGGGTTTTGATTGAAAAAGATTTGGTGTTTTAATTGAAGTTTGATACCTATTTAAAGCAATATGAAAGATCGTGTTACGATACGCCATTTGGCGTAGCGGAACACCCATTTCAAAATGCTTTCAAGCCGTTTCGGTACCAGACTCATTTCGATACGGGTTGACCTTGTTTCAGAACGACACCACGAACCCGTATCGAAATGTGAAGAGCCTGTTTGGATACGATTCACTACTGGAATCACCCTAAATTAAGCCCGTATCGAAACATATTTAGTTGTTTCGATACACCCTTACCAGAAACTGTAGTTTGGGCAGTTTCATGTCGAAAGAGCCAAGTTAGATCAAGCCTAAATGCATGTGAATGATATATGAGCAAGATTTAATGGCTAAAATGGATGCATACCCCCTAACAACATGTATAGAAGAAAAATGATGCAAATTAACATAAGCATGAATATCAACTAATTTCAAGCAAAATTTTGACCATATGGGACCTAAAAGGGTCAAGAAAGGCTAGTTAAATCTAACTCTCTCCTAAGGGTCAAAAACGCTTTTTATCTAAAGGTTTAGTAAATATATCCACTAATTGGTTCAAGATGTCAACATATTCTAGAACAACATCATTTTTCAAAACATGGTCTCTAATAAAATGATGTCTAATTTCTATATGTTTGGTTCTAGAGTTTTGGATGGGATTCTTAGTGAGACAAATGGCACTAGTGTTGTCACACCTAAGGGGTATTGCATCTACTTGAACACCATAATCTAAGTGTTGTTGCTTCATCCAAAGGACTTGAGCACAACAACTCCCTAAGGATATGTACTCCGCTTCGGTGGTAGATATGAATACGCTATTTTGTTTCTTAGAGAACTAAGATACGAGCATACTCTATAAGAATTGACATGTTCCGGAGGTAATTTTCCTATCTTCCATCCCCCATAATCTGCATCCGAATAAGCATGAAGGCTAAAGGAAGAGTCCTTAGGATACCAAAGACCTAAGTTAGGTGTGTCTCTAAGGTATCTAAATATTCTCTTAATGGCTACTAAGTGTGATTCTCTAGGAGTAGCTTGGAACCTAGCACACAAGAAAACACTAAACATAATATCCGGTCTACTTGCGGTAAGATAAAGCAAAGAACCTATCATGGATCAATAAAGCTTAGAATCGACACACTTACCTCCTTCATCTTTGTCAAGCTTTATAGAAGAGCTCATAGGAGTGGCTTGAGGCTTCACATTCTCCAAGCCGAACTTCTTGAGCATATCATTCACATACTTTGCTTGATTGATGAAGGTGCCATTCTTCCTTTGTTTGATTTGGAGCCCCAAAAAGAACGAGAGCTCCCCCATCATGCTCATCTCGAACTCACCTTGCATTAGCTTACAAAATTCTTTGCATTAACATTCATTAATAGAACCAAAAATGATATCATCAACATAAATTTGTACTACTAAAATGTCATTACAATATCTTCTTATGAAAAGTGTAGTGTCCACCTTGCCTTTTTCAATCAAAAAGTTTGAAAGCCTTTCATACCAAGCTCTAGGAGCTTGTTTTAAACCATAAAAAGCTTTGGTTAATTTAAAAACATGATTTGGAAATTTAGAATCCTCAAAACCCGGTGGTTGTTCAACTTACAGTTCTTCATTTATAAAACCATTTAGAAAAGCACTTTTTACTTCCATTTGAAAAAGCTTGAAATCATGGTAACATGCAAATGCAAGAAGCATCCTAATAGCTTCCATTCTAGCTACGAGTGCATATGTTTCATCAAAATCAATTCCCTCTTCTTGAGTGTAACCTTGAGCAACAAGTCTAGCCTTGTTTCTCACTATGTTACCACTCTCATCTAGTTTATTTTTAAAGACCCATTTAGTTCCTATAGTAGATTGGTTACTAGGCCTTTCAACTAATGACATACTTTACTTCTCTCAAATTGATTAAGTTTTTCTTGCATGGCCAAAATCTAAAAATCATCTTTTAATGCTTCTTTGATATTTTTAGGCTCAATGCATGAAATAAATGCAACATGATTCATTAGTTTGAGAGAGGATCTAGTAGTTACCCCCTTGGATGGATCACCTAAGATTTCACCTCCTTTTTCTCAAGAGCCAAGTCCTTCAAGGCTTCAAGAGGTGGATCTTGTGCATCTTCTTATTTGGTTGGAATCTCATACACCTTTGATGTTCGTCCTCCATCAATGGCTTCAATGATCCCTACATCATCATCATCACAAGAATCCTTCCTCGAAAGGAGGTTATCATCGAAAACTACATGTATAGACTCTTCAACAACCAAGGTTCTTTTATTAAATACACGGTAGGCTTTAGAGTTTAGGGAATAACCCAAAAATATTGATTCATCACTTTTTGCATCAAATTTACCTAGGTTGTCTTTTCCATTGTTTAAAACAAAACATTTACAACCAAAGGGGTGGAAATAGTTAATGTTAGACTTTTTAGAATTTAAAGTCTCATGAGGTGTTTTCTTTAAAATATTCATAATCATTACTCTATTAATAATATAACAAGTCGTATTAGTGGCTTCTGGCCAAAAATACTTAGGTAAGTTGTTTTCAAAAAGCATAGTCCTAGCCATTTCTTCTAGAGTTCTAATTTTCCTCTCAACTACCCCATTTTGTTGAGGAGTGCGAGGAGCCAAAAAATTATGGCTAATAACATTTTCATTACAAAAATCTTCAAAACTCATATTTTGAAATTTGATTCCATGATCACTTATAACGTGTAAAATTTTTTAATCAAGATCATTTTGGGTAATTTTTGTAAATGTAATAAAATTTTCTAAAGCATCATCCTTAGTACTTAGGAATAGAACCCAAGTGTATCTAGAAAAGTCATCTACCAATACAAATGCATATGACTTACCACCCAAGCTCATAGTTCTAATAGGCCCAAATAAATCCACGTGAATTAGTTTTAATACCCTACTAGTTGAAACATCATTAATGGCTTTAAATGAAGTTTTCTTTTGTTTGCCCATGGCACACGCATCACATATTTTATCTAATGAAAATTTTAGTTTGGGTAAACCTCCAACTAGATTTTGGGAAGCTAATTTTTCTAAAACACTTATGCTAGCATGCCCAAGTTTCATATGTCACAACCATGCATCATTCTCATCATGCGCAACTAAACATGCATGAGATGAATGTATGTCATCTAAATGCACCATATAAATATTTTTTGTGCGGTGACCAATGAACATTATTTTATTTGTTTTAATGTTCACAATTTTACACCCATTTTTATCAAAATAAACCTTAAAGTCTTTATCACAAAGTTGACAAATGCTCAAAAGATTATGTTTTAGACCACTAACATATAACACATTTTCAATGAATGTAGATGAGAGATTACCAATGGAGCCTATGCCTTCAATGTGCCTTTTGGAGTTTTCACCAAATGTCACACATCCTCCACTTTTTGGTTTAAGCTCCAAGAATCTACTCTTGGCTCCGATCATGTGCCTCGAGCATCCACTATCAAGGTACCATGTGTTTTGACTTGAAGCTTTCGCCTTGTATCAATGCCCCCCTAAAACAAAGATTAGTTTCTTGATTTTGGTACCCAAATCATTTTGGGTCCATGAGTGTTAGCTCCCAAAAGCTTGGTTCCCTTAGGAATCCAAGAAGCAATATCATTTACATTATTAGAAACAATGAGTTCCTTAGGAACTGTAGGTCATGTACGTGTTCTCTTTTTATGAGCGCAAATGCACACTCCTGTCAAGTTATAGTATAAAAGATGTCAAATCCCATGAGGATTGGATTAGTTCCTTCAAGTGTGTATCTGTACAAGAAATTTAAATGCACCATTAATTTCAGGTTTTATTAAAGGAATAAAACTAAAAACACAATTAATGAAAGAATGGGAGATCAGAGTGATAGAATGGGCCAGATTATTGCTGCTCAGTAGTGTGTTGATTGCGTTGTGAAGAAGTAAAGTTATTTCTGCGCTGCCTTGATTGCGGCCTCAGCGGGTGGCAGCTACGAACCTGTCACGCGGCCGCAGCGGGTCACTACCCCTGCAACTTTCGATGTCCTAGTAGGTGGGACAGAAAAAAGTCCTGGCGGCAAGTCTGGCAGATATTCCAAGTTCGACGGGATAGTCGACAGTGATTCTCCCTATTTCTAGGCAAGGATGCTCGAAATCTAGCGTGACGTAGGCAATACCTAACAATCTCAGCGTAAACCTGACACAATCTAGTCAACTCGGTTGGTGATCCCTTTTAGCCGCTAAAACTTGTGAACTTTTGGAACCAAGTTAGTCACGCCTCAGCACGTTGTGACTGTGCTTAACCCTTTCGTGCCCCCTAAATGGATTCTCTTAACTGACGGTTAGGACTAATTGAAAGAATAAAGTGCTTAGATTAAGCAAACTTGGATTATTTATTGTAAAAATAGACTCAAAAAATTTCCAACCGTTTCTCACAACTAATTTACAAGAAAAAACCTAAACCCTAGGAAGTTTAGAACATAGCCGACTCCCCCTCTCTATCTCTCTCTATCTCTATGCCCCTATACCCTCACATACATGGGTATATATAGGGCTTGGCCTAAGGTTAAGTCCTCCTTGGAGTAGAGGTATTCATTGATGATAAAATAGCTTTAACATTTAATGCTTCATTCAATTATGACTTAAATATGGACTCCTTTGGATGTTTACTTGTTCAGCAAGTAAGTATAAGCCATTTTGCTTATCGATCTTCAATCAGCTCTATACACCGCTTCGGGCCTCAGAAAAATGCAAGATTTGGCTCAATGCACTCAGAAAAATGTCCTCTATCAAACGAGACCCATCTTGACCATGTCGGCGTATTGTCGTCTGGGCGGCATTCTGCGGCGGTGACGTCCTTGGCGGCGGTGTCTTTGGCGGCAATTGGAACTGATTTAGTACAACTCCTTCTACTCCCTGCTTTCCTGTCCTCTCTTTATCTGATCAGCAACCTGCACCTGAAATAGAAAACTAACTAAAACAATATCTTTTCTTCGCCAAAACGTAAAATATTTAATAAAAGCATGGTAGAAGAGAAAATACTGTATAATGCATGATATGCAACTAAATATGACTTAAATGAGCTTGAAAACAGTAATAATATGAGCAAGTATGTGCATAAAATATAGGACTTCTAGACACTCTACACACCCCCAAACTCGAACTATTGCTTGTCCTCAAGCAATGGAACCTACTAGTAAACATATCCTTGTACATAAATTAAAAAGAAAACCTAGTTTTTAACTTGGTTTCATACCTCAAGGCCGTGGCACTTATATTAGTTTAGTGAGAGGGAATAACATGAAATAACTTATAATTTTAATTCTAGTGCCAGTGTAGTGTGTGCAGGTTTATGTACATGCTGAATATGCTAAGTATACTATGTAAACAAAGAATGTTGTAAAAGTCAAAGAAAAAGGATATAGAGTTGCTGATTTGGCAACATAGTTAAGCACTTCTTTTCTTCCTTTTTCTGATCATGGCTTTTAAGGGCTTCAGCTCATCACAACTACTCTCTAGACCTAAAGCTAAGATAGGAGCATACTACGAAACTCTGAACCCTTTGAGTAGAGTCATCCCGTGAAAGCTTTCATTCACTCATGCTAATTTGTCTGTTACTTCAAAGAATTTCAGATACATGGACTTTGATAGTAGCGGAGTGTCCTTGCTCATGATCCTTCCTGGAGCCTGTTTCGGGCACCTCTAGGTCATTTAGCCTTTTCTTTGTATTGCAGTCGTGGCGATATTGCTTTTTATTTTACTTTGCTGCGTTGTGCTACCGTTGCAGGATGCCTGCATCGAATATAAGAATTTTCATTAAGTTTAAGCAGGAAATGTACACTTATAACTCAAACAATATTCAGCACTTAACAGAAGTGTAATAAAAGTTTGGCAACTAAAAAAAATTCTAAGGTGTTTTTCAAGCTTTTTTCACAAGATTAAGTTCAATTTTAAGTGTGGTGAAAAAATAGAATCGGCTAACTATCATAGGCACAAGTTTTTTAACCCAGATTTCAAATTTTCATTAAGTACTAGGAAGGATTTACAATGCAACTATATGCAACTACATGCTTAACAAAATAACATGAGGACTAACCCCCCCCCCCCAAACTCAAGGCGGGAATTGCCCTCAATGCCTTAGACAAAATAAAATCTAAACAGAAAAACATAAAATAAAGTAGAAAGAAAAAAAGAAAATAATGGTGCTAGAAGCTTCCCGAGTTTTCTTGTAACTCGGTGGACTTGGAGGAAGATGAGAGGACTAGGCGGCGGGTGGCAGGTGATTTGGCGGCGAGGCTATGTTTCTGGCCGCGAGCTGGCTGGACTCTGATGGGAGTGGGTCTCTTTGGTTTCTGCTCCAGCTCGGTCTCTGGCCTTTCATCCTCTAGTTCAGTCGCTATCACGTGCCTCTTTTCTTTTCTTTGTTACCTCGACCAGCTCTGCATTATCGGAGGAATTAGACACCTCCTCGTCAAGGGAATCAGTGGCCTGGGCTGTCTCTTTTGTTGTCGTCTCTGCCGCTTGGGCGGCCGTACTTTGTTTACTCCTCATATTTCTTGGCAACTTGCCTTTTATAGTAGGGTCTGAATCTAGATAAGTAGTTGTGAGACGGACTAAATAAAAATAATATAATTGAAAATAAAATCTGGTCCTAAGCTTATTAAGATCTATTCCTAAAGAAAACAGTAAATATGTGTAAAAACTAAAATTATGTTATAGTTGGTTCGTTTCTGATACTTCTTATAGTCCACTCGCACCCTCCATCGAGTTACTATTCTTATAGGGAAGTCTTTCTTCCTCGTTCCCTTGTAATCCATGCGAATCATCCACCCTTTTTTTCTTTTTCTGAAGGCATGAACATGTGATTAGTAAAAATTATACCACTATCAAACCATGTACTTACCTTATCTTTGTCCTGATTTGTTATGGTGGAGGATGGCTTTTGCTGCCAAGGCAGCTGCTCAGGCGGCCAACTGTCAAGGCAGTAGTCTGTCATAATGTGGTTCAAGTCAAGAAAAACCTCGGCAGATTGAAAGGCTTCATCATCCATAACACTGTGTTCTTCAGATCCCTCGAACATCTCCATCACTAGAGATTGTGATGGCTTTAAATCTGCCAGCATCGAATCCTCTTGATATACATATTCCATAGTTGCCGAGATTTCTGCCAAGGCAGACATAGGTACCGAGACTACTACTGAGGCGTGCAAGGTTGCTAAGGCTTCGGATGTGACATCATCAATTTTCTGTTGGCGTCACTAGGTGTTATTGCAAAATTTCTCTGTGCAGTTTCCTCAATCCTTGCTAGGGCAATTTCTCGCATAGGCTTATCATGTGTTAGGCAGTGTTCTTTATCCTATAGTTGTTCCTCACACATCGGAGAACTTCCTTCGCATATTTCTTCGTCCTCTTGCCTTGGGACATCAATATCCCTAGGACTAACTTGTTGGTGATCAATGGTTGCCAAGGCAGAAGTGGCTGGGACATTTTCTTTGTTCATAGTATATGTTGATGTGTTCAATCGACCTACTGTATCCCATAAGGTTGAATCCCACTAGGCGATCCTTGTATCCATTCTCTGTGAAAGCCTTTGAGTGGATTCAATAAAGAATGCAGTACTAGCCATGAAAACTTGAAGCATGTCCTCCAAGGTTTGTGATTGTTCTTGCGGAGGACTACACTGCCAGGGTACATCTGCCACAACATAATTGTTATGGTAAAAAAAATTTGAGGTTGTTGATCATACCATGAAAAATTCTGCTGTGGCGGCAGGTGCATCTGCTGTCCCAGTTGCTATTGTGGCTTCTCTTGATGTTGGTCCCATATGTCTTCTCCGATAAGTAAAGGGAAATTTTCGAACACATGATTTCCTTCACATAGATTGCAAGAATTTTCCAACATCAGCTCTCGAGTGGTTTCTCTTGATTGCTCTTGAAGCTGACCACCTTGCCCTAGCATGTTTGTTTTTGTAGCAAAATTGTTGTGGTAATTTTTTTTTTGACAATTTTGATCATACCATGAAAAATTTTGTTGTTGCTGCAGCGGCATTTGCTGTCTTGTCTATTGCCACGGCGGCAACTGCTGCTGTAGCATCTGTTGTTCATGTTCAAACATCAGCTCCCGTATAGTTTTCCTCGACATTGTGATGCCCTTGGACTCGTAGTGTACCTGATTTTTATATACAAAAAAAGAAAGTTAAAAACCTGAAATTTAAATGCAATTAAATATAGAGTGTAGAAAACAAAACGAAGTCGCTATTGCCAATCCCCGGCAACGGCGCCAAAAACTTGTAGGTCGTGTAGGTGTTCTCTTTTTATGAGCACAAGTGCACACTCCTGTCAAGTTATAGTATAAAAGATGTTGAATCCCACGAGGATTTGAATAGTTCTTTCAAGTGTGTATCTGCACAAGAACTTTAAATACACAATTAATTTCTGGTTTGGTTAAAGGAATAAAACTAAAAACACAATTAATGAAAGAATGGGAGATCAGAGTGATAGAATGGGCCATGTTATTGCTGCTCATTAGTGTGTTGACTGCGTTGTGAAGAAGTAAAGTTATTTCTACGCTACCTCGATTGCAGCCTTGGCGGGTATGGCGTGTGGTAGCTACGACCCTGTCACGCGGTCGCAGCGGGTCACTACCCTTGCAACTTTTGCTGTCTCGGTAGGTGGGATAGAAATAAGTCCTGGCGGCAAGTCTGGCAGATATTCCAGGTTTAGTGCGATAGTCGACAGTGATCCTCCCTATTTCTAGGCAAGGATGCTCGAAAGCTAGTGTGGCGTAGGCAATACCTAGCAATCTCAGCGTAAACCTAACACAGGCTAGTCAACTCGGTTGGTAATCCCTTTTAGCCACTGAAACTTGTGAACTTTTGGAACCAAGTTAGCCATGCCTCAGCACGTTATGACCGTGCTTAACCTTTTCGTGTAGTTGACACTTTCGTACCCCCTAAATGGATTCTGTCAATTGACAGTTAGGATAAATTGAAAGAATGAAGTGCATAGATTAAGCAAACTTGGAATATTTATTGTAAAAATAAACTCACAAACTTTACAACCGTTTCTCACAACTACTTTACAAGAAAAAACCTAAACACTAGGAAGTTTAGAACATAGCCGACTCCCCCTCTCTATCTCTCTCTATCTCTATGCTCCTATACCCTCACATACATGGGTATATATAGGGCTTAGCATAAGGTTAAGTCCTCCTTGGAGTAGAGGTATTCATTGATGATAAAATAGCTTTAACATTTAATGCTTCATTCAATTATGACTGAAATATGGACTCCTTTGGATGTTTACTTGTTCAACAAGTAAGTATAAGCCACCTTGCTTATCAATCTTCAATCAGCTCTATACACCGCTCCGGGCCTCATAAAAATGCAAGATTGGGCTCAATGGACTCAGAAAAATTTCCTCTATCAAACGAGACCCATCTTGACTATGTCGACGTATTGTCGTCTGGGCGGCGGCGTCCTTGGCGGCAGCGTCTTTGGCGGCAATTAGAACTACTTCAGTACAACTCCTTCTGCTCCCTGCTTTCCTGTCCTCTCTTCTTTTGATCAGCAATCAGCTCCTGAAATAGAAAACTAACTAAAACAATATCTTTTCTTAGCCAAAACATAAAATATTCAATAAAAGCATGGTAGAAGAGAAAATATTGTATAATGCATGATATGCAGCTCCTAATTCTAGACACTCTACAGGAACACATACACTCCTAATTCTTTTTACTTTAGATTGCTTTTGAAAGTTCCTTTGTTTGGGGAATTGGTTTTCTCTTAACATATTGGGTTTTTAATGAACTTCCGTTCTCAAAATCATTTTCCGAATAGTAAGAGAAGTTTTAAGATTATTTACCTCCTTGGTGTGATAATCTTGAAAATCGGAAAGATGTTTTTCTAAATCAAGATTTTTCTTTTTGAGATCATTTGAAAGATTAATCAAATACAAAACATTCTTTTCCAATTCAAAATTGGTTTTTGAAAGAGACTCATTTTGATTTTTCAAATCGGAAATATTTTTCTTATTTTTCAAAATAGACTCTTTGTATTTTCAACCAACTCGTCATAAACATCTTGTAACTCATCATAGGCATCATATAATTCATTGTAAGTAAGAGATTATGAGTTAAGGTTTACCATTGGTTCCTCCTCAAATGCCATGAGACAAAGGTTGGCCACTTCCTCCTCCTTTTGAATGACTCCTCATCACTCCAAGTTGCCACTTGAGCTTTGAGCTTTTTCTTCTTCCCAAAGCTTTTCTTTCTCAATTGATGGCACTCGGATCGGATTTGTCCAGTCTTCTTGCACTCATAACAAATGATTTGGTCCTTCTCTTCTTTACTCCTATTCTTGAAGTCCCATTTTCTATTGAATTTTCTTCCTCGATTGGACTTCATGAATCGTGTGAATCTTCTGGCCAACATGGCCATCTCCTCATATTCCTCTTCACTCAAATTGCTATCATTGTATGAAGCTTTAAGTGCAATTCCAATTTTCTTCTCAACCTCCCTCTTCTAAACTTTCTTCTCTTTTTTCTTCTTCTCTTTTGCCTCCCTTGTTTCATGATCTCATGAGTGAGTGGATATCCAACAAGGGCATAAAGCTTGAGAGTCTTCAAATCTCTAGCTTCAATGATGGCCGTTCTTTTTCCATCCCAAGATTTCAGAAAAGAATATAGGAGTTTCCGAATTAGTTTGTCTTCGGGAATGACTTCACTGAAGCCCTTTAATCTGTTGACGATGACCGAGAACCGATCAAACATCTTGGAGACATTTTTATTGGGATCCATCTTGAAATTTTCATAGCTTAAATTGAGCATCCCGATCTTCGTCTCTTTAACATCGCTAGTTCCCTCATATTTCGTCTCGAGGGTACCCCAAACTTCCTTGGCACTTTCGATGGAAGACACCTTTGAATAGATATCGGGACCGAGAGAACAAAAGATCATATGCAAGGATTTATCATTGACTTGCAATCGTCTTCTATCTTCACCGATTATCTCAACTTTGATCTTTGGGACTAATCTTCCTTCACCATCTCTCTTCATAGGAATGCTTGGTCTGTCTTTTACAACGTCACATACTATGCAGTCTTTGGATTTGATGAAGGGTCACATCTGATTCTTTCAATATGGGTAGTTTTCCCCATTGGAGAATGGTGGTTTGGTGGTGGATTGAGACACATAGAGGTTGGAACCAGAGGTAGATACCATTACTTCAAGTTGTTATTGATCAAACTCTCCTAGAATTGACTCAAGAGGGTTGTAATCCTTCCTATGAGTGTGTCTATAATACCAACAGTTGAGTTGATCAATCGATTGTAAAAGGCCAAGAGGGGGTGAATTGGCGATTAAAATTTGAAGGGAGAAATTGGATGAATGAAAAATTTGTCACAAGGCAATTTATAGTGGTTCAAGTTCCTAAATGAACTCTACATCCACTTCCTTAGCCCCCACAAAGGATTTTCAACCAATCCACTAATTGATTCTACCCCTTTTCTTGGATGAGGAGGAAACCTTACAAAACAGATTAAGCTTTCTACCCAAAGCTTAATCCAACACACTCTTTACAAAGAATGAATTTGGTAAACCTTACAAATACCTCTCAAAGGTTAATGTTTACCCAAATACAATCAATCACACCTCAAATTCTCAATAAAGATTACAATGAAAAACTCAATTGAGTTGGGTACAAAGATTTGACTCTAAATGATCAAGGTTTGAATTTTAATGCTTTGATGTTGCTTGAAGGCTCAATAGTTGTTGTTGTAGCTTTAGAGACTTGTTTTTTTATACCTATTCATTGATTTATAGTCATTTGTGTGGTTGAGATTATCAATAGAGCCGTTGGGGCTCTCTCTTCCCTCCATAAATGTAGTTCTGCAACTACTCGTATCGGAACACGGGACCCCTATATCAAAACGGGCACTCAAAAAAGAAAGAGTCGTTATGTGTAAAAAGGGCCCGTATTGAAACGATTATAGGCCGTATCAAAATAGAAAAGGCAAAAAGAAGGTCGTATCGAAACGGATAAGGGTTGTATCGAAACGTTTTCAAATTGTAAACTGGTGTTTCGAAACAGCTTAGGGGTGTATCGAAACACTTAAACCAAATCTTTAAAATTTTGTTTCTCACAAGTAACGACTAGTTCATTTAATGCCCAATTTTTAAATTACTTAACCCTATATCGAAATAGGTGTGAGCCGTTTCGAAATGATACTAAAAAATCAAAAGCCCACATGAAGGTCGTATCGAAACGGATACAGACGTCTCCAGTGGCAAAACGTATCGAAATACTCTGAGGGTGTTTCAAAACGCCTTGGCGGTTTTGTATATTTTGGCCCTGAAACACTTAGAAAATTTTATGGGGTTTAAGATTTGACTTGAAAACATTTTAAGTATAAAATGTACTTGTCAAAATCGAGTATTTTGATTACTTAAAATTTATTTACTTTGCAAATTAGTCAGTGAATTACTTGTTATATCAAAATTAAATATTAATTTTACAAATATGTTAGAGTATAAGCTTAAGTTCAAGGATTAGTTTCTGCATGTATTTATATGTGAAATGGTCTTTGATTGTTGCTTGATAATTTGTCAAAGTGTTAGTGAAATTAGGAGGTAAACATGCTTGACCGATTGGAAATTCCATGCATGAAAATCATAGCTTATAATATCTTGTAATTAGAAAGTGTAATTCGAATGGTCAACGAGTTGAATCTTAAATTGAATGAAAGCTTGCTGGAGAAACATGATAATAAAGTAACTTGCATCATTGAACAATTAGAATTGGTGTCTAAATGCTGAAAATAGAATTAGTAATGAAACTAGTCACCTAAATTGTTTAATTGACTAGACAGGGGCTGTTTTGAAAGAAATAATGAATTCAGGACTGCTTTGGATAAAATTGAAGGCTGTAAGTTGGAATTAGAAACATGGGAGAAGTTAATTGAATGACTCTTAAGTTGAATTGCATGATTAATGAGTGGTTAGGATTGCTTTAGAGTACTTGTTAGCATGTATGTGCAATATGGACCAGAATTCAATCTATGGTTATTAAGGGACTTAACTGAATGAATTAGGGACTGAAACTCACATGTAAAAATAGAGGAAAATAGGTTAATTAAAGGTTAAATGGGATGGATTGAATGCAATAAGGATCGTAGACTAATTTTTCACTAAAATGAACTTAAATGTAAATTGGATAGTTTTGGATAATGTAAATTGACATGTCTTTGTAGTAAAATCTGTATTAATCTATAGGGAATAAAAATGCAAGGTTTATATGGTTAGAAATAGGATTAAGTTAGCTTTCTAACGGTTTAAACGGTTTTAAATTCCGGCGTACGTATTAAAAGATATAAGCATTTTAGTGAGTGATATGCATATTGCCTGACAGAAACTGTTTTTATGCTTGTGATGAAGTATATGCTTGAATGTATGGAATTCTCTTGATTAAATGGATACTAATATTGTTTCTATGGTCTTGTGTGGTTTGAAAACAAGGAGTTGAGGATCTTGTTGCAGAGGAGAAGATTGGCCAAGCTAGTAGCAAGGAAAAGGGGATTTACATCAAGGATCAATACTTAGCTTGGGGTATAGTGAGTGTAGTTTTAAATAGGGTTAGGACTTAGGTCCTAACCAAATAAGCATGTCTAATTTCCTTGCTCTATGATTGATGCTATGTAATAAACTTAACATATACTTGGTAAATTGATGTTAAGGGAAGAATGGATAAAAATAAAGACTGAGATTTGTATATGCTTGTTACGTGACTTGTTAATGATAAATGAAACATGATTGAATACTTGTCTTCTATGCCTTGGATTGTTTTATTCGAATGATCCTATATGTGTATATGATCTTGCTTGCTGCTTGAATCAATGGCAATGTGTGATACATGGGAGCTAAGGCTCGATTAGGCTTAAGGGCAATATTAACTTGATGAACCATGCTTGAACTTGAATAAGCTTTATACTTGCATGATTATGTCTCAAACACTTGATATAATGAAAGCTTGTTACTTGAATGATCATGACTTGAACTCTTGTTACTTGAAAGCTTGATAATTAAAGTTTAATAAAGCCATTGGTTGCTAGTTGGTCTTAGGTAGGAAGGCATGCCTTAGAGTCTAGAACTCATTATATTTCGAGTGGACTACGGTCCAGGGCCAAGGCCCTTATTTGGTGACAGTAGGAGGGAAGAGTTTGTGATCACTTGTCGACATTAGAAGGGATTGACCGGTACTTTAAGTACCAGCTTGTGACAATAGTTGGATGGTGACTCGACTACCTAGACATAACTAAATACCAAGGCAAAACTACACTAAATTGCTTGAAACATGATAAGCTAGACTTGAATAATGAATGTGTAATCTTGTCCTTGATAATAAGCTTGTAAAATAATGGATTCATGTGATGAAAATGATGATCATGTTACTTGATCTTGCTTGTTTCTTGAGAGATATGTTATGAGTACATGATGTGTAACACCCTTCGCACGGGTTAGGAGCGAAGGGTGTTACAGCGGACATGTTTAGGATAATATTCACATGAACTTTTCGATAAAATTCAAAGTACTTTACAAAAAGGTGGGAAAACAAAAACCTTTATTTCATATAAATACTAAACATAAATCATACTAGACATGTTACTAATTTTAACACAATCAATTATGTATACTAATACAATAAATTTCCATTCAATCATGCTTATACCATCAATCAACAAACAAGGATAAGAAATTTTTTAAATCATTTATAAGTCCTATTCGATTTTAACCTACAATACATGATCATATTCGAATACTACACTTAATTAAGGTTCGATCACTTCATGATTTACCTTTCGAAATGCTCAACTATGTAACATAATCATTTGATTCCATTCAAATGCATATTAGATACATTTCGATTCATTTTAATCAAAATATGGCACCGAACAGCCAAATGTATAGACATTTCATACATACAAAATATGGCATCTAGCCATATAAGTATTTACATCCATAATGCTTAACAAAATACATATTAAAGGTTCTTAAAATAGTTAATACATGCCAACTATTAAACTTCATGTACAACTCAAAATAAGCAGGTATTCATGGTTACCTATTTACATATCAAGACCATATAACAAAGTCCATACAGGAGTTCTAAATACACCTCATATAAATGCGTAAAAGCAGCCAAATACATGAAATCTGGATGATTAGACACGAAACTAAGCCACCGAGCAGGAGTACTACCAAAATGAAACAAGGCATACTTGTATCTTGGTTTGAGAATGCTTCAAAGACAAGTGTAAATCAGCTTTCGGACATGTACCTTGTTAGTTTGGTAAGAAAGAAACAAGGAGGGTGGTAAGTACTAATAGTACTTAGTGAGGTAGTCTTAATTTAACTCAATTTCATTTAGCTTATTAGGTGGTATTATCATGTTAATCAAATTTTAGCTAAATAGGCTTCCGAGCATTCAAGGACAACCTAGCCAGTTTCATGTATCTCAAAACATCACCAAATCATGTACATACTATCATGCTAGAAATCAATCAAGCATGTAATCATGTAACACATTCATCTAGCCGAAACAATAATTTCTAATTACATTAGTCAAACTAATTCACATATACACACATCGATTTTAATAACATTGCACCATTCGAATTAGAACCCATTCACAATCGATTTATTATGTTTTAACCATTTCGATCAATCATTCAATTGACATGATACACATCTATTAACATATGACATATCTCATTTAATTTATCTTAAGTGATTTGCCTTGGAGATTAGTGGGCTACGTAATCGAATCTCAAAAATGTGACATATCAAACAGAGGATGCAAAATGCATCAAAGTATCTTGTATACTTACTTAACATTATCAAAGTATGTTATCAGAGGATGCTCAAAACATCAGAATCATCGATTGCCATAATCACCAAATCAGAGAGTACATATTGTACTAATTCAGAGGACCTCTAGACTCTAAGGCATGCCTTTTTACCTAAGGCCAACTAGTCAACCAATGGTTTTAAAGTTTTAGGATATACAACCACATTTTCAAATGTCCAAGCCATCAAACCAATCCATTTCATATCATGTATAAGTCTCTAATAGATAATCCTTACTCATATTCAACCAATTATAAATTTCCAGCAAATAGCATATGAACATACTTGATGCTTCAAAAATCATCCATAGGCAGTAGCATGTGACTCATTTCATCAATCATACACTCATTATATTGATAGCGTTTCACAATAGATTTCATACATGGTTTGCAACTATTAAACAATGTTTCCAATAGTTCATTTCCTTTTTAAATCCTTTATTCCCTTAAGTTAGATTACCAAATAAAGATTAAGTTCATTTCATGCTTTAATCATTAATATAAATTAACAAAAACAATGGTTAGGACATTAATCCCAACCCTAAGGTCAACCACACTCACAATACTTCGAGCTTTCTTTACTCTCGTTCTTGGATGACTATGCCTTTGCCCTTCCTATGTGCTTGGCCAGCCTTGGTTTCTTCCAAGCTTTCTTCAACTACTTGATCTAGATATCCTCACATACACATAAACAAGACAATTCAGAATCCAAACTATCCATTTAAATTCATTCAAACAATTACAAACACACAAAATTTCAAGATAGTTTTTCCAGTGTTGGCAGCTTGTGTACCTATTACTAATTCAATCATAACTTTTAATATATACGTCGGAATTTCGATTAGTTTACCTCGTTAGAAAGCTTTTTCAACTATCCATTTATCCATGTATGATTCATATTTTTCCTATTTGTACATCAATACAGTTTATTGTTTAAACATAGGTCGTTTTGTAGTTCTAGACAGTTTGCACTTTTCAAATAATTTCATTTATATCTTTCAGCTCACTAATTGAAATTCATCCCTATTTTCTCTCGATTAAACTAGACGTCCCAAAGTAACACTTATCAAATTTTCATCTTAAAATTCGTCTAGTACTATTTTTGGTGAATTTTTAAAGTGGCTGCCCAGAACAAGACTTTCTGGCCAGTTTACTCAAGGTCCCGATTCAAGCATTATGATCCCTTTTAATACTATCATAACATGACCAATTGATGTCCTAAACTAATCGTCTGTTTTTCTATAGTCATTCTAAGTCCAGTATGGTCCTTAACTTAATCAATTTAGTACCTTAATTAACTAAACTTCCAGATTAGTCCCCAATATACCTATAATACATTTAGCCACTTTAAACATTCATTTTTGCCTCTAATTAACCAATACAAGTGATCTAATATTTATTCCATCATTTCTCCTATTTTTACTTAGCATTTCCAGTATCTATCTACAACAATTCAGTCCTTAGAATTTTCAATTTACTCTAAACAGTCCCTAAGGTAGTTTTTACATTTCTAGGTGACTAGTTTCTATCCTAGCTTATTAATTAACCATTTCAACAACAAATTCATCAAAATCAACAAGCATTTAAATCAAACAGAACATTCAATCAATTAAACTTAGAATTAACCATGATTTCGGTTAGTTAGTGTATAGAAATTACTTACTTTACTTCCTATCTTGAATCCAATGGAGATATCTCTAACATGCAAGCTTTTTCTCCTTAGTTTCAATGGCTGATCACAATTTTCTCTCTTAGTTTATTTCTCTCTAATCGGTTAGTGAAGAGAAAATGGAGAAGGATGACAGCTCACAATAGTTGGAAGCTATGTTGGAATGTACTTTGACTCATTTGCCCCCCATTTAGCCTTTTATTTTAATATAACTAAGGGCAACCCATGGAATTGTATATTTTAGCATGCAATTGGATTATTTACTAGCTTATTCGGTTAAGTCACCTTGAATTTAATCCCGACTTTGCAATTTCATTCAATTAGGTCCTTGTTTATTTAATTAGGGATTTTTTCTAAGTTCAATTAAATCAATTTCCTGGTCAATTGATTTAATTAATTCTGGGCTAAGATTGAGGGTGTTACATGATGTATGTTCAAATGGATTGAATGATCACTTGTTAAATTTCTTAGCACTTAAATATGTCTATTGCAAACCATGGATTGAGTTGCTTGATTATTATTTGCTTGTACATTCGAATGGCTCTTGAAATGCTAAAATAGAACTTGACTTTACTTGTTTAAGCCTAGATAGGTTGCACTCGATTAAGGACTTTAAAACTTGATAACTTGATAGTTCTAGATGCTACCTAACTAAGTACAATCTTTTACTTATCAATCTCGTTTTCCTTCTTCCCAAATCACAGGTTGAAGGTGTTCGAAAGCTTTCTTTCTTGAACCTGAAGCAAGACACACAAGCAGCTTGAAGTATGATCTTGTACTTGTTTTTGTACTCTCCTAGTTGGTGGCACATAGATGTGTATATAGAGTTTAATATAAGTTCATGCATTTTTTCACTAGAAGTTTGTATATGTTTAAGTTCATGATCTTATGGTTTGTAAGACTTTAATGGCAATGCTTAGGCCTTGATATCTAATGCCCTACTAGTTGCTATCATGTTTTGATAATATGATATTTCAATGCTTGAATGTGTATACTTGCCATGGTTGAAACATGATTGAAATATTGGACAATATATGTTTGTTACTTTGGGTCCTATTCGAATGAATTCTTGGTCTTGGTTGCTGCCCTTGTTCGAATGATATAGTAAAGTAAGCTTGATTCCTTAACCATCTACCTGTATTATCTTGTAAATGATTGATAACCATGATCTTGTGATCTAGTAATGTATTATAATGATGTTCAAGTTTCTTGCAAGCATGCATAGTAAACCAACATGTTGTGTCATTGTTTTTAATTGGCTTAGATTTTTATGTATCTTGTTCCTTGCTTGCTTGTTTCCTTGCAAAGTAACGTCCATCGCTCCTATCTCGGGCGAGGGGTGTTACAAGGCTCCTAAAAGATTGCAAATTGACCAATCCCTAGAAAAAAATAGAGGATAATGTGATGTCAACCTATGGTGGCAAAGACTTGCCAAGCTTGTGTGCCAAGGCAACATTGGCATGATGACATCAGCCCTAGCTTGATAATCTATCACACCGATCGGATAATACATTATCTCTTATCCTTGGAGAATTTGAAATTCAAATGAAAAAGCTATCTTATTCCTCTCTTCGTAAGCCTATTTAAAAACAAACCGATCAAGCATTTGTCTTAGGGTGAAGGCTTAGAGTGACCGGAGAGAGGTGTTGGAGTGATCGACAAGTGACGGCCGGCTGCACCGAGGAAGGGAGGTTCAACCACTTGGCCGAGAGCCTAGATTTGAAGGCTGCATCGAGAGACCCCTCAAGCTTATTCCCTTGGCTTTAAGTTATTTTTCTTTTGTTTTTATGAGGATGTATTTGAAAACGGTTATGGTTTTGTTGGTTAAACCCCTCACCATGAACTAATTTCATAGTTGGTGGGGGATGTTTGGTTTAAACGTTGCAATCATGCCTTAGTTTCTTTAATAATAATTTTGTTTCGGCAAAGTTTTTCTATTCGGCATACTTGAACTTTTCCTAAGTACTTTTCCAAGCGAGAGCTGACACAGTTAGCCTATTGCCCTTCAATATCTTAACAGACTTGGGGTGGTGACGGTTAAGTTGTTGAATACTAAGGAGAGAAGCTTCTAGAGAAGTTGTTCAAGTAGATGAACTTACTTCGGAAGTGATATCTACCCCCTAGGAGTATAAATTGGTACTTAATCAACTCGGTTCATTCAAGAACATTCACTATAGAAATACAAGGGTTTTTGCATAATCGACTTAGGACAATGACCATCGAGAGAGGCATTGCTAATGTTGAATTTACTGGGAAAACAATACCAAGACAGTTTGCCAACAAGGGCTGGCATGAGCAGCATTAAAACATGGCATTCACTGCCAACACACATCATTCATCAAGAACACCTTCCTTGCCAATATTTTACTTTACTTTTATTTTTCATTTTAATAGTTTCAAAACAGTCTTCAAAAAACATCTTTTCTTCAAAAGGAAGTAACAATAAAAAAATCAAATTTCAATTCAATCTCTATGGGATCGATACTCGGCTTACTATTGTATTACTTACAGACCGTGTATACTTTCACGCAAAAGACTCTTGGCATTGCTTTATAATTGCTCATTATTTATAATTTTCCCTTTTTCCAGTATTACTTTACACATCTTCTATAGAGTATACAGGTATCGATACCAGTCCTCGCGTACTGATACCGATAAGCTTAGAAGTGCATTTAATGCTAGAAATAAAGTCCCCAAGGGCTAGTAATGACCTTGAAGTCATTAGAGAAATTAAATGGGACCTTGAAGCAGCCATGCAACAGCAATAAACAACAATCCAACATTAAATGTATATAAAAAGTGTTTTGTACTTTTAATTGTCAATTTCTTTGTAGAACACACTTGTGAGCTTAATTTTCATATATGCTTAAGTGTTCAGTTTTGGGTGAGTGCTTAGAATTGCAAACAATTAGCCTTGTGAGGTTTATCCTAGTTTGCTCATTTCTTTTCTCTTGTAAAAAGAGTGTTTGCTCAAAGCTTTGGGTTAGAAAGCCTTGATTGTGTAAAGGTTTCCTCTTAAGCCTAGGAAAAGAGAAGAAATTCTTAGTGAATTTTGGAACATCCTTAGTGGGAAGCTAAGGTAGTGGATGTAGAGCTTAGTTAGAAGCTTGAACCACTATAAATCATTGTGTCCAATTTTTATTTCTATATCTTCCTCCTAAATCACCTTAAAACCAATTCACCCCTCTTGGCTACTTGGATGATCGTATGAGCCTTCCAACAATAATGACATCTATAATGTATAAAATTTCATTGTTGGATCAAAACTTTGGGTTCTCGTTATGGCAACTCAAGATGTGGGCTAGTGTTGCGTTCGTGCAGTGACTATAAATGATACGCAAATGGTGCAAGTATACACGTCGAACGAGTAATAAAGTGATGAGTGAGTATCGTCTCCACAAGGATTGGAGGTGAACACAGTTTCAGTATCCAAATTGCTATAGTAACCAAGTGAGTATGTTGAGGTAGGATGAATGAAGGAAAAATGTTGTAGCAAAACATGCAAACAGAGAAGAGATAATCAAATGACAGATAGGTCCTCTCTCGGATACGAAGCTCTCTACGGAATGGCTGGCCAGCTCCTGAAGGATAATCCTCTAAAACCTTTTAGCACTGCTAACGAATCCTAGTTCTCTCACTATGCTCGGCGGGATTTATTTAGGTTTCTCCTAAACTATCTCTAGTAGGAAAGCAGGGAGACTAAAATGCTAAAACAATACCTCTCGGCTTAACTCCAACACTTTACTCTCCTAATCTCTATCCCTCTTAGCCGTTTAAACCTATCACTTATCTCTAAGGCAGGTTGGAGTCCTTCCCCTTGGTAGTTACTCCATTGTTTATGAAGATCTAAGGCTAGTTCTTTCGATCACCCCCTAGCTAATGCTAAAGCAATGACCTTCTCTCGAAAGTTATCACACTACTCTAACTGTCACTATTGGCTAGGGCTTGCTCTCTTAATCACTACCCCATCTGTACCTAGGGAACAACCATCACTCGAAGGCATCATAAGGAATGGCTTGTCTTCTCGAGGCACTAACATCCCTAATCTCTTACAACCCTAGGTTGTTCCTAAAGAAAGGCCAACTCTCGAAGGCGCTTAAGGTAGGGCCTATATCTCAAAGCACTGACAACCCTAAGCTCTTACAACATTAAGGAAATTAAGTATACCATAAACAAAGCAAAGATCAAGAGAGAACAGTAAACATCAACATGAGATTAAGAAAATAAAAAGAGTATCATCCAACAAAACCCACGCCATCTAAAACAGTTCATGGATGGGCAATAATCAAACGTATCATTCTCATACAACCCTTCAGATAAATAAATGCTATAACAGAAAGGAAAGATAAACTCCTAGTTCGCCAGTGGACTGCCATGATCGCCTTAGGCTCACCGCCTCATAAGAGGACGGCGAGGCCACGCCTTCAGCTCCCCGATGAAGGACACCAAGTCTGACTGACGATGAAGTGTTTCTCCCCTCTGGTTGTGCTTTCTCTTGCACACTTTTCTTCTCTCTCTCCCTCTCCTCTCTTTCTTGCCTTGAAGAGATGGAGCCTTTATATAGTGGGGGTGGTCTTCTAGGGTTTTGGTGCCTTGGTATCTCGTTGGGGATCCCAACGAATATCCTCCGACAAGCTCTGTCCACCAGGGGACAAGAGGACGGTCTGCAGCTGGAGTGCGGCTGCTACATAAAGCTATCTGACAGTGTCAGGCGTCCTTTCCTACACTTCACGTGCTTGTACTTTCGTGCTCCAGCTAGCCTTCTTTCTCTCCATTGCTATAGCATTTTCTTCGTTGTTTCTTCCCTCGCATTCTGCTCTGTCATCCTACACACAAACAGCCAAAAACTACCTTTCACGCAGCACCAACTCCACACGAGCAATAAATAGAAAAGCACCCATAATATACTAAAAATGTAGCCTACATGCAATGTAATGCACTTGAAAACAAGCAATTGCCATAGCAAAGAGGCATAAATATAGAGGTAATAGCATAGTTATCACACACCCAAACTTAAGCTATTTCTTGTCCTCAAGCAATGAGTAAAAATAAACAAAAGGGATGCTATGACAAAGATTTAACGGGGAATTAATACTACATGAGTGTTTCAGCTTTCAGAAAAATATAGGCATTCAATATCAACAACATTTATTTGAGACTGGCAAGAATTTCTCTTAAAAGCAAGCTTCTAGTGAGTGTGTGTGTAAGATTACTTTCGAGCTATGTGTGATATGTGAAGAAAATTTTTCAAGGAAGCTCAATAATAATGCCTTAGCAATGAATCTTTAAGTATTACAAACTTCCACAAAAATGTAAATGGTACTGTTGCGGAGGGTGTCAGCTCATTACACCTACCGTCCTTAACTTTAGATGAGTAGGGAGCATACCTCTCACCTCTGAGCTAGTAGGTAGAGTCATCCCGTGACAACTTTCATTCACTCATGTGCTTTTCATTGCCACTTTTTTTTTGACATGGCTTGAAGACTACACAGCAGAGTGTCCTTCTACAGTTATACTATAGCATTTATTCAATGTCCAGTTTTAGGCACAGGGGAGTCTTTTTTCTTTTAAGCTCATTTTTCATTCTTTCAAGCAAGGTAATACTAAAGTCCTTCCTAAAAAGTTTTTCTAAACCTACCAAGCAGAGAAAGGAAGCAATCTTGTGTCTAAAATTGTTTTCTATAACAAACTCACTCCTAAGATAGTTCTTTAAGTCTCATGCAGTTGTAAAATTTTAAGTTCAGGCCTATTGAATTTCAAATTATCATCATTAAGCATCATCAACACATTTGCATATTTCTTCCTAGCTAAACAGAATGCCATAGCAAAACTTTTATCTAATCTTACGATGCAAATGCTATGTTCCTAAACTAAGCGAATGCGAAACACCCCCAAACTTGGAGGTGCCTCGTCCGCGATGCATGAAAAAAATGTTATGCAAGATGCTGATGCAAAAATAAACTAAAAAGAACGAAATATATTAAAAAAAATGTGTACCTCATGGGTGATGAGGTCAATTGTCACTTGTGTCGCCTGTGGAGTGGTCGTCGTGCGACATTGGAACTGTTGAGGTTGCACTGTCATCAGATAGGGTAGGGGCTGGATCGGTTTGTTTGACAGTGCGCCCTGCTGTGCGTTTATAACGTTTCGGCTTGGATGTGGTAGCATCCTCAGATGGTGGCTGATGTGACCACAACAAGCAAGAATCCCAATGAATTTCCTAGAGGTTCTATGACTCGTGCAAGAGCTAAAATAATTCAAGATGCTGTGGAAAGTTTGCTTTGCCAATGGTTGAAAATGAATGAAGAAATGACAGCAACAATTAGATCTTGCAACGTTTTGAGTTTGTTGGAAAGTTGAAATAAGTTGCATAAGAATTTGTATGAGTAGTTGCATAATAGTTCATTCATTCCATGAGAATAAATATGCTTGTTGTTGCATTTATGCAAGCACTTCATTTATGAAAATACTTCACTTACGTATGTGTTTCATTTAATAATGTAGGTTCATTAATTGAACTTGTTCAATTAATTCTTTAAGTTTTCATAACATTTTTATCATATTTTGATTAATATTTTATGTGTGTTTAGTGTCATTACACGTTGGGATTAAGATGGAAACAGATGAAGACTTTTCTTCTTCTTCAAGGAGACATGTCATCTTTATCATCATTCAAAGAGAGAGTCTTTTTGAATTCCATGGAGGATGAAGCATTTATAAGACTTTATTATGCTTTTATTCAGCCAATAAAGTTGAGAAATAAAGAAAGGAAGTGAAAGAGACACATAGACTTAGATGCAAACATGGGCAGATTCATTCCAAGTCATCTACATGCACTTTTAAGAGCCAAGCAAGTGGAATATCAAAGGATCCATCACTTGGATGTGTATAAGTCTTCATTCAAGCCTTATTATGTCCAAATTCATTCTGAAATACACAAATGGTCGGCCACACTTGATAGGATTGAAGACAAACCATTGAATGTCATAAATTGGAGCCTTGATGCATTGTTTTGTCCATTCAAATTCTAGGTTGCCATGTACTATAAATAGGATGCTCATTTGCCTTTGTAAGGACCTTTTTTTTGGATGAAAATATATGAGAGTGTTCTCTTTGTTGTTCCTTAAGAACTTTATCAACTTTTAAGCTAGTCTTGCGGCAAATTTTCTCTTTTCATTTGATTCTATTTATAGCGTTGGTTCCTAGCTTTCTAGCTAGCGGGTCACGTTCCACCCTTCCACCATCACTTTCATTTGACTATATTGTTGGTTCTTAGCTCAATTATAGCTAAAGGGTCACCATCCAACCTTCTTCCATCATTTCACAAAGGGTAAGAACGAGTAAGGTTTGGGTCAACATTCACTATCTTGTTGGTTCTTCCTTTTTCCACACCGATTTTATTCCATCCATATCAACTTCTATCCATTTCCCCTTAGATCTATCTTTCAAACCATAATCATCAATCATTCAAACACCTATTAAAACAACAACTTTCACCATCTTCATTCCAAATACATCACTTCCACACTCAAGTTTCAAGTTTACAACTTCATACTAGAATCACGATCGGGCAACATCACATACGAATTCGGTCATCACACAACCAGATATGTATTATTTGGTATCAGAGCTATTTTGATTCAGTAAGTTAATTTTTTCTCTCTCCCGGTTTGCATAAAAAAATAAAAAAAATAGAAAAAAGGAAGTTTGGTTGTTGTTGGTATTACTCAATTCAGCAAATTATTATTTCCTATTGCCTTGTTATTTTCTAATCATTCTACTTTTCTACCTATAGCCTTTTTTTCTAAACTCTTCCTTTCAGCCAATTTCCACAAGCAAACTTGTTAAGCCTTGAGTAAGTTCTCTAAGGACTTTGATAGGGGAACAAGAGTTGTAAAAGGCAAGAGTGCACATCAAGGGTAAAAGCCATTCCGAGTGGAACACTAGTGTGAGTGTTTTCCTTGGTGTGTAACGGTGAGAATTTTTGCTAGTGAGGTTTATTAGTTAATCACGTCTCAAGATTCCGTGAGAAACACTATTGGTTCTAGTAATAATGTTAACGTAGATGCAACTAACTCCAATCTTCAAGATATTATCCGAGAGATGGACAGGTTGTTGCAACAAAGGTTGGAGTCGATGCGAGAACAATTAGATCATTTTGAGGAAAGATCTCAACGAAGGCATAATTCAGATCCCGAGGAAGAGTATGAGGGAGAGGTGGACGAAAAACTCATAGACGAGCGAGCCTCCCAGCAAAGTTTGAGGCGTCGAGAACCTAGGTACTAAAGAGCTCGACCAAGATTTGATGATAATCTTAGCAACATCAAAATAACCATTCCTTCTTTCCAAGGAAGAACGGATCCTGAAGCTTATCTTGCATGGGAAAAAAAGTTGAGCACATCTTTGAGTGCCACAACTACTCTGAGCTTAAGAAGGTAAAACTTGCAGCCATTGAATTTACAGATTATGCACTAATATGGTGGGATTAGTTGAAATCTAGCAGGAGACGCAATGGCGAACATCCAATTTCTACTAGGAATGAGATGAAGGACGTTATGCGTAGGAGGTTCGTTCCAACTCACTATCATGGGGAGTTGTTCAACAAGCTTCAAAATCTCACCCAAGTCAACCGTAGTGTTGAGGATTACTTTAAAGAGATGGAAGTAGCCATGATCCGAGCCACCATGGCCAGATTTCTATCCGGCCTTGATCCTAATATCGCGGCCACTGTTGAGTTGAAACATTATGTGGAGATTGCAGCCGTGGTTCATATGGCCATGAAGGCCAAGAGGCAACTCAAAAGGAAGGGCACAACTCGTGCCTATAGAGGCTCTTCTCTTAAATGGGGGCAGGGTACCTACAAACAGAAGGCATCCTTTACGCCTAAAGAACAAAGCGTTCCAACAAAGAGTGCCAAACCCATTGCCGAAACTAGTAAGGGAAAGAGCATCGCTATGCCAGTTCGATCCCGTGATGTGCAATGCTTCAAATGCTTGGGGTGAGGTCACATTGCTAGCCAATGTCCAAATCGCAACACAATGCTCATTCGAGAAGACGGAGAGATTGAAACTGACCAAGAGGAGGAAGAAGATGATGTTCCTATCCAAGAAGAAGAAGAGACGGAACATGTTGTAGATGGTGATGTTCTTGTCGTGAAAAGAAGCCTAAGCGTGCAAGCTATAGAAGGAGAAGATCAACGCGAGAACATCTTCCATACTCTCTGCCATGTAAACGAAAAGGTATGCTTTGTCATTATTGATGGAGGAAGTTGTACTAATGTTGCTAGTACTTTGATGGTAGAGAAGCTTAGATTGGCAACAACAAAGCATCCTCATTCTTACAAGCTACAATGGCTCAATGATGGGGGAGAACTCAAAGTCACCAAGCAAGTTCTTGTGCCATTTCCATTGGAAAATACAAAGATGAGGTGTTGTGTGATGTTGTACCAATGCACGCTAGCCATATCTTGTTGGGGAGACCGTGGCAATTTGACAAAAGGGCTATACATTATGGTTATACCAACCGTTACACTTTCACCCATCAAACCAAAAAGATCACTTTAGCCCCTCTTTCACCAAAACAAGTCCATAAAGACCAAATCCACTTGAGAGAGAGTTTCAAAATAGTCAAAGACAAAGAAAAAGAGTTTAAATCCAAAGGGAGTGACAAAAATGAGGGAAAACAAACCATTGTTTTTGCAAGAGAGAAAGAGATCAAAAAGTGTTTGCTTTCAGAGAAATGGGCACTTGTACTCATGTACAAGGAAAATCTTTTGAACACTAATGATCTTGATCCTGGTTTGCCATCTTTTACTGTCTTTTTATTGCAGGAATTTGAAGATTTGTTTCAGAGGAGATTTCGAATGGGCTTCCACCTATTCAAGGAATAGAGCACCAAATTGATTTCATTCCTAGAGCCATAATTCCAAATCGACCAGCTTATAGAAGCAATCCGGAAGAAACTAAAAAGTTGCAAAGACAAGTATTCGAGTTAATGGAAAAAGGCTATGTGAGAGAGAGCCTTAGTCCATGTGCCATGCCAGTTTTACTTGTACCTAAGAAGGATGGAACTTGGCGTATGTGTGTGGACTGTCGAGCAGTGGACAAGATAACGGTAAAGTATCGTCATCCTATTCCTAGATTAGATGATATGCTTGATGAATTAAGTGGTTCTAACATCTTTTCTAAGATCGATCTTAAAAGTGTGTACCACCAAATAAGAATGCGAGAAGGAGATGAGTGGAAGACAGTATTCAAAACCAAGCAAGTTTTGTATGAGTGGTTGGTTATGCCATTTGCCTTAACTAATGCACCAAGTACATTCATGAGGTTAATGAATCATATACTTCGACCATTCTTGGGTATGTTTTGTGTGGTGTATTTTGATGACATACTTGTGTATAGCCAAACTTTGAATGATCATGCTCAACATTTAAGGTTAGTATTGGATGTTTTGCGAAAAGAAAAGTTGTATGCTAACCTACAAAAATGTACATTTTGCACTAACAAAGTTGTGTTCTTAGGTTTTGTTGTTAGTTCAAAGGGTTTGGAGGTTGATCAAGAAAAGATTAAAGCAATTGAGGAATGGCCGAGACCTACTAAAATTAGTCAAGTGAGGAGTTTTCATGGACTTCCTAGTTTCTATCACCGATTTGTTCCCAATTTCAGCACCATAGCCGCACCTTTGACCGGAGTTATCAAAAAGAACTCTAGCTTCTTTTGGGGAGACGAACAAGAGAAGTCTTTTTGTTTGATTAAAAAACTTTTAACCAATGCACCCTTATTATCTCTACCTGATTTTGATAAAGTTTTTGAAATTGAATGTGATGCATCAGGTTTAGGAGTTGGAGTTGTATTATCTCAAGAAGGACACCCTATTGCATATTTCAGCGAGAAATTGAGTGGAGCAACTCTAAATTATTCAACTTATGACAAGGAGATGTATGCTCTCACGAGGGCATTAGAAACATGGCAGCACTATCTATGGCTTAAGGAGTTTATCATCCACAAGGATCATGAGGCGCTGAAACACTTGAAGGGACAACACAAGTTTAATAAGAGACATGCCAAGTGGGTTGAATTCCTATAAACATTCCCATATGTTATCAAATATTAGAAGGGTAAGGAAAATGTTGTTGTTGATGCTTTATCAAGAAGGTATACTCTTCTTAACCTTTTGGATTCTAGATTGGTAGTTTTTTCCTTAATTAAAGAGCTTTATGAATCTGATTATGATTTTGGTGAAATTTACAAAGCTTGTGAAAAAAGAACATATGAGAAGTTTCGTAGGGTTGACGGGTATCTTTTCAAGTAAGGAAAGCTTTGTATCCCTCAAGGATCCATTAGAGAATTGCTTATCAAAGAGGCCCATTGTGGAGGACTAATGGGACACTTTGGAGTGGCCAAAACGCACTCTATATTGCAAGAACATTTGCATTGGCCAAAGATGAAACGAGACGTGGAGAAGTGGTGTGAGCATTGCATCACATGTAAGAAGGCAAAGTCCAAAGTCATGCCCCATGGACTTTACACACCATTACCAATTCCAAATGCACCATGGGAGGATATTTCCATGGATTTTGTGCTATGACTTCCACGTACAAGGAATAACAAAGATTCCATTTTTGTTGTAGTAGATAGATTCTCAAAAATGGCTCATTTCATTCCATACAACAAGACTAATGATGATTCCCATATTGCTAATCTATTTTTTAGGGAAGTTGTGAGATTACATGGAGTTCCGAGAACTATTGTGTCTGATCGAGATGTGAAGTTCTTGAGTTACTTTTGGAGGACGCTATGGAGTAAGATTGGAACAAAGCTGTTATTTTCTACAACTTGTCATCCACAAAAGGATGGAAAAACTGAAGTTGTCAATCGTGTATTGTCCATGCTTCTTAGGAAAATTATACGCAAGAATCTAAGGACTTGGGAAGAGGACTTGCCACATGTTCAGTTTGCATACAATCGTTCCATGCATACCGCCACTAAATGTTTTCCATTCGAAGTGGTATATGGTTTCAATCCTTTGACCCCAATTGATTTGCTTCCTTTGCCTATTGATCAATTCAAAAATAAGGATGGGCAAAATAGAGCCGAATTTGTGAAGAATCTTCACCAACAAGTGCGGGAGAACATTGGGAGGAGAACAAAGCAATATGAGCAGCAAGCTAACAAAGGGAGGAAACGAATAACTTTTGAACCCAAAGATTGGGTTTGGTTGCACTTGAGGAAAGAGTGGTTTCTAGCCCAACGCAAATCGAAACATATGCCTCGAGGAGATGGTCATTTCCAAGTGGTTAAGAGGATTAATGATAATGCTTATCAAATAGACCTTCCCGGTGAGTATAATGTGAGTGCTACTTTCAATGTTGCTGATCTATCTCCTTATGATGCAAGTGACGATTTGGGGGCAAATCGCTTTCAAGAGGGAGGGACTGATGTGACCACAACTAGCAAGAATCCCAATGAATTTCCTAGAGGTCCTATGACTCGTGCAAGAGCTAAAATGATTCAAGCTGATGTGGAAAGTTTGTTTTGCCAATGCTGGAAAATGAATGAAGAAATGACAGCAACAATTAGATCTTGCAACGTTTTGAGTTTGTTGGAAAGTTGAAATAAGTTGCATAAGAATTTGCATGAGTAGTTGCATAATAGTTCATTCATTCCATGAGATTAAATATGCTTTTTTTTCATTTATGCAAGCACTTCATTTATGAAAATACTTCACTTATGTATTTGTTTCATTTAAGCACGCAGGTTCATTAATTAAACTAGTTCATTCATTGAACTTGTTCAATTAATTCTTTAAGTTTGTATAACATTTTTATCATATTTTGATTAATATTTTATGTGTGTTTAGTGTCATTACACGTTGGGATTAAGACGGAAACAATTGAAGACTTTTCATCTTCTTCAAGGAGACATGTCATCTTTATCACCATTCAAAGAGAGAGTCTTTTTGAATTCTATGGAGGATGGAGCATTTAGAAGACTTTATTATGCTTTTATTCAGCCAATAAAGTTGAGAAATAAAGAAAGGAAGTGGAAGAGACACATACACTTAGATGCAAACATGGGCAGATTCATTCCAAGTCATCTACATGCACTTTTAAGAGCCAGGCAAGTGGAATATCAAAGGATCCATCACTTGGACGTGTATAAGTCTTCATCCAAGCCTTATTATGTCCAAATTCATTCTAAAATACACAAATGGCCGGCCACACTTGATAGGATTGAAGACAAACCATTGAATGTCATAAATTGGAGCCTTGATGCATTGTTTTGTCCATTCAAATTCTAGGCTGACATGTACTATAAATAGGATGCTCATTTGCCTTTGTAAGGACCTTTTTTGGATGAAAATAAATGAGAGTGTTCTCTCCATTGTTACTTAAGAACTTTATCAGCTTTCAAGCTAGTCTTGTGGCAAAGTTTCCCTTTTCATTCCATTCTGTTTATAGCGTTGGTTCCTAGCTTTCTAGCTAGCGGGTCACGTTCCACCCTTCTACCATCACTTTCATTTGATTATATTGTTGGTTCTTAGCTCAATTATAGCTAAAGGGTCACCATCCAACCTTCTTCCATCATTTCACAAAGGGTAAGAACGAGTAAGGTTTGGGTCGACATTCACTATCTTGTTGGTTCTTCCTTGTTCCACACCGATTCTATTCCATCCATATCAAACTCTATCCATTTCCCCCCTTACACTATCTTTCAAACCATAATCACCAACCATTCCAACGCCTATTAAAACAACAACTTTCACCATCTTCATTCAAAATACATCACTTCCACACTCAAGTTTCAAGTTTGCAACTTCATACTAGAGTCACGATCGGGTAACATCGCATACGAATTCGGTCATCACACAATCGGATACGTAACAGTGGCACAACGGGGTTGGTTCCAGTGGTGGGGGACGCCTCATCCATAGGCTGATCAACGTCACTCAAGGTGGTGGCTGGCTCCCTTTGCGATTCAGGTGGCTGTGATGTTGTTGTAGCAAGCTTGTTACTTATTGTTCTCTTCCTAGTGGGTGTGGAAGCAGGATCGATTTGCTGTGACTTTTTGGCAGGGGTCTGTTCTTCTTGAGCCGAAGGGTCTCGAGTGTCTGGTTCATGGGCAGGCGTTGGATTGACTTTCTTCCTAGATGTCAACTTCCTCTTTTGGGCTGGTGGTCGGGGCGTGCTCGTTGCAGCATTTTGGTCTTGAGGTTCAGGAGTGATGAGGAGTTCCTTTGGAAATGGGGGAAACTGAATTGCAATTCCCGACAAGACCTCGGAGAAGCATTGTGAGATGGCCACATCCCTCTGGTTGGCATATTTGAAGTAGGTGCTCAGCTACACCCTCAGACTGTGAAGCTCTGTGGCTAGGTGAGTTGCTTTAGCAACCAATGTTGCGGTCCTTGCTGCATCAAAGCTCTTGGCTCCTCCCTCTAGGGTCTCGTTCGGAGCATCCTCATCAAATCCCTTTGGCTGAGGAATCTGGGCCGGTGTTAACCCCTTTTTGCCCTCCATTTGCTCGTCCTTAGCCGGTTTTTCAAACACTTCCTTCCTTCAGCACATGGCAGTTATCAAATTTGGGAAGATCAGAGGGCTCTTGCTCCTTTTGAGGCACGCGTAGACCTCATCCACCACCAGTTTCCCTACATCAATTTGTCGCCCATTAATTATGGAGTGAATAATCAGCAAACGAGATAGGTGTATCGTAGTTGTGTGCAATGTGGGCATCACTCTCGTTTGGAGCAGATGATTCCATAATTATACGTCAGGCTTTAGTCTCCCCCTCTCAACTGTCATGGTGTTCCGGTTGAGTTATGTCCCTCAAAAGCATAGTTCCTTTACGATTTCTTCTTGTGCTTTGTCGTCTAGCCTAGCAACAAAGCTTTCATGCTCATCCATTACATTCTTTAGGCCGTAAAATTTGTTCACTGCTGCATCAGTGAATTTCACTTGTTCTCCTCTAACGTGGACACTTGACTGTGTTGGGCTCGTCAAGTGCGCATAGAATTCCTTCACTAATGGAACACATATGCCATGGGGATGCTCAGTTAGCTTCCTCCAGTTGTGCTTGGCTATGACATAAAGAAGGGCTGACTCGAAGTTCTCCTCATTTTCCTCGGGGAATCGGAGTCCTTGCTTTGGCAGTAGTTTTCTATCTTTTAGATTTAGCCATCTTTCTCAGGCTGCTTCATCGTAGAAGAGTTTGATCTTGACGGTCAGTGGGTTCTATGAACTTGATGTCGCACCAGAGACATTTTTGTAGCGGACCATGGTTGGAGGCTTGAAGGTAGGTCTTTTAGTCTTTTTAGGGAAGAAATGTATTGTGGGAAGAAAAGAAAAAGAAAAGGTGAATGGGTTGAGGTTGAGTGAAGAAGATGAAGCGTGAGGACGGTTTGAGTGGAGAGTGGGGGAAGACGTGTAGGAGGTTTCCTTGGGAAACAGCTAACCACTGACTCTCCTTAATGAGGAGAGAAGGTTGAGGTTGATGGGAGCCGTCTTTTGTCAAGAAAGAGAAAAGGGCTCTTAATTGCTTGAAGAAAAAGTATGAGAGAGAATTAGGTTATATGTGGCTAGGGTTTAATCTTCAAATATTCTCTCTATTAATTCCCCCTTTTTATAATGCCCTTTTTATTCCCCTCCTTTTCCTATGTCGTTCGAACTCCCAGGTCAAGATAAATTGTGTTCCCTACAAACTTTGATCTCCTTTATCAACCAATAAAATAAACCCCTTTTTGATGTACCACCTGCATGACTGATCAACACTACAGAGGACATGTACTATGATACGGAATTTTGTAGGATAATAAATTAGAAGAAAGGAAAACAAAAGATAAGAACAAAGCTGAAAACACACAAAAACGAATTAACTGTTGTTTATTGAAAATGCTAAAGCAAAAAGAAAAAGTTAGGAGGCAAAATATCAAGGGTCGGGAAGGCTGAGATGAGACGTGGCTAGCCCCACTTCGTTTGAGTGATTTTCAGCATCTAGGTTCCCTTCCCTAGTCATGTCCTTAAATTCATTCTCTTGAACTTGTCCAACAAAGGCTTTCTTCTGAATGTTGATGCTACATCAAAGTTCTTGTAGCTCATCCCATGCTATAGCATTGCAGTGCCTATCTTCCATTGACCTCTCATGAAGGGTGTTATATATGTTGATGGTGATTGTTTCTTCACCCACTCTCATTGTGACTTCACCCTTTTCACAGTCAATCAAGGCTCGCCCTGTAGCTAAAAATAGCCTTCCTAGAATAATAGGAGCATCGTTGTCTTCCTCGCAATCCAAGATCAAGAAATCCGTCGCTATATGTCATTTTTTTGTAGTGAGAAACTCAAGTTTAGAGGGGAGACATCTTCAGATCCTCGTGGTGTTGATCCGGAAGCTTGATTGGTGTTTCGGCAAGTGGCGAAACGGAATCGGTGAGTGGATTTTGGTTTTCAGCTTTGAAACCATTGTTTTGAAGGTTTGGGAGCTTAGTTTAAGTCTAAACAACTTTGCTAAGCTCAAGAGTAAGTTTTCGGAAAAACTCTCTTGTTGATGAACCATGTGTTGGTTGTGTGCAATGTGATTGTTTGCATGTTTTATATTCTGTTTTGAAAGCATATATAGCATGTTTACTTGCTGGTTTTATAAGCCATGTGTTGAAGGATTTTCAAGGTAAGAGGTCCTTGTTTTGAACATTTGATAAAATGTGGTTTTGATGCATAAGGATGCATGATGATTAATGGCTTTGTTAAATGCTTTAAAACAGTGGATTATTGTTGTTAAATGATGCATATTGGCAAGTGATGTTTCGTGAAAGGTTAAGAACACTATGGTGGTTAAAAGTCCATAGGTGGTTCTTGTGTTAAGAACAACATGGTGGTTAAAAGTCCATGATTGGTTCTTGTGCTAAGGTCACAAAGGTGGTTAAAAGTCCTTGTGTGAGCCTTGTGTATTGTAAGGTCACAAAGGTGGTTAAAAGTCCTTGTGTGAGCCTTGTGTATTTTAAGAACACCATGGTGGTTAAAATTCCATGGGTGATTCTTGTGCTAAGGACACAATGGTGGTTAAAAGTCCATGTGTGGTCCTTGTGAATTGTAAGATCACAATGGTGTTTAAAAGTCCATGTGTGAGTCTTATGTTGATTGTATTATGAAATGGAAAGATTATGATTATCACTTGTGGCCAATATGACATGTTATTAATTTGAAGCATGTATGCTTGTTTTAAATGCTTTTGTGCATGGATAAAGGTTGTTTTGAATTGAAGTTTATAAAAGTGTGTTATAGATGCATTATTGTGTTGTTTTAAATGAGCATTCCTCACTAAGCTATGTGCTTATGCTCTATCCTTTCTTAAACCAATAATGCAGAGCATTGAGGTGCATATAAGGGTAGCAAGAGGTCAAGAATCCAAGTGAAGAACTAAGCTCATGTATGGTGAAAGTTTCTTTACACTATTAGCTTTTGGCATTTGGCAATGGGGGACCTATGTTGTTGTTTTGGGAGATATTTTGGACTCCCTAAGATGGTTTTATGTTGTTGTTGATGATGGAACTTGTAAATGGACATTATGAGAATTGTTTGATGTTTTGGTGTTGAATGGTCTTTCAATATAGGATGCATGCCTATAGAATTGGGGCTTTTCTTGTTTGATGCTATGTTTATGAATTGTTGATGCCATTATGTTCCTTATGCATGTAATGTGTTGCTGGTTTAATTTGGTTGCCTTTGGAGCATGTTTGATGGGTCAATTGTGTGATAATCTAGCTAAATTTCTGCAATCTGGGCAGCCTGTTTCGGAACAGGTGCTGCCGTTTCGGAACAGAGGGCCTGAAATGGCCTAGGTGTTTCGAAACGGGCAGAGCCGTTCCGAAACAGTTTGGCCACTGCCAGGCCCTGTTGCGCAACGCGTTTCGGAACGGTCCCGCGTTTCGGAACGGATCATCCCTGTTCCGAAACACCCGACCGTTGGGCACTGAAATTGTTGGTTATATGTTTTGAAACCTTTGCGTTTTGGTCCTGAATCTTGTTTATGCAATTGAATGAGTTTGAGATGTCCGTTTGAGTTGAAATTTGGCAGGGAAGCATGAAATATGACTAATTTCATATTGGTAACTTAAAAGTGGGTTAAGTCCTTCTAATTTCCAGAATTTACATTTTGGTCTCTAAACTTGTATGTTGTGCAATTAAGTCCCTGAATGTTTTCCAAATGCGCTGATCTTTGAGTATGCCGATTGTATGAACATATCTAGGGTTAATGTGCATTTAGATAAAATTAAAAAGAAAAAAAAGGGTCGTTAATCAAGGTTGACTTTCGGGTTGACTTTGGTTTTCCCCGTGTAAACTCCCTAATTCGGGTCAACCGTCTAGGCCGGGTTAAGGGGGTTATATTTGGTGGTATCAGAGCTGAGTTCTCGAGTAATTGGGAATGATTATGTGGGTGATTAATGTATGTATGCTTTGTATGCTTGTTGAATGAAAGCATGTTGTGTGAATTGTAAGTATGTTACAATTGTGATGTATGCTAAGGTGAACCATGTTAGGGGGACCCATTGCCAAATCAAAGCTAATGAAATGATGTTGTTTTTAATTGGAAATGAGCTTGAGTACTTGGATTGCTTACCATGCTGGGCCTGACTTTGTTTATTGCATTGTTTAGTGAATGGCACCTCGTAGAGAATTGAGGGTTAATACGCGAGCTATGACTCAAAATGAGAATGAGGAGAATGCTAAGAATATGGTGGATTTACCTCCTCCGCCTGGTGGTGGTGGTGCTGGGGGTGAAGGAGCTGCTGCTGGTGCTGATGCTGGGGTCGCTGGACCTGAAGCTGGTCAGGGACAAGCTATTCCTGACATGACGATGTTGGTTCAAGCCATTGCTGGAGCTTTTCGAGCAGCGGTAGCTGGAGCTCAAGGAGCGGGGCATCAGGGAGATGCTAGAGTTAGACTACCTTTGGAGCGTTTGCGCAGTCTGGGAGGGACTGAGTTCAGGGGTTTGTCTGCTGAAGGTTCTGAGTCTTGGCTGGAAAGTACCAAGAGGATCTTGGGGCAAATGAATTGCACTGATGTGTAGAAGCTGGGCTGTGTGGTATCATTATTGCAAGACGATGCTTACACTTGGTGGACAACCTCTATCTCTGGAATGGAGGAAGCTGATGTAACTTGGACGTTCTTTCAGAACGCGTTCAAGAGGAGATATCTGGGTGTGAGGTACTTAGATGAGAAGAAGAGAGAATTCATGTCTCTTACCCAAGGGAGCATGTCTGTAGCTGAGTACGAGGTTCAGTTTGTCCGACTCAGTCAATACGCACCTAAGCTTGTTCCTGATGAGCGGGAGAGGTGTGAAAGGTTCCGTTATGGTTTGGTGAAGGAAGTAAAGACGTATATGCTAGCTGCTGAGTATAATGATTTTGATGTGCTGGTTGGGAGAGCAAAGGACATTGAGACGAATTTGGGTTTATCATCTAAAGGTGCTGGTTCTGGTGCTGGTAAGCGAGTTGCTGAGTATAGTTCCGGTGGTGGACGGAACAAGAGGGGACGTGATCAGAGGTATCAGCCTTCGGCTAAGCGAGGTGGTGGTGCGCCTGCTCCGGGAGGCAAGGCAAGAGCTGAACCGAACGCATGTTGGACATGTGGATCGCGTGGCCATATGAAACGTGATTATCCTCGAGCTGTGAGGGAGGTGCAAGCTCCTGTTGTGGCAGCTGGTAATTCGTGCTGGAACTGTGGATCTACGGATCACTTGAGGAGAGAGTGTCCTATGTTGGCTGGTGGCCAAGGGCGTGCTCCTGTAGTTGCTGCACCACAGAGAGGTCATGGGCGCGGCCGTGGAAACTTCCAGCGGAGAGAAGAGGGTGGACGGAATGTGGCTCATGTTGTATCTGTTCAGCCAGAGGGTGGAGGCCAGGCTAGAGTGTTTGCTCAGAGGGAGGGGAGGAATGACGCGGATGTGATTGCAGGTACTTTTACTTTGCAGTCCTTGTCATTACTTTCCTTGATTGATTCTGGATCTACACACTCATACATTTTGCGTGAGCATGCTGAGTTGCTTGGTTTGCCTGTTGAGTCTTTGGATGTTGGTATGCGTGTCACTAGTTCTTTTGGTGAGACTATTGTGACTCGAAAGCTTTATAGAAGATGTCCTTTGGTTGTGCAAGATCATGTTTTTCATGTTGATCTTATGGAATTGCCTTTTTATGGTTTTGATGTAATCCTTGGTATGGATTGGCATGCTGAGCATCGTGCTGTAGTGGATTGTGAGAATAAGCGAGTTTCGTTGAAACTTGCGGATGATTATGAAGTGGTTGTGGTTGGTGAGAATGTGAAGTTTCTTGCCAATGTGGTGTCTACATTGGAGGCGAGCCGGATGCTGAGGCAAGGTTGTGAAGCTTATCTAGCCTTTGTGATGAATCCTAGCTCTAAGGAGTTGCGTGTGCAAGATATCAGGACTGTGCGAGATTTTCCTGGTGTGTTTCTGGAGGAGTTGCCTGGATTGCCTCCTAATCGTGAGGTGGAGTTTGGGATTGAGCTGTATGAAAACACAACTCCAGTGTCCATCACTCCTTATCGAATGGCACCTAAAGAGTTGAAAGATCTGAAGACGCAGTTGCAAGAGTTGCTTGACCGTGGTTTCATTCGGCCGAGTGTGTCACCTTGGGGTGCGCCGATCTTGTTTGTGAAAAAGAAGGATGGCACTATGAGAATGTGCATTGATTACCGTCAGCTTAACAAGTTGACTATCAAGAATCGGTATCCATTGCCGAGAATTGATGATCTTTGTGATCAATTTCGGGGAGCAGCTGTGTTCTCTAAGATTGATTTAAGGTCAGGGTATTACCAGTTGAAGGTGAAGGATGTGGATGTGCCAAAGACAGCTTTCAGGACGAGGTATGGGCATTATGAGTTCCTTGTGATGCCGTTTGGTTTGACAAATGCTCCTGCAGCTTTTATGGACATGATGAATCGTGTATTTCATGAATACCTGGATAAGTTTGTTGTGGTGTTCATTGATGATATCCTCGTGTACTCGCGTACTGAGGATGAGCATGGAGGGCATCTGAGAGTTGTGCTGCAAGCTTTGTTGGAGAATCAGCTTTATGCTAAGCTGAGCAAGTGTGAGTTCTGGCTTAGAGAAGTGGTGTTTCTTGGTCATGTGGTTTCTGCTGAAGGGATTCGTGTTGATCCTCAGAAGATTGAGGCGGTGATGAATTGGAAGGTTCCTAAGTCTGTTCATGAAGTTCGTAGTTTCCTTGGTTTGGCAGGATACTACCGAAGGTTTGTGGATGGGTTTTCGAAGATTGCTGCACCTTTGACAAAGTTGTTGCAGAAAGATGTTAAGTATGAGTGGACGGAAGCGAGACAACAGGCTTTTGAGAAGCTTAAGGCAGCTTTGACACAAGCTCCTATCTTGGTTCAACCTGAATCAGGGAAAGAGTTTGTGGTGTATAGTGATGCGTCCTATGTTGGTTTGGGATGTGTGTTGATGCAGGAGGGTAAGGTGGTGGCTTATGCATCACGGCAGTTGAAGGTGCATGAGCGCAATTATCCTACGCATGACATCGAGTTGGCTGCGGTGGTTTTTGCTTTGAAGATCTGGAGACATTATCTGTATGGTGAGAAGTGTACTGTGTACACGGATCACAAGAGTTTGAAGTATCTGATGTCACAGAAGGAGTTGAATCTTAGGCAGCGACGCTGGGTAGAGTTGCTCAAGGATTATGATTTGACGATTGAGTATCACCCTGGGAAAGCTAATGTTGTAGCGGATGCCTTGAGTAGGAAGGTAGCTGTTGAGTTAAGGGATATGTTTGCCAGTTTGAGTATTTCGCGTGATGGTGGTCTTGTGGCTGAATTGCAAGTGAAACCATCTTTGGTTCAGTTGATCAAGGAAAAGCAGTTGATGGATGATTCCTTGGTACCGCATGTTCAGGATATCGCGGAGGGTAGGCCTTCGGATTTCTGTTTTAGTGATGATGGAGTGTTGTGTTTTGGGAGTCGGATAGTAGTGCCCAATGATGTTGATTTGAGGCGTGCTATTCTGACTGAAGGTCATAGTAGTCCTTTTGCTATGCACCCTGGTAGTACTAAGATGTACCGTGATCTTCGTGATGAGTACTATTGGGTGGGTCTAAAGAAGGATGTTGCTGAGTTTGTAAGCAAGTGCTTGGTGTGTCAGCGAGTTAAGGCTGAGCATCAGTTTCCGTCAGGTTTGTTGCAACCGTTGAGAATTCCTGAGTGGAAGTGGGAGAGGATTACCATGGATTTTGTATCTGGTTTACCTTTGTCGCCATCGAAGAAGAATTCGGTGTGGGTGATTGTGGATCGCTTGACGAAGTGTGCGCATTTCTTGCCTGTGCATACTACGTATTCTTTGGATAAGCTTGCGGAGATGTACATTGCTGAGATTGTGCGGCTGCATGGTGTGCCTAAGTCGATTGTGTCGGATAGGGATCCGAGGTTTACATCGCGTTTCTGGCAGTGTTTGCATCAAGCTTTGGGTACACGGTTGAATTTCAGTACATCTTATCATCCACAGTCGGATGGTCAGTCCGAGCGTGTTATCCAGGTTTTGGAGGATATGTTGAGGTGCTGCGTGATTGAGTTTCAGGGCTCATGGGAGAAACATTTGCCTTTGGTGGAGTTTTCCTATAACAATAGTTATCAGGCAAGCATTCAAATGGCACCTTATGAGGCTTTGTACGGGAGGAAGTGCAGGACTCCTCTGTGTTGGGCTGAAACGGGACAGAAGTTGGTTTCGATGCCAGCTATGTTGAAAGGAACCACCGAGAAGGTGAAGCTCATTTGTGAGCGCTTGAAGGCAGCTTCTGATCGGCAAAAGTCTTACGCGGATTTGAAGCGTAAGGAGATTGAGTACACGGTGGGTGACCGTGTGTTTTTGAAGGTTTCGCCTTGGAAAAAGGTGATGAGTTTTGGCCGAAAGGGTAAGTTGAGCCCTAGGTACATTGGACCATACGAGGTGATTGAGCGTGTGGGTCATGTTGCGTATAAGTTGAGGTTACCGCAAGAGTTGGAGAAGATCCATGATGTGTTTCATGTTTCTATGCTTCGGAAGTATAGATCGGATCCTTCACATGTGATGCATGTGGAAGAAGTGGAATTGAATCCGGATTTGACCTATAATGAGGAACCAGTGAGGATTCTGGATTCGGATAGTAAGGTTCTTCGTGGCAAGACCATCGAGTTGGTAAAGGTGTTGTGGAAACATCGTGGTGTTGAAGAAGCCACGTGGGAGCGGAAGGATGACATGTTGAAGCAGTTTCCGTACCTTTTTCCTTCAGGTAAATTTCGAGGACGAAATTTCTTAAGGGGGGAGAGTTGTAACACCCCAAATTTGGGCTTAGAAGTTTTAGGTTTGGACCGGACCGGTCGGGTTGCGGTTCGAATATAAAGGGGTGAATTTAGGAAAGCCTAGTTCGGGTTGCATTAAAAATATGGAAAAATGTCTTAAAATCCTCTTTTATTATATATAAGAGAAAGGTGAAATCAATTTTACAAAATGAGGTTTGGAAGAGTGACATTTTGGGTTAGTGACCAAAATGTAATTTTTGAAAACTGGGTAACTGTTTTAAAAAGGATTGAAACTTTGAATCTTTAAGGAGCTATTTACCCAAAGGAGTTTCTCCAGATTTTTCTTAATATTAATCAATTTAATTAATGGTTTTAATTAAAGGAAAAAGGAGGGAAGAAGATATTTTGTCATTTTTAACTAACTTTCTCAAATTTTCCATTTTCTTTTCTCTCAACTTTTCTCTCAACCCAAACACTTTTCTCCAGCAAATTTCCCACTGATTTTGTCAGCAAAAGATGAGATTTCAATCCTCATTTGATCTCTAATCATTCTACAACAAAACCTTAGCATTTGCTTATTGGATTTTCAAGAATCTTGGTTCCAAAAAGGGAGACACTACAAAAAAATGTACATATACCGACGCCTCATTATAGCGACGGACAAAAGTCGTCGGTATAGGCTCTATATACCGATGGAAATTGAAACTGTCGGTAAAAGTTTTGATTTTTACCGACGGATATATTATTCGTCGGTATAGACAACAGTTATACTGACTGAAGACAAAATGTCGTCGGTATAGATATAGTTTATACCGATGGTTGAATTTATTTGTCGGTATAAATATACTTTATACCGATGGTTGATTTAGTGTGTCGGTATAAGTGTCAGTATAAGTTTACCATATCACCGATGATTAGTTATGTCTGTGTAGATGTTTTTTTTAATATTTTTTACACTTTATTAAAATTACCGTTTTAACCTCTCTCACAGTCTCATTCAAACTCTCACTCGATCCCAAACCAAACTATTGCAATCCCTAATTGCTCCCAATTGCCCCTCTCTATACCGATCAGACAACTCGTCGACGATACTCTAGTGTAGTGTTGCCCCTCTCTCCATCGCCTTCTCTGCCCAAAGGTTTCTTTCTGTCTCTCCATCTTCTTTGTGTTAATTTAGTTCTAATTGAAACATGATTTTAACTGAGAATTGAAAAATTAAGCTGAAACTATGGCTCGTTTCTTTTTTACCAGTTTTTTTTTTCTTTCAAAGACTGAAAAGTTACTTTGCAATTCATTCTTGATCGACAATTTTTTTCTATCGAGATAAAATTTACTGCGATATGTTTAACCTTTACTAAATCTTTTTGGAAAAGTGGAATAGAAATGGCAGCAGCAAATGCAATTAAGAGAAAATGGCATGCTTCAAGTTCCACATGTCATGAGTAAGCTATTGGTGAAAACAAACATAAAGTGGTGTTTGTTTCTTCCTTTTAACCTTGGAATCTTTTTCAGGGATTAAAACAGAAATAATGATACCAATATAAAATTTTTAATTTCATTCTCTTATTACTCATCACTATTGTTAATGCCTACTCTGAAAAGGGTTTAGTTAGAATTTAGATATAAAACCTTAGAGTAAATTCTGATACAATGAGAGAATTAAAAAAGGATGAATGCGTAGGGAAACATATTTGGATGTTGTATGGTGTGCATGGAGATAAAATTGCCTACTGTAATTACTTAGCTATAAGAAAAAAAGGAGTGAAATCTATGAATCAAGATTAGAAGAGTGTATCCTGGTACGTATTCCCTTGAAATTGCAATGGGAAAGTGGGAAACAAAGCAATAAAATCCAATAGAGTTTGTAAAAGAAGAAAATAAGTAAAAGGTTTAGCTTCCAAAATTTGGTCACATGAACATCATCCCTAGTACTAGCTAATTTTTAGTATTTGGTCACATGAACATCATCAAATTGACTAATTTTCATGCTTTATAGATATATTGATTTGTCTTTTGATTGAATTTATGCCTTTGGGTGGACCATATTATGTTTTTTGAATGTTTTGATCCGAGTGCTTTTTTCTTGTGTCTGTCTGTTTGAATTTTGTTTTCACATTTCTTGTGCTCAATTATTCATTGCACAAATTCTGCAGACTCGACGAGTGAATTCCTTCTCTAATGTTGATAACACTCCACAATCTTTGCTGGCTTTCAGTGGAAATCAGAATGTACATGGTTTGTATGAGATTTTGTTAAATTATAAGTGAGTTCCTTTTGTTTCTCAATTCATATGACAATTTGTTCAGTAAATTTAGTTATATGGTTTCAGGATTTCATTTGAGCAGGTTGCCGTTGTATGATGAATAGAAGTGTGAATATGTAAACAATGATTATGTAAATCTTTAACTTGCAAGTTGTGATAATAAACGAAGAGCTTTAAGGTACTCTTGAGATCATATATAAAATGAGAAGGCAGTACAAATTCTTTGCTCTCAAGAGAGAAACAAAAACAAAACATTAGTCAACTCTCAAGACATGGAAATTATTTGCTCGAAACAGTCACCCCCAATCAAAACTCGATACGAGTCTCGAGTTCAAGAAATGCAGTAAGAGTGTCGAGAACGATGTCGAGTTCTTTCGGCGTAGAGATGATGTTCTAGCAGACTTGCAGGCGGGTGTTGGTTTTAAAGTCAGTTCCTCGGGTATGGTTGAAGGTTTTGCTCAGTGTTTGGGGGATTTGAGCTCGACTGATTGCTCTTCTTGCATTGGGGATGCTGTGGGGAAACTGAAGACTTTATGTGGATCGGCTGATATCTTCCTAGGGCGGTGTTATGCTCGATACTGGGCATATGGCCACTATGAAGAATTCTCTCCAGGTTCATTTCATATCCTTATGAACTCAATGTAGTAAACATAGAAACAATGGTCACTATTAGTATATATTTTTTATATGGCATCCATGGTTTTCATATGGCTTTGTGTTTTGTTTTGTAGACCACAAAGATGATAATGGAAAAACAGTAGCCATAATTGTGGGTACATTAGCAGGTCTTGCCGTTGTAATTGTTCTTCTCTCATTTTGCCGAGCAGCACCGGGTAACGTATAAATGCTTCTACTTATTTCCTTCTACTTCATATAATTAATTGCTAGGTTCTGTTTGACATAACATCAGTAATTTTGTTATAAAATAATAATTGGCGGATTAAACTTGATCACAGTATCTTTTCACTTGTTGTAATGCCTGGTTTACATGTTTCTATGTCGATTGGAATTTCAGGTTAGATGCATGGAGATTAAAAGAGCTAATCATGAAATTGTTCTTCCCCAAGAATTTTCCTTGAATGAAGGTCATTTCTTGCCAATTTCATATGCTGGCCTTTGTTATAGTGTTGAAATCAAAGATTCACATATTCCCCCTTGGAATATCTTGTTATATTCCCCCTTCTAAAGTTGAGGATTCTCAAGAGGTTGCCGAAGCCAAGGAGACGAGTGTAGTACTCGAGGCCAAAACCAAAGGGGTGGATTCAGAACCAAAGCAAAAGATACAGATGGATGAGAATGGTACATATACTTATTAGCAACTGAAAGAGATATCTGATTTGGCATTGCAATGATCAAATATAGCAGATAAGGACATGTTTGGCATGGAATTCTTTCATTTGGTTTGCCATCTATCTCTATAATATGTCTGTTATTCAACTTTCATAGTGATGTATATGATATTGCATTTGTATTGAACTCCAATACAAGTAATTAAAATTCATTGTTTGAGAACACACTCTTCGTATTACAGATTGTTGGAGATGATTGAAGCAGAATTTCATAAGGATAATAAATTTTTGATTTTTGTACTTCACTTCTCAATTATAAGGAAATTGATTGGATTTTTTCTCTTTAAAAAATAAACAATTTTTGTTATAATAATATTAGTATTTAAAATAAAAATAAATAATATTAATAATTATTAATATTTAAAATAAAAAACAAATGCAATTAAACCTATACTGACGGACCAAATCGTTAGTAAAAAACTGTTGTTATATATGTATCATCTATACCGACGGACTGGGTCCGTCGGAATAGACACTAATTTTTCGGGGTAGGTCACACTTATGCATACGGATATGTCTGTCGGTATAGGGTCCCAACATCTATACCGACGGTTATGTCCGTCGCTATAGAGGTATACCGACTAGCGTTTTACTGACGGCTTTTTATCTGTCGGAATATCTCTTTTGTCCGTCGGTAAAGGGTTTTAGACCATATACCAACGGATTTTTAGTGTTTTACCGACGATTTTCTGTCCGTCGCTATATGTCATTTTTTTTGTAGTGAGAAACTCAAGTTTAGAGGGGAGACATCTTCAGATCCTCGTGGTGTTGATCCGGAAGCTTGATTGGTGTTTCGGCAAGTGGCGAAACGGAATCGGTGAGTGGATTTTGGTTTTCAGCTTTGAAACCATTGTTTTGAAGGTTTGGGAGCTTAGTTTAAGTCTAAACAACTTTGCTAAGCTCAAGAGTAAGTTTTCGGAAAAACTCTCTTGTTGATGAACCATGTGTTGGTTGTGTGCAATGTGATTGTTTGCATGTTTTATATTCTATTTTGAAAGCATATATAGCATGTTTACTTGCTGGTTTTATAAGCCATGTGTTGAAGGATTTTCAAGGTAAGAGGTCCTTGTTTTGAACATTTGATAAAATGTGGTTTTGATGCATAAGGATGCATGATGATTAATGGCTTTGTTAAATGCTTTAAAACAGTGGATTATTGTTGTTAAATGATGCATATTGGCAAGTGATGTTTCGTGAAAGGTTAAGAACACTATGGTGGTTAAAAGTCCATAGGTGGTTCTTGTGTTAAGAACAACATGGTGGTTAAAAGTCCATGATTGGTTCTTGTGCTAAGGTCACAAAGGTGGTTAAAAGTCCTTGTGTGAGCCTTGTGTATTGTAAGGTCACAAAGGTGGTTAAAAGTCCTTGTGTGAGCCTTGTGTATTTTAAGAACACCATGGTGGTTAAAATTCCATGGGTGATTCTTGTGCTAAGGACACAATGGTGGTTAAAAGTCCATGTGTGGTCCTTGTGAATTGTAAGATCACAATGGTGTTTAAAAGTCCATGTGTGAGTCTTATGTTGATTGTATTATGAAATGGAAAGATTATGATTATCACTTGTGGCCAATATGACATGTTATTAATTTGAAGCATGTATGCTTGTTTTAAATGCTTTTGTGCATGGATAAAGGTTGTTTTGAATTGAAGTTTATAAAAGTGTGTTATAGATGCATTATTGTGTTGTTTTAAATGAGCATTCCTCACTAAGCTATGTGCTTACGCTCTCTCCTTTCTTAAACCAATAATGCAGAGCATTGAGGTGCATATAAGGGCAGCAAGAGGTCAAGAATCCAAGTGAAGAACTAAGCTCATGTATGGTGAAAGTTTCTTTACACTATTAGCTTTTGGCATTTGGCAATGGGGGACCTATGTTGTTGTTTTGGGAGATATTTTGGACTCCCTAAGATGGTTTTATGTTGTTGTTGATGATGGAACTTGTAAATGGCCATTATGAGAATTGTTTGATGTTTTGGTGTTGAATGGTCTTTCAATATAGGATGCATGCCTATAGAATTGGGGCTTTTCTTGTTTGATGCTATGTTTATGAATTGTTGATGCCATTATGTTCCTTATGCATGTAATGTGTTGCTGGTTTAATTTGGTTGCCTTTGGAGCATGTTTGATGGGTCAATTGTGTGATAATCTAGCTAAATTTCTGCAATCTGGGCAGCCTGTTTCGGAACAGGTGCTGCCGTTTCGGAACAGAGGGCCTGAAATGGCCTAGGTGTTTCGAAACGGGCAGAGCCGTTCCGAAACAGTTTGGCCACTGCCAGGCCCTGTTGCGCAACGCGTTTCGGAACGGTCCCGCGTTTCGGAACGGATCATCCCTGTTCCGAAACACCCGACCGTTGGGCACTGAAATTGTTGGTTATATGTTTTGAAACCTTTGCGTTTTGGTCCTGAATCTTGTTTATGCAATTGAATGAGTTTGAGATGTCCGTTTGAGTTGAAATTTGGCAGGGAAGCATGAAATATGACTAATTTCATATTGGTAACTTAAAAGTGGGTTAAGTCCTTCTAATTTCCAGAATTTACATTTTGGTCCCTAAACTTGTATGTTGTGCAATTAAGTCCCTAATTGTTTTCCAAATGCGCTGATCTTTGAGTATGCCGATTGTATGAACATATCTAGGGTTAATGTGCATTTAGATAAAATTAAAAAGAAAAAAAAAGGGTCGTTAATCAAGGTTGACTTTCGGGTTGACTTTGGTTTTCCCCGTGTAAACTCCCTAATTCGGGTCAACCGTCTAGGCCGGGTTAAGGGGGTTACATATGGATTTAGGCATCAAGTTCACATTTGATCCCAAATCACACAATGCTCTTCCAACAAACTTATCTCCAATAGAGCAGGGGATAATAAAGCTTCCTGGGTCTTTTCATTTTGGTGGGAGTTTTCTCCAAATGTAGTAGCATTCCTTTGCTATAGCAACCATCTCGTGCTTTTCCACCTTTCTCTTCTTTGTAATAATATTCCTTCCAAATTGGAGACCTTCTTACTTTTTGAGTCTTTGAGAGAATAGTGGAGGTGGTTTAGCCAGATCTGCTGTAGCTCGTGAGTCCGTGTCTTTTGCTATAACACAAGTTGGCCCTTCCTTGATTGGTCTTTTGGCCTTGCTCTCCTCCTTCATTCCTTCTCCTTGCTGTGGTTCCTGAAGATTTTCTTGTTGTGGCAGTAAGCTGGGTTTGGCTTCATCCTTTCCACCCCCAAACTTATCACCTTGGTTAATATTCGCGCCTCTTCTTAGTGTGAGTGCATTGCATTGTTCCTTGCCATGGTGCTTAGTGGCTTAAGTGTCGCTAAGCAGACTGCCTTGTGGTCGCATGTGCAACGTTTGAGCTATCCGACCTACTTGAGTTTCTAAAGCTCGTAAGGATGCACTATGACTTTGTAGAAGGGCTCCCTGATTTTTAATGTGTGATGCTTGATCCTGTAGTATAACTTTAGTGGTTCCCATGAAGTCCTTTGTCATAGCCATGAACTCCTTAAAAGTATACTCCAATGAACTACTTGATGAAGGTGCTACTCCCTTTTGATTTTGCCATGGCTTATTATGGCGGGATTGGTGTACCTCTTGCAGATTTTGATGTGGCATTTGATTGGCCGAAATGTTGTTGTGCCCCTGATTATCCCAACGCAGGTTTGTGTGCTGACTTCATCCTGGGTTGTTGTTGCTATGGTTGTAGTTCCTCACATAGTTGGCAGATTCTGGATTATCATGGCAATCATTAAGGTGGTGATTGTTATCGCATCTTAGGCATGACCTTACTGCCTTAACTTCCTTCACTTCGTTGGAACGCTGGAGATTCTTTAGCAAATCTTTGATGTTGGCTAACTGATTCAGTATTGAGTTGTCAACTTCACTCTCCTTGGCAGCTTGTCTCCTCCTCCCCGTTCCAAGCCTTGTTGTTGGGAACTGATAATCGTTGTTAGTTACCTTGTCGAGGTTGTTAAATGCTTCTTCTGGTGACTTGTCCAACAGTGTCCCATTTGCTGCAGCATCTATCAACATTCTTGTGGGCGCATTGACACCATTATAGAACATAACCACCTGGGTCCACTCATGATACCCATGGGGGAAAACTACACCGGTGGTCCCTTAACTATTACCGTCTTTCTACTTTGGTCCCACAACTATGTTTTTTGGCAAAATCGTCCCTTCCGTTACATAGTTCTCCTATTTTGGTCCCTCGTCGTTAAAAACTAACGGAATTGCTGATATGGATTTTTTTTGATTTTTTTATTATTTTCTCTCTCCTATATATGTATTATTTAAATTTTTTATTCAGACTAATGTGGTGGTGACACGTGTCACCACCATAACAAAGCAAATAAATTGAAAATAGAGGGGGAGAGCTGGGAATCGAACCCACGTCCTTAGCTTCCCAAGCCAATGGGTTAACCATTGGGCTAAACTCCAATTATTGAGCTGTTTTAACACAAGTTACATTTAAAACAATCAAATGAACCCAAAAACCAAAGAAGCTGCAACATTGCAGAAAACTGCAATGGCGAACAGGTTATAAATTTGCTTTTATTTTGAAAACTGCAATGATAGGAAAGTTAATGTAAAGTTTCTGCTGGAATTTGGCAATTGCTTTTTAGGGTTGATCATATTTTTTTATGGGTGAATAAGAGATAAGAAGGGAACTGTATAAGCTTCAGAAAATACATAGCTTGATGACTGCCCCCAGACCTAAAATGGTCTTATCTGATGAACAACATTGAGACATGCTGTAAAATGACCTTTTCAATTATTCCAACAGGTTCTGTTTTTTGTTTTTGTTATTCCCTTAAAGATTGGGTTCCAACCTCCAATATGACTTGCATCTCCTTCTGTTGTAAGAGAACTAAGAGCAAAATATGTCACCAAGGGTGGCCGAACCAGTTCACCTGTTAGGTGATAAAGTAATATGAAAAGTAACCATAAGAAATTAACAGCAAACAGAAATCACTCAGTGCATGCAATTGATTAGAAAGTGGAATCAACCAATGGTTAATTTTTGCAAGCAGTTAATGCAGCCTCCCCTAAACCATATCAGTTAAATTTCGTTTCGAGCAGACAACTTAATCCTTTGCCTATTTTGATAAACTCCAATTCTGCTGGAGAATAGAGTTCATCTATACCTGGAATGTGCTTCAAATTAGGCCAAGACCATATCTTCAATTCTTCAAGAAATGACAATGGTGTTCTTAGTGGAAATCTCTCCAATTTGCTGCAAGAAGCAAATTTTAATCTTTGAAGATATGAGAATCCTTTGAAATTTGGAATGGAAGTTAAATTGGGACAAGAGCTTTTCAAGAGATGAACATTTTTGGTTTTCAAAATAAAAGCAAATTTATAACCTGTTCGCCATTGCAGTTTTCTGCAATGTTGCAGCTTCTTTGGTTTTTGGGTTCATTTGATTGTTTTAAATGTAACTTGTGTTAAAACAGCTCAATAATTGGAGTTTAGCCTAATGGTTAACCCATTGGCTTGGGAAGCTAAGGACGTGGGTTTGATTCCCAGCTTTCCCCCTCTATTTTCAATTTATTTGCTTTGTTATGGTGGTGACACGTGTCACCACCACATTAGTCTGAATAAAAAATTTAAATAATACATATATAAGAGAGAGAAAATAATAAAAAAATCAAAAAAAAATCCACATCAGCAATTCCGTTAGTTTTTAACGACGGGGGACCAAAACAGGAAAACTATGTAACGGAAGGGACGATTTTGCCAAAAAACATAGTTGTGGGACCAAAGTAGGAAGACGGTAATAGTTAGGGGACCACCGGTGTAGTTTTCCCTACCCATGGTTAGAACATTTCCTCAACATTCTCTTAAATCGGTCCCAGCTCTCATACATAGATTCGTCATCAGACTGACAAAAAGAAACGATATCATTCCTCAACTAGGTGTTCATTACTGGCGGACTATGCCATAGCAAAAAGTTCTTGCATAGATCGGTCCAACTTTGAATTGATCTGGCTGGCACTCCATTTAGCAATGCTCTAGCACGATCTCTTAGCGAATACGGAAACAGCTTTAGTTTCAACACATCTTCATGCATCCCTTGCTGCTTGAAAGAATCACAATAACCCAAGAAAGCACGGATATGTTGTCTAGCATCTTCATGAGGTAAGCCACCATATTGTCCAATGTTGCTCAACATGTTGAACATGACGGATCTTGTAACACCACTCACTCGGTTTAGTCGTAAATCAGATAAGGAGCGTTACTCACACAAGGAAAAACACGAACCAACAAAAACTTTTGCCTAACTTTCCTCTAATAGGTAAGTTATACTTCTAATCAAACAATCATCATGGATCATATTACAATCAAACCATAACATTTGAACAACATATACATGACTAAACTAACCATTTTAAATGCCAAGCAAACCATATATTAAACCTATGCATTCTTAACTCAACTAATCAATTTAAACAAAATCATCAAAACATGCTATAGCATTTACAATATCATTTGAGCATAACAATACTATGTTGTAGCAAATGAGCATTCATCATTCTTAAATCATGATAAGCAATCAAAGCATGAATCAATACATCTATCAATCATCAAAGCTTCCAAGACATCATATATCGCAGCATAAAGCCATCCATACTCATATACCATAGCATAATACCTAGATTAACTAGGCTATCAAACAAGTCACATTAGCAAGTTATTCATGCCATATCATAGCATATATATATATATATATATAGCCTTTCCTAGGCTCAAAATGCATGAATATGAAATCTAGATACAAGACTAAGGCCACCAACTAGGAGTATACAAAAAGTCATAACCATACTTGTGCTTTAGCTTGTCTTGCCTTGCCCCCAACTTGAAGTAGTTTACAATCTATTAACTTGTATTTTGGGAAGAATGAAAATGAGAGTGATAAGTACGGTTAAGTATTTAGTGAGGTAGCAACCTAAGCTAGGCGAGTTTATTCAAGTTTTCAAGTGTATCTTATTCAAAGGATACCTAGCTAGGTTCATGAAGATCAAACCTATACAAGATTCCAAGATATTCGAATAGTCTAGATCATGCAACGCATTATATCATTTCATATATTTACTCAATCCATAGCCATGGCTTTTCATATTCATGAGCATACATATCACTAGTCAATTCCAAGCCAACATTACATATTATCATCAAAATCATGGATTCATAGCAACATCTCAAATGTCATGGCATTTCACAGTTAAAATCAATGGATTCAATATTCATTTCATGTACATGTGATAGCAGCTTTGCATTATCAGGATTATACCATCCAATTCAAGTATAAGCTCAAGTCAAGTTTAAATTCAAATTCATAGGATATCCAAGCTTTGTTGTAGCAATATTAGATAATCAATTCAACTTTAGGCCTTGGTATGTAGTCAAGTCTAGGTAATCGAGTCACCAACCAAACTGTCGCCAAATCAAGATGCACCCTAGTGCTGGTCATATACCTCCTACTGTCGCCAAAGACCATAACACACATCCCTCCTACTGTCGCCAATTATGGGCCTTAGCCCGGTCCATAGACCACCCAACACACAAATGAGATCAAGACTCTATGGCATGCCATCCTACTTGTGACTCACTAGCTACCAATGCATCATTTTGTTTGATGTTCATTTATCAAGATACATGTGATAAACAATGCAAGAATCAAGGCATGTTCAAGGCTCATTTCAAGCTTATCCAATATGTCATTAGACATTCAACAAGATCAGGGAGCCCTTAGGCTAGTGAACCCATGTTCATTATCACAATATATCATTCTTTAAGCATGATTCATAAAGTATCCAATCTAGGCATTCAAGGTATTAAACATGTCATGGCATTCAGGGCATTAAACATGTCACAACATCATGCAATCATACAAGGTCTAATGCGCATTATGCATTTATCAAGCTTAGTGTATACCGTTCTTCCCTTAGTTAATTACCAAATATACTTTAAGTCCATTTTCATAGCAACATCTAAATAAAGCATAATCATAATCAAGCTTGGTTAGGACCTAAGTCCCAACCCTATTGATAGCTACACTCACAAGAACTCCAAGCTAATCTTGAATGCTAATCCCCTTGTTTTTTTCCTTTGTTTTCCCAGCCTTGATGCCCTCACAAGCCTCTTCTATCTCTTGGTCTATCATTTCATGTATTAATAACACAAATACATCATTAGAATTCATCTATACATCACATACAAGAAAACATTTTCACATTATACACTAAACTGCCCTGTTTAAGGAAGTTTGGACAACCTTTAGTATTTTGCCCATAACTTTCAGTACACATATTAGATTTTCAATTAATTTACATCCCTAGAAATATTATTCAACCAGCTTTCTAACCATGTATAGCACATATATGTATCTTTTCTACATCAATACAGTTTAATGTTCTAAGTTAGGCGATTTTCTATGATCAAATCTGTCGATCTTGTGCTTTAACCCACTTCAGTGATCTTTTCAACTTAGGACCCTTGCTAGTTTATTTTATCCCTTTTTACCATTATTTTCCCTGTTATTAATGTGTCATTTCTAGCTTTCATTTTGTTCATTTAAGAACTAATATTTTATTTTTAATCTAAAACAGTCTCTAATCACCAATTAAGTCCCAAACATGACCAGTTTTGTTCTAACTCATTTTCCAGCAATCCAATAAACATTTTCATGCTTCCAAGACTTCTAACCCATAGAAAATTCAATTTCCTACAACTTTGTCCTATCGAAATTTTTCCAGTTTTGCCTCTAACATGTTCAAAAACGGAGATTTCTACAGGTTGTTCTACTTGTACGAATCTGGGCAGTTTTGGTGTTCAAACATGTTTCTACTTTGTAATTTCAGTTTAAATTCAATAAAATCACTAACCCAGCAATTCATATGAACAATCAAGCATCTAATTATAATTTTCCAGAAATAAACAAACCAAAATTCAATAAAACAAACACGCTTTCAAGAACAAGATCGGTAATAACACAAACACTTACTTTAATTTTAATCGAACGTGCATGCAAATTCTAGAATGGATTTCCAGCCCAATCTTGTGTTTTCTTCATTTCTCTCTCTCTCTCTCTCTCTAATTTCTCTCTTATTTTTCTTTTGTTTTCCTTGCATGGTTTCGGTGGTGTGAAGGAGAAAGAAGATGACACCATTTGGTGTCTTGTTTTTGGTTTTGCCGTTTGTCCCACTATCCCCTTTTGGGTGGTAAAGATGATGACACATGGTTGTTATTACAACCAAGTATTTACCATTTAATTATTATAATACTTAGTTAATATAATGTAACTAGTGTTTATAATATCTAGTCATAATTTCCTAGCTTTAAATCTTACATTTTAATTCTAGTTTAAAAATTGTTTATACACTTATTTTCTATTATAACCATAAGCTTATATATATATACGTACAACCCTTAGACACATTTGCCACAACATATAATCATGGAACGATAATTGCTATAGCATACGAACATTAAACATATTTGCCATAGCATATAATCATGACACATTTCTTTTTTTAACAATTCTACTAGGCTAGAATTTAGGGTATTACAATTCATCCCCCCTTAAAATAAATTCGTCCTCGAATTTACTTGATGTGAACAGATGAGGGTATTGTTTCCTCATCGTTGTTTCCGGTTCCCACGTCGCTTCTTCAACTTTGTGATTTCTCCAAAGGACTTTCACGAGGGAAACAATTTTATTTCTAAGCTTTCTGACTTCGTGGTCAAGAATTCGGATTGGTTCTTCCTCATATGATAGATCAGGATTCAATTCAACTTCTTCAGGTTCAAGAACGTGAGTTGGATCGGATCGATATTTCCGCAACATAGAAACATGGAAGACATTGTGAATCTTTTCGAATTCACTGGGGAGTGCTAGACGATAAGCCACTGGACCTATTCTTTCAATAACTTCGAAAGGTCCGATGAAGCGAGGGCTAAGCTTTCCTTTCTTCCCGAATCTAAATAGTTTCTTCCAATGAGACACTTTGAGAAAGACTTTATCTCCAACATTGTGTTGGATGTCCCTCCTTTTCAAGTCAGCATATGCCTTTTGTCTATCGAAGGCTTCTTTCAGTCGATTATGAATTAACCGAACTTGTTCTTCCATCTCTCGTAAAAGTTGAGGTCCCAAGACTTTGTCTTCACCCAATTCCAACCAACACAAGGGTGTTCTACATCTTCTCCCGTACAAGGCTTCATACGGGGCCATTTGGATCGACGTTTGATAACTGTTGTTGTAGGCGAACTCTACGAGTGGTGGGGATTACTCCCAATTCTTACCGAGGTCGATCACACAAGCATGTAACATATCTTCAAGTACTTGTATTACACGTTCCGGTTATCCATCAGTTTGTGGATGAAATGCAGTGCTCATATTCAATTTGCTTCCAAGAGCTCGTTGTAAAGATCTCCAAAACCGGGATGAAAATCTAGGATCTCTATCGAAAATTATCGAGATTGGCACACCATGTAACCGAATCACTTATCAGATGTACATCTCCGCTAAATTATCCAAGCTCAGGCTCATTCGAACAAAGAGAAAATGAGCCGATTTTGTGAATCTATCAACGATCACCCATACGACATCATTCTTCCTTGGAGTGCAAGGGAGACCAGTTACGAAATCCATAGTAATTTGATCCCACTTCCATTGCGGTAACTCCATCGGTTGAAGTAATCCTGTAGAGACTTTGTGCTCGGCTTTAACTCGTTGGCACGTTAGGCACTTGGACACAAATTCAGTGATAGCCGACTTCATGCCTGGCCACCAGTACAAGGATTTCAAGTCTTTATACATTTTAACCGATCCCAGGTGTATCGAGAACATACTTTGATAAGCTTCTTGTAACATTTCTCGTTTCAGATCATTGTTATCATGAATACACACTTTATCTCGGAAATAGAGAAGTCCATTAGGCTTTAGGGAGAAATCAGGATTAGGCTCGGAATCAAGCTTTAAAATGATCTTCTGAAGATCGGGATCGATTTGTTGTAATTCTTTCATTCTCAAAATTAAGCTAGATTGTACTTGTAGTTCAGACAAGAATCCTCGCTTCTTGAATAAACGGAAATGTGCATTGATAGCCATGGAAGCTACAAGAATTCGAACAAGGCTATTTAGGGGAAAATCGAATGGTTACATGTATAACAAGAAAGATTTATTTCAAATGAAATTCACTAGGATTTGATTCTAAGAAGTTACCCGAGTACGATTTTCGACTAAGGGCATCGGCAACCACATTTGCTTTACCCGGATGGTAGTCAATAATCAGATCATAATCTTTGAGTAGTTCAAGCCATCTTCTTTGTCTCAAATTCAAATCCTTCTGAGTCGGGATGTATTTGAGACTCTTGTGATCGGTAAATAGTTTACACTCCTCGTCGTACAAGTAGTGTCTCCAGATTTTTAGTGCAAACACAATGGCTGCTAATTCGAGGTCATGAGTGGGATAGTTTAGCTCGTGAGATTTCAATTGTCGAGATGCATACGCGATCACTTTGCCTTCTTGCATCAAGACGCACCCGAGACCCGAGTGTGATGCATCGCAAAATACGGTGAATTCTTTTCTCGATTCTGGTTGGATAAGAACCGGGGCATGAGTCAAGGCTTGTTTGAGTTGATCGAAACTTCGTTGTTGCCTTTCCGACCACTCGAACGATTCATCTTTTCTAAGAAGTTTGGTTAATGGTGCAACAATCACCGATAACCCTTTCACGAATCTTCGGTAATACCCGGCTAAACCGAGGAAACTTCGGACCTCGCTCACATTTCTCGGAGGTCTCCAGTCTAGGATAGTTTGAACTTTCTTGGAGTCAACTTTGATTCCTTCGGCCGAGATAACATGTCCAAGGAATGAAACTTCCGATAGCCAAAATTTGCATTTAGTGAACTTGGCGAACAATAGACGTTCTCGGAGCGTTTGGAGCACGATTCGGAGATGTTCAGCATATTCCTCCTTGTTCCGAGAGTAGACAAGAATATCATCTATGAATACAACCACAAATTTGTTGACATAAGGCTTGAAAACTCGATTCATTAGGTCCATGAACGTAGCAAGGGCATTCGTTAACCCGAATGGCATCACAAGAAACTCGTAATTGCCGTAACAAGTTCGGAAGGCTGTTTTGGGCACATCATCATCTTTTACCCTCATTTGATAATAACATGATCGAAGATCGATCTTAGAGAACACGACAACATTCTTCAACTGATCGAACAAGTCTTCGATCCTAGGCAAAGGATACTTGTTTTTTATCGTCACTTTATTCTGTTGCCGATTATCAATGCAAAGCCGTATTGTACCGTCTTTCTTTTTCACGAACAGGACAAGAGCATCCCAGGGAGATGCGCTAGGTCGGATGAATCTCGTGTCCTCTAATTCTTGAATTTGCTTCTTGAGTTCTTTTAGCTCAACAGGTGTCATATGATAGGACGTAATGGACACCGGATTCGTTCTAGGTTGAACTTCGATTTCGAATTCCACTTCTCGAATTGGAGGAAGACCATGGAGTTCCTCGGGAAAAACATTGATATGTTCAGAAACAACATGCATACAAGGTAAGCATAAATCAATTTCATCTTGTAAAGCCATAGCATCGAAGATAGATGTTGGTTTCTTGTCTATTAATAGGATCAATTTTTTCCTAAACCTCGTAAATATAATCTCCTCTTTTGGAAATCTAACCAGGCTTCATGTTTTCCCAACCAATGTAGCCCCAATACTAGATCGAACTCACAGTTTTGTAGTACATAAAGATTAATAGGAAAGTGTTGCGTGTAAAAGAGTCCTATAGCAAATAGTGCAAGTGTACATGACGCAAGTAGTAAAGTGATACTTGGAGTGTCAGATATCGTCTCCACAGGGACTGGAAATAACTCTATCCTTGAATTGTTGCACAAAAGAGAGAAATAGTTTAATTGGATTGGTGAAGTAATCTTGATAAACAACTAAAGAAAAAGAACAAGGAATCAGGTTTAAGAAATAGGTCGCTATTGATTTGCTCAGTAGTGCAAGTGTTGCACTATAAGAGGAACTTCTGTTTCTATCGTCGTCCCTGTCGCGGCAGAAGTATGTTGATGGCGCGGCAGCAATCACACAACTCTGTACTTCAAGCTTGGCAAGAATCCCTGTTATGACTTGTCCTATCCCTAGGCCCAAGTTCTTTTGATGGACACTTCTTGGATAATACCTCTCGACGTGAATCAAAGGGTGAACACCAAAGTTGTTGAATTCTTCCTTAGCCACTTAAACTCGTACTTATCCCTAAGCCGAGATGGTTTAACCATAAACTGGAAACGCGTATTTATTTCATTTGTATGCTTTACTCTCCTGATATCAAACAAATAGATAACCTCACAATGCTCTCCCGATACTCTTGTGAGATATGAAAAATCAGAATAAATAAACTTGAATTTTTTATTACTTGACAGAAAATTCCTAAAACAGTACAATCCTTGCAACTACTTTACAGAATCAACCCTTAGCCCTAGGGGGAGTTTAGAACATGATGAAAGGGGGAAAATGACAAGGGTTTAGGGGAAGACGGCTAGGAATGAGATATCCTTCCCTAGGTCAAATTACATGCCTTTATATAGGCCTTGGATCCAAGTTTTCTAATATGGAAAGAATACAAGTTTAAACTAAAGTACAACTCTATTAAAGATTAAATCTTCTAAGTAGATGCCTTTAATTCGTCCTCTTTTCTTCCCTTGAGTTTATTCCTTGGACTTTGGGCTTGGCTTTCTTTCTGACTCAGGGCTCAGAAAAACATGGGAGTGGTCCATGACAGATCGGCTTGAGATCCTCTATCTGTCAAGTTCCACTTCACTTTTCCACCTCACCATTCCGTCGTCATGGCTGCCACGATAGCGTTTGCTTCTCGACTCTAGTTCTGCGATCCACCTCTGCTCTTTTTCTGCCCTGAGTCCGCTACAGCAAATACCTGCAAAAGTAACCAAAATCAGTAGCAACTGTGTCATTTTATCTAGTTGTGATGTATATGCAGAAATCTATCCTAAATGCAATGAATTATGCTTGAATGAAGCAGAAATATGGGTAAATGAGGGGTAAAATATAGAACTTTTATACACTCAACAGAAAGGGTACATTTTGAATAGTCACAGGGGTGTCTTTACAAACAAAGTTTACATTCATTAGGCCTCCTATTGGGTTTGATACTATCAAGCTAGAATCTACAGTTTCAAGTTTCAAGTTTGCTTTTAACAACATGGCAGAGCATATGAAAGAGTGAGTAGATCCCGAATCAATCCAAGCATAAGCAGAAATTGAGTTTAACTCTATTGTACCTGCGATTACATCGGGAGCTTCTTCCTCTTCTCTTCCTCAGATGTGGTAAATACGAGCAGGAGCAAGAGATTCCTGATGTGTGGTGGCCGAGGATGGCCTTCTACCTTTACCCTGATTTCTCGAGTGAACAGGTTAGGGAGCTTTATTTTGAACATTTGGTGCTGAACTAACAACCACTGGGGATCGAGTAGGAAGCTTGTTTGGATTCTGCAAACACTCCTTGATGTAGTGATCAGATCCTCCGCAAAGATAACACAGATTGGATTTGGTCCTACATTGACCCAAGTGATGTTTTTGATATAATTTGCATGTAGGAACTTGTGAAGCTTTGCCCGTATTACCCGTACTATCAACAGACATTGTTGGGGCTGAAAACTTGATTACCGACTGGGGTTTTGGTATATAATTACTATTTTGGAAGTGATTATGACTTGAAGTGTTTCCACCCGAGTACTTAGGCTTTTTGGACTGCCATTGTGGTCGATCATCTTGCCTCGACCGCTTGTCTTTCCGGGATTGATTGTGCTTGCGATTTTCTGAAGCTCTCATATTTGCTTCAGTGGAAGTAGCTCGGTTGACAAGACTTTGAAAATCCGAGATCTCAAGGGCCGTGATAATACGGCCAAGTTCATTGTTAAGGCCGTCGATAAACAACTTGCACTTATCCGCCTCAGTTTTGATATACTCAGACCCGTACTTGCAGTACTTGAAAAAGTCACTCACGTACTGTTCGATAGGTCTCCCGGCTTGTTTCAAATGTAAGAACCGCTTCCCACATTCAGCGAGATATTGATCACTAATGTATTTCTTTTTGAACTCGTCGAGAAAGAATTTCCAAGTGACTTTTTCTGGAGGTACAGTTAGAGTAGTGGTTTCCCACCAACTTAGTGCTTCGTCCGCATGTAGCGCGATGGCACATTCGATTTTGTGTTCATCTGAACAAGAGAGCTGTTTAGTAAGGATTCGAGTAGTGGCATCTAGCCAATATTAAGCAACTTCGGGATTTGTCTCGTCAATACCGGTGAAAGTGTAGGCCCGGTGTTGAGCAAGCTTGTCAATAGGAGCCCTAGGTGGTACATTAACAGGTGTTGGAGCAGGGGAGTCTCGTTTTAAGGACATAACAAGCTGGTCGAACACTTCTTTAATGCTTTCAAGACATACTTGTTGCGCCAGATTGGTAGCAGGGGCTTCCGTTTCCGGTTCGTTATTCCTTGGAGCTTCTTGCTTCCGTTCTTTACCCTTACGAGCGTTCGATGGTCCTTGAGCCATCCGAACACTCTCACCCTCGTTGGAGACTCTACGAGACTTTCATCGTCTTCGCTAATCTTGTTTCGGACAAGATTTTGTATTGATAATCAAGGAAGAGTTGGTTAGGCAAGTGACAAGCTAAATCGAACATATACAACTCCTAGGTGGCACATTAATTCCTATATGATGCAATAGACCCGGTTTAGTCCGAGGATCGACTAAACTGAAGCTCTGATACCAATAAATGTAACACCCCTCACCCGGTTTAGTCGTAAATCGGATAAGGAGCGTTACTCACGCAAGGAAAAACTTGAACCAACAAAAACTTTTGCCGAACTTTCCTCTAATAGGTAAGTTAAACTTCTAATCAAACAATCATCAGGAATCATATTACAATCAAACCATAAAATTTGAACAACATGTACAAGACTAAACTAACCAATTTAAATGCCAAGCAAACCAGATATTAAACCCTTTCATTCTTAACTCAACTAATCAATTTAAACAAAATCATCAAAACATGCTATAGCATTTACAATATCATCTGAGCATAACAATACTATGCTGTAGCAAATGAGCATTCATCATTCTTAAATCATGATAAGAATTCAAAGCACGAATCAATACATCTATCAATCATCAAAGTTTCCAAGACATCATATATCGCAGCATAAAGCTATCCATACTCATATACCATAGCATATTACCTAGATTAACTAGGCTACCAAACAAGTCACATTAGCAAGTTATTCATGCAATATCATAACAAATATATATATAGCCTTTCCTAGTCTCAAAATGCATGAATTTGAAATCTAGATACAAGACTAAGGCCACCAACTAGGAGTATACAAAAAGTCATAATCATACTTGTGCTTTAGCTCGTCTTGTCTTGCCCCCAACTTGACGTATTTTGCAATCTACTAACCTGTATTTTGGGAAGACTGAAAACGAGAGTGATAAGTACGGTTAAGTGCTTAGTGAGGTAGCAACCTAAGCTAGGCGAGTTTATTCAAGTTTTCAAGTGTATCTTATTCAAAGGATACCTAGCTAGGTTCATGAAGATCAAACCTATACAAGAATGCAAGACATTCGAATAGTCTAGATCATGCAGCGCATTATATCATTTCATATATTTACTCAATTCATAGCCATGGCTTTTCATATTCATGAGCATACATATCACTAGTCAATTCCAAGCCAACATTACATATTATCATAAAAATCATGGATTCATAGCAACATCTCAAATGTCATGGAATTTCACAGTTAAAATTAATGGATTCAATATTCATTTCATGTACATGTGATAGCAGCTTTGCATTATCAAGATTATACCATCCAATTCAAGTATAAACTCAAGTCAAGTTTCATTTCAAATTCATAGGATATACAGGCTTTGCTGTAGCAATATTAGATAATCAATTCAAGTTTAGGCCTTGGTATGTACTCAAGTCTAGGTAATCGAGTCACCAACCAAACTGTCGCCTAATCAAGATGCACCCTAGTGCTGGTCATATCCCTCCTACTGTCGCCAAAGACCATAACACACATCCCTCCTATTGTCGCCAATTAAGGGCCTTACCCCGGTCCGTAGACCACATAACACACAAATGAGCTCAAGACTCTATGGCACGCCATCCTACCTATGACTCTCTAGCTACCAAAGCATCATTTAGTTTGATGTTCATTTATCAAGATACATGTGATAAACAAGGCAAGAATCAAGGCATGTTCAAGGCACATTTCAAGTTTATCCAAGATGTCATTAGACATTCAACAAGATCAGGGAGCCCTTAGGCTAGTGAACCCTAGTTCATTATCACAATATATCATTCTTTAAGCATGATTCATAAAGTAGCCAATCTAGGCATTCAAGGTACTAAACATGTCATGGCGTTCAGGGCATTAAACATGCCACAGCATCATGCAATCATACAAGGTCTAATACGCATTATGCATTTATCAAGATTACTGTACACCATTCTTCCCTTAGTTAATTACCAAATATACTTTAAGTCCATTTTCATAGCAACATCTAAATAAAGCATAATCATAATCAAGCTTGGTTAGGACCTAAGTCCCAACCCTATTGATAGCTACACTCACAAGAACTCCAAGCTAATCTTGAATGATAATCCCCTTGTTTCTTTTCTTTGTTTGCCCAGCCTTGATGCCCTCACAAGCCTCTTATATCTCTTGGTCTATCATTTCATGTATTAATAACACAAATACATCATTAGAATTCATCTATACATCACATACAAGCAAACATTTTCACATTATACACTAAACTTCCCTGTTTCAGGAAGTTTGGACACCCTTCAGTATTTTGCCCATACCTTTCAGTACACATATTGGATTTTCAATTACTTTACATCTATAGAAAGCTTATTCAACCAGCTTTCTAACCATGTATAGCACATATTTTTATCATTTCTACATCAATACAGTTTAATGTTCGAAGTTAGGCGATTTTCCATGATCAAATCTGCCGATCTTGTGCTTTAACCCACTTTAGTGATCTTTTCAACTTAGGACCATTGCTAGTTTATTTTATCCCTTTTTACCATTGTTTTCCCTGTTATTAAGGTGTCATTTCCAGCCTTCATTTTGTTCATTTAAGAACTAATATTTTATTTTAATCTAAAACAGTCTCTAATCACCAATTAAGTCCCAAACATGACCAGTTTTGTTCTAACTCATTTTCCAGAAATCCAATGAACATTTTCATGCTTCCAAGACTTCTAACCCATAGAAAATTCAATTGCCTACAACTTTGTCCTATGGAAATTTTTCCAGTTTTGCCTCTAACATGTTAAAAAACGGAGATTTCTACAGGTTGTTCTACTTGTACGAATCTGGGCAGTTTTGGTGTTCAAACATGTTTCTACTTTGTAATTTCAGTTTAAATTCAATAAAATCACTAACCCAGCAATTCATATGAACAATCAAGCATCTAATTATAATTTTCCAGAAATAAACAAACCAAAATTCAATAAAACAAACACGCTTTCAAGAACAAGATCGGTAATAACACAAACACTTACTTTAATTTTAATCGAACGTGCATGCAAATTCTAGAATGGATTTCCAGCCCAATCTTGTGTTTTCTTCATTTCTCTCTCTCTCTCTCTCTCTAATTTCTCTCTTATTTTTCTTTTGTTTTCCTTGCATGGTTTCGGTGGTGTGAAGGAGAAAGAAGATGACACCATTTGGTGTCTTGTTTTTGGTTTTGCCGTTTGTCCCACTATCCCCTTTTGGGTGGTAAAGATGATGACACATGGTTGTTATTACAACCAAGTATTTACCATTTAATTATTATAATACTTAGTTAATATAATGTAACTAGTGTTTATAATATCTAGTCATAATTTCCTAGCTTTAAATCTTACATTTTAATTCTAGTTTAAAAATTGTTTATACACTTATTTTCTATTATAACCATAAGCTTATATATATATACGTACAACCCTTAGACACATTTGCCACAACATATAATCATGGAACGATAATTGCTATAGCATACGAACATTAAACATATTTGCCATAGCATATAATCATGACACATTTCTTTTTTTAACAATTCTACTAGGCTAGAATTTAGGGTATTACAATTCATCCCCCCTTAAAATAAATTCGTCCTCGAATTTACTTGATGTGAACAGATGAGGGTATTGTTTCCTCATCGTTGTTTCTGGTTCCCACGTCGCTTCTTCAACTTTGTGATTTCTCCAAAGGACTTTCACGAGGGAAACAATTTTATTTCTAAGCTTTCTGACTTCGTGGTCAAGAATTCGGATTGGTTCTTCCTCATATGATAGATCAGGATTCAATTCAACTTCTTCAGGTTCAAGAACGTGAGTTGGATCGGATCGATATTTCCGCAACATAGAAACATGGAAGACATTGTGAATCTTTTCGAATTCACTGGGGAGTGCTAGACGATAAGCCACTGGACCTATTCTTTCAATAACTTCGAAAGGTCCGATGAAGCGAGGGCTAAGCTTTCCTTTCTTCCCGAATCTAAATAGTTTCTTCCAATGAGACACTTTGAGAAAGACTTTATCTCCAACATTGTGTTGGATGTCCCTCCTTTTCAAGTCAGCATATGCCTTTTGTCTATCGAAGGCTTCTTTCAGTCGATTATGAATTAACCGAACTTGTTCTTCCATCTCTCGTAAAAGTTGAGGTCCCAAGACTTTGTCTTCACCCAATTCCAACCAACACAAGGGTGTTCTACATCTTCTCCCGTACAAGGCTTCATACGGGGCCATTTGGATCGACGTTTGATAACTGTTGTTGTAGGCGAACTCTACGAGTGGTGGGGATTACTCCCAATTCTTACCGAGGTCGATCACACAAGCATGTAACATATCTTCAAGTACTTGTATTACACGTTCCGGTTATCCATCAGTTTGTGGATGAAATGCAGTGCTCATATTCAATTTGCTTCCAAGAGCTCGTTGTAAAGATCTCCAAAACCGGGATGAAAATCTAGGATCTCTATCGAAAATTATCGAGATTGGCACACCATGTAACCGAATCACTTATCGGATGTACATCTCCGCTAAATTATCCAAGCTCAGGCTCATTCGAACAAAGAGAAAATGAGTCGATTTTGTGAATCTATCAACGATCACCCATACGACATCATTCTTCCTTGGAGTGCAAGGGAGACCAGTTACGAAATCCATAGTAATTTGATCCCACTTCCATTGCGGTATCTCGATCGGTTGAAGTAATCCTGTAGGGACATTGTGCTCGGCTTTAACTCGTTGGCACGTTAGGCACTTAGATACAAATTCAGTGATAGCCGACTTCATGCCTGGCCACCAGTAGAAGGATTTCAAGTCTTTATACATTTCAACCGATCCCAGGTGTATCGAGAACATACTTTGATAAGCTTCTTGTAACATTTCTCATTTCAGATCATTGTTATCATGAATACACACTCTTTCTCAGAAATAGAGAAGTCCATTAGGCTTTAGGGAGAAATCAGGATTAGGCTCGGAATCAAGCTTTAAAATGATCTTCTGAAGATCGGGATCGATTTGTTGTAATTCTTTCATTCTCAAAATTAAGCTAGATTGTACTTGTAGTTCAGACAAGAATCCTCGCTTCTTGAATAAACGGAAATGTGCATTGATAGCAATGGAAGCTACAAGAATTCGAACAAGGCTATTTAGGGGAAAATCAAATGGTTACATGTATAACAAGAAAGATTTATTTCAAATGAAATTCACTAGGATTTGATTCTAAGAAGTTACCCGAGTATGATTTTCGACTAAGGGCATCGGCAACCACATTTGTTTTACCCGGATGGTAGTCAATAATCAGATCATAATCTTTGAGTAGTTTAAGCCATCTTCTTTGTCTCAAATTCAAATCCTTCTGAGTCGGGATGTATTTGAGACTCTTGTGATCGGTAAATAGTTTACACTCCTCGCCGTACAAGTAGTGTCTCCAGATTTTTAGTGCAAACACAATGGCTGCTAATTCGAGGTCATGAGTGGGATAGTTTAGCTCGTGAGATTTCAATTGTCGATATGCATACGCGATCACTTTGCCTTCTTGCATCAAGACGCACCCGAGACCCGAGTGTGATGCATCGCTAAATACGGTGAATTCTTTTCTCGATTCTGGTTGGATAAGAACCGGGGCATGAGTCAAGGCTTGTTTGAGTTGATCGAAACTTGGTGTTGCCTTTCCGACCACTCGAACGATTCATCTTTTCTAAGAAGTTTGGTTAATGGTGCAGCAATCACCGAGAACCCTTTCATGAATCTTCGGTAATACCCGGCTAAACTGAGGAAACTTCGGACCTGGCTCACATTTCTCGGAGGTCTCCAGTCTAGGATAGTTTGAACTTTCTTGGAGTCAACTTTGATTCCTTCGGCCGAGATAACATGTCCAAGGAATGAAACTTCCGATAGCCAAAATTTGCATTTAGTGAACTTGGCGAACAATAGACGTTCTCGGAGTGTTTGGAGCACGATTTGGAGATGTTCAGCATATTCCTCCTTGTTCCGAGAGTAGACAAGAATATCATCTATGAATACAACCACAAATTTGTCGACATAAGGCTTGAAAACTCGATTCATTAGGTCCATGAACGTAGCAAGGGTATTCGTTAACCCGAATGGCATCACAAGAAACTCGTAATTGCCGTAACGAGTTCGGAAGGCTATTTTGGGCACATCATCATCTTTTACCCTCATTTGATAATAACCTGATCGAAGATCGATCTTGGAGAACACGAAAACATTCTTCAACTGATCGAACAAGTCTTCGATCCTAGGCAAAGGATACTTGTTTTTTATCGTCACTTTATTCTGTTGCCGATTATCAATGCAAAGCCGTATTGTACCGTCTTTCTTTTTCACGAACAGGACAAGAGCATCCCAGGGAGATGTGCTAGGTCGGATGAATCTCGTGTCCTCTAATTCTTGAATTTTCTTTTTGAGTTCTTTTAGCTCAACAGGTGTCATACGATAGGATGTAATGGACACCGGATTCGTTCTAGGTTGAACTTCGATTCCGAATTCCACTTCTCGAATTTGAGTAAGACCATGGAGTTCCTCGGGGAAAACATCGATATGTTCAGAAACAACAGGCATACAAGGTAAGCCGAAATCAATTTCATCTTGTAAAGCCTTAGCGGCGAAGATAGATGTCGGTTTCTTGTCTATTAATAGGATCAATTTTTTCCTAAACCTCGTAAATATAATCTCCTCTTTCGTAAATCTAACCAGGCTTCATGTTTTCCCAACCAATGTAGCCCCAATACTAGATCGAACTCACAGTTTGGTACTACATAAAGATTAATAGGAAAGTGTTGCATGTAAAAGAGTCCTATCGCAAATAGTGCAAGTGTACATGACGCAAGTAGTAAAGTGATACTTGGAGTGTCAGATATCGTCTCCAAAGGGACTGGAAATAACTCTATCCTTGAATTGTTGCACAAAAGAGAGAAATAGTTTAATTGGATTTGTGAAGTAATCTTGATAAACAACTAAAGTAAAAGAACAAGGAATCAGGTTTAAGAAATAGGTCGCTATTGATTTGCTCAGTAGTGCAAGTGTTGCACTATAAGAGGAACTTCTGTTTCTATCGTCGTCCCTGTCGCGGCAGAAGTATGTTGATGGCGCGGCAGCAATCACACAACTCTGTACTTCAAGCTTGGCAAGAATCCCTGTTATGACTTGTCCTATCCCTAGGCCCAAGTTCTTTTGATGGACACTTCTTGGATAATACCTCTCGGCGTGAATCAAAGGGTGAACACCAAAGTTGTTGAATTCTTCCTTAGCCACTTAAACTCGTACTTATCCCTAAGCCGAGATGGTTTAACCATAAACTGGAAAACGCGTATTTATTTCATTCGTATGCTTTACTCTCCCGATATCAAACAAATAGATAACCTCACAATGCTCTCCCGATACTCTTGTGAGATATGAAAAATCAGAATAAATAAACTTGAAGTTTTTATTACTTGACAGAAAATTCCTAAAACAGTACAATCCTTGCAACTACTTTACAAAATCAACCCTTAGCCTTAGGGGAGTTTAGAACATGATGAAAGGGGGAAAACGACAAGGGTTTAGGGGAAGACGGCTAGGAATGAGATATCCTTCCCTAGGTCGAATTATATGCCTTTATATAGGCCTTGGGTCCAAGTTTTCTAATATGGAAAGAATACAAGTTTAAACTAAAGTACAACTCTATTAAAGATTAAATCTTCTAAGTAGATGCCTTTAATTCGTCCTCTTTTCTTCCCTTGAGTTTATTCCTTGGACTTTGGGCTTGGCTTTCTTTCTGCCTCAGGGCTCAGAAAAATATGGGAGTGGTCCACGACAGATCGGCTTGAGATCCTCTATCTGTCAAGTTCCACTTCACTTTTCCACCTCACCATTCCGTCATCATGGCTGCCACGATAGTGTTTGCTTCTCGACTCCAGTTCTGCGATCCACCTCTGCTCTTTTGCTGCCCTGAGTCCGCTACAGCAGATACCTACAAAAGTAACCAAAATCAGTAGCAACTGTGCCATTTTATCTAGTTGTGATGTATATGCAGAAATCTATCCTAAATGCAATGAATTATGCTTGAATGAAGCAGAAATATGGGTAAATGAGGGGTAAATATAGAACTTTTATACACTCAACAGAAAGGGTACATTTTGAATAGTCACAGGGGTGTCTTTACAAACAAAGTTTACATTCATTAGGCCTCCTATTGGGTTCGATACTATCAAGCTAGAATCTACAGTTTCAAGTTTCAAGTTTTCTTTTAACAACATGGCAGAGCATATGAAAGAGTGAGTAGATCCTGAATCAATCCAAGCATAAGCAGAAATTGAGTTTAACTCTATTGTACCTGCGATTAAATCGGGAGCTTCTTCCTCTTCTCTTCCTCAGATGTGGTAAATACGAGCAGGAGCTCGAGATTCATGATGTGTGGTGGCCGAGGATGGCCTTCTACCTTTACCCTGATTTCTCGAGTGAACAGGTTAGGGAGCTTTATTTTGAACATTTGGTGCTGAACTAACAACCACTGGGGATCGAGTAGGAAGCTTGTTTGGATTCTGCGAACACTCCTTGATGTAGTGATCAGATCCTCCGCAAAGATAACACATATTGGATTTGGTCCTACATTGACCCAAGTGATGTTTTTGATAGAATTTGCAAGTAGGAACTTGTGAAGCTTTGCCCGTATTACCCGTACTATCAACAAACATTGTTGGGGCTGAAAACTTGATTACCGACTGGGGTTTTGGTATATAATTACTATTTTGGAACTGATTATGACTTGAAGTCTTTCCACCCGAGTACTTAGGCTTTTTGGACTGCCATTGTGGTCGATCATCTTGCCTCGACCGCTTGTCTTTCCGGGATTGATTGTGCTTGCGTTTTTCCGAAGCTCTCATCTTTGCTTCAGTGGCAGTAGCTCGGTTGACAAGACTTTGAAAATCCGAGATCTCAAGGGCCGTGATAATAGGGCCGAGTTCATCGTTAAGTCCGTCGATAAACATCTTGCACTTATCCGCCTCGGTTTTGATATACTCAGACCCGTACTTGCAGTACTTGCAAAAGTCACTCATGTATTGTTCGATAGGTCTCCCGGCTTGTTTCAAATTAAAAGAACCGCTTCCGACGCTCAGTGAGATATTGATCACTAATGTATTTCTTTTTGAACTCGTCGGGAAAGAATTTCCAAGTGACTTTTTTTGGAGGTACAGTTAGAGTAGTGGTTTCCCACCAACTTAGTGCTTCGTCCGTATGTAGCGCGATGGCACATTCGATTTTGTGTTCATCTGAACAAGAGAGCTGTTTAGTGAGGATCCGAGTAGTGGCATCTAGCCAATATTAAGCAACTTCGGGATTTGTCTCGTCAGTACCGGTGAAAGTGTAGGCCCGGTGTTGAGCAAGCTTGTCAATAGGAGCCCTAGGTGGTACATTAACAGGTGTTGGAGCAGGGGAGTCTCGTTTTAAGGACATAACAAGCTGGTCGAACACTTCTTTAATGCTTTCAAGACATACTTGTTGCGCCGGATTGGTAGCAGGGGATTCCCTTTCCGGTTCGTTATTCCTTGGAGCTTCTTGCTCCCGTTCTTTACCCTTACGAGCGTTCGATGGTCCTTGAGCCATCCGAACACTCTCGCCCTCGTTGGAGGACTCTACGAGACTTTCATCGTCTTCGCTAATCTTGTTTCAGACATGATTTTGTATTGATAATCAAGGAAGAGTTGGTTAGGCAAGTGACAAGCTAAATCGAACATATACAACTCCTAGGTGGCACATTAATTCCTATATGATGCAATAGACCTGGTTTAGTCCGAGGATCGACTAAACTGAAGCTATGATACCAACAAATGTAACACCCCTCACCCGGTTTAGTCATAAATCGGATAAGGAGCGTTACTCACGCAAGGAAAAACATGAACCAACAAAAACTTTTGCCTAACTTTCCTCTAATAGGTAACTTAAACTTCTAATCAAACAATCATCAGGAATCATATTACAATCAAACCATAACATTTGAACAACATGTACATGACTAAACTAACCAATTTAAATGCCAAGCAAACCAGATATTAAACCCTTGCATTCTTAACTCAACTAATCAATTTAAACAAAATCATCAAAACATGCTATAGCATTTACAATATCATCTGAGCATAACAATACTATGTTGTAGCAAATGAGAATTCATCATGATAAGCAATCAAAGCACGAATCAATACATCTATCAATCATCAAAGTTTCCAAGACATCATATATCGCAGCATAAAGCCATCCATACTCATATACCATAGCATAATACCTAGATTAACTAGGCTACCAAACAAGTCACATTAGCAAGTTATTCATGCAATATCATAACATATATATATATATATAGCCTTTCCTAGGCTCAAAATGAATGAATTTGAAAACTAGATACAAGACTAAGGCCTCCAACTAGGAGTATACAAAAAGTCATAATCATACTTGTGCTTTAGCTCGTCTTGTCTTGCCCCCAACTTGACGTATTTTGCAATCTATTAACCTGTATTTTGGGAAGAATGAAAATGAGTGATAAGTACGTTAAGTGCTTAGTGAGGTAGCAACCTAAGCTAGGCGAGTTTATTCAAGTTTTCAAGTGTATCTTATTCAAAGGATACCTAGCTAGGTTCATGAAGATCAAACCTATACAAGAATGCAAGACATTCGAATAGTCTAGATCATGCAACGCATTATATCATTTCATATATTTACTCAATTCATAGCCATTGCTTTTCATATTCATGAGCATACATATCACTAGTCAATTCCAAGCCAACATTACATATTATCATAAAAATCATGGATTCATAGCAACATCTCAAATGTCATGGCATTTCACAGTTAAAATTAATGGATTCAATATTTATTTCATGTACATGTGATAGCAGCTTTGCATTATCAAGATTATACAATCCAATTCAAGTATAAGCTCAAGTCAAGTTTCATTTCAAATTCATAGGATATACAGGCTTTGCTGTAGCAATATTAGATAATCAATTCAAGTTTAGGCCTTGGTATGTAGTCAAGTCTAGGTAATCGAGTCACCAACCAAACTGTTGCCTAATCAAGATGCACCCTAGTGCTGGTCATATCCCTCCTACTGTCGCCAAAGACCATAACACACATCCCTCCTATTGTCCCCAATTAAGGGCCTTAGCCCGGTCCGTAGACCACCTAACACACAAATGAGCTCAAGAGTCTATGGCATGCCATCCTACCTATGACTCTCTAGCTACCAAGGCCTCATTTAGTTTGATGTTCATTTATCAAGATACGTGTGATAAACAAGGCAAGAATCAAGGCATGTTCAAGGCACATTTCAAGCTTATCCAAGATGTCATTAGACATTCAACAAGATCAGGGAGCCCTTAGGCTAGTGAACCCTAGTTCATTATCACAATATATCATTCTTTAAGCATGATTCATAAAGTAGCCAATCTAGGCATTCAAGGTACTAAACATGTCATGGCATTCAGGGCATTAAACATGCCACAGCATCATGCAATCATACAAGGTCTAATACGCATTATGCATTTATCAAGCTTAGTGTACACCATTCTTCCCTTAGTTAATTACCAAATATACTTTAAGTCCATTTTCATAGCAACATCTAAATAAAGCATAATCATAATCAAGCTTGGTTCGGACCTAAGTCCCAACCCTATTGATAGCTACACTCACAAGAACTCCAAGCTAATCTTGAATGATAATCCCCTTGTTTCTTTTCTTTGTTTGCCCAGCCTTGATGCCCTCACAAGCCTCTTATATCTCTTGGTCTATCATTTCATGTATTAATAACACAAATACATCATTAGAATTCATCTATACATCACATACAAGCAATCATTTTCACATTATACACTAAACTTCCCTGTTTCAGGAAGTTTGGACTTCCTTCAGTATTTTGCCCATAACTTTCAGTACACATATTGAATTTTCAATTACTTTACATCCCTAGAAAGATTATTCAACCAGCTTTATAACCATGTATAGCACATATTTTTATCATTTCTACATCAATATAGTTTAATGTTCGAAGTTAGGCAATTTTCCATGATCAAATCTGCCGATCTTGTGCTTTAACCCACTTTAGTGATCTTTTCAACTTAGGACCCTTGCTAGTTTATTTTATCTCTTTTTACCATTGTTTTCCTTGTTATTAAGGTGTCATTTCCAGCCTTCATTTTGTTCATTTAAGAACTAATATTTTATTTTTAATCTAAAACAGTCTCTAATCACCAATTAAGTCCCAAACATGACCAGTTTTGTTCTAACTCGTTTTCCAGCAATCCAATGAACATTTTCATGCTTCTAAGACTTCTAACCCATAGAAAATTCAATTTCCTACAACTTTGTCCTATGGAAATGTTTCCAGTTTTGTCTCTAACATGTTCAAAAACGGAGATTTCTACAGGTTGTTCTACTTGTACGAATCTGGGCAGTTTTGGTGTTCAAACATCTTTCTACTTTGTAATTTCAGTTTAAATTCAATAAAATCACTAACCCAGCAATCCATATGAACAATCAAGCATCTAATTATAATTTTCCAGAAATAAAAAAACCAAAATTCAATAAAACAAATAAGCTTTCAAGAACAAGATCGGTAATAACACAAACACTTACTTTAATTTTAATCGAACATGCATGCAAATTCTAGAATAGATTTCCAGCCCAATCTTGTGTTTTCTTCAGTTCTCTCTCTCTCTAATTTCTCTCTTATTTTTCTTTTGTTTTCCTTGCATGGTTTCGGTGGTGTGAAGGAGAAATGTAACCCCCTTAACCCGGCCTAGACGGTTGACCCGAATTAAGAAAGTCACACGGGGAAAACCAAAGTCAACCCGAAAGTCAACTTTGATTAACGACCCTTTTTTTTCTTTTTAAACTTGTCTAGATGCACTTTAGACCTAATTGTGATCACACAGACATCATACCAAAAGATCACAAACATCAGAGATCAAACAGGGACCCAATTGAACAAAATACAACTTTAGGGACCAAATTGTAAATTCCTATAATTATAAGGACTTAACCCAAATTGAAGTTACCAACTTGAAATTAATCATGTTTCATACTTCTCTGTGAAATTTCAGCTCAAAAGGACTTCCCAAACTCATACAATTGTACAAACAAGTTTCGGGACCAAAACGCAAACATTCCAAAACATATAACTGCCAATGTCAGCCCCCAACGGTCAACCGTTCCGAAACGGTATAGCCCGTTTCGAAACTCGGGGCCGTTCCGCAACGCGTACCGAAACGGGGGTCTGGCAGTGGCCTTTCCGTTTCGGAACGGCCCCTCCCGTTTCGGACGCCTGGGCACAATTAAGGCACCCGTTCCGAAACGGTAGGTGCTGTTCCGAAACACCCTGCACAGATTGACTAAAAATGCATACTTAAACATGCAATTGACCAACCAATCATGCTCCAAATGCCACCAAACTTTGCCAACATACAATTCAACATATATGAGACATATAAGCATCATCAATTCAACCAAATAACATCATAAGCAAAAAGCCCCAAATCTATAGGCATGCTTCCTACACAAGAAAGCCATTCAAGCATAAACTTCCAATTCAAGCATAAGAAGGCCAACCACAAAACCAGCATTCTCAACAACATTCAACATACTTAGGGAGTCCAAAACATCTCCCAAAACATACACATAGGTCCCCCATTGCCAAATTACCAAAAGCTAAAATGTACTTAGAAAACCTTCCATACTTAGAGCTTTGTTTCCACTTGGATGCTTGCCCTCCTTGCTGCCCTCAAGTACTCTAATGCTCTGCATTATTGAATTAAGAAACAAAGAGAGCGTAAGCAAAAGCTTAGTGAGGAATGCTCATTTAAACCATTCAATAATGCATTTATAAAACACTTTATAAATCATGCTTCAACCATCATTTACACATGCTCAAAAGCATACTTAAACATGCATCTCATGCATCAAATCATAACATGTCATATTGGCCTCAAGTGATAAGTTCCATTTCTTTAAAAACAAGTTCATCAACTTTCACTCCAAGGACTTTTAAACACCTTGGCCCCAAGGACTTTTAAACACCTTGGCCATGGACTTTTAAACACCATGAATTGTATCACATCAAGGACTTTTAAACACCTTGATCCCAAGGACTTTTAAACACCTTGGCCTATGGACTTTTAAACACCATAGAAATGTATCACATCAAGGACTTTTAAACACCTTGATCCCAAGGACTTTTAAACACCTTGGCCCATGGACTTTTAACCACCATGGAAGGACCACACAAGGACTTTTAAACACCTTTGTGTCCGTAGCAAGAACCATCCAAGGACTTTTAACCACCTTGATGTTCTTAAGTAAACAAGGCTCACTCAAGGACTTTTAACCACCTTAGTGACCTTAACCCTTTTCAAAACATCACTTGCCAATATACATCATTATCATCAATTTATCCACTGTTTTAAAGCATAAAACCAAGCCATATTCATCATGCATTTAAAAGCATCAAATCACATTTAATCAATGTTCAACAACAAGGAACTCCTACCTTGAGTTACCTTCAACATATGGCTTACAAAAACAGCATTAACCATGCTAAATCATGCTTTCAAAACAGTAATTAAAACATGCAATAAACCACTTTGCATCACACATAGTCATGGTCACCACTAGAGAGGATTTCCGAAAACTTACACTCGAGCTTAGCAAAGTTGTTTAGACTTAAACTAAGCTCCCAAGACATTGTTTTCAAAGCCGAAACCCAATTTCACTCACCGATTCCACTTCGCCTCTTGCCGAAGCACCAATTCAAGCTTCCGGATCAACAACTCTTGGATCCAAAGATGCCTCCCCTGATTAAACACATTAAAGCAGAGATTTAATGCATCATCATGCATCAAAAGCTTCAATGAAAGCACTCAAACTCGCTGCTCTCATTCATACTCCAATTTCGGCCACCAAACACAACCGAAATTGCATCAAAACCACTTCTCAACAAAGCCCAGCCATAAACCAGCAAAACCTAACATCCATTAACACCATTTAACATCTAAAAACAACCTATAAACATCCTTATACCTCCAGCAACATCATATCCACAAGATCACCACAAAAACATCCAAGAAACATAAGCTAAACTTAGGAAACTCAACCTATCCGGGATTGCATTAATCAAAACTCATTTCCTTATCAATTTAGAGTTCATTTAACATCAAAAACACATCTCAAATCACAGATCAATCAGATCTAACGAAAAATCATGAAAACCATCAAATCTTGCATTATAAGCCAAGATACAATTCCAAACTCAAAAGTCTTTAATTAAACATCAATTAAGAGTTGATAACTTGGGAATTTCAGTAAAGAACTGATAGTTTAGAGGAGAAGGACGTTCTTACCTCCAAACTTGTATTTCTCCACTTTTTGGAATGAAAATCCTTGTTGAAACACTTAGCAATTGAAGAGATTTGAAGATACAATGATTTGGAATCAAATGAGAGTTGAATGGAGGGATTTAGGTGAAGAAATCAGATCCAATTCTCTGGAAAAGTAGTGTTTGGTTTGAGAGAAAATGAAAGAAAGAAAGTTTAGCAAAGTTGGTTACAAAATCCAAAAATAGCCAAAATGGCTTCCCTCCAATTTTAATAACCTTTAAAATCAGATTTTAGACTTAAAATATCTTAGAAAAATCTGGAGAAATCATCTTTGGATTAATAGCTCCTTAAGGATTCAAAGTTTCAACTCTTTATAAAACAGTCACCAAACTTTCGAAATTTACATTTTGGTCACTAGCCAAAATGTCATACTTCCAAAACCCATTTTTCAAAATTGATTTCACAGTTCACTTAATTATATTAAAAGATGATTTTAGAACATTTTTCCATATTTTTAATGCAACCCGAACTAGGATTTCCTAATTTCACCTCTTTAGATTCGAACAGCACTTTGACCAAACCGGTCAACGCCCAGAACTTCTAAGCCCAAAACCGGGGCGTTACAACTCTCCCCCCCTTAAGAAATTTCGTCCTCGAAATTTACCTGAAGGAAAGAGATAAGGAAACTGCTTCAGCATGTCTTCCTTCCGCTCCCACGTGGCTTCCTCAACGCCGCGATGCTTCCACAGCACCTTCACCAACTCAATGGTCTTGCCACGAAGAACCTTGCTATCCGAATCCAGAACCTTCACCGGTTCCTCATCATAGGTCAAATCCGGATTCAAAACCACTTCCTCCACAGGCATCACATGCGAAGGATCAGATCTATACCTCCGGAGCATAGAGACATGGAACACATCATGAATCTTCTCCAACTCCTGTGGTAACCTCAACCGATACGCAACAGGACCCACACGCTCAACCACCTCATATGGTCCAATGTACCTAGGGCTCAACTTACCCTTTCGACCAAACCGCATCACCTTCTTCCAAGGCGAAACCTTCAAGAACACATGGTCACCCACCGCATACTCTATCTCCTTACGCTTCAAATCCGCGTAAGACTTCTGCCGATCAGAAGCAGCCTTCAACCGCTCACAAATGAGCTTTACCTTCTCTGTGGTCCCTTTCAACAAAGCCGGCATCGAAACCAACTTTTGACCAGTCTCAGCCCAACAAAGAGGAGTCCTACACTTCCTCCCGTACAAAGCCTCATAAGGTGCCATCTGTATACTTGCCTGATAACTGTTGTTATAAGCAAACTCAACCAAAGGCAGATGCTTCTCCCAAGAACCTTGGAACTCAATCACGCAGCACCTCAACATATCCTCCAAAATCTGGATAACTCGCTCAGACTGACCATCCGACTGAGGATGATAGGATGTACTGAAATGCAACCTTGTACCCAGAGCTTGATGCAAACACTGCCAGAACCGCGATGTGAACCTCGGATCCCTATCCGACACAATCGACTTAGGCACACCATGCAGCCGCACAATCTCAGCAATGTACAGCTCTTCCAGCTTATCCAAAGAAAACGTAGTATGTACAGGCAAGAAATGCGCACACTTCGTCAGGCGATCCACAATCACCCAGACCGAATTCTTCTTCGATGGAGACAAAGGTAAACCAGATACAAAATCCATGGTAACCCTCTCCCACTTCCATTCAGGGATTTTCAACGGTTGCAACAACCCTGAAGGAAACTGATGCTCAGCCTTAACTCGCTGACACACCAAACACTTGCTAACAAACTCTGCAACATCCTTTTTCAAAACCACCCAATAGTACTCATCACGAAGATCACGGTACATCTTAGTACTACCAGGGTGCATAGCAAAAGGACTACTATGACCTTCAGTCAGAATAGCACGCCTCAACTCAGCATCATTGGGCACTACTATTCGACTCCCAAAACACAGCACACCATCATCATTGAAACAGAAATCCGAAGGTCTACCCTCCGCGATATCCTGAACATGAGACACCAAGGAATCATCCAACAACTGCTTATCCTTGATCAACTGAACCAAAGAGGGTTTCACTTGCAACTCGGCAACGAGACCACCATCTTGCGATATGCTCAAGCTAGCAAACATAGCCCTCAACTCAACAGCTACCTTCCTACTCAAGGCATCCGCAACAACATTAGCTTTTCCAGGATGATACTCAATCGTCAGATCATAATCCTTGCTCAACTCCAACCAACGCCGCTGCCTAAGATTCAACTCCTTCTGAGACATCAGATACCTCAAACTCTTGTGATCCGTGTACACAGTACACTTCTCACCATACAGATAATGCCTCCAGATCTTCAGAGCAAAAACCACTGCAGCCAGCTCAATATCATGCGTAGGGTAATTGCGCTCATGCACTCTCAACTGCCGCGATGCATAAGCCACCACCTTACCCTCCTGCATCAGCACACACCCCAAACCAACAAAGGATGCATCACTGTAAACCACAAACTCTTTCCCTGATTCAGGCTGAATCAAGATAGGAGCTTGCGTCAAAGCCGCCTTAAGCTACTCAAAAGCCTGCTGTCTCGCTTCCGTCCACTCATACTTAACATCCTTTTGCAACAGCTTCGTCAAAGGAGCAGCAATCTTGGAAAAACCATCCACAAACCTCCGGTAGTATCTCGCCAAACCAAGGAAACTACGGACCTCATGAACAGACTTAGGAACTTTCCAACTCATCACCGCCTCAATCTTCTGAGGATCAACACGAATCCCCTCAGCTGAGACCACATGTCCAAGAAACACCACCTCCCTTAACCAGAACTCACACTTACTCAGCTTAGCATAAAGCTGATTCTCCAACAAAGCTTGCAAAACAATCCTCAAATGCTCTTCATGCTCCTCCTCAGTACGCGAGTACACGAGGATATCATCAATGAACACCACAACAAACTTGTCCAGGTATTCATGAAACACACGATTCATCATGTCCATGAAAGCAGCAGGAGCATTTGTCAACCCAAACGGCATCACAAGAAACTCATAATGCCCATACCTTGTCCTGAAAGCTGTCTTAGGCACATCCACATCCTTCACCTTCAACTGATAATACCCTGACCTCAAGTCAATCTTAGAGAACACAGCAGCTCCCCGAAATTGATCAAAAAGATCATCAATCCTCGGCAAAGGATACCGATTCTTGATAGTCAACTTGTTCAGCTGACGGTAATCAATGCACATTCTCATAGTGCCATCCTTCTTCTTCACAAACAAGACCGGTGCTCCCCAAGGTGACACACTCGGCCGGATGAAACCACGATCAAGCAACTCTTGCAATTGCGTCTTCAGCTCCTTCAGCTCCTTAGGTGCCATTCTTTAGGGAGTAATGGACACAGGAGTTGTATTCTCATACAGCTCAATTCCAAACTCCACCTCGCGGTTAGGAGGTAAACCAGGCAACTCCTCAGGAAAAACACCAGGAAACTCCTTCACAACTCTGATATCTTGCACCCTCAACTCCTTAGAGCTAGGATTCATCACAAAAGCTAGATAAGCTTCGCAACCTTGCCTCAGCATCCTACTCGCCTCCAAGGTAGACACCACATTGGCAAGAAACTTCACATTCTCACCAACCACAACAACTTCATAATCATCCGCAAGCTTAAGCGAAACCCGCTTGTTCTCACAATCCACAACAGCATGATGCTCAGCAAGCCAATCCATACCAAGGATCACATCGAAACCATAGAAGGGCAACTCCATAAGATCAACATGAAAGACATGCTCTTGAACAACCAAAGGGCACCTTCTATACAACTTTCGAGTCACAACAGTCTCACCAAAAGAACTAGTGACCCGAACAACAACATCCAAAGACTCAACAGGCAAACCAAGCAATTCAGCATGCTCACGAAGAATATATGAATGCGTAGATCCAGAATCAATCAAAGAAAGCAATGACAAGGACTGCAAAGTAAAGGTACCTGCAATCACATCCGCATCATTCCTGCCCTCTCGCTGAGCATACACCCTCGCTTGGCCTCCACCCTCAGGCTGAATAGCCACAACATGGGCCACTCCACGACCACCTTCCTCTCTCCTCTGGAAATTACCACGGCCGCGCCCACGACCTCTCTGCGGTGCAGCAACAACAGGAGCACGCACCTGCTCACCAGCCAACCTCGGACAATCTCGCCTTATGTGGTCCGCAGAACCACAATTCCAGCACCCATTCCCAGCATTACCAGCTGTTGCAACAGGAGCTTGTGCCACTCTCTCAGCACGAGGACAGTCACGCTTCAAGTGACCACGGGAACCACAGATCCAACAAGCACTAGGATCAGCTCTAGCACCGCCACCCCTAGCAGGCACACCACCACCTCTCCTGGCTGAGGACTGATACTTCTGATCTCGTCCCCTCTTGTTCCGTCCACCACCGGAACTAAACTCAGCTGACCTCTTCCCAGCACTTGCTCCAGCACCTACAAACCCAGATTCATCTCAATGTCTTTGGCTCGACCCACCAAAACATCAAAATCATCATATTCAGTGGCCAGCACATACATCTTAACATCCGTCACAAGACCGTAACGAAACCTCTCGCACCTAGCCCTCTCATCAGGTATCAGCTCCGGTGCATACTGACTGAGCCGTACAAACTGTACCTCGTACTCAGCTACACTCATGCTCCCTTGGGTAAGAGACATGAATTCACGCTTTTTCTCATCTAGATATCTCACACCAAGATATCTCCGCTTGAACACGTTCTGAAAGAATGTCCAAGTCACATCAGCTTCTGCCATCCCAGCAATAGTGGTTGTCCACCACGTATACGCATCCTTCTGCAGCAAGGACACAACACAACCCAGCTTTTGCACATCCGTGCAGCTCATCTGACCCAAGATACGCTTGGTACTCTCTAGCCAAGCTTCCGAACTCTCAGCAGACATACCCCTGAACTCAGTCCCACCAAGACTGCGCAAACGCTCCAAAGGTAGTCTGACACCAGCATCTTCCTGATGCCCCGCTCCACGAGCTCCAGCTACTGCTGCTTGAAAAGCACCAGCAATAGCTTGCACTAACATCGTCATATCAGGCATAGCTTGCCCCTGACCAGCCCCAGGTCCAGCAGCTCCAGCGCCAGCTGCAGCTCCAGCTTCCTCAGCCCCAGCACCACCACCACCAGGTGGAGGAGGAGGTAACACCGCACTACCCGTGTTTTCCTCATTCTCATTCTCATTAGGAGCCGTAGCTCGCACATTACCTCGTAAATCTCTACGTGGTGCCATACTTTTACCATGCAATCACAATACAAATAAAACAAAGTCAGGCCCAGCAAGGTAAGCAATCCAAGTATTCAAGCTCAATTTCATTTCAAAACAACATCTTTCCTTTAGCTTTGATTTGGCAATGGGTACCCACAACATGCTACATCACAGCACATACTTCAATTGCATCAAAAACACAAGCCATTAATCATGCTTTCACTCAACAAGCATACAAAACATACATACTTCAATCATGCATACATACATTCCCAATTACTCGAGAACTCAGCTCTGATACCACCAAATGTAACCCCCTTAACCCGGCCTAGACGGTTGACCCGAATTAAGAAAGTCACACGGGGAAAACCAAAGTCAACCCGAAAGTCAACTTTGATTAACGACCCTTTTTTTTCTTTTTAAACTTGTCTAGATGCACTTTAGACCTAATTGTGATCACACAGACATCATACCAAAAGATCACAAACATCAGAGATCAAACAGGGACCCAATTGAACAAAATACAACTTTAGGGACCAAATTGTAAATTCCTATAATTATAAGGACTTAACCCAAATTGAAGTTACCAACTTGAAATTAATCATGTTTCATACTTCTCTGTGAAATTTCAGCTCAAAAGGACTTCCCAAACTCATACAATTGTACAAACAAGTTTCGGGACCAAAACGCAAACATTCCAAAACATATAACTGCCAATGTCAGCCCCCAACGGTCAACCGTTCCGAAACGGTATAGCCCGTTTCGAAACTCGGGGCCGTTCCGCAACGCGTACCGAAACGGGGGTCTGGCAGTGGCCTTTCCGTTTCGGAACGGCCCCTCCCGTTTCGGACGCCTGGGCACAATTAAGGCACCCGTTCCGAAACGGTAGGTGCTGTTCCGAAACACCCTGCACAGATTGACTAAAAATGCATACTTAAACATGCAATTGACCAACCAATCATGCTCCAAATGCCACCAAACTTTGCCAACATACAATTCAACATATATGAGACATATAAGCATCATCAATTCAACCAAATAACATCATAAGCAAAAAGCCCCAAATCTATAGGCATGCTTCCTACACAAGAAAGCCATTCAAGCATAAACTTCCAATTCAAGCATAAGAAGGCCAACCACAAAACCAGCATTCTCAACAACATTCAACATACTTAGGGAGTCCAAAACATCTCCCAAAACATACACATAGGTCCCCCATTGCCAAATTACCAAAAGCTAAAATGTACTTAGAAAACCTTCCATACTTAGAGCTTTGTTTCCACTTGGATGCTTGCCCTCCTTGCTGCCCTCAAGTACTCTAATTCTCTGCATTATTGAATTAAGAAACAAAGAGAGCGTAAGCAAAAGCTTAGTGAGGAATGCTCATTTAAACCATTCAATAATGCATTTATAAAACACTTTATAAATCATGCTTCAACCATCATTTACACATGCTCAAAAGCATACTTAAACATGCATCTCATGCATCAAATCATAACATGTCATATTGGCCTCAAGTGATAAGTTCCATTTCTTTAAAAACAAGTTCATCAACTTTCACTCCAAGGACTTTTAAACACCTTGGCCCCAAGGACTTTTAAACACCTTGGCCATGGACTTTTAAACACCATGAATTGTATCACATCAAGGACTTTTAAACACCTTGATCCCAAGGACTTTTAAACACCTTGGCCTATGGACTTTTAAACACCATAGAAATGTATCACATCAAGGACTTTTAAACACCTTGATCCCAAGGACTTTTAAACACCTTGGCCCATGGACTTTTAACCACCATGGAAGGACCACACAAGGACTTTTAAACACCTTTGTGTCCGTAGCAAGAACCATCCAAGGACTTTTAACCACCTTGATGTTCTTAAGTAAACAAGGCTCACTCAAGGACTTTTAACCACCTTAGTGACCTTAACCCTTTTCAAAACATCACTTGCCAATATACATCATTATCATCAATTTATCCACTGTTTTAAAGCATAAAACCAAGCCATATTCATCATGCATTTAAAAGCATCAAATCACATTTAATCAATGTTCAACAACAAGGAACTCCTACCTTGAGTTACCTTCAACATATGGCTTACAAAAACAGCATTAACCATGCTAAATCATGCTTTCAAAACAGTAATTAAAACATGCAATAAACCACTTTGCATCACACATAGTCATGGTCACCACTAGAGAGGATTTCCGAAAACTTACACTCGAGCTTAGCAAAGTTGTTTAGACTTAAACTAAGCTCCCAAGACATTGTTTTCAAAGCCGAAACCCAATTTCACTCACCGATTCCACTTCGCCTCTTGCCGAAGCACCAATTCAAGCTTCCGGATCAACAACTCTTGGATCCAAAGATGCCTCCCCTGATTAAACACATTAAAGCAGAGATTTAATGCATCATCATGCATCAAAAGCTTCAATGAAAGCACTCAAACTCGCTGCTCTCATTCATACTCCAATTTCGGCCACCAAACACAACCGAAATTGCATCAAAACCACTTCTCAACAAAGCCCAGCCATAAACCAGCAAAACCTAACATCCATTAACACCATTTAACATCTAAAAACAACCTATAAACATCCTTATACCTCCAGCAACATCATATCCACAAGATCACCACAAAAACATCCAAGAAACATAAGCTAAACTTAGGAAACTCAACCTATCCGGGATTGCATTAATCAAAACTCATTTCCTTATCAATTTAGAGTTCATTTAACATCAAAAACACATCTCAAATCACAGATCAATCAGATCTAACGAAAAATCATGAAAACCATCAAATCTTGCATTATAAGCCAAGATACAATTCCAAACTCAAAAGTCTTTAATTAAACATCAATTAAGAGTTGATAACTTGGGAATTTCAGTAAAGAACTGATAGTTTAGAGGAGAAGGACGTTCTTACCTCCAAACTTGTATTTCTCCACTTTTTGGAATGAAAATCCTTGTTGAAACACTTAGCAATTGAAGAGATTTGAAGATACAATGATTTGGAATCAAATGAGAGTTGAATGGAGGGATTTAGGTGAAGAAATCAGATCCAATTCTCTGGAAAAGTAGTGTTTGGTTTGAGAGAAAATGAAAGAAAGAAAGTTTAGCAAAGTTGGTTACAAAATCCAAAAATAGCCAAAATGGCTTCCCTCCAATTTTAATAACCTTTAAAATCAGATTTTAGACTTAAAATATCTTAGAAAAATCTGGAGAAATCATCTTTGGATTAATAGCTCCTTAAGGATTCAAAGTTTCAACTCTTTATAAAACAGTCACCAAACTTTCGAAATTTACATTTTGGTCACTAGCCAAAATGTCATACTTCCAAAACCCATTTTTCAAAATTGATTTCACAGTTCACTTAATTATATTAAAAGATGATTTTAGAACATTTTTCCATATTTTTAATGCAACCCGAACTAGGATTTCCTAATTTCACCTCTTTAGATTCGAACAGCACTTTGACCAAACCGGTCAACGCCCAGAACTTCTAAGCCCAAAACCGGGGCGTTACAACTCTCCCCCCCTTAAGAAATTTCGTCCTCGAAATTTACCTGAAGGAAAGAGATAAGGAAACTGCTTCAGCATGTCTTCCTTCCGCTCCCACGTGGCTTCCTCAACGCCGCGATGCTTCCACAGCACCTTCACCAACTCAATGGTCTTGCCACGAAGAACCTTGCTATCCGAATCCAGAACCTTCACCGGTTCCTCATCATAGGTCAAATCCGGATTCAAAACCACTTCCTCCACAGGCATCACATGCGAAGGATCAGATCTATACCTCCGGAGCATAGAGACATGGAACACATCATGAATCTTCTCCAACTCCTGTGGTAACCTCAACCGATACGCAACAGGACCCACACGCTCAACCACCTCATATGGTCCAATGTACCTAGGGCTCAACTTACCCTTTCGACCAAACCGCATCACCTTCTTCCAAGGCGAAACCTTCAAGAACACATGGTCACCCACCGCATACTCTATCTCCTTACGCTTCAAATCCGCGTAAGACTTCTGCCGATCAGAAGCAGCCTTCAACCGCTCACAAATGAGCTTTACCTTCTCTGTGGTCCCTTTCAACAAAGCCGGCATCGAAACCAACTTTTGACCAGTCTCAGCCCAACAAAGAGGAGTCCTACACTTCCTCCCGTACAAAGCCTCATAAGGTGCCATCTGTATACTTGCCTGATAACTGTTGTTATAAGCAAACTCAACCAAAGGCAGATGCTTCTCCCAAGAACCTTGGAACTCAATCACGCAGCACCTCAACATATCCTCCAAAATCTGGATAACTCGCTCAGACTGACCATCCGACTGAGGATGATAGGATGTACTGAAATGCAACCTTGTACCCAGAGCTTGATGCAAACACTGCCAGAACCGCGATGTGAACCTCGGATCCCTATCCGACACAATCGACTTAGGCACACCATGCAGCCGCACAATCTCAGCAATGTACAGCTCTTCCAGCTTATCCAAAGAAAACGTAGTATGTACAGGCAAGAAATGCGCACACTTCGTCAGGCGATCCACAATCACCCAGACCGAATTCTTCTTCGATGGAGACAAAGGTAAACCAGATACAAAATCCATGGTAACCCTCTCCCACTTCCATTCAGGGATTTTCAACGGTTGCAACAACCCTGAAGGAAACTGATGCTCAGCCTTAACTCGCTGACACACCAAACACTTGCTAACAAACTCTGCAACATCCTTTTTCAAAACCACCCAATAGTACTCATCACGAAGATCACGGTACATCTTAGTACTACCAGGGTGCATAGCAAAAGGACTACTATGACCTTCAGTCAGAATAGCACGCCTCAACTCAGCATCATTGGGCACTACTATTCGACTCCCAAAACACAGCACACCATCATCATTGAAACAGAAATCCGAAGGTCTACCCTCCGCGATATCCTGAACATGAGACACCAAGGAATCATCCAACAACTGCTTATCCTTGATCAACTGAACCAAAGAGGGTTTCACTTGCAACTCGGCAACGAGACCACCATCTTGCGATATGCTCAAGCTAGCAAACATAGCCCTCAACTCAACAGCTACCTTCCTACTCAAGGCATCCGCAACAACATTAGCTTTTCCAGGATGATACTCAATCGTCAGATCATAATCCTTGCTCAACTCCAACCAACGCCGCTGCCTAAGATTCAACTCCTTCTGAGACATCAGATACCTCAAACTCTTGTGATCCGTGTACACAGTACACTTCTCACCATACAGATAATGCCTCCAGATCTTCAGAGCAAAAACCACTGCAGCCAGCTCAATATCATGCGTAGGGTAATTGCGCTCATGCACTCTCAACTGCCGCGATGCATAAGCCACCACCTTACCCTCCTGCATCAGCACACACCCCAAACCAACAAAGGATGCATCACTGTAAACCACAAACTCTTTCCCTGATTCAGGCTGAATCAAGATAGGAGCTTGCGTCAAAGCCGCCTTAAGCTACTCAAAAGCCTGCTGTCTCGCTTCCGTCCACTCATACTTAACATCCTTTTGCAACAGCTTCGTCAAAGGAGCAGCAATCTTGGAAAAACCATCCACAAACCTCCGGTAGTATCTCGCCAAACCAAGGAAACTACGGACCTCATGAACAGACTTAGGAACTTTCCAACTCATCACCGCCTCAATCTTCTGAGGATCAACACGAATCCCCTCAGCTGAGACCACATGTCCAAGAAACACCACCTCCCTTAACCAGAACTCACACTTACTCAGCTTAGCATAAAGCTGATTCTCCAACAAAGCTTGCAAAACAATCCTCAAATGCTCTTCATGCTCCTCCTCAGTACGCGAGTACACGAGGATATCATCAATGAACACCACAACAAACTTGTCCAGGTATTCATGAAACACACGATTCATCATGTCCATGAAAGCAGCAGGAGCATTTGTCAACCCAAACGGCATCACAAGAAACTCATAATGCCCATACCTTGTCCTGAAAGCTGTCTTAGGCACATCCACATCCTTCACCTTCAACTCATTTGTTTGATTTGGAGTCCCAAAAAGAATGAGAGCTCCCCCATCATGCTCATCTCGAACTCACCTTGCATTAGCTTAGAAAAATCTTTACAATAACACTCATTAGTAGAACCAAAAATAATATCATCAACATAAATTTGAACTACTAAGATGTCATTGTTATATCTTTTTATGAAGAGTGTTGTATCCACCTTTCCTTTTTCAAAACCCTTTTCAATTAAGAAAGTTGAAAGTCTCTCATACCAAGCTCTTGGAGCTTGTTTTAAACCATAGAGAGCTTTTGTAAGTTTAAACACATGGTTTGGAAATTTTGAATCCTCAAAACCTGGTGGTTGTTCAACATATACCTCTTCATTTATAAAACCATTTAAAAAGGCACTTTTTACATCCATTTGAAAAAGCTTGAAATCATGATAACATGCAAATGCAAGTAACATTCTAATAGCTTCCATTCTTGCTACGGGTGCATAAGTCTCATCAAAATCAATTCCCTCTTCTTGAGTATAGCCTTGAGCAACAAGCCTAGCCTTGTTTCTCACTATATTACCGTTTTCATCTAATTTATTCCTAAAAACCCATTTTGTACCTATAGTAGATTGATTATTAGGCCTTTCTATTAATGTCCAAACTTTACTTCTCTCAAATTGGTTTAATTCCTCTTGCATGGCCAAAATCCAAAAGTCATCTTTTAAAGCTTCTTTAATGTTTTTAGGCTCAATGCATGAAAGAAACGCAACATGATTCATTAATTTGAGAGAGGATCTAGTGGTTACCCCCTTTGATGGATCACCCAAGATTTCACCATCTTTGACATAGTTTAACTCCCTTGGGTAAGATACCTCTTTTTCTTCATGAGCTAAGTCTTTTAAGCCTTCAAGAGGAGGTTCTTGTGAGTCTTCTTCTTTAGTTGGAATCTTATCCTCTTTTGATGTTTGTCCTCCATCAATAGTATCAATGATTCCTACATCATCATCATCACAAGATTCCTTTCTCGAAAGGAGGTTATCATCGAAAACAACATGTATTGACTCTTCAACAACTAGAGTTCTTTTATTAAATACACGGTAGGCTTTAGAGTTTGAAGAATACCCTAAGAAAATGGCTTCATCACTTTTAGCATCAAATTTACCTAAGTTTTCTTTACCATTATTTAAAACAAAACACTTACATCCAAAAGGATGAAAATAGCTAATGTTAGGCTTTTTGGACTTTAAAATCTCATAAGATGTCTTCTTTAAGATTGGCCTAATCATTACTCGATTTATTATATAGCAAGCGGTATTTGTAGCTTCTGCCCAAAAATATTTAGGTAAATTATTTTCGCAAAGCATGGTTCTAGCCATTTCTTCTAAAGTTCGATTTTTCCTCTCAACTACCCCATTTTGTTGAGGAGTGCGAGGTGCAGAAAAATTATGGCTAATCCCATTTTCATTTAGAAATTTATCAAAACCCAAATTTTGAAATTCAGTTCCATGATCACTTCTAATATGAGAAATTTTAAGTTCAAGATCATTTTGAGTTATTTTAGAAAATGTGATGAATTTTTCTAAAGCCTCATCTTTTGTACTTAAGAATAGAACCCAAGTATATCTAGAATAGTCATCTACAAGCACAAATGCATATGATTTTCCACCCAAGCTCATTGTCCTAATTGGCCCAAAAAGATCCATATGAATCAATTGTAAACATCTACTAGTAGAGACATCATTTATGGATTTAAAAGAACTCCTATGTTGTTTACCCTTTGAACATGCATCACAAATTTTATCATTTGAAAAATTAAGTTTGGGTAAACCTCTAACTAGATTAAGGGAATTTAATTTTTCTAGAACACTCATGCTTGCATGTCCTAACTTTCTATGCCATAGCCATGAGTCATGTTCATCATGTGCAACTAAACATGCATGGGATGAATGGATGTCATCTAAATGCACCATGTAAATATTGCCTATTCTATGTCCTATGAGCATTGTTTGATTTGTTTTAATGTTTACAATTTTACAACCACTTTTATCAAATAAAACATTAAAACCTTTATCACATAACTGACTAATGCTCAACAAATTATGTTTAAGACCGTTGACATACAAAACATCTTTAATGTAGATAGAAGAGTGATTACCAATAGAGCCTATTCCTTCAATGAGTCCTTTTGAGTTATCACCGAAGGTTACTACTCCACCACTCTTAGGCTTTATTTCCACAAATCTACTTTTGTCACCGGTCATATGTCTTGAGCATCCACTATCAAGGTACCAAGAATTTTTGCTTGAAGCTTTAGCCTTGAAGCAATGCTCCCCCTACAAACAAAGAATTTAGGCCTTGGTTTTTGGTACCCAAATCATCTTGGGTCCATGAGTGTTAGCCTTTAACAATTTGGTTCCCTTGGGAATCCATGAAGCAATAGCATTTAAGTTATTAGAAGTGATAAGTTCTTTAGGAACCCAAACATTTCTAATTTTATGACTTTTAGTTTGCTTATAAAAATTTCTTTGTTTAGGTATAAAATATTTTCTTTTTGTATATTGGGGTTTAAAATAATTTTCTTTTTCAAAATTCTTTTTCCCAATATCAAAAGATGTTTTAAGATTATCTACTTCCTTTGTGTGATAATCTTGAAAATCGGAAAGAAGTTTTTCAAGTTCAAGATTTTTAGTTTTAAGATCATTTGAAAAAATAACTAAAGATAAAACTTTCTTTTCCAATTCGGAGTTATTTTTTAAAAATGTCTCATTTTGAATTTTTAAATCAGAAATTATTTTCTTGTTTTTCAAAATGGACTCCTTGTATTTTTCTACCAACTCATCATACACTTCTTGAAGTTCATCATAAGCATCTTGAAGTTCTTCAATAGAAAAATCTAAATTGTATGAATTAGAGGTTACCTTTGATTCATCATCGATGGCCATGAGACATAGGTTGGCCACTTCTTCCTCTTCCTCGGAAGACTCATCATCACTCCAAGTTGCAATTTGTGCTTTGAGCTTGTTCTTCCTCCCAAAGCTTTTCTTTTTCAATTGAGGACACTCGGAACGAATGTGACCCGGTTTGTTGCATTCATAGCAAGTAATTGGGTCTATTTCCTCTTCCTTGTTTTTACTCTTGAAGTCCCTTCTTCTCATGAATTTTCTTCCACGATTTGACTTCATAAACTGAGTAAATCGTTTGGACAACATAGCCATTTCCTCTTCTTCATCCTCACTAGAATCGTTTTCTAATTGTGAAGCCTTTAATGCGATTCCAACTTTCTTTTTCTCAGCTTCCTTCTTTTCTACTATCTTCTTCTCTTGTTCTCTTCCCTTTCTCATAATCTCATGTGTGAGTAAAGATCCAACAAGAGCATCTAATTTAAGAGTCTTCAAATCTTTGGCTTCAATTATGGCCGTTCTCTTGCTATCCCATGATTCCGGAAGAGAGTATAACAACTTTCTCACTAGCTTGTCTTCAGGAATGATTTCTCCGAAACCCTTTAAACCGTTGACAATGACCGAGAATCGATCAAACATTTGGGAAACACTTTCATCGGGATCCATCTTGAAGTTCTCATAGTTTAGATTGAGTAGTCCAATCTTTGTCTCCTTTACATCGCTAGTCCCTTCATATGTTGTCTCGAGAGTGTCCCAAACCTCCTTGGCATTTTCGATTGAAGATACCTTAGAGTAGATATCCGGACCAAGTGCACAAAATATTACATGAAGAGCTTTGTCGTTCACTTGCATCCTTCTTCTTTCATCATCGGTCATTTCGGCTTTGATTTTTGGAACAAGCCTTTCTCCATCTCTCCTCATGGGAATGTATGGACCTTCTTCAACTACATCCCACACCATAAAGTCGGTAGATTTAATGAAGAGCCTCATCCTATTCTTCCAATAAAGATAGTTATCCCCATTGAAGAATGGTGGCTTGGTGGTGGATTGAGATTCATAGTTGGAGGTGGATGCCATTGCTTGACTTGTTGTTGATCAAACTTTCAACTTTCCAAGGATCGACTCAAGAGGGTTGTAATCCTTCCAATGAGTGTAGCTCTGATGCCAATTGTTGAGTTGATCAAACAATTGCAAATGGCCAAGAGGGGGGTGAATTGGCAATTAAAAATTTTTGTGAAGAGAATATTGGAAAATAAAATGACACAAGGGGTTATAGTGGTTCAAGTTCAACAACCGAACTCTACATCCACTACCTTAGCTCCCACTAAGGATTTTCCAAAACAATTCACTACTTGAATTCGTCCCCTTTTCTTGGATGAGGAGGAAACCTTACAATATCGATTAAGCTTTTCAACCCCAAGCTTAATCCACTCAAATACAAAGAAGATTTTTGGTAAACTCAAGTATTTCCTCTCAAAGGATGATTGTCTACCCACTTACAATTACAGCAACCCAAAAACTCTCAATAATATGACAAAATGAATACAAAGAGTTGGGCACAAGAATATAGCTTTGAATAGCTCTAGGATTTGGATTTTTTGCTTTGATGATGCTTGAATGTGTATTGTTGATCTTCCTGGTGAAATGAAGCTTGTATTTATACCCTTGAATCAGTTTCTAGCCGTTTGGATCATTTGACTTATTGAAGGAGCCGTTGGGAACATTTTTCCAGCTATTAAGGCAGCTCCCCAGCACCGCGTATCGATACACGACAAGGCTGTATCGATACGCTAGTTTAAATTCAAACTAGCCGTTGTGCGTAAAAACAAAGTGTATCGATACACTATGCGTATCGATACGGTCCAAACTCTCTGTTAAGTTTGTTGCATCAAAGCGTATCGATACGGGGATCGTATCGATACGGTCCAAACTCTCTGTTAAAACCATTTAATTTGTTGCATCAAAGTGTATCGATACTGTGACCAAGAGTATCGATACGTCATAACGGTCAAAACAAATTTTCAAATAATTATGCTTGGCGTATCGATACGGTTATTAAGCGTATCGGTACGGTTTCCCAGATGAACACTGTATCGATACGTATGAAGTGAGTATCGATACGCTATGTTCTTTCAGAATTACAGTAAGTTTCAAGTGTATCGATACAGTGTGTGTATCGATACGCAAGGCCATTTTTGCATAATTTGGTTTTGAAAATCATGAAAAAGGTTTGAGAAACTTAATGTTTTGAGATCCAATCTTCAAACAATATTTTATACAAAACATTTTGTTAATATTTGAACCTTTAAAGAGTTCTTAAAAATTTATTCATTTTGCAATTTGGTCCTTAAATTTTTATGTTATATCAAAATCAATTTTAGTTTTACAATCTCCCCCTTTTTGATATAACAAAACCATAATAAATTTTTAAGTTTTTGAAAACTTTGAAAAAGGCTTTTCTCCCCCTTGCTTTAAGATAAATATTTCAAAACAAATTTGTTTCTCCCCCTTACTTAAAGATAGAGAATTTTGAAAAATTTTGAAAAATTTTGACCTTTACACAATGAATCCTTCTCCCCCTTTTTGTTAGATCAAAAAGAAACACAAGGATTAGAATAATCAAGCATAGGAATATCAATCATAAGAATAAACATAAAGCTCCAAATTCATAAACCAAGCAAGCAAGCATAATAATCCAAACCTTTTAAAAATCCTAAAACATAGAAAATAGGCATAATTCAAGTTCTAATAAAAATGCAATGAAATCCTAAAAAGTCCTAATATGAGATGCATCTACGCGTCTCCATCATCATCATGGTCATCCTCATCATCTTCTTCCTCGTCTTCGTCTTCTCGAGGTGTTTGGTTCCTTTGGTTTTGGTTGATCCAAGCACCATGGAAAGCTGTAAGAGAAAGATCCATTGAGTCTTGGCGAGCACTCAAGGTATCTATTTTCTTGTCCATGCCTTGGAGTCGTTCTTCCATTGATGTAAACCGATTATCTATAGCACTGAAGCGACCGTCCATAGCATTGAACTTCTCATTGAGGAAAGTCATGAGATTTGCCATGGAGGAGGAGTCATGAGAAGCACGGCTAGAGGATGCGCGAGAGGCATTGACCGGGGCAGCGGGAGGATCAGCTTGAGGGTTGCGAACCCATTCATTACCGACAAAAGAGAAACCAGAGCGAGAAAGGGAATGCTCATCAATGGGTTGGCCAAGTTTTTCGGGAAGGTCATGTGTGCAGTCAACACCAAGGGAATGAAATAGACAACTCAAGGCCGAAGTGTAGTAAAAAGATTGAACAAGTTTGGTGTAACGGTTTTGAACCAAAAACACAAGATCGGCAAACATGATTTGACAAAGATTTGGTCGTTTACCCTCTCTAAAGCATGTAAGCCAAAAATCATCAATTTGACGAATGGTAGAATATCTACCACCCGAGGGACGAATAAACCAAGAGATAATAAGATGAAGTATACGATCATGAGCATCTAAAACTTTTGCCGGACCTATGTAACCCGAACCTAAAGAGTGTTCATCATCAATCCCGACATCCTCAAACCCAAAAACAGTGCATAAGACTTTTTGATCAATTCGAATAGGAGTTCTCATAACCGAGGATTCAATGGCAATAACATGCTCATTGGCGTCATCATTGACACAATAAGCATTTGAAAAGAAGACAATGACAAGATTCCTATATAAAATAGGAGGAATGTTTAAAAAGGTTAAAAGTTTCCATTGCCTAATTAAAGGGAGATATTTAAATTTGAATTTAGCAGAGTTTAAAAACGGAATAGACACGATTCGTTCTTCCCTAAGATTGATTCCCATACAAAGCTTATAGGCTTCTCTAGCTAGGGCTGTGGGAAAACTAGTTTGGATAATATGAGGAAGGTTAGGAGTAGGATTACCCTCATCCTCATTAGAAACGGAAGCGGTGCGATGTCTCTTATTCCCCCTTTTAGGTGCCATAATCCTGAAAATACATCAAAAAGGATTCGAATATGTATGCAATTAACATCCAATTTAATCCAATAGATTCTAATAATTCAAGGTAATTTGTTTTAAAAAAAATTGTTTTAAAGAATATTTACAACAAATTTTAGTTTTTAAAAAAAAATTTATCGAATATAAAATATATTCGAACCAAAAAAAAATTATTTTTGAAAAATTTTATGAACAATATGAAACCCATAGTAAGTTAATCATAATGTATATAAAAATCAGTTGAAATAATAATTGAAAATTGACGAAAATTAAAAAATAAAAAAATTTACCTTGATTTCTTAGAGTGGATGAAAGAGGGTGTGTTAGTGCACAAGATTGATGCCCAAGGATAGCCTTGATGTATGAAGTAAAATCCCTCAAGAAATTTTGAAGATTTGTGTAAAATTTTGAAGAATTTAGAGGGTTTTTATAGGGGTTTTCGGTTAGGGTTTTTGAAGAGGAGAAGAGGAGTTTTAAAAATTGTGGGATTTTGATTAAAACAGCCCTAAATAGGCTCTCCGTCCGTCGAGTATCGATACGCTATGCATGCGTATCGATACGCTATAACCTAATTTTATCTTTGTCGTTTTATGTGTATCGATACAGTTGACGTATCGATACGCACCGGTGTTGACTTTTCCCTTGACTCTTACCGTATCGATACACTACGCTGTATCGATACGCATTCATCTGCAAAAATCCCAGATTTGAATACCGTATCGATACGCTGATATGCAGTATCGATACACGCTTGCCTGTTTCTGCAATTTTGGTATTTTTATGTGCAAAAATCCAATTTGAAACGCCCCTAAATGCATGTATGTGTTATATGAACAAGTTTTAATGACTTAACATGATACATACTTCCCTTAGCAATATGTGTAGAAGCAAAAAGAACAAAATTAACATAAACATGAATTACAAACAATCTCAAGCAAATTTTTGTCATTTTGGGACCAAAAAAAAATTAAGAGAGACAAGTTAGACCTAACTCTCTTCTAAGTGTCCAAAAGCGCTCTTTATCTAAAGGTTTAGTAAATATGTCCGCTAATTGGTTCAAGGTGTCAACAAATTCTATAACAACATCATTTTTCGAAACATGATCTCTAATAAAATGATGTCTAATTTCTATGTGTTTAGTTCGAGAGTGTTGAATGGGATTCTTAGTGAGACAAATGGCACTAGTGTTGTCACACCTAAGGGGTATGGTTTCCATTTTAACACCATAGTCTAAGAGTTGTTGCTTCATCCAAAGGACTTGAGCACAACAACTCCCTAAGGATATATACTCCGCTTCGGTGGTAGATAAGGCTACGCTATTTTGTTTCTTAGAGAACCAAGATACGAGCATACTACCTAAGAATTGACATGTACCGGAAGTACTTTTCCTATCTATCTTACATCCCCCATAATCCGCATCCGAAAAAGCATGAAGACTAAAAGTTGAATCCTTAGGATACCAAAGACCTAAGGTCGGTGTGTCTATTAGGTATCTAAAAATTCTTTTAATGGCAACTAGGTGTGATTCTTTAGGACTAGCTTGAAACCTAGCACACAAGCAAACACTAAACATAATATCCGGTCTACTTGCGGTAAGATAAAGCAAAGAACCTATCATGGATCTATAAAGCTTAGAATCAACACATTTACCTCCTTCATCTTTGTCAAGCTTTATGGAAGAACTCATAGGTGTGGCTTGAGGTTTTGCATTCTCTAAGCCAAACTTCTTGAGCATATCACTTACGTATTTAGCTTGATTTATGAAGGTGCCATCACTCATTTGTTTGATTTGGAGTCCCAAAAAGAATGAGAGCTCCCCCATCATGCTCATCTCGAACTCACCTTGCATTAGCTTAGAAAAATCTTTACAATAACACTCATTAGTAGAACCAAAAATAATATCATCAACATAAATTTGAACTACTAAGATGTCATTGTTATATCTTTTTATGAAGAGTGTTGTATCCACCTTTCCTTTTTCAAAACCCTTTTCAATTAAGAAAGTTGAAAGTCTCTCATACCAAGCTCTTGGAGCTTGTTTTAAACCATAGAGAGCTTTTGTAAGTTTAAACACATGGTTTGGAAATTTTGAATCCTCAAAACCTGGTGGTTGTTCAACATATACCTCTTCATTTATAAAACCATTTAAAAAGGCACTTTTTACATCCATTTGAAAAAGCTTGAAATCATGATAACATGCAAATGCAAGTAACATTCTAATAGCTTCCATTCTTGCTACGGGTGCATAAGTCTCATCAAAATCAATTCCCTCTTCTTGAGTATAGCCTTGAGCAACAAGCCTAGCCTTGTTTCTCACTATATTACCGTTTTCATCTAATTTATTCCTAAAAACCCATTTTGTACCTATAGTAGATTGATTATTAGGCCTTTCTATTAATGTCCAAACTTTACTTCTCTCAAATTGGTTTAATTCCTCTTGCATGGCCAAAATCCAAAAGTCATCTTTTAAAGCTTCTTTAATGTTTTTAGGCTCAATGCATGAAAGAAACGCAACATGATTCATTAATTTGAGAGAGGATCTAGTGGTTACCCCCTTTGATGGATCACCCAAGATTTCACCATCTTTGACATAGTTTAACTCCCTTGGGTAAGATACCTCTTTTTCTTCATGAGCTAAGTCTTTTAAGCCTTCAAGAGGAGGTTCTTGTGAGTCTTCTTCTTTAGTTGGAATCTTATCCTCTTTTGATGTTTGTCCTCCATCAATAGTATCAATGATTCCTACATCATCATCATCACAAGATTCCTTTCTCGAAAGGAGGTTATCATCGAAAACAACATGTATTGACTCTTCAACAACTAGAGTTCTTTTATTAAATACACGGTAGGCTTTAGAGTTTGAAGAATACCCTAAGAAAATGGCTTCATCACTTTTAGCATCAAATTTACCTAAGTTTTCTTTACCATTATTTAAAACAAAACACTTACATCCAAAAGGATGAAAATAGCTAATGTTAGGCTTTTTGGACTTTAAAATCTCATAAGATGTCTTCTTTAAGATTGGCCTAATCATTACTCGATTTATTATATAGCAAGCGGTATTTGTAGCTTCTGCCCAAAAATATTTAGGTAAATTATTTTCGCAAAGCATGGTTCTAGCCATTTCTTCTAAAGTTCGATTTTTCCTCTCAACTACCCCATTTTGTTGAGGAGTGCGAGGTGCAGAAAAATTATGGCTAATCCCATTTTCATTTAGAAATTTATCAAAACCCAAATTTTGAAATTCAGTTCCATGATCACTTCTAATATGAGAAATTTTAAGTTCAAGATCATTTTGAGTTATTTTAGAAAATGTGATGAATTTTTCTAAAGCCTCATCTTTTGTACTTAAGAATAGAACCCAAGTATATCTAGAATAGTCATCTACAAGCACAAATGCATATGATTTTCCACCCAAGCTCATTGTCCTAATTGGCCCAAAAAGATCCATATGAATCAATTGTAAACATCTACTAGTAGAGACATCATTTATGGATTTAAAAGAACTCCTATGTTGTTTACCCTTTGAACATGCATCACAAATTTTATCATTTGAAAAATTAAGTTTGGGTAAACCTCTAACTAGATTAAGGGAATTTAATTTTTCTAGAACACTCATGCTTGCATGTCCTAACTTTCTATGCCATAGCCATGAGTCATGTTCATCATGTGCAACTAAACATGCATGGGATGAATGGATGTCATCTAAATGCACCATGTAAATATTGCCTATTCTATGTCCTATGAGCATTGTTTGATTTGTTTTAATGTTTACAATTTTACAACCACTTTTATCAAATAAAACATTAAAACCTTTATCACATAACTGACTAATGCTCAACAAATTATGTTTAAGACCGTTGACATACAAAACATCTTTAATGTAGATAGAAGAGTGATTACCAATAGAGCCTATTCCTTCAATGAGTCCTTTTGAGTTATCACCGAAGGTTACTACTCCACCACTCTTAGGCTTTATTTCCACAAATCTACTTTTGTCACCGGTCATATGTCTTGAGCATCCACTATCAAGGTACCAAGAATTTTTGCTTGAAGCTTTAGCCTTGAAGCAATGCTCCCCCTACAAACAAAGAATTTAGGCCTTGGTTTTTGGTACCCAAATCATCTTGGGTCCATGAGTGTTAGCCTTTAACAATTTGGTTCCCTTGGGAATCCATGAAGCAATAGCATTTAAGTTATTAGAAGTGATAAGTTCTTTAGGAACCCAAACATTTCTAATTTTATGACTTTTAGTTTGCTTATAAAAATTTCTTTGTTTAGGTATAAAATATTTTCTTTTTGTATATTGGGGTTTAAAATAATTTTCTTTTTCAAAATTCTTTTTCCCAATATCAAAAGATGTTTTAAGATTATCTACTTCCTTTGTGTGATAATCTTGAAAATCGGAAAGAAGTTTTTCAAGTTCAAGATTTTTAGTTTTAAGATCATTTGAAAAAATAACTAAAGATAAAACTTTCTTTTCCAATTCGGAGTTATTTTTTAAAAATGTCTCATTTTGAATTTTTAAATCAGAAATTATTTTCTTGTTTTTCAAAATGGACTCCTTGTATTTTTCTACCAACTCATCATACACTTCTTGAAGTTCATCATAAGCATCTTGAAGTTCTTCAATAGAAAAATCTAAATTGTATGAATTAGAGGTTACCTTTGATTCATCATCGATGGCCATGAGACATAGGTTGGCCACTTCTTCCTCTTCCTCGGAAGACTCATCATCACTCCAAGTTGCAATTTGTGCTTTGAGCTTGTTCTTCCTCCCAAAGCTTTTCTTTTTCAATTGAGGACACTCGGAACGAATGTGACCCGGTTTGTTGCATTCATAGCAAGTAATTGGGTCTATTTCCTCTTCCTTGTTTTTACTCTTGAAGTCCCTTCTTCTCATGAATTTTCTTCCACGATTTGACTTCATAAACTGAGTAAATCGTTTGGACAACATAGCCATTTCCTCTTCTTCATCCTCACTAGAATCGTTTTCTAATTGTGAAGCCTTTAATGCGATTCCAACTTTCTTTTTCTCAGCTTCCTTCTTTTCTACTATCTTCTTCTCTTGTTCTCTTCCCTTTCTCATAATCTCATGTGTGAGTAAAGATCCAACAAGAGCATCTAATTTAAGAGTCTTCAAATCTTTGGCTTCAATTATGGCCGTTCTCTTGCTATCCCATGATTCCGGAAGAGAGTATAACAACTTTCTCACTAGCTTGTCTTCAGGAATGATTTCTCCGAAACCCTTTAAACCGTTGACAATGACCGAGAATCGATCAAACATTTGGGAAACACTTTCATCGGGATCCATCTTGAAGTTCTCATAGTTTAGATTGAGTAGTCCAATCTTTGTCTCCTTTACATCGCTAGTCCCTTCATATGTTGTCTCGAGAGTGTCCCAAACCTCCTTGGCATTTTCGATTGAAGATACCTTAGAGTAGATATCCGGACCAAGTGCACAAAATATTACATGAAGAGCTTTGTCGTTCACTTGCATCCTTCTTCTTTCATCATCGGTCATTTCGGCTTTGATTTTTGGAACAAGCCTTTCTCCATCTCTCCTCATGGGAATGTATGGACCTTCTTCAACTACATCCCACACCATAAAGTCGGTAGATTTAATGAAGAGCCTCATCCTATTCTTCCAATAAAGATAGTTATCCCCATTGAAGAATGGTGGCTTGGTGGTGGATTGAGATTCATAGTTGGAGGTGGATGCCATTGCTTGACTTGTTGTTGATCAAACTTTCAACTTTCCAAGGATCGACTCAAGAGGGTTGTAATCCTTCCAATGAGTGTAGCTCTGATGCCAATTGTTGAGTTGATCAAACAATTGCAAATGGCCAAGAGGGGGGTGAATTGGCAATTAAAAATTTTTGTGAAGAGAATATTGGAAAATAAAATGACACAAGGGGTTATAGTGGTTCAAGTTCAACAACCGAACTCTACATCCACTACCTTAGCTCCCACTAAGGATTTTCCAAAACAATTCACTACTTGAATTCGTCCCCTTTTCTTGGATGAGGAGGAAACCTTACAATATCGATTAAGCTTTTCAACCCCAAGCTTAATCCACTCAAATACAAAGAAGATTTTTGGTAAACTCAAGTATTTCCTCTCAAAGGATGATTGTCTACCCACTTACAATTACAGCAACCCAAAAACTCTCAATAATATGACAAAATGAATACAAAGAGTTGGGCACAAGAATATAGCTTTGAATAGCTCTAGGATTTGGATTTTTTGCTTTGATGATGCTTGAATGTGTATTGTTGATCTTCCTGGTGAAATGAAGCTTGTATTTATACCCTTGAATCAGTTTCTAGCCGTTTGGATCATTTGACTTATTGAAGGAGCCGTTGGGAACATTTTTCCAGCTATTAAGGCAGCTCCCCAGCACCGCGTATCGATACACGACAAGGCTGTATCGATACGCTAGTTTAAATTCAAACTAGCCGTTGTGCGTAAAAACAAAGTGTATCGATACACTATGCGTATCGATACGGTCCAAACTCTCTGTTAAGTTTGTTGCATCAAAGCGTATCGATACGGGGATCGTATCGATACGGTCCAAACTCTCTGTTAAAACCATTTAATTTGTTGCATCAAAGTGTATCGATACTGTGACCAAGAGTATCGATACGTCATAACGGTCAAAACAAATTTTCAAATAATTATGCTTGGCGTATCGATACGGTTATTAAGCGTATCGGTACGGTTTCCCAGATGAACACTGTATCGATACGTATGAAGTGAGTATCGATACGCTATGTTCTTTCAGAATTACAGTAAGTTTCAAGTGTATCGATACAGTGTGTGTATCGATACGCAAGGCCATTTTTGCATAATTTGGTTTTGAAAATCATGAAAAAGGTTTGAGAAACTTAATGTTTTGAGATCCAATCTTCAAACAATATTTTATACAAAACATTTTGTTAATATTTGAACCTTTAAAGAGTTCTTAAAAATTTATTCATTTTGCAATTTGGTCCTTAAATTTTTATGTTATATCAAAATCAATTTTAGTTTTACAGAAACACTTAGCAATTGAAGAGATTTGAAGATACAATGATTTGGAATCAAATGAGAGTTGAATGGAGGGATTTAGGTGAAGAAATCAGATCCAATTCTCTGGAAAAGTAGTGTTTGGTTTGAGAGAAAATGAGAGAAAGAAAGTTTAGCAAAGTTGGTTACAAAATCCAAAAATAGCCAAAATGGCTTCCCTCCAATTTTAATAACCTTTAAAATCAGATTTTAGACTTAAAATATCTTAGAAAAATCTGGAGAAATCATCTTTGGATTAATAGCTCCTTAAGGATTCAAAGTTTCAACTCTTTATAAAACAGTCACCAAACTTTCGAAATTTACATTTTGGTCACTAGCCAAAATGTCATACTTCCAAAACCCATTTTTCAAAATTGATTTCACAGTTCACTTAATTATATTAAAAGATGATTTTAGAACATTTTTCCATATTTTTAATGCAACCCGAACTAGGCTTTCCTAATTTCACCTCTTTAGATTCGAACAGCACTTTGACCAAACCGGTCAACGCCCAGAACTTCTAAGCCCAAAACCGGGGCGTTACAAGAAAGAAGATGACACCATTTGGTGTCTTGTTTTTGGTTTTGCCGTTTGTCCCACTATCCCCTTTTGGGTGGTGAAGGTGATGACACATGGTTGTTATTACAACCAAGTATTTACCATTTAATTATTATAATACTTAGTTAATATAATGTAACTAGTGTTTATAATATCTAGTCATAATTTCCTAGCTTTAAATCTTACATTTTAATTCTAGTTTAAAAATTGTTTATACACTTATTTTCTATTATAACCATAAGCTTATATATATATATCTACAACCCTTAGACACATTTGCGACAACATATAATCATGGAACGATAATTTCTATAGCATACAAACATTAAACATATTTGTCATAGCATATAACCATGACACATTTCTTTTTTTAACAATTCTACTATGCTAGAATTTGGGGTATTACAGGTTTAAACTCAAATTGGGCTGCCAGAGTTTCTGGAGCTACTATTCCGGGATGGAGATCATCCAAACTCGGAGTTAAATGATCCTTAATGGCTCGAGGTCGAGCTGCTTCTCTCTGGCCATTTGCCATAGCATCTGCGTTAACAAGTGCTGGTTCCATGACCCTAGCTTCTGCTTGCTCGTGTCTTCTCAAACGAAATAAACGATCAACCTCTGGAACAATGATCTGAATAGGTCCACTTGGTCTTCTTCTTCTGGTCATAAACTAGAAAAATACCTAAAAAGAAAAATAAAACAACCAAAAACAAAACTAGTGAATATTTACAATGTGGAAATAGAAAGCAAAATGAAAATAAAAATTGTGGACAATCAATTGCCAATCCCCGGCAACGGCGCCAAAAACTTGTTGCGCTCGTGCAGTGACTATAAATTATACGTAAATGGTGCAAGTATACACGTCGAACGAGTAATAAAGTGATGAGTGAGTATCGTCTCCACAGGGATTGGAGGTGAACAGTTTCAGTATCCAAATTGCTATAGTAACCAAATTGTAATGTGAGTATGCTGAGGCAGGATGAATAAAGGAAAAATGCTATAGCAAAACAAGCAAACAGAGAAGAGATAATCAAATGACAGATAGGTCCTCTCTCAGATAAGAAGCTCTCTACGGAATGGCTGGCTAGCTCCTGAAGGATAATCCTCTACAACCTCTCAACACTGTTAATGAATCCTAGTTCTCTCACTATGCTCGGCGGGATTTACTTAGGTTGCTCCTAAACTATCTCTAGTAAGAAAGCTGGGAGACTAAAATGCTACAGCAATACCTCTCGGCTTAACTCCAACACTTTACTCTCCTAATCTCTATCCCTCTTAGCCGTTTAAACCTATCACTTATCTCTAAGGCAGGTTGAAGTCCTTCCCCTTGGTGGTTACTCCATTGTTTATGAAGATCTAAGGCTAGTTCTTTCGATCACTCCCCCTAGCTAATGCTAAAGCAATGACCTTCTCTCGAAAGTTGTCACACACTACTCTAACTGCCACTATTGGCTAGGGCTTACTCTCTTAATCACTACCCCCATCTGTACCTAGGGAACGACCATCACTCGAAGGCATCATAAGGAATGGCATGTCTTCTCGAGGCACTAACATCCCTAATATCTTACAACCCTGGGTTGTTCCTAAAGAAAGGCCAACTCTCGAAGGCGCTTAAGGTAGGGCCTATATCTCAAAGCACTGACAACCCTAAGCTCTTACAACTTTAAGGAAATTAAGTATATCATAAACAAAGCAAAGATCAATAGAGAACAGTAAACATCAACATGAGATTAAGAAAATAAAAAGAGTATCATCCAACAAAACCAACGCCATCTAAAATAGTTCATGGTTGGGCAATAATCAAATGTATCATTCTCATACAACCCTCCAGATAAATAAATGTTATAGCAGAAAGGAAAGATAAACTCCCAGTTCGCCAGTGGACTGCCATGACCGCCTTAGGCTCACCGCCTCATAAGAGGATGGCGAGGCCACGCCTTGAGCTCCCCGATGAAGGACACCAAGTCTGACCGACGATTAAGTGCTTATCCCCTCCGGTTTTGCTTTCTCTTTCACACTTTTCTTCTCTCTCTCCCTCTCCTCTCTTTCTTGCCTTGAAGAGATGAAGCCTTTATATAGTGGGGGTGGTCTTCTAGGGTTTTGGTGCCTTGGTATCTCGTTGGGGATCCCAACGAATATCCTCCGACAAGCTCTGTCCACTAGGGGACAAGAGGACGGTCTGCAGATGGAGTGCGGCTGCTACATAAAGTTATCTGACAGTGTCAGGCGTCCTTTCCTGCACTTCACGTGCTTGTACTTTCGTGTGCCAGCTAGCCTTCTTTCTCTCCCTTGCTATAGCATTTTGTTCCTTGTTTCTTCCCTCGCATTATGCTCTATCATCCTGCACACAAACAGCCAAAAACTACCATTCACGGAGCACCAACTCCACACGAGCAATAAATTGAAAAGCACCCATAATATACTAAAAATGCAGCCTGCATGCAATGTAATGCACTTGAAAACAAGCAATTGCTATATCAAAGAGGCATAAATATAGAGGTAATAGCATAGCTATCAGATAGTTTTGCTTAGATGGATTTGGACAATGCCCTATTAGGGATTGATAAGATGTCATCATCTTGCACTCTTGACAAGAAACAAAATAAGGATTAGAAGGCTATTTCTCAAATTAATCGGCATTTATTGGATCAAATTTTACAGGATGTATTGAAGGAAAAGAATATTGTTGCGTTATGGTTGAAGTTAGAGGAATTGTGCATGAAAAGAACCCTAACTGACAATTGACATCTAGAAGCAATGAATTTATTCTCATCGTTTGCATGAAGGTACATCGTTAGAGGATCACTTAACAATTTTTAAAACAAATTGTCTCATATTTGGAGACCAGGGATGTTAAGTAAGGGTTTACAAAAATCCAATATGAGTGATATGATTTGAAAATGTAGATATTGATCCATTTTTTTTATTTTTTGGATACTTCAGATTGGATATCCAAGAAAAAAATCAAATAATCGAATCGAATAAAAATCATCTAGATTATTGTCTCGAATTATCCGAAAATGCAAAAAAAAGTCCCTTGAACCCTTTAGCCCTTTAGTGGGCCAACCCTAGTCTTCCTATCTCTCACCCTCTCTCAATTCCTAAATCTCATCTAGTGTTTTCCTCTCTTCTCTAGTTTTTAAGTCCATCTAAAACTTCCATGCTTACTGTTTTAATGTGGGCCACAGATTTTTTACCAAGTGCTCACGATGATCCTCATGGCCCAGGTGTCACAACTTCACTGCTATTGGGTTGCTTGCTGCTCACAACCTCACGCCGTACTCCTCTAATGACCGGTCCTCCTCTCCCATGACTCTCACACTCGGATCCTCCTATCTCACCTCTCGATCTATGGAGAGCCAGCAACCTCGATTTGAATCACGGGTAAGCTTACCTTAAATCCATGTCTTCACCTTAAAATTTTGAAATGCTATGTTTAATTTTTTTATTGTAATCTAGTGGTGAGATGTAGTTTAGATTATTTTTTGAAAGAGACGGCATCTACTAGTATAGTTGTATTATCGCACATGATAAAGATCACTACCCTCCATTATTTAATAATGTGAATTAGTTTTAATTCGCTCTTGAGTTGACTAAAACACAGATATTTTTTATTATTTTTGTACATTATAAATTACAAATTGAGGCGATGTCATCATCAAGAGCTTCAAGAACCTTGGTTTTTAGGTGTAGGCAGAGAATTTTAATATTTGCACCTTTAGGATGTTGGTTTATCATCAAACATAATAATAAGAATTTTACATGAGAATATATGTGTTGTATCATCCAAGTTGTGTATATCTTTTCTTTGAATATTTATTTAACGGCTCCAAACTTACCTTAAATCCCATGCATATCAATTACATATCCTAGCTTTGTCCCTTCACTAAATTCAAGAATACTTTTAGAGATTTTTTAAAAAAAAAAAAAACTCATTGCCATATCTAAAATTGAGTTTTCAAAACACAAAATTCACAATGTCTTTTGTTTTTAATGTTCAAATTGTATTTGAAGGTCTAATTAATGAAATAAAACAGTAAGACAAGAGAGAGATTCTATGAGGATTAAAGTGAATCAAACCCAACTCAAATATGAGAATTATTGGAAATTTGGCTTTCTAGTATTCCAATTAAATATTATCGACAAATACATATACTAGCCAGTAGCCAACATTATCTAAAGTTGGCTTTGCATTTAAGTCATGCTTGTTTTGGTTCGTAAACAATTAAACATCATACTGCACCGCCATGTTTTGGTTTCTACTCCCTTCATTACTTGCTAGAAATTTGAATTTATAATAACTTACTTGTAGAATATTTTATCATCTTCTATCGAGAATGAAGATGTTAATTCTGCATTCAGTGATTCGATGATGGATGCGCCAAATAAGTAGATAGGCAGGCATGCTCCAACAACAGCAAAGACAAAGGTTGTAAAAATTGATGCTACTTAAGGTAAAGGGAAGAAAAAGTCTAATGGTGGGATCATTTTTCGGATAATGAAGAGGATCCCGCTTTTGTTTTTTTTTGTAAGTATCGTCAAAAAAAATATTTGTTGTAAAACTAAAAATGGCGCAACTCCCTATCAAATCACAATAAAATGTGCCAAAAGTATCCTCCAAATTTGGATAAAAAGTTATTTGATTTTGAAACTAAAACACTAGCAGATAAGAATGTAACTGTTGAAACAGTTAGTGTCCCAAAATTTTGAAGATTTGATCATGATTTTTATAGGAGAAAACTTACTAAAATTTATATTAGAAATAAATTGCCTTTTGTTTATTTAACGTGGAGGTTTAATTGAATTCTACAAGGCTTTAAATCCTTTCTTTAAGCTTCTTTCACGTACTACTGTCACTAGAGATTGTTATACTTTTTCTGAACAAATAAATGACTTAAAAAATTCTTTTAAAAAGTTGCATTCTAGGGTTTTTCTAACCACGTGCACTTGGATATTGGGTCAAATTTTAAGTTATATCTATTTGACTACCTAATTTATGATAATGATTGAAATTTACATAAGAGGATAATTATTTTTTTATCCAATTACTGGTCATTATGGGCAATTTATTGGTAGAGCGGTTGGAAATGCTTGATAAGTTTAAAACATGCATAGACGAGGCTTGTTCATTGGTACTTACCAAATTAAGTGGTTTACAGCTTAGACATCTCCGAAGCAGATGTCACTTAATGTAAATATAAAATCCAAAAGATAAAGGATAACCTCCCCCACCCTTTTTCTATTGTGTGCAATAAAAGAAGATGTTGCCACAATTCTTCGATATTCTAAAAAGAAGTTGACGGGCATAACCCAAAACTTCCGCAATGTCTTTCCAGCAAACCAACAAGTACTTGAGAATATCAAATATTGTTTATAGCCTAATAGGAAGTTGATAAATACTCTAGAAGAGGCTGTTTGACTTACTCTACAAACGAATAGTTGATTGACTAATTGTTGTATAGATAGCATGTTCATTGTTTATGATGGATTATTGAATGGTATAATTGTTATATAAATGCTTGAATACATTTTTCTGATGGATGATTATTTGAATGAGTATTTGGATACGTATATGAACATGTGAAATTATTGGTGATTTATGCCTCTTTGAATGCTCATGTATGCTCCATCATTTCCATTCTCCAACTTCATCCATTCTTTCAAGAGAATTATTCGACGCCTTCGCCCATTCAATGCCTTTGGCATTGTGTTTTTTCTCTAGGGGCATCAAGATGCATGCACTCATGTGTTTGGAGCGACACCTGGTCTGTAAGAGTGCAGATACTTGCGCTAGCAGTGGTTTTCCTCCGCCTATTCAATGCTCCGACATTGTGTTTTCTCCAATGGAATTGAGATGTTCGTACTTGTGTGTCTCGAAAGACACCTGATCTGTAAAGGTAAAGATGCTTATGTATGTCCTGAGAGACATCGACTTTGAAAAGTACAAGTAAACTAAATACCTCTTCCCATTCAATGCTCTACCATTGTATTTTTCTCTAAGTGTGTCGAGATGCCTAAACTTCTATGTCTTGAATGATACATGATCTGCAAAAGTGTGGATGTCTGCTCCGGCAGATGTTGCCTCCGCTAATCAGACACTTAATGCCTTGTTGATCAAATGAATAGAGATGATTGTACAAAATAATATACAATATTGAGATGAACATAGAAAGTTGGCAACCTCTGCCTATTCGATAATTGTGGTATTGTGTTTTTCTCTAAGGACATTGAGATGCAACACTTTTGTGTCTCGAATGACACTTGATATGCAAAAGTGTTGATGTTTGCTCAGGAAGATGTCACCCCTACTAATCTGATGTTAAATGCATTGTCGATCATAACAAATCAAAGATGCTTGTGCGGAGTCACAGATGATATTACTATATCTACTCATGCTAATCCGATGCTAAATGCATTGTTAATTATAAACAAATCAGATACGCATGCACCTATTTTATGCTCGAACATCACCGTTTTACAAGGGTGTAGATGAATATTGCCATTTTTAGAATATTGCTCAACATACCTCCGTTTGACCAATATTGAATGTATTTTTGGCCTAAAACAAAATGGTGATACCTTCATCAATATATGCTTTGATAGCACCGACTATACAAATATACAGAGGGCATTCCTCGAGACATGACCTCTCGATAACATTGAAAGCCTCTACACATCCAATGCTAAGATCGTTGTTTATTAAAAAATGAATATGTCTACATATGTTCATGCTTTGACAACTCCAACTCTATGAGATTATAGATGTTGTTAATGTTCAGATGCCCCGTTTATCCAATGCCACATACATTGTTGATCTACATAAACCAAAGATACTTTGACAACATTAGCAATACAAAAGCATTGGTAATATTGTTTGAAATACCTCCAAATCGTCCAATACTAGATGTACCTTCGATTTATACAAACTAAAGATGACTACACAAATAACATTACTAACATCGCCTTCGTTAATCCGATGCTCAAAAGCATTGTTGATTCAAAAAAGACAGACGCGATTACACCCCTCATACTCTGATAGCATCAACTCTACAAATACAAACATTTCAACTTCTTATGGTTCTTAAAATAAATCAATATATAGTTCCACCGCATATCCAAGAAGTGGTGTAATGCTGACCAAACAGCACCAATATACTAAAAGATGTGTATGTAATGACCTAATTATCGGGTTAGTGAAACGGGTCTCGGGCCCGGGTTGTGGGCCTTTATCTGAGAAGACTAAGTTAAGGGCTTTTAGGTTTGGGCCCATTATTTTGGAGGAGAGGATTTGAATTTTAAATAGGTTTAGTTGGTGGAGAAAGGAGGAGGAAGTTATGACGTGGAGAGAGAAAAAGGAAAAAGGTGAAAAGTGGATAGTGGAAGAGAGAGAAGAGGAAATGAGAGAAAAGTTGATGGAGGAGTTTTAAAACTCCAATCTACCAAGATCCGGACGTCTATTATTGAAACCTCCACTGCCATTGTGTTCATCTCGTCGAGACGAGTTCACTGGTACTAGCAGTGTCGCCATCAGAGCCGTCGTCGAAAAGGGTGAGAGAAAACAAGTTTCAGATTTTCCAGCTGAAAGGGTTAGAGTGCTCAGAACGCAAATTGAGGCCACCATTGTAACACCTTTAACCTGGTTTAGAAGAAAACCAGAATCAAAGATGTCACCGCAAACACATTCCACAAAACATGTAACCAAAGAATAAAAAATTAGTCTTTTTTTAAACAGTTCGAGGCGGGTTAGTAAAATTTTCTCTCTTTCTTTTATAAAACCAGACGGGTTGCTAAACACATAAACATAACCTCAAAATCTTCATACTTGTTTATAGTATATAGTAAGTACACATTAGTTTCAAGAACTAGATATGTCATTGTTTATGACATTAAGCTTAGGATCTTCATACATGTCAAACAATGCATTACTCTTATACTTAAAAAAAATTCATATTAAAATTGTGTAGTAAAACAATCGATTAAAGCATGCTAAATATTTAGCAGGTTTCGGGTGATGATCTTAACTTGGTTGAATAATAATTATTCAAGATTGAGTCACTTATAAAATATTGCCTCGTATACCACTATCCTCATTATTACCAGTTTAAAACTTAACCATACTAGGTTTTGATTTAAAGATGAAATATAGCTTACATTGTTTCAACTTGAATCAAGATATTAAACTAGGATTGACTACAAAGAGGAAGCGAGATACATCAAGACCTTAAACATACAAGATTCACTGGCAAACGAAGCATGTAATATCACATTCAAATAGAGATTTACATGACACTCTAGCACAGTAAGTTCCTAATATCAATTTCATAGGGTCCAAGACAAAATCGGTTCGATCAAACATGAAGAATCCAAAAATCATGACAATGATGTACTTAAGAACCAACCATGTCAAACAATCAAGATCATTCTAACTAGACGTAAACAAGACTACATGGCACATATGAATACGAGACATTCCTTCAATTCCTTAACATAGCCTGATTAACAACATATCAAACAAACTTTAAACACTGAGACATTCAATAAAATATTAGGCAAACCTTACTTTACCATTTAAGCAATTAACACATAACATAACAAGCATTTTAGACACCTATTTTTAACCTTGTTCTAACTACATTGGTACTCTACCCAAACTTGTATGATTTTGGCACTTTCATTAGCAAAACTAACCAACCAAACCAAAAAGAAAATTGCAAGTCCATTTACACATTTTACAAATCAATCGAATGCTCACAAGCATTACATCCGAAACTTAGTCAAATAACTAAATGTAATACAACATGATGCCACCCTACTAGGAGTTTTAAGAAAAAGGTTCTACTCATAAGCTTTAGAATGTGACTTGCAACGTTTGTATCTGATCAAATTACAAGGGCACATTGTTGGCTCGGCAGAGGGATGTGATTAAGTAGGGGAAGAAGAGCGGGCCCTTATCTTTTAATGCACACTCGTGGATGCCATCGAGGATGTATTTACCCACATTGATCTGTCGCTCATTAATGATGGAGTGCACGAGGGCAAGCCTTTGTCGGTCCACTGTTGTGTTGTGAGACGCTGGCATGAGACGTTTTTTCACAAAGTGGTTCCACAGTTAGGCAGCAGGTGTGAGTTGGGTTCTTCGCATCGTCCATCTACGTTTTGGATCTTCATTCCAGTTGGTGCCCTCTTCAGTCACGTATGCCATGATGTCGTCATAGTCTGTCGGCGACAGATTGCTAATGAACCTGCTGTGTGCATCCTCCTTCCTGCCCACATATATCCCATATAAAGAATTGATGTAGGCTGGTTCGAGAGTGATTTCCTTACCCCTAATAGTGACTGTCGTGGCATCCTTGGATGTGATGGCAGCATAAAATTCGCGGACAAGTGTAATATTCATCTCCTCGGGTTGTTCCACGAACATCTACCACTTTAATGCAATAATCCATTTGGCAATTAACCCTTCAAGCCCTAGATCTCTTGTCTTCTTTATGTAGGTGAATCCTCTTTCCTCCCACATCTCCCTTTTCTGAAAAGATTCATAATATCTTTTCTCTGATTCTGCCGAGGTGAACCTTTTATGAATTCTGATGTGTCTAAGAGTGGAGACTGCCACGGAAGATATGGAGGTAGCACTTCTTCTGGTCGATCTCGTCGTCATTGTAAGGATACTGTAGAAATGAAAGAAAATAGTTGAAAAGCTAAAATGCTCGGAAACAAAGTAAAGAGAAGAGAATGAGGTGAAAAATGAAATGGAGGTGGTGGTTTATATAGAACAGGGTTCTTCCCGTTGAAGCCGTAACGGGTGGCGTGAAAAATGGAGCCAGCTGTCACGTGGTTTCCTAACGCATCTATTACACATTTTTGTGTCTACTGCGCGTCTATTGTGTGTCTGTCACGACAGCTTGGTGACAGGTTGTATTTGCGCGTCTGCTGTGACAACTGGTGACCGGCTATCACGACAGCCTTGTTACCATTGGGCTTCTTGGGTTGTTCTGAATGAGTTGGGCTAGTTCATTCCTTCTCTTTTCTCTGCTTCCTTTTTATTTACCTGAAAACTAAAATAAACAAATCTTAAATTCTTATTTCCTAAATCAATAAAAATAAAATAAAATAAAACTAAGTTAAATTAGGGATGCCTTGAGGAGCATCTCCTAAAGTAACTACTTCCTGCTCTCGTGGGGCTTCATTCCCCTGATAGAGCTTTAGCCTTTGTCCATTTACTTTGAATTGGTGCCCGTCCTTGATTGATCTTATTGTGACGGCACCATGAGAAAAAACCTGGACTACTTGGAAGGGTCCATACCACCTAGACTTTATCTTTCTTGGGAAGAGCTTCAACCTAGAGTTGAACAACAACACCTTCTGCCCTGGTGTGAACTGTCGTGGCAGCAGTTTTTTGTCATGCCACTTCTTTGTTTTGTCTTTATAAATTCTGGCGTTGTCATAGGCCATCGCTCGGGTTTCTTCAATTTCATTTAAGTCTAATAGCCTTTTCTGCCCTGCTTTTTCCCAGTCCATGTTAACTGTCTTGATAGCTCAATATGCTTTATGTTCTATCTCGACAGGTAGGTGGCAAGTTTTTCCGTAGATGAGGCGGTAGGGTGACATTCCCAATGGTGTTTTAAATGCAGTTGTATAGGCCCAAAATGCATCATTTAAGTGAAGATACCAGTTCTTCCTAGTTGGTTTTACCATCTTTTCCAGGATGTTCTTCACTTCTCTATTTGAGATCTCATCCTGCCCATTGGTTTGATGGTGATATGTTTTTTGTGATCATGTTCTTAACTCCATACTTCTTCAACGCACTAGCAATTACCCTGTTGTCAAAATCCCTACCCTCATCACTAATTATCGCCCTTGGGATGCCAAACCTGGTGAAGATATGTTTGTGGAGAAATCTTTGCACAGTCTTGGCATCATTCTTTTGTGTGGCAATAGCTTCTACCCACTTGGATACATAGTCTACTGCCAACAGTATGTACAGATTCCCACAAGATGCTGGGAATGGTCCCATGAAGTCAATTCCCCAAACATCAAAAATTTCGACTTCAAGAATGTTCTACAGGGGCATCTCATGCCTTCTAGATATGTTTCCAGTCCTTTGACACTTATCACAACACTTGTAAAAGGCTTGTGCATCTTTGAATAGTGTAGGCCAAAAGAAACCAAATTACAGAACTTTGGCAGCAATTTTGTTTCCTCCAAAGTGTCCTCCATAAGGAGCAACATGGCAGTGGTAGAGCACTTCTTCCTGTTCTTCCTGTGGTATGCATCTCCTGATGATCTGATCTGCACAGTGCTTAAATAGAGAGGTTCGTCCCAATAATAATGTTGTGCATCATTTTGGAACCTCTTCTTTGATTGGTAGTTAAGTTCAGGAGGTAATAAACCACTAACAAGGTAATTTACTATGTCATCATACTAAGGGATTTCAAAAAGTTTACCTGTCACCATGGCTGTCGCGGTAGTGCTGGTGGTAGTGAATAACTGTTTGTCTAGAAAAGTCTCTTATATGTGAACTTTGTTTTTATCTTGATCCTTTCCCATCTTCAGTCTTGACAAGTGATCAGCTACTTGGTTTTCTGTTCCCTTTTTGTCCTTGATGTCTATATCAAATTCTTACAATAGCAGAATCCAACGTATCAACCGTAGTTTTGCATCCTTCTTGGTGAACAGATATTTTAATACTGAATGATCCGTTTGAACCACCACTTTTGTTCGAAGTATATATGGTCTGAACTTGTCAAAGGCGAACACCACCGCTAGCAACTCTTTCTCTGTTGTGGTGTAGTTTATCTGGCATCATTTAAGGTCTTGATGGCATAATATATAACGTGGAAGAGTTTCTCCTTCCATTGCCCTAGTGTTGCCCCGACAGCATAGTCATTGGCATCACACATTATCTCAAACAGTAAACTCCAGTCTGGTGGTTGTACTATTGGGGATGTTACCAGCTTCTCTTTCAGTGTCTTGAATGTTTCAGTACATTCAATATTGAAGTCAAAGGCCCTATTCTATTCCAATAAGAGACATAGGGGTTTAGTGATTTTAGAAAAATTAGCAATAAGTCTACGATAAAACCCCGCGTGTCCCAAGAAACTTTGAATGCCCTTGATTGTGGTTGGTGGCGGTAGTTTTTCGATAACTTCGATTTTGCTCTATCCACTTCTATGCCGCTGCAGGAGACCTTGTGTCCCAGCACTATGCCCTCATCTACCATAAAATGGCATTTTTCCCAGTTCAGTACAAGGTTTGCCTCTTCACATCTTTCAAGCACCTTCTTCAAATTGCCTAGGCAATCGTTGAAACTGTTTCCAAAGACAGAAAAGTCATCCATAAAGATCTCCAGGAAATCTTCCACCATATCAGAGAATATTGCCATCATACACCGCTAAAAAGTTGTTGGTGCATTACATAATCCAAATGGCATTCTTCGAAAGGCGTACGTTCCGTATGGGCATGTGAAGGTTGTCTTCTCCTGGTCCTCTGGTGCAATTGCAATTTGATTGTAAAATGAGTAACCATCAAGGAAATAATAATAAGGCTTTCTCGCTAATCTATCTAACATTTGATCAATAAAGGGTAAGGGGAAGTGGTCCTTCCGGGTAGCTTTATTGAGCTTCCGGTAGTCCATACAAACCCTCCAACCGGTCACAGTCCTGGTTGGGATTAGCTCGTTGTCCTTGTTGTTTACCACAGTTATGCCTCACTTTTTGGGTACGCATTGCACTGGGCTCACCCACTTGCTATCCGAGATGGCGTAGATAATTCCAGCGTCAAGCCATTTGATAATTTCTTTTCGTACCACCTCTCGCATAGCTCCGTTTAATCTGCTCTGGGCATCAATCGTTGGCTTATGGTCATCCTCCAAGAGGATCTTATGCATACAAATTGTCGGGTTGATGCCTTGGATATTGGCAATGGTCCATTCAATCGCCTTTTTATGCTATTGTAGCATCTTGATCAGTTGTTGTTCCTGCATCAACTTAGAAGATATGATTACGGGTAACGTATCATTAAGACCAAGGAAAACATATTTAAGTTGCCCTGGCAGGGGTTTAAGATCTAAGGCAGGTGGCTGATGTTGGGTCACGTCGGCACGCCCCGTGGCGCAGCGGAAAAATTAATCCGACGTAATCCAGTCAGGATCCATGTACAAGAACAAATCCGGGGTGAAAAGATGAAGAGTTACCTTTTAGAACTCTGGAAACTGGAAAACCGACGGTATGTCGGAATAACCACGTCAAGTAAAATCGGAATCGTCACAGGTTCGCAACGACCTCTACGAAGTCCACCCGAACAAAACGAACAAAGTTTCTGCCTCCCTAACACTTAGGGATAAATTTTGACAGGTTTCAACACCTTCTAGGGAGAAGTCGAAATCCCTCCAGGGATTCCTAAGGGAGTCTGAAATCGACCAGGAGTTCAACCGGGACTTGCAATCGAGCAAGGGAACCTTCATGGATTTGCCAGGGGCAAGTAGAACACCAGAAAAACATCGAACAGCTTCTCAGAGAGCTCTCTGGGATATGTCGAATTCAATGGGGAATCCCTAGGGGTGTTGTCCAAATCTTCAAGAGGAGGAAGAGGGATGATTTGGTTGCTAGCCCTTGTCCCTTTAAATAGTATTCAGAGACTTAATTCTAGTTAAATTCCTTAAATCCAAGTTCAACCAAAATTCATAGAATCTAATTCTACTTGAAATTGGTTTATATTAAATATACATTATATTTAATAATATTAAATGAAATATATATATTTAATTATGTAGAATCTTATTCTACATAAAACATGGATTTAAATACACATTATATTTAATCCAAATATATACATTTTTATTATATAGAATCTAATTCTATCTTTACTTGGATTTAAATATATTTAAATATATGTTTTTTAATTATGTGGAATCTAATTCTACATAAACTTGGAATTAAATATACATTATATAAATTCCAAATATATATTTAAATTTCTAGAATCTTATTCTATAATATTTAAGCCTCTAAATATTTTCCATACTCTAAATAATATTTGATAAATACAATATTTATCTAATATTATTCTCATTTAAGGGAGTTGCCGATTTCCCTTATCCCATAGGGGATTTTCGGCAACCTCCCTAAAATAGGGAGTATGGTTTCCAATTTTTCTCCGTTTCATTCGAAGGGTGTGACCCTTGTAGGTTCATGCAACGTTAGCAGCAAAATTAGAACTGTTCTAATTTTACAAACAATGAGTTGCATCTAGCAATACATCATTGCTACCTAAGTTGCATGAAGTCATGGTTTGACTTTCCTAATTCTTGAATAAACTTCCTTTATGTATTTCATCCTTTTGTCCTTTATATCTTAGATGAACACAAGTCATGAGTTAGTCACACTTGCGTTGTCCATCTAGCGTTTCTTGATGTCTTGAGTAGATTATGATAAACGAATCTCTATGATATCTCATATCATAATATTCGAGCATGGTCATGCATTTTCTAATCTCACTCAATCAAGTGGCCGAAGATATTTCTCTCATTATGTCGGAAGGACAAATCCTTTCTTGATCAACCATATTTCACTACATAGGTCATCACGTATCCAATCATCAGTCTTTATAATGTAGTCAGTTACGACACACGTTTGACTATGTCAAAATACGTAAATCTTTATGTTGAAATCATGTTGATCTCAAGTCTGAGGATTATACATATGTTTATCATGAGCAATGTTGTGACTGTCACATAATTACCCAAGAAACATGCTCATAGCGGGTCAATCCAGTATGTTGTTCTCTAACAAATACTTATGTGTTGATTTTGACATCTCTATGTCAATGACAACGCTTGTCATCAACCACATATTAGTCTTTACATATTATCATTGTCCATACCCGTAATAATATTCGACTAAGGATCCTATTTAACAATAATCGTATTATTGTATGGACATTATTATCCAATGGTTAGTTTGATGCACAGAAACATACCAAATGATAATAATAGCAATGCCATTACTTGATAAATATAGTAAAATAGTATGTTTATTCAATCATCATATGATTGGTCTTTGGGCATACTCCAACAATCTCCCACTAGCACTAAGACCAATCATTCTCGTATCTAATACGACATGGCTTAGTGTAACTGACATGCTTATGTTGTGTCAAAAGCTTTGTCAGGGAGTTGACAAAGTTATCAACTTTGTGCGTATGTTGCATACTTTCACATCTCCAAGATGTAAGTACTTTAGAATATGTTTGGATTTATTGATGAGATCTGGGTTTTATTTGTTTACGCAAAGGTTCCATCATAACAGAGTTATGTAGCATCTAATATGCTGGGAACAACCCTTAGTTCAGAAGTGAACCCTTTAGATCCAAACATCCTTCTTTATTGCTATGTCGACTGTAATACATTCAGCCTATGTTGTAGAGTTAGATATTGTCTCATGTTGCTAACTCTCAGTATCTTTTATTAATGCAAAACGGATTGCGGTCTTTAGTTCCTTTTGATGAGTATGTTATCTACATACAATACTTAGGAAAGTAACAATGCTCCCACTAGCTCTTTTGAAAACAAGACTCCCCTTTCTTTCTAGATAAACCAAACCTTTTGATTGTATCTTCTGAAACAAATATCCCAACTTCGAGAAGCTTGCCTTAGTCTACGGATAGACCTTTGTAGCTTACATACCTTCCAAGTGTTTACTGGAGTGACAAAACCTTCTGGATGTGTCATGTACACATTTGTTTCAAGTTTTCCCTTAGGAAAGTGGTTTTAACATTCCTTTATTTGATTCTATAATCATCGTATGTAACTACTTGCAAGTGAGATTAAGATGGATTAAACATAGCTACAAGGAAGATGCTTTATCATAGTCTATACTGTGAAGTTTGTCGAAAAATTTTAGCGACGAATCATCCTTTGTATGTTTTATCATCCATGTTGGTTTTTCCTTTTTGAAAAACCCATCCATACCTCTTAGGTTTTACCCTTTTAGGTAACCAAAGTCTATACTTGGTTTTAGACATGGATTCCATCTCATATCTCATGGCTCTTAGCCATTTCTCGAATTTTGGGCTCACCATTGCTTTCTAATAAGACCTAGTCTTTATCTTGATCCGAAAAGAATAGTGTTTCCATGTACGGATAGTGAGAAATTCATATTTCTCAAGTATATGGTATTCTCTTAAGGATCGACACAATGGTTGTGTTTTGTTCCAATGTTCCTTGATCATTTGTGGAACATTCTCAATTTTTGGTTCATAAATTTGTTGTCTAAAATTTCTTCACATTCCAAATTCCATTTTTTCCTTTTGTGAGAGGTAATCTCTTTCGAGAGAAACTCTCGTTTGAGCAACAAACATTTTGTTCTCGTTGAAAAATGAAATCCCTTAGTGATAAGTATTCTCTTTCGAGATAAACTATCGTTTGAGAAACAAACGCTTTGTTCTCGTTAGGATAAACAAAAAATGGAGTTTTTAAGGTTCGAACTTTGTAAACATTTTAACATGTAAGTAACCTTAAAACTTCAAAGGTATTCTAGAACAATTCTTAGTCCATATCTTATATGACGTTTCGAAAAAAAACACGATTAAGTATGAGAGTTGTTTTTCTAGTGTGTAAAGAAGTCGAAAATGACTTGTTCTGAATCAAAACATGTCTAACATATTTGATTCTCTTTCAAAGACTTTTCGTTCCACTTGTGGGATATAATTATGGGACAAACCCATATTCTTTGAAAGTTCATCAAACTTTAAATATTCTTGAATTTGATCTCATCAAATTACCTTAATACTTTTTACGAGTTTGAGATTAGTCATTTGTTTTATTTATCTTATAAATATTATTGATTTGATTAGTTTAAAGATCATTGATTTGTTGTGCCATAAGAGATTAAAAGAATAACATTTATTTAAATAATCTCAAAATTAAAATATCTTGTCCTTACAAGATAACTAAAACTTAGGCACAAAATAATAATCTTAAAAACTAAAACAAATCTTTTTAAGAAAAAACACATGTCCTAATGGATGATGTAGCAACTCTTGCTTTATTTCCATTCGCAGGTCCATGTCTATTCTGATGCCTTCTCTTTAGAAGCCTCTGAGGTTGATGCCTCACTCGTTTTTGCTTTCTTGACTTCTTGTAGGTGTGTGGGGCAGTTTCTCTTCCAATGTCCGGTCTTGTCGCAATGGAAACATTTTCCATCCTTTTTTATTCCCTTCTTAGGTTTCAATGTCTCCTTTCCATCGGTTTTGGTCTTACCATATCCTTTAGACTTTGCTACCGATTTACCTTTCTTCTTGCCCTTGCGGACCATCAGAACAGGTTTAGGTCCTACCTTCTTCAGGTAGATTTCAGCAGTTCTCAACATGCTGAGCAACCGTGGCAGCGTCTTGTTAATTTCATTATATTCAAATTAAGGACGAACTGATTGAAACTATCCGGCAACGATTGCAGGATGACATCAATAGCTAATTCGTCTTTTAGCAGAAATCCGAGCTTCTCCAACGTTTGGATGTAGCCCATCATTTTGATGATGTGAGCTCCTACGGGAGATCCCTCACTCATCTTGCATTGAAACAGAGCTTTAGAGGTCTCGTACCTCTCTTGACGAGCTTGCCCTTCATAAATCTCCCTGAGATTTTGAATCATATCATAAGCTATCATGTCCTCATGTTGCTTCTGAAGCTCAGGGGTCATGGAAGCAAGCATAAGAAAACCGACATCCAGCATATCGTCCATGTGTTTCTTAAACTTATCTTTGTCAGCTCTAGAAGCAGTGACAACCGGTTCATCAGTAACAGATTCTTCAATGACATATTCCTTCTTTTCCTGTTTGAGAACAATTCTCAAACTGCAGAACCAGTCAAGGAAGTTTATGCCATTGAGCTTATCCTTCTCAAGGATAGATCGCAGAGATAGAGTATTATTTGCCATTAATTCTACAACAAAGAAAATATGCTACATAAGTTTTACTAAAATTTAAAATTTATAGATAGGTCTTTACTCTAAATTTACTCCCACTATTTTCTTCAAAATTAAAAACCCTCTAGTTTTAATTTCGAAAAAACATTTCAATAGTTTTTCTAGTGAGTGAGGATCCGTATTTCACCATTCCTAAATCAGCTTTGGCCAGTCTTTTAGGAAATGGTTATTTAGGTAAGTAACACCTTACTAATTACATCTCATGTAATTCCTCATCTTTTGGCGAACAACTCTTGTTCTTTAAATCATCTTATGATTATCCAAAACTTTTAACCACTAGGTTTTCTAATCCTATTAGAACAACCTAGCTAAGTCAATACCAATATCTCAACCGGCGAATATCACTAGCTTATTCTTCGCGTTTAACTAAGATAGATAATGTGACATTGCTTTTGCAAAGCTCGCATTATATCGATCGAAGCTTTAACGAGGGTAAATATTGGAAGATTAAAGCAGACTTAGAATTATAGTGAGGGATTTACTTAATTATCTCATCATTTTAACATTGATCATATCAATAGAACTATGTTTAATCATGCTTATAAAACATCCATTGCATCGCATACAAGGTAAATATAAACGGTAAATAAATATGCAATGATTATAGCCCTTCTTAACCTAAGGCGACCCGTCCCAAGCCAATGGGAGGACCATTCTACTGAAGATAGAATCTGCTTCTGAAACGCCCGGTCCACTAGCGAAGGCCCACCACGCTGCTACCTTGGTTCTTGCTTTATCTCCATAAGTATTTACAATTTTCAGAAACTCGCGTTACATGCGAGGGAGTGAGATGAGAAGAGAAGTACAATAGAAGATAGAGAAAGGCAGGACACGCAGGCCGTATTTATAAAAACCAAAACTATTAAGGCTATGGGCTATAACCATGCAAAACAAACATCATGCAATCTAACATGCATTTCAAATATCGTGCGAACAAAGTAACGACGTGTTTACGGAGTTTTAAACTGATTATCCCTATGTTGCGGTTAATGGGCCAAAGAAGGATCACGAGGTTTCATAAACCATTTGCGTTAACGAACAAATGCACCAGGTAGGTCAACATGAAAGTGAGGTGGCGCACTAGGCACACTTAAGTACCAGGTCTTTGATGATGCCAATCCTAGACATGCATTTTTCATAACGTCTAACCATAACTCTTATGGATTCACCGTGAAAGATAGTTTGATAACTTTTATCAAATTAGAAGCCCTTTCATAGATTTCATAAATCTATGAAACTACAAACAACTACTTGTTCTCTAGACTAACTATTAGTCTTAACATGTTAACATTTAACATTGAAGCAACCTAACATAGTTATGATTAACTCTTAATCATTCAGTGATAATCGAAATAACTCTTTATTAGGTGTGATACGATAAACGATAAATATCTAAATCGAATCAAACAACATGCATCTCATACATAAACATCACACAAGAATTTAAGTCTGAATTCGTATGATACAAGTGGCTCTGATACCACTGTTGGGTCACGTCGGCACGCCCCGTGGAGCAGCAGAAAAATTAATCCGACGTAATCCAGCCAGGATCCATGTACAGGAACGAATCCGGGGTGAAAAGATGAAGAGTTACCTTTTAGAACTTTGGAAACTGGAAAACCGACGGTATGTCGGAATAACCACGTCAAGTAAAATCGAAATCGTCACAGGTTCTCAACGACCTCTACGGAGTCCACCCGAAAAAAGTTTCCGCCTCCCTAACACTTAGGGATAAATTTCGATAGGTTTGAACACCTTCTAGGGAGAAGTCGAAATCCCTCCAGGGATTCCTGAGGGAGTCTGAAATCGACCATGAGTTCAACCGGCACTTGCAATCGAGCAAGGGAACCTTCAGAGATTTGCCAGGGGCAAGTAGAACACCAGAAAAATATCGAACAGCTTCTCAGAGAGCTTTCTAGGATATGTCGAATTCTAGTGGGGAATCCCTATGGGTGTTGTCGAAATCTTCAAAAGGAGGAAGAGGGATGATTTGGTTGCTAGCCCTTGTCCCTTTAAATAGTATTCAGAGACTTAATTCTAGTTGAATTCCTTAAATCCAAGTTCAACCAAAATTCATAGAATTTAATTCTACTTGAAATTGGTTTATATTAAATATACATTATATTTAATAATATTAAATGAAATGTATATATTTAATTATGTAGAATGTTATTCTACATAAAACATGGATTTAAATATACATTATATTTAATCCAAATATATATATTTTATTATATAGAATCTCATTCTATCTTTACTTGGATTTAAATATATTTAAATATATGTTTTTTAATTATGTGGAATCTAATTCTACATAAACTTGGAATTAAATATACATTATATAAATTCCAAATATATATTTAAATTTCTAGAATCTTATTCTATAATATTTAAGTCTCTAAATATTTTCCATACTCTAAATAATATTTGATAAATACAATATTTATCCAATATGATTCCCATTTAAGGGAGTTGTCAATTTCCCTTATCCCATAGGGGATTTTCGGCAACCTCCCTAAAATAAGGAGTACGATTTCCAATTTTTGTTCGTTTCATTCGAAGGGTGTGACCCTTGTAGGTTCATGCAACGTTAGCAGCAAAATTAGAACTGTTCTAATTTTACAAACAATGAGTGGCATCTAGCAATACATCATTGCTACCTAAGTTGCATGAAGTCATGGTTTGACTTTCCTAATTCCTGAATAAACTTCCTTTGTGTACTTCATCCTTTTGTCCTTTATATCTTAGATGAACACAAGTCATGGATTAGTCACACTTGCGTTGTCCATCTAGTGTTTCTTGATGTCTTGAGTAGATTATGATAAACGAATCTCTATGATATCTCATGTCATAATATTCGAGCATGGTCATGCATTTTCTAGTCTCACACAATCAAGTGGCCGAAGATATTTCTCCCATTATGTAGGAGGGACAAATCCTTTCTTGATCAACCATATTTCACTACATAGGTCATCACGTATCCAATCATCAGTCTTTATAATGTAGTCAGTTACGAGACACGTTTGACTATGTCAAAATACGTATATCTTTATGTTGAAATCATGTTGATCTCAAGTTTGAGGATTATACATATGTTTATCATGAGCAATGTTGTGACTGTCACATAATTACCCAAGAAACATGCTCATAGCGGGTCAATCCAGTATGTTGTTCTCTAACAAATACTTATGTGTTGATTTTGATATCTCTATGTCAATGACAACGCTTGTCATCAACCACATATTAGTCTTTATATATTATCATTGTCCATACCCGTAATAATATTCAACTAAGGATCCTATTTAACAATAATCGTATTATTGTATGGACATTATTATCCAATTGTTAGTTTGATGCACATAAACATACCAAATGATAATAACGGCAACGCCATTACTTGATAAATCTAGTAAAATAGTATCTCTATTCAATCATCATATGATTGGTCTTTGGGCATACTCCAACAGCTGATCTATGGTAGTCGTTTGAATCACATGTTCGTTAGAGGTATAGTTCAAAGGTTCAAAGAATTTACCTGGTCGCGTGCCTATCCAATTTACCTCCTCAGGATCTTCAGTATCACATGTATTATTGTCTATGGAGTTGCTGTTATCAACGCTGTCGTGGCAGTCTTCTAGGTGATTGTGGTGACCGTGATCAAATTGTCTGTCGTGACAGCTTGTTCTGATGCAGGGTTGGTCTACAATTACTTCTGATATTGCCTTACATTCTTCCTCTACATCAGCTTGTTTCATGGCTTGGAGAACATTGAGCTTTATCTGCTGATCATTGACTCTCATAGTCAGTTCTCATTTCTCTACATCGATTATTGTTCTACATGTGGCTAGGAAGGGTCGCCCTAGGATGATCGATGCATTCTCATCTACTTCACAGTCTAAAACAAGAAAGTCAGTAGGGAATATAAATTTATCCACTCTTACCAAAATATCTTCAATCTTTCCTTCCGGTTGTACGTAAGAGCGGTCTTCCAGTTGCAGCATGAATGTTGTGGGTCTTTCTTGTCCAATACCTAGCTTCTGAAAAACATATTTGGGCATTAGATTAATACTAGCACCAAGATCACAAAGTGCCTTACCCACAAACTTATCACCAATTATGCATGGTATGATGAAACTCCTAGGATCCTTCTTCTTTTGGGGTGGACGCTTATGTGGGATTGCCATGCATCCTTCCTTCATCATTACAGTTTCAAACTCCCCTAGTCTGGATTTCCTGGACATTGTATCTTTCAGGGATTTTGCATAACCAGGCATCTGCTTAATGGCCTCCAACAACGGAATGTTGATGTGTACTTGCTTAAAAACATCGTAGATCTTTTTAAGCTGGTACTCATGTTTCTGTTTTTTTAACCGTTGTGGAAAAGGGGGTGAAGGACGACAGTCTTCGAGTCGTCCTTCACATGGGAATCGGATCTGAGGAGGCTCACAATCTTCAGCTTTTTTTGTTGCCTCCTCTACTTCTTCTGTTGTCGTGGAAGGGGTGACGGCGGTAGGTTGCTTCCTTTCTGTCGGGGCAGTGTTCTCGGCAGGTGTCTGTAGGGTCGATTCCTTACTAGATATTTCTTTAATTATCGACCCTTGTAGTTGTTTCCCCCTTCTCGTTGTAATGGCTTTACACTGCTCGTGTGTGGGTTTTCTAGTGACCTCAGTATCACTAGGCAATCCTCCATTCTGTCTTGTGTTGATGAACTGTGAAACCTGACCCATCTGTGTCTCTAGAGATTTTAAGGTAGCTTCATGGTTTGTCATTCTCATCTCTGTATTATCCATGAAGGTTTCAGTTTTCTTGACAAAATGATCCATGTTGGCCATATATGCTCTAGTTTGAGACATGAAGGTTGCTAGGGCCTGTTCCAGTATGCTTGTAGTGGCTGCCGGCTGCTGTTGTGGCTGTTGATGTGGTTGTTGTCGTGACAGAATTCTGGGACCTCCTTGGTTCTGGTTATTCTGGACTAGAGGATTCAATGCATTGTTTGGGTTACTCCATGAAAATTTGGGGACCTCCTTGGTTCTGGTTGCTGTTGTGGTTGTTGCTGTGGTTGCAGCGGAAAGAATCCAAGGCTGTATTTTCTGCTGAGGAGTTGTGTGAAAATTGTAGTGGGAACAACAGTACAGAGGAGTAATTTCCAACATACATTCCCTCTTCCAATTGTATGGGATACTCCTCTGTACTGTTGTTCCCACTACAATTTTCACACATCTCCTCAGCAGAAAATACAGCCTTGGATTCTTTCCGCTGCAGGTTTTCCACTACCTTGGTTATGTATGCTAATTGAGTTTTATCGAGTTGTCAGATTCGTATTCCTTGACAGATGCTCCTCGTCTTCCTCCTCTTCGAGCTGTGGGGAACTATTCATCGTTCTTTGCTAACTTTTTCAACACCAGCATTGCATCTTCTGGTTCCTTGTCTAGTAACAAACCGTTCGCTGGTGAATTTATCCTCATCCGAGTGTGTGCATTGGCAGCATTATAGAATTTGACGACCTGATTCTATACAGGGAATCCATGCATCGGGCAGTTTCGTAAGAGAGTTGTAAAGCGGTCCCACGCCTCATGCATTGGTTCGTCATCTTCCTGTTGAAAAGTAGCAATCTCGTTACGCAATCTTTCAGTTAAAAGAGAAGGATTAAAACGAGAAAGAAATTCACGACAGAGATTCGCCCAAGTTCTTATTGAACCCAGCGTTAACTTTTTCCACCAGGTTTTCGCTCTATCTCTCAATGAATAAGGAAATAGTTAGAGTCTCAGTACTTCCGGGCTTATTCATGGTTGTCTAAATGATCCACAGATCTCTTTGAAGGTTTTCAGATGTTCACTTGAATCCTCTATAGCAGAACTACCAAATTGTTCAGCTGAATTTACCATACTGAACATCACAGGTTTAAGTTCAAAGTGTTCGGCTTCCACATCTGGCAGTGTAGTTTGCAGTTCAACATGATCGTTGTCCATGTAATCTCGGCAAGTTTGTTGAGCTGCTGGGGCAGCAGGAGCTGGCTGATCGTTTTGGACATCAATATGAGGATCAACATCAACCCTGGGGTTGTTGTTGTTGTTGTTATCTGCCCCATTGTGTTGTCTTTCGTTCACCATTGCTTCAAGTCTTTCCTCAAGATAGTTGTTTCTTTCTATCAAGAGTCGGGCTTGGTTCCTGAGATGGTATGTCCGATCGATTTCTGGATCTAGTTCGTATTCAGGTTCTTTACCACGTCTCGATCTGCGCATAAGAAATAGGAGAACCTTGTGAAAAGCACAGGGAAATAAAGCAACTAAAATAGAAAAGAAATAAAAACAAAAATAAAAAGGTGCAGTAATTAAAGGTAAAGGTATGTTACCAGTCCCCGGCAACGGCGCCAAAAACTTGTGGCGTCCCCGGCAGCGGCGCCAAATACTTGTTACGTGTAAAAGAGTCTATTGCAATTGGGTTCAAGTATACATGTCGCAAGTAATAAAGTGATACGAAGTATCGGATATTGTCTCCATAGGGACTGGAAATACTTCTATCCTTAAATCTCTGCACAAGAAAAGAAATAATATTAATAAGATGATTTTGGAAGACTTGAAGATAAGCTAAAGTAAATGAGGAATTCAGATTGAGAGAATATGCTGGTATTGAGTTGCTCAGTAGTGCAGGTATTGCACTATTCAAAGGAACTTCTGTTTCTCATGTCGTTGTGCCTGTCGCGGCAGCAGTCTGTTGTTGTCACAACAGCGGCCAACAACTTTGTACTTCAAGTTTGGCAAGAATCCTTGTTGTGACTTGTCCTATCCCTAGGCCCAAGTTCTGTCGATGGTTTAACCATAAACTGGAAAACTCGTATTTACTCCTTTTGTATACTTAACTCTCCTGATATTAAGTAAATGAATAACCTCACAATGCTCTCCCGAAACTCTTATGAGATGTTGAAACCAGAGTAAATAAACTTGAAGCTTTTATTAATTGAACAGAAAAAATCTTAAGAAACAGTACAACCCTTACAACTACCTTACAAGATCAACCCTTAGCCCTAGAAGAAGTTTAAAACATAATGGAGAGAGAAAACGACTAGGGTTTTTGGGGAAGACGGCTAGGAGCTAGATATCATTTGCCTTGTCGAATTACAATCATATATATATATATATAGGCCTTGGACTTGAGTTTTCTTAATGGCCAAGAATACTAGTTTGAATTAAAGTACAACTCTATTAAAGACTAAATCTTTGAGTAGATGTCTTTTAATTCGCCATATCTTCTTGCTTTGACTTTTTCCTCAAACTTTGAGCAAGGCCTTCCTTGTGCTTCTAGGCTTCGACAGTTATGCGAGTGGTCCACAAAAATCAGGCTTTAAATGCTCTATCAGTCGAACTCCACTTTGCATTTTCCATCACCATAGTCTTTACCGTCGCCTCTTCTGCCACGACAGATGTCACGACAGTGTTATAATGGACATTCTCCTTCAATCCTTCACTCCATATCTGCTGTTATCTTCTGTTCCTCTGCTGCCCTAGATGCTGTCACGACAGGTACCTGCAATAATAGACCAAAATCAGTAGTATCTGTGTAATATTGTCCATTTGTGATGTTTATGCAAAATCTATCCTAAAATGCAAAAAAACATGCTTGAGTGCATCAATAATATGGGTAAAAGAGGGTTAAAATATAGAACATTTATGCACTCAACATATTCCTCTACACAAAACAACATAATATCATGCACTTCCAAAATAGTTTACTGTATATACATAGCACTTCCAAAATACCATGCACTTTTTTCCTTGGGTTCCCTTTACACAAAACAACATAATATATAACACAACAAAGATTACTTACTACTTAAAATCACAATTCCATAGCCAAACGAGTTCAAACACAAGTCTAAATACAAATCTAAACACAAAATGAGTCCAAGACTTCAAGTTCAACCCCAAGACAATTAAAGTCACAAGTTCGTAGCAAAGTTAAACTACAATAATCAACATCAACAACCACACAAAAAATTCCATTATCATTAGACATCGGCTTTAATTTCTTCCATCTTTATTAATCACAAAATTCCTACAAATAAATTTTTTGAATCAATGTATTGAAATAATAACATAATCAAAGTAATAAATATGAGTTATTCATTATCGTTATTCGATATCGCTTGATACCTCAATTTCAGCACCTTCATGGAATAAGTTTGATCCCTCATTTTCATCATCTAAAATGATGACAATGAAATCTAATAAGAAAATAATAGCTAACAACAATATAATAAAAATATTTTTATAGTTTACAACTTCTTCGGCACATAACCAACTTTGGCAACATGTCAAAGCTTTTATGGATGATGGATGAAGTCTATTATGTTGCACATTCACCAATCTCTCTCTCCGGTACTAAAACTAGACTCTAAAGCAACCGTAGAAACAAGTATAGCTTATATATCTCTGGCTATAGCTTGCAAAATAGGAAATTGAGGCCCAATTGTCATCCACCCATTCAAGATATCAAATTCTGGTGTTCTAGGAATGACATCTTCTTCCAAATAACAATCTAATTGGTATGAGACTTTTGATTTCATTTTTTCTTTGATGAATCATAATCGCCATAATTTCTAAATTTTCCTTTGTCAACCACAGCAGTATGAGAAGATGCAGTGCTAAAGAATTAAGGTTTAATCCTCGATGACATTTTCCTTCATACCCATTCACAGTCTCTCGGCATAGTTGTATGATTTTTTTAACTTCATACATAGCAAAAGCCCTCATAAATATCCTCAAAGTAACACTCCAAGAAGTTGGATTTGTACCATGGACCTAAAAGTGTGGAAACACCCATGATATCGTTCATAGTACTCCAATACTTCTTAAATTTATCTGACATGCATCTTCCCATACCCAAAAAAGTGGCATCATTGTCGTTAATACATTCATTCAATGCCACCCTGATCGAGCAAATATTCAGAAAATAAAGATTTGTCGTTGAATATTTTGTCCCTAAAAAGTATTCAGTCATCTCACAAAACAATTTAAACTTCTCACAAATCTTTGCTGCAAAGGCCCAATCATCTTCTGTTGGTAAGTGCGTGGGGCATCAAAAAGTTGTCTGGGGCATCAAAAAGTTGAATTCTATCGTGTTTTGAAATTAGTGCATAATTTCTTGGTAGTTAGATGTGCAATTATCGCACAGCATTTTCAAAAAAATTCCACCTTTTTAGAGTAGCGCTTCAGAAAAGAACACTATGTTGAATTCTTTCTATTCCATCTCCAAGCACAATCAAGCTATCTTTAACAATTAAATTCAATATGTGTGCATAATAACGTATGTGAAAGAAAGTTCTATTAACCGATAGTGTGTCAGTTCCCAATCTATCAACCAAAAAATCCACGACACCATCATTCACACTACAATTGTCAATCGTGATCGACATAAGTTTTCTATCAATATTTCAATCTATAAAATATGTCATCAATCTTGTAGCAATGACATCACTGGTGTGTGGATATGGCACAAATTCAAATTGTATTATGTGCTTTTGTAAAGTTCGTGAGTTATCTACGTAATGCGCAGTAACAACCATGTACCCTCTGTTTTGGTGATCTGTTGTCCACATATCAGTTGTGATGGAAACCCTTCATTCGTTAGCCTCCAGCTCTGACATTGTTTTCAATTTCCCATTTTCGTACATACTTAAGATGTCCTTCTTTATTGTATTGCGAGAAGGAATATCAAACATAGGCTGTAAAGTATGACAATATTCTTTGAACAAAGCATGATTAACGATTGACAAAAGGTAATCATGTCTAATTATCATCTTGCCAAGAATCCTCCTTGATTCCTCTTTATTGAACAAAGAGGCCTTCAATGTCACTTTTCCATTCGAATTTTTTTTATTGGCTACTAGGACTTGTTGTCGAATATTCATCTGACCTCGCTTATTGCACCTTGATAAATGAACATGCAAATGCTTTGTCTCATTCTTCAAATCACCACCAAGTTTTCTTTTGCAATGGTTACATATCACTTTCCACTCGTTGTTGATCTTTTTTAAATGCTCTCATACTTTAGATTTCAACTTTGATGGATTGTATTCGCTTGACTCATTATTGTCAACTACATCATTAGGTTGACTTAATGAGGGTTGTGTGGTGTCCCCAGAATTTGGAGTTGGACTTTCCTCCCTTAGTAATTAAGGTGAGGTAAAACTAGGAGTTGTTGATGGAACAGAGTTCTCCCCCCAAAAAATAGACATTAGTTATTATTGTACCTATAAATGTGTTCAGATCAAGCATTAGCAAGTAAACATGATATCAAAAATTTTACTGTTATCTAAATAATTTGATAGAAAGAAGCATTTTCAGAGAAATAAGCATAAGTAAATTTTTCAGTATAAATTGTTTTTCAGCTGAAAATGTTTTTCTACATAACAGATTTTAATGCCCAAACTATTTTTTGTATAAATAATTTTTTTGTTGGAACTATTTTTCTATATAAGAAAAATCTAATGCTAAAACTATTTTTCTACATAAATTATTTTTCTGCTCGAACTGTTTTTCTGCATAAGCAAAATCTAATCTTAAAACTGTTTTTTGCATAAACTATTTTTCTACATAAGTAAAACCTAATGCTAAAATTGTTTTTCTGCATAAACTATTTTTCTACTCGAACTGTTTTTCTGCATAAGCAAAAGCTAATGCTAAAATTGTTTTATTGCACAAATTATTTTCTTCAAAAGAAAAATCTAATCTTAAAACTATTTTTTTGGTGAAACTATTTTTCTGCATAAGCAAAATTTAATCCTAAAATTGTTTTTCTGCTGAAACTTTTTTTCATAAGTAAATTTTAATGCTAAAACTGTTTTTATGCATAAGTATAAAAAGTATACTGAAAAATATATTCAAGTTAAACACAACAACAACAAATACACCAATAAATTCAAGTTAAACACAAAAAAAGAATGTTGGAGATTTAACTAATGCCATGCCTTGGTTGTATATGAAAGCATGAATCACTTGCACCCTAGTGTCATGCCTTTTATCATATTTCAGTTAAACACGAAAAAAAAAGAGAAATGCACCAATAAAGCATTTTCGTTTTAATTAGGTATAGAATTTAGAAAGGATCAAGATATTGAACTTATTGCAAACTATAGTCCAAATAATCTGCTAAATGCTTCCTTACTTTCAGAAACAAGCCCTCCTTTACAATATCAGTATCTTAATTTGAAACAATGATAGGATCATAACAATTCTAACACAATGAAAGTGGAACATATCATAAAAAATACTTTTGGGATGAAAAGGTACGAACTGAAGAAGAAAAATCACCTTGGTGACTATTGAGGAGCGAGGGAAAATTGAAAATCCTAATCTTCACCGTTCATGGCCGAGGAAGAATCAAAAATATCAAAGAAAAGCTAGAAACGAAGTTAAAAGGAAAGATTAAATTAAAAAATTAGAAACCATAATCCCTAAAATCAATTACCTTGTTATCTTGTTAAATGACAACTAATGAATGTTCACTGTTATGCTGAGAAGGGAGAACAAATCAGAAAACTAGCCGGAGGAATCAATGAGAATCGATGAATGGAGAACTGATTACTGATGCAAGGAGGATCAATGGAGGGCGGTTAAATATCGCGACTCTAGAAGAAAAGTAAAGTAACATAGGATAAATCCAAAGTATAAAAATCTAAAAAGGGAAAATTAAAAATATAAAATATATTATAAAAGGGATATTTTAGTTATTACATAACCAGGGCGGGGCAATTTGACTCTAAACCCGAACCCGCCCCGAACCCGACTTCACCTTTATTGATACTCGCTACGACCCGCCCCGACCCCAAAAATTCAAGGCAGAAAACCCGGTCATATTGGGTCATGTCACATCGGGTCAGGTCGGGTACGGCTAATTTTGCCATCCTTAGTTTGCCTTGCTTGTTGGTGTTCACAAAATAGGTTGACGATGAATAAGCATGTTGTGAGACCGGTATCATGAGACTTAAAATATATATGAGATGCATGATGATGTTATGAATATGATGAGACTCGTGGAGGCTTTAGAGACCGAATAGGTTCGTTTTGAGATGCTCGTATGATTACTTGATGATTGTTTGATTGAATGATAATCATGATGCTTTGTGTGTTAGTTCGAATGAATTGATGCGATTTGATGGAAATCATGCTTAAGGGATAATACTGATAAATACTCGATTAAATGTTTATGAAGCCGGTAATTAATATTAATTGATCAAATAAGTTAGTAAACAAATATTAATGACTTTTATAAGCTTTAGAGAGCGAGTAAGGCCTCGTGAACCTCGAATTATGTTAAGACGTTTTAAGCTAGTGATTAGGGTATCAATATGGGCTTCGGTTGTACTGATACACTATTCAATGATGTGTCAGTATGGGTCGATCAGTATCGATACTCGGGGAAATTAAGATTTCCAGTAAGAAGTTTTAATATCGGTACAGGTGTGAGTACTGATACCCAAGGGTGCCGCATTGATACTCGTGTTCGAGTACCAGTACCCGATACGCTAAATAATCTATAAATGCAAATAAAGGACTGAAATTGATATGAATATTAATAATTGAATTATGCCTTGATAAATGAGATAACGTGTATTAATAGAGACAATGAATGAATTAATTCCACACTTCTCCATAATGTATTAACAACTCGGTAATGTAAAATAAATGATGTGTTAACGATTAGCAACAATATGGGATCCTTGGGATCTCGTTGCTTGTATACCATATAGGCATTTGATTGGTTGAGCCGATGATTGATAGGATTCGGGTACTTAGTGAATGAGTGTTGCAACACCATGGTTAGAGATACCAGATGGAGGTTTCCAATGCTATGTGACTCGGGCCTCATTCGAAGATACTCGATGGGTGATTCCGAGTATGGATGTATGTTCTGATGTTAGGTGACCCGGCCTCACCCAGAGTGTAGATGCTTGAGAGGGGATTCCCAGCAAGGGTTTATGTTCCGATGCTATGTGACCCGGTCTCACCTGGAGTGTATGTTTCAATGCTTCGTGACCCGGCCTCACTCCAGAGTTGTTGTTGTTGATTGATATGTGTTTTGCCTAGATGATCTGATGAGACCTCGGGTATGGTTGGGCCATGAGAGCCATGTATGAAGATTGCTATGATGAGAGCATATGTTTAGGCGACTAGTGGTAGCACCACGTGTTTAAATATCTCTCCTTATTGCTCGTCCTAGTTTGCATGCTTATGTCTATGATTAGCATGAAGTATAGTAGAGTAGATGTGTACCAATGACCTTTGTAAGCTCAGCGCTTGGAATGGTTGTTTTCATGCGTAGGTTGATTGTCCAATTGTATGATCGAGAAGCACTATCAATACGGGATTCCTGCAAGTGGTGATTTCCAGAATATGATACTTGTGTTTAGTGGGTTGTGTATTCATAGGACCTTACGTGGTGGAATTTGTAATTCTTATTTTGCAAATTGTATTAATCAAATTGAATGTTCAAATATTTTAATTTAATTGGAGCTCATTTGTAACGTTTTAATGTGTGTGTTTCTTTTTAATCGTTGAGTTTAAATGTTTCGAGAAAGTATTTTATTTGGGCGCAACCAACTTTGAGAAATTTTATGAAAAGGGTTGGGCTTAAGGCCCAAATGTGACATCTGGGTTGAGGGTGTTACAGCGCAAGTACACTCTTATCCAACCGAAACTCCCGACCCCCTAAGGTATTATTGCAACACAACGGGTATTCCCACATATTAATTGCCTATGCAAATATGGTACCCTTCGATGCTATCGTGTCCAAGTGGTAAACTTCATTTCTGCCTTCATGATCAAAGGCGATTCGAATCGAAATAAATTGTAGGAAAAACCATCATGTCGGCTAAGCACAGACCTAAAGAAGGTATAAGCCTACACATACAAAATGATCAAGACAAAGTCAATATAGTCCTTGAGAACGTCCTCCGAAGCATATAAAAGTCCCCAAGAAACACAATGAAAAATACAACCGCGATTAAACCTCCGAAGAGTAATTGCCTAAAAATATTTCGGCTTATAGCATTGTATAGTACTCATCTAACTACGGTTGGAAAATATTACACATAATTTCTCTACCTCTGTATGATTCCGGAAGTACACCTCAACACCTTCATATTTGGTAAAGTCTGGAGATAGCCCACAACAGAAACTCATCCAGAGATAGGCTCTTTCGGAGATTAATATTAGTGAATCTCTCTGGTTACCTCAGAAACAAACATTGTCAGTCGCTACAGCACTCCACCCACATGACCAGACTATAAAAATTGGTACTTGGAAATTGGGTCTATCTCTTCCACCCCATTCATAGTCTGTCATAGTGCCTAACACCACCCAATCACCAATAATACCAATGCACTATAAATACCCATGCCCCTGATGAGAGAGGAGAAGTCACAGAACAAACATAATGCATCTAGACAAGGCTAAACTGAGAGGGTTGTACCATTCTCTTTCGCCTCTCATCTTATCCACTCTGAACATTTTCTTCTATGCAGCTCTCTGCCTCAAACCTACAAGGAATGAGTTGCCCGAAATCTCTACAACCTCCTTGGTTTGTCGTCTCCATCTCCCTTGATCGATGCCTCCTCATTTTGGCCTCAAAAATATTGATACTTGTAAACATTAATTAAATAATTAAAAAGAAAAGGTTAAATGTTTTATGCATATAATGTGACAATAATTTCTTTTTTTACAACAAGAAGCAAATCCATTAATCATGAATCAATCGAACAACAACATACATGGGACCATAGAACAATGCAGAGGAAAAAAAGGATCGAAGACAGAAAGAGAAAACAACGAAAGCCCTAGACCAAAGAAACCATTTTGTCAACAACCCAACAACTGTTTTAAACCCTAAATCAAAACAAATAGGAAACAACCTCGAGAACCACTGGAAATAATCATTGTCATTCATTGGAAGCCAAGAATCCTTATTTGTTAAATGGTTTGCTCGGTGAGAGCTCAAAGACTGAGACATGCCTCTTTGGAGAGTAAACTCAGGGAACTAATCAATAGACAAACACTCGGGAAAAACTCAAGAATGATGTAAATCAACCATGCAAAAGCTCGACACCAAAGCCATTGAGCCAATGAAAGGGAAATGCTGTGAAAAGAAGACATGGGCAGCAGAAGGAAGGGCATGCAACCATCGGAGGAGGAAGACAAGACCCAAAACATATCCCAGGGACACCAAAAACCCACCAAAACACCAGAGAAAACACCGAGCACTGAGACCACCGCATGGAACGGGGGAAGGAAAACAAAACCAAGCAAACCTCCGTCGAGTCCACCGAAACCACCCTTGTCGGAGGGAGAAGCCCTAACCAACCAAAAGTCAACACTCCACAGAAGACTCTCACTGCCAGGAACAACAACTCTAATCGAACGACCAAAGACAACAGGAGAAACGACAGCAAAAAAGAAAAGACAAATGTTCAACCAAAAACATGAAGAATAGAGAGGGCGGGCAATTCGGACGGATCCCGACTACCCCGGAGTCGTTTGAGAACACAACTCCTCGAGAGTACAAAATAGAAGAGACAAAAGATTTCAGGTGATAGAAAAAGTCTCCTATTGTTAGTTCACAATGAAGAACGAGTTTGTCCATTAAATTCGTCTTTCTTGTGATAATAATTTCATTGACCCTATTTCACGTGCAGATTATGAGCCGATCCAATTGGGTTATGAACCTAGTACGGGACATGCTAAGGTGTGGCACCTTAACATGCGGCTAAAATGCGATTCTACACAAATTCTTATCATTTTTGTAAGAATTTATGTAGGTCTGGATAATAATTTAGGTAGAACCAAAATTCTTACTAACTGGGTAAGTATTTGTGTAGCTACATAAATTCTTATCAACTGTGTAAGAATTTGTATAGATTTTGACTTAGATAAGAATTTATGTAACTACACAAATTCTTGTATTATAATTTAAATTATTACCATTTGAGTAAAATTTGTGTAGAGTCGCCTCATTTAGCCACACCTTAAGAGTGACTCAGAGGAGAACTTCCCACCTAGTACCTGATGCAGCTCATCTTTAGTCCTTTTCGTTTGTCACTTTCAATTGCTGTCATGGATTTTTAAAGCTCGCAGGAAGGGCATTTGTACATTTTACCCTTGGATAAAATCTTTGAGAGTGGAGCCCATGTATAATATATTATATATCAAAAAGCAAGATAACGTATCTCTGTGAGCTTGAGGTGATCGGCCCCTTTATGTATCTCCAAAATGTGTCTAATTTCATAATATTACACCTAATGCCCGACACTGACAGCGTGAATTTTGTACATCCACAGATTAAAAACACAACTCATATCACACGGTAACATGTACATAAATGTTTGTCCCACTAACGTTGTTTCAAAAGCATGAGGAAACAGCAACATTTCTCTAACAAGTATTGTAGAAATTGGTTGCGGAAAAAAGTAGTACTCTCTTGTCCCAATATCACCTCCTTTAATGGTAATGGTCCATTGAATACGTACCTAGGGTACACACAAGCCCACAAATTTGCATTGCTTTACATCAGTTACTTGAAATGAAAAAGGTAGGGTGAACAAATATTAACTAGTAAAGACTAAAATAATGACACTACTTTAAAGGACAATTACAATTGTGGAGTTTTTAGTGGTAACTGGAATTGCTGCAGATGGCAAAGCATAGTTTCGGACAAAAAAAGAAGCAAAACCTCCCAACCTTTGTAGTCCCCATTTTCTGTTTTGGTGGTCCAAATGACAAGGGGTCGGGGCCATGCAATCTCGTTACCCAATTCGTTGTCATAAATAAGACTGATACATACGTTATCCTCTCAAACTTGTTTCGGCTCTTCTTCATTAATGTTTAGGAGCTCATAGGGATCTACCGACACTGTCAAATTAACATCAATGGACAAGCTGGCAGCTTCAAGGAACCATCTTTCTGTTGTCAGCGAGCAATACTAATATGGATTTATATCATATACACTAGACAAGCGCTTTAGTTTTATGGTTTAATATCTTAGTTTAGAGTGTAGGGTTTAGGGACAATGATAAAAATTTAGGGTTTAGGTTTAAATTTTAGGATTTAGAGGTTGGGGTTTTTTAGGGTAATATGGTATTGATTTAAGTTTTAACTTATAAACTCTAAACTATAACCATAAATTCTAAATTCTTATCGCTATCCCTAAACCCCTAAACCCTACACCTTAAACTAAGACCCTAAACCCTAAAACTAAGGCGATTGTGGAAACTTTCAGTTTCCACCACCTTAGTTTTATGGTCATACTAACAAATATTGAAAAAAATGGACCATAATAAAAAGTATTGAGAAAAATTATACTCTTAATAACAAATAAATATTAGAAAGAAAAATTAAATTTTAAGAGTAAGCTCTAATAACAAATGTTGAAAAAAAAATGGACTCAAATAACAAGTATTGAAAAAATTGGTCCCTTAATAACAAGTATTAGAAAAATATTGAATTTTAAGAGTATACCCAAAATAACATATATTAAAAAATATGCACTTAATAAAAAATATTATAAAAATAAATAAATTTTAAGAGTAAGCCCCTAATGATAATTATTGAAAAAAATTGGGTCTGTAATAATAAATAATAACAAAAAATTGAGCCCCTAATAACAAGTATTTAAAAATAATTGGTCCCTATAACTAATATAAAAGCATTTTTATAAGTATAATACACTATAGAAATTTTGGGCCCTGGGCAGCTGCCCCTTTTGCTCGGATCCAGATACAGCCATGTTCATTAGTTATTAATATTTTGTATCTATTAATATTAATTAGATTATGAAAAATAATATTTTTTAATATAACATTACTAAGCATATTTGAATGACGTATATATTAATTTCTTATTTATATAATTATCTTTTTAATACAATTCGATTAATTATTAAATTTAAATGATATTTGTAGCATATATATTAATCTCATGTATTTAAAATAAAAATTATTTAAATTATATATGAGAATATGTTTTACATCAAAAGCATATGTGAGTTATTTAAATACAATATATATGTATGAGAAAGAAAAAAGAAAAAAAATATTCCCTTACAAATGTCATTATGTAAATTTAGGTTATTTCGATATTTTTGTAATTGTTAAGGATAAAAGAGCATTTACAACTCTTATGTCAAATCCCTAAATCAAAAGGCTTATCTTAATAGATTTTTTAATTTGAGAGATTTGACCCCAATCCGTTATTACAATTAGCGGCGGAGCCACATATAGGTTTGGGTGGGCCCGTGCCAACCCTGAACTTTTCAAAGTTCATACATTTGGCTTCAATTTTCTTAATTTTTATGAATTAGTCCTTAAATTTTATAACTTGTGCCCACCCTAAAATTTTGAGATTTTTATGATTTGTGTCCACCTCAAAAATATACTTTGCCTTGTGTCCACCTCAAAAAAAAAAACATTCCAAATTTGTCACTGATTACAATCATTATTTACTAAACATCCAAGTTAACGAATTTAACTAACTAAACATATAAAAATAATTTAAACCTTTAATTTTGACTCATTACACTATTTACCAAGATCATCATTTATTTTAGGTTTATTTGTAAAAAAAAAAATCTTTAAATTTTCTTAAAAATCAATTAAACGCTCACGACTTTTAACATCCAATTGAGACCTCCAATCACGGAAAATAATCAAATCCGTCCCTTGCTAAACTTTGATCATTGAAGACTAACGGGAAACTGACATTGCAGTTTCTTTGTTAAAAAAAATCTTTTACACATGTTTTTTCATATTTACATTTGTAATGATGTGGATTTTTAATGGGTAAACGGCATGGTTAGTTCCTTTTGTTTTCATATCGTTTGATTTTGATCATCGGTTTTAAAAATTTATGTTTTGGTCACTTATATTATCGATTAATAACATTTTGGTCACTAAATTATTAACTCCCGTTAGTTTGATGATGTGACATGTTAGTCAAAAGAATATATTTTTAATTTGACTCATATATTTTAGATAAAATATCAAATTGACCTTGAACTTTAGATAAAATATCAATTTAACCCTTGAATTTTAGCTAAATCTCCACCGACGGCCGTCGCTCACCCTGCAATCGACTGTCACTCACCACCGTCAATCGTCCTCGATACGACAGTTGGAAACCAAAATCTTCAATCCACTCGTTTTGACCTCCTGCATGTAATAAATAAAATTAACAATTTTGAATTCGAATAGTTATATTTAAAGATTTAAATCTTAAATCTTGCACCGATCTTCCAATCTATGAACCCAAATTACAGAGCAACAATTATCTCACAAAATTGAGGAGAACAAATATATTTATTTGTGGCATATTTCTATGGAATTTGATTAGGTTTTTATTTCAAATTTAGGATTAACATAAAGCCTAAGGAACAATATTCAAACCCAGTTGAGCAGGCAGAACAAAGGTTTGTGCAAAATACAGTGCCGCATCCAACACCCTGCAGGCTGCAGCTTGAAATCATCAGGCGCACATCACATGATGAATCTACCACCAATTTAATTCCTCTTCCTACATGTTCAATTTTCTCCTGCCATAGTCTGTTAAACACGCGCACACACATCAATAACAAATAATTATAATTTTAAAAAATAATAAATATATATTTGTTATGAGATTAAATTATATTATGATGCTCTTAAAAATTCATACACACGCACACACATCAATAACAAACAATTATAATTTTAAAAAATAATAAATATTGTTGTGAATAAAATAAAGAATAACAATAAAAAGAACAAAGAACAAGAATGGAAGAACAAGGAGGTGAGAGGAAGAGGGATATTTATATTATTCTCAATAGTAAAGTATATACAATGCATTCATTAGATAATCTATTTATAGGCATAAGAAGTACATAATACATTAAACTCTAATTAATGAAGATAATATTTCTAATGATAAAGTAAATCAAATCTCCTTGATAAAAGTCTTTATCATTATAGACATCCACATAGATAAATATTCATAACACTCCCCCTTGGATGTCTATGAAGATAATGTGCCTCGTTAAAACCTTACTAAGATAAAACCCAGTGGGAAAAAAAATTCTTTAGTGAAGAAAAAAGAGTACACACATCTTTGATACGCATAACATATTGCCTCATTAAAAACCTTACCAGGAAAACCCATTAGGACAAAACCTCGATTAAGGAAAAAAGAGTGCAACACGTATTTACTCCCCCTCATGAAAACATCACAGAAGATCTTTGAATCTTCATAATTCAATCTTGAATATTATTTTTCTAAAGATCGTGAGGGATGAAACTTTGGAGTAATATGTTCCATGATGCATCCACTTTCAAACTGAGATATACATCTTGCATTATATTCACACAAGATAGCTTTTATCATATATTGTAAAAGTAAATACGCATATCTTTTGGATATGTTGGGTCAATGGTCTTAGCCAAACACATTTTTGGCTTGCCTCGTGCATAACAATTATTTCTACGACATTTGAGGAGGCATCAACAAATGTTTGAAGATCTAAATGTAATAATCTTTGTATATCCATAGATATTGCTTGACCAACTAATATATGGTGCTTCAAAACCAAAAAAGATATAATTATCTTTATTCACATCCAAAAATCTTACAATAAATATGCTTTATCCATATTGAATTTTTTTTAAGATTCTTTCAGCTTATGTCTATTCATAGACAAAGACGCATATTTAAGTGCTCGATCTTTAAGTCGAGACAAAACCACATCTCAAGGTTCTTTTTCTCAAATCATTTCCTTAAATAACCAAATGATTGGAAAGCTCTTCGGGAGTTTTAATAATATTTAAATTATCATAATGAATCTTGATACAAACTTCTTTTACAAAAAGCATAAGAAAATATGATCATTCTTATAATATTTCATCAATTAGTACTCACTAAGGCGATTTGACCAAATACGCCAAAATATTCAATTGCATATAAAATAATTAGATGCATATAAAATATTTCATAATTGCCTTAGAAATTTCCTTAGAAATTTTCAAATGCTTCTAGAATTTTAAATCCATCAAGAATAACTTTCTTTTTATAGGGATCCACAAAATAATTAGATGCATATAAAATATTTCATAATTGCCAAAGTAATTGCATCCACCATGAAGTATTTAGAATTCTTCATAAATTATAATTATGTCGTATTTACGACTACTTATTTGTGCCTCACTTGCATTACATCTTTAGGTGTTTGGACTGTTGGTCCAAATACTTCTCTTTTAGAAGTTCAAAGCGTCTTTCTATATTGGTGAATTCAATATTTATACTTCTGGATAGATTTCTATACAAGATCCTCATTATCTTTCTTAACTTCTATAGAAGTTCGTGTAAAATTGTTTATAAAATCGTTGTCGACAACTTTAATATTTTGGTTTCATTCTTGTAGTGATAACTCATCTAGATCTCTTCAAGATTTCAATCTTTATTTCAGGTACCTGAAACTCTTCTAGAGTTTTATTATTAGTTATGTCTTGGGTCTCTTCAGGAGCACCCGCCTCCAATATATGACCATCTCATATTACTTTCAATTTACGAAAATTTTGATCATTGGAACCATTTCAATTATCATGCTTTAGGCATGATTTACATCATCTCGCTCTAACATGTAATTTAAACTTAGAGCATTTCAGCTGGTATATGAGACTTAGTTACTCTCATTGGGTCAGTAAATATGTCTGGCAGTTGACATGTAATAACATAAATCATCTTATGAACTTCTGGTTCATATACGAGGATCTAGATAACGATAATTCATTTTCTTTTATCCAGCTGATTATTATCTCTAGGGGTGTAAACGAGCCGAGTCGAGCTCGAGTAGTGCTGAGCTCGACTCGAGCTCGAAAAGCTCGAAGCTGAGCTCGACTCGACTCGAAAGCTCGCGAGCTCAAAATTATTGAGCTCAAGCTCGAACTTGAAATCAAAAATGAAACTCGAACTCGAACTCGAAAAGCTCGAACTTGAAAAATCGAAAGGCTCAAATTCCAAAAGCTCGAAAAGCTCGAACTCGAAATATTCTCAAACTTATGTAGGAGCTCGATTCAAGATTGAAAATCTCAAATATTATGTCTATTATTACTAGAATATTTTTTTTAAAAAATTAAATAACTTAAAACTAAATTTTATTAATCAATTATTTTTAAAAATAAAAAATATATATTTAAATATTATTTTTTCGAGTAGCTCATGAGCTTTTCGAGTCGAGTATCGAGTAGCTCGACTCGGCTCGTTAAGAACTCGAGTCGAGTTCGAGTTCCAGTCGAGTCCAATCGAGTCGAGCTTTGACCGAGCTTTGACTGAGTCGATCTCGAGTAGCTTGCGATCTGTCTCGTATCATTTACAGCCCTAATTATCTCCTCTTGATGTTGAGAAAAATCGTGTCATAAATGATTCTCCAATTAATGTTTAAGAATTTAAACATAAAAAGAGACTTGTACTCAATATATATTATCAACCCTTTTTATTTACCTATTTTGTGCGTTGTGGTGGAGCAATTCAACAATATATCGCACATTCAAAATTCTAAAATGGGGAATATGACTTCTGACCAAAAGTCAAATCATAATGGGGAGTTTATTATAACTCGTTGACTTGATGCGTATAAGTGTTGCTATATGGAAATACTATATAAATAATAATTGTCTTGTTCTCATAGTTTAGCTATCAAAGAGGATGCATCAAATTAAAATTTTGCTAAACTGTATTTTTCATAACCAATAGACTTTGTAACTACTAATATAGCCTAAAATATAAACCCACAAGCTTTTGCAAGACGAATAGTCTAATTGCATAATTTGAATCCTACTAGAATCAATCTCACAAACTTTTGGTTATAAGTTGGTAAAACAATGTAGATGCATCTACTAAAATCATATAAAACTTTCCACATTTGTGGATATATGAGCCCATATTTCGTTCATATATGCAAGACATGTAGTCTCAACTTCAGTACAAGAACTTCAAGTTCTAATTTTTTTTGGTAAGTGAGATCAACTATATCCTTTGAGAACAAACAACACAAGAACTTCAAGTTCTTTTAGTAAGTAGAATTTAATCAATTCCTTTAAGCAACACAAGAACTTCATGTTCTTCAATAAGTGGAATTTAATCAATTCTTTTGAGAATAAGCACCACAAGAACTTTAGGTTCTTTTAATAAATGTGTATATAAATCTCAATAGCTTTCGCATCATTATTGATCAAGATGGTCTAACCGATCATACCAACTATATACAAGTGTGTATATATATTTCTGAATTTTGTAAACTTCTAGTTTACCATAACATATGATTCAATCTCACTCATACATGTGAAGTACGACCATCAAAATTGTTCCTTTGAATATGAATATCTTTAGTTTTTTCAGAGCTTTCAATGGAAATTATCTTTTGGTAGCAATATATAGCTCTTATAGAGCTTTCAACTGACCTTTTGGTTACCGAACTTATATTCACATTGGCTTATTTCAAATGCCAATTGATAACATATGTTATTTATAATTCCCAAAGGAATATTTTCGAACTCATATTGCTCTCTTAAAATTTCCACTTCTAGTAGTGACGATATTATTACCATTAACGGTAATTATTGCAATATTCGCAATTCTGCACTTTTCGTATGTGCTTTCTCTCAAGAATTTATTGTTCTTTTAGAGCATCAATATTTTCAGTACTTTGAGATATAGTACTCATATTATTCCCTTGCATTTAAATGGGAAAAATATATCTTATGCTTATATTGAGCATAAATCGTCACCATAGATTGTATTTGACAAGTAATCATGTTAAACAAAATAAATAAACATCATAGTATATAAATATAAAACGTAAATAATTAATTTGTATAAAGTAAATAAACATAAAGCAAAATAAAAAAGATAAATAATTCTCTTCAAAGTTATGAGAATAATTAGAAGATGATTTATTCCCTTTGAGGGTTATAAGAAAATCAACAATGTCCAAATGAGTTGGACTAACAATGTCCAAATAAAGTTGGACCAATATCATCTTCATCATTTTTCGCAAACAAAACTTGTTTATATTTTCTTTCCTTTATCATTCAATGATTGTTGATTTTCAACGTACGACAAGTACAAGACCAATGATTTATAATATCGCATTGGTAATAAAAAGGATTTTATTTCAGGAATGATCTTTATCACTCTTGTCATCCTTATAACCTCACTACCAGTGGATAGAAGTATACTTAAAATGACCATATTTTTCATGTCTATATTCACGGTTTCAATCACGACCACAACTTCTAATGTGGCTTTTATTATTTCCATAATATAATCTCACATTCACTTCAGGGAACGAAGTAGAGCCAGTGGGCCTTTGAAACCTTTTTCACATAACTTATCATAAAGAACAAAGATTTAATCCTCTACGCGGCATTGTTAAACCAGTCCACAAGGTCTTTTAAAAAAACCACATTTGAGACCAGTAGCCTCGCGGAACGGGATGTCCAGTCAATATACTTGGATTATATCATAATTATGTCTCTAATTGAATAATGATTTACCATGTTTGCATTCACTTCAGGGAATGAAACAGATCGAATAATCGCATGGAATAAACATCATGCTTGCATTCATTTCAGGGAATGCCCCATCATTGATAATCGCATGGAATAAACATCATGCTTGCATTCACTTCAAGGAATGCCCCATCATTGATAATCGCATGGAATAAACATCATGCTTTGCATTCACTTCAGAGAATGCCTCCCACAGAAATTCTTGTCAAGATGAATTTTTTGTAACATTAACTTGGGAGAAGTCTATAGTCAATTTTTTTCGACGTAGAAAAAATATTGCTTTCAAGTAAAATCACCACGATTTATCGCACTTTAAAATCATAGTTTAAGGGGAAATAGATTTTACCGATAATGATTTTCCTTTCGAGAACGATGGAGACATAGCAAATAAACGAGATAACTTCTCATAATCCCTTTATATCACGTCTCTTTCCAAGTCATTTAAATACATGTAAAACTCAAAACAAGGTTAAAAATATTAGCTTTCACCAATAGAATAACGTAAATAAAAATTGATCTCAATATAAACATATTGAAGAAACGTACCTCTTTTGATTTTATCTTGATTCAAGCCATTGAAACACATCATGTAAAACTCAAAATGCGGTTAAAAATATCAATTCTCAAAAGTAGAATATTAAAATTGAATTTATAAAGGAAAGCAAAGATTAAGCCAAATAGAAAAAACTATAGAATTTGTGTCATAATTTCTCTCCCTTTGTTTTAATAAAGAGATTGTCTAATAATTAATTGCCTAACACGTCCTGCGTCAACATTGATGTATCAAACATGTTATAATTCTCTCTATTGTGTCTTATACAAGAACCATAATAATTAAAAATTCAAAAAATTGTCTAATATTATTTTTAGATGATGCGAGTGAACTTACATAGTGTTTCAAGAGCACAAGAGTTTATTTCAGGTTTCTGATGATGACGACACGATATTATACATCCATCTCGTATATGACGCTTGATTAACAAATCTTCCAAGTATCTTGATAATTGAGCAAATTCGTGCTGATAACGTGTTGTGAATAAAATAAAGAAGAACAATAATAAGAACAAAGAACAAAAATGGAAGAACAAATAGATGAGAGGAAGAGTGAGATTTATATTATTCTCAATACTCAAGTATATACAATGCCTTCATTAGATAATCTATTTATAGGCATAAGAAGTACATAATACATTAAACTCTAATTAATAAAGATAATATTTCTAATGATAAAGTAAATCAAATCTCCTTGATAAAAGTCTTTATTATTATATGCATCCACATAGATAAATATTTATAACAAATATATATTTATTACGAGATTAAATTATATTATGATGCTCTTAAAAATATGTCACTTTATTTTGGGGGATCTTAATTGATACCTATATCGATTCCCTTAATAATATTAACCTTAATTATTCTACTTTTTATGTTAATTAATTAAATAAAATTAACTAGTAATATGGTAAAACAATATTTTAGATTTAGTATTTTTGGATTAATGTTTAAGATTTTAAGATATATGAATTTAATAGAGTTTTGAGCAGAGGTAAATCCATAGACGACTATTGCCCCCTAAAATGTTAAATTTAAGTTTATTTTTTTTTAATTTAAAATTTTCAATTCAAGATAATGTAAAAAATGTATTGTGCCCTAGAATGATAAAAAAAATAATTGTGGTCCTTTTGAAAACTATAAAATTTTAATTTAATGTAATGATAAAATTATCATAAAAATCATTTTACTTCTTTTAAAATTTATAAAATTATAATTTACAGTAATAGTAAAATTATTTTTTAACTCTTAAAAAAAGTTATAATTTACTTCTGATTCCTTGTAAGAAAAAAATTGCCTTCACCTTGATTTTGAGATTTATAATTTTAGGGTTGTAGTCGATATGTTGGGGTTTATAATTCAGTATTTAATGTTTGGGTTATATAGCCTTTGTTTAGCAATTAGCGGATAGCTGATAACATTAGCTGATTTGACTAGCGGATTACATTAGATGATTGTATAAAATTGTTTAGTAAAATTAACTAATAGTTGATAGTTGTTTGATTATTTGAACAAGCAGAATAACATATAAGGACATGATTATATTTGATATTTGTTTGAATAATTTATTAGTTATTACATTTTGTACCTATTAATATTAATTAGATTATGAAAAATAATTTTTTTAATATCGTTACCAAGCATATATGAGGATGTACATATTAATTTTTTATTTATGAAATTATCTTTTTAATATAGTTTTAAAAATTATTAAATTTAGATGTATTTATTAATTTCTTATCTATGAAATTATATTTTGAATGTAATTTTATTAATTATTAAATTTATATGTGTTTATTAATTTATATATTGATTTCTATTGTGAATAAAATAACAAAGAACAAGAACAAAGAACAATAATGAAAGAACAAAGAGATGAGAGGAAGAGGGAGATTTATATTATTCTCAATACTCAAGTGTATACATACATTCATTAGATGATCTATTTATAGGCATAAGAAGTACATGTTGAGTTTTAAGGTGCTCGATTCCTTCAACCGATCTTGCTCACTAAGTAGTGGAGAAGTGGAATTTGGGTGAATGTCGTGTGGAAGCTAAAAAGATGAATGACACAATGATTTTAGAGTGGTTCAACCTTCTAACCAAGGTCTACATCCACTATAACACCCCAATTTTGGGCTTGGAAGTTTAGGGTCTGAACCGGACCGGTCTGGTTTTCAGTTCGAATATAAAAGGAGGTTTTAGGGAAAGCCTAGTTCGGGATACTTTAAAAATATAGAAAAATATATAAAAATCCTCTTTTAATATATATAAGAGAGTGGTGAAATCAATTTTACAAAATAAGATTTGAAAATACTACATTTCGGTGTAGTGACCAAAATGCGATTTTTGAAAAGTTTAGTGGTGACTGTTTTGTAAGGATTGAAACTTTGAATCTTTAAGGAGCTAATTTACCCAAAAATGTTTTCTCCAGATTTTTCCTTAATTTGGGTGATTTAATAAATGTTTAATTAAATAAAATAAAGATGGGAAACTACATTTTTTATTTTCATAACTACCTTTTCCTAATTTTCTCTCATTCCTTTTTCTCTCAAAATCCCATCATCCAAACACTTTTCTCCAGAAAATTTTGCATTGATCTTCACTTCAATTTGATGAGATTTCTATCATCCATTAGTTCCTAATCAATCTTGCATCAAATCCTTTTGATTTCCTTATTGAATTTTCAAGGAATTTGGCCCAAATCAAGGAGAAATCACCATTTAGATGTAAGATTGTTCTTCTCCTCTAAATACTCAGTTCTTTAATGAAATTCCCAAGTTGTCAATCCTTAATTTAAGATGTATAAATGGTTTTAATGTTGGAGACATGATTTTGGCTTAAAACTCAAGATTTTGGAAGAAATCTTGAAGAATTTCGTTGTGATTTCTTGGGCTCTATTTTGAGATGATTCTTTAATGTATTTTGGATGTCTAATGATGTTTGAAATGAGGTTTTATCAATCTAATCCCGAATAGGTTGTATTTCCTAAGTTTTTGCTTATGAAAATGGTGGTTTTTGAGGTGTTTTTGGTGTTCTGTTATAGCTGGAGATATAAGGACGAGTTTAGGTTTATTTTGGATGTTAATTGATGTTTAGAAATGGTTAGAAGTGATGGATCTTGGCTGGGTAAAGTTTTGGAAGAGTTTGGAGGTGATTTCGGTTGTGTTTGGTACCCGAAATGTTGGTTTTAGGTAGAGCAGCGAGTTTAGGTGTGTTGGATGAAGATTTCAATGCATGGTGATGCATTAATCCTCTGCTTTGATGTGTTTAAAACAGGGGAGACATCTTCGGACACCTTTGGAGTTGATTTGGAAGCTTAATTGGCGTTTCGGCAAGCAAGCGAAACATAATTGGTGAGTGGAGTTGGGTTTCCAGCTTTGTAACGATTATTTGAAGGTTTTGGGAGCTTAGTTTAAGTCTAAACAACTTAGCTAAGCTCAAGAGTAAGTTTTCGGAAAAACTCCCTCTGATGTGCTATGTTGTGGTTTGATGCATTGGTTATGAAATGCATGTTTAATTACTGTTTTGAAAGCTTGTTTTAGCATGATTAATGCTGGTTTTGAAAGCCATGTGTTGAAGGATGCTCAAGGTAAGAGGTCCTTGGTTTGACATGTTATTAGTTTGGTAATGTTGCATGGAAATGCACGACATTTAATGGCTTTGATTAATGCTTTAAAACAGTGAATTGATGATGGTATTTGATGTATATTGGCAAGTGATGAATTGGTTTTAAAGTACTTGAATTGGATATAGTTAGCCGGCTATAGGATTGGGTGCACCGTAAGTAAAGTCGCATTGGATGTTGAGGGGTTGTGATTGTACCGTAAACTTTATCCAAGTATCCTAACGAGAGAGGTAAGATCACAACGGTGGTTAAAAGTCCGTGTGTGGATCTTGTGTTATGTGTCTCGTACTCTCGTTAGTGGGTTATACAACTATCGATGAGTGATTTTGAGGGGTTGTGATTGTACCGTTAAACTCCATCACGGGTGTTGAGGGGTTGTGATTGTACCGATAAACTCCACCTTGTAAGCCGGTAGTGTGTATGAAGCGTGTGGGACAACGCTTGTAATCCGCGTATCCGATTGTGTTTTTGTGTTGAATTGGTTATGATCTATCACTTGGAAGCCAATGTAATGTATTGAATGTAATGAAGCATGAGATGCTTGTAAAGTATGCAAGGTTGCATGAAAAGAGATGAGCATGTGTTTTTAAAAGCTTGTGAAAGTGTTTCTAAAATGCATGGTAGTATTGGTTTTATTTAGAGCATGCCTCACTAAGCATTTGTGCTTACGCTCTCCTTTACCAATAATGCAGATAATTGAGGTGTTGAAGGGCAACAAGGGAGCTAAGTGTGTCCAACGGAATCCAAGCTCATGTATGGTGATGTTTTCATACACTATTAGTTTTGGTAATTTGGCAATTGGAATCTAAACTTTGTTTTGGGAGATGTGTTGAACTCTCTAAGTTGAGGCATGTTGCCTTTGTTGGTTTGAACTTGTAAATGGCCATTAAATGCTTGTTTTGAAGTTTGGTTGCTTATTTGGTTTTGAATAATAGGAAGCATGCCTCTAGACATGTGAAATTTATGTTTGATGCTATGAATGTGTTTAGGAGTTCTAAACATGCACCTTATAGGTTTGATGACTTGTTGGTATGTTTGGAAAGTCATTTGGATGAGTTTGAATGGATTTATGTATGAAAAACCAGCAAAATCTGCAGCTTCTGGGCAAACCGCATCGAAACACTTTCTGGCGTTTCGAAACGGGTGCCTGTAATGGCCTTTGTGTTTCGAAACGGCTGGAGGCTGTTCGAAAACGATTTATCTACTGGAAGGCCTTGTTTCAGAACCAGTCTCGGAACCAACCCGCGTTTCGGAACGGTCAATGCCGTTTCGGTCCTCGTTCCGATACGGAAGGTGAACGTTTCGAAACAGGTGAACTTTGGACACTGATTTGAATGGTGCTAAAGTTTGTAGGCTTTACATTTTAGTCCCGAATGTTGATGTTGCAACTACTGGTGTTTGAGATGTCCATTTAAGTTGATTTTTGGCAGAGTGGCATGTAATGTGACTAATTACATATTGGTAACCTTAAAATCAGTTTGGACCTTCTAATTTACAGAAATTGCAATTTGGTCCCTAACCTTGTAATAAGTCCCTCTTATTGTTCGATCGCTGTGTCTTTCTCATATATGTTTCATGAGTGCTCACTTAGAGTTAATGTGCATCTAGACAGGATTAAAAGAAAAAAGGGTCGTTAATCAAGGTTTACTTTTGGGTTGACTTTGGTTTTCCCCGTGTAATCTTCGTAGTTCGGGTCAACCGTCTAGGCCGAGATAAGGGGGTTACATTTGGTGGTATCAGAGCTTAGTTCTCGTATCCTTGGGATTTGTATGAGGATGATGTATGTGTATTTGCGTGATATGCCTTTTGGGTGAAAGAATTTTGTCTGAATTGCGATGCATGGTTTCAATTGTGATGATATGCTATGTTGGAATGTGTTAAGGGATCCCATTGCCATATCAAAACTAATGGAAGGAATTGTTTTCGAAAAAGAGCTTGAGTACTTGGAATACTTACCTTGTTGAGCCTAATTATGTTTATTGCATTTTTGTCAGTGCATTGTTTTTCTTGTAATGGGGCCGCGTAGGGAGATGAGAATGAACACAAGAGCTATGGCTTAGAATGAGAACGAGAATGATGAGAACGCTGCGAATGTTGTGGATTTTCCTCCTCCCCTGGTGGTGGACCACCCGGCGGTGGTGGTGCTGGAGGTGATAATGCTGGTGCTGGTGCTGGGGTCGCTGGACCCGAAGGTGTGCAGGGACAAGCTGCTCCTGACATGACTGTGTTGATTCATGCTATTGTTGGAGCCTTTCAGGCAGCAGTAGCTGGAGCTCACGGAGCTGCGCATCAGGGTGATGCTAATGTGAGATTGCCTTTGGAACGTCTTTGCAGTCTGGGAAGGACTGAGTTCAGAGGTTTATCTCCGGAAGGATCTGAGTCTTGGTTGGAAAGCACCAAGAGGATTTTGGGGCAAATGAACTGCAATAATGTGCAGAAGTTGGGTTGTGTGGTGTCACTGTTGCATGATGATGCTTATACGTGGTGGACGACCACTATCTATGGAATGGAGGACAATGATGTGAGTTGGACGTTCTTCCTGAACGCGTTCAAGCGAAAGTATCTGGGTGTGCGATACCTAGATGAGAAGAAAAGAGAATTTATGTCTCTTGTGCAAGGGAGCATGGCGGTAGCTGAATATGAGATCCAGTTTGTTCTCCTTAGTCAGTATGCACCTGAGCTAATCCATGATGAGCGGGAGAGGTGTGAACGTTTCTGTTATGGATTGGTAACGGACGTGAAGACTTTTATACTTGCGGCTGAGTATACAGATTTTGATGTGCTTGTGAGTAGAGCGAAGGACATCGAGCAGAACTTGGGTTTGTCTTCCAGAGGCGTTAGTTCTAGCTCGGGCAAAAGAGTTGCTGATCATAGTTCCGGTGGTGGACGGAACAAGACAGGACGAGATAAGAGGTATCAGTCTTCTGCTAGGCGTGGTAATGGAGGACATGGTGCGCCTGTTCAGGGAGATAGGATAAGGGCTGATCAGAACACGTGTTGGACGTGTGGATCACGTGGCCATGTGAGGCGAGATTGTCCTCGAGCAGCGAGGGAGGTTCAGGCTCCTGTTGCAGTGACGGGTAACTCATGTTGGAATTGTGGTTCGGCAGACCACATGAGGAGGGAGTGTCCTTTGTTGGCCGGTGGTGGTCAGGGACGTGCTCCTGGGGTAGTTGCACCATAGAGAGGTCGTGGGCGCGGCCGTGGTAACTTTCAGCGCAGAGATGATGGTGGGAGGAATGTGGCGCATGTTATGGCTGTACAACCTGAGGGTGGTGGCCAGGCTCGAGTGTATGCTCAGCGTGAGGGGAGAAATGATACGGATGTGATCACAGGTACTTTTACTTTGCAATCCTTATCATTACTTTCCTTGATTGATTCTGGATCTACACACTCATACATATTGCGTGAACATGCTCAATTTCAGTACTTCTTATCATCCACAGTTGGATGGACAGTCTGAGCGTGTTATCCAAGTGCTTGAGGATATGTTAAGGTGCTGTGTGATTGAGTTTCAAGGTTCTTGGGAGAAGCATTTGCCTTTGGTGGAGTTTGCTTATAACAATAGCTACCAGGCAAGTATTCAAATGACACCTTATGAAGCCTTGTATGGGAGGAAGTGCAGAACTCCTCTTTGCTGGGCTGAAACAGGTCAGAAGTTGGTCTCGATGCCGGCTTTGTTGAAAGGAACCACCGAGAAGGTGAAGCTCATTTATGAGCGGTTGAAGGCAACTTCTGATCGGCATAAGTCTTACGCAGATTTGAAGCACAAGGAGATTGAGTTTGCGGTGGGTGACCGTGTGTTCTTGAAGGTTTCGCCTTGGAAGAAGGTGATGAGGTTTGGTCGGAAGGGTAAGTTGAGCCCTATGTATATTGGACCATACGAGGTGATTGAATGTGTGGGTCCTGTTGCGTACAAGCTGAGGTTACAGCAAGAGTTGGAAAAGATACATGATGTGTTTCATGTCTCTATGCTACGAAGGTATAGATCGGATCCTTCGCATGTTATGCCTGTGGAGGAAGTGGAGTTGAATCCAGATTTGACCTATGATGAAGAGCAAGTTGAAATTCTGGATTCGGAGAGTAAAGTTCTTCGTGGTAAGATCATTGAATTGGTTAAAGTGTTGTGGAGACATCGTGGTGTCGAGGAAGCCACATGGGAAAGGAAGGATGACATGAAGAAGTAGTTTCCTTACCTTTTTCCTCCAGGTAAATTTCGAGGACGAAATTTCTTAAAAGGGTTAGAGTTGTAACAACCCAATTTTGGGCTTCGAAGTTTAGGGTCTGAACCGGACCGGTCTGATTTTCGGTTCGAATATAAAAGGAGGTTTTAGGGAAAGCCTAGTTCGGGATACTTTAAAAATATAGAAAAATATCTAAAAATCCTCTTTTAATATATATAAGAGAGTGGTGAAATCAATTTTACAAAATAAGATTTGGAAATACTACAATTCGGTGTAGAGACCAAAATGCGATTTTCGAAAAGTTTAGTGGTGACTGTTTTGTGAGAATTGAAACTTTGAATCTTTAAGGAGCTAATTTACCCAAAAATGTTTTCTCCAGATTTTTCCTTACTTTGGGTGATTTAATAAATGTTTAATTAAATAAAATAAAGATGGGAAATTACTTTTTGGATTTTCATAACTACCTTTTCCTAATTTTCTCTCATTCCTTTATCTCTCAAAATCCCATCATCCAAACACTTTTCTCCAGCAACTTTTGCATTGATCTTCACTTCAATTGATGAGATTTCTATCATCCATTAGTTCATAATCAATCTTGCATCAAATCCTATTCATTTCCTCATTGAATTTTCAAGGAATTTGGCCCAAATCAAGGAGAAATCATCATTTAGAGGTAAGATTGTTCTTCTCCTCTAAATACTCAGTTCTTTACTAAAATTCCCAAGTTTTCAATCCTTAATTTAAGATTTATAAATGGTTTTAATGTTGGAGACATGATTTTGGCTTAAAACTTAAGATTTTGGAAGAAATCTTGAAGAATTTCGTTGTGATTGCTTGTGCTCTATTTTGAGATGATTCTTTAATGTATTTTGGATGTCTAATGATGTTTGAAATGAGGTTTTATCAATCTAATCCCGAATAGGTTGTATTTCCTAAGTTTTTGCTTATGAAAATGATGGTTTTTGAGGTGTTTTTGGTGTTCTGTTATAGCTTGAGGTATAAGGACGAGTTTAGGTTTATTTTGGATGTTAATTGATGTTTAGAAATGTTTAGAAATGGTTAGAAGTGATGGATCTTGGCTGGGTAAAGTTTTGGAAGAGTTTGGAGGTGATTTCGGTTGTGTTTGGTAGCCGAAATGTTGATTTTAGGTAGAGCAGCGAGTTTAGGTGTGTTGGCTGAAGATTTCAATGCATGGTGATGCATTAATCCTCTGATTTGATGTGTTTAAAACAGGGGAGACATCTTCGGACACCTTTGGAGTTGATTTGGAAGCTTAATTGGCGTTTCGGCAAGCAAGCGAAACGTAATTGGTGAGTGGAGTTTGGTTTCCAGCTTTATAACGATTATTTGAAGGTTTTGGGAGCTTAGTTTAAGTCTAAACAACTTAGCTAAGCTCAAGAGTAAGTTTTCAGAAAAACCCCCTCGGATGTGCTATGTTGTGGTTTGACGCATTGGTTATGAAATGCATGTTTAATTACTGTTTTGAAAGCATGTTTTAGCATGATTAATGCTGGTTTTGAAAGCCATGTGTTGAAGGATGCTCAAGGTAAGAGGTCCTTGGTTTGACATGTTATTAGTTTGGTAATGTTGCATGGAGATGCACGACGTTTAATGGCTTTGATTAATGCTTTAAAACAATGAATTGATGATGGTATTTGATGTATATTGGCAAGTGATGAATTGGTTTTAAAGTACTTGAATCGGATATAGTTAGCCGGCTATAGGATTGGGTGCACCGTAAGTAAAGTCGCCTTGGATGTTGAGGGGTTGTGATTGTACCGTAAACTCCATCCAAGTATCCTAACGAGAGAGGTAAGATCACAACGGTGGTTAAAAGTCCATGTGTGGAGCTTGATAAGATCACAACGGTGGTTAAAAGTCCGTGTGTGGATCTTGTGTTATGTGTCCCGTACTCTCGTTAGTGGGTTATACAACTACCGATGAGTGATGTTGAGGGGTTGTGATTGTACCGTTAAACTCCATCACGGGTGTTGAGGGGTTGTAATTGTACCGATAAACTCCACCTTGTAAGTCGGTAGTGTGTATGAAGCGTGTGGGACAACGCTTGTAATCCGCGTATCCGATTGTGTTTTTGTGTTGAATTGGTTATGATCTATCACTTGGAAGCCAATATAATGTATTGAATGTAATGAAGCATGAGATGCTTGTAAAGTATGCAAGGTTGCATGAAAAGAGATGAGCATGTGTTTCTAAAAGCTTGTGAAAGTGTTTCTAATATGCATGGTAGTATTGGTTTTATTTAGAGCATGCCTCACTAAGCATTTGTGCTTACGCTCTCCTCTACCAATAATGCAGATAATTGAGGTGTTGAAGGGCAACAAGGGAGCTAAGTGTGTCCAAGAGCTCATGTATGGTGATGTTTTCACACACAATTAGTTTTGGTAATTTGGCAATGGGAATCTAAACTTTGTTTTGGGAGATATGTTGAACTCCCTAAGTTTAGGCATGTTGCCTTTGTTGGTTTGAACTTGTAAATGGCCATTAAATGCTTGTTTTGAAGTTTGGTTGCTTATTTGGTTTTGAATAATAGGAAGCATGCCTCTAGACATGTGAAATTCATGTTCGATGCTATGAATGTGTTTAGGAGTTCTAAATATTTATAGGTTTGATGACTTGTTGGTATGTTTGGAAAGTCATTTGGATGAGTTTGAATGGATTTATGTATGAAAAACCAGCAAAATCTGCAGCTTCTGGGCAAACCGTATCGGAACATTCTCTGGCGTTTCGAAACGGGTGCATGTAATGGCCTTCGTGTTTCGAAACGACTGGAGGCTGTTCCGAAACGATTTGGCTACTGGAAGGCCTTGTTTCGGAACCAGTCTCGGAACCAACCCGCGTTTCAGAACGGTCAATGCCGTTTCGGTCCTCGTTCCGATACGGCAGGTGAACGTTTCGAAACAGGTGACCGTTGGACACTGATTTGAATGGTGCTAAAGTTTGTAGGCTTTACATTTTTGTCCCGAATGTTGATGTTGCAATTGCTGGTGTTTGAGATGTCCATTTAAGTTGATTTTTGGCAGAGTGACATGTAATGTGACTAATTACATATTGGTAACCTTAAAATCAGTTTGACCTTCTAATTTACAGAAATTGCAATTTGGTCCCTAACCTTGTAATAAGTGCAATTGAGTCCCTCTTGTTGTTCGATCGCTGTGTCTTTCTCATATATGTTTCATGAGTGCTCACTTAGGGTTAATGTGCATCTAGACAAGATTAAAAGAAAAAAATGGTCGTTAATCAAGGATGACTTTCGGGTTGACTTTGGTTTTCCCCGTGTAATCTTCGTAGTTTGGGTCAACCGTCTAGGCCGAGCTAAGGGGGTTACATCCACTACCTTAGCTTCCCACTAAAGATTTCCAATCAATCCACTATTGATTCGTCCCCTTTTCTAGGCTTAGGAGGAAACCCTTATACACCGATCAAGCTTTCTACCCAAAGCCTTGATCAAACCCTCTTTACAAAAGAGAAAAGATAAGCAAACTTAAATCCCTCTAATAGGTGATTGTTTGCACAAATAAGCTCCCACCCAAAACCTAAAACACTTGAGCAAATTTGACAATTTTTGCTCACTAGTGTTTGTCTATACAAAGAAATGACAATTTAGCTCTAAGACAATTTCTTGATCATTTGTTGATTGAAAATTGAAGCATTAACCAGTGCTTAATGCTTGGAGGTCCCTTTTATACTCCTTAATAAGTTTGTAGCCGTTACTAGCCGTTGTGGATGAATTGGAGCCGTTGAGGACTTTATTTCCCTTCATTAATGTTGTTCTGCAGCCTTCCGTATCGATACACTTGGACCTGTATCGGTACGACCTTCATCAGAAACTAGCTATTGGGCTCTTGCCAGCCTAGGCGTATCGATACGCTTGAGGGCGTATTGGTACGGTATGATGTTTAAAAGACCGTTGGGAAATATGACCGTTGGGGTTGTTAAAATGGGATCGGTACGCTGACTAGGTGTATCGATATGATCCCTCACCGTATCGAAACGGCCAAGATTGTTTCTATACGGGTTTTAGCAGTGACCAAACTGGGCAAAAAAGGTATCGATACGGGTTGGACCGTATCGGTACGGACACTTTGAAAACACAAGTTTGGCTATTTAAAAGCATGAAAAATCTTGCCAAAAACCTTTTAAAATACCTCAAACATAAATTCAAGTTGTTTGGACTTAAAACCAAGTTTTAAATTCTTTTCAAATTAGTCCAAAACATATTTCAATTATTATATCAAAACACTAGTTATACAATCCCCCCCTTTTTGATATAATAAAACCAACTTGAAAATTTGTTTGGGATTCTCCCCCTTTAAGTTTAAAAATGTGAATAAGAGATCAAAGATATGAAATCAAATAAAGCTCCCCCTTATTCATTTAAAAATGTGAAAAAGAGATCAAAGATATGAAATCAAATAAAGCTCCCCCTTATTCATTTAAAAAATTCAATTTTTCAAACCATTTCTCTCCCTTTTGTTCTATCAAAAAGAATTTTAATACTTTTAAGCTCAAAATAACAATAGAGGTTTAGACTTTGAAAGTTTTAAAATGTTTGGTTTTCAAAATGGCTCCCCCTTACTCAAAGCATCATTAAAAATGTTAGTCCAACATATATGATCATCTAGTTGAAATAAAAAGAAATAAATCAAATAAAATAAAAAACAACTAGATTTTTTTTACCAACACTTGAACCCGAGGGAGGATGTGAAGCCTTCTTTCTTCAAGTGTTCTTCCTTTGTGTGCATGGAGCTCCCCCTCAAAGTTTGACTTGTTGATCAATCTCCATCACACCTAGCAAAAGACAATCAAGTAATTTTTGGTATCCAAATTGCTTTGGATCCATAAACGTTAGTAGCACAAAATTTAGCCCCCTTAGGAATCCATTTTTCAATTTCATCCTTTTTAGTTGAAGTGGTTAGTCCTTTTGGGACCCAAACACTTCTAAAACATTTTCCTTTTACAAATCTAAGGGCACTAGATTGTCTTACATAAAAGTTTGATTTTCCAAAATTATTTTCTTTTCGAGTTCTTTGGAATCAATTTTTTTTCTTCTTGAACTTTATGAAGCAAATTTTGTAAATCAAAACATTTTTGTTCAAACTCTTCGAGTTTTGCTTCAAGTTCAAGTTTGGTTTTAGAAATCAAATCATTTTGAATTTTTAACTTTGAAATCAACTTATTGTTTTTCAAATTGTGATTTTTAAACTCTAAAACCAAATCATCGTAGGCATCTTGTAATTCATCAAAAGAGTAAGAACATGAAGTAAATGAATTAGATGTTACCCTTGAATCTTCTTCGATCGCCATAAGGCAAAGGTTGGCTTGTTCATCGTCGGTGGAGTCCTCATCACTCCAAGTAGCCACATGTGCCTTCTTCTTATGGCTTGAAGTGCTTGCCCTCTTCTTATTCATGGATTCTCGTTCAAGCTCTCTTAGAGCTTTCTTCATGAACGGGGCACACTTCTTGAAGAGATGAACTATCTCTTCTTCTTCATCCTCCTCTTCACTTGAATCAACATGATGGCAAGTGGAGGACTTGAGAGCAATGGCATTGGTGTTGATGCCAAGCCCCTTGAGCTTCTTCTCTCCCATAACTCTAATTTCTTCCCTCTTCTTCTCATCTTCTTTGTTCTTCTTCATGATTTGATGAGTAAAGAGTGACCCCATGAGTTCATCTAGCTTCAATGTCTTCAAATTCTTTGCTTCGATGATGGCGGTCCTCTTTGAGTCCCATGACTCGGGAAGTGAGTAGATAAGCTTTCGGACAAGCTTTTCCTCCGGGATGGCTTCTCCATAGCCTTTGAGACCATTGGTGATAGTAGAGAACCTATCAAACATCTTCTCGATGTTCTCTTCAGGATCCATTTTGAAGTTCTCATACTCTAAGGTGAGGAGCCCAATCTTGGTCTCCTTAACTTCATCGGTTCCCTCGTATGTGACTTCAAGCTTGTCACATACCTCCTTGGCACTCTCACAAGAAGACATATTCTCATAGATGGTTGGGCCAAATGCACAAAAGAGGATGTGCAAGGCTTTGTAATTTAGCTCCATCTTCTTGCGATCGTCAGCACTCCACTCCTCTTTACTTCGTTGAGGCACGAACGAACCATCTTCAACTATATCCCATAGCTTGTAGTCTCTTGACTTAATGAAGAACTTCATCTTTGTCTTCCAATGGGCATACTGGGTTCCGTCGAAGAAGGGCAGTTTGTCGATGGATTGCGCCATTGAGCCGGTTGTGTAAAATGATGATCGAGCTTGCCGGATCTTCTCAATAGGATGTTAATCCTCTTCGATTGAGCCAAGCTCTGATACCAATTGTTGAGTTTTAAGGTGCTTGATTCCTTCAACCGATCTTGCTCACCAAGTAGTGGAGAAGTGTAATTTGAGTGAATGTGGTGTGGAAGCTAAAAAGATGAATGACACAATGATTTTAGAGTGGTTCAACCTTCTAACCAAGGTCTACATCCACTACCTTAGCTTCCCACTAAGGATTTCCAATCAATCCACTATTGATTCGTCCCTTTTTCTAGGCTTAAGAGGAAACTCTTATACACCGATCAAGCTTTCTACCCAAAGCCTTGATCAAACCCTCTTTACAAAAGAGAAAAGATAAGCAAACTTAAATCCCTCTAATAGGTGATTGTTTGCACAAATAAGCTCTCACCCAAAACACTTGAGCAAATTTGACAATTTTGGCTCACTAGTGTTTGTCTATACAAAAAAATGACAATTTAGCTATAAGACAATTTCTTGATCATTTGTTGATTGACAATTGAAGCATTGACCATTACTTGATGCTTGGAGGTCCCTTTTATACTCCTTAATGAGTTTGTAGCCGTTGGGGATGAATTGAAGCCGTTGAGAACTTTATTTCCATTCATTAATGCTGTTCTGCAGCCTTCCGTATCGATACGCTTGGACCCGTATCGGTACGACCTTCATCAGAAACTAGTCGTTGGGCTCTTGCCAACCTAGGCGTATCGATACGCTTGAAGGCGTATCGGTACGGTATGACGTTTAAAAGACTGTTGGAAAATTTGACCGTTGGGGTTGTTAAAATGGGATCGGTACGCAGACTAGGCATATCGATACAATCCCTCACCGTATCGAAACAGCCAAGCCTGTTTCAATACGGGTTTTGGCAGTGACAAAACTGGGCAAAAAATGTATCGATACGGGTTGGACCCGTATCGATACGGACACTTTGAAACACAAGTTTGGCTGTTTAAAATCATGAAATATCTTGCCAAAAACCTTTTAAAATACCTCAAACATAAATTCAAATTGTTTGGACTTAAAACCAAGTTTTAAATTCTTTTCAAATTAGTCCAAAACATTTTTCAATTATTATATCAAAACACTAGTTCTACAGTACATAATACATTAAACTCTAATTAACGAAGATAATATTTCTAATGATAAAGTAAATCAAATCTCCTTGATAAAGTCCTTATCGTTATAGACATCCACATAGATAAATATTCATAACACTCCCCCTTGGATGTCTATGAAGATGATGTACCTCGTTAAAACCTTACTAAGATAAAAATCCAGTGGGAAAAAAATTTCTTTAGTGAAGGAAAAAGAGTATACACATCTTTAATACACATAACATGTTGCCTCATTAAAAACCTTACCAGGAAAACCCATTGGGACAAAACATCGGTTAAGGGTAAAAAAGAGTGCAATGCGTATTTACTCCCCCTCATGAAAACATCACATAAGATATTTGAATCTTCATAATTCAATCTTAAATACTATTTTTCTAAAGATCGTGAGGGATGGAACTTTGGAGTAATTTGTTCCATGATGTATCCACTTTTCGATTGAGATATACATCTTGCCTTATCTCTATACAAGATAGCTTTCTATCGTATCTTGTGAAAGTAAATCACATATCTTCTGGATATGTTGGGTCAATGGTCTTAGCCAAACATTTTGGGTTGCCACGTGCACAACAATTATTTCTACAAGATTTGAGGAGGCATCGACGAATGTTTGAATATCTAAAGGTAATAATCTTTGTATATCCATGGATATTTCTTGACCAACTAATATATGGTGCTTCAAGACCAAGAAAAGATATAATTATCTTTATTCACACCCAACAATCTTACAATAGATATGTTTTATCCATATTGAATCTTCTTTAAGATTCTTTCAACTTATGTCCATTCATAGACAAAAACGCATATTTAAGTGCTCGATCTTTAGGTCGAGACAAAACCACATCTGAAGATTCTTTTTCTCAAATACTTTCATTAAATACTTTGAAAACTCTTCAAGAGTTTCCAATTTGAAGCTCTTCATGAGTGCTAATGATATAATGAATCTTGATCCAAACTCCTTTATAAAATACATAAGGAAATATGATCATTCTTATAGTATTTCCTCAATTAGTATTCACTAAGACGATTATATCAAATGCGCCAAAATATTCATGAGACGTGTTTAAATAAATTTCTTCGAAAATTTCCAAATGCTTCTAGCATTTTAAATCCTTCAAGGATAAATATGGATCCACAAATAATTAGACGCATGTAAAATTTTTCATAACTGCCAAAGTAATTTGCATCCACCATGAAGTAATTAAAACTTTTCAAAAATCATAGTTCAAGTCGTATTTACGACTACTTATTTGTGCCTCACTTGCATTACACCTTTAGGTGTTTGGACTGCTGGTCCAAATACTTCAATTTTAGAAGTTCAAAGCGTCTTTCAACATCGGCCAATTCAATATCTATACTTCTGATAGATTTTATACAAGATCCTTGATTTCTTTCTTTACTTCTATAGAATTATTTTATGTAAAATTGTTTGTAAAATCGTTGTCGACAACTTTCCAATTTTCTGGTTCTATTCTCGTAATGACATAACTCATCGAGATCTCTTCAAGATTTCAATCTTTATTTCAGGTACCTGAAACTCTTCTAGAGTTTTATTATTAGTTATGTCTTGGGTCTCTTCAGGAGCACCCGCCTCCAATATATGACCATCTCATATTACTTTCTATTTACGAGAATTTTGATCATTGGAACCATTTCAACTATCATGCTTCAGGCATGATTTAAATTCTCTCGCTCTAACATGTAATTTAAACTTAGAGCATTTCAGCTGGTATATGAGACTTAATTACTCTCATTATGTCAGTAAATATGTCTGACAGTTGACATGTAATAACATGAATTATCTTATGAACTTCTAGTTCATATACGAGGATCTAGATAATGATAATTCATTTTCCTCTATCCAGTTGATTATTATCTCCCCTGATGTTGAGAAAAATCATGTCATAAATGATTCTCCAATTAATGTTTAAGAATTTAAACATAAAAGGAGACTCGTACTCAATATATATTCTCAACCCTTTTTATTTACCCATTTTATGCATTGTGGTGGAGCAATTCATATCGCATATTCAAAAAATCATAAAATGGGAAATGTATGGTTTCTGACCAAAAACTAATCATAACGGGGAGTTTATTATAACTCGTTGGCTTGATACGTATAAGTGTTGCTATATGGAAACATCATATAAATAATAACTCTTTTGTTCTCATAGTTTAGCTATTAAATAGGAGGCATCCAATTGAAATTTTGTTAAACTATATTTTTCATAATCAATAGGCTTTGTAACAACTGATATAGCCTAAAATATAAACCCGCTACCTTTTGCAAGACAAATAGTCTAACTGCATAATCCGAATCCTTTTATAATCAATCTCACAAACTTCTGGTTGTAAGTTGATAAAACATTGGAGATACATCTACTAAAATCATATAAAACTTTTCACATTTGCGGATATATAGGCCCATATTTCGTTCAGATATGCAAGACATGCAGTCTCAACTTCAACACAAGAACTTCAAGTTCTAATTCTTTTGGTAAATGGGATCAACTATATCCTTTGAGAACAAACAACACAAGAACTTCAAGTTCTTTTAGTAAGTGAAATTTAATCAATTCCATTAAGCAACATAAGAACTTCATGTTATTTAATAAGTGGAATTTAATTAATTCCTTTGAGAATAAGCACCACAAGAACTACAGGTTTTTTTTAATACATGTGCATGTAAAATTCAATAATTTTTGCACCATTATTGATCAGGATGGTCTAACCGATCATGCCAACTATATATATGTGTGTATATATCTCTGAATTTGTAAACTTCTTGTTTACCATAACATGTAATTCAATCTCACTCGTATATGTCTAGTACGCCCATCAAAATTGTTCCTTTAAATAGGAATATATTTAGCTCTTTTAGAGCTTTCAATTGAAATTATCTTTTGGTAGCAATATATAGCTCTTCTAGAGCTTTCAACTGACTTTTTGGCTACCAGAACTTATATCCATATTGGCTTATTTCAAATGTCAATCGATAACATATGTTATCTATAATTCCTAAAGGGATATTTTGCGAACTCATATTGCTCTCTTAAAATTTCCACTTATAGTGGTGACAATATTATTACCATTAGCGGTAATTATTGCAATATTCGCAATTCTGCACTTTTCATAATGTGCTTTCTCTCAAGAATTTATTGCTTTTTAGAGCATTAATATTTTCAGTACTTTAAGATATAATACTCACATTATTCCCTTACATTTAAATGAGAAAATATATCTTATGCTTATGTTGAGCATAAATCGTCACCATAGATTGTATTTGACAAGTAATCATGTTAAACAAAATAAATAAATATCATAATATATAAATATAAATATAAAACGTAAATAATTAATGTATGTAAAATAAATAAACGTGAAGCAAAATAAATAAAAAATAATAATTCTCTTCAAAGTTATGAGAATAATTAGAAGATTGTTTATTCCTTTCGAGGGTTATAAGAAAATCAACAACGTCCAAATGAGTTGGACCATCAATGTCCAAATAAAGTTGGACCAGTATCATCTTCATCATATTTCACAAATAAAATTTGCTTCTTCTTTTTTCTTTCCTTTATCATTCAATGATTCTTGATTTTTCAACGTACAACATGTACGAGACCAATGGTTTATAACATCGCATTGGTAATAAGAAGAGTTTTACTTCAATAGAATGATCTTTATCACTCTTGTCATCCTTATAACCTCACTACCGGTGGGTAGAAGTATTCTTAAAATGACCATATTTTTCATGTCTATATTCATAGCCTCGACCACGACCACAACTTCTAATGTAGTTTTTATTCCTTCCATAATATAATCTCACAATCACTTCAGGGAATGGAGTAGAGCTAGTGGACCTTTGAAACCTTTTTCACATATCCTTATCATAGAGAACAAAGATTTAATCCTCATATGCGGCATTGTCAAACCTGTCCACAAGGTCCTTTAAAAACCTCCTTTGAGATCAGTAGCCTCGCAAAATGGGATGTGTAACCCCATTAGCCCGGCTTAGACGCTCGACCAGAACTACGAAGATTACACAGGGAAAACCAAAGTCAACCTTGATTAACAACCCTTTTTTATCTTCTCTAGATGCTCATTATTATCCTATGTGACTAGCGAAACATTTCAGCGGAAGTGACACAGCAAACGGAACTCAAACAGGGATTCAATTACACAAAAACGTCTTTTAGGGACTAAAATGTAAATTTCCAGAATTATAAGGACTAAACAAGTTTTAATGTTACCAATCCATAATTAATCATATAACATGCCATCATGAAAAATTTCATCACAAACGGATCATTCAAACTCATTAAATTAAGCAACCAAACCTCAAGGACCAAAATATAAGAAATAGAAACCTGAAACAGTTCAAATTCAAACTCAACAGTCAGATGTTTCGAAATGGATGGCCCTGTACTGAAACGGTCGTTTCGAAACTTGGTTGACCGTTTCGATACTCGAGTGCGTTCCGAGACCCGTATCGAAACACCTCTTTCCAGTAGCAAAACCGTTTCGATACGTCCCTACCCGTTCCGAAACCTCTTAGCCATTTCAGGCCTCTGTTCCGAAACAGGCAAGGGCGTTCCGATACGCCTTGCTCTGCAACAGCAGATTTTGCTGGTTTTTCACATCTTTTCATATTCGAAACATCCCCGATACATGCATACAACATAGATACACACCAACGGTCATCATTTTGAGGCATTAGCTACGACATGGCATCCAACATGCAAACATAAAAAGTAAAGGCATGCTCCCTAGTCCACCAAATCCATAACAAGCTAAAACCAACATTCACATCCAAAATCAAATCATAATGGCCAATTACAACTCAAGGATAAACCACCAAACATGCTCAAAGTAAAGGGAAACATCCTCCACAATTCAAAAGTATAAATCCCACCCATTGCCTCTTATTACACCGAAATAAAGCCACATACTTTGCAAGGTTAAAAGCTTGGATTCCTCTTGCTTACTTGCTGCCTCGAACGCCTAGTTTTCTGTATTGATGAAACAAAAGAGCGTAAGCACAAAGCTTAGTGAGGACCGCTATGCAACATTAATCAATGTATTTCACACCATTGGCAAAACCACCATTTCATATCCCATGCCTTTACATAAAACTTGTCCATTCAATAACATCAATGCACTTTCTAAAACATGCTCATGTGCAACATTAAAATCAGCAAATAAACCTTTGCTCATGCTTTACCAAGCATCTTATGCATCCTTGCATCATTTACAAGCATCTCATGTTTAACATTAATCATTTACATTATATTGGCTTGCAAGTGATAATCCATAAACCATTTCAACACAAGAGACAAACGGATACGCGGATTACAAGCGTTGTCTCACACGCTTCCTACATACTACCGGACTACACAAGGTGGAGATCAATGGCACAATCACAACCTCTCAACACCCGTGATGGAGATTAATGGCACAATCACAACCCCTCAACATCACTCATCGGTAGTTGTATAATTCCACTAACGAGAGTACGGGACACATACACAAGACTCATACACGGGACTAAATCATCTACCGTAGTGGTCTTAACCTCAATCGTTATGGTAATTGGATGGAGATTACGGCACAATCACAACCCCTCGACATCCAAGGCGACTTTATTCATGGTGCACCCAATCCTATAGCCGGCTAACTATATCTGATTAAAGTAACCAAAAACCATTTTCATCACTTGCCAATATAATCATTTAACCTCATTAATCCACTGTTTTACAAGCATAATAACAATGCCATTTCCACAAGCATAACATGCTTAATATCATATGCATTCAACACATGAAAACCAAGCATCACTTACCTAGTGCATCCTTAACATAATGGCATTAAAATCCAGCAAAATTCATGCTAAAAACATGCTTTAAAAATGTAAACAAATCCACACTTAACCCAAGTGCATTTTTATCAAACATAGCACATTTCTAAGAGGGGGATTTCCAAATCACTTACTCTTGAGCTTAGCTAAGTGTATCAAACTTACACTAAGCTCCCAAGACCACGCTCAAAGCGTTACAAAGCAGGAAATTGCATTTCCACTCACCAATACGCGAAGCCTTGCTCGCCGACATGGAAATTACTCTTCCGGAGCCTCAAACAACACCTCATTTGCTTCCAGATCAAGATCTCGTGTTTTCACATCATCAAAACAGAGATCTAAATGCATTAAAATGCATTCCCACACCAGCAACAATTCACAACTCGTTCCTCACCCAAACTACACCAAATTACCCATCCAAAACAACCGAAAACTCAATCGATTGCTTCCTAAACCAAGCCCAGCCAACATACATCACTTCCAACCCATAATAAACACCAAAACACATCTAACAAACAACCTAACCCAACCTTATACCTCCAGTAATCAAGATTCCACCATTTCACCTCAAAAACTCACTTGAAACAACCAAGAAATTCAAGGATCTCAAGGACTTCGGGATCTATGTTATCAACACTTCATTTTAACATATTAATCAACTTAAAACTCAATTAAAATCAACACAAAACAGAGCTTAACTCATCAAGTCCAAAAATTAAGATTTCAACCACAATTTCACAAGATTTTGATCTCCAATCAACACTATAATGAAAACTCAACCAAAAATAGTATTTAGAAGCCAAATATCTTGGGAATTTCAATAAAGAACTTTGATTAGAGGTTGAGAACGGGATTTACCTCCAATCATTGCTTCCCTCAATGAATGACAAGTTTTCCTTAGCAAAGTCTTGAAGAACTAGGAAAGATTTCATGAAAATGATTTAGGAAATGTTGAGAGAGTTTTTGGGAGAAAGAATTCTGGAGAAAGATGAGTGAATTAGTGTTTTGCTGAAAATGAGAAAGAGTTGGTAGTTACATAATTGAAAATCTCACATTAACTACCTTTTGATTAATTAATATAAATCCAATTAAAGTCATTTAATTAAAAACCTTTTAAAACACATGCCATATTGAGGAAAGGTCAAATTGACTTAAACCCCCTAAAGATTCTAAGATTTTGGCCTCTACATTAAAAATCACATTTTCCTAGTTTTGAAACTTTACAATTTGGTCACTACTCAAAATGTCCCATTTACAAAACCTGTTTTGTAAAATTGACTTGACCAACCTCTTAAACATATTTTTATAGGATTTTAGCAATTTTTACCATATTTTTATCCTATCCCGATTTTTGATTTCCTTGAATCACCTTACGTGATTCGAATCGTTCTCGACCGGTCCGATCCGATGTCTAAAACATCTAGGCCCAAAATTAGGGCGTTACAACTCTCCCCCACTTAGGAAATTTCATCCACGAAATTCTTACCTGATGGAAAGAGATGCGAAAATTGCTTTAGCATGTCCGCCTTGCTTTCCCACGTGGCCTCCTCAACTCCCCGGTGTCGCCACAACACCTTCACAAGCTCTATCGTCTTGCCACGAAGAAATTTGCAACTCACATCCAGAACCTTCACTGGTTCCTCATCATACGACAGATCTAGATTCAACTCTATCTCCTCAACAGGCATTACATGTGAAGGATCCGATCTGTACCTTCGTAACATAGAGACATGAAACACATCATGTATCTTCTCCAACTCCGCAGGCAATCTCAACTGATGTGCCACAGGATCAATACGCTCCACAATCTCGTAAGGTCAATTGAACATTGGGCTAAGCTTACTCTTACGCCCAAATCTCATCACCTTCTTCCAAGGTGACACCTTCAAAAACACACGTTCGCCAACCGCGAACTCAATTTCCTTATGCTTCAAGTTCACGTGAGACTTTTTCCTATCCGATGCTGCTTTTAAACGCTCACAAATGAGCTTCACCTTCTCAGTGGTTCCCTTTAGCATAGCTGGCATCAAAATCAACTTTTTCCCAGCTTCTACCTAACAGAGAGGGGTTCTACATCTTCTCTCATACAAAGCCTCGTATGGAGCCATTTGAATGCTTGTCTGGTAACTGTTATTATACGCAAACTCAACTAACGACAAGTGCTTCTCCCAAGAACCCTGAAAATATTTCACACGGCATCTCAACATGTCCTCAAGCACTTGAATCACACGTTCCGACTGTCCATCCGTCTGAGGATGATAAGAAGTACTGAAATTCAATCATGTACCCAAGGCTTGATGCAAACATTCCCAAAATTGTGATGTAAACCTCGGATCTTTATCCGACAAAATGGACTTTGGCACACCGTGCAACCGCACAATCTCAGCTATGTGCAACTCAGCCAACTTATCCAAGGTATACGTAGCATGCACAGGCAGAAAATATGCACACTTCGTGAGCCGATCTACAATCACCCAAACTGAATTTTTCTTTGATGGCGACAAAGGCAATCCAGACATAAAGTCCATGGTGATTCTCTCCCACTTCCATTCTGGAATTCTCAAAGGCTGCAGCAACCCAGAAGGAACTTGATGTTTAGCCTTCACTCCCTGACACAACATGCACTTACTAACGAACTCAGCCACGTCCTTTTTCAACCCCACCCAGTAATACTCATCTTTCAAATCACGGTACATCTTTGTACTACCAGGGTGCATAGCAAAAGGGCTACTATGAGCTTCAGTCAGAATAATGCGCCTCAACTCAGCATCATCTAGCACCACTATTCGACTCCCAAAGCACAAAACACCATCATCCCTAAAGCTGAAATTCGAAGGTCTACCCTCCGCAATGTCCTGAACATGCGAAACAAGAGAATCATCTTGCAATTGTTTATCTTTGATCAACTGAATCAGAGATGGTTTCACTTGCAATTCTGCAATAAGACCACCATCACGCGATATGCCCAAGCAAGCAAACATCACCCTCAACTCCACAGCCACTTTGCGGCTCAAAGCATCGGTCACAACATTAGCCTTGCCTGGGTGGTACTCGATCATCAGATCATAATCTTTAAGCAACTCTACCCAACAACGCTGCCTAAGATTCAACTCTTTTTGAGACATAAGATACTTCAAGCTCTTATGATCTATAAACACAACACACTTCTCATCGTACAGGTAATGCCTCCAAATCTTAAAGGCAAACACCACAGCCGCAAGCTCAAGATCATGAGTAGGGTAGTTGCACTCATGCACCTTCAACTGCCTAGATGCATAGGCCACTACATTACCCTCCTGCATCAACACGCAACCCAAACCAACAAAGGATGCATCGCTATAGACCACAAACTCCTTACCATACTCAGGTTGAATCAAAATAGGAGCTTGCGTTAAAGCTTCTTTCAGATTCTCAAAAACTTGTTGTCTCGCATCAGTCCACTCAAAGCAAACATTCTTCTGCAACAACTTGGTCAAAGGTGCTGCTATCTTTGAGAAACCCTCGACAAACCTACGGTAATACCCATCTAGGTCAAGGAAACTCCGCACCTCCGTCACTGACTTAGGTACTTTCCAACTCATCACAGCCTATACCTTGTGCGGATCAATGCGAATACCCTCAGCTGAGACAACATGTCCAAGGAAGACCACCTTCCTAAGCCAAAACTCACACTTACTCAGCTTGGAATACAAATGATTTTCCAATAATGCTTGCAAAACAATTCTCAAGTGTCTATCATGATCCTCCTCGGTACGCGAATACACAAGGATGTCATCGATGAACACCACCACAAACTGATCCAAGATTTTATGGAATACACGATTCATCATGTCCATGAAAGCAGCAGGCGCGTTGGTCAAACTAAACGGCATCACCAAGAATTCATAATGCCCGTACCTTGTCCGAAAAGCTGTCTTAGGTACGTCCACGTCCTTCACCTTCAGCTGATAATACCCCGATCTCAAATCTATCTTAGAAAACACTGAGGCTCCCCGAAACTGATCAAAGAGATCATCAATTCTAGGCAAGGGATACTTGTTCTTGATTGTCAACTTGTTCAGTTCTCGATAGTCTATGCACATCCGCATTGTCCCATCCTTCTTCTTTACAAACAAGACCGATACACCCCAATGTGACACACTCGGCCGGATAAAACCTCGATCCAACAACTCCTGCAATTGCATTTTCAACTCATTTAGCTCTTTAGGTGCCATGCGATAAGGAGCAATGGACACTGAAGTCGTATCCTAGTACAACTCGATACCAAACTCAAATTCCCTATTTGGTGGCAACCCAGGCAATTCTTCCGGAAAGACACCCGAAAAATCGCGAACAGTTCGGATGTCCTGCACTCACACATCCTTGGTGCCAGGATTCATCACATAGGTAAGGTAAGCCTCGCAACCCAACCTCATCATACGGTTTGCTTCCAAAGCCGAAATCGCATTCAACAAAAATTTCACATTCTCGCCCACTACCACTACTTCATAAACATCGGCCAGCTTTAAGGTGACTCGCTTGACAGAAAAGTCAACCATCGCCCTATGCTCCGACAACCAATCCATTCCAAGGATTACATCAAATCCGTATAAAGGTAACTCCATCAAATCTACAGAAAAAACATGTCCTTGTACAGATAAAGGGCATCTCTTATACAACTTCCTAATGACTACAGTCTCACCAAAAGAACTAGTCACTTGCACTCCTACTTCAAGCAACTCAATAGGTATATCAAGCAAATGTGCATGCTCACTCAAGATATAAGAATGAGTGGATCCAAAATCAATCAAAGCCAGCAAAGACAAAGACTGAAGAACAAAGGTACCTACGATGACATCAGTATCATTGCGCTCCTCACGCTGAGCGTAAACCCTCGTTGGTCCACCTCCCTTAGGTCGAACGGCTACTACATGAGCAATACCCCGCTGCCCCTCGTCTCTCCTCTGAAAGTTACCTCGGCCGCGCCCACGGCCTCTCTGAGGTGCAGCTACCACAGAAGCACGTCCTTGGCCTCCACCAGCAACAAAGGACACTCCCTCCTCATGTGATCCGCTGAACCACAATTCCAACATGAATTCCCTGTCACAACAACATGAGCATGGACCTCTCTAGCCGCCCGAGGACAATCTCGCCTCAAATGGTCCCTCGAACCACATGTCCAACATGTATGCTGCTCAGATCTCACACGACCTCCCTAGGCCTGACCACCTCGACCTGGAGCACCACGCCTCCCCTCAGGATGATATCTCCTATTTCGACCTCTTTTGTTCCATCTACCTCCAGAACTGTACTCAGCTGCTCTCTTCCCAGAGCTAGACCCAACACCTCGAGACGACAATCCCAAGTTCTTCTCGATGTCTTTGGCTTGACACACAAGCACATCGAAGTCAGTATAATCTACAGCCAGCATATACGTCTTAACTTCTTGTACCAACCCGTACCGGAAGCGATCACATCGGTGCCTCTCACTAGGTACCAGCTCAGGAGCATACTGGCTCAGGCGTACAAACTGGACCTCGTACTCAGCCACAGAAAAGTTTCCCTGAACAAGCAACATAAACTCACGTTTCTTTTCATCCAAGTATCTCACCCCTAGATACTTCCTCTTGAAGGCACCTCTGAAAAACTCCCAATCAACTTCATTGGGTTCCATATCAGTCGTGGTAGTCGTCCACCAACTGTAGGCATCGCCTTGCAACAAAAAAAACTGTGCATCCCAGCTTGGGCACATCATTACAACCCATCTGATCCATGATACAGATCGTACTTGCTAACCGGGCCTCACATGCCTCAAGAGACATACCATAAAACTCCACAACTCCTACGCTCCTCAACCTCTCTAAAGGTAAGCCTGTCTGCCCAGCTGCAGGGGCCTGTACATGCGTTCCGGCAACATCAGCCTGAAATGCCCCTGTGATCGCCTGAACCAATGGCGTTAGATCACCCAAACCCGGACCAGCAGGTCCTTGCTGCACCTGCTCCCCACCTCCAGGTGGTTGTGGAGGAGGTAAATTTCCACCATGAGGGACATCAACCCCTTGTTCACCCTGGTCACCCTGCTCAGCCACAGGCACTATCGTATTCAACCTCAGTTCTCTTCTTGGACCCATAGTGCTATTTTAAACAAAGCATAACAACAAAACAAGTCAAACCATTTAGGCCAGCTGCAAGCAAGAATCCATGTTTACAAAACATTTGATTAGTGTAATAAGGCAACGGGCACCCCAATTTCCCTCAACATAGCATTGCATACATGAAACATCATGCTCAACATGCTTTTCATCATCCAAATTCAGCAAATAACAACATTGCATCATCATCACGCAATCATATCCATTCCACATGTGATTCACATAAATCAAGCATGACATAAGCTTCAAAATTCAACCAATTGCATGCTTTTCACAAAACATACATCAAAACATATCAATTTCTCATACCCAATTCTTTCGTAACCTGGCTCTGATACCAACAAATGTAACCCCCTTATCCCGTCCTAGACGCTCGACCTGAACTACGAAGATTACACAGGGAAAATTAAAGTCAACCCGAAAGTCAACCTTGATTAACGACCCTTTTTTCTTTTTATCTTCTCTAGATGCTCATTATTATCCTATGTTATTAGCGAAACATTTCAGCGGAAGCGACACAGTAAACGAAACTCAAACAGGGATTCAATTACACAGAAACGTCTTTTAGGGACTAAAACATAAATTTCAGGAATTATAAGGACTAAACAAGTTTTAATGTTACCAATCCATAATTAATCATATAACATGCCATCATGTCAAATTTCATCTCAAACGGATCATTCAAACTCATTAAATTAAGCAACCAAACCTCAGGGACCAAAATGTAATAAACAAAAACCTGAAACAGTTAAAATTCAAACTCAATGGTCAGGTGTTTCGAAACGGATGGCCCTGTACCAAAACGGTCGTTTCGAAACTTGGTTGACCATTTCAATACTCAGGTGTGTTCCGAGACCCATATCGAAACACCCCTTTCTAGTAGCAAAATTGTTTCGATACGTCCCTACCCGTTCCGAAACCTCTTAGCCATTTCAGGCCTCTGTTCCGAAACAGGCAAGGGCATTCCGATACGCCTTGCCCTGCAACAGCAGATTTTGCTGGTTTTTCACATCTTTTCATATTCGAAACATCCCCGATATATTCCACAACATGCATATAACATAGATACACACCAACGGTCATCATTTTGAGGCATTAGCTACGACATGGCATCCAAAATGCAAACATAAAAAATAAAGGCATGCTCCCTAGTCCACCAAATCCATAACAAGCTAAAACCAACATTCACATCCAAAATAAAACCATAATGGCCAATTACAACTCAAGGATAAACCACCAAACATGCTCAAAGTAAAGGGAAACATCCTCAACCATTCAAAATATAAATCTCACCCATTGCCTCTTATTACACCGAAATAAAGCCACATACTTTGCAAGGTTAAAAGTGTAACCCCCTTAGCCCGGCCTAGACGCTAAACCCGAACTACGAAGATCACACGGGGAAAACCAAAGTCAACCCGAAAGTCAACCTTGATTAGCGACCCTTTTTTTCCTTTTTAAACTTCTCTAGATACGCATTAAACCTATGTGGAAGCCCAAGAACCTTGGGAGAGAAAAACACAGCGATCGGAAACGTTTAAGGACTCAATTGCAAGAAGTACACCTTTAGGGACCAAAATATAAATTTTGGAAAATAGAAGGACTTTCAAGATTTTAGTTTTACAAAACCTCAATTAAACATATTACAAACCTCTCTGCCAAATTTCAGCTTAAAAAGACATCTCAAGCTCAAGAAATTGCAATTACAACTTTCAGGACTAAAATGTAAAGCATGCAGAATCTGTCCAACGGTCACCCGTTTCGAAACACTGACACCCGTATAGAACACCCGTGTCGTACGCCTGTATCAAAACGGTGTTGATCGTTTCGATACACTGGTATGTTCCGAAACCAGTTCAGAAACGGACACTTCCAGTAGCCAAAGTGTTTCGAAACACTTCTAGTCGTTCCGAAACGCCCAGGCCATTTCATGCACCCGTTTCGAAATAGCCAAGGGTGTTTCGATACACCCTGCCCAGAAAATTCTGGTTTTTCACTTCAAAACACCATCAAACATAATTGAAAGCATTCCATAACATATCATCAACATGATAAGCATTATAACTATCAAATTACATCAAAGACTAGATACATTACAAACATTAAGCACACCTACTCATTCATCACATCCAACGCATGATCTTGCTTTTAAACAAAGAGCATAACATATCAACCTATGAAGAAGAAGATTCAAATATGGCAAAGCGATCAACAACAAGGTTCAAACCATAAACCGAACATGGTCAAAATACACAATCTCATTACACAACAACATAAAAGACTCTCCCCCCATTGCCTTTACTATCTATAGCTATAAACCAAGACATACTTCTCAAGTGGAGCTCTTCTTGAATCCCTTGCTTCTTGTTGTCCCAACTTCAAATATCTGCATTGATGGACAAAAAGGAGCGTAAGCACATAATGCTTAGTGAGGAATGCTCAAAACCAAAACACCATCAATGCAGCGAATCATAAAACCTTCTTTAAATGTAGCTACAATTCAATAAGCCAAAGCTTTGTTTGAAAACTTCCTTTGAAACAACATTGCTCTAAATCATGCATTGCTCAACATGAAAACCAACCTTTAACTTTGAAATGCTAAACAACTCACCCCAAACCACATTCTTGCAAATACTATCATTTAAACCTTTCCATGCATGAACACTTCATGTAAAGTTCAACTCGATTTCCTTGGAAAACACTTCCATTTCACAACATACTATTCTCATGCTTGATGATCATTTCAAAGCAAAATGCCTTTTGAAAGCCAAATGTTCCTTCTATCTATTTCATACATTCAACAAATGCAAAACACATGAACTACAAAAGCAACATTTGCATTACGTGCCCTTTTTAAAACAAGCCTTCACAAGACTCCAATGCACTTATGAGATTCTATGCACTTATGCACCATTCACAAAAGAATATATACTTTTGCTCATGCTTAACAAGTATCACATGCATTCATGTATCATTTACATATTTCTCATACAACCTTGCATCATTTTCGAGCATCTCTCGCTTCATTACATTCAAATACATTATATTGGCTTTCAAGTGATAGTTCACAAACCATTTCAACACAAGACACAATCGGATACGCGGATTACAAGCGTTGTCCCACACGCTTCATACATACTACCGGCTTTACAAGGTGGAGTTTATCGGTACAATCACAACCCCTCAACACCCGTGATGGAGTTTAACGGTACAATCACAACCCCTCAACATCACTCATTAGTAGTTGTATAACCCACTAACGAGAGTACGAGACACATAACTCAAGATCCACACACGGACTTTTAACCACCGTTGTGATCTTACCAAGATCCACACACACGGACTTTTAACCACCGTTGTGATCTTACCAAGATCCACACACACAGACTTTTAACCACCATTGTGATCTCACCTCTCTCGTTAGGATACTTGGATAGAGTTTACGGTACAATCACAACCCCTCAACATCCAAGGCGATTTTACTTACGGTGCACCCAATCCTATAGCCGGCTAACTATATCCGATTCAAGTACTTTAAAACCATTTCATCACTTGCCAACATACATCAAATACCATCATCAATTCACTTAAAGCATTAATCAAAGCCATTAAACATCATGCATCTCCATGCATCATTACCAAATTAATAACATGTCAAATCAAGGATCTCTTACCTTGAGCATCCTTCAATACATGGCTTTCAAAACCAGCATTAATCATGCTAAAACATGCTTTCAAAATAGAAATTAAACACGCAATTTATAACTGATGCATCAAACCACAACATAGCACATCCGAGGGAGTTTTTCCGAAAACTTACTCTTGAGCTTAGCTAAGTTTTTTAGACTTAAACTAAGCTCCCAAAACCTCCAAATAATCGTTTCAAAGTTGGAAAACCATCTCCACTCACCGATACACAAAACTATGCTAGCCGACAAGCCTCCCAAGCATCTGAAACCTCCAACGCCACCTCTATTGCTTCCGAATCATTCTCCCTTGTTTTAAACACATAACAACAGAGGATTAATGCATCACCATGCATTAAAATCACCAGCAACACAACCCAACTCGATGCTCTACCCAAGAACCTCATTTCGGCTACCAAAAACAACTGAAATCACCTCTAAACTCTCCCAAAACAAAGCCAAGCCAAGATCTATCAATTCTAACCTCTTATAAACATCAATTAACATCAAAAAGCAACATAAACATGACCTTATACCTCCAGCAACAGCATATCACCAAAACCACCCCAAAAACCACCATTCTAGCAAGCAAAACTTAGGAAAACAAACCTATTCGGGATTTGATTGATAAAACCTCATTTGTAACATCAATTAACATCCAAAATACATTAGAAAACAACCTCAAAATAGAGCCTAACCAAGATCCACGAAAATCTCCAAGATCTCTTCCAAAATCTTGAGTTTTAAGCCAAAATCTTGTTTCCAACACTAAAACCATTCATAAAACTTTAATAAAGGATTGTCAACTTGGGAATTTCAGTAAAGAACTGAGTATTTAGAGGATAAGAACAAGATTACCTCTAAATGATGATTTCTCCTTGATTTGGGTAAGCTTCCATGAAAATTCAATGTAGAAAACAAGTAGATTTGATGAAAGATTGATTAGGAATCAAAGAGGAATTGAAATCTCATCAAATGAAGTGTAAAATAAAAGTAAATTTGCTGGAGAAATGTGTTTGGTTGAAAGGAATTTGAGAGAAAATGAAGAGAGGGAAAATTTGTGAAAAGTAGTTATGAATAGCCAAAGTTAGTTTCTCATTTAATTAAACCTCATTTCCTCTAATTAAAACGCTAATAAAACTACCCAAATTAAGGGAAAATCTGGAGAAAAACATTTTGGGTAAATTAGCTCCTTAAAGATTCAAAGTTTCAATCCTTTACAAAACAGTCACTATTTCACTTTTGCAAAAACTGCAATTTGGTCACTACACCGAAATGTAATATTTCCAAACTTCATTTTGTAAAATTGATTTCACCATTCTCTTTTATATATTAAATGAGGATTTTTAGATATTTTTCTATATTTTTAAAGCATCCCGAACTAGGCGTTCCCTAAAACCTCTTTTTATATTCGAACTGTTTCTCAGATCGGTCCGGTTCAGACCCTAAACTTCTAAGCCCAAATTTGGGGTGTTACAAAAAGCTTGGATTCTTCTTGCTTACTTGATGCCTCAAATGCCTAGTTTTCTTCATTGATGAAACAAAAGAGCGTAAGCACAAAGCTTAGTGAGGACCGCTATGCAACATTCATCAATGCATTTCACACCATTGGCAAAACCACCATTTCATATCTCATGCCTTTATATAAAACATGTCCATTCAAGAACATCAATGCACTTTCTAAAACATGCTCATGTGCAACATTAAAATCAGCAAATAAACCTTTGCTCATGCTTTACCAAGCATCTCATTCATCCTTGCATCATTTACAAGCATCTCATGCTTAACATTAATCATTTACATTATATTGGCTCGCAAGTGATAATCCATAAACCATTTCAACATAAGACACAATCGGATACGCAGATTACAAGCGTTGTCCCACACGCTTCAAACATACTACCGGACTACACAAGGTGGAGATCAATGGCATAATCACAACCCCTCAACACCTGTGATGGAGATTAATGGCACAATCACAACCCCTCAACATCACTCATCGATAGTTGTATAATTCCACTAACGAGAGTACGGGACACATACACAAGACTCACACACGGGACTAAACCATCTACCATTGTGGTCTTAACCTCAATCGTTAGGGTACTTGGATAGAGATTACGACACAATCACAACCCCTCGACATCCAAGGCGACTTTATTCACGGTGCACCCAATCCTATAGCCGGATAACTATATCCGATTAAAGTAACCAAAAACCATTTTCATCACTTGCCAATATAATCATTTAACCTCATTAATCCACTGTTTTACAAACATAATCACAATGTCATTTCCACAAGCATAACATGCTTAACATTATATGCATTCAACACATAAAAACCAAGGATCACTTACCTAGTGCATCCTTAACATAATGGCATTAAAATAAAGCAACATTCATGCTAAAACATGCTTTAAAAAAGTAAACAAATCCACACTTAACCCAAGTGCATTTTCATCAAACATAGCACATTTCTAAGAGAGGGATTTCCGAATCACTTACTCTTAAGCTTAGCTAAGTGTATCAAACTTACACTAAGCTCCCAAGACCATGCTCATAGCGTTACAAAGCAGGAAATTGCATTTCCACTCACCGATACGCGAAGCCTTGCTCGCCGACACGAAAATTACTCTTACGGAGCCTCCAACAACACCTCGTTTGCTTCCGGATCAAGATCCCTTGTTTTCACATCATCAAAACAAAGATCTAAATGCATTAAAATGCATTCCAACACCAGCAACAATTCACAACTCGTTGCTTACCCAAATTACACCAAGTTACCCATCCAAAACAACCGAAAACTCAATCGATTGCTTCCTAAACCAAGCCCAGCCAACATACATCACTTCCAACCTATAATAAACACCAAAACACATCTAACAAACAACCTAACCCAACCTTATACCTCCAGTAATCAAGATTCCACAATTTCACCTCAAAAACTCACTTAAAACAACCAAGAAACTCAAGGATCTCAATGATTTAGGGATATATGTTATCAACACTTCATTTTAACATATTAATCAACTTAAAACTCAATTAAAATCAACACAAAACAGAGTTTAACACATCAAGTCCGAAAATTAAGATTTCAACCACAATTTCACAAGATTTTCATCTCCAATCAACACTATAATGAAAACTCAACCAAAAGTAGTATTTAGAAGCTAAATATCTTGAGAATTTCAATAAAGAACTTTGATTAGAGGTTGAGAACGGGATTTACCTCCAATCCTTGCTTCCCTCAATGAATGACAAGTTTTCCTTAGCAAAATCTTGAAAAACTAGGAAAGATTTCTTAAAAATGATTTAGGAAATGTTGAGAGAGTTTTTGGGAGAAATAATTCTGGAGAAATATGAGTGAATTATTGTTTTGCTGAAAATGAGAAAGAGTTGGTAGTTACGTAATTGAAAATCTCACATTAACTACCTTTTAATTAATTAATATAAATCCAATTAAAGTCATTTAATTAAAAACCTTTTAAAACACGTGTCATATTGAGGAAAGGTCAAATTGACTTAAAGCCCCCTAAAGATTCTAAGATTTTGGCCTCTACATTAAAAATCACATTTTCCCAGTTTTGAAACTTTACAATTTGGTCACTACTCAAAATATCCCATTTGCAAAATCTGTTTTGTAAAATTGACTTGACCAACCTCTTAAACATATTTTTATAGGATTTTAGCAATTTTTACCACATTTTTATCCTATCCCGATCCTTGATTTCCTTAAATCACCTTACGCGATTTGAATCGTTCTCGACCGGTCCGATCCGATGTCTAAAACATCTAGGCCCAAAACCAAGGCGTTACAGGATGTCCAGCCAATATACTTGGATTATATCGAAATTATGTCTCTAATTGAATAATGATTTACCATGTTTGCATTCACTTCAGGGAATGAAACAGTTCCAATAATCGCATGGAATAAACATCATGCTTGCATTCACTTCAAGGAATGCTCCATCATTGATAATCACATGGAATAAACATCATGCTTTGCATTCACTTCAGGGAATGCCTCCCATAAAATTTTTTGGAACAAGACGAATTTTTGTAACTTGAAATTGGGGGAAGTCTATGGTCGAGTTTTTCCGATGTAGAAGAATTATTGCTTTCGAGCAATTATAGACTTTATAATAACTTTTCCATTCACTTCAGGGAATGGAACAAATCTAATCGAACAAGCATATTCAGAACATTGAAATGTTGAAACAACCTTGTTTCTGTGGTAAAAACACTAAAACAACAACTAATATAAACATCAAATATCATTAGTAATCAATATAAACACGCAATATTGAATAATCTCTTATATAATTGAATTTATAGAATACGTAAAATTTCAAAAGAATAGATTACAAATATGAAACATATATTTCTTAAATCTTTTAACAAAGAACCCATGGTTATAATAAATTCTTTTATCAGAAAAATTTCTCAATGATTCTTTATTAGTGTATTGATTAATCATATCTTCCATGATTAAGAAGCAAGTATTTAATTATAGCACATGAAAAAAAAAATATTTAATGAACGAATAAAAGTTGATGTTAGTTTCTAAAAGAAAATTTAAAGAACAGAAATTATTTCTTGAGACACATATGGCTTACATTGAACGAATGATGAACGGTCTCCAAGGGTGATCAGTTAGTGGATACTTCCACTCATGTATCTTACCTTGAGTCGTATATGGTTCGAGGCGGCTTAGCTAGAAACATAGTGCGGCTTAATTAGGCGAAAGAAACAGATAAAAAAGGAAAGGATTTTGTTGAGTTTCGACACAAATATCAAGGAGATGAATCGAGCATTTAAATCTTTCAAGAGAACTCGTGTTGATAACATGTTGTGAATAAAATAGCAAAGAACAATAATAAGAACAAAGAACAAGAATGGAAGAACAAAGAGATGAGAGGAAGAGGGAGATTTATATTATTCTCAATACTCAAGTGTATACAATACATTCATTAGATGATCTATTTATAGGCATGAGAAGTACATAATAACTCTAATTAATGAAGATAATATTTCTAATAATAAAGTAAATCAAATCTTCTTGATAAAGTTCTTATCATTATAGACATCCACATAGATAAATATTCCTAACAATTTCTTATTTATGAAATTATTTTTTAATTTTATTAGTTAATCAAATTTGTTTTATTTAGAGAAATTTTTATAATTATCAAGGAGATGTTTCACCCCAATCTGCTATTACAATCTTCTATTTACCAAACATCTAAATTAGCGAATTTTATTGGTCAGACCTCTAAAAATACTTCAAACTTTTAATTTTAGCTCAAAAGTTGTTTACCAAACATGGTCTAGTTTTGTTTGTTTTTTAAAAAAAATCTATATTTTTAACATATTGAGTGGTCCTAGGTGAGAAGGGAATGTTGCTATCTCTAAGAGACGCGAGTTCGAGCAGTGTGTCTGCACACAATGTGTGTTTTATTTTATTTTTAAATAAAAAGAGTAAAGAACATATAATATCATGTAATCACACCAAAAATATTTTTTTAATATAACCATTGGTATCCAACTATTAGTTGTCTAATCTGAATCGGTTATTGCATAAGCTCAGACCCTCCTCCCCCATTGTGTCCATTCGCAATGTAGAATTTGAACTTTTGAGCTTGTTTAAAGGATATAGTGCTTCATCCCACTACAACAACTACGGTGTAAAAACCCCACCCAGCCTGGAAACTTGGTTGAAACCGACTCAAGTCTGAACTAGTTGTGACCGAGGTGATGATGACCCGAACTCAGTCGAATCCAGCCTAATGTTGACCCGAACCCACATTGGACCCGATGATTTTGGATATGAACCCGACCTAAGAACAACTTTAACTCGAATTAAACCTAATTATATGATAACCGAACCTGACTTAATATGAACCCAAAATTAACCTTATTTGAATCAACCTGACTTGAAACAACCCAATATCTAATTTTTCTGACCTGTAAATGACCTAATTTATTGTTGACCCGACATATTAATTGACCCGACCTATAAATTCAATTGTTTGGGAAGAAAATTACCCACACAATTTAAAATTAGTTTCATATTTTTTTTCATAAACCCAACCTCCTACGTATTTGGGAGGAAATTAGGCACCCAATCTAAAATTCATTTTTTTTTAATTTTTTTCATTTATTCAAAATACCTAAACTCTGTAACCTCAATTTCCAAACCTATAACCCTAAACCCTATATTATAAACCTTAAATACCAAACTCTATATCCTAAAAATATATTATAATAATTATTATTAAAACTAAAAAGGTTGTTGTTGTTATTAATATATTGTTATTTTAAAAATAAATATAATTTGTTATTGTTGTTAGTGTCATTATTATTACTAAAATAAATTACAAATTCTCTAAAATGATCCGACCTCGAGTTTGTATGTACCTGGTTAAGACTTGACTTGAAATTCATCCGAAATCGATAATATTCGACCTGAATTTTATTTGAAATCTATGTGACTCGACCTGAACTTAACCCGAGACTCGGAATGACCCAACCTGGGATGACCTGAATTAACCCGATAAATAACCATTTTGACCCAACCTAAATTGACCTGACCTAAAATCGAACCGAGTCTGCATTGAGATCAACCCGATGTTGAAACGGACATGAATCTACCCGACTCAAGTTAAGTCATTGATTTGAACCGACATAATCTGAATCTGGTCTAACTTGCCTTGAAACCCAACCGTGTAACCCCTAACTTGGCCAAGAAGAAATGAGTCTAATCTAGAAAGTTGCATTTGAAAACAATTGTTGTGAGCCTCGTAGTTTGAGGGTTGAATTCAGCTCTGATACCACTAAATATAATCTCCTAAACCCGACCTAGAAAAAAATGTTGAATGAGAAAGTCGCGATTGAAAACTAAACCCCCAAGAAAATCGATTTTAAAATTATACTTTAATTTAAAATAAAAGAATATAATATTTATTACAAGTGATTTAATAAATTATAGTTATATATATTCTTTTATTTTAAATTAAAGTATAATTTTTAAAATTGATTTTCTTGAGAGTTAAGTTTTTAATTGTGACTTCTTAAATTCAGTATTTTCTTATAGATCAGGTTTAGGGGTTACAAACCGAATACCCGATTTTACATCCCTAAGAACAATTGGTTGTTAGTTCAAAAATTAATATTTGATAATGTTATCTATTTTATCAAATAATCTGAATATTAATAGTATTATAATAATAATCTGAATATTAACAGTTGATATTAATTACAAATTGTGAAGTATGCATTATGCTGTATCTGTTGGAGTGTTGTTTGCTTGTCAACGAGGCTTTCAAAACACTGCTCACAAGTCTACGTTCATCCCTCATATCATTATATTTGGTTTTCAACAAACTATATATCCCAGTTGTTCTAGTGGTTGTGGCTTGTGGGTTGAACATTTCTCCGTAGATGACCCGGGTGTGAGTTTAGTAAAATAATGGGCGAAAATCTCTTTGGATCGTGACGTTTGAGTTCTGAAGCAATAGTACTTGCTAAAATCCGTATCTGGGGTTGCTTCCACGAAAGATGTACGCTTAAGAAGCTGCCAAACAGTCTGTTCATGTTGGCTTTATAATCAAATATATATGTAAGAAAACTCGCTCTTCCTCCACTCATCTTCTACAGTACACTTCCATGCCTTATTTGATAAACAATGAGAGAGAAAAAAAAAAGTGTTTCAGCTTTAGCTTGTCTTGCTCCCTTGTTTCATTGACGTCTGAATTGATTCCACCCCACTCTGCTAACATCTAAACATGGCAGATAACCAAAACCAATGGTCCTTAATTCTTTACCATGTATATTTTCCATTAATACAACAGAAAGAAAGAAAGAAAAAAACACTCACCTTTGCCTAACCGGCTTGCATTTAAATTTGAATCAAATGTTGGTATGAGGCTTGGAAGTATTAGCCATTAGGGTATTGTTGCAGTGTTTTCTGGTGTTTGGAAGTGATATCGCTTCTCTTTTTCTGTTGCTTTGGTAGAGCCGAGTGGCAAAGTTTTGTTTTTTGATCTCCTCGACCACGAGAAACGAAAGTACGTGTGTGGTTTACATTGTACGTATTTGAAGATGAAGACATGAAATCATGAAATTAATGGTAAAGATTATTATTAATATGTAAACAAATGTGGTTTAGAGATCTCACAATTAACACTTAACAGGCTACCACTAGGAACCATCGTTGTTCGTTTGTACTCGGGGGGTAAAAACTACACATTGATTGTTTTCTGTGATCAGTAAAAAATGGCTCTTTCATCAGTCGGGACTCAAAAGCAGTCGCACGGAAGATGCTTGAGAAAAACCCCGATGTCTCAATAACAATGTAATTGTAAAACGTACGGCTTTCATTACTGTACTTTGGTTGGTGTCCGGTGCATGTGATAGATTAAGGGAAGGTGGCTGTTTGAAAACGAAAGAGGCTGCTTCAATCCCGCATGCCCCAGCACCAACATAACTAAGATAACATATATATAATTAAATATACTCCAACGTACTAAAGGGTTGGTCCAATTGGTAAGCATGTCTCTAGTTCGAAGCCTTGTGTATATAAAAATCTTTGTTCGAAGATTTACCCACTAGAGCCATGTGTGCGGCATAGGTCGAATATCGGAAGTGTAAAGCTAATGAAGTGGTCTCTTTAAGGAACTCCAACAAGTGTAAATGAAGTTAAGCGTGTGTTTTATACTTTGTATAGGTTGGAAAAGGAGCCCAATTATACAAGTTTCCTCAACAGCTTGGATTGGAATTGTGTGATTGAATTAATTCCTTCCATGGGATGGATGGAGCCCTTTATTCTATTTGAACAACATGACCAATGAGTCAATGACTATGATCTCCATGGATAAGGGTGTAAATGAACAGAGCGTTCGACGAATTATTTGTTTAGCGTTTGTTTATGTTTATTTATTAAGTTAAATAAACAAGTATGAACAAATTTTTTATGTTCGTTTAATAAACGAAGGAACACGAACAGAGTTGTGTTCGGTTCGTTTATGTTCACAAACAAACTCATTTATAGGCTCATTTATAAGATCGTTTATAGGGCGAAAATGATTGTGGAGGCATCTAAATACTACTTTTTGTTGTTGCTAAGGATGTTATATAAATTTATGTTGAAATGTAAGTTTTATTTTGTTGCTTTTGGTTTATTTATTTATTTATTTATTGTTAATTTATTTTACATTTTTAACATATAAACAAACATGTTCGCGAATGAATAAACGGACACGTTCGTGAACACTAAATAAACAAACACGAACACATTCAAAAATAAATAAATGAACACGAACCGAACATGAACATGAACACTTCTAAAAATAAACAAACGAACACGAGCATAATCTTGTTCGTTCAAGCTCGGTTCATTTACAACTCATATGGCTAAGTGCCAACCCCACGTTTTCTAAGACCTACACCAACAAGTTTAAGAAGCATATGAAACATTTCATGCAAGACATGTTAACTTTTTCTTGGAATTTAATAATCTAATCTCAAATATCTGGAATTCAATTCAACTCTATTCGATCTCAACAACCCAAACCCCTCCAACTCAAGCTTAAATTTCCCTAAACTTTATAATTGATTTAAGGCAAAAGTTGCCTAAATATAGAATTAACTTGAATATGAAGTGTCCATGACCAAAAATAATCTAAATCTGAAATGATCTGAACTTATTTATAAACTTAAATACTCAAACCCAAAATTTAAATTAAAATGACATGAAAATTTTAGAACTCCTACAAATCCAAATTCAAATTAACTCGATTCAAAATAAATTTGATCCACCCAATTCAAGGTTCTACTCCGTTGCAATTGGAGTAATCATTTAGTTGTCCAGTTGTGACATTTTGCCTGAGATTATAACCGGTAAGCTCATGACTCAACTTTTAAATTCATGATGACTAGTGCTGCATCCATTAAATTTTTTTTTTTACCATATTGGCATATTGAGCATTACGTATTTCCATCTAATTTCATTCAGAAATTCAATGATAAATCGTAAGGTGAAGTTTAAAAAACTTAAGGATTATTGGTGTAATTTTATTATTTTAACGAACATATAAACGAACTATGTGGTGAATATATATACGAACATGTTCGTGAATATTAAACGAACATGTTCACAAATGTTAAAAGAGATTATAAGTTCTAGTTGGATTGCTCTTTTTCCTTGTGTTTTTTTGGTTACACGGTTAAGAAAAATCGTTTAGTGACGCTTATCTTGGCGCGCAAGTTAAGCCCGAACATATTCGTAAACGCTAAACAAACGAACACGAACAAAGCATTGTTCGTTCAAGCTCGGTTCATTTACAAACACCACCGTTGACTCACAATATTGGATCATTACACTTACGAATTTGTGGAGAAATATATATGTATATCATATATGGTTAGATCGGATTCAACCAGTATCATAATATTATACATAATTACATTGGGTTTAAATAAAAACTCAAACAACCCGATAAAAAATCAAATAAAATTTAAATGATAAAACAATACTCGTAAAATTGACTAACTCAAAATTTTCCAATCGACTTAACTCGGTCGAATATTCATTCCTACCTACGGGACATAATAAATGTGGTTTAGAGAATATATTATTTTGGTAGATAATTTAAGACAATGATATGAATGGGGTAAAAAACGTAATTATAGCATATAAAATTTGAAATAATTACCATATTTGCATCCCTGTCGTATGGGCGTAAGGCAGGTAATATAATAAAAATCAAGGGCAACACTTTCTCCATTATAGACTCCAGCTTTCTCCCATGAAAAATACTCAAAATTGAATTTATGGAACAGGCGGCCGTTTCCCTTCACAAAATGCTATAAAGAAGCGTTTGATCTCGTCCGCCATGAATGACCACCCTTTTCTTCTTTCATCAATCTTCCTCTCCACTTTTCTAACGCCTCAAGCCTACACCCAACATTAAACACCTTCCTTTCCTCCGCTCATCAAGCATCAACGGCAAAACATCGAAAACCCAAGAATTATCATCCCCCTTTCTCATTGATTTGATTTGTTTTTTTTTTTTGATCTGATAAATTTTACCCTGTATTCGTTTGCTGTGATGGCGGATATAGTGAAGCAAATCTTGGCAAAGCCAATTCAGTTAGCGGACCAAGTGACAAAAGCGGCGGATGAAGCGAGTTCCTTCAAGCAAGAGTGTGCGGAGCTTAAGTCCAAGACAGAGAAACTCGTTGGCTTGCTCCGGCAGGCGGCGCGTGCGAGTTCTGATCTTTACGAACGTCCCACGCGCCGCATCATCGATGATACAGAACAAGTCCTCGACAAGGCCTTCTCTTTGGTCCTCAAATGCCGCGCCAATGGCCTTATGAAGCGCGTGTTTACAATCATCCCTGCCGCCGCGTTCCGTAAAATGTCGTCTCAGCTCGAGAACTCAATTGGCGACGTTTCCTGGCTTCTCCGCGTATCGGCCTCCGGTGACGACCGCGACGATGGGTACTTAGGCCTTCCTCCGATCGCTGCAAACGAGCCCATTTTATGCCTAATATGGGAACAAATCGCGATTCTTTACACCGGCTCACTAGACAACCGGTCCGACGCGGCAGCTTCGCTCGTTTCCCTGGCCAGAGACAATGACCGTTACGGGAAACTGATTATAGAAGAAGGAGGGGTTGGACCATTATTGAAATTACTGAAGGAAGGGAAAATTGAAGGTCAAGAAAACGCCGCCAAAGCAATTGGGCTTCTGGGTAAGGACCCGGAAAGCGTGGAGCACATGATCCATGCCGGCGTTTGCACGGTGTTTGCGAAAATCCTCAAAGAAGGTCCTATGAAAGTTCAGGCCGTGACGGCGTGGGCGGTGTCTGAACTGGCAGCTAATTACCCAAAATGTCAAGATTTATTCGCTCAGCATAATATAATCCGATTACTTGTTAGCCATCTGGCGTTTGAAACGATTCAAGAACATAGTAAATATGCTATTGCTAGTAACAAGGCGGCATCGATCCACGCGGTGGTTATGGCGAATAGTAATAATGCGACTGTGAAAGTAGCTGTTGACGAGTATCATCAGAGTCCGATTTTGCATCCAATGGAGAACCAAACCCCGAATCAGATGCACAATGTGGTTACCAATACATTGGCAATGAGAGGGGTGAATTTGCCACAAAAGCTGAGTAATAATCATGTTAGGAGTAACAGTCAGGGCAATGTGAAGCAATTTCATCATGTTTATTATCAACCACAGCAATCCGGGGCGAACATGAAGGGAAGGGAACTGGAAGATCCTGCTACCAAGTCTTATATGAAGGCAATGGCAGCTAGAGCTTTATGGCATCTTGCCAAGGGGAATTCGTCTATATGTCGGAGTATCACCGAGTCTAGAGCATTGCTATGTTTTGCAGTTTTGTTAGAAAAGGGTACTGATGATGTGCAGTTTAATTCGGCTATGGCATTAATGGAGATTACCGCTGTGGCGGCACGGGACACCGATTTGAGAAGGTCTGCATTTAAGCCCAATTCTCATGCTTGTAAGCTCGTAGTTGATCAGCTGTTGAAGATCATCGAGAAGGCTGATTCAGAGCTGCTGATTTCTTGTATCAAGGCTATTGGTAATTTGGCAAGGACGTTTAGAGCAACCGAAACAAGGATGATTGCTCCATTGGTTAAACTTCTTGATGAGAGGGAAGCTGAGGTTTCCAAGGAGGCTGCCATTGCACTTACCAAGTTTGCTTGCACTGATAACTACCTACACCTTGATCACTCCAAGGCTATCATTAGTGCAGGAGGTGCAAAACTTTTGATTCAGCTAGTGTATTTCGGAGAACAAATTGTTCAACTCTCGGCATTAGTTCTCCTATGCTACATTGCTCTCCATGTTCCGGATAGCGAAGAACTCGCCCAAGCCGAGGTACTTACGGTGCTTGAATGGGCATCCAAGCAATCCTACATGACCCAGGATGAAACTATAGACGCTCTTTTACAAGAGGCCAAAAGTAGACTGGAGCTGTATCAGTCAAGAGGTTCAAGGGGATTTCATTGATTCAATCACATTTCCATTGTAATTCCTTGTTCGAAACGATATCCAATCATGTTCTAATGGAGTGTACATACAGTTATCTGTCTTCCATGGCTGATCATAGGTATTTTCAGTCATCTGCAGAGTTGCATTGCTCCAGGAAGGGGTTCATGATAGGCTTCATATCATGTAATCCACATATTTTTTTTGTTCCTTTGCGAATCACTCACAACTGTATGTTGGATTTTAATTATAAATTTTAAATAAATTTATTCATATTTGTCTAATACTTTGAAAAGTTGGTTATATCTTGGTTGGAACAGCTAGGAATGAGGTAATGTAGGGAAAAAGTTGTCTGAAAAAAGATTGCATGTTTTGCGGAGAATGAAACGGGGAGGCATTGATGTTAAGGTGAACTAATAATTGGGCAGACTTTTTTTTCTGGTGGGGTGTATTATGTCTATTATTCGATTAATTCGGATTGAATTTTGCAGTGATATGAGGGCAACCCTCCTAAGTCCTAATCTAATTTTTTTATTCTAAGTGTCACCTCTGATCTTGATTAAGAAACCTAGAATTATAGCACACTAGATCGAATGGTTGTTGGTAATAATTGGGCAGAGCTTTGTAAGTTGTATTGACCATAAAAGAATCATTCATCCTTACTTCAACTACCATTTGATTCCATCAGCAACCTCAAATTACCTGCCTTGTCTGCCACCTAACAAACTCGAATTATTGGAAAAGCTGATTTACAAAATAAGAACTTAAACACCAAATTTCTCTGTTCCATAACAAGAAGCTTGAAATAAGTAGCTGAGGGGGTGATGGCATTTTTCATGCTGTCAACCATTCAATCTGTCGTGCCATTTTTTCTCATTCTTTCCCTTTTTTTTAAAAGTTTTGGGAAATCGAGATTGAACTTCCATGATTCCAAGTCCAACCCACTTTTGAGTTTGAAAAAGCTGCAGCAACCCCAGATATTCACATGAACGCCCATCACTTTCCCTTGTAGGATTTCACATGCAATTGTACTTGTTCAGTCACACATAAAATAATTGAACTCTGACCCTGAAAAGGCATTGGTTTTGGATGATTGAAATTTTCTTCTTATCCAAACTTCACGGAGTTTTGTAATAATTACAACTTAAGAGCTGTTTTGTTCTACTTATGTCAACCGAATCCTGTGCCAAAAACAAAAGAAACATTACCATGGCAGCGTGTCCAAAGGAAAACCCCTTGTTAGTTGCTACCCCAGAGTCGGTTTAGACCAACAGTTGATGGAATTTTATGATTGGAGTTTGTGTTTTCTACACCTGTTGAATCTATAACATCTTCATAAATAATTAGTCAATTTTTAATGATACACGCTGCAGATTCTCTGTTAAAAAAGATCAACCAACGCCATCCACGTCTCTCACCTAACCTACATTATTTGCCTTATTTTACTATTTTTATCTTTCTGCAATATCATGCTAACATGTGTCCTAGTGGTACATGTCCTAGTGATGTTTATTCTACGAGACACGGGTACGGGTTTAAATCTCAATTCATTTTTTTATATATAATTTTCAATTATATCATTAATTTTATTAAATAAAAAATATAATTACAATAAATACCACTCTTTATATTTTTTTCCTATTATCCACCTTTATTTTTAATAAAAATTGGAAAATTATTTGCCTCGAGTCGAGTCATAAGCGGGTTTTAATCTTAAAATATGAGTCGAATTAGGGTCGAGTGAAAAATTATTGTGTCGGGTAGCATTGAGATAGAGAGTTTATATTTTCGGACCGAATTGGAGTGGACTAAAAACCTGAGCCCAAGTCTTACATAATCATAGAATATGTGAAGCATTGGCAATGTTTATTTGGATCCATCTAGTCCTCAAGAAAAATACAGTTCACACCTTTGTTTAGAGGGCTAATGCTGAGAGAGGATAAAACAATGAGGTGACCACTTTGGTCATAGGTTTCAGTGATGTTGGGCTTAAATGAGAGACGCCCAAACCTATTATTTGGACTTCCAAATTAGCGGACTAAAAATAAGATCCAAAACTGATTTTGGATCCCAAATTCAATAGGAAATTGTATGTTTACTACTATTTCAATATTTCAATATCAAGGTTCAAGGTTTAATCTTTCTAAGATTTCGTTGTATAACATCTTAATTTTGTTTTGAATATAACATCTTGAGTTTTAGTTTCATATGTGATCAAATAACAATCTAACCTTTGACTCGGTCAAAAAAAGAATTACCGTTTTCAAAATTTGCTCAATGAAGGGTACGATTTTTTTTAATAAACTCAATAATCACCAATTTGATTAAATTCCATTGTGTGGTACAAATAACCAAACATTTTTTCACTTTGATCCTAGGTCTTTTTCGGCTTAAGCGTTGTTTTTGCGCATGTAGTAATTTTAATTTATCGATTTTGTCTCTAAATTTTTTTTTTGCATCACTTTGGCCCCTAAACTAGTTGAATTGCATCAACATTTGCCTCTTGACCGACGAAAGCCAACGTTGACCATCACGGTGTTAAGGTGGCGGTCTACGGTGCTAACGTGACATTTCATGTGTGAAACTGACGTGACAGAAGGGCAAAATTAATTTTTTAACCAACTTTGAGGACAAAATTGATTTCTAGTTGAGTACGAGGGCAAAATTGATGTTTAGGCAAAATAATACGAATTTAAGCAAAAATGAAAATTTAAATATATTAAAATAACATAACATTAGTAAAATATTTAAAAAATAAAAATAAAATATGACTAAAAATAAAAAATTAATAATAAAAATTAATAAAATATAAAAAATATAAAATTAAAAATATTAGAAACTAATAAATAATAAATTATTCAAAAATTAAAATTTGAAAATATTTATAAATTATTAAAAATTTTGATAACCTTCGTCATAAAAGTTTGGACGATTTTGGTTATCTTTCTCTTAAAAGCATGTAAGGAGAAAATAATCCTAAAATATGATTAGTTGAACATCATTTACACATACATACATGTGACTCTCTGGTAATTTAAATTTTAGATCACTAAACTTAATATCCACTTTTATTTATATCACAAGCCTTTAATTTAATCAAGATACATCATTCAACTTTTATTATTTATAAATTAAGTCACTCACATTGAAACCATTAAAGAATTGTAATGAAAAAAAATTGAAATGGATATTTTTATTAACATATTTACACATGTCGTCAATAAATAATATTTAATTAGTAATTTAAACATTTTTTAGAATTTACTAGAAATTCAGTTATTATCCTTTGAATTTATTTAAATGAGATTTTGTAAAAATATCTCAAAAAATATTAAAATTATAATTTAACATTATTTGATGATCATATGTGAAATATATGTTTAATAAAAAGGTCAATTTCAGTTTTTTTAAATTATTTAACGATGTTACCATAAATGACTTATTTTATTAATAATAAATTTTGAATGGAGTAATTTGATTGAATTAAAGGTTTGTGATGTAAATGAAAGCGAATGTTAAGTTCAGTAATCTAAAATGTAAATTACTTTGATTCTCTCAAGAGAAAGCAATGTAGTAGTAGTTAGGCATTCAGAATTAGGCTATTAATGAAGGCTATTCATTTGGGTCATGAATTTCCTACTTTATAACATAACTTTCTAACCGAACACACCCCTAATAAATTTTTCTGATGAAGATTTTCAAAAATAATTAATACCTTATAAATATTTTTACATAATTTTTATATATTTTTAATATTTTTTATTTTTAATAACATATTTAAATGTTTTATTATAATTTATATTTTTATGCTATTTGAATATTTTAAAATATTATTTTTTTTAAATTTGTATTGTTTTCCCCCTCAAAATTAATTTTGCCCTTATACTTAACCAAAAAATCAATTTTATCCTCAAACTCGATCAAAAAATTAATTTTGCCCATCTGCCACATCATTTTGACACGTGAAATTATAGAATTAGTCAAAATTATGTGGTACAATTTAAATGAAAATAGGATATGATTGTTTATTTTTTGATTTTAGGGGATTAGAGATTGTTGTTATTGGGCAATCAAGGATTAATTAGATTTTTCCCTAATTTGTAATTATTTTCTTGAATTATGGAACAATTCTCTTATTTAGATTGGTAGACATTTTTACATGGTATCAATTGCTTAGGTTTTAGAGAAAGTTGTTTCAATCTTGCTGATGTTTTCTCTATACCTAAACCTTCATGTTTTTTTTTATTCTACAATGTCTAAATCCTCCTAGCAACAAATTAATTCACCACATGCGCATTATCCCAACATAATTGATACCTCACCCATCCTATCTTATGCCACAAATTAAATGACACTATCTTTAATGGTCACAATCAATTCTCCTCTACATCTCAGGCAGAGATAAAGATAATTATTTTACTGAGAATATGACTATTCTAGAACTTACTGATCAAAATTATTGTATACAGAGGACAGAAAATAATATGTTGATGTCATGGCTGATCAACTCCATCGCAACAAATATTGGAGAGAATTTCTTTCTCTACCAGACAGCCAAAGAAATATGGGAGGCAGTGAAGGAGACATACTCCAACTCAGATAACCTATCAGAACTCTTCGATATAGAAAAAAAAAACTTCATGATCTATGACAAGAGGATATGACTGCCACTCAGTATTACAATACTATAACGAGGAATTGACAATGCGATGATGATGCAGCCCTATACAATAAAATTGTTGCTTTAAAGAGGATATTTCAGTTCCTTCTTGGTCTCAACAAAGAACTTGATGGGGTACGAGATAAAATCTTAAGCAAAAAGCCGTTGCCTTCGATTAAGAAAGTCTTTTCTGAAGTCCGCAGAGAAGAAAGTAAAATGAGGCTGATGTTGACAGAATCAATCGATTCAACAATGGTTGATGGATTAACTTTGTACACCCACACTTCCTACCAAGGTGTCAAACAAAAGAAAGAAAGGCCATTGTGCGAACATTGAAAAAAAAATCATGCTATACACATGAGCAATACTGGAAATTACATAGTAAATCAGTTGATTGGAAACAAAACAGGCCACACTAACTTAGGGAAAGTCAGTCAAATATGACTGACATATCTACTATTAGTGGTAACAATCAACCTTTCACTAAGGTAGGGGTCGAGGCACTCAAAAAAATATTTGGGCAAATGTCTATGCCTAATGATCAGCCTTCCTTTGCCAATAGTGTTGACAACAAAAATTCCAACACTTGGATAATAGACTACGGGGCTTTGGATCACATGACAGGTGATATTAGCTTGTTTCAAAATTTTAGTTCACAAAATAATTTTTATAATGTCCGAACAGTAGATGGCTCCCTCTCAAAAGTGGAAGGAATTGGAACAATTAATTTGACAAAGGATCTTATTCTATCCTTTGTGCTTTATGCCTCTAAATTGGCATACAACCTAATTTTTACGAGCAAGCTTTCTAGTGACTTGAACTGTTAAATCAAGTTTAATCATGCCTTTTTTGAATTTCAGGCACTAGATTCGAGGAAGGTGATTAGCAATGTTGAGATGCGTGGTGGCCTCCATTTACTCTAATAGAAGATTTCTCCCAAAAGACTAGTTTCCACAAGCTCTGTATTTGAATATGTTTCTCCAATTACCTCTACTTTCCTTTCAAATCCAATAATGTTATGGCATTTCCGCCTTAGTCATCCTAATTTTTTCATACCTTGAAAAATTATTTCCTGCATTATTCATCAATAAAACTCCAACAACTTTCTCTTGTGAAATCTGTCAACTTGCGAAACACACACGAAAAGCTTATCCTAGCATTACATATACATCATCAAAACCTTTCTCCATTATTCACAATGACATTTAGGGTCCTTCAAGAGTAAAAAATGTTAATGACGCTCGTTGGTTTATATCATTTATAGATAATCATTCTCAGACAACATGAGAATTCATTATAAAAGAATAATTTGAAAACGGTAGTATATTCCAATCTTTTTGTACAATGGTTGAAACTCAATTCCGCAGTCAAATTAAAGTCCTTAAAACAGAAAATGGCAGTGAGTATTTTTACAAAAACCTTGGGTTCCTACTTTAAAGAAAATGTGATAGTTCATGTGTTGACACACCTCAATAGAATGGGAAAGCCGAAAGAAAAAAACCGACACTTACTAGAGGTTGCAAGATCTCTTATGTTTTCCACTAGTGTCCCAAAATATTTCCAGGGAGAAGCTATTTTGAATGCTACCTACCTAGGATGCCTAGCCGAGTGCTAAAATTTCAAAAACCTCAGGATATTCTCCTAAAAGTATTTGGTTGTTCAACTTTTGTTCACATCCACCACCAGCTTAGAACCAAACTTGACCTTAAGTCTATCAAATGTGTATTTCTCGGCTACTCGTCTTCTAAAAAGGGTTACAAATGTTACTCTCCTCTCACTCACAAAATTTATACTTTCATTGATGTCACATTCTTTGAAAATCAACTTTTTTTTCAAAGCTAGCATTCAGGGGGAGGATTCAGAGGAATTTCAGCTTTGAGAGTGCATTCAACATATTCCTTCTTCCATTAAACCATGAACCAATCAAAGAGACCAATTTTCTTATGAACCAGTAAACTTGCCTTCTCAAGACTCTTCAAACAAAACACCATCCAAAAATCAACTTGAAAAAAATCAAGAACTTCTTGTCTATACTAGGAGGAGTCGACCTATAGAGAAAGTAGAGGACATCACACATTGTCAAGAACTTGAACTGGATCCTTCCGCCTCAAAAAATGAGACAGGTATGGAAACGTCACACAATGAGACTCTTGTTCCTCTTACTGATAGATTAGAATTGCCCATTGCCCAAAGAAAGGGTGTTCGAACGTGCACCAAGTATCTTACTGAGAGGTATGTTGCCTATGAAAAGTTACTACCATCCCATCAAGCATTTACTATGTCTCTTAATCATTATACATATTCTAAAGACAGTTCAGGAAGCACTGAAAATTCCAGGTTGGAAAAAAGTTGTTGAAGAAGAAATCAAGGCCCTAAAGAGCAATGAGACATGAGTACTCACTGAATTGCCACAAGGAAAGAAGACGGTGGGATGCAAATGGATACTCACTGTCAAGTACAAGGCTGATGGGAGTGTTGAAAGATTCAAAGAAAGGTTGGTAACAAAAGGATCACTCAATCGTATGGAATTAATTACCAAGAGACCTTTGCACCTGTTGCAAAGCTAAACACAGTCCGGGTACCATTGTCACTTGCGATAAGTGAAGATTGGCCACTTCATCAATTAAACATCAAAAAAGAATTCCTAAATGGGGATATTGAAGAAGATGTGTACATGGAGATTGTAACGACCTGAATTTCCAGGTCAACGCCCAAGATGTGTACATCAAAAATGCGTTAACCCGAGTTATGACTTTCGTGTTGGTTGGAGTAATTGGACCCATTTGGGTCAAGTTTGGGCCTTGTTGGTTGAGATTTGAGCTACATGGGCTAGGGTAGTGACCATTTTGTGACAAGGGTGAAAATGAAGGGTTTTATGTTGGGATTTAACCCATTTTTAAATAAAAGGCTGACCACCCTTTATTATTTTGTCTTTCACATGGGGAAAGATGGGACATAGTGATATTACCACCCTTTCTTCTTCTTCTTCTTTCCTATCAACCCCTCTATGGAACCGTCATCTTCCAAAGCCTAAAAACCACATCTTTTCCTTCCAAACCTTTATTTTGGGATTCATGAGTGAAGAATAAATTAATCATCATTCCAAGAGCTTTATGAAAGTGGTATTCTTTTCTTAAAAAAGTGAACTCTCCATTTATGGGTTTCTTTGAGGGTTTAGGTTTTGAGAATTCTCCCATGTTTTCAAGGTTGTTAATCTATGGCTATACCTCTTTTTAGTGCTTGGTTTAAATCTTGATTCGTTTCCTTGTTGTGAGGTAAAAATGAGGTGTTTTGTAGTTTATTAAAGTAAGTGCCAAAGAGAAGAAGTTGAGGATTGTGAGTGTGTGAAGAAAATCCAGGTTAGTTGCTAAAAGGTCGGTACATCTCTGACTCATACTCTTCTTGAAGATCATAAAGTGATTGCTTTGCTTGATTGTATGGTATATGATTGCTAGTTTTAGCCTAAGGTAGCTTAGAGCCTCGTTAATGGTAAATCTCGAATTAAACGTTAATAAGGTGTAAAAAGGGTAGCAAACCACCCTAATTAACTCCCATAATATGTATGTTTGAGTTAAAGGGTTGAGAGTTACCTTTTGAGGGCTTGGAAAGTTATTTCCTGAGCCTTGAAAGCCATTTCTAGGCTTCAGTATCGGTACACGGGGAGCCCGTACAAATACCCTGTGTTCTCATCGATGGACACAAGCAAAAATTAAAGAGGCGTATCGATACGCCTAAGGTGGGTATCGGTACCTCCTGTTCTACAAGAATTCTAGTAGCAAAAATGTCTACCGGTACGCTTGGGGAAGTATCAGTACTGATAGGGTATCGGTACACGGCCCTATGTACCGGTATGAGGTGTTGGTTAAACCCCTTACATATGCGAAGTCGTGTATCAATACACATAGGGTGGGTATCGGTACCTACAGAGGCGTTTCGGTACACTTGGGTGGGTATTGATACCCACTGAGCAATTTGCCTGAAAATTACGTTTTGCGTTTGAATGGCTTATAAATCGAGGGCTAATGCCCAATGGGCTTCTAATGTGGTAAAATGAATAGTAAAACTAAGAAACCAAGTTTTAACCTTTGTGGATGGGTGTAACATGTAATAGCTTGATAAGTGATGAATCGAGATAACCATGATGGTTAGTGTTATTCCTTGGGGCATTTACTTGATAGTTTGGCTTGGTTCCACTTACCTCCTGGTGAGGTGTTTGAATGTTCGAGGAGCATGTATTGTTTTATGTTTGATGAGAAGGAACTCGGATGTCCTAGAGTCAGTACTACGATACTTATATAAGGGGATGCACACTTCGGGCTTTGTGAACAAGTACATCCGACGTACTCACGAGCTGCGTAATCTGGGTGCGGTTAGAAACCTATCCATGGCTATGGTGATTCGGATAAGGTAATAAACTCGATAGGTCGAGTGAGCTCAAGTAACCTGATAGGCTGAGTGACCTCAGGTAAAGACTACTTATAGCTAATGAGATCCAAGTATGTCTAAGACGTATTCGTGGTTATGGTGATCTGGATACGGTCTATTTAACCCGACGAATTTGTGAACATGAGTAACCCGACGGTTGTGTGAGCACATGTATTGTTAAAGATGGGCACGAGTCGGGTAGGGTTAAATTTTCGGCCCACCCAAACCCGACCCAAAATTTTAAACCCACCACCCGACCCGACTCGTGTTAAGGAAGATATCACTCGACCCGAACATGACCCGATTTTAAGATTCAAAACTCGACCCGACCCGAATTAATTTTATCTATTTTTATTATTAAAAATAGATAAAATTAAATTAAATAAAAAATAATTCTAACGAAAATAAAAAAGTTCAAACAAAAAATAATTATAATCAGAAGTCCATAATTCAGAGTTCAAACACAAATATAAATTCAAAATTCAAACCTGAAGACAAACAAAACACAAAGATAAAAAACGAGACATAATCATGTAAAAATAAACATCCGATGAAAACAAATTTCCATTGTCCATTGTCATCGACCTCATATTCTTCAATCTCGTCTAACAATCCAAATCTTATATCATAAATTCATAAATCAATAGATATAAACAAGATTTTAATAAAAGAATTAAATATAAATTTGATATTACCATTACTCTTCTTGCTTGATTTCACCATTTTCATTAAAGTATGCTTCACTTGAATTTGATTCTAAAATGACACATAAAAATAAAATCTAATAAGAATCATATGTAAACATATAAGTAAAAAGATAACAAAAATTACATATAAGTATGTTTATACCTTCTTCGGCCCATAACCAATTTTGAGAACATGCCAAAGCTTCTACAGTTGATGGAAGGAGTCTATTACGATGTGCAGTCACCAATCTCCCTCCGGTACTAAATGTAGACTCTAAAGCAACAATAGAAATTGGTATAGCAAAAATATCTCCGGAAATATCTTTGAGTATAGGAAATTGTAGCCCATTTATCTTTCACCAATTCAATATATCAAAGTCTGACGTTCTAGGAAGAAGCTCTAATTCCGATTAACGATCCAACTCAGATTTCACTTGTATTTTTTTGTTTCTTTCTTGATAGATAAGCTTCAAACTCACCTTGGTTTCCCAAATCAATCGGAACACTAGATACAAATATAGTGCTAGAAGATTGAGAATAATTCTTTGAAGATGCCATTTTTTCTTCGTACTCTGAGACCAAACCCTGAAAAAGTTGCACAAATTTTTCAACTTCATATTTAGCAAAAAAAACCCCAAAAATCTTCTCAATGTAGTACTCCAATAGAGGTTTTTTGTACCTTGGGTCTAAAAGTGCAGTAACACCCATGATACCATTCACACTACTCTAATACTTCTCAAATTTCTCCAACATGCAGTTCGCCATGCTCGAAATAATGTCATTAGTATGCATTTTCCATTCATTCAATGACACTCTAATCTTGCAAACACTAGGAAAGTAAAGATTAGTTGTTGCATATTTCGTTCCTGAAAAGCCTTCAGTGATATCATAAAACAACTTAAACTTTTCACAAATTTCCGTTGCAAATACCCAATCATCTTCGGTTGGTAAGGTCTTGTACAAAGGATACTGATGTAATTGCACACGACGTGAAAAAATATCCTCTCCGGAGCATAAATAATGTTGAATTCCACAGTGTCCAAAAATCACCACATAATTTTTTTATGGTCGAAATCTGCAATTGACATGCTGCCTCTTCAATTCTTTCCCATATTTTTGGAGTAGCACTAAAAAAAGACACTTTGACGGATTCTTTCTATACCACTTCCAAGCATATTCATTCAATCTTTAACAACTAAATGCAATATATGTACACAACAACGCATGTGAAAGAATGACCCATTACGCAATAGTGTTCCACCTCCTAATTTATCAACTAACAGTTTAACCGCAACATCATTCACACTACAATTATCAACTATGATAGATGTAAGTTTTCTATCAATATTCCAATCAAGAAAACATTTCATCAAAGTAGAAGCGATTACATCCGCGATATGTGGTGCTAGCACATATTCAAACCTATTTAAACAATAATTAAAATATATAAATCCCGACTCATATTAAAATCTAACAAATTAATAAAAAAATATGTTTAAAAGGTACCTTATGATTCGCTTTTGTAAAGTCCATGAGTGATCAATTTAATGGGCAGTAACAGTTATGTATCCTTTATTTTGGTGATCTGCAGTCCACATATCAGTTGTGATTGCAATTCGTCCTTCATTAGTGTCTAACATGGGCATTGTTTTCATCTTTCCCTCTTCGAATATCTTAAATATATCATGCCTTATTGTTATGCGAGAAGGCATTTCAAACAAGGGCTGCAGTTTAAAGCAATATTTTCTGAATTGTACATGATCTACTATAGATAGAGGATATTCATACATGGTTATTTTTTAGAAAGCTCCTTCCTTGCAACAACTTGGTTAAATGAGACAGCCTTCACTGTCACTTTTACATCCGATTTCCTTTGATTAGCAACTAGGACTTTATGTTGAATGTCTAATTGACCTCGCTTGTTGCACCTTGTCATATGATCACGCAAATGGCTTGTCCCATTCTTTGAATCACCATTAAACTTTTCCTTGTAATGATTGCAAATTGCCTTCCATTCATTATTGATCTTTTCCTTTTTAAAGTGCTCCCATACTATAGATTTTAACTTCGATGAGTTACTTTCATTTGACACACTATCTTCAACCACCACATTAGGTTGACTTAATGTAGGATTTGTGCCTCTCGTTGAGGTTGGTGATAGACTTCCTTCAGTTGATAATTCAGAAGAGTTGAAAATTGGAGATGACGTAGCAGAGTTCTACCCCACATTAGAAATCTCCTATATAAACAATGTCAAAATTATTTTTATTCATTGTTCAATTTGAAAATATAATTGTAAAACGGTTTAAGGAAAACAAGAACTGGAAATGAAGCTACTAATAAACAATTATAATTAAATCTAAGAGATTGCCGCCAATAATTGAAATTGAGAGAACTGTAATTTCTTACTGATCACTTCTCTAGCTAGTAGTTAAAGAGCGCTATAGTTTAGGGATTTTCAAACTAGAAAATTTGGAAGAAATAAGGGAACCAAATACAAACTAATCCTAGTATACCTGGAGAAAGTGTGAGAGTTGAGACAAAGAATATTTTTTTCTAAATTGAAACCAAAAGAATGGAAGAATCAAGAGTAAGATCAAGTGATTTAGAGAAAGGGAATTTTAGGGTTTGCCTCACAGACACGATAAACGAAAGAGGAATCGTGAAAAAAAACAAAGGTAAAAGTTATAAAAAGGTAAGATAAAGTATAAAATAAAATAAAATAAAATAAAAATAATAAAAATATTATTTAAGTATCCGGGTCGGGTGTTTTTTACCCTAAACCTGACTCCGACCCGAACCCAAATTTCTCACATATTCCACTCGACTCAACCCGAATCTGGTTTTTTTTAAATCCAACCCTATTGAATCGGGTCAGATCAGAACCCGCCGAATTTGGGTTATGTGCCCATCCCTAGGTAATGTAGGGCTTCATTAGCCATTATGTAGATGATGTATGGATGTATTTATATATGTTGTGTGGATGATTTAGACGATAGCTTATGTACCCGATGGCTGAGTGATTAGGGTACGGTGTGTATTAACTCGGTGAGATATGTAAGGTCGAGTATCTCGATAGCCTATGTGACCTCGAGTATGGCAAAGCTTTGTATAAACATGTAAGACTTATTGTAAAATTGTTGATGCCTTGGGATAGGTGATCTAAGAACTCTAGCTAGTGTGGGCTAGATGACAACTCATAGATAGTGAAGCCTATGCTCTCTAAACTATATTATCTTGCATGCTTATTTTATGATTATCACGAATTGTGGTAGAGTAGAAATGTACCACTGAGCTTTGTTAGCTCAGCGTGCGGATGTGTTGTTTTTTCGTGCGTAGGTTGATAGGTCACCCCTTTAGAGGAGCATATCGATGAGGATTTCCCAACACTTTGTTCGCTTTAGAGTACATTACTTGTTATTTTACTTTAGGGTAATGTATTCATAGGACCTTACCACTGTCAAGTTTGTAACTTTATTTGAAATATTATTTTGATATGTGATGTTTTGAATTTGGAGCTCCTATTTTGTAAACTTAATTATAATGCTTATTAAATTACATGAGTTTATTGATGTTTTGATATTTTGGAAATGGCTAAACTTATGGTTTTAAAATGAAATTTTTGATGGGTTGGTTTTGGGTGACCCGAATATTGTACTTAGGATCCGGATCGGGGTCGGAGTGTTACAGAGATACCCTAGGTTTAGAGAATCCCTCAAATGGCTACAAAGTATGCAAGCTGAAGAAATCACTATATAGCTTGAAACAGTCTCCTCGTGCATGGTTTAACAGATTTACCAAAGCTGTAGTTAACTATGGCTACAGTCAATGTCAATCATATCACACATTGTTCTTGAAGGTTTCGTCAAAAGGTAAAAAGGTCATTATTATTGTTTATGTTGATGACATTATCATAATAGGAGATAACCTTGAAAAAAATCAATAGACTAAAAGGCCAACTTGTTAACTTTGAAATCAAAGATCTTGGCACTCTCATGTATTTTCTAGGAATAGAGGTTGTGTTGCGCGTATTTGATGTCGCAATTTCAGTGCAAGTATACACGTCGCCAAGTTATAGTATAAAAGATATCGTCTCCACATGGATTTGTGCCACTTCCAGAATTTATTGTCTCGCACTGTAGAAAAGTAAAAACACAAGCAATGGTTTGGTAGAGAAAACAACTAAAATAAAGAGAGCAAGTAAATTAAGAGATTGAGTAAATATAATGATAGAGCAGGCCGAATTATGTTGCATCGTAGTGTGGATTTCAAATGAAATTGTCTCAGTCTTGTATGCAATTGTCAACTTGATTGCCTCGGCAATGGGCAGAAGAATTGCCTCGACAATGGGCAAACCTTGAACTTAATTGCATTAATAAAAACCTAAACAAATTACAATCGTCTTCTCACAACTACTAAACAAAATAACCCTAGCCTAAAAGAAGAATTATAACATAATGTCTATAAGAGCACTCTACAAAACTCCCTCGATCTCTCTCTATCATCTTTCCTCCAAGAGGCGGCTAGGTCTTGGCATATGTTCATTGACCTTCTTGGAGTAGAAGTATGAGTTGGAGTTGAGTCATATCTTCATAAAAGAGATAAATCTCTTTTAATTTATTGTTTTATTCCTCCTTATCGGTTTTCCATCATTGGCCTTCCTTTGACCTTTTCATGACCTTCTCGTGCTTCGATCTTCATGCAAAGTATCTCAAAAAATCTATTGTTTTATGCTCTTCAAGTCGCCTACCACTTTGCATATTTTCTCCCTTGTCGGCAAATGTTTGGGCATTGCCTCGGCAATGGCTTGGTCATTGCCTCAACAATGGTCTGTTAGTCTTTTCCACTCGGCAGGGCTCGTTCAGCGTTCCTCAGCAGGGCTTGTCATCAATGAATGGCTTGGTCTGGATCGTCAAGTGATGGTTCCGCACCGTTACTTCTCCTTTCTTCATTGCCGCGACAATACTTGCCCGGGCAGTGGGTAAGAAAATCTGCACATGCACAAAACACATACCAAAGCAGTACATTTTCTACCAAATATATTCAAATAAAGACAATCAAGCAAAGCAATGATAAGAACAGTGAAATTGTGTATGTATGGCTAGTAATGCATCTAAAATGAGCTTAAGTCTAACAATAATTGAGCCATAAAGGGTCCTAAAATGAATACTTTTACACACCTAACATGTTGCTCGTTCAAAAGCTGGGATTGTGATCTCACAAAGGAGATATATTCTAGACTGCCTGACTGAGACAAGTATGCTTGGGGTGTAAACCAACAGAAACACCTATGGATCCCAACTTAAAGAAAATGAAAGATAAATGAGTTCCAGTTAACAAAGAACAATATCCAAGGTTAGTGGGAAAGTTAATTTATTTATCCCATACCAGACCAAATATTGCCTTTTTAGTAAGTATTGTCAATCAACATACGAATGACCCAAGAAAAGAGCACCTAGAAGCAGACAATCGAATCCCCAAGTACCTTAAAATGACACATGGTCATGGGTTAATTTATAAAAAAAGTGAAAATCGTGAGGTTGAGATTTATACCGATGCAAGTTGGGTTGGGGAGTTAACTGAAATGAGGTCTAAAAGCGGTTATTTCTCTTTTGTTTGGGGTAATGTTGTTACATGGAGGAGTAAAAAGCAATCAGTAGTTTCAAGAAGTAGTGTTGAAGCAGAATTTCGAGCACTTGCACTAAGAATTTGTGAAGAAATGTAGATTCGGAGATTATTAAAGGAGTTAAAGGTGGACTTTAATACTCTGTTCAAGGTGCAAATTGACAACCAATTTGCTATAAACATTGCTAAGAATCTTGTTCATCATGACTGAACCGAGCACGTAGAGATTGATAGACATTTTATCTCAGAAAAGGTCAAGAATGAGACTATCAAGCTAAGTTATATTCCTACTCAATTTGTAAATATTCCCTTTAATTATAGAGCAATTCCCTTTTCTAGTTTGGTAGACATTTCTATATAAATACCTTGTAAGCATTCTCACAAAAATAAGAAATCAGAATTTCTACAAGAATACATGTCATCACTATAGATCGTCACGTTAGCATCGTAAAGGACAACATTGACTTCCGTCGGTCAATGGGCAAACATTAGTGCAATTTGACTAGTTCAAGGGCCAAATTAATGTAAAAAAAAAGCTTAGAGGAAAATCAATAAACATGGACTACTATAAGGGAAAAAATAGCCCTTAAGCCTTATTTTTATTAAAAATGTGGTCATCAACCCTTAGGATTGTGTAAAATTTGATTCAATTAAAAAAACTGATAAATATTTTAATATAATTTTAATAGATGTTAATTATATATTTTATATAGATACATATTTTAATATAATATCTTTAATGTTTATTTTTTTATTCTTAACTTACCACCAACTTACATTTAAATTCAAACATATACCTTATCAGTCATCTTAAACCACATAATATCCAATATCATCGTTATAATAATTAATCTCATCATTACTGCTATTTTAATCCCATAAGAGTGAATTTTTACCTCAATACAAATGAACCGTTATTGTAAATGCTTAAAATGAAAGTAAAGGCATGCTTCTTTGGGGTACAAAGCTCCCAATTCCCATTATTTCCTCCCAAAATGGATGGTAAAATAAAACCTATAAATGTCCCTAACAAACTTGACCCAAGACTCGAACTGAAACCCGAAATCGACCTAAACACGATGACCTAAACTTGATATGAAACTCAAAATAAATCGAACCGAAACCAACCCGAATTTAAGTTGAACCGAAAATAGACCCGAAGCGATTTTCAACCGAACCAAATAGACCCGAACCGAAGGCAACTCGAAATAAAGAAAATATATTAAATTAAATAACGAAAGAAAGATGAGATGTGATGTGAACTGTTGCACAACTCACCAAATAGTCAAATATACATACTATTTTAAGTCATATATATGGTGTAAAAACCTAACTCAACCTAAAAATTCGACTGAAACCGATTGATGAGTGATTTAAATAGTTATTATTTCGTTATTAATTACTCCTTGATTGCCGGTTTATGTTGCTAATTTGGGTGTTTTCTCTTATTTTCTGTGCAGGACATTAGATTCCAGAAATTGTGCTAAAAGGGTGAAATTCTGTAAAATTTTATCTAGAGTCGAGAATGAGATAGTGGGCATGAAAAGATGACTAGACGCCACGTCAGCAGTTTTAGAGAATGACATCAGCAGCAATGATAGCTTATCAGACGCATTCTGATAGCTTATCGGACAGATTTAAAATTTACCCCTTTTGGGATAAGCTATGATCATCTCTTGTTCTTAGCTTGTTTTACTTTTAAAGTTTATAAAATTTCCTTTCCCTTTACGTTTTATTTATTGTAGTTTTTTAACTTTATTTTAAAATTATGCTAAGTATGATTTCTTGCATAATCATGCGTAGCTAAATTTACCATTACCCGATAGCTAAGTGAAACTCAATTCATTTCGTGAGAATTGCAAAGCTCTTCATACCTTCAAACTTCTTTCTTGATTTTCAGCATTATTGGATTGGCAATCGGTCTTTCCTTTAAACATCTCAACTCCTTCATTCCAAAAGCGCACATTGGTTTGATCGACGTTTTGATCTACCGTTGGGGACAAGAGTAGGCTTGTAGCAAATTCAACTCCCTAAAAACAAACTTAGTGGCGGTCCACTGAGGGAAATCAAGATTGGATACGATTCTCGTTGAGACAAAATTATCCTTGCACGGGCTTTTCCAGCACAGAACACAACATTAGCATTAGCATCGATTGTCGTTGTTAATCCAAACAAGTGCTAAATTCTAAGGATTGACCTTGGAAAATTAGTTCACCATAGAGAAAAGTAAGTTACAAGAGTTGGGTCTTGTAGACTGTAACCGGCAAGAAATTGAAGTAAAATATATTTCAGTGATCGAAACGAGTTGAGGCGACGCAAAGCTGGAGGCTATATATCATCATAATTACTTTCAACTATTTACTTTCCTTTATTTATCATTTTCGTTTGCTTAGATTTATTCAACTCATTTCGCTAAACCCATTGTCTACTTGCAGATTTCTTAGTTAAAGATCAATTCAGACCAATATTGGAAACTCCTTAGTCCATGTGGACCGACAACTTCTTCTCTAAACTACGTCTTATTTATTGATTTTTGAGATTAAGGATAAAATTATTTGACAATATACCTTATTCTCTATACTACATCTTATTTATTTATTTTTGAGATTAAGGATAAAATTATTTGACAATATACGATGCTTGTCACCGATCGATCTTCTATTAACAGATATTCACCCGACCCAATATTAATTGAACCAAAAGTCAACCAAATCGACTCGATGCTGAACCGAAATCACTATAAACCTGAACATAAATCGAACCGAACGACTGGTTTGCCACCTCCGGTCCCTATGCCTCCAGTCACAGAAGGAGCTAAAGACATGGGGATTGTCGAAAAGATGCAAATTGTTTTGACATAGAGCTCACAAGTAGTCAGTCGTTTACATTTATTGGTAAATCCCAATTTCAAATGCATTGGTGAGGAATAAAATAAGTGCATCATGTTTACCAATGTAGTCAACTTGCTTGCTTTTGCTTAGGCATAAAGTCAAAAGTTGCCCCTAACGTATGACCTTTTGGTCACTTTACCTCCTATTCTTTTTTTTGGTCCAGATAACCTCTCAATGTTTCAATTTTGTGCAATTTCCACCTTGGTTTGATGGAAACCGTTAGTCAACAGACGTTGACCGTCTATGGCTGACGTGGCACTACCACGTGTCATGTGACGTGGCATCGATGCCACATAAGAAAAAAATTATTTTTTAAATTTATTTTAAAAAAATTCAACCACTCAGAAGATGACATGTGGCACCCTCCCAATGACTTGATTTTGAGCAAATGAAAATAACGTTGCTTGGGAGACTCGAACTCGAGTTGTAAGAAATGAAAGGGCATTCTACAAACCATCAAGCCAAATCACTCATTTGGTATATGCTTTCGCAGATAATTTACTTAGTCTGTTTTGAGAGCTATTATTCATTAACTAATTAAAATGAAGAGAAGATAAAACACGAGGTTAAAAAAGTAACTCATTATTTCCTGAAGCAAAAACATCAAGAGCTGAAAAATCTCAAATCGAGAAAATCCCTAAATAAAAAAAAAACCTAAATCACTTCTTGAAATTGAATCAACATAGAAGAATAGCATTTGAATTCAAAAACGAAATTCTTATCTGTTTTCTACAAAGGAGCATCTTGAATCGAGGAGGAAAATATGTTCTTATCGCAAGAAAAAGTTCGATTGAAGGTAAATGTCATGTTCGAACATTTATTTAGTTTTTTTTTTGAAAAGTTTGAGTTCATCGATTAGTTTAGAATTTCTTTAATGTTTTTCATTTAGAAATTGCAAAAATAGATTATTTCAAAACAATTAGGTTTTTTTATTTTAAAATCCTTATTTCAGTAGATTAGTAATTTCATGGATTAATTTCTATGTGAATACAACACTATGAAGAAATATTTTGTACGAATGGATATATTTCGTAGTTTCTTTGTTTGTTTCAGTAGATTAATAAGTTCATGGTTTCTTTGGCAACTTATTGTAGTTTCTTTGTTTGTTTCTGGTGTGATGTCACTCCTGGATTCTTACCCTTATATTATATTTTTTTCTTATAATGTTGGCCTCTTATTTAGTGGTTGCACGACTGGATTCTCTTGAAAATGGTAGTGTGAGTCGTCCCTCTATAGTTGTTTGTTTGTTTGTGGCCATTTTAATTATGGTAGTGGTCCCTCTATATTTTTTAATTGTAGTAGCCTTTTTACATTGATTTTCATGTGAACACAACTCTGTTCTTGGGGAATGTTTGAATTTGATTTTTTTTTTATTTTGTTCAACTATAGATGAGTGGAGACAAGGAATATTGGATGCATTTACATGTTTGTGGAAAATTTATTAGGAACCCATATGTGAGGTATGTGGGTGGAACTTTGATTAGGATCAAAGAGGATCCAGATACATTATCATATTGGGAAGTACGTAAATTAATTTAAGATCATTTTCATTTTAATAGCATCAAAATCATTTACTTCCATGAACCATGTAGTGGTCGTTTACAAGATAATCTGAGGGTACTTTGAGATGATACTAGTACTATCGCCATGCTGAATTTTTGGGAAAATTTTGGGTTTATAGATATCTATGTAGAGCATAAAGTAGACACTATTATCTTTAGTGAAGAAATTTTACTACTACCTGATGGTCCCACTGATGGTGTTGTTGAGGGTCTTGTGGGGGTTGAGACTATCATTGAGGATGTTGGTGTAGGAGTTGAGGGTACCACTGAAGATGTTGGGGTTGAGGGTGTTGTGGGGGGTTGATGATACCATTGAGGATGTTGGTGTGGGAGTTGAGGGTACTACTGAAGATGTTGGGGTTGAGGGTGCTGTGGGGGTTGAGGGTACCATTGAAGATGTTGGTGTGAGAGTTGAGGGTACCACTAAAGATGTTGGGGTTGAGGGTGCCTTTGAGGGTGCTGGTGTGGGGGTTGAGGGTGCTAGTGAGGATGCTGGTGTGGGCTCTAAGGGTGCTGTTGTGGGTGCCACTAATGATGATGGAGAAACTGATAATGAAAGTGAGGGTGAAAGTGAGGGTGTTGTTGGAGAAGATGTTTACTTAATTAATGTTGCATGTTTATCTGATGGTGAGGGTGATGATGAAATGCAATCTGCCAGGGAGAAATTCAGTGTGTCCAAAACTAAAGGTGGGGTAAAGATAAAAAAGCATGTAGTTGGTGAACATGAAAATAGAAATGAAACCGAAAGTGACAATAACAGTTTGAGAGCAGAAAATGAAGCAGAAAGTCATTAAGAGGCACATGATGAAGAAGGAGATGCTGGAGTTAAATCGAATAAAAATGAAAATGGTATTGATTACCATGACAGTGATGAGAATAATATTTGTTTCGGTTCAGATGATGAGGAGGAAGAAACTTCAAGGAGAATGAGAAAATTTCCTACTTATAACCCAAATTTAGAGAGCCTTCAATTCTGTTTGGGGATGTTGTTTGTAGATGGAAAGCAATTCAAGGATGCCATCTATAAATATTGAAGGTTCAATAGGAGGGAGCTTAAAATTTTGAAGAATGAACCTAAGAAGATTAGTGCGAAATGTATAGCTTCTGCAAAGTGTCTATGGAGAATCTACGCGAGTATAAATAAGAAGATAAGGTGCATCCAGGTGAAGACATTAATCAAGAAACACAATTGTCATGTGAGTTTTAAAAATAAGATGGTTACTAGGAATGTCATTGCTGAACATTTTAAAGACACCATTAGAGACCACCCGAAAATGAAAATCAAAGAAATTCAAAGAAGGATACAATCAGAGATACATGTCAATATTCCTATGACAAGATGCCGAAGGGAAAAGATTTTGGTGACATCAAGGTTGGCTGAGAGTTCGAAGGAAGAATTCGCTTTGTTGTGGGACTATGATGATGAGTTAAGGGCAAAAAATCCAAGAAGTACGATTAATTAAGATGGAAGTAAATAGGCTGTCAAATATTTCTTCACTTCATTTCAAAAGATTTTATGTATGATTTGATGCACTTAAAGAGAGGTTAGAAGGAAGGGTGCAGACCAATAATAGGGTTAGATGGTTGCTTCCTTAAGGGCCCTTTTAAAGGTGCACTTTTGGCAGCAGTTGGAAGAGATGGAAATGATCAAATGTACACTATTACATGGGCTATTGCTGAGGGTGAGAGCACTAATTCATGGAGTTGGTTTGTAAGTCTTGTTTCAACAGACTTGGGAATGGAAGATGGTTTTGGTTACAGAATCATCAGTGACCAACACAAGGTATACAACTAACTATTTTTATGCAAATGCATAAATTGTTCTGTTTTTATATATAAGTTGTTGGTTGATGTATAAATTGTTGCTTTGCTTACTATTGAAATGTAAAAACTATTATGTTTTTATGTAAAAACATTGTTTATTGGTTATTTGGTTATTTCTTTGCTTACTATTGAAATGTAAAAACTGTTATGTTTCACTGGTTAATGGATAAATTGTTCTCTTTCATTGGTAAACTGTACAAACTGTGAAGACATCATTACTGTTTTACTAATGTTTCACTGGTAAACTGTACAAACTATACAAATTGTTGGTTAATTAGTTGTTTTTTTATTATTTTTTTAACAGGGTCTTGAAGTTGCTATTAATGATCTCTTACCCCGAGTGGAATGGAAAAATTGTGCAAGACATATGTATGCCAATTGGTTTGGAAGGAAGAGGGAAAAAACATTTTAATTTCGCTTTTGACAAATTGTTAAATCTACAACTGAGAGAAAATGGGAAGAGAACAAAGAAGCACTTTCAAAGCTTGATGAAAAAAGTGGCTGCTGAATTGTTTGGCAAAAAGAAAAAATGTGAACCAAAGCTTTCCAAGGGTTGTTTGCCACATCAGATGTTATGGACAAAAATTTATGTGAGGCTTTCAATTCTAGTATTGTTGACGCAAGATACAAGAGTATCATTACAATGCTAGAATGAAATTAGGGTGAAAATCATGACCAGAATAGTAGAGAAGAGACGGTTTCTGAGTACATGAAAATACAACTATGGACCAATAATCAAGAAAAAATTTGATGTCATTAAGAGTGACATTATTTCTTGGAGAATGGTATGGAATGGAGAAGGTGGATGTGAGGTTAAAAATGTGAGAAAACAATTTGTTGTGAAGTTGAATGAAAGAAATTGTACATGTAGAAGGTGGCAGTTGTGTGGAATTTCAAGCCCACATGCTTGTTGTGCAATATGGCATACTGGTGGGGACCCATATGACTTTTTGCATTCATGTTATCACAAGGACATATACATCAAAGCATATTCATATGCTTTGCAATCTATCAATAGTTTTCATGATTGGAAGAAGTCTGGGTTGGAGTCTATTCTTTCACCTATTGAAAAAGACATGCCTGAAAGACCGAAAAAGAATAGAAAAAAGGTAAAAGATAAACCAAAAAATCGAAGCCTGGGCATATTACTAGGACTGGTCTACTTATGACTTGTAGAAACTGTGGTGGAGAAGGTCATAATAAAAGATCTTGTACTAATCCTAAAAAAACTACAGAGCATGTATAATATATTTTGCACATAATTAGTTCACATCATCTTCCTCAATTATAATATTTGCACTGGCTACTATTTAATTTTGATGTAAGAACCAATGAAGGTAACTCTCGGACAATATCTACAAGCATTCTAAATCTTTCACATGTTTCACGAAAAGGAAAAGAGAAGGTCAACATTGTTATCTGTAGAACAACAAAGAAAAAAATTGAAGGGATAGGCCTCTACACTAATTTGAAGACGAGGGAGCAGACTTTCTATGTCAGTTAAGTATAATTGTGAATTCGTTGAGAAATATTAGAATTATTTCTTAAAAGTTGTCATAATCTTTACAGTCTGGTATAACTACAAGGAGTACTGCAAGAAATGCTGGAGTTAAAAGAAATGTGGAGTCTTCATCTACTTCAACATCTCTAAACAAGAAGAAAAAAATAGTTCCAAAATCTGTAGGAGAATCTGTGGGCACTCAAGAATCTATAGCACCAAAGAAATAGTTTATCTAAAGACTACTGCTCTTTTTTGTGCATGAAAATAATTTTGAGAAACTTTTTGGGATCGATGTTTTTAGTGTTGCCTAACTTTTTTGTGGTTATCTTGATGGATGAAAACTAAACCTCATATTTGTTAAGGTTATTTTGTAAATGACAAATATTGTCATTTATTTTGAAATAGGCAACAAATATTATCTTATTTTGTATATGATATGGAAAACATTGTCATTTATTATGAATGGTCTATTTTCATGCAATTGCTATAATTTTATTTTTCGTGCAAGTGAATTCAAAGGATTTTACACTAGAAAGACATTATCAATTAAATTATTAGACAACAACCTTCAACCAAACTTCAAACCCTTAACATTTAGGAAATACTTAAATAGTTTAACAAATTGTCTTCAACTCATTTCTCTTAGTATTCTTCAATCCTAAATTACTAATACAATCACTATTCCCACTAGAATACATATGATACATAACACAGAGAAAATGAACAATGTCTTATAATCTTTCTTTCTTTCTTCAAAACATTATATTTCTCTTCAAACGCTTAAACTTGCTCAATTCATTTTCTTTTCGAACATCTTTAAAATATTCATTCTCTTTCGGTTCACTTTGTACACTATCATTATCATCTAATAAAATACTGTTGCTTCCACTAGCAGAAGTAGCCCGACAATTTTGAAGTTGTCTTTTAAGTCTCAGATTCTTCTTGGCTAGATTTCGTTCACTATCTCGTAATTGTCGCGGTAAGTACTTTGTTCTTTCTGAAACGCTTTCATCATACCATTCAAGAAATACACAACCATTCTATAATAAGCCAAAAACAGATTCCTTATTAGAAGTTCAAAATAACCAAAATTTTTCATTGGTCATTATCTATAAAACCATCAAATAACTACTAAAACCTTAATTATTAAAACCCTAATTTAAATTCTAAATAACAAATAATTTTATAATTTTAAAAAACCAAAAAAAAATTAGATTCCTGCATACCTAAAAATTTTAAATGGGTTCATACACAAAAGCTGGGCAACCATAATATCTTCTTCTAAATAACAAATAATCATCAAATAACTACTACTACACTAATTATTAAAATCCTAATTAGAACTATTAACAAACAAAAAATCTCAAAGTTCTTACCGAAAAATTTGGGCAACCATAATATTTTCTTCCAGGATTTAAGTCGCTCCATGCAGTTTTTCTAGGAGTCATTTTTTTTGCAATAACACCTTTTTTCTTCTCTATCATACACGAAATCGCGTTCAGATGCACTGACGATATTTTGAGAACCCAACATTTTCATTGATATATAAGACTTAGAGTGATTCCTCACCTTCGATCGACCAAGAGTATTTGAGGAAAGAAATTTTTTAACTTCTAAAAAGAGATTTAATTCACTTACAGAGAGAAAAGAATTTTTAGGGTAAGTGAAATTTGAGAGAAAATGAGGATGTCGCTCTTTTGTAGTTCGAGTGATGTGTTAAGTAAGTTTTCACTATTTTAAAATTCTTAAAACATATTAAGTAAATTATCTGCGAAGGCATATACCAAATGGGTGATTTGGCTTGATGGTTTGTGGAATGCCCTTCATTCCTTATAACTTGGGTTCAAGTTTCCCAAACAACGTTATTTTCATTTGCTCAAAATCAAGTCATTGGGAGGGTGCTACATGTCATCTTCTGCGTGGTCAATTTTTTTTTAAATAAATTAAAAAATAATATTTTTTTCTTATGTGGCATCGATGCCACGTCACACGACACGTGGCAGTGTCACGTCATCCCGGCAGGCCATGTGTGCAGTCCACGTCAGTCACGTACGGTCAACGTCTGTTGACTAACGGTTTGTATCCAATCAGGGTAAAAATTGCACGAAACTGAAACGTTGAGAGGTTATCTGGACCAAAAAAAAAAAAAGAATAGAAGGTAAAGTGATCAAAAGATTAAACGTTGGGGCAACTTTTAACTTTATGTCTTTTGCTTATGTAGCAAAGGTTTTATATGGGTGGAATTGGAACCCTTTTCCCCTCCTTTAATGATGCTATGTATAATGTATGTATGAACAAGAGAATCCCGGTTGAAGGTCAGGTGAGATGAACCAAGAAAGTTCACCTCTCCTTTTTCGGTTTTATTAATCTGATTCCAGAATCCACCCATACCTACACAGTGTATTTGTGTGCATGTAAAGATGAAAAATGTGTCAAATCGGGTGATGATGCAAACGCCCTGCCTACCATGTGAAATTGGGTTCAGGCAGTGTTTAAAATCTCGAGACTCCTTGATTCTTGTTATATTTTGAAATATAGTCTGGAACTGCAAGGCTGGTGGACTTCGTCCCTTGTTTCCTCAATCCATGTACATGCTGTTCTTTTATGTATGTTTGGAGCCGCCCTTTGTGTAGGCTCCAGGGGAAGAAATTAATTCAGGGCAGCAAACAGAATCCCCATGTGCCTACTGCCTACGTCCAAATCCTTATTTTATAACTTAATCATCCCATATGTAATAGTATTTGTATATTATTCTGTTTTTAACCTCGGCATATGGCGGCCGACTTCAACTGTGTGCAGGTTTGGGCTCAGGCTCAGCATGTGACACTGCCTCAGCACGTACCCCACTTCCCATACATCTTCTCTGCCACTCACATGGTACCCACAACTATTCCTTCCTCTTTTAGCTTGAATTCTTAATATTAATATTAAAGAAACATAGATCCCACTCGTTTAGTTTAGGATAAACTACTCCACTAACGATTGAGTCTGACTTGTTTTGACCACTTGACGTTGTTGTTAATAGAAATTTGTATAACTACATATTTTGTCCATGTTAGTACATATTCTATCAATTTGATCCTACACATTTGGTCCCTGTTAGTTACATGTCGGCACCTAATTGAATGGTTAATTTATTTAATTAAATTAAAATTAAGATCAAATTGATAGAATATGTAACTAACAAGTCATACTAATAATTAGGTGGTCACCCAAATAGTTTACCCTTTAATTTATTACTGAAAACATATTTTATACATGGTATCTGTATTATACATTCGTGATTGATTTACTCTCTATTATAATTTGATAGGGTGCAGTAACAGAGCTCTTTTAAGGTTTAAGAAGTTTATATCTTGTCACCAATGTTAAATATTTAATAAATTTTAATTTAATTATAATATAAATTAAATAATATAAGAGTTTATTAAATATTTAATCAAATAAGAGTTGGATTAAAAAAAATGAGTTTGTGCTTGCAAACTTTTGATCTGGTAATAATTTAAGTTTCTATAAGTTTAAATATTAGATAAATTATGCATTACCCACTTAATTTTGAATTTAAATACTTAATAACCCCTTATAGTTTTTAAATTCAATATTTTAAATCTCCTAATATTCGATCTTGGCTCCATTTCTAATCGGGTGTAATTTTTTTCTTTTGAAATTTGTAATCAATCTTGATTTTGTTAATATTTTTAAATTAATTTTTTTAAAATATATTATAATTTTTATTTTAATATTTTTAATGTAATTCTATGATAATATATGTTCTATTTTTAATCTCAGATAAAACTTACTTATATACCTTGAGAACAATATTATTCAAACATAAATTATTATTTTTTTGTTACCATGTCGGTTCCGCAAAGCTGAATGAATCTTCCAGCAAAAATTTTCTACATACACAAAGTTTCGAACTCAAAACTTACTTAAGCGATATTAAATTACAGATCATTTAGACTTACTTTATTCATATTCAAACATAGATTAAAAAAAAGAAACATGTCATTTTTTCACTAAAATCACCCGATAAACTCTAACCTTTTATGTGCAAAAAATTAGGCAATAAAAATAAACCCCCTTTACTACATTTGCTTCCATTTGATTTTGCCCTTTTCAGAATAAACCAGGAGTGTTGGAGAAAGGAAAAAGAAAAAAGAAAAAAGAAAAAGGTCGGTGACACGTGGATAAGCTTACCCAGTTCCAATGTTTCGATTTGAACACTCCACCTCTGTGGTTTCAAGTATATATAGAAAAACTCTTGGTCGTCCTCTTATTCTAATATCTATTTTTCATAGATAGATCCCTCTTCCTTATTGAATGGCTACTCTTCAGCTTTCCCTTGTGTTAGCCACCTTCTTCCTTCAACTCTTCTCAGGTTTACTTATACCCATTTAATGAATCTCTCATTGTTGATGTCGGTTTTCATTCTAAATTCATTTTGTGTGTGTTTTACACTTTACAGGTGTTCATTCATCAACCTTTACTATCGTAAACAAATGCAGCTATACAGTTTGGCCCGGGGTGTTATCAGGTGCCGGAACCCCTCCGATTTCACCTACAGGCTTCATTCTTCAACCAGGGGAGTCAACATCCATCTCCATTCCAACATCCTGGTCGGGTCGGATATGGGGTCGAACCATTTGCACCCAAGATACTTCCGGAAAATTCTCTTGCCTCACCGGAGACTGCGGCTCGTCGATGCTCGAATGCTCGGGCGGTGGCGCCATCCCTCCCGCCTCCCTTGCGGAGTTTACGCTCAATGGTGCCGGTGGATTGGATTTCTATGACGTTAGCCTTGTTGACGGATACAATCTACCAATGATGATATCCCCGACGGGTGGAACCGGAGGTAACTGTACCTCGGCCGGATGTGCGGCGGAATTGAACGGTGACTGTCCTCTGGAGCTGAAGGTTGTTGATGGGAGTGAAGGGGTTGCGTGTAAGAGTGCGTGCGATGCGTTTAGGGACCCCCAATATTGCTGCAGCGGAGCTTATGCTACTCCAAATACGTGCAAGCCTAGCTCTTACTCTCAATTCTTCAAAACTGCGTGTCCTACAGCTTATAGCTACGCCTATGATGATGGAAGCAGTACCTTCACTTGTGCCGGTGCCGATTATACCATCACTTTCTGCCCTTCCCCTTCCGCCAGGTAAAAATGCCGAATAGAGAAACGTCTCACGTAATTAATCCATTTCTTTATTCCAAAGGTTTTAGTTCTTATTTCCTAACTCCCAAGTCGGTTTGGGAGGGGCCTCGCACTGATTGGTCCCCAGATATGGATTGCACGTTCTATTTTATTTATTTATTTTCATGTGAAGTCTTAAAAATCAGCACCGTCCCATGGTGCAACTGCTGGACGCCAGTTGTACACACGCAACTTATTTAGATTGAAGCCTCTGACAACTTGGATTTGTGTGTTTGCAGTGTGAAATCGTCCAATCCCATGGCGGTTGACATCTCATCAGCCGGTCCCCATCCCGCATCATCAGCTCTCATTGGCGGTGCCATCGCCACTTTGGCGGTTGTGGCATCTCTTCTCAGAATAATGCCAAATTTTGACATCTGAAACCCAACATCCAACTTGAAGAAAGGAACGGGCAAATTGAGGATTGATTTAGTGTAGGAAGGAGGAACGGGCAATGATTAGTTGGGGTATGTAATTCTTTTTTAGCCACTGTCGCCTGCCAATGATGATGAGTTCATTTGTTTATGCCAAGTGCATTTTCCTATGCCGGGCTTGATGGTTCTTTTTAGTTTAACAAATATGGCAATCACAACCCTTAACATAACCATGATTGTTAAATAATTGGATTACATCTCATGTGTTCTAAATATAGCTATCAACATTGTTCAAAAAAAATTATAGCTTAACACTGTGGAACTCAGTCTGTTAATTTATATATAAATAACTAAATATGTGTAATTATTTTTAATATTAATGCATCAAGTATTAATCTTATATATTTATTAATTTATGTATTTCGTTACTTTAAATGGATAATTATTTTATACTATAGATGAATTTTTTCATCACAAGTGACTTTAATCCAATGCCCTTAATTAATTTTTTTAATTGAAATTCGCTAATTTTATTAAACGATGATATATCCGAAATTGTAATAAAAGTTCACACCTTAGTAAACAAAACACCTAAACCCAAACACATTCTTAGTAAACAAAACTAGCGTCTCGAGATCATAAGATGACCATACAAAGAAAAGATAAGAACCTAACCCAAAAACTCGAAAGAAAAAATAATGATACAAACATCACCAAAACTGGCGATGATAGGTAAAATCATCAACAAACAACATAAAAATGCATATTACAATGAAGGTACGTTGACAATAAGGTCACTACCACAACTCAATCGCGAATAAAAAACGGTAAATGTAATTGCGTATCCAAATTCAGTTGAGGGTCTGAGATAGAGAGATCAACAACATAATGAAAGGAACGCTATCTTGATCAGTCGTGGCGTCGTTATATCCAACTCTAATAGAAAATCAAAATAAAAAAGAAAAAGAAAAAACGTACCAAAAGATAGAGAAAAAACGTACCAAAGATAGAGTAAAATTATGCTACAAAAGCAAAATAATTTATTGAAAACTAAAAAATAAAACAAACGAAACGATAGATCCTGGCGGTTGGCGAACAATATTAAAACCGGTACAACCACCTGCGTTTAAAGTGAAAAAAGCAAAAATTGCAGAATTTTTTTTTTGAGAGAACGACGCTCAAAACCTTAGTTTAGCAACAAACCCTCACGCCGATGCCTTTAAATAATTTTAATTTAATAAATAAGAAGCATGTTGATAAATTAAGATCTCTTGTATTTTTAAGTAAAAAAAAATTAAGATCTCTTGTACAACAAAAAAAAAAAAACTCCACCAAGAATATATCAAATAATATTAATATATTTAGCATATTTATCAAAATTCTTGTTTTAACTAATGTATGATTTCTTTTAATAATAATTCACATATAACTATGTTAATAGATAATGACTCTGTTTGACAATTAGCGGATAGTTGATAGCGGATTACATTAGCTGATAACTGATTGTATTAGTTGATTTGACTAGCTGATTGTATAAAAGCGTTTGGTAAAATTAACTGATAGCTTATAGTTGTTTGATTATTTAAACAAGTAAAATGACATAAAGGACATAATTATATTCAATACTTATTTGCATAGTTTATTAATTATCAATATCTTATATCTATTAATATTAATTAGATTATAAAAAATAATTTTTAATATAACATTAGTAAGCATATTTGAAGGTTCTATATATTAATTTATTATTTATATAATTAATTTTAATACAATTTAATTAAATATTAAATTTAAATACAAATATAAATGTGTGAGAATAAAAAGAAAAAAGAAAAAATATTAATTTGCAAATATCACAATGTAAATACGCGAGGTTAAAGAATTAAAATAAAAATAGTTAAATTAGGTTATTTGGAGATTTTTTATAATTTTTAAGGGTAAAATAGTCTTTATAACTGTTATGTCAAAACCTCTAATTTCAAAAAGCTCATATTAGCAACTTTTTTCAAAATTAGAGGTTTCACCCCAATCCGCTATTTCAATCCGCTCTTTACCAAACATCCAAATTAGCGGATTTGACCGGGCAAACCTCTAATTTTAGCTCAAACCTCTAATTTTGGCTTAAACCTCTCTTTACCAAACATGGCCAATGTATGTATAACTTCATAAAACTACTTTGATGAGTAGATGGGAGATCTTATTAAGATATATATTTTAATTATGATTCAAATGTTTGTTTATTATTATTGATTAATTATTTTATTGTAACATGAAACAAGTTAGTATAAGAAATATAATGTAGCACTAATTAATTAAATATAAAAATAATTTTGAATTAGATTACGAGGATTAACAATCCTCCCATTCAAGCATATTTTCTTGTATTATAAGAGGTCACCGAGATTGACGTAGTTAATATTGTGAACAAAATATATGAATAAATAATTTAATAACGGTTAACCTATATGTTAATTACTAGTCATCATTTTCAGCGATTCTGTTAACCGAAACTATTTAACCTTAATAGTTTGGTTAATTAACATGTAAATATAATGGTTATACCAGTTAACCGTTATGATTAACGATTACAGTTTAATTTAAACACCCCTAATTAGAATAGTAATTGCAGTTTCATGGAATTACACTATGATTTCCAAACACAACTTTTTTTATTAAATAAATGTATTATATTCTCATACCAGGATTCGAACTCATACAAGATGGGACAATATGAACATCCTTAGCCACTAGGCCAATCAGTGGATCTCTTCCAAAAATAACTTTACTTATTTACTATATATTATTATATATAAAAGTACGAGTTTAATAAATTATTAAATCTATGAAAAATATTCTTTATATTGATGTAGAACCAAATTTTTGTCCGGGCTTATATAATAATAATAATAATAAATAAATAAATAAAACAAATAATAAAAGAAAATTCAAATATATTAAAGTCCAAAAAAATATAAAGTCCAAATATACATACAAAAGGCCCATACAATACAAAAGCCTGAACTAAAAGCTAAAAACCCATTACAGCAGTTAATAACTCAGACCAAACCCATTACAGCTGTCTACAACCCATATCCAGCCCAACAAGCACAAAAACCCCTCTAAGCCTCTTTGTGTTTTTTTTCCCGCTCAAATTCGAGCCCAAGGGACACATGTCAACATGGCATTGACCCGTTCTTTTTCACTCGAATTCCTACCGAACTGGGACAAGCTGGCATCGCCAGCCGTGCAAAGATGATGTCACACCTGACACAGGTATAAATACATGTGAAGAGAGAGAAAAGCTTTAATTAATACAGTCATAATTGTACTAATAATTACCAAAAAAGAAAATGAAAATTCAGAGAGAGGGATAGGTTACCTAAGGAGTCTGAGTCGATCGGGGAAGATAACCGGACACAGAGACCTTGCCGAGAGCTCACCGAAACCATCAGAACACCGAACCGAGGTATTTCTACCTCCGTTCTTTTCTTTTCCCCTATTTACCTGTTCGAAAACACTAAAACAAGTTAAATCTTTGAAAGACCAAACCCTAATATGTCTAAAAAACATATCTTAAACATAAAACACACTTTAAACCATAACTCAACCCTAAAAATCAGATTCATAACATACAACAAACCTAGACTAGAAAAAACAGATCTAAATCCTAAGTCAAATCTAGTTTGAAACTAAAAAACATAAAAAAATAAAAAACAAAAAGAAGGGAGATCGAAGGCTTATCTTGCTTCGTCGTTGCCGGAAATTTCGTCGGAGTGAAAGTTTGAGTGCTAGAGCCATTGTCGGAGTCGAAAAATAGAGTGGAGAGGTCACTGGTTTTGGGTAGATAGCCTAGGATTGGGTGAAGCGGGGTGTTTTTGATGAAACGAGACTTAGATCTAGGATTAGGGTGAAAAAGAAGCTTTTTGGGTAGAATTAGAGTTCCGGTGACGGCGGAGGCGGTGGTTGGAGTTGCAGATGGTGGTCGAAAAAGCCAGGTCTGGCCGGAAAAGATGATCGGAGAAGGTTCGGTCATCGGAAAGAAGAAGAAGAAGGTCGGACGGTGGTCGAAGGTTACAGAGGTATCGGAGAAGATGACCGGAGAAGGTCCGGTCATCAGAAATAGGAAGGAGAAGACCGAAGATGATATCCGGTGGTCGATATCATCCCGGCGGCTAAGAAACAGGTCAGAGAAGTGTTTGAGGGGAAATGAAGATCAAAATGATGGTTTATGAAAAAAGTTCTTGATGTGTTCTTGAAAAATGAGGTTTGATCTTTAAAAAAACAAGTTTCAGAAGAGTTTGGATGTTTGAGGGGATCAAACAAAGGAATTTCGATGTGTTTTTGGTTTGTTCTTGAAAAAAAGGGGTTTTTGATCTTCAAAAACAATTTTGGTGAAGATTTTTGGTGTTAGTAAATATTGAACGGGTGAGTTTTTTGAAGAACTAGGGAAGAACAGGGGCAAAAACAAGGGTTTTGATCGAAAAACACTTTGGATTTTTGGGTTTTAGGTTTTTGAAGTCAGAGGATTTAGGAGATAGAGAGAGTGGTCGAATGACCGTTCCAATTCGGTTTTAGGGTTATTTATAATGAGTTGGGAACGTCACCGTTTTGGGAAGCCGGGTCGCAGAGGATCCGTGTGTTTCCACACGGGTTTGGATACGGGTCCGTGACCCGGTCGACCTAAAACATTGGGTTTAGTTTCAAATGGGTCAATGGTTTGGGCTTGGGTCAACGACTTGGGTTTAATCAATGGGTCTGGGCTTGACCTTTTAAGGTCTTTAGACTAGGGCTCTTAGATTTTAATTTTTTCACAATTTAGCCCTATCAGTTTGTAATCTGATCCCCTAAAGTTTAATTTAAATCAATTTAGTCCTTTTTCCAAAATTTAATTGTTTTGATTTTTTTATTTAATTGCCTTAATTATTTTATTTAATTGTTTTAATTAATTCATATGCTTGAAATATTTTAAAATATCATGCCATGTATTGTTCAAACAATTAATCACATGCTAAATAGGACTAGAGCCGTTAGTGTAGTTTACTTAATCATGATTGAATATGGAGATCATTGTAGAAAATAAGTGGATATTTGAAACAATGTTAGAACACTCAATATTGGCTAGTGTCACAAGGTAGAGTGATGTTAACCAATGAGTGTTCCGGCAAAAGTTTCAACTTTTCACTTTAACTTAAAAATTGGAATTAAATCATTAATTAGGAAAATTAAAAAATAACAAGATATGATTAATGATTAGAAGCATATAAATTAGGAATGTTGTTAATTTTTGGGCTTGATAAAGAAAATGCCCAATATTATTTTGGGTGTTTTCTTTTATGTCCAAAATTAATAATATTCATAGAATTTTAATTAAATCAATTAATGGGGCCTAAATAGGGTTTGCTTAAAAAATGACAAGACAATAATAAATCATGCATTAAACCTTTTGTGTTGAGGTACATTTTTCGAATATAAGTCGAAGTGTCCTAATGTAATTGGATGTTTCATAATTATATTCGATCGAAATGTATTTTCTTACAAAATGATATTCCCATTCGGAATAAAATTCATTTTACGGTTAAAAGATTTAATTAAATCCAGATTAATGTTCAAAATACCATGTGTAATTAATAAGGTACCGTTAACGGGCGTTTGTAGGGGTGCTAACCCTTCCCTACACGTAATCGACTCCCGAATCCGAACTTTTCAAAAAGAATCTCTGGTGTGTTTTTATGGTGTTCGGCCTACCAAAGTGGCCAGTGGCGACTCCAAAATGATTTTCAAGCAGATAAAAGGGTTTTGACTAAAAATGGAAAATTAATTAATTATAAGATAAAATTGGTCAAAAACCTTGATTTTCTGGATTTTAATCGTCGGGCTGTTTTTATTCCAAACCTTAAAAAGTGGGCTTTCAAAAAACGGTCGCGACAGCTTGGCGACTCCACTAGGGAAGAGATTGAGAGTCAGACCTAATAATTAATTACACGTGGCATTTTGAACATTAATTTGAATTTAATTTTTTCTGAAAAAAAACTGTTCGATGGATCTTAGGAAGAATGGGGGTAGTTTTTTTGTATGTTATACCTGTCATTTATGCATAAACCCTAAACCCGAGTTTTTCACCCTTAAGTGGGAGTAAGACAATATCCGACGTGATGCTCTTCAGCTCTGAGTTCAGATTTTTGTCTTCTTTCGATATACTAACCTTACGCATCATGGGGGCCCACGCCTCCGTTGTAAGGGACCTATACTACCGAATCGATGTCTTGCTGCCGCAGTAACGACAGTTCGAGAACCGAGAATCTAGAACAAAACCCACATTTTGTTTTAGAAGCCCACCCCATTAGAGCTAGACATGGACCGAGGACAGGTGCTGCCGGTTTAAATTTATTTCTCTGTTTATCCTGTTACATTGAATATTTTCATTTTAATTCGAATAATTATTAATCCCGTAGTTTGTTTACTTGCCTTCAATATTAATTCGAGATACTAACACAAGTTTTTTTGTTGTTTGTTTGTTCTGTTTATCTTTTGTCATCAATTGCATTTTTATTTTCGACATCGAATTTAGAGTCAGTCAAATTTAGAAGTACTCGATATGTCACGAGGATTTAAAGTAGGAGAGGATAATACTGTTGTATGGATCTGGTCTGAGCAGACACAACACGAAAAGGGGGATAGCCTTAGAAGAGGAGAAATATCCAAGATGAAAGGATATGCAAAGTTAACCACTAATCAGGAGGCATGTTTATCAGATTTTAAACATATCTGGGATCAATGGGATAGCGAGATGAAAAAGTTATTTCGAGATGAATTTGGGGACATAGCTCTATTGCTAGAAATAAAGGTCAATCAAGAGTTATTAAGGGCAATGGCGCAATTCTGGAACCCAGCCTATAACTGCTTTACCTTTGGGCAAGTAGATATGACACTGACATTGGAGGAATACGAGGTACTGATCAACTGCCCGAAAATAGAAAGTGACAAGATCTACATCAGGTCCCTTAATAGCACAGGGCATTCAGGGTTCATCAAAAAGTTGGTAGCATTCACAGGAAAAACCAAGGAGTGGTGGGATCAAATATGGCCAAAAATGACAGCACCGACCAAAATGAAGATATGCAACAAGTTGATTGGAGAATTCTCAAAGAGCTAATACTGGCAAGTCATGACGAACCACTTAGAATGAGAAGCTTGTTTTCCTTGTGTATTTATGGCCTGATAATCTTCCCCAGAACCCGTGAGCATGTTGATTCATCGACTATTGGATTATTTGAACGACTGAGTAAAGGAGTTAACCCAGTGCCAGAAATTCTGACAGAAACTTATAGGTCACTCACCAACTGCAAGAAGACAGGGGAAGCAAAATTCTGGGGGTGTGCACAACTGCTAGAAGTATGGTTCAGAGGCTACAGATGGAACGCACCTTACAGGGGAGCAAGATACTTGGATACTTATTCACCGATCAGAGAACATTTAACTGATTGTGTCTTGGAAAAGAAAACTGAGAAACACTGGATTGCATATCTCAAAGACTTAAAGGATACGGATATAGTATGGAAAGATCCTTGGCTAAATACGGGAACAACCTTTCTATATCGCTGTAGAAACAGGGACTGAATTCCTTTACCAGGAATTTGGGGAGGAACAGCTTATTGCCCATTGTTAGTCTCGAGACAATTCGGATCAAGGCAATTTGTGCCTGCTACTGCTGGAATGGCTAAGTTTGAATATGCTTACAAGACCAATGACTACAAATGGCTAATTTTGCAAACCTCAAAGGCTTGGGAAACACCAAGAAGGGCCCAGCCTTATCCAAGATCAGAAGTAATGGCAAGGTACAATGAATGGAGGGCCCAGAGAGTCAATGACACTACGTTTCAAGAAATGCCCCCAAGAGTTGGATCTTCATCACAGGCAATCCAGGAGTCGCCTTCAGCTTTAGAGAAACTCAGACATGATTGGGAGCAAGATTTGAAAAAGTATGAAAAAGGAATCCAGGACCTTAAGGAGGAATTAACAATGGCACAACTGCAAGTAGAGATTCACAAAGGAAATGAGAAGGAGTTAGTGGAGTAGAACAAGAAAGTGAATCAAGAATTAAAAGAGCTGTGGGAATTGCACAATGATTACAAAGCCAAACAAAAGGGTGGAACAAGCAAGATGATAAAGAACCTATAAGAGGAATTGGATGCAATGACCCGAGACAAGGATGATTATAAAAAGATGTACGACCAAAAGGCACGAGCAAGTAAGGAATCGAACGACAAAGCCAAGAAGAGGCTAGAAGAAGAACATGCCCGAAATTTCGACCTAACTAGACAGGTGACACAACTTGAAAAATTAATCACCAAGTATCACAACGAGGAAAAAGTCGAAGCAGAGATAGAAAAAGAAAAAAATGCATAAAAGAATAGCTGAGCTGGAAGTCATTGTTCAAGACATGAAGGACAAGTTGGCTGGATATGAAAGAGCAGTAATGGCAGAGAGCGGGGCATGGAAGGATAAATATGAGGCAGCCCGACGAACGGTCCAGTGTCAGAATGATGAACTAGTAAGATTCAAAGCTCAATTCAGAAGCATCGCTTCGTATGTCCAAATCTTGTCGAGACAAGCTACAAGCCTGTTGGAGCAGCCCAACATTAAAGAGGAACACATGGAGGCTATTGTGCGTCTGTTGCACGAGTTTATCAACCTAGGAGTTAGGGCTGGCGTTTTTATGTAACAAGTTTATCCCTTCTATGTAATTAAATTTTCGGACGAATATGGTATTTCTAAGAAAGACTGGTACCAAAATTCGATTTCCTTTTGTTGCATTCATGCACTCATGCATACATGCACGCGTTTATTCATTTTGAAATCTTATGATAAATAAGGAATTTAATAAGAGAAAGGTTTAATGACAGAATTCGCTCTAAGCCGTAAACATTCCACATTCATACGGAACTCGCCTGCGTTCATGATCCATGGCTTTTGAGGATCAGCTTGCCAATCTCGAAAACGAATGCGTGGAAACGCAGAATCATTTCGACAGGATCAAACAATCAATTAAAGATTTCTTTACTCAAACCCATGCAGAAATCATCAACCAACTGACTACTCTATTGGGCTCAAAGGAATCTGGGAAGGCCAAAGCAGCCGAAGGAGCTTCCAACAAGGTGAATGATCAAGCAGAGACAACGTCCCACATCAGGATGCAGCTAGAAAAACCTTCAACAGCGAAGAAGGTCCATATCAACCTAGCTAAAGCAACACCAAGTCACCCAGTACACATTGGTGCAAACTTTGAGAATGCTGAAGAGGTGCCAGACTTGAATGCTCTTGATGAGATCGAAAAAATACGTGCTGAAATTGAGCGCAAGTACGAGGAGCACTGCAAAGCTCTAGAGGATCTCCTGCTGGAATTACAGAAAGCTAATGAGATGAGACTAGGAGCTGTTGAAATGAGCCTGGTAGCTGATTTGGTACTTCCTCTCAAGTTCAAAGCTCCAGATTTTGAGAAATATGATGGAACTTAATGTCCCAAGGCCCATCTTACGATGTATCGTAGAAAGATGGCCGCTTACCTAAAAGATGAAACGTTGCTGATACACTGCTTCCAGGACAGCCTAACTGGTTCAGCTGCTCACTGGTATAACCAACTAAGCCGAGTGAATATCCGATCCTGGAATGACTTGTCAGGAGCTTTTGTGGAGCACTATAAACATGTCATTGAAATGATCCTAAGTCGGGTAATGCTGCAGGGAATGGAGCAAAGAAGTGATGAAACGCCCCGACAATATGCCCAAAGATGGAGGGATATCGCAACACAAGTACAACCACTGCTAATGGAAAGTTAGATTGCCCATATGTTCATATAGACTTTGAGAGGACCGCTCTTTGAAAGGCTTATCAGCAATGCCAACCAAAACTTTGCTGACATTGTGATGACAAGAGAGTTGATAGAAGCCGCAATAAAGAGTGAAAGGATTGAAAGTGGAGAAAGTTCTCGCAGGAATTATAAGAGGAAAGATAATGAAGTGAATAATGCAAGAACTTATGAGGCACCAAAAAACGTGACCATTACATCACCCAGAACCTCAGCTAGAAACTCTCAAAACTCAAACAAGAGGGATTCTCGAGGACCGAGAAATGATAGAATGAACTTTACACCCATCCCAATGTCATATGCAGAATTATACCCCCAGTTGCATGAGACGGGCCTAGTGAGACCGTATAATATGACACCTCTAAAGCCTCCTTACCCTCCATGGTACAAAGCTGATGCTCAATGTGAATTCCATGCTGGAATACTAGGTCATTCAATTGAAACATACACAACGTTCAAGAAGGTGGTGTAGAATTCTATCAATACTGGGATATTGAAGTTTGATGAACCGAGTATTGCTGCTAATCCCCTTCCGAGTCATGGAAGACATGGGGTAAATATGATAGAAGAATATGATGAGGCAAAGAGGCAATAGACTGATGTATCAGAGATTCAGTCTCTGTTGAGGTGGGTGTTTGAACAGCTATATAACACCAAGATGATTGATGTCGGCATGAAAATTGAGATGGAAATACCTGTGTTGCGGGTAAAAGAGTCCTATCGCAAATAGCGCAAGTGTACATGAGGCAAGTAGTAAAGTGATACGAGAGTATCAGATATCGCCTCCACAGGGACTGGAAATAACTCTATCCTTGAATTGCTGCACAAGAGAAAGAAATAGTTGAATTGAATTGGTGAAGTAATCTTGAGAAACAACTAAAGTAAAAGAAAAAGGAATCAAATTTAGAGAATAGGCTGGTATTGATTTGCTCAGTAGTGTAGGTGTTGCATTGTTAGAGAAACTTCTGTTTCCTGTCGTCGTTCCTGTCGCGACAGAGGTCTGTTGATGTCGCGGCAACGATCAAACAACTCTGTACTTCAAGCTTGGCAAGAATCCCTGCTATGACTTGTCCTATCCCTAGGCCCAAGTTCTGTTGATGAACACTTCTCGGATGATACCTCCCGGCGTGAATCAAAGGGTGAACACCAAAGTTGTTGAATTCTTTTTTAGCCACTTAATCTTGTACTTATCCCTAAGCCAAGATGGTTTAACCAGAAACTAGAAAACGCGTATCTACTCTTTTCGTATGCTTGACTCTCCCGATATCAAACAAATGGATAACCTCACAATGCTCTCCCGATGCTCTTATGAGATATGAAAAACCAGAGTAAATAAACTTGAAGCTTTTATTACTTGACAGAAAATTCCTAAAACAATACAATCCTTGCAACTACTTTACAGAATCAACCCTTAGCCCTAGGGGGAGTTTAGAACATGGTGGAGAAGGGAAAACGACAAGGGTTTTGGGGGAAGACGACTAGGAATGAGATATCCTTCCCTAGGTTGAATTACATGCCTTTATATAGGCCTTGGGTTCAAGTTTTTTAATATGGCAAGAATACAATTTCGAATTAAAGTGTAACTCTATTAAAGACTAAATCTTCTGAGTAGATGCCTTGAATTCGTCATCTTTTCTTGCCTTGGGTTTCTCCTTGAACTTTGGGCTTGGACTTCATTCTGCCTCAGGGCTCAGAAAAATATGGGAGTGGTCCACGACAGACCGGCTTAAAATCCTCTATCTGTCGAGCTCCACTTCACTTTTCCACCTCAGCATTCTTCTATCGTCATGGCTACCACGACAGATGGCACGACAACCTTTTCTTCTCGACTCCAACTCTGCAATCCGCCTCTGCTCCTTTTTTGCCCTGGGTCTGCCGCAGCAGATACCTGCAAAAGTAAACAAAATCAGTAGCAACTGTACCATTTTATCTAATTGTGATGTATATGCAAAAATCTATCCTAAATGCAATGAATTATGCTTGAATGCAGCAAAAATATGGGTAAATGAGGGGTAAAATATAGAACTTTTATACACTCAACACACCCCCAAACTCAAGTTCTTGCTTGTCCTCAAGCAAATACAACCTAACTAAAAATAAAAACTTTTTGGCTTGGCTTAATTCAGTGAACTTTCATTACCTACCACACATTCACTATCAAGAGCAGTACCTTGTCGGGTGTTTCTGGATTTATCCGGAACAATGCTATAGTTCTTGTGCAGTGTGTGCAGGTTTTGTGAACAAATATGTGCCTAGATTCCTTTAGCTTACCAGAATAGTTATGCTACCAACTTGAGCTTTATGCCAATTTCATTTTTTCTGGAGGCAATTCTTAGGCTCCTTTAGTTTTTTCTGACTTAAGCTCAAAGAAAAATCTTCCTAAAATCATTGTAAGGTAGTTTTACGGGCAAGTGAGTCTAAAATTTTTCTTTTCTTTTGTTCCTTTCCTAGAGCCAATGTTAGGCATCTCTAGGGGCAACTCAAGTGGGTAAACCTTCCTATTCTAGTTCACTACTGAAGTCTAGACAACATAAGTGTCACAAAAGGTGTTCTAAAGATCAGAACTATAGCAAGGCTCTAAATAGTTCCTAAAACATCCTAAAGGCACTGTCACGACAGAGAATTTCTCGACAGTTAAGTTCAGTTCAAAGACTTAAGCCAAAATTTTGTTTTTATTTTCATTTTTTGACATAAAAATAAACTTAAAAATAGACTTAAAATGAGACATAAATTAAAGACACAACTAACAAGTTCATTAATGAAGGGATTGCCCACCCCCAAACTCGAGGGTTGTATTGCCCTCAATGCATGACACAATAAAAATGAAAAACAGAAAATAACATCACAAAATAACTAATACAAAATCAAAGACAACAAAATATAAGAAACAAACTTAAGTGGAAGAGCTGTCATCGCTGCTGCTGCTGACAAGGAGCTGTCGGCGGGCGGTGACTTTGAGGGCAGGGGCTGGCTGGTTGTTGGGAGACAGAGAGGCTAACTTCTTCTTGGCCTCTCGAGGCGGCTGGACTCTGGTAGGCGAGATGTGTGGGGGCTGGTCCAGGACCTCGAGGTCATCCTCACTGCTGCTGTTGCTGTCTGATCTGCCGTGGCAGGGTTCTTCGATAGTCTCGTTCAGCTTCTTCCTTTTCATCGGAGGGAAGTCTTTGGAGATGTCTCGGACAACGGAAGGCTCCGAATCAGAATCTTGCCAGAAGGAGGAGGAAGATAACCCTTCAAAATATTTTGGTCAATCTCCGGTAGGGGGTCCTTCCTTTTCTCTCCTCGGGGAGTGGCAGATTTTCTACCGCCAACTCCGGTCATGGCAGGTGTGGGTGTGAAGGCAGCAGTGGGCGTTCTAGTGCTGGCAGCAGGTGTGGGTGCAGCAAAAAGACTTTCTGGGAATGAGGGAAATTGCAAATTGGTAAAATTTAAATCATTCTTAATAAAATTTATCGTTGCGGTAATGAAATCCCTCATAAAACCCATGAGGCCGAGCTATCGTTCTTCCATCTTCTGCAGCATCTTCAGGATCTGGCTGGAAGTGTCTATCGGTGGTACTGCCGTTGTCTGCTCCGGTTCTGTCGTGGCAGGTTTAGTGGGGTCAGGGTCTGTCGTTGCTTCTGTCGTGGTAGTAGGGTCTATGTAAGACAGAGGAGTGGCAGCTTTTAATTCCATCTATCTGTAGAGATTCTGCTACGTCCATCCTTTCCCTCGGAACTTGACATCCTCGTTGATTTCTAGCACATTGTTGCCACGGTAGAGCGTGGTGATCAGGTAGGGAAAGACTAGGGGGCCTGAAGGTCAGAGAGCACACTTGAGGATTCCGTCTTGGATGTATCGGCCGACGTTGATTTATCTCTCGTTGAGAATGGAGTGGACGAGGGCTAATCTCTGTCGGTCAACAGTGGTATTGTGGGAGGTAGGCATGAGGCGCTTCTTGACGAAATAGTTCCACAGCTTGGCTTGTGGGGTAAGCTGGGGTCCTCCTCACGGTCCACCGGTGCTTGGGGTCATCGTTCCATTCCGTGCCCACATCTGTCACCTCTGCCATGACAGTATCATAGTCTGCCGGCAACAGACTGTTCACAAACCTCCGATGGGCGTCTTCCTTCTTGCTTACATACAACCCATACAACGTGTTAATGTATGCCGGCTCGAGGGAGATTTCTTTGCCTCGGACAGTCACTGTCGTGGCATCCTTGTCAGTGACGACAGCGTAGAATTCTCGAACTAGGGTGATGTTCTTCTCTTCTAGCTGGGCAACAAACTTCTGCCACTTGAGTGCGAGTATCTTCTTGGCGATGAAGCCTTCCAGCCCTAGCTCTCCCGTCATTTGGGTATAAATGAACTCTCTTTCTTCTCACATTTCTTTCTTCTGGAATGACCCATAGTACCTCTTTGCTGAGTCTGTGGATGCGAAGCGGTTGGGTATTCCGCTGTGGCTGGGTGTTGACACTGCCGCGGCAGAGGTGGAGGCAGTGCTGCGTCGGGTTGATCTGGTGGCCATTGCAAGGAACCGTAGCAAAATAAAAAGAAGTTTTCTGAGATCTAAAATCTGGGAAACAAGTTGAGAGAATGAAAATGAGATGAAAAATGAAAAGGGAATGGGGGTTTATATAGAACGGGGTTTTTCTGCCCGTTGGGACTATAATGGCAGGCGCGAATAACGGGGCTAGCTGTTACGCGGTTTCTAACGTGTCTGTCACGCGTTTCTGTGTCTGTTACGCGTCTGTTACGCATTTGCATGTCTGTCGCGATATCTCCATGACAGGCTGTCTTTTCCGCGTCTGTCGCGACAGCTGGTGACAGGCTATGACGACAGGCTTGTCTGTTGGGCTTTTTTGGGCTGTTGTTAATGTGGTGGGCTATTACCAGCTTTTCCTTCAGTATTCTGAATGCCTCAGTACATTCAGCATTAAAATCAAAGGGGTGATTCTGTTCCAACAGGTGGCAAAGGGGCTTGGTAATCTTCGAAAAATTAACTATAAATCGTCGATAAAACCCCGCATGCCCTAAGAAACTTTGAATCCCTTTGACTGTGGTGGGTGGCGGAAGCTTTTCGATAACCTCTATTTTTGCTCTGTCCACCTCTATGCCGCGGCAGCTCCCCTTGTGGCCCTGTACTATACCTTCATCCACCATAAAGTAGCATTTTTCCCAGTTTAAAACCAAGTTCGCCTCTTTGCATCTCTCAAGAACCTTCTTTAAATTGCCTAAACAATCCTCGAAGTTGTCTCCAAAGACAGAAAAGTCGTCCATGAAAATCTCTAGGAAATCCTCCACCATGTCGAAGAATATTGCCATCATGCACCGTTGGAAGGTTGCTGGTGCATTGCAGAGCCCAAATGGCATTCTTCGAAAGGCATAGGTGCCGTATGGGCATGTGAATGTGGTTTTCTCTTGGTCCTCCGGTGCGATTGCTATTTGGTTATAACCTAAGTAACCATCAAGAAAATAATAGTAAGGTTTCCCCGCTAATCTATCAAGCATTTGATCAATAAAGGGTAAGGGGAAATGGTCCTTCCAGGTAGCTTTATTAAGCTTCCGGTAATCCATACAAACCCTCCAACCGGTCACAGTCCTGGTTGGGATTAGTTCGTTTTCTTCGTTGGTTACTACGGTTATGCCTCCCTTTTTGGGCACACATTGCACCGGGCTCACCCACTTGCTATCCGAGATGGCGTATATTATTCCGGCATCAAGCCACTTGATAATTTCTTTCTGCACCACCTCTCTCATAGCCTCGTTCAGTCGTCTCTGGGCATCAATGGTTGGCTTATGATCATCTTTCAAGAGTATCTTGTGCATGCATAATGCCGGACTGATGCCTTGGATATCAGCTATAGTCCATCCAATGGCCTTCTTATGATGCTGTAGCATTTTGATTAGCCGTTTCTCCTGTTCCTGCATTAACTTGGAAGAGATGATTACGGGCAACGTATCATTTAAACCAAGAAAAACATATTTAAGCTGCCCTGGCAGGGGTTTACGGTCTAGAACATGTGGCTTTTCAATGGAAGGCTTCTGGATTACATGTTCATTCGAGGTATAATTTAAAGGCTCGAAGAACTTACCTGGACGTGTGCCTATCCAATTTACCTCCTCTGGACTGTAACACCCGGGTTTGGGGGTCAGGTGAAAATAATATAATATTAAAATAAAGGTTCGGGTTTCGGTGTCATAATAAAAAATAATAAAATATTTCAACGGGCTTCGTGTTTGTAAAATAATTCAAAACTATGTTTGGGCCTATCTTCTAAGTCCAATTCCATGGATTTTAGGAGATGATGATTTTAGCCATTTCATTAATGGCATTATGGTAAATAAGAGGGCTTGCAAAAATAAAATCCCATTTATTTTAAAATAGCTTGTTGTCATCTTCTTCCCCCTCTCTTCAAAGCCATTTTCACGACAATGGAGTTCCCTTTCTCCATTTTTCTATTCCACCACCATTCTTCTTCATCTTGGGTGATTTTTAAAAGGTAAAACCATATTTGACTTGTCCTTACCTTCCTCTTCATGTTGGTACCATTAGTTTTCATTATTGTTCATGATTTTGAAATTTGAAGTTTTGGGGTTTTGTTTAAAAATGAGAATTTTATTATCTTTAACCTAAGCTTTTGATTATTTAAGGTTAGATAAGTTGTTTACAACCTAAAAGGTTCAACATATGTGAATTTTAAAGAGTTTTACAATGATTCTCGAATTTGGGTTTTAATGGGGTTTTTGAAGGGTTTAAAGGTTGGTTTTGGGTGTGCTTGATGTTGGAAATCGTTGGCTGATGGTTATACTATGTTTGGGTAGTGTTTTGAACATGCTTAAGAGTGCCTTGAATGACTACATTGCTGATTTTTGATGGGTCTTTGTGGATGTACGAAAATGAGAAATTGAAGAATGAACTTGGTTTTGAATTGTGAGAATTGTAGTGGATTTGTGTGTTGGTGTTAAACTTTGGGTTTGTGGCTGATTTTGGGGCTAATGTATTGTTTTTGAATGGTTAGAAGCAAGAGAGAACAATGGAGAAGCTTCGGGCTCGAATGCGAACTTGGATGCTTGGTAGGCTAGTCGGCTTGTACTAATGGAGTGGTCGGTGAGTGGTTAATGTTTTCAAATGGTTTTTAAATATTGGTTCAAGCATGTGAACCTAGGTTGGGCTTGGTAAACCCACCTAGAGTTGAGATTAGAGTGGTAGCCTAATCTCAAGCTTAGTTTAGGAAACTTTTGGTTGAACTCCTAATTGCTTGTTATGCCTCTTGTTTATTTGTGTTTATGGTAATTATGCATATTGTGTTATACATGTTGTTGAGGCATGGTTGATGCATTGTTATGCATGTGGTTTGGATTGCAAATTGTGCATGATAGCGGTCATGGTGAGTACGTGCTAAGCACGAAAGTTGATATGAAATGATGTTGTGAAAGGTTATGGATTGTGTTTAATATTGGCACTAGTATGCTTGGGTACAATGATCGATCATTAGGATGTTAGTGTGCACACGAGAGTCAAATTCGCGCGTGGCCTTGGTGGCGTTAAGTCACCAAGGAGGAGTACGGGTTCGCCCAGAAATCTTTATATATATTAGTATGTGATGAGTGGAATCCCATCGACGGGGCGTGAGGATGAGTGGAATCCCCTCCGCGAGAACCGGTGATGAGTGTAATCCCACCGAAGGTAATGGTTGTGTTGAAAGTGAGTTCCAACGTGTTATCCGCGTATTCGAGTGATAGCTAGGTGCCAATATGAGATTATATATATATATATATATATAAATATATATATATATATATATATATATATATATATATCTGTGTGTGTGTGTGTGTCAATATGATATGAAATGTGATTCCAATATGGATTGATACATGTTGTTGTTAATACATTGATATATGTATCTTCGTGTGTTGGGCTTATGTGTTGTTGATCATGGCATAGTGTTGATTATATGTTCATGCATCATGGATCGGAGGTAAGATCATGCATTCCATCTTGGTAGTTGCTCGTGCTTGGACCCTGCATTGTCGAAGGTTTGTTTTATGAGCTTACCCTCACTAAGCTTTTATACTTACGCTCCTTTTGTTCGACAATGCAGATCAATAGCTTGTGGGTGGCAAGGGCAAGGAAGGGGCCTCCAAGTGTCGCTTTTGGTTAGCACAAGTATGAACTTTAAATTGAAAGATTGTAATAGTCAAGCAATGGGATAGGTGTTGTTGATTTGAGCTTTGATGTATGTTGATGCTAGTTTGGCTTTTGGATGCTTGATTGAAATGTAAATCTTTCTTTTGTTGCATGTCATGAATGCCTATATATTTTGTTCTAAGGCATGAACCTTTAAGAGCTAAGTATGTCTCCTTTTGAGTGAATGAATGAATCCTTTCGATGCATGATCCTTGTTCGTTTTGAATGTCTTGTATGTTGATATCTTGGTGGTTAAAGGTTGTTTGTATGTTGTTTGTGGCTAGGGGAGTCGTAAATCGCATCTAGAGTCGAGTCTTAAATCGTTTTGCTGAAATTTGGAGTCTTGTAGTGCAGGGCGTATCGATACGCCTAAGGGCCGTATCGATACGGTCTTGCCCTTCAGAACTCAGTTTTGGCTTGGTGTACCGATACTCGGGGGTGTATCGATACACCTAAAGCTCACTGGAAATTTGAGATTTTGGTAAGACTTTGGCGTATCGGTACGGGCTCTTAGCGTATCGGTACGAGTCTGTCTCGTTGACCGCGAGATGTTGACCGAGAAGGGTGTGTCGATACGCCCAAGGGCTGTATCGATACGGTCTTCCTGCGTTGAGTGAAGGCAGTTGACTTGGTCAAGGCGTATCGATACCCTCTGTAGGTGTATCGATACGACCTGCTTAAAAAGGAAAAATAGGTTGTTTTAAAGTGTTGTTTGGATGGACGTTGTTATATTGTTTGTGTTTCCGCTGTCATGTTTCACATAGGACTTAATAATGCATTTAGACAAGATATAAATAAAAGAAATTTTCTAGGGTTGCTAACCGAGGTGGGACCTTAACGGGTTTCACATCGGTTTTCTCCGTGTAGCCTACTCGGACCGGTCAAACGTCCGGACCGGGACGAGAGGGTTACATTTGTTGGTATTAGAGCCTAAGGTTTCCGAGACCTTGGGCAGGTAAGTGAGGTAAGTTAAATTCTTGTATTGTAATTGCACGGTGGTTGCTTGCCATGTAAGCATGTTGCTTGTTTATCGAGTATGCTGTGATGTGTGACTGTTTGATTGTGAATGTGTGTTGTTTGAAGCATGCTGAGTAGAGTCCCATTGCTTCTATTACATCGAAAAAAAAAAGATTTTAAGTGAGGGAATCATACTTGAGCCACTTGGACCCTTTTCTTTGCTAACCTAGTTTGTATGTTAATTTGTTGTTGTTGTTGATTTATTGCTTTTTAGTAAGTTTGAGGCCAAGGCGTGGGCCGTGAATCGGTAAGTGGAAGTTGTGGTTTCTGAAAATGCGGATGATGTTGAGGGAGTTCATCGCTATAGTTAGGGAAGTATGGTCGTACCGGAGTTGAGGTACAATTTGTTTGTTTGAGTCCGTGTGTAAGTGGGCTGGCTCCGGTTGTTAGGGAACGAGGTGATTGATTCTGGTATTAGTTGGTAAAAAGAAGTGAAGACCTATGAGTGGGATTCAGAGTGGTATCGATGTTATAGTAGATAAGCCCTTGGTACAGTTTTGAGTTTGTTCCCTCCGGTTGATTCTGAATCTGTACTTCCGTATGTTGTTAGCAAGCATGCAAAGTTGAATGTGCCCGGTGAAGTGTTAGAGGTAGGTACGAGTACCTTAGTTCTTTTTGCGAGATTAAGGTAAGGGTATCGTGTGAGTAATCTGAAATTCAGAAATGTTAGTTGGTGATCGTTGGGATTCAGCCTATGGTTTTAATACAAGATGGCCGGTCAGTATCCGTGAGTGGGAATCGATTTGTGCGATTGGGCCAGTGTGCGTCTGAGTTGTCTTCCAGCAAGAAGGAGAGATGAATTCACTTCCGATATAGTTGAGCCGAGAAGGAAGTCTTGAGCTTTGGCTCTATATTGTTGGTAGTGGGATGTTTTGAGGCGTCAGGACCGATGTTATAGAACAAGTTCAAGCATGATTATTTGTGTGTGATCAGAACTGAATTTTGAGGTTTCGAGATACTCTAAGAACGGTTTTGAAGAGTTAGGTTATGTTGAAGGGTCATCCTGAAAACAAGAGGACCGAAAACTAACAGCTGTGTACATGTGAAGTTGCAATTTCTACGGATTCGTCCTTTTGTGTGAGCATGCAAGGAAATTTGATATACATGTTGAGATCTTAGACGTAGGGACACATGTGACTAGTCATTTTTGGTGAGATAGTGGTGGTCAGAAAGATGTGCAGGAGATGTTTGTTGATTGTTCAAGGTTACGTGTTTCTAGTAGATGTGAAGTAATTGTCTTTTTACGGTTTCGATGTAACTTTTGGCATGGTTTGGCTCGTAGAACACAAAGCTAGGGTATACGTTGAGACAAAGAGAGAGTTGCCTTGAAGTTGCAGATTTCTGTGAGACTGTAGTGGTAGGTGAGAATGTGAACTTCTTATCGAATGTTGATCCAGCTTTAGAGGTCAAAGATTGATTGGGTTTAGTTGACAGGCTTGCCTAGCAAATGTGATGGATTTGATTTTTGAATGAAGATTAGACCGCATAATGTTAGAATAGTTTGTGATTTTCCTAGAAGTGTTTGGAAGAATTGCCTGGTTTGTCTCGTGATAGGGAAGACGAGTTTGTTATTGAGACCGTCTCCGAGTTTGCTCCTGTTTTGTTTGCTCTGTATTTTATGGTTCCCGAAAGAATTGAGAGTGTTGAAGAATCAACTTCGAGATTTGTTAGACCTTAGATTCATTAGGCCTAGTACATCATCTTAGAATATGACAGTGCAACTTGTGAAGAAGAGAGAAGACGACACGAGAATGTGTTTAGATTACAGGTAGTTGAAACAATTGACATTGAATAATTAGTATCCATTTTCGAGCGTCAGTGATTTGTTGATCAGTTGGGGTGTGCACCAGTCTTTTCGAAGATTAAGTTGAGATCCGATTACTACAGTTGAAAGTGAGAGAGGTTGGTGTACCGAAGACAGCTTTCGGGGCAGGATGTGATCTCTTTGAGTCCTGGGTTATACCGTTTTGGTTGACTAATGTGTTAACTACTTGTATAGAGATGTCGAGAAGAATACTTCTTGAGCTCTTTGATCAGTTGTAGTAGTCCTCCTAGATGATACATTGGTATATTCACGTGCCGAGGAAGATCATGAAAAGCTTTGGAGTTAGTGTTGTAGATCCTATTAGAGAATCGGTTGTATGCCAAGTTGAGCGAACGTAAACTCCGAGTCAAGGAAGATGTTCTCCTAGGACATGTAGATCAGCCGAGTGTGTTAGAGTAAATCTTAAGTAGGCAGAAGAAGATGTGAGTTGGAAGAAATTGAAGACTATGACAGGTATTTATAGTTCCTAGGACTAGCATTGTTACTATCGGAGGTTTGTAAATGATCTTTTGAAGATAGCTGCTCCATTGACAGATTGCTACAGAAGAATGTTCGGTTGTGTTGTCAGATGCGAGACAACGAGCCCTTGAGAAACCAAAAGAAACTTCGAAGAGAGCTTCGACCTTGATCCAGCCTATATCAGAGAAAGAATTTGTGAACCATAGTGATGCGTTACATGTAAGGTTAGGTTTTGTGCTTATGCAAGACATAAGATTTGTGGCTTGTTCATCGAGATAGTTGAAAGACCATGAAAAGAATTATCCGACACGAGACATAGAGTTAACTGTAGTTGTAATTGCTTCGAAGACTTAGAGACAAAGCATGTATAGTAAGAAATGCACAATATATATTTAACATCAGAGCTTGAAAATATTTGACGACTTAGGAAGTGTTAGAACCGCTTGAAGACCGTAATCTCAAGATTGAGTACCATCCGAAGAGAGTCAACGTAGTAACCGATGTTCCAAGTTATATTTGTTGTAAGATTAGTAGTTGAGTTGTGAGCTATATTTTCCGGATTCAGTTTACCAGATGATAGTAGTTTTGTGGCCGAGTTTCATGTTAAGCCTACATTGAGTCAGAATACTTAAAGAGAAGCAGTTGCAAGACATGTTCTTGGCACCTCACGTGCAAGACATAGCAGAAGGAAGACCTTCAGAATACAGTTTCAGAGATGACAGAGTTATGCATTTCAGAGACAGAATAGTTGTACCGAATGACATAGTGTTTTGAGACGTATTGGGTTGGCCGAAGCACACGACAGTTCATTTGTATTGCATCTGAGTGGTATGAAGACGTATTGTGGGTTGAAGATGAGTGCTTCTGGATTGAGTTGATGGATGATGTGGTTTAGTATGAGAGTAAGTGTATATTTTGCCAGCGTGTCAAGGCCGAGCATCAGTTTTCTTCTAGTTTGTTACATCCGTGGAAGATTCTTAATGAAAGTGGGTAATAGATTCGGGAGACCTTGTGTCTGGTTCGCCTTTGATTTCCTACGAGAGAGTTTAGCTGAGTAAACGATGATAGTTGCATCGAGTGTGCTTCTTTTATTCATGTTCACGTTACTTGTACATTGTGTAAGATGGCGGAGTCGTGCCTTAGCAAGAGTGTGAGTTGCACAGTGTCTTGAACTTGATGGTGGCTGACAGGGATTCGAGATTTCAACTAGATTTTTTTGGAGACGTCTGCATAGTGTTTGGTTACCTGCTGAAGTCAGATGGTTAGTCAGAAGAAGTTATCGGTCAAGTTTTCAATCAGTGCCGCATGAGATTGTGAATTGGGCTAGTTCTGTTGGTTATATGTTGCGGTTACCACCATAGTTAGAAAAGGGTTGTGATGTGTTTTATGTATCTAGGATTCAGAAATGTGAGTCAGATCTGTCTCATGCTATGTTTGTGGAAGAGAATGAGTTCAGTTTAAAATTGACATGCAGTGGAGAACCAATTGAGATCTTAGCATCTGATATCTATTGTGGCGTGATAAGTCTTTCGAGTTGGGTAAAATGTTGTGGTGAGAAGGAAAAGAAAGTGTGTAAGAGCAGATTTCATGGTATTTCCTGCCTGATAAATTTTGGGGACAAAATTTCCTTAAGTGGGGGAGAGTTGTAACACCCGGGTTTGGGGGTCGGGTGAAAATAATATAATACTAAAATAAAGGTTCAGGCTTCGGTGTCATAATCAAAAATAATAAAATATTTCAATGGGATTCGTGTTTGCAAAATAATTCAAAACTATGTTTGGGCCTATCTTCTAAGTCCAATTCCATGGATTTTAGGAGATGATGATTTTAGCCATTTCATTAATGGCATTATTGTAAATAAGAGGGCTTGCAAAAATAAAATCTCATCTATTTTAAAATAGCTTGTTTTCATCTTCTTCCCCCTCTCTTCAAAGCCATTTTCACGACAATGGAGTTCCCTTTCTCCATTTTTCTATTCCACCACCATTCTTCTTCATCTTGGGTGATTTTTGAAAGGTAAAACCATATTTGACTTGTCCTTACCTTCCTCTTCATGTTGGTACCATTAGTTTTCATTATTGTTCATGATTTTGAAATTTGAAGTTTTGGGGTTTTGTTTAAAAATGAGAACTTTATTGTCTTTAACCTAAGCTTTTGATTATTTAAGGTTAGATAAGTTGTTTACAACCTAAAAGGTTCAACATATGTGAATTTTAAAGAGTTTTACAATGATTCTCGAATTTGGGTTTTAATGGGGGTTTTGAAGGGTTTAAAGGTTGGTTTTGGGTGTGATTAATGTTGGAAATCGTTGGCTGATGGTTATACTATGTTTGGGTAGCGTTTTGATCATGCTTAAGAGTGCCTTGAATGACTACATTGCTGATTTTTGATGGGTCTTTGTGGAAGTACGAAAATGAGAAATTGAAGAATGAACTTGGTTTTGAATTGTGAGAATTGTAGTGGATTTGTGTGTTGGTGTTAAACTTTGGGTTTGTGGCTGATTTTGGGGCTAATGTATTGTTTTTGAATGGTTAGAAGCAAGAGAGAACAATGGAGAAGCTTCGGGCTCGAATGCGAACTTCGATGCTTGGTAGGCTAGTCGGCTTGTACTAATGGAGTGGTCGATGAGTGATTAATGTTTTCAAATGGTTTTTAAATATTGGTTCAAGCATGTGAACCTAGGTTGGGCTTGGTAAACCCACCTAGAGTTGAGATTAGAGTGGTAGCCTAATCTCAAGCTTAGTTTAGGAAACTTTTGGTTGAACTCCTTATTGTTTGTTATGCCTCTTGTTTATTTGTGTTTATGGTAATTATGCATATTGTGTTATACATGTTGTTGAGGCATGGTTGATGCATTGTTATACATGTGGTTTGGATTCCAAATTGTGCATGATAGCGATCATGGTGAGTACGTGCTAAGCACGGAAGTTGATATGGAATGATGTTGTGAAAGGTTATGGACTGTGTTTAATATTGGCACTAGTATGCTTGGGTACAATGATCGATCATTAGGATGTTAGTGTGCACACGAGAGTCAAATTCACGCGTGGCCTTGGTGGCGTTAAGTCACCAAGGAGGAGTACGGGTTCGCCTGGAAATCTTTATATATATTAGTCGGTGATGAGTGGAATCCCATCGACGGGGCGTGAGGATGAGTGGAATCCCCTCCGCGAGAACCAGTGATGAGTGTAATCCCACCGAAGGTAATGATTGTGTTGGAAGTGAGTTCCAACGTGTTATCCGCGTATTCGAGTCATAGCTAGGTGCCAATATGAGATTATATATATATGTGTCAATATGATATGAAATGTGATTCTAATATGGATTGATACATGTTGTTGTTAATACATTGATATATGTATCTTCGTGTGTTGGGCTTATGTGTTGTTGATCATGGCATAGTGTTGATTATATGTCCATGCATCATGTATATTTTGGCCCTTGTGGATTGGAGGTAAGATCATGCATTCCATCTTGGTAGTTGCTCGTGCTTGGACCCTGCATTGTCAAAGGTTTGTTTTATGAGCTTACCCTCACTAAGCTTTTATGCTTACGCTCCTTTTGTTCGACAATTCAGATCAGTAGCTTGTGGGTGGCAAGGAAGGGGCCTCCAAGTGTCGCTTTTGGTTAGCTCAAGTATGAACTTTAAATTGAAAGATTGTAATAGTCAAGCAATGGGATAGGTGTTGTTGATTTGAGCTTTGAGTATGTTGATGCTGGTTTGGCTTTTGAATGCTTGTTTGAATTGTAAATCTTGCTTTTGTTGCATGTCATGAATGCCTATATGTTTTGTTCTAAGGCATGAACCTTTAAGAGCTAAGTATTTCTCCTTTTGAGTGAATGAATGAATCCTTTCGATGCATGATCCTTGTTCGTTTTGAATGTCTTGTATGTTGATATCTTGGTGGTTAAAGGTTGTTTGTATGTTGTTTGTGGCTAGGGGAATCGTAAATCGCATCTAGAGTCGAGTCTTAAATCGTTTTGCTGAAATTTGGAGACTTTTAGTGCAGGGCGTATCGATACGCCTAAGGGCCATATCGATACAGTCTTGCCCTTCAGAACTCAGTTTTGGCTTGGTGTACCGATACTCGGGGGTGTATCGATACGCCCAAAGCTCACTGGAAATTTGAGATTTTGGTGAGACTTTGGCGTATCGGTACGGGCTCTTAGCGTATCGGTACGAGTCTGTCTCGTTGACCGCGAGATGTTGACCGAGAAGGGTGTATCGATACGCCCAATGGCTGTATCGATACGGTCTTCCTGCGTTGACTGAAGGCAGTTGACTTGGTCAAGGCGTATCGATACCCTCTGTAGGTATATTGATACGACCTGCTTAAAAAGGAAAATAGGTTGTTTTAAAGTGTTGTTTGGATGAACATTGTTATATTGTTTGTGTTTTCGCTGTCGTGTTTCACATAGGACTTAATAATGCATTTAGACAAGATATATATAAAAGAAATTTTCTAGGGTTGCTAACCGAGGTGGGACCTTAACGGGTTTCACATCGGTTTTCCCCGTGTAACCTACTCGGACCGGTCAAATGTCCGGACAGGGAAGAGGGGGTTACACGGACCTTCAGTGTCCGATGTTTCTGTGTCTGAGGAGTCACTGTCATCATTTCTGCCGTGACAGTCTTCCGGGTGACTGCGGTGGCAGTGACCAAACTGTCTGTCGTAGGAGTTCGACCTGATGCAGGGTTGGTCAAGGACTACTTCAGAGATTGCCTTACATTCTTCTTCTACATCAACCTGTTTTATTGAGTGGAGAACATTGAGTTTGATTTGCTGATCATTTACTCTCATCGTCAGTTCTCCTTTCTCAACATCGATCATAGTTCTGCATGTGGCTATGAAGGGTCGCCTCAGGATGATCGGTGCATTTTCGTCTGCTTCACAGTCTAAAACAAGAAAGTCAACGGGAAAAATAAATTTATCCACTCTTACCAGAATATCTTCGATCTTCCCTTCTGGTTGTACGTAAGAGCAGTCTGAGCAGCTACAACATGACTGTCGTGGGCCTTGCTTGTCCAATACCTAGTTTCTGAAATACAGATTTGGGCATTATATTTATGCTAGCACCAAGATCACAAAGTGCCTTACCCACGAACTTATCGCCAATTATGCATGGTATGATGAAGCTTCCAGGGTCCTTCTTCTTTTGGGGTGGATACTTATGCAAGATTGTCATGCATCCTTCTGTCATCTTCATGTCTCAAATTCCCCAAGTCTAGACCTTTTGGACATTGCGCCCTTGAGAAACTTAACATATCCAGGCATCTGCTGAATGGCCTCTAGCAGCGGTATGTTAATGTGTACTTGCTTAAAAATATCATAAATCTTCTTAAGCTGGTACTCTTGTTTCTGTTTCTGTAGCCGATGTGGAAAAAGGGGTGGAGGACGGTAATCTTCAAGGCGTCCTTCACATGGAATTCGGATCCGAGGAGGCTTGAGTTCTTCAGCATCTTCTTTTATCTCTTTTGTCCCTTCTGCTGTCGCGGCAGGTTTGACGACAGTAGGTTGTCTCTCCTCTACCGGGGCAGTGTTCACGGCAGGTGTCTCTAGGGTCGGATCCTCACTCGGTATGTCTTTTATCGCCGACCCTTATAAATGTTTCCCACTCCTAGTTGTAATTGATTTACACTGCTCATGTGTGGGTTTTCTAGTGACCTTAGTATCACTAGGGAATCTTCCGTTCTGCCTCGGCTTCATATACTGTGAAACTTGGCCCATTTGTGTCTCCAGAGATTTTAGGGTAGCCTCATGGTTTGTCATCCTCATCTCTATTTTGTCCATGAATGATTCAGTTTTCTTGACAAAGTGATCCATGTTCGCCATGTATGCTACCGTCCATGACATAAATGTTGCCAAGGTCTGTTCCAGTATACTAGGTGCTGCTGTCGGTTGCTGTGGTAGCTGCTGTTGTGGCTGCTGTCGCGACAGAATTCTGGGTACTCCCTGGTTCTGGTTGTTCTGCACTGGAGGATTCAGTGCATTGTTCGGATTGCTCCAGGAAAATTTAGGATCCTTCCTCCAGTTGGGATTGTAATTGTTGGAATCATAATTTCTCGGCTTGTTATAGTTCCCAACATACATCCCTTCTTCCAGCTGTAAAGGACAATCTTTTGAACTATGGTTCCCACTATAGGTTTTACACACCTCTTCTACAGAATATACAGCTTTAGAATCGTTCCGCTGCAGCTTTTCGACTATCTTTGTGAGGTATGCAACCTGTGATTTAACCGAGTTATCAACTTCGTAATCCTTTACAGATATTCCTCGTTTGCCTCCTCTTCGAGCTGTAGGGAATTGCTCATCGTTCTTTGCTAACTTCTTCAACACTAGCATTGCCTCGTCTGGTTCCTTATCCAGTAATAGCCCATTTGCTGCAGAATTTATTCTCAGTCGAGTGTGTGCATTGGCAGCGTTGTAGAATTTGAAAACCTGATTCCACACGGGGAATTCATGCATTGGGCAGTTCCATAAAAGACTTGTAAATCTGTCCCACAACTCGTGCATTGGTTCGTCATCTTCCTGTTGAAAAGTAGCAATCTCGTTACACAATCTTTCAAATAAATGAGAAGGATTAAAACAAGAAAGGAATTCACGAGAGAGATCTGCCCAAGTTCTTATTGAACCCGACGTTAATTTGTTCCACCAAGTTTTAGCTCTATCTCTCAATGAATGAGGAAATAACAGGAGCCTCAGTACTTTCGAATTTATCCCTGGCAGTCTGAACGATCCACAGATTTCTTGGAACGTTTTAAGATGTTCTCGGGCATCCTCAGTAGCAGAACCACTAAACTGGCCAGCGGAATTTATCATGCTGAACATGACAGGTTTCAGTTCGAAGTTTTCAGCTTCCACGTCTGGCAAGGTAGTTTCCAGTTCAACATGGTCATTGTCCATGTATTCTCGATAGGTCTGCGTGCGGCAGCGGTAGCAGGCAGCAGCCGTTCATTCTGGGCATCGTTAGGAGGATCAACAATAACCTTATAGTCATTATTGTTGAGGTCATTTAACCCATTGCCTTGCCTTCCGTTCACCATTGCTTCCAGTATCTCCTCAAGATAGTTGTTTCTTTCTATCAAGAGTCAGGCTTGGTTCCTGAGTTGGTACGTGCGTTCGATTTCTGGATCTAATTCGTACTCAGGTTCTTTATCTCGTCTAGATCTGCGCATAAGCAAATAGAAAACCTTGTGAAAAGCATGGGGTAAATAACACCACTAAAAACAGAAAAATAAAAAGAAACGTGCAGTAATAAAAAGGGTAAAGATATGTTTCCAGTCCCCGCCAACGACGCCAAAAACTTGTTGCGTGTGAAAGAGTCCTATCGCAAATAGTGCAAGTGTACATGACGCAAGTAGTAAATTGATACGAGAGTATCGAATATCGTCTCCACAGGGACTGAAAATAACTCTATCCTTGAATTGCTGCACAAGAGAAAGAAATAGTTGAATTGAATTGGTGAAGTAATCTTGAGAAACAACTAAAGTAAAAGAATAAGGAATCAGATTTAGAGAATAGGCTGGTATTGATTTGCTTAGTAGTGCAGGTGTTGCACTGTTAGAGGAAGTTCTGTTTTATATCGTCGTTCCTGTCGCGACAGCACCAGTCGCGGCAGCGATCAAACAACTCTGTACTTCAAGCTTGGCAAGAATCCCTACTATGACTTGTCCTATCCCTAGGCCCAAGTTCTATTGATGAACACTTCTCGGATGATACCTCCCGGCGTGAATCAAAGGGTGAACACCAAAGTTGTTGAATTCTTCTTTAGCCATTTAATCTTGTACTTATCCCTAAGCCAAGATGGTTTAACCATAAACTAGAAAACACGTATGTACTCTTTTCGTATGCTTGACTCTCTCGATATCAAACAAATGGATAACCTCACAATGCTCTCCCGATGCTCTTATGAGATATGAAAAACCAGAGTAAATAAACTTGAAGCTTTTATTACTTGACAAAAAATTCCTAAAACAATACAATCCTTGCAACTACTTTACAGAATCAACCCTTAGCCCTAGGGGGAGTTTAGAACATGATGGAGAAGGGAAAACGACAAGGGTTTTGGGGGAAGACGGCTAGGAATGAGATATCCTTCCCTATGTTGAATTACATGCCTTTATATAGTTCTTGGGTTCAAGTTTTCTAATATGGCAAGAATAAAATTTTGAATTAAAGTGCAACTCTATTAAAGACTAAATCTTCTGAGTATATGCCTTGAATTCGTCCTATTTTCTTGCCTTGAGTTTCTTCCTTAAACTTTGGGCTTGGCCTTCATTCTGCCTCAAGGCTCAAAAAAATATGGGAGTGGTCCACGACAGACCGGATTGAAATCCTCTATATGTCGAGTTCCACTTCACTTTTCCACCTTAGCATTCTTCTGTCGTCATGGCTGCCACGGCAGATGGCACGACAACCTTTTCTTCTCGACTCCAGCTCTGCAATCTACCTCTGCTCCTTTGCTGCCCTGGGTTCTCCGCAGCAGATACCTGCAAAAGTAACCAAAATCAGTAGCAACTGTGCCATTTTATCTAATTGTGATTTATATGCAAAAATCTATCCTAAATGCACTGAATTATGCTTGAATGCAGCAAAAATATGGGTAAATGAAGGGTAAAATATAGAACTTTTATACACTCAACAACCTGCTAAGGTGTATTGTGAATATCATCAAGAGTGTGATCATGAAATTCAGCACTGTCAGGAGTTTAGGGACCTTGTTCAAAAAATGATGGATAACAAAGAAATTGAATTCTTCGAAAAGGTAGGTACAAGGAGAGAGGTTGAAGTGTGTGCTTCGGAAAGCTCTGGAGTGAAATATGGGGTGAACAAATCTCTTGTTGTGACTATTAAGCCGAAAGTTGCAAATGCGAAGCCAGTGGTGACACCAAAGATAGTGATTTCAACTCCTGCTCCGTTTGCTTTCAAAAGTACTAATGCAGTCCCTTGGAATTACGCGGCCAGTGTGTCAATACCAGAAAAAGAGAAGTTGCAAGAGACAAAACCAAATGAAGAGACAAAGGAAGAACTTGAGAAAGAGCAGAAGAATTCGGAGGCAGTAAACGAAGTAGGCCATTTCACTCGGTGTGGCAGATGTTATTCCTCCCCAGAAGTGATGAAAGAAGTTGAGAAGGCTAAGGAAAAAGGTATCTGCTGCTCCCAAAAAGATTTTTGAGGAAGACCCTGCTCCAAAGATAAATGAACCGGTGACAGAGGAGCAAGTCCGAGAATTTCTGAGATTTTTGAAGCACAGCGAGTACAACATAGTAGAACAATTGAAGCGACAACAAGCAAGGATTTCAGTCCTAGAGTTATTACTGAGCTCTGAGGGGCACCGAATTGCTTTGATAAAGGTGGTAAATCAGACGTTTGTGCCAAACAACATCTCAGTAGATAAGCTGGACATAATTGTAAATCATATTGCAGCTGACAATTACATAACATTCACTAATGATGAAATTTTGGAAGGAGGAATGGGGTCAGTGAAAGCTCTGAATATCACTACGCATTGTAAAGGATATGTGCTGCCAGGTGTCCTAATCGACAATGGATCAACCCTGAATTTTATGCCGATGGCGACTCTGCAAAGGTTGCCTATTGATGACTCCCATATAAAGGCATATCAGAACACTGTGAGAGCCTTTGATGGAACAATCCGGGATGTGCTTGGGAGGATAGAAGTGTCATTGTTGATAGGACCGATGTTGCGTGTAAAAGTGTCTATCGCAATGTAGTGCAAGTGTACACGACGCAAGTAGTAAAGTGATACTAGAGTATCGGATATCGTCTCCACAGGGACTGGGCTAACCTTTTCCTTCGCTATCTGCACAAGGGGAAAAGAATAGATTAAGATATTGTCACGAAAATAATAAAGAATACTGGAAAATAAAAGTAAAGTAATCAAGATAGAGAGAATGGGCTGGTATTGAATTGCTCAGTAGTGCATGTATTGCAGAGTTTAGGAAATCCAGTTCTGTCGTCGCGCCTGTCGCGGGCAGCACCTGTCGCGGCAGCAGTCCATTGATCGTCGCGGCAGCAAACACACCAACTCAGTACTTTCAAGTTTGGCAAGAATCCCAGATCTGCCTTGGCCTATCCCTAGGTCCAAGTCTGTCGATGATCACGTCTTGATGATACCTCCCGGCGTGAATCGAAGGATGAACACCGATGTGTATGGATTCTTCTTTAGCCACTTAACCTCGCCCTATCCCTAGGCACGAGATAGTTCAACTATAAACTAGAGAACTTGCTCTTATTTCTTTCGTATACTTAACTCTCCCGATGCTAAGTAAATAGATAACCTCACAATGCTCTCCCGATGCTCTTGCAAGATATTAATAACCAAAATAAGAGAACTTGAAGTTTATTTTATTGAACTAAAAATTCCTAAAACAAAAGCAACCCTTGCAACTACTTTACAAAACAACCCGTGGCCCTAAGGGGAATTTAGAACATGTCGACGACGGGTAAACGGCAGAGGGGTTTAGGTTATCGGTTATAGGGTATGGGATGTGGAGGTTGAGATCTATGCCCTTATATAAGCTTTGGGCTCAAGTTTTCTAATGTAACAAGGATTACAACTTTAATTAAAAGTATGATTCTAATAAAGACTAAATCTTCAAGGAATATACTTTCCAGCCGTCCTCCTTGTTTCTTGGGATTTTCTCTCCTTGAACTTTGGGCTTGACATATCTTTTGATCTGGGGCTCGGAAAAATATGAGGTTTTCACACGACAGACGAGCAGAATTTTCTCTATCTATCGAGGTCCACTTTGCTTTTTCTCTCCACAAAATTGCTGTCACGGCAGCACCATGGCAGCAACGTCCTCCTTGACTGCTCATTCCAGATTTTCTGCATTGCTGCCCAGCGCCTGCCACGATTGCTGCCCTGGGTGCTGTCACGACTGCTGCCACGATAGATACCTGCAAAAGTAACCAAATTTAGCAGTATCTGCGCAATTTTATCTAAATGTGATGTTTATGCAAAACTTAACCTAAAATGCAGTTAAACATGCTTGAGTGCAGCAAAAATAAGGATAAATGATGGGTAAAATATAGAACTTTTAAGTACTGATCACACCCCCAAACTCGAATCTTTGCTTGTCCTCAAGCAAATCAGACCTAAAAGAAAAATATTTTTTTGTTTTGGCTTTCAAACAGTGAACTTTCCCTTACCCGTCGTTCGTTCCCTGTGACGGCAGCAACCTGTCGGATAATTTAGGATCTATCCGGAATCTCCCTATAGTCCTCGTGCAGTGTGTGCATGCTTGTGAACAGTTATATGTCAAGACTCTCTTAGTTTCACTAGAAAATTTCAGCTCTTAACTCGAATTTTTATGCCAAGTTTATCTTTTGAAGGCACTTCTTATGCTCTTTTGATTTTTTGTTTTGACTCGATTTCAAATTTTCTTTTTAAGCTAAAGTTTCACTATAGCCGGTTTCGGGCACCTCTAGCTAACTTCCTAGAGCCGGTTTCGGGCACCTCTAGGGCTTTGAGTCTCTTTTGCTAAACTTCTTTCCTAGAGCCAGTGTTAGGCACCTCTAGGGGCTATTCAAGTGCTAAGCTTCCTATTCTAGTTTGGCTAAAAGAAGTCTAAGCAGTATAATAGTCACAATGGTGTTTAAGTTTTCAGAACTATAGAAAGGCTCTAAACTTCTCCTTAAACTATCCTAAAGTTTCTGCCACGACAGAGCTGTCACGACAGGTAAGTTCAAATCACAGTTTTCAGCCAAATATTTTCATCATTTTTTTGCATAAAATAAATGCGACACAATGAAAACTAAATGCAATGTTATATTAATAATTAGGAGGACTGCCTACCCCCAAACTCAAGGGTTGCATTGTCCTCAATGCATGACACAAGACATAAAAATGAAAAACAGAAACTAAAAATGATAGAAAAGTTAAACATCACAAAAAGATAATATATATAGCAGGCGACAGAGAAGAAGAAAACTTAAGTTGTGCGGCTGTCGTCGCTGCTGCTGGGCTTTGGATGAGGAGCTGTCGGCGGGCAGTCTCTTTGAACTTTGTCGGAGGGGCTGTGGGTGCTGCCGCGGTAGGGGTGTGGTGGCAGAGCTTCCTCGGGTTGCTTGTATCGTAATTGCAAGGGTTTTTCTTTGTTTACCTAATAACAAAAACAAACTAAAAACTAATATCAAAGTTCTAATTCCTAAAATAATAAAGATAAAATAAAAATAAAATAAGTTAAATTAGGAGTGCCTTGAGGGGCATCTCCTAAAGTAACTACTCCCTGTTCTATTGATGCTTGAGGGGTCGTTTCCGGTACTTCTTGAAGTCCATCCGTACCCTCCATCTGGTGATTATTCTCATGGTGGCGGCTCCTTTCTTTCTCTTCTCTTTGTAGTCCATGAAGTTCTCCCTTCTTGGTAATGTTTCTGAGGGCATGAATATATGATTAGAAAAAATCAAATTGACATTCGGCCACAAACTTACCTTGTTTTCGTTGAATTTTGTTGTGGTTGAATGTAGCCCTTGCTGTCGTGTCTGCTGCTGCGGCAGCCAGTTATTTTGACAGTCCGTTGTCAGGTTACTTTGCAGGTCAATGGGACATTGGTAAGTGCCATCACTCTCTATACTAAATTCTGTTGACCACTCGTAGATCTCCGTCAGTAGAGACTTTGATGATTCTATGTCCACCGGCTTTGGTTCCTCTAATACCTGCAATGGAATTTGTGAGTTTTCAAAGAATTCAAAAGGTTCGTTTATTACCTGCTCATATTCCATCGGCGAGGCATTGTAAGTGGGTAGCTCTTCTAGGTGGTCGTGCGAGTGTCATGACAGGAATGGATGTGTGCAATCTTGGTCAGGCATAATCGAGGTAGTGGGTTGAGAATTTGCCTCTGATGTGGTTGCTGCTTCAGCATCAGTTGCTGCCGAGGCGGCAGTTTCTGCCGAGGCAGCAGTTTCTGCTTTGACTAGGGTTTCTGCCTCAAAAGTGGTTGCTGCCGTGACATTCTCTTGAATTTCACTCAGTGTTGTCACGGTGTTGCTCCATTCCGGCTCCTCGATCATTGCCATGGCAAGTTGTTGCTCAGACTCATCATATGTTTGGTATTCCTTTACATGGGCGTCCTCGTCATCTTGCCTCGGGATTTCAGGTTCAGTCGTGGCATGAATGAGGACCGGCCTGCTCAAGAGTGCATCCATCTTGGCGATACTTGCGTCCATAGAAACCGACACTTCTTGAGTGAGTGCCATGAAGGCTTGCAGTGTGTCTTCTAAGGATTTTGACTGCTCTTGAGGATGGTGACATTGCCAGGGCAGGTCGGGTTCTGCAGCAAAACTGTTATGGTATAAAAAATTTTGTGGGTTTTGATCGTACCATAAAAAATTTTGCTGCTGCGGCATCGACATTTGCTGCCACTGTTGCTGTCGTGGCAGCATATCTTTACGGTAATTGCAAGAACTTTCCCACATCAACTCTCGAATGGTTTTTCCTGGCATGTTGATGCCCTTGAACCTGTATTTTCACCTGAGTTTTTTTTTGTTAAAAAAAATAAAAATAAAAGAAAAGTGCAGAAGCTAGGGTAAGAGTGTGTTGCCAGTCCCCGGCAACGGCGCCAAAAACTTGTTTCGTGTAAAAGTGTCTATCGCAATGTAGTGCAAGTCTACACGACGCAAGTAGTAAAGTGATACTAGAGTATCGAATATCGTCTCCACGGGGACTGGGCTAACCCTTTCCTTCGCTATCTGCACAAGGGGAAAAGAATAGATTAAGATATTGTCACGAAAATAATAAAGAATACTGGAAAATAAAAGTAAAGTAATCAAGATAGAGAGAATGGGCTGGTATTGAATTGCTCAGTAGTGCAGGTATTGCAGAGTTTAGGAAATCCAGTTCTGTCGTCGCGCCTGTCGCGACAGCAGTCCGTTGATCGTCGCGGCAGCAAACACACCAACTCAGTACTTTCAAGTTTGGCAAGAATCCCAGATCTGCCTTGGCCTATCCCTAGGTCCAAGTCTGTCGATGATCACGTCTTGATGATACCTCCCGGCGTGAATCGAAGGATGAACACCGATGTGTATGGATTCTTCTTTAGCCACTTAACCTCGCCCTATCCCTAGGCACGAGATAGTTCAACTATAAACTAGAGAACTTGCTCTTATTTCTTTCGTATACTTAACTCTCCCGGTGCTAAGTAAATAGATAACCTCACAATGCTCTCCCGATGCTCTTGCAAGATATTAATAACCAAAATAAGAGAACTTGAAGTTTATTTTATTGAACTGAAAATTCCTAAAACAAAAGCAACCCTTGCAACTACTTTACAAAACAACCCGTGGCCCTAAGGGGAATTTAGAACATGTTGACGACGGGTAAACGACAGAGGGGTTTAGGTTATCGGTTATGGGGTATGGGATGTGGAGGTTGAGATCTATGCCCTTATATAAGCTTTGGGCTCAAGTTTTCTAATGTAGCAAGGATTACAACTTTAATTAAAAGTATGATTCTAATAAAGACTAAATCTTCAAGGAATATACTTTCCAGCCGTCCTCCTTGTTTCTTGGGATTTTCTCTCCTTGAACTTTGGGCTTGACATATCTTTTGATCTGGGGCTCGGAAAAATATGAGGTTTTCACACGACAGACGAGCAGAATTTTCTCTATCTATCGAGGTCCACTTTGCTTTTTCTCTCCACAAAACTGCTGTCACCATGCTGTCACGGCAGCACCATGGCAGCAACGTCCTCCTTGACTGCTCATTCCAGATTTTCTGCATTGCTGCCCAGCGCCTGCCACGATTGCTGCCCTGGGTGCTGTCACGACTGCTGCCACGACAGATACCTGCAAAAGTAACCAAATTTAGCAGTATCTGCGCAATTTTATCTAAATGTGATGTTTATGCAAAACTTAACCTAAAATGCAGTTAAACATGCTTGAGTGCAGCAAAAATAAGGATAAATGATGGGTAAAATATAGAACTTTTAAGTACTGATCAACCGACATTTTACAATATTGACTTTGTGGTGATGGATATTAAGCCACTTACAATTGCTTGCTTGGACAACCCTGGATTCACTCAACAGGGGCGGTCCCATCGTCTCTACACCAGAAACTCAAGTTTGTCATAGAAGGAAAGTTGGTTAGTGTTGGAGCGGAGGAAGACATCATTGCCTCTGTAACAACTGATGTGCCCTACATCCAGACATATGAAAATGCCTTGGAATGCTCCTTCTGGGCGCTGGAATTTGTAAATGCTACCTTCGTGGCTGAAGGAAAGCCATTTCCACGGCCAAGACTGTTAAACTGCACCAAAATAACTGTATGAGAGACACTTGGAAGAGGTGCGAAGACAGGGAAGGGGCTTGGAAAACACTTGCAGGGAAGTTTGTGACCAAGGCCCATTCTGATGAAGAAATATCATTTTGGATTGGGGTTTGCTCCTACAATAAAGGACTGATTAAGAGAGTTGAAGAAGCAGAGGGAACAGAGAAGAGCCCGCATGCAAGGAAATGAGACATCCTCCCGCCTGGTGACATCTTTTGACATGACAAAGATTTTCAAATCACGAGGGTTCACCAATGTTGAAAAACAGCTGGAGGAAGTCAATCAAGAGACAATAAAACCGCATGAAGAGGAAATCTTTGGTAATGATCTGGATGGGCTCTTTGTTGGAGGAATCTTCGAGGATGCTCGACCTGGCGAATATTTGAGAATGATTCGTCCTTGTGCCCCATGCGAGACATTGAAGAATTGGATAGTTGAAGATACTTCCCTTGTAACCAATATTGAAACAGAGTCTTCAACTATTGACTGCATGAATGATCTTAAACTCGATCCTAGGGTAGGACCTAAACAACCAGTATGTCTAGCGGAAATCAATGAAGTTGAGGATGAACTAGAATGTGAAATCCTTGAAGAATTACTAAGGTTGGTGGAAAAAGAAGATAAGCGGATCTTGCCCCATAAAGAAGAATTGGAGATTCTCAATCTGGGAACAGAAGAAACCAAAAGAAAAGTAAAGATCAGGGCATCATTTTCGCCCAGAAAGAAGCAAAAATTAATTGATCTGCTGCACGAGTTCAAAGATGTTTTCGCCTGGTCTTACCACGACATGCCACGATTGAACACTGACATAATGGTACACAAATTGCCCATTATACCTACAGAAGAAACCAAAGAGAAGTAAAGATCGGGGTAGCATTTTCGCCCAGAAAGAAGCAAGAATTAATTGATTTGCTGCACGAGTTCAAAGATGTTTTCGCCTAGTCTTACCAAGACATGCCAGGATTGAACACTGACATAGTGGTACACAAATTGCCCATTAGACCTGAATGCAAACCGGTTCAATAGAAACTTAGAAGGTTAAGGTCGGAAATGGTGATAAAGATAAAAGAGGAGGTACAGAAACATATTGATGTCGGTTTCCTTACGGTATCTGAGTATCTAGAATGGGTGGCTAATATAGTACATGTACCAAAGAAAGATGGGAAAGTACGAATGTGTGTTGACTACAGAGACCTGAACCGGGTCAGTCCGAAAGATAATTTTCCTTTGCCGCAAATAGACATTTTGGTCGATAATACGCCAGGGCATTCATGGTTTTCCTTTATGGATGGCTTCTCAGGATATAATCAGATAAAGATGAGTCCAGAAGATATGATCAAGACCACCTTTATAACCATATGGGGCAGCTATTGTTACAAGGTGATGCCCTTTGGACTAAAGAATGCTGGGGCAACATACCAGCAGACGATGGTGACTTTGTTTCACGACATGATGCATAAAGAAGTCGAAGTGTATGTAGATGACATGATCGACAAGTCTCATACTGAGGAGGAGCACATTCAAAATCTGAGAAAGTTATTCTTGAGATTGAGAAAGTACCAACTAAAGATCAATCCTAACAAATGCACCTTTGGGGTAACATCTGGAAAACTTATTGGTTTCGTTGTCAGTAGAAGGGGAATCGAGATAGATCACGATAAAGTGAAGGCTATCCAGAACCTGCCGCCACCCAGCTCACAGAAAGAAGTTCGGGGGTTCATTGGCAGATTGAATTATGTTTCTCGGTTCATATCACAATTGACCGATAAATGAGATCCAATCTTCAGGATGTTGAAAAAGAATAACCCTGGAGAATGAAATAAAGAGTGTCAAGAGGCATTTGACAAAATCAAGAAATATCTTACCAATGCTCCCATATTAGTAGCACCGGTTCCTGGCATGCCACTAATACTTTACCTGACGGTCTACGAGAACTCAATGGGATGTGTATTGGGGCAACATGATGATACATGGAAGAAAGAAAGAGCCATCTATTACTTGAGCAAGAAGTTTACTGAATGCGAAGTGCGGTACCCACCTATTCAAAAGCTGTGTTGTGCTCTGGTTTGGGTAACCCGAAGGCTCAGTCAATACATGTTATACCATACAACATGGCTGATCTCTCGTCTTGACCCGTTAAAATTCATGATGGAAATACCAACATTGACTGGAAGACTGGCACGCTGGCAAATGCTGTTGTCAGAGTTTGACATTGTGTACATGAGTCAGAAAGCAATAAAAGGAAGTGCTATAGCAGATTTCCTAGCCAGTCATGCAATGGAGGATTATGAACCCCTGAACTTTGATTTCCTAGATGAAGATGTGATGAATGTCTCCACGATAGAAGCCAGAATTCTAGAAAGGAAAACTTGGAAATTATATTTCAATGGAACGGTTAATGCCCTTGGATGGGGAATTGGAGCAGTATTGATTTCACCAGATGATGTACACTACTCGTCCACAAGCAGGCTAGAATTTCTTTGTACCAATAACATGGCAGAATATGAAGCCTGTGTGATAGGTTTGCGAGCTGCTATTGAAAGAAAAATAGAAATCTTAAAAGTGTATGGAGACTCGGCGTTGGTGATTTACCAACTTTGTGGAGAATGGGAAACATAAGATATAAAATTGATTGAGTACCGAAAATTGATCCTGAAGCTAATAAAGGAGTTTGAAGAAATAACTTTTATATACATTCCCAGGGAAGATAACCAAATGGCGGATGCCTTAGTTACACTGGCTTCGGTATTCTTAGCAAACAGATCAGAAGATATGGTGCCTATCTGAATGCAGAGTTATGAAACATATGCTCACTGTTGTAACATAGAAGAAGAAATTGATCAACATCCTTGGTACCATGATATTTTGCAATACCTGAAGTATCAGACTTATCCTCTAGGGGAAAATGATAATGAAAAAAGAAATATAAGAAGAATGGCTTCAGGATATGTACTCGACGGGGAAATCCTATACAAAAGAAGCCGAGATCAGATTCTACTGAGATGTGTTGATGCCAACAAAGCAAAGACTATAATGGTAGAAGTATATGGCGGGATATGTTGCACACATGCAAATGGGCTCTTAATAGCCAGGAAGATTATGAGATACATCTATTATTGGATGACCATGGAAGGAGATTGCATTGAATACGCAAAGAAGTGTCATAAGTGCCAAATATATGCTAACAAGATCAATTCTCCATCAGTCCCTTTACATACCATGAACTCACCATGGCCTTTTGCTGCTTGGGGCATGGATATTATTGGACAAATTCATCCCAAAGCTTCAAACGGACATCGCTTCATCCTTGTGGCGATAGATTATTTTACCAAGTGGGTGGAAGCAACTTCTTATGCTAATATCACAAGAACCACAGTCAGTAAGTTCCTGAAGAAAGAGATAATCTGTCGATATGGACTACCAGAAAGAATTGTTACTGATAATGCTACAAAATTCAACAACAAAGTGATAATGGAAGTGTGTGAACAATTCAAGATCATTCATCACAATTCAGTAACCTACCGCCCAAAGATGAATGAGGCAGTGGAAGCGACAAACAAAAATATAAAGAAGATCATATCAAAGACAACATAAACTTACAAGGATTGGTTGTAGGCTCGATTCGACCAACTAAATCTCATTGAGGAAAAGAGGCTGAGGGCAATTTGTCACGGCCAGATGTACCAAAACAAGATAATGCGGGCATATGATAAAAAGGTGCGCCCGGGGGAATTCTGAGAAGGGGATCTTGTGTTAAGAAAGGTCCTACAAATACACCGAGACGATCATGGGAAATGGATGCCTAACTGGGAGGGGCCATATGTTTTCAAGAAAGCCTTCTCCGGAGGAGCATTAATACTGGCTGAAATGGACAACAAAGAGCTACATAAGTCGGTGAATTCGAATTCGGTCAAAAAGTATTATGCTTGAAGAATGCAAAAAGAGAATAAAAAGAAGCAGAGTGAAAACCCGAAAGGGCGCTCTCGCAAAAAGAAAATATCTATGGTGAAAATCCCAAAAGGGGCATCTTAGATATCAAAAGAAAAAAATAATAAAAATAAAATAAGGGGGTTCAAGATGAAAACCCGCAAAGGGCGTCTTGAAACCGAAGGAGGATCTGAGTTGAAAACCTAAAAAGGCAGCTCAGATGAGTGAAGTTAGGCATCTGATAATCAAGACCTCTCGGACACCGAGTATTTCGGAAGGGGTTTCACATTTGAAAGCATTCCAGCAACATTTGAAGACCGCCGGACATGAGTTCAAACTCAGCCCTACTTCTGGTTGACAGGGTGGTTGTATCCTTCATGCCTTGAATGCCTGGAGATCTGATTTTGTTTCTTGATTTTTGTTTGCCATGACTATTTCGAAATCTATTGTATTCCAATTTATAAGCTTCAATAAAATTCATGAATTCACTTCTGAGCTTTTGTTTTATTCCAAAGCATCTTAAAATAGATGATATAATGAAAAAACAGATAATTTCCTGGTATTACTTTGTTTTAGAAATGCAGGTAAACCTTGTCACTCTAGGAATTGAAGAAGAGTGTACAAGAGGAGGCAGTGCAAAGTTGAAGGTTGATTATGAATGCCGCAATGGAGATTGTCACCCGAAGAACAATGATTTACCTATAATGAGATAATCAGAAATATGAGGACCAAGCATTACAGGGTTCCTCTGAGTCAATTTTGTAGTTACTGAGAAGAAGAGGTGTTTGTAGCACAGTAGAAACTTTTGGGTTCAGCAAAGTTTCATCATTAATCGAAGCAGTATTTGACTGATCAAAGCAAACCTTCCTTGACCATAATACTTTCCAAAAAAAAGAAGAAAGAAAAAGAAGAAAAAGAAGAAAAAAAAACCAAAGTGAAAACCCGAAAGGGCGTTTTGAGAAAAAAAACCTAAGTGAAAACCCGAAAGAGTGCTTTGAGAAAAGCAAACTAAAGTGAAAACCCGAAAGGGCGCTTTAGAGCAAAGGGCCAGAAATGCAGCAAGGAGGTTGCAATGGAAAAGTCCTGGTGTGGGATGAAGTCAGACGAGGAACATCAAGAAAGGAACTCAAAAGAGCAGAGGTTGATTGATGGATTTGAGTAAACCATGGTTCATGCATCATATAGGACATTAGGGTCATAATAACCTGCATATTTCATTTGTTTTAACAGGAAAATGATAAAAAGGATTCATAATGAGAAGAATCCGCCCAGCAAAGAAGGATTCATAATGAGAAGAGTCTACCCAGCAAAGAAGGATACATAATGAGAAGAATCCGCCCAACAAAGAAGGATTCGTAATGAGAAGAGTCCGCCCAGTAAGGAAGAGTTCATGCGTTGAAGAATAAGGAAGTTCCAAATGAGAAGAGCTTGCTTATTCAGTGTCACCGCAAAATGCAGACTAGCGAAAGAACGAGGAATGAAGAATTTCATAATAAGAAGAACAACTTCAGACCTCAGAAGATGGATCAATGCCAGATTATCAAAGATTGAAGAAATTCATAATGAGAAGAACAACTTCAAGCTTTGACGAGAAGATGATTCGGAAAAAATCTGTGTCTTTTCAGTCTTTGCCCTATTCCTGTTCCACAGCAATGAGAAAAGAGGGGCAGCTGTAGAACCGAATTTTTGTCTGGGCTTATATATATATAGTATAATAATAATAATAATAATAATAATAAATAAAACAGATAATAAAAGAAAATCCAAATATATTAAAGTCCAAAAATAATATAAATTCCAAATATTCATACAAAAGGCCCATACAATACAAAAGCCCGAACCAAAAGCTAAAAACCCATTACAGCAGTTAACAACTCAGACCCAACCCATTATAGCTGTCTACAACCCATATCCAGCCCAACAAGCACAAAAACCCCTCTAAGCCTCTTTGTGTTTCTTTTTCCCGCTCAAATTCGAGCCCAAGGGACACGTGTCAACATAGCATTGGCCCGTTCTTTTTCACTCGGATTCCTACCGAATTGAGACCAGCTGGCATCGCCAGCCGTGCAAAGATGATGTCACACCTGACATAGGTATAAATACATACGAATAGAGAGAAAAGCTTTAATTAATACATTCATAATTGCACTAATAATTACCAAAAAAGAAAACGAAAAGTCAGAGAGGGAGAGGTTACCTGAGGAGTCTGAGTCGATCGGGGAAGATAACCAGACACAGAGACCTTGCCGGGAGCTCACCGGAATCGTCAGAACACCGAACCGAGGTATTTCTACCTCTGTTCTTTTCTTTTCCCCTCTTTACCTGTTCGAAAACACTGAAACAAGTTAGATCTTTGAAAGACTGAACCCTAATCTGTCTAAAAAACATATCTTAAACATAAAACATACTTTAAACCAGAACTCAAGCCTAAAAATCAGATTCATAACATACAACAAACCTAGATCTAGAAAAAACAGAACTAAATCCTAAGTCAGATCTAGTTTGAAACTAAAAAACATAAAAAATAAATAAAAAACAAAAAGAAGGGAGATCGAAGGCTTATCTTGCTTCGTCGTTGCCGAAAATGTCGTCAGAGTGAAAGTTTGAGTGCTAGAGCCGTTGTCGGAGTCGAAAAACAGAGTGGAGAGGTCACTGTTTTGGGTAGATAGCCTAGGATTGGGTGAAGCGGGGTGTTTCTGATGAAACGAGACTTAGATCTAGGATTAGGGTGAAAAAAGAAGCATTTTGGGTAGAATTAGGGTTCTGGTGACGGCGAAGGTGGTGGTCGAAGTTGCAGACGGTGGTTGGAAAAGCCATGTCTGGCCGGAGAAGATGACCGGAGAAGGTCCAGTCATCGGAAAGAGGAAGAGGAAGAGGAAGGTCGGACAGTGGTCGGAGGTTGCAGAGGTATCGGAGAAGATGACCGGAGAAGGTCCAATCATCGGAAAGAGGAAGGAGTAGACCGGAGATGGTATTCGGTGGTCGATATCATCCCGGCGGCTAAGAAACAGGTTGGAGAAGTGTTTGAGGGGAAATGAAGATCAAAATGATGGTTTTTGAAAAAGTTCTTGATGTGTTCTTGAAAAATTAGGTTTTGATCTTTAAAAAACAAGTTTCAGAAGAGTTTGGATGTTTGAGGGGATCAAACAAAGGAATTTTGATGTGTTCTTGGTTTATTTTTGAAAAAAAAGGGTTTTTGATCTTCAAAAACAGTTTTGGTGAAGGTTTTTGGTGTTAGTAAAGATTGAACGGGTGATTTTTTTGAAGAACTAGGGAAGAACAGGGGCAAAAACAAGGGTTTTGATCGAAAAACACTTTGGGTTTTCAGGTTTTTGGTGTTTGAAGTCAGAGGATTTAGGAGAGAGAGAGAGAGAGTTGAGGAGAGAGATAGAGAGTGGTCGAATGACCGTTCCAACTCGGTTTAGGGTTATTTATACCGAATTGGAAATGGCACCGTTTTGGGAAGCCGGGTCGCAGAGGATCCGCGTGTTTCCACACGGGTTTGGATACGGGTCTGTGACCCAGTCGACCTTAAACATTGGGTTTGGTTTCAAATGGGTTAATGGTTTGGGCTTGGGTCAACGAATTGGGTTTAATCAATGGGTCTGGGCTTGGCCTTTTAAGTTCTTTAGACTAGGGCTCTTAAATTTTAATTTTTTCACAATTTAGCCCCTATTAGTTTGTAATCTGATCCCCTAAAGTTCAATTTAAATCAATTTAGTCCTTTTTCCAGAATTTAATTGTTTTGATTATTATTTTTATTTAATTGCCTTAATTATTTTATTTAATTGTTTTAATTAATTCATATGCTTGAAATATTTTAAAATATCATGTCATGTATTGTTCAAACAATTAATCACATGCTAAATAGGACTAGAGCCATTAGTGTACTTTACTTAATCATAATTGAGTAGGGAGATCATTGTAGAAAATAAGTGGATATTTGAAACAATGTTAGAACACTCAATATTGGCTAGTGTCACAAGGTAGAGTGATGTTAACCAATGAGTGTTCTGACAAAAGTTTCAATTTTTCACTTTAACTTAAAAAATTGGAATTAAATCATTAATTAAGAAAATTAAAAAAAATAATAAGATAAGATTAATGATTAGAAGCATATGAATTATGAATGTTATTAATTTTTGGGATTGATAAAGAAAGTGCCCAATATTATTTTGGGTGTTTTCTTTTATGTCCAAAATTAATAATATTCATAGAATTTTACTTAAATCAATTAATGGAGCTTAATTAGGGTTTGCTTAAAAAATGACAAGACAATAATAAATCATGCATTAAACCTTTTGTGTTGAGGTAGATTTTTCGAATATAAGTCGAAGTGTCCTATTGTAATTGGATGTTTCATAATTATATTCGATCGAAATGTATTTTCTTACAAAAGGATATTCTCATTCGGAACAAAATTCATTTTACGGTTAAAAGATTTAATTAAATCCAGATTAATGTTCAAAATGTCAAAATGTCATGTGTAATTAATAAGGTATGGTTAACAGGCGTCTGTAGGGGTGCTAACCCTTCCCTACACGTAATCGACTCCCGAACCCGAACTTTTCAAAAAGAATATCTGGTGTGTTTTTATGGTGTCCGACCTACCAAAGTGGCCGGTGACGACTCCAAAACGATTTTCAAGCAGATAAAGAGGGGTTTAACTAAAAATGGAAAATAAATTAATTATAAGATAAAATTAGTCAAAAACCTTGATTTTCCGGATTTTAATCGTCGGACTGTTTTTATCCCAAACCTTAAAAAGTGGGCTTTCAAAAAACGGTTGCGACAATTGAATTTTCATTTTATAAATATTTTTTGAAAAAAAAACTTTAGATAAATCATAATAATTTTTATTTTAGATAGAAATTCATATTTGATTAAACTTGAAAAATCAACTTATTCTTGTAAAAAATAACTTATTGAAAAACTAATTCTTAGATAAACACCAAAATTTTATTTCAAATTTAATTAAGACATTAATAAAAATTATACGGAAAAAAATCTTCTACTCCTTTTCATTGCTCCTTTTATGCTCCAACATTAAAATAAATAAATTTTAAACCTTGATCCTAAATTTTAAATCCTAAACCTTACACCCTACTCCAAATTTCCTAAACCCTAAATCTAATTTTTAGTGTGGGCATAAATAGGGGCACCAAAAAAAGATGGGTAAACTACACATGTGGTCATCCAATTATCACCTTTTTCCTATTTTGGTCACCCAACTAATTTTTTTTGTCAAAACTGTCACTAACGTTTTGTTTCGTTACATTTTGGTCACTGGCTGTTAAAAAAATAATGGAAATGGAGACATGTCATGGGATAATAACACTTTTAGTCTTAAAACTCGTACATTCTATTAATTAGGTCGTAATTTTAAATAACGCATCAAATATATGGGTCAAACCCTAACTTTCCCATTTTCTTTCTTTTTCCTTTGCAACAACAATTTTAGCCGCTCTTCCTCTTCCTTTCTCTCCAGCTTCTTCTTTGTTCCGTCAACAACACTTAATAGCGCTTTTCATTATCTATTACAGATGTTGATGGACCACTCTGTTGAGACAGATTATGGACCACTCTATATAAATGGAATTTCGTGAGTAAAATTTTCAAGCCAGTAAGCAAAGAAGTACATGACCCACCATCTTGCATATGACAAAACTACCTTGTATAGGTCTGTGTTTCGAGCCTCGACGTCTGCTAGTTCTTGCTTTAGCTGGACAAACAAAATTTGTTCATTGTGGAGTAATGATTCCAGTTCTTCTTCTTCCTTCTCCACCTTGAGCATTGCTAGAATGTGACCGCTGGTCCCCTCACTTTTGGATTTCTGCATACACGAAAAAAATAAAGCTGGTGATACAGAAAATGACAATCTGAAAAACTTAAAACTTCAATACTCCTCAATTCTTAACATAAGGAATGGAAAAGAAAAATAGTGTATATAGAAGAGTGAGAAAAAAGAATTATGTTGAGTAAGAATGTTATGGTGTAAACTGGAACCTAGATATCAGATATATGACACAAAGGCATTCAAGACATACACGGAGCAAGCATGTACTTTTTATCAGAAGAGGTTTCCAATAAAGCTTAAATGAAATTGATATTGACTATCAAATATTACATACCATGGGCTCAAAGACCATGTTTTATAGCTACACAAAGAGCTTCAATGCCTTTGCTGCAAAGCTACCCAAAGATGAAGCTCAATTGTTAAAGGGTTCATGATATTTTCGTTTAATTGTCATTTCCCTTGACATTTACAAGATTTGCTTGACTCGGTTTTGGAATGTTTAGAACTGGATGAAGTGGCTTCTGTGTTTCGGAACCAATATCACAAGCTACACACGACGAAATCGTGGGACTTCATCGAATTTCCTCAAACCGTTAAAAGAAATCTGAGGCTTGAGAGAGACATAATTGTGGGTCTGCTTGATACAGGTTGATGGACCACTCTGTTGTCTCATTAAGCCTCTTTTGTGTACAAGCTAACTAATATAAAGGTTTCCTGACTCAATGACTCTAGGTTTATTAAAAGTGAGTGTCTAGCGGCGACCATTTTTGGATCAGGTTTAAGCTTTTGGACTAAAAACGAAAAGGAATAAACTGAAGGAGGAAAATTATTTTAAAGAACTCATCAATTGAATGTTTGACCACTCGAAATCAAACGTATTGTGTTATTTTTCTTATGAAAAAAATGATCCACATTAAGTGTTGTTGACGGAACAGAGAAGAAGCTGGAGAGAAAGGAAAAGCGGTTAAAAGTGTTGTTGCAAAGGGAGAAGAAAGAAAAATGTGAAATTTGGGGTTTGACCTATATATTTGATGTGTTAATGTACAAATTTTAGGATTAAAAGTGTTATTATCCCATGACATGTCACCATTTTCGTTAATTTTTTAACGGCTGGTGACCAAAATGATAACAAAACAAAATGTTAATGATGATTTTGACGAAAAAATTAGTTGGGTGACCAAAACAGGAAAAAGGTGATAGTTGGGTGACCACCCATGTAGTTTACCCAAAAAAGATAGAAGGTTTCTGTTCCAATTGGACGTGTATGCAATAAATAGAAATTGTATGGCATACAATAATTAATAATTAAATGTGTAAAATTTTGATGCACAAGCTGTGTAAAAAATATTTTGCACAAGTCTGTATATTTACACTGTAAAACTCAAATCGTAAATTCTTAATTCTAAACTCTAAAATATAAATTATAAACTATAAATTCTATATTATAATTTTTAAACCCTAAAACCTAAACATTTAAACTTTAAATCCTAAACTAATAATAAGTTTAGAAAAATTAAAATACAATGCAAGTTTAATAAAATGCATAAACTAATTAAATCTTCAAAGTTTATGCAACTTTATTAAATTAATTAAAATACAAAATAACTTCATTAATAATGAGTATATACAACAAATGTAAGGAACATGTCAAATTAATTTTGTGCGATTAATATTTGTCATACTTGATAAAATAAGTATATATTTCACTTTTATGCTATATAAAATTTTGGCATATTAATAATAGTCGCTAATTCAGTTTCATTATAAAATTAATTTTCAACTTCCTTATCGACTTTTTTTTGGTTAATCATTTAACCAAAAATCATAATTGTAATCGTCTCATTTAATCGCTAATTCTACGGGTACAATTGCTGTACTATTTTATCTAAAACTTATTAGTACGATCATCTATCATTTAATATAGTTTTTTTATAAAGTATATCGGTTCTGGTTTTTATGAACACCCCTATCACCACTAATCAACTTCCACAAGTTATTTTAATTATGATTTAAACCAGTTTTTCACATCTCATTAGGGATGTAAATGAACCGAGCTTGAAAGAACAATGTTATGTCGTGTTCTTTTATTTATTTTTGAAGGTGCTCATGTTCGTTTGTTTAGTGTTCGCAAATATGTTCGTTTAATATTTGCGAACATGTTTGTTTAACGTTCGTGTACATGTTAATGTAACATTACGTTTGTTTAACGTTCGCGAACATATTTATTTATAGTCAAAATGGTGAAATTACACCACTAGTTCTTAAGCTCCTTAGGCTTCAGAGTTTGAACTCCAAAGTTCACATTATGTTCAATATAGTCCTTATCTTCACCAATATTTAAAAAGTAGAAAAATAAAAGGAAAAAGGGGAACATGGTAAATGAGCCGATAAGTGAGCTTATAAACGAGCTTGTTTGTGAACATAAGCAGACCGAACATACTTTTGTTCGTGCTCGTTCATTTATTAAACGAACATAAAATTTTGTTCATACTTGTTTATTCAGCTTAATAAATGAACATAAATGATACAAATAGTTCGTCGAACGCTCTGTTTACTTACACCATGCACGTCATATTTGCAGGTATAATTTGTTCAATAAATCTCGTAATTATATGAATGTATGCTTAGAAAATAGAAAGTCTTAAATTTTACCAAAACTTTTGGACTTCAATCTCGAGTGTAGTCTTTCCTTGTGTGTATGATTTTACTGGACTAGAAAGAGGGGAGATTCTAGTGAAAGACCCCTAATTGAAGGCTAAATGATGGCTGACCGGTTAATCGAGTAAAAAATTGTACACAATTTCCTACGATAAAGCATAATTTGGTACAACACATGTAATGATTTGTGTATGTACATAAATTACTACAAAGTATACATAAATTCCTACAAAAGTTGTAAGAAAAACGGTATATACCGAATTTCTTACCAAATTTCACCAAGGGCCGAAGGGACTGGACTTAGCGTAAAGATTTGTTTACATACACAATTTCCTAAGAGAAAACATAATTTGTTACAGAAAATGTAAGGATTTGTGTATGTACACAAATTATTACAAAGTATACACAAATCCTTACAAATGTTTTAAGAAAAACGGTATGTACCGAATTTCTTACCAAGTTTCACCAATGGCCAAAGGGGCTCAACTTAGGGTAAGGATTTATGTACATACACAATTTCTTACGAGAAAACATAATTTATTAAAAGATATGTAAAGATTTCTATATGTACACAATTTCCTACAAAGTTTACACAAATCGTTACATAAAATGTAAGAAAAACGGTATGTAACGAATATCATACAAAGTTTCAACAAGGGCCAAAGGTGCTCAACTTAGGGTAAGGATTTGTGTACATGCGTAATTTCCTACGAGAAAACATAATTTGTTACAGGATATGTAAGGATTATGTATGTACACAATTTTCTACACAGTATACACAAATCCTTAAAGAAGTTGTAAGAAAAACGATCTGTACCGAATTTCTTACAAAGTTTCACCAAGGGCCAATGGGGCTCAACTTAGGGTAAGAATTTGCGTACATATACAATACAATTCCTTACGAGAAAACAGAATTTGTTACAAGATTTGTAAGGATTTGTGTATGTACACAATTTCCTACATAGTATACACAAATCCTTACAAATGTTATAAGAAAAACGGTTTGTACCGAATTTCTTACAATGTTTCACCAAGGTCCAAAAGGGCTCAACTAAGGGTAAGGATTTGTGTACATACATAATTTCCTACGAGAAAATATAATTTGTTACAAGATATGTAAAGATTTGTGTATGTACACAATTTCCCACAAAGTTTACACATATACTTATATAAAATGTAAGAAAAACGGTATGTAACGAATTTTTACAAAGTTTCACCATGGAGCAAAAGGTCTCAACGTAGTGTAAGGATATGTGTACATGCACAATTTCCTACGAGAAAACATGATTTGTTGCAAGATTTGTAATGATTTGTGTATGTACAAAATTTCCTACAGAGTATACAGAAATCCTTACATATGTTGTAAGAAAAATGGTATGTACCGAATTTCTTACAAAGATTCAACAAGGGCAAAAGGGGCTCAAGTTAGGGTAGGAATTTATGTACGTACACAATTTCTGACGAGAAAACATAATTTGTTACAACATATGTAAGGATTTGTGTATGTACACAATTTCTTACAAACTATACACAAATCCTTACATAAAATGTAAGAAAACGGTATGTACCGAATTTATTACAAAGTTTCACCAAGGGCGAAAGGGGCTCAACTTAGGGTAAGGATTTCTGTACATAAACAATTTCCTACGAGAAAACATAAATTGTTACAAGATAAGTAAGGATTTGTATATGTACACAATTTCCTACAAAGTATACACAATTTCTTACAAATATTGTAAGAAAAAACAGTATGTATAGAATTTCTTACAAAGTTTCCTCAAGAGCCATAGGGGCTCAACTTAGGGTAAGGATTTGTGTACATACACAATTTCCTACGAGAAAATATAATTTGTTACACAAAATATAAAGACTTGTGTATGTACACAAATTATTACAAAGTATACACAAATCCTTACAAATGTTTTAAGAAAAATGGTATGTACCGAAATTCTTAAAAAGTTTCACCATGGGTTAAAAGGGCTCAACTTAGGGTAAGGATTTGTGTATATACACAATTTCCTACGAGAAAACATAATTTGTTACAACATATGTAAGGATTTGTGTATTTACACAATTTTCTACAAAGTATTAACAAATCCTTACATAAAAAAATTATGTATCAAATTTCTTACAAAGTTTCACCAAGGGCCAAAGGGTCTCAACTTAAGGTTAGGATTTATGTACATACACAATTTCCTACGAGAAAACCTAATTTGTTATAAGATATGTAAGGATTTGAGTATGTACACAATTTTCTACAAAGTATACACAAATCGTTACAAATGTTGTACGTAAAACTGTATGTACTAAATTTTTTACATACTTTCCTCAAGAGCCAAAGAGGCTCAACTTAGGATTTGTGTATGTACACAAATTATTACAACGAATACACAAATCCTTACAAATGTTTGAACAAAAACGGTATCTACCGAATTTCTTACAAAGTTTCACCAAGGGCCAAAGGGGCTCAACTTAGGGTAAGGATTTGTGTACATACACAATTTCCTACGAGAAAACATAATTTGTTACAAGATATATAAGGATTTGTGTATGTAAACAATTTCCAACAGAGTATACACAAATCCTTACAACTATTGTAAGAAAAACGGTATGTACCGAATTTCTTACAATGTTTCACCAAGGGCCAAAGGGGCTCAACTTAGGGTAAGAATTTGTGTACATACACAATTTCCTACGAGAAAACATAATTTGTTACAAGATATGTAAGGATTTGTGTATGTACACAATTTCCTACAGAGTATACACAAATCCTTACAAATGTTGTAAGAAAAACGGTTTTATCGAATTTCTTAAAAAGTTTCGCCATGGGCAAAAGGGCCTGAACTTAGGGTAAGGGTTTGTGTACATACACATTTCTCTACAAGAAAACATAATTTGTTACAAGATTTGTAAGGATTTGTGTGTTTACACAATTTCCTACAGAGTATACACAAATACTTACATATGTTGTAAGAAAAATGGTATGTACCGAATTTGTTACAAAGATTCACCAAGGACCAAAGGGGCTCAATTTAACGTAAGGACTTGCGTACATACACAATTTCTTACGAGAAAACATAATTTTTTTACATGATATGTAAGTATTTGTGTATGTAGACAATTTCTTACAAACTATACACAAATCCACACATAAAATGTAAGAAAAACGGTATGTACCGAATTTCTTACAAAGTTTCACCAAGAGCCAAAGGGGCTCAACTTAGGGTAAGGATTTGTGTACATACACAATTTCTTAAGATAAAACATATTTTTTTACAATATATGTAAGGATTTATGTATGTACACAATTTCTTACAAACTATACACAAATACTTACATGAAATGTAAGAAAAACGGTATGTACCAAATTTCTTACAAAGTTTCACCAAGTGTCAAAGGGGCTCAACTTAGGGTAAGGGTTTGTGTACATACACAATTTTATACGAGAAAACATAATTTGTTACAAGATATGTAAGGATTTGTGTATGTAAAAAATTTCTTATAAAGTATATACAAATTCTTACAAATGTTGTAAGAAAATCGGTATGTACCGAATTTCTTAAAAAGTTTTACCATGGGCCAAATGGGCTCAACTTAGGGTAAGGGTTTGTGTACATACACAATTCCCTACTAGAAAAATTAATTTGTTAATAGAATTGCAAGGATTTTTGTATGTACACAATTTCCTACAGAGTATACAGAAATCCTTACAAATATTGTAAGAAAAACGATTTGTACCAAATTTCTTACAAAGTTTCACAATGGGCCAAAGAGGCTCAACTTAGGGTAAAGATTTGTGTACATACACAATTTCCTACAAGAAAACATTATTTGTTACAAGATATGTAAATATTAGTGTATGTACACAATTTCCTACAAAGTTTTACACAATTTATATGAAAGGTTATATACAATCATTCATTTATTCTTTCGAACAAGTAATATACAATCATCTAGTACAAGTCATTTCGGTTACGACCCCTTTTCTACAGGTAACAATTTATATGAAATGTTATACAAAGGTCATGCTTACATAACATTATAATATTTTTACTAGGTAAAGCTCATAAATGCTTACATGTCGGTTACGAGAAAACATAATTTGGTACACAAAATATAAGGATTTGTGTATGTACACAAATTATTACAAAGTATACACAAATTCTTACAAATGTTGTAAGAAAAAACGGCATGTACTGAATTTCTTAAAAAGTTTCATTAAGAGCCAAAGGGGCTCAACTTAGGGTAAGGATTTGTGTACATACACAATTTCCTACGACAAAACATAATTTGTTACAAGATTTGTAACGATTTGTGTATGTACACAATTTCCTACAGAGTATACACAAATTCTTACATATGTTGTAAGAAAAATGAAATGTATCGAATTTCTTAAAAAGATTCACCAAGGACCAAATGGGCTCAACTTAGGGTAAGGATTTGTTTATATACAAAATTTTCTACGAGGAAACATAATTTGGTACACAAAATGTAAGGATTTGTATATGTACACAAATTTTTACAAAATATACACAAATCCTTACATAAAATGTAAGAAAAACGGTATGTACCAAATTTCTTACAAAGTTTCACCAAGGGCCAAAGGGGCTCAACTTAGGGTAAGGATTTATGTACATACTAAATTTCCTACGAGAAAACATAATTTGTTACAAGATTTGAATGTGCACACAATTTTCTACAAAGTATACACAAATCCTTTTATATGTTGTAAGAAAAATGGAATAAACCGAATTTCTTAAAATGATCCACCAAGGGCCAAAGGGGCTCAAATTAAGGTAAGGATTTGTGTACATACACAATTTTATACGAGAAAACATAATTTGTTACAAGATATATAAGGATTTGTGTATGTACACAATTTCCTACAAGGTATACACAAATCCTTTCAAATGTTGTAAGAAAAACGGTATGTACCGAATTTCTTACAAAGTTTCACCAAGGGCCAAAGGGGCTCAAGATAGGGTAAAGATTTTTGTACATACACAATTTCCTACGAGAAAACATAATTTATTACAAGATATGTAAGGATTTGTGTATGTACTCAGTTTCCTACAAAGTATACACAAATTCTTACAAATGTTGTAAGAAAAACAATATGTACCGAATTTCTTACAAAGTTGCACCAAGGGCCATAGGTGCTTAACTTAGGGTAAGGATTTGTGTACATACACAATTTCCAACGAGAAAACATAATTTGTTACAAGATTTGTAAGGATTTGTGTATGTACACAATTTCTTACAGAGTATACACAAATCCTTACATATGTTGTAAGAAAAATGGTATGTACCGAATTTCTCACAAAGATTTGTTGGGTTTGTAGCACGCTCGAATCGATCACTGAAACCGACAATGAGGGGTTGTAAGTGTTTGGTGGTTGAATTGACTAAAATCGAAATAAAAGTAGACAAGTGACACAATGATTTTAGAGTGGTTCGGGCTATTAACTAAGTACCTACATCCACTACCTTAGCACACCACTAAGAATTTCCCAATTCACTCAACAATGAATTCGTCCCCTTTTCCCGATTTAGAAGGAAACCGTTACAACTCTATCTTTTGGACTTGGCTAAGATAGAACCAACTCTAGTTTTTTTCTCAAGGCTAAACTAGAACCTCTCCTTTTACAAGGGATTGATTTGGGTAAACTTAATACCTCACAAGGTGGGTGTTTACACAATTGAGCTCACAAGAGTATAAGAATTTACAATAAAGTTCACTCTCTAAAGACTATGTACAAGAGAATAGTAAAATAAAGATTTAGACTATAATTCTCTTGACCATGTTGCTTGGATGTTGTCTCTAACATTCTTCAAGTGTTACAGCCTTCAATTTATAGTCCCAAATGAGTTAGTAGCCGTTACTAGCCGTTGGGGATGCTTTGGAGCCGTTGGTGACTTTATTTCCCACCATAATTGCAATTTTGCAGCCTACCGTATCGGTTCGCCATTCTCCAGAACTAGATGTTGGGCTCTTTGTTAGCCTATGCGTATCGATACGCTTGAGGGCGTATCGGTACGGTATGTCATTTAAAAGACCATTGGGAAATAGCCGTTGGGGTTGTTAAAACAGGGATCGGTACGCCTAATATGCCTATCAAAACGGCCCTTATCTGTATCGATACGATCTCACCCGTATCAGTACGAGTTTTGAAAGATTCAAAACTAGGGCAAAAGGGTTACGATACGGGGTATAGCGTATCGGTACGTGCTTGTTGAAAATATAGTTTTGACTTCTTTAAAGCATTTAAAACTTTTCCAAAAACTTTTTTTAAATACCTCAAACATATTTTCAAGTTGTTTGGACTTAAAGACATGTTTTTAAATTCTTTTCAAATTAGTCCAAAACATTTTTCAATTATTATATCAAAACATTAGTTCTACAATCTCCCCCTTGTAATATAATAAAACCAACTTGAAAAAATATTTCGGATTTCTCCCCCTTTTTGAAATAAATTTTGAATAAGAATTAAGATTCAAAATCAATTAAAGCTCCCCCTTATTCATTTGAAAATTCAATTTTTCAAACCATGTCTTCCCCTTTTTGTTATATCAAAAAGAATTTAAAACACTTTTAAGCTTAAAATAACAATAGAGGTTTAAATTTTGAAATTATTAAAATGTTTGGTTTTAAAAGTGGCTCCCCCTTACTCATTGCATCATATTAGGCTTAACAAATAATTCAAGACTTTAAACAAAAGTTAGATAACCAAATGTAAATAAAAGCATTAAGCTTAGAGGTTACCCAATCTTCTTCTCATGTGTGATTTGAGCATTCTTTGATTTTACTTTGCTTGTCATTGCTCCAACACACCTACAAAAGACATTCACTTGAGTTTTGGTATCCAAATTGCTTTGGATCCATTTACGTTAGTCACAATGTCTTTAGTTCCCTTGGGAACCCATACTTGTCTAATCCTATAAGATTTTCTCTTCTTAATAGGACAAGTATGTAAGGAATGACCATGATAATGGCAATGTGAGTATTTTGCCATTATGTGACAAGATGAATTATTAAAAATGATTTCTTTTTCTTTTGTTAAGTTTACAAGCTTAACTTTCAAATCAAGATTTTCTTTTTCTAAAACATCTTTACCTATTTTTGAAAAGTCTAAATCATTTTCAAAATTTTATTTTGGTTTTCTGTGAAACGAGTATTTTAATTTTGATATAACTAAAAACCTAAGGACTAAATCGAAAAAGTCAAAACGAATTTTAAGTCCTCAAAATATCCCCATATAATTTTAATATTTTGCCCAAGTTAAAAACATACTATTTCAAATATTTTCTAAGTGTTTCAAGCCAAAACAGTGATTTTCAAGTACCCGTTTCGAAACGGCCCTAAGGCGTTTCGAAACATTTTCACCACTGTCGACCACCGTTCCGAAACGTGTATCGAAACACTTGAACCCGTTTCGAAACGGCACAACTCGTTTCGAAACTGTTCTTCATATTGGATTTAAAAAGGGCAAATGGTTTCAAATATTTCAGATTTTTTAAAGACAAAAAGGGGTGTTTCGAAACGGATCAAGCCCGTTCCGAAACGACCCTTTGACAGTAGCCATTCCGTTTCGAAACGGATCCAAAACGTTTCGAAACAGGGCTTAAGATAAATTTGAAATTATGACCGTTATATTGTTTTTAACTGATTTTTGAAAGTCGTTAAGGAGTTTCGAAACGGGCTAGGACCGTTCCGAAACGACCCTTGACAGTGGCAAAAGCGTTCCGAAACGGCCCTAAGGCGTTTCGAAATGGGCTCTTAAATGCACCCCAACGGCTCTTTCTATTTTAGTCCGTTCCGAAACAGGTACCCCGTGTTCCGAAACGGGTTGGTGCAGACTGCATTTATGGTGGCAAGAGAGGGTTCCAACGGCTCCATTTATGTTCCCAACCACCCAAACGGCTAGAATTCAATGAGAAGGTATAAAAGAGACATCCAAAAGCATCAGCAACTACTATTGATCCTAAAGCAAACATCCAAACATCAAATTCAAGCATTTGAGCAAAAATCCCACTTTGTGTAAAAATCCCAATTTGTGTTCTTCATTCATATTTTGTAAAATTGGGTTGAGTGCTTGTATTGGGGCTATCATTTGTATTGAGAGATACCTAATTAGCCTACAAATTTCTTTGTTCTCTTGTGTGAGGGTTGGGTTGATTTTTGGGTAGAAAAATCAACCGAAATTGTAAAGGGTTGCCTTCTTGTCCTAGAAAAGGGGAAGATCAATTTAGTGAAATTATTGCAAATCCTTAGTGAGGCTAAGGTAGTGGATGTAGAGTTCATTTGGAACTTGAACCACTCTAAATCCCTTGTCCATCAATTTTTAATTTGCCAATTTCCACTACAAACCTTTAAATTTCCAATTCACCCCCCCTCTTGGTAAATATCGATCTTTCGATCCACTCAACAATTGGTATCAGAGCTTAACTCTTTGAGGATTAACAACCACAAGAGGAGATCCTTGGAAGAGTGTGATCATCAAATTATCAAGAGATGGCTTCTACCTCCGGTTCCGGCATGTACGAGTCACAATCGACCACAAAGCCCCCCTTCTTCAACGATGATAACTATTCTTTTTGGAAGAATAGAATGCGTCTATTCATCAAGTCAAATGACTATCTTGTGTGGGATGTCATTGAGGATGGGCCATACATTCCATTGAAGCAAGACGGTGAAGGCAAGATGGTGTTGAAGAAGAAAGCCGAAATGAGTGAAGAGGAGAGGAAAAAGATTCAAGTCAATGATAAAGCTCTCCACATGCAATTTTGTGCTTTCGGTCCGGACATCTATTCGAAGGTCTCATCAATTGAAAGTGCCAAGGAAGTGTGGGACACTCTTGAGACCACTTATGAAGGCACCAATGATGTCAAGGAAACTAAGATTGGAATTCTCAATCTTAGTTATGAAAACTTCAAGATGGAGTCCGATGAGACGGTGTCAAAGATGTTCGATCGATTCTCCACAATCGTCAATGGTCTAAAGGGATTTGGAGAGATCATACCGGAAGACAAGCTTGTCCGGAAGCTACTCTATTCACTTCCCGAGTCTTGGGATGGGAAGAGAACCGCTATCATCGAAGCAAAGAACTTGAAGACTTTGAAGCTTGATGAGCTTGTGGGTTCTCTCCTTACACATGAGATCATGAAGCAAGGAAGGGAAGATGAGAAGAAGAAAGAAGAGAAAAGGGTAGAGAAGCTTGAGGTAGAGAAGAAGAAGAAGATGGGAATAGCTCTCAAGGCTAAAGCTTCACAACATGATGAGAGCTCATCTAGTGATGAGGATGAACTTGAGGAATTGGCTATGATAGACAAACGATTCTCACGCTTTATGAGGTCCAACCGGGGAAGAAAAATCCAAAGGAAGATGGACTTCAAAAGCAAGAACAAGGAAGATGGAAAGGATCCAATCATTTGCTTTGAGTGCAATAAACCCGGCCACATACGTTCGAAGTGCCCTCAACTCAAGAAGAAGGGTTTTGAGAAGAAGAAAAAGCTCAAGGCCAAGCTTGCTACTTGGAGTGATGAGGAGTCATCGGAGGATGACGAACAAGAAGTGGCTAACCTTTGCCTCATGGCACTTGAGGAAGATTCCTCCATGGTAACCTCTAACTCATCTACTTTAGATTTTTCATATGAAGAATTAAATGATGCATATGATGAGTTACAAGAGGTATATGATGAATTAGTTGAGAAGTATAAGGAGTCGGTCATTAGGAATAAAAAGATTATTCTAGAACTAAATGAGAAAAATGACTCACTTACTCAAGCTAATTCTAAATTTGAGAAAAAGATTTTAGGATTAAAAGATGAACTTAAATTTTTTCAAGATGAAAATGTTGATCTTAATAATCTTTTATCTCAATGTAATAGTGAACACCAAAAGGTGTTGGGTGAGCTAAATGAGCTCAAAAAGTCTTTAAAAAATGTTGGTAGTGTCAAGCATGAATTAGGAGAATCCTCTAGAACACACCAACCTAAGAAAAAGACTAATTACTACAAACAAGGTAGCTACCCTAGACATAGTAGAACTAAAAGAATTAGAAGTGTATGGGTTCCTAAGGAACTTGTAAAATCTAATAATTTTATTGCTATGTCATCTTGGATTCCTAAGGGAACCAAGGTTTTGGGAGCTAACACTCATGGACCCAAAATGATTTGGGTACCAAAAACCAAAGTTTAATATCTTTGTTTGTAGGGGGAGCATTGCTACAAGGCCAAGGCACAAAGTCAAAACTCATGGTACCTTGATAGTGGATGCTCGAGACACATGACCGGAGACAAGAGTCGATTCATGGATCTAAAGCCAAAAAGTGGAGGAGTAGTAACATTTGGTGACAACTCCAAAGGCCACATTAAAGGTATTGGCTCCATAGGTAATCACTCTACCATTCTTATTGAAAATGTCTTATATGTCGATGGTCTTAAACACAATTTATTGAGCATAAGTCAACTATGTGATAAAGGATTTAATGTTTTATTTGATAAAAATGGATGCAAAATTGTAGACATTAAATCTAATAACATTATGCTCATAGGTCATCGCATAGGAAACATATACATGGTGCATTTAGATGACATACATACATCTCATGCATGCTTAGTTGCTCAAAATGAAAATGATGCATGGTTGTGGCATAGGAAGCTAGGACATGCTAGCATAAGTGTTTTAGAAAAACTAGTCTCTCTAAACCTAGTTAGAGGTTTACCCAAAATAAAGTTCTCAAATGATAAAATTTGTGATGCATGCTCAAAGGGTAAACAACATAGGTCTTCCTTTAAATCCATTAATGATGTTTCTACTAGTAGATGCTTACAATTAATTCACATGGATTTATTTGGGCCAATTAGGACTATGAGCTTGGGTGGTAAGTCTTATGCTTTTGTGCTAGTTGATGATTTTTCTAGATTTACTTGGGTTCTCTTTTTAAGTACTAAAGATGAGGCTTTGGAAAAATTCATCACATTTTCAAAACTAACCCAAAATGATCTTGAACTTAGAATTTCACATATTAGAAGTGATCATGGAACCGAGTTTCAAAATTTAGGGTTTGAAGATTTTTTAAATGAAAATGGTATTAGCCATAATTTTTCGGCTCCTCGAACTCCTCAACAAAATGGGGTAGTTGAGAGGAAAAATAGAACTTTACAAGAAATGGCTAGAACTATGCTTTGTGAAAACAATTTACCTAAATATTTTTGGGCGGAAGCCACAAACACCGCTTGTTATATTGTAAATCGAGTAATGATTAGGCCAATTTTAAAGAAAACACCTTATGAGATTTTAAAATCTAAAAAGCCTAACATTAGCTATTTCCACCCTTTTGGGTGCAAGTGTTTTGTTTTAAATAATGGAAAAGACAACTTAGGTAAATTTGATGCAAAAAGTGATGAAGCCATTTTTATAGGTTACTCTTTAACCTCTAAAGCCTATCGAGTATTTAACAAAAGAACTTTAGTAGTAGAAGAATCCATTCATGTTGTATTCGATGATAACCTCCTTCCTAGGAAGGATTCTTGTGATGATGATGATGTAGGGATCATAAATGCCTTTGATGGAGGTCAAACTTCAAAGGAGGATGAGATTCCAACAAAGGAAGAGGACTCACAAGATCCACCTCTTGAAGCCTTGAAGGACTTGGCTATTGAGGAAAAGGAAATGAGCTACCCAAGGGAGTTGAACTATGTCAAAGATGGTGAAATCTTGGGTGATCCATCCAAGGGGGTAACCACTCGTTCTTCTCTTAGATTAATGAACCATGTTGCATTTATCTCATGCATAGAGCCTAAAAATATAAAAGAAGCATTGAAAGATGACTTTTGGATTATGGCTATGCAAGAAGAGTTAAATCAATTTGAGAGAAGTAATGTATGGACACTAGTTGATAGGCCTAGTAATCAATCTACAATAGGAACTAAATGGGTCTTTAGGAACAAACTAGATGAGAGTGGTAACATTGTGAGAAATAAAGCTAGACTTGTAGCACAAGGTTACACTCAAGAAGAGGGAATAGATTTTGATGAAACCTATGCACCCGTAGCTAGAATGGAAGCCATTAGGATGTTGCTTGCATATGCATGTTATCATAATTTCAAGCTCTTTCAAATGGATGTTAAAAGCACATTTTTAAATGGTTTTATAAATGAAGAAGTGTATGTGGAACAACCACCGGGTTTTGAAGATTCAAAATTTCCAAATCATGTTTTCAAACTTACCAAAGCACTTTATGGTTTAAAACAAGCTCCTAGAGCTTGGTATGAAAGGCTTTCAAAATTTTTGATTGAAAAAGGATTTGAAAAAGGTAAGGTGGACACTTCACTCTTTATAAAAATGTATAAAAATGACATCTTAGTAGTTCAAATTTATGTTGATGATATCATTTTTGGTTCTACTAATGAATGTCATTGTCAAGAGTTTGCTAAGTTAATGCAAGGTGAATTTGAGATGAGCATGATGGGGGAGCTCTCATTCTTTTTGGGACTCCAAATCAAGCAAAAGAAGGATGGCACCTTCATCAACCAAGCAAAATACATAAAAGGATATGCTCAAGAAGTTTGGCTTGGAGAATGCAAAACCTCAAGCCACTCCTATGAGCTCATCTACAAAGCTTGAAAAAGATGAAGGAGGTAAGTGTGTTAACTCTAAGCTTTATCGTTCAATGATTGGGTCTTTGCTTTACCTTACCGCAAGTAGACCGGATATCTTGTTTAGTGTTTGCTTGTGTGCTAGGTTTCAAGCTAGTCCTAGAGAGTCTCACCTTATAGCCGTTAAGAGAATCTTTAGGTATCTTAGAGACACTCCTTGTTTAGGCCTTTGGTATCCTAGAGACTCTACCTTCAACCTACATGCTTACTCGGATGCGGATTATGGGGGTTGCAAAATTGATAGGAAGAGTACTTCGGGAACTTGCCAATTCTTAGGTAGTATGCTCATATCTTGGTTCTCTAAGAAACAAAATAGTGTAGCCTTATCTACCACCGAAGCCGAGTACATATCCTTAGGGAGTTGTTGTGCTCAAGTCCTTTGGATGAAGCAACAACTCTTAGATTATGGAATTAAAGTTGGAACCATACCCCTAAAATGTGACAACACTAGTGCTATTTGTTTAACAAAAAATCCCATCCAACACTCTAGAACCAAACATATAGAAATAAGGCATCATTTCATTAGAGATCATGTCCTTAAGGAAGATGTGGTTATAGAGTACGTAGACACCTTGAATCAATTAGCGGACATATTTACAAAACCCTTAGACAAAGAGCGTTTTTGGTCCCTTAGGAGAGAGTTAGGTCTAGCTAGCCTATCTTGACCTTCTAGGACCTCTTTTGTGCTTAAATATGCTTGATTTTGTGAAATGCCATGTTGATGTGTTTAAACTCCTAATTTCATTCATGCTTATAGTTAGGGGGAGTATGTTTATGCTTGAATATGTTTTGTCTGCTCATTCATGACATTTATGCATGTTAGGCCTCTTAGAATTTCATTTTTCTGCATTTTTAGAGCCTCATCTGCACTTCCAGGCCCAGGTGTATCGAAACGGGTGAACCTGTTTCGATACGGATACCTTAAATCCAGCTCTGAGAGAAGGGCGTTTCGAAACGCCTCCAAGGCGTTCCGAAACGTTTTTGCTACTGCCAAGGGGTGTATCGGAACGTGTTCCGATACGGGTCAAAGGGGTTTCGATACAGTCAACACCGTATCGAAACGGTCTGCCTATGGTCTTAAAACGGTCAAAACCCTAGCCGCCCCGTTCCGAAACGGTCTTGACCGTTCCGAAACGGTCTTGACCGTTCCGAAACGGCATCGCGGACTGCTTTAAATTGGGGCTTTTAATGATAAAGTTAACTTTATATCAAACTCTTAAAACCCTAAACCGCCTTCCTCCCTATAAATACCCTCTCAAACTCTTTGATTTTCACAAAATTGTGAGGGATTTTACTCCACAACTCAAGTCTAAGCAAGTTTCATCAATCTTGTGCAAGGATTTTAATCAAATCATCCAAAATCCCAAACTAAGGTAATTTTTCTATTTTTCTTTTTCTTTCAATTTATGTTTGAATCTTAGGTTAGAAAATTTTATTTTTGTATAAATTATATGTTTTTAGTTATGAGTTTTCAATATCTTGTAAAAAAAATTTCAAATATCAAAATTTTTTATTCGAATATAAATTTTTTCAATCGTATTTTTTTTAAACTGTTTTTCTTTTCTTTTATTTTTGTTTTCAAAAACCTAAGTGGGATTTATTATTGGATTGATTTTTAAATATCAATGCATACACTTAATTTTAAAACACTTGCTTAATGTTTTTAGATGGCGGATCAAGCTAACAAGAAGCGCAAGGCCGTTCAATCCGGTGATTCGAGCATTCGTCCGAATCTCACTATGCTTTTTCAGAAATCTCTTAAAACTCCGGACCAGCGTGCTCGCTTCTCTTTTGTCAAGGATTTCGCGGTTCGTAAAGAACGTGTCATTGATCTTGAATTCCTCAATTCCGAGCGATTCCTTTTCCGTTATCTCGATCGTTTGGATGAGTGGAATCTTCTCTCCTTCTTGAGCATTCCGGATGTTTGCTACAAAAACTTGGTACTCCTTTTCTACTCTAATGCTCGTTTTATATATGATGAGACCAAAACTGAGATTGATGGAATTGAGTCATCTTTATTGGGCAAAAAGTTTGTTGTTAATGTTGCTCTTTTGGAGTCTGCTCTTAAACTTAAGAATGAGGGTCTTGAGGATGAACGCCACTTTGGCAATTTCACCGGCAAAGCACTTTTCTTGGATGTGCACGATCGAGTTCTTCACTTGATGGTTTCTTGGTTTATTCGGCCTTCCGGAGGTAAATTCCGTCAAACCGATCATTTTTGGCTTGAGTGTTTCCGTAGAGGTGAGCGCCCTAATGTGCCTAAGATAATCTTTGCCGAGATAGTCAATAATATTAAGCTTATTGACACAAGTGAGTTGAAGTCGTTTACCTATGGTATTGTCTTAAGTTACCTCTTCGATGATCTTGGTATTGATTGTACCTACGACTCTCCGGAACCTCGCAAGACCACTATTGGTGAGTCATCCCTTCGCAAGTCCGGGTTCACATATGTGAATGGTATTTGGGAAAGAGTTGATAGAGAAGTGGTTCCTCCTCCCGTTGCTCCTCCACCGCAAGTTCAAATGGCAAACAATGATGCTCTCACGGCCTTCCTTACCGAGCGATTCAATGCTTTGGACTCTCGATTCGTTGCTTTGGACACTCGCATTGCTTCGGGATTTGAATCTATGGGCAATCGGTTGAAGAATGTCGAGGATCGTCTTCAAACTCTTGAGACTTCGCATTCCAACTTGGATCTCTCATTCTCTACTCTTTATGGGCAATGGACGAAGTTTCACCGTTCTCAAGCCAAGAGCGATGATGATACTTCGGATGATGAAGACGAGGCTTAGGAACTCCATATCATACCATATCATATTATCTATGCTTTTTAGGATTAAGATTGCATCTTTATGTTTTCTAATGTTTTAGGAACCTATGCTATTTGTTTTTTTTTTGGGATTTTATTGTTTGAATTATGTTGAACTTCATGTTTGAATTATGTTTTGGATATTTTGATTATGAATTAATATTATGATTGCTTATTATTGCTTATTGGTACTAATCCTTTATCTTCTCTATGAGCTTTTATTGTTCTTTTTGATCTAACAAAAAGGGGAAGAAGAAATTTAAGAGCCACAACACTAAAATTCGTTTTAGATTTTAAAAAGTTTTTTTTTAAGGTTTACAACTTGAATTTCAAATCAAAATTTTTTTAACCTTAAAAACCTATCTTAAATTAAGGGGGAGTTAGAATATTTTCAAAACTTTCAAAATTCTCAAAAATTCTAACTTTGGTTTTGTTATATCAAAAAGGGGGAGATTGTGAAACAAGTATTTTAATTTTGATATAACTAAAAACCTAAGGACTAAATCGAAAAAGTCAAAACGAATTTTAAGTCCTCAAAATATCCCCATATAATTTTAATATTTTGCCCAAGTTAAAAACATACTATTTCAAATATTTTTCTAAGTGTTTCAAGCCAAAACAGTGATTTTCAAGTACCCGTTTCGAAACGGCCCTAAGGCGTTTCGAAACATTTTCACCACTGTCGACCACCGTTCCGAAACGTGTATCGAAACACTTGAACCCGTTTCGAAACGGCACAACTCGTTTCGAAACTGTTCTTCATATTGGATTTAAAAAGGGCAAATGGTTTCAAATATTTCAGATTTTTTAAAGACAAAAAGGGGTGTTTCGAAACGGATCAAGCCCGTTCCGAAACGACCCTTTGACAGTAGCCATTCCGTTTCGAAACGGATCCAAAACGTTTCGAAACAGGGCTTAAGATAAATTTGAAATTATGACCGTTATATTGTTTTTAACTGATTTTTGAAAGTCGTTAAGGCGTTTCGGAACGGGCTAGGACCGTTCCGAAGCGACCCTTGACAGTGGCAAAAGCGTTCCGAAACGGACCTAAGGCGTTTCGAAACGGGCTCTTAAATGCACCCCAACGGCTCTTTCTATTTTAGTCCGTTCCGAAACAGGTACCCAGTGTTCCGAAACGGGTTGGTGCAGACTGCATTTATGGTGGCAAGAGAGGGTTCCAACGGCTCCATTTATGTTCCCAACCACCCAAACGGCTAGAATTCAATGAGAAGGTATAAAAGAGACATCCAAAAGCATCAGCAACTACTATTGATCCTAAAGCAAACATCCAAACATCAAATTCAAGCATTTGAGCAAAAATCCCACTTTGTGTAAAAATCCCAATTTGTGTTCTTCATTCATATTTTGTAAAATTGGGTTGAGTGCTTGTATTGGGGCTATCATTTGTATTGAGAGATACCTAATTAGCCTACAAATTTCTTTGTTCTCTTGTGTGAGGGTTGGGTTGATTTTTGGGTAGAAAAATCAACCGAAATTGTAAAGGGTTGCCTCCTTGTCCTAGAAAAAGGGAAGATCAATTTAGTGAAATTGTTGCAAATCCTTAGTGAGGCTAAGGTAGTGGATGTAGAGTTCATTTGGAACTTGAACCACTCTAAATCCCTTGTCCATCAATTTTTAATTTGCCAATTTCCACTACAAACCTTTAAATTTCCAATTCACCCCCCTCTTGGTAAATATCGATCTTTCGATCCACTCAACATTTTCAAAAACCGATTTTATTTTCAAAAGAAAATCATTTTCAAATTCAAGTTTTGAAATCATTTTCTTAAATTTGGAATTCATGGTCTCAAATTCCAAAATAATTCATCGAAAGCATCTTGCAACTCATCGAAAGAGTATGAATTAAGCTCACTCGAGTTAGAAGATACCTTAGGCTCATCGAGAGCCAAAACACCATCCACCTTTGGATTGGAGAGAAGGTTTGCAGATGATTGATCATCATTTTTCTTTTCTCCCTTCTTGTTGCCATAAAGCTTCTCAAGTTTCTCTCATAATTCTTTGGAACTTTTGCATGTGGAGATCTTCTTGGAAACTTCTTCGTTAAGGCCACAATAGAGAATGTGCATCGCCTTGGTGTTTAGCTTTGCCTTCGTGTCGTTGGCACTCCTTTGCTTTTTTTTTCTTCTTCTTTGGAGCTTCCAAATACCCATATTCAATGATGTCCCAAACCTCATAGTCTTGAGACTTGATGAAGAATTTCATGATATTTGCCCATTGGAAGTATGCTTCTCATTCGAAGAGTGGTGGACACGAGATAGAGCGGCCTTCTTCAAATCTTGCCATTTTCTTGAACGGTGGACTTCGAGCAAATGATCTTTACTCCCGGATGTTAGTTCTTCGATGGAGAAGAGGCTTTGATACCAATTGTTGGGTTTGTAGCACGCTCGAATCGATCACCGAAATCGTTAAGGAGGGTTGTAAGTGTTTGGTGGTTGAATTGGCTAAAATCGAAATAAAGGTAGACAAGTGACACAATGATTTTAGAGTGGTTCGGGCTATTAACTAAGCACCTACATCCACTACCTTAGCACACCACTAAGGATTTCCAAATTCACTCAACAATGAATTCGTCCACTTTTCTCAGTTTAGGAGGAAACCGTTACAACCCTATCTTTTGGACTTGGCTAAAATAGAACCAACTCTAGTTTTAATCTCAAGGCTAAACTAGAACCTCTCCTTTTACAAGAGATTGATTTGGGTAAACTTAATACCTCACAAGGTGGGTGTTTACACAATTGAGCTCACAAGAGTACAAGAAATTACAATAAAGTTCACTCTCTAAAGACTATGTACAAGAGAATAGTAAAATAAAGATTTAGACTCTAATTCTCTTGACCATGTTGCTTGGATGTTGTCTCTAACATTCTTTAAGTGTTCCAGCCTTCAATTTATAGTCTCAAATGAGTTTGTAGCCGTTACTAGCCGTTGGGGATGTTTTGGAGCCGTTGGTGACTTTATTTCCCACCATAAATGCAGTTTTGCAGCCTACCGTATCGGTACGCCCTTCTCTAGAACTAGCCATTGGGCTCTTTGTTATCCTATGCGTATCGATATGGTATGTCATTTAAAAGACTGTTGGGAAATAGCCGTTGGGGTTGTTAAAAACAGGGATCGGTATGCCTAATATGCGTATCGAAACGACCCTATCCGTAATGATCCGGTCTCACCCGTATTGGTACGGGTTTTGGCAGATTCAAAACTAGGGGAAAAGGGTATCGATACGGGGTATACCGTATCGGTACGAGCTTGTTGAAAATCCAATTTTGACTACTTTAAAGCATTTAAAACTTTACCAAAAACCTTTTTAAATACCTCAAACATATTTTCAAGTTGTTTGGACTTAAAGACATATTTTAAATTCTTTTCAAATTAGTCCAAAACATTTTTCAATTATTATATCAAAACATTAGTTCTACAAGATTCACCAAGGTCCAAAGGGGCTCAACTTAGGGTAAGGATTTGTATACATACACAATTTCCTACGAGAAAACATAATTTTTTACAAGATACGTAAGGATTTGTGTATGTACACAATTTCCTACAAACTATACACAAATCCTTACATAAAATGTAAGAAAAACGGTATGTACCAAATTTCTTATAAAGTTTCACCAAGGGCCAAAGGGGCTCAAAGGGTAAGGATTTGTGTACATACACAATTTTCTACGATAAAACATAACTTGTTACAAGATATGTAAGGATTTTTGTATGTACACAATATCCTACAAAGTATACACAAATCCTTACAAATGTTGTAAGAAAAACGGTATGTACCGAATTTCTTACAAAGTTTCACCAAGGGCCAAAGGGGCTCAACTTAGGGTAAAGATTTGTGTACATACACAATTTCCTACAAGAAAACATTATTTGTTACAAGATATGTAAAGATTTGTGTATGTACACAATTTATATGAAATGTTATATACAATCATTCGTTTATTCTTTTGAACAAGTAATATACAATCATCTAGTACAAGCCATGTCGGTTACGACCCCTTTTCTACATGTAACAATTTATATGAAAGGTTATATAAAGGCCATGCTTACATAATTTATAATATTTTTACTAGGTAAAGCTCATACACGCAAGGCTTTAAGCATATAACAATGGTTATTCTAAGTCTTTCTTCACCTACCCAAGTATGCCCTAAGAATCCCTATTTGGCCGCTCACAACAACCATACTAAAGAACTTATATATTCCAAACATGCATGTATAAATTGATAATCACATAATCCATAGCAAACTTTCATTGATCATCTTCATTTGCAAACCACCAACATATCAAACCATAATCTGAGCCATGAGTGCACATAAAATCCAGCATCATATATGCATATACAAACATCGATAACACCATATTTACAACCCCAAAACTCTTTTACTCATGAGTTTAATATTTAGTCTAGTGTAATACTTAGTCTACTGCTACCTTCTAGGAGTTAGCTTAACAAAACTACACATACTTTAATTTCTTACCTTGGTGACGTTGCAAAATCCCCATCCTCAAGCTCGAATCAACAAACAGTCTTTCATGTAAGGTAACAGTAGGGGTGGGAATTGTCGGGTACCCGGGATTCGGGAACCCGGTTCATCCGGGTACCTCATTAAACGGCCCGTGTCCCGGCCCATTATATTCGGGTACCCGGGATTCGGGTACCCGTAAAATTTGGGTACCGGGTACCCGGTTCCTATTTTTTTATTTTTTTATTTTAAAATTAAAAAAAATCACATGTTAAACACAAAAATATTTATAAAAAAATTTAAACTTAAAACTTAAAAGAATATAATACAAACATAGAAAAAATGTAGGGATTTAAACTTTAATTTTAGAGTGAAAATATTAAGAAACATAAAATAAAAATATAATTTTAAATATAAAAAATATATATTAAATTTTATCGGGTCGGGTCGGGTACCCGGTAAGGGAAAACTTTCGGCCCGTGTCCCGGGAAATTTGCCGGGTCGGGTAATTTTTTTTCGGGAATTACACGGTATTTTTTTTTCGGGTCGTCGGATTTTCGGGTCGGGTATTTTCTCCCACCCCTAGGTAACAGGGTGAGTAGTTAATAGCTAGACTCCTAATGTCATTGCATATACATAAATTTGGAATAATTAAGCAAGCTCATTGTAACTTTCTAATCAAGCAATCATCCATGATTGAATCAATTCACAATTAAACAATCAAATGTATCCATTTGATCTATTAAATCAACAGGAAGCTACTAAGCTTATCATCTTATATCTTATATACTTTCAAGCTTCATAAGTGTCAAATTTTACAATCCATTTATAAAGAATAAAACACTCCCTTGAATTAATTTAAAATTTCAAACATACTAAATCTCGTCTTAAGCTACACTTCCACAATAGCATTTTACAACATTATTCAAGTTGTAACCTATTGATAATATTAACATGCTTAAACTAAGAATCATGAATCTAAAATCATACATACACGTTTAATTCACCATCACGCGGGTAAATAGAACATAATTGACAAATGTACATCATAAATCTATTGAAACATACTAAATTATACATTCTGATCCTTACACTGATTGATCTCAAACCTTCCCCCTTCAATTGAAATTTTGTACGATTTTTCAAAAAAGATGTCACATTTTACAGTGACAAATGTACATCATAGAAGCAAATCTAATACTACCAAGCAATAATTTATTTAAACCAAAATTACAATTAGTGGGATCCGGTTAACAGAGAAATCCCCTAAAACTATTTTCACTCTAAAAAAATGAATGAATTAAGAGAGAACTCATACCTTCTGCAGAATTTTCCAAAGTAAAAGGCAGAGCAAAGAAAAAAATCTTTCTTCTTTCACTTTTTCTTGTGTTTTTTTTTTATAATTTCTCAAACATCCCTTCAACCCGAAACATACAACTGCTAAAATCCAACAATGTTGTTTCTACAAAGATAAAAACCTTCAACCAAGTAGCAGCATCAAGTATTTATACTCCAATAAAATCATATAAATAGAAATCAGAAAGGCCTTATCAATGGGAAAACCTTCAAACACTCAAATAATTGAAAAACAACAATAACTAACTAAAATACACAAAAACGCCAACTTAACCCACCGAAAATTTCAGCTCCAAAAAGAAATTTGCATATTATTACAAAACAAAGAGAACCCATCACTTGAGACGAAAATCTGAGAGACCTACTGTCGGCTTCTTCCTAATTCTCCTTACTTTCTACTTGAGACGAAAATCCCTGGGATGCTAACAGCGGTTTCAGAGTTTCGAAACCCTAAGATTTTTTTTCTCGCTCGAAGATATGGCTTTCGACTTGCTTTTTACCTTATGAATAAGGTAAGGTAAGTTGAAGTAACCGGTTAACCGAGTTACCTTTTTTTTCAATCTAACAGTATATACAAATTCGACTTGATCCAACGGATAGAAAAAATAGGCCTTTTTTAGCCTGTAATTAAGCTGTCGGCCTTTAGAATTCTCCTAAAAAGAGGGTGTTACATTTTTTTATACATACCCTAGTTAGACCCTTGCCCACCATATTTTAAAATTTAAATTAATGATTTAACAAATAGACTAACCTCATTTTATTACTACTTATATTTTTGTCCTAAAGTTTCATCCTTGTTTCATATCTAATCTCATTCAAGATAATGAATTCCAGATTCATCGAGCTGCAAATTTCTTTTTTCATTATCCAGATACGTGAAGAAGAAATTACGTGCCCACAACTTTTAACAATTTCAATTTGTAAGCTAACCCAAATGGTAATGAAATAATAGCAAGTAAAGAAGTTTGGAATAGTAGTGGGTAATTTGGATAATGTTGTTAAATGGTAAAATTTTGATATACAAGCTGTGTAAAATTTATTTTACACAAATTTTTTAGTTTTAGATGTTAGGAGTTTAATTTAAGATTTAAAGTTTGGGGATTTAAGCATACCTTAAATTTTAAACACTAGTATAAAATTCCAAACCTTAAAACCTAAATTTCTAAACTTTAAACCCTAAATTAAACTCTTAATCACTATAACTAAAAGACTTGCGTAAAATAAATTTTACACAATTTTATATCAATTTTTTCCCGTTGTTAAATAGCATTGCTCCTAAGCATTAGACCTACCCATGGGCTGCCTATATTGGGCTTTCAAGCTGATTTCGACCCCAGCTTATGTATTTAACCCAGATGGAAAAAAGCTAACTCGGCTTTTCCAAATTTTAGGACAAGTAGTTAAGATTTGAGTTTGTGATTTTTCTTTGGGGTTTGACTTATGAATTATTTTTAAATGTATCATTATTATTCTATTTATTTTGGATGTAAGTTATCTCTAGGGTTAATTATTTGTAGATTCGATTCATTTGAGGTACAAATCATTTTATATTCAAATAAAGAAACACAATGTATATATCCGAGTCCATGTGAAAATTACTATTTACTAATAGATATGCTAACTCTAAAAAAAGCCACAAGGCATTGAACTTTACAAAAGATCGGATGTGAATGCATTCATAGAACCTTTTTAACTTTGAACAAAGTTAATGGTACAGAATTTGTGCTAAAGCAAACCAAGGCATGTCAAATTAGAAAAAGAAAAACTGCATTGTCAGCCTTCAACCAAACCAATGAGATGCACCATTTCTTGATAACCCAAAAGCTAAAGGGCATCTCAATCCCTTAAGTATAGTTTGTAATCAAAGTTCATCGTTTTCACGGCTCTTGGGCATTATGTCTGTTTAATTATGCTAACTCCCATGTCATTTCCACTTTCCTTCTTTTCAGTTTTCATAATTACTACGCTCTTTTGCTATTAGGAAAAAAAAGGTGATATAAAGAAGGAGATGACTTATGAAACAAAGATTCGAAGGAACCTTATCAGAAAGAATGTTTCTTTTCTCTTTTACTCTACAACAAAGTCAAACCAATTATCAGTTGCTCTAGTGAGATTGAGTGTTAGATCCTTAAAGTAAAATCTAAAGAATGGAAAAATTTAGATTGAAAGGATGGTCCTCGTAATAAAGCCTTGCAGTACTCAATCCGGATTTATCATACCAAAATGTCATCATAGTGGAAAAGCTTGACACCAGAAAACTTTATTAAAGAAGACGATAGGTTTGCAGGAAGAAGAAACGAGGAAAAGGGCGTATGAGAAAAAGGGCTTATCTACACGACATACCGCACATCTACGGAGGCCCCATGATGTTGATGGGAGTAAAGGGTAACCCTAGTCTCCTTATATATTTGATTATCAGGTTCATCTGCTGCTGCAGCCTGCATGCTCAACATTATTTTCAACAGAAAAAAAGTGAGGACCATCTCTTCATCTTATAAAACCCTAAGTGCAATTGAGTTCAAATATGGAGATTTTATAAGATGAAGAGATGGTCCTCACTTTTCTTCATCTCTTCATCTCCTTAAAGATGTCAAATTATACTATTTAAGATTACTCTATTAGCTCTAATTTGAATTAATATCATTGGTTGTGTTAAATGGTGTTTTAAGAAATAATTAAAAAAGAAAATTCAGGTCATTATTTTAATGAGATAGTTGACATTAACCATTGGCATTTTATAAATTAAAAGGATTATTTTATCTCAAATTAAAATATGGATAAAAATTTTGTGCCCCTTTTCGGTGCCCTACTTATACCCCAATACTAAAAAAAACACTATAAAATTAAATTACAACCCCTAATTCTAAATTCTAAATTCTAAATCCTAAACCCTACACCATATACCTTAAAAAATACACTTTACCCTAAATTCCCTGAACCTTAAACCATTGGCATAAGTATGAGCACCGAAGAGGAGTAGAGGATTTTCATCCTCAAAATATAGGAACTAAATCTCGAATTTTACTAAATTAGAGGGACCAAAAATCAGAATTTGACCTGAAAAAATCCCTTTTATGAGAAAATCCATTATAGAAATACTGCTGTCTTTCTCAAGTTTCTCACATGTGCACATCATCTACTCTCACTTGACCACTTGGATAGAGTACTTTTGCAACAAGTTGTTAATAAGATATTGAGATTAAATTCTGGTTTGAGCTTTAAAGAAAATCCAAATCCCACCTCAATTCAATTTCAAACAAATAGGACCCCATTCCATAAACAAAGAATATCAAGATAAATGGCCGAAGGTTTTTTTCAAAAATAAACATCAGCCATTCAAAGAATTTAAGAGAGAAGTTGTTTAGTTGAGTATTAAAAAAAATGGAATACAATGAGATAGTATTAGACTCGCCCTGGAACAGTAGGTGTCATTTGAAAAGCTGGAGACAAAGAAATCCCATTAAAGCGGTTGTTAAATAAAATGAAACCGAGACAACCCATTGAAACTGGAAGTTGAAAGCAGCAACTAATACTGTTAACCAAAATGTTAGTATGTTACATGTGCAACGGACAGTTATTGTCCATGTGGAATTGTTGGACTCTGACAATGAAAGTTGTTTGACCAGACATTGCTTTTTAATCTTAAACTAATGTTTCAGTTTCATGCATGCATGAGATCTGCGAGACAAAGGAAATATTGATTTCCAATGTTAGGTGAAAGAGGGCAGATTTTGGGATGTGATATGCTTTTTTGAGAAAAAGATGATAATAACTCGAATCCAAAGTGAATACATAATTGGAATGCCAGTGTATAGATTCCCGATAATGCTGTAGTCCGAACTCCGAACTCGAAGCTTGGTCGGGCGGCGTTTCTAATAATTATACAGAAAATTGTTGATGATGAAAAAGATAAACTCCGAGAAGAAAAGAGAGAATCTGGTTTAAAAGGGTGTTGGTTGGCTATATAGTAATTGAAGATAAGTCTACTGTTACAGGATGGGAGATGATGTTTTAATTTCTGGGGTTTATACTTGTAAAAGAAGTTGTTTCCACACTCAAATCTTCATTTCCTTCAAACTATAGTCTAATGCCAATAATGCCATGATAATAGAATATAAGAGATGAGACTGAATTTGGACCTTAAATCCCGAATGAAAGTAATGAATGAAAAGCTAGTACTAGCTTTATGGGCATTATACTCATTTCTTTTATAATTAACAAAACAAAGCCTAACAGTAATTGGCCAAATAACAGTGTCTGGGGATTTGAGTTGCTTGTTTATTCAAAGGATGCCAACTTTATAAATAGGAGCTGAAGAGCAGATTATGACCCCCCCCCCAAAAAAAAGGAGCTGAAGAGCAGATGATTAGATTCCCCACCAGGCACGCCACCACTCAACTCCGCCTTCTTAGTGAAATATAGAGAAAAACTCTAGTGTTTTTCAATCACATCATTCCATTTTAGATATCCCCCATGGCTCCTCGCCCTTCTCTAATCACGTTCTTGACCTTCATTCTCCTCGTTTTTCATAAAGGTAATGAGAATATATGCTTGTTTTAGAAATGGGTTAATCACATATTCGTCTTAAGTAGACTAATTTCACACACAGTTTCTCCTTTTTCCTCTCTTTCCACTTTCCATGTTGCAGCTGCTATGGCTGCCACCTTCATATTCCTCAACAAATGCGATTACACCGTATGGCCTGGAATTCTGGCTAATCCCGGGAGTCCAAAACTGGAAACTACAGGCTTTCAACTTATGAAAGGCGGCTCTCGTTCCTTCCAAGCCCCTACCGGTTGGGCTGGTCGCTTCTGGGGCAGAACAGGCTGCATCTTCGATGACTCTGCCCGTGGTTCATGCACTACGGGAGACTGCGGCTCTGGTGAAGTCGAATGCAATGGAGCCGGCACCATCCCACCGGCCACCTTAGCCGAGTTTACACTTGGTTCGGGATCGCAGGACTTCTATGATGTGAGCCTGGTTGACGGTTATAATTTGCCTATGATTGTGGAAGGAAATGGAGGGTCGGGAGAGTGTGCCACTACCGGTTGCGTGACTGATTTGAATAAAATGTGCCCGTCTGAGCTGAGAATCGATGGCGGCGATGCCTGCAAGAGCGCATGTGATGCCTTGGGCAATCCGGAGTATTGTTGTAGCGGTACCTACAATAGTCCAGCGGCATGTAAACCGTCCATGTATTCACTGTTGTTCAAGTCAGCTTGCCCCAAATCTTATAGCTATGCCTTTGATGATGCCAGTAGCACTTTCACATGCACTGGGGCTGATTATACTATCACTTTCTGTCCCAATGTTCCAAGGTAATATTTCCAAAATCATCAATGTTCACAAATTTAAGTCATTAAATTTCTAAAAGTTTCATAGTTGCATCTATACTTAATGTGGCACTAATTTTGTGACGCAGTTTGAAATCTTCAAACACAACCGATGAATCAGGATCAGACCCTATGCAGGCTTCTGCACTGGACAGTCAATGGTTAGCGAATTTGGCTACCGGAGACTCAACCAAGACCCAACCATTTTCCGGTATCCAATTCGGTTTTGTTCTGACCATCATCTCTGTGTTGTTGTAGTCTCTGAATTTCCCAATTAAACTTCAATACAGAAAAGGAAGACAAAATCCAGATTGTAAATGGTAGCCCACTCACTTCCGAATAACTCACACACGCATTGAATTAATAAATAAATAAAAAACACACGCATTGAGATGCAAATCATTTTCTTCTGCTCTTGGATTGCTCTTTTTATTTTTATTATGGTTCAAAGCCTGTGAATTTAGTGATTTTAATTCATCAGAGTAACCGGCAAATGTGTAATCGTTTGTGACTAATCCTACCCATTTTGCAGCGGAAGATGTTGAAAACAAAGGTCCATATTCCCATATAAGTTGTCCGATTTTGTCCCAGAAGAAAATTGGTAAAAATTTCATATTAGTCCCTCTTAAAATTTAAAACTTAATTTGATTGTTCTATGTTCCGTTATTAGGAGTAGAAGTTTTATATTTTTAACCTTTTCAAAAAAAAAAATAATGATTAAATTCTTGTCATCACAAAATTTTAGCCTTGACATCTAAAATTTATAATTTTATCTTTACCTCAACAGTCCACAAAATTCTTGTCATCGCTCATAAACGGTGGACAAAAGGTTTACCTTATATTGTTTTTCGGTTAATGGTTAGAAGATCTGTGGGTATATAATTTCTATTTTTATATTTCTTTTGTATGGTTCATTTCGGTTCAAGTATAAACCTAACAAGTTATTTCAGTACAAAAGTGAATGATATTAATCTTAAGAGACCGAGGTTCAATCGCTTTATTTGTAAGGTGCGTACATTATCAAATGGTTTAGAATATGTATGAACATATACTACCTTTAGATAAACTATATTATTAGACACTGTAATTTTACGGTACTTTTTCACTTTGGTTACTAAAATTGAACAAACTTTTATTACAACCATTAAACTTTTAGTTCGCTTTCGTTACGGACACTAAACTTTTAATTTGCTTTCATTACGGTCATTATCGTTAAAAAATACTAACATAACACATGAAAGTCTTATTTCCAAAAAGAACTGTAATTTTTTAAATTTACAGCCACCACCAAGACCAAAATTTCGATGAACGAAGCTGTCACCGGTCAATCCAAACGGCGGGAAAGATTTGCTTGACTAACGATTAACAATGACAAATCAAAAAGTGTTATTTCTTAATATTTCTCCTGATTGACTCTTTTGATTATAAATTAATGTGTTATAAAATTAGATTGTTACATCAATTGCATATTAATAAAAAATATTTTAAATTTTCAAAAGCGAAACAGAGTTATAATATAGTTCACATAATTAGGAAGAATTACCATATATTGTGGTTCAATTTTTTTCTTTCTCAAAATATAGTCCTTCCTTGTTTAACTCTAAATTTATTGTTGTTTAATGTTTAAGTCAGAAGTCAGATTGACTTCTACCCGATTTTGAACAATAATTTTTTAAAAAAATAATAAAATATTAAAGCCAAAGTCGGAGGGTCTTTTGTCCGACTTCAAATAGGGACAATGGCCTCCAACATCTACCACGTGTCAACACCCTAGAGGGCCAGTCATTGTTGAAAGTCGGAGAGCCCTCCATCCGACTTCAAATAGTGTTCAGATGGAGGGGTGGCAGTGACGCAGCTTTGGTGTAGTGGCAGGCTGCATGCATGCCTCGGTAGCAGGTAAGGTAACATAATTTTTTTTTAATTGTTATAATTTTGATTGGATGGTTGGTAGTGGGTTGGTGGTTGAAATTTAAAGTAGTTGGGGGTTAAATAGGCGTTGAAGGTAGGTATATTTTGTAATAAATTTTTGAGAAGATAGAATAAAGAAGAAGAAGAAAAAGATTTAGAGTAATTTTTGTAAGTATTTGATATGTATTTTATTTTTGAATATTATTTCAAGTTAATAGTTTTATTTTTAATGTATATATGTATGTATGCTTTTTTAGTTGTGAATTTTTATTATTTTTCAGTTTTTTTTTTGAATTTTATATCGTTATATTTTTTGAAAATTTTGAAGTTGATATTTGAATTTTTGATATTTCAAATTTTTCTGTTAAATAGGTGGTTGAAGAGAAGAAAATTTGTGGAGAGATTGAGTAAAGAAAGGAAGATTTGAAGAAATATAATATGTATGACAAAATTTTGAGTTGATATTTAAATTTTTTTAAATTTGTGAAGAGATTAAGTTTTTGATTTTTTTAAGTTGATGTTTGAAATTTTTATGTTTGAATATTTGTATTGTTTAATTAATGGTTTATTAGATTATATTTATAATGTTTTTTGAAAAAAATGACTATATTGGAACTAAAATGAGTATATTGGGATTTGAATTAAAAAAATTAGTAAATTAGTGACTACTTGAATTAAGTTTGAAGGGTTTTAAAGGCAAATTGTCAAATTAGAAATTAGTAAATTAGTGAGTATTAGTAAAAAATATTAATGTTTATTTTGCAATGTAGTAGATTTTTAGGAGTTTTTTAATTTTGAAGAATTTTTTTTTTAATTTAGGAGTTGGAAATTAGTAAAAAATATTAATGTTTGAATTAGTCTTTTAATTTAGGAGTTTTTAAAATTATATGTAGTTAGTAGTAGTGAGATTGAAATTTAAACTAATAAGTTGATTTAGTTATGTAATTTACACGTATTAGAGTTAAAATTTAAATTTCGTAGAATTTTATCAAGTTAGAAACTAAACTAAAATATTATTATAAATTTTGTTTGTTTAGTTTATTATGTTTATTTTTGCAATGTACTAGATTTTTAGGAGTTTTTTAAAATTATATGTAGTTAGTAGCAGTGGAATTGAAATTTAAACTAATAAGTTGATTTAGTTATGTAATTTAAACGTATTAGAGTTAAAATTTAAATTTCGTAGAATTTTAGCAAATTAAAAACTAAACTAAAATATTATTACAAATTTTGAAAAAAAAATGAGTATATTAGGACTAAAATGAGTATATTGGGATTTGAATAAAAAAATTAGTAAATTCGTGACTACTTGAATTAAATTTGAAGGGTTTTAAAGACAAATTGTCGAATTGGAAATTAGTAAATTAGTGAGTATTAAGGATAACAATTATATTATTATTATTAGTAGTAGTAATAGTAAAATAAATAAATTTTATTTTTAATTTGAAGAATTTTTTTTTAATTCAGGAGTTGGAAATTAGTAAAAAAATATTAATGTTTGAATTAGTCTTTTAATTTAGGAGTTTTTTAAATTATATGTAGTTAGTAGTAGTGGGATTGAAATTTAAACTAATAAGTTGATTTAGTTATGTAATTTAAACGTATTAGAGTTAACATTTAAATTCCGTGGAATTTTATCAAGTTAGAAACTAAACTAAAATATTATTATAAATTTTGTTTGTTTAGTTTATTATGTTTATTTTTTTAATGTAGTAGATTTTTAGGAGTTTTTAAAATTATATGTAGTTAGTAGCAGTGGAATTGAAATTTAAACTAATAAGTTGATTTAGTTATGTAATTTAAATGTATTAGAGTTAAAATTTATATTTCGTAGAGTTTTAGCAAATTAGAAACTAAACTAAAATATTATTATAAATTTTGTTTGTTTAGTTTATTATGTTTATTGTTTTTTTTAATGTAGTAGATTTAGTCTCAGGTTTTAATATATTCTTACTTGTCCTGTAGGATGGATGGGCAAGTGATGAGTGGCTACATCGGTTATGATTTTAATCTTTATTTTGATTAGATGAGAGGCTTAAGATACTTAATATGGATTGTTTTGTGTTGTTTTCGTGCAGGAGAGTAGTTGCTGGAAATTAAACCGGATATCTACAGAATTTCTAGAGTCGTGGGCAGATTCATGGGCATGAATGCTGACTGGGTGCCACGTCAGCATCTTCTAGAAGTTGACGTCAGCAGCAGTGATAGCTTATCAAGCTGCTTATCAGATAGCCTATCCTTCGAATTTTAAATTTTAAATTTTAAATTTTAAATTTCAAACTTTGGATAATTATCTTATGTAATTCAAGTTTTTTGGGATTTATCTTTTTAGATTTTTCAGATACCATAAATACAATTCTCCATTTTTATTCTCCATTTCCATTTTTATATTTTCTTCATTATAAAACTAAGTATGGTTTCTTCACCAACCATGCTTAGCTAAATCTTCTTTAGCCAAAAGCAACGCCAAACCCGACTAAACTCGTGAGATTAGAAGAATTCTTCATTCCTTTAACAATTTTTTTGATTCTCTGTAAAATGGTTAGGCAATCGGCCTAATCTTTAGGAATCTCAATTGTTTCATTCCGAAGACGTCGTTGGATTAGAAGTGGTTTAGATCCATCGTTGGGGACGAGGATAGGCTTGTAGCCAATTAAATTCCCTAAGAACAAACTTAGTGGCGGTCCACTAAGGGGAATCAAAATCGGAAACGATTCTCATCGAGACAATTATCCCAGCACGAGCTTTTCCAGCATTAATGCAGACTTGTGTTAGCATCGATTACCGTAGCTAACCAACTAAAACTTGATTTCAAGGATTGCCCTGGGAATCGAGTTTACCGTAGAGAAGCAAGTTACAAGGGTTGAGTGTAACCCCCTCGTCCCGGTCCGGGCGACTGACCGGCCCGAGTGGGCTACACGGGGATAACCGAGGTGAAACCCGTTAAGGCTCCACTTCGGTTAACAACCCGGGAAAAACTTTTCATTTAATTATTATCTTGTCTAGATGCATTAACATATCCTATGTGAAATAATGTAAAACCAAAATTGATTTTGATATAACACATAAACTTAATGACCAATTTGCAAAACAATAAATTTTTAAGTACTCTTTAAAGTCTCACAATTGACAAGTATTTTAAACAAAATAATATCTAAAGACAAGTTCATAAACATATAAAAATTCTCTAAGTCTTTTCCTATGTTTTTCAAACCAAACTATGGAAAAACGCCCAGGGGTATCGATACCCTTAAGCGTATCAATACCCTCTTTTGCTACTGGAATTTTGATTTTCAAACCAAAGTATACAAGAACGCCCAGGCGTATCGATACCCTTCTGCGTATCAATACCCTCTTTTGCCACTAGAATTTTAATGGACTTACCGTACCGATACGCTTTGCAACCGTATCGATACGATATTCATCTGGGCAACTCTTTTCATGAAACCGTACCGATACGCTTTGCAACCGTATCGATACGATAAGCATATCTTTGAAAAATCTGAGCATTTAATTTTTCGACCGTTACTTGTCAGTTGGTTGGTTTCCCAATTTTTAAAAGACCGTTATACCGTACCGATACGCTTGGTATGTGTATCGATACGCTTTTTATGAAAACTTGACTTGGGATTCCAGTGAGCAAAGACCGTATCGATACGGCCTTCCGTACCGATACGCCCCTTAAAACCGTACCGGTACGCCTTATATGCGTATCGATACGCTCTGTTTTCACGCACAACGACTCTTTCCTCTTTGATGCAGGTATCGATACGCCCTTCCCGAGTACCGATACGGTAGGCTGCAGAGCTGCATTTAATGCGGGAAAATTACTCCCAACGGCTCTATTGATGATCCCAACTACCCAAACGGCTAGAAATCAATGCAAGGGTATAAAAACAAGCTTCAATTGACCAAGCAACAACTATTGAACCTACAAGCAACATCAAAGCAAAAATCCAAACCCTAGTGCTCTTCAAAGTCAAATTCTTGTACCCAACTCTAGTGATTTTATTGTTATCTTGTATTGTGAGTTTGGGGTGTTTGAAATTGTATTTGGGTAAACATTTATCCTTTGAGAGGAATTGTTTGAGTTTACCAAATCCTTATCTTTGTAAAAGTGAGTGGATTAAGCTTTGGGTAGAAAGCTTAATCAATTTGTAAGGTTACCTCCTCATCCAAGAAAAGGGGAAGAATTCAAGTAGTGAATTGGTTGAAAATCCTTAGTGTGAACTAAGGTAGTGGATGTAGAGTTCATTTGGAGAACTTGAACCACTCTAACCACTTGTGTCACTTTTATTTTTCACTCATACCTTCCACCAATTTTTTAATTGCCAATTCACCCCCTCTTGGCCATTTGCAATTGTGTGATCAACTCAACAATTGGTATCAGAGCTACACTCATTGGAAGGATTACAACCCTCTTGAGTCGATTCTAGGAGAGTTTGATCAACAACTAGTCAAGCAATGGCATCCACCTCCAACTCCAACCTCTACGAGTCCCAATCTACTACCAAGCCACCATTCTTCAATGGGGACAACTACCCATATTGGAAGAATAGGATGAGGCTCTTCATCAAGTCCACCGACTACATGGTGTGAGATGTGGTTGAAGAAGGTCCATACATTCCCATGAAGAGAGATAGTGAAGCAAGACTTGTCCCAAAGGTGAAAGCTGAGATGACGGAAGATGAACGAAGAAGGATGCAAGTGAATGATAAAGCTCTCCATATCATATTTTGTGCACTTGGTCCGGATATCTACTCTAAGGTGTCTTCGATTGAAAATGCCAAGGAGGTTTGGGACACCCTCGAGACAACATATGAGGGAACTAGTGATGTCAAGGAAACAAAAATTGGGTTGCTCAATCTAAGCTACGAAAATTTCAAGATGGATCCCGATAAGAGTGTTTCCAAGATGTTTGATCGATTCTCGGTCATTGTCAACGGATTGAAGGGTTTCGGTGAAATCATCCCCGAAGACAAACTAGTGAGGAAATTGTTGTACTCTCTTCCGGAGTCATGGGATAGCAAGAGAACGACTATTATTGAAGCTCGAGATTTGAAGACTCTCAAGCTTGATGCTCTTGTTGGATCTCTACTCACCCATGAGATCATGAGGAAGGGAAGAGAAGAAGAAAAGAAAATGGTTGAGAAGAAGGATGTTGAGAAGAAGAAAGTTGGAATCGCTCTTAAAGCTTCATATCATGAAAGCGATTCAAGTGAAGATGAAGATGAGGAGATGGCCATGTTGGCCAAACGGTTCACTCGATTCATGAAGTCCAATCGTGGGAGAAAGTTCATTAGAAAAGGAGACTTCAAGAGCAAGAGTAAGGAAGAGGAGAAGGACCAAATCACTTGCTATGAATGCAAAAAACCCGGCCATATCCGTTCCGAATGTCCTCAATTGAAGAGGAAGAGCTTTGGGAAGAAGAACAAGCTCAAAGCTCAAGTAGCAACTTGGAGTGACGATGAGTCATCCGAGGAAGAGGAGGAAGTGGCCAATCTTTGTCTCATGGCCATTGATGATGAACCAAAGGTAAATTCTAACTTATCTAATTTTGATTTTACCTTTGATGAGCTTCAAGATGCTTATGATGAATTGCAAGAGGTTTACGATGAGATAGTAGGAAAAAATAAAGAATCCATTTTGAAAAACAAGAAAACTATTTCCGATTTGAAAAATCAAAATGAAACATTTTCAAAAACTAACTCCGAATTGGAAAAGAAAGTTTTGTTTTTAGTGAATCTTTCAAATGATCTTAAAACGAAAAATCTTGAACTTGAAAAACTTCTTTCCGATTTTCAAGATTATCACACAAAGGAAGTGGATAATCTTAAAACATCAATTGCTATTGGGAAAAACAATTTTGAAAAAGGAAACCCTTCTAAATCCCAATATGCAAAAAGAAAACCTTTTATTCCTAGACAAAGAAATTTTAATAAGCAATCTAGAGGTCAAAAGGTTAGGAGTGTTTGGGTTCCTAAGGAACTCATTATTTCTAATAATATGAATGCTATTGCTTCTTGGATTCCTAAGGGAACCAAAATTTTGAAGGCTAACACACATGGACCCAAAATGATTTGGGTACCAAAAATCAAGGCCTAATTTCTTTGTTTGTAGGGGGAGCATTGCTACAAGGCCAAAGCTTCAAGCCAAAACTCATGGTACCTTGATAGTGGATGCTCAAGACATATGATCGGTGACAAGAGTAGATTCGTGGAACTAAAGCCAAAAAGTGGTGGAGTGGTAACTTTCGGTGACAACTCCAAAGACCACATTGAAGGAATAGGCTCCATTGGTAATCACTCTTCTATTTTCATTGAAAATGTTTTGTATGTCAACGGTCTTAAACATAATTTATTGAGCATTAGTTAATTATGTGATAAAGGTTTTAATGTTTTATTTGATAAAAGTGGTTACAAAATTGTAAACATTAAAACTAATCAACTAATTCTCATAGGACATATAATAGGCAATATATACATGGTGCATTTAGATGACATCCATTCATCCCATACATGCTTAGTTGCGCATGATGAACATGATTCATGGCTTTGGCATAGAAAATTAGGACATGCTAGCATGAGTGTCTTAGAGAAATTGATTTCCCTTGATCTAGTTAGAGGTTTACCCAAACTTAAATTTTCAAATGATAAAATTTGTGATGCATGTTCAAAGGGTAAACAACATAGAATTTCATTTAAATCCATTAATGATGTCTCTACTAGTAGATGTTTACAATTGATTCATATGGATCTTTTTTGGCCTATTAGAACAATGAGCTTGGGTGGTAAATCATATGCTTTTTTGCTTGTAGATGACTATTCTAGGTTTACTTGGGTTCTATTCTTAAGTACAAAAGATGAGGCTTTAGAAAAATTCATCACATTTTCTAAAATAACTCAAAATGGTCTTGAACTTAAAATTTCTCACATTAGAAGTAATCATGGAACCGAATTTCAAAATCTAGGTTTTGATGAGTTTTTAAATGAAAATGGGATTAGCCACAATTTTTCCGCACCTCGCACTCCTCAACAAAATGGGGTAGTTGAGAGGAAAAATCGGACTTTAGAAGAAATGGCTAGAACCATGCTTTGTGAAAATAATTTACCTAAATATTTTTGGGCGGAAGCCACAAATACCGCTTGCTATATTATAAATCGAGTAATGATTAGGGCAATTTTGAAGAAAACACCTTATGAGATTTTAAAATCTAAGAAGCCTAACATTAGCTATTTTCATCCTTTTGGTTGCAAGTGTTTTGTTTTGAATAATGGTAAAGAAAACTTAGGTAAATTTGATGCTAAAAGTGATGAAGCTATTTTCTTAGGGTACTCTTTAAACTCTAAAGCCTATCGTGTATTTAATAAAAGAACTCTAGTAGTTGAAGAGTCTATACATGTTGTTTTCGATGATAACCTCATTCCGAGGAAGGAATCTTGTGATGATGATGATGTAGGAATCCTTGATGCCATTGATGGAGGACAAACGTCAAAAGTGGATGAGGTTCCAACTAAAGATGAGGATACACAAGATCCACCTCTTGAAGCCTTGAAGGAATTGGCTCTTGAGGAAAAGGAGGTGTCTTACCCAAGGGAGTTCAACTATGTCAAAGGTGGTGAAATCTTGGGTGATCCATCCAAGGGGGTAACTACTAGATCCTCTCTCAAATTAATGAACCATGTTGCATTTCTTTCATGCATTGAGCCTAAAAATATTAAAGAAGCTTTAAAAGATGATTTTTGGATTTTGGCCATGCAAGAGGAATTAAATCAATTTGAGAGAAGTAAAGTTTGGACATTAGTTGAAAGGCCTAGTAATCAATCTACTATAGGAACTAAATAGGTATTTAGGAATAAATTAGATGAAAGTGGTAATATAGTGAGAAACAAGGCTAGGCTTGTTGCTCAAGGCTATACCCAAGAAGAGTGAATTGATTTTGATGAGACATATGCACCCGTAGCTAGGATGGAAGCCATTAGGATGCTTTTAGCATTTGCATGTTATAATAATTTCAAGCTTTTTCAAATGGATGTGAAAAGTGCCCTTTTAAATGGTTTTATAAATGAAGAAGTGTATGTTGAACAACCACCGGGTTTTGAGGATTCAAAATTTCCAAACCATGTGTTTAAACTAACAAAAGCTCTTTATGGTTTAAAACAAGCTCCTAGAGCTTGATATGAGAGACTTTCAAATTTCTTAATTGAAAAAGGTTTTGAAAAAGGAAAGGTGGACACTACACTCTTCATAAAAAGATATAACAATGACATCTTAGTAGTACAAATCTATGTTGATGATATCATTTTTGGTTCTACTAATGAGTGTTATTGTAAAGATTTTTCTAAGCTAATGCAAGGTGAGTTCGAGATGAGCATGATGGGGGAGCTCTCATTCTTTTTGGGACTCCAAATCAAACAAAGGAAAGATGGCACTTTCATAAATCAAGCTAAGTACGTGAATGACATGCTCAAAAAGTTCGGCTTGGAGAATGCAAAATCTCAAGCCACACCTATGAGCTCTTCCATAAAGCTTGACAAAGATGAAGGAGGTAAGTGTGTTGATTCTAAGCTTTATAGATCCATGATAGGTTCTTTGCTTTACCTTACAGCAAGTAGACCAGATATTATGTTTAGTGTCTGCTTGTGTGCTAGGTTTCAAGCTAGTCCTAGAGAATCACACTTGGTTTCCATTAAGAGAATTTTTAGATACCTTAGAGACACACCTACCTTAGGCCTTTGGTATCCTAAAGATTCCTTCTTTAGCCTTCATGCTTATTCGGATGCGGATTATGGGGGATGTAAGATAGATAGGAAAAGTACTTCCGGGACATGCCAATTCTTAGGTAGTATGCTCGTATCTTGGTTCTCTACGAAACAAAATAGCGTAGCCTTATCTACCACCGAGGCACAGTACATATCCTTAGGGAGTTGTTGTGCTCAAGTCCTTTGGATGAAGCAACAACTCTTAGATTATGGTGTTGAAATAGAAACCATACCCCTTAGGTGTGACAACACTAGTGACATTTGTCTCACTAAGAATCCTATCCAACACTCTAGAACTAAACACATAGAAATTAGACATCATTTCATTAGAGATCATGTTTTGAAAAATGATGTTGTTATAGAATTTGTTGACACCTTGAACCAATTAGCGGATATATTCACAAAGCCTTTAGACAAAGAGCGCTTTTGGACCCTTAGGAGAGAGTTAGGTTTAACTAGCCTTTCTTGACCCCTTCTAGGTCCCAAAATGTCAAAATTTGCTTGAAATTGTTTGTGATTCATGCTTGTGTTAATTTTGTTCTTTTTGCTTCTATGCATGTTGCTAGGGGGAGTATGCATGAATTTTAGCCATTAAAACTTGTTCATAGGACATGTACATGCATTTAGGGACGTTTCAAGTTGAATTTTTGCACTTAAATCTGTCAAAAATGCCTAATCTGGTAAAGGTGTATTGATACGGCTGAAGCGTATCGATACGGCTAAAGCGTATCGATACGGTCAAAGTCAAGGGAAATAGTCAAAGCCAAGGCGTACCGATACGGTCCCTCGTATCGATACGGTAGTAACGATGAATAAAAAATTAGGGTTAAAGGGTATCGATACGCGTGTTTAGTGTATCGATACGGTCTCGACGAAGAGACTATTTAGGGCTGCTATTGTTAAAAGGCTTTAAAATCAAAAAACCCCTTTTCTCTCCAAAAACCCTAACCGCAAAACCCTATAAAAACCCCCTCAATCCTTCAACTTTTACCATCAATCTTAAAAATTCTTTGAGGGTTTTTAATCTCCACATCAAGGCTAAGCTTTGTCAACAAAAATTGTGCATTCACATCACTTCATTCATCGAATCTAAGATTCAAGGTATAAAACTCTTCTTTTTTATTTTCTTTGATTTTCGTTTGATTTTTATTATTGTTTCAATTGAAATTTTTTACAAAACATGTTTAACTGTTATGGGTTTCAACTTTTTCACAAAATTTTTCATTCGAATATAATTTCTATTCGAATTTTTAATCTGTTTTTTTTTATTTTTTTAGAATTGTAATTTTTTTTAAAATTCTTTTTACAATTACCTTGAATTATTAGAATTTATTGGATTGAATAAGATGTTAATTGCATGCATATCCGAATCGTTTTTGATGTGTTTTCAGGGTAATGGCACCATCGAAAAAGAGAACTAAGCGTCGTGCTCCTTCCGATCCTAGTGAGGATGTCGAGGGTAATCCTACACCTAATCTTCCTTACATTATTCAAATTAGTTTTCCCGGTGCCGGCGATATAGAACGATATAAACTTTTTCAAGGTATGAACCTTAGGGAAGAACGTGTTGTGTCTGTCCCGTTTTTAAATTCTGCCCGATTCAAATTTCAATACCTTCCTTTACTTAAGTAGTGGAAATTTCTGAATTTTTTGAGCATTCCTCCTATCCTATATAGGAATCTAGTCACCGTATTCTTTTCCAATGTCGTATGTATTCATGATGAAGCTAGGGAGAATGTCGTTGCTATTGAATCCTCTGTTATGGGCAAAACCTTTACAATTGATCAAAATCTTTTATGTAATGTCTTTGGTTTTGAAAACGTTGGTATTGATGATGAAAAATCCTTGGGTACGGGTCCTTTAGGCTCAACAAAAGGTTTAAATGCTCATGACCGTATCCTTCATCTTCTTGTCTCTTGGTTTTTTCGTCCATCGGGAGGGAAATTTTCAACTATTCGTCAAACCGATGATTTTTGGCTTAGGTGTTTTAGAGAAGGTCATCGTCCAAATCTTTGTCAAATTATGTTTGCCGACCTTGTCTTTTTAGTCCAACACCGTCACACCAAACAAGTCTCATCCTTTTACTACTGTACGGCTTTGAGTTATCTCTTTCATTCCCTTGATGTTGACTGTTCCCATGATTATCCCAAAACCCTTGGCCTACCCATAAATGAGCGTTCTCTAGCTCGTTCCGGTGTCTCTTATATTGATAATGAATGGGTTCTTACCACTCAAGATCCTCCACAAAATCTCCGGTCGATGCTTCTCGTGCTTCTTCGAGCTCTCACCGTGCTCCGATTGATTCCTCTTCCATGGGCACTCTTATGACTTTCCTCAATGAGAAGTTCACTTTCATGGAAGCCGGGTTTATCGCGATGGGTACTAGATTCACATCCTTGGAAGATCGCGTCAAAGGTATGGAGAAGAAGATGGACACCATGGCTTCTCGCCAAAACTCCATGGATATCTCTCTTACCGCCTTCCATGGTGCTTGGCTCAACCAAAACCAAAGGAATCAACCATCTCAAGATGATGAAGAAGAAGAGGACGAGGACGAGGACGATGGTGAAGATGACACGTAGTTTATGCATCTCATCTTATGGCATTTAGTTTTTTATATTCTGTTATTGCACTCTTATTCTTAGGATCTAAGTTTAGGCCTATTATCTATGTTTTAGAATTTTAAAGTTTGGATTATGATGATTGCTTTGAAGTTTATACACTTGAACTATTATGTTTACTTTGAAATTTATGCATTTGAACTCTTTTGTTTGCTTTAAGTTTAATGAATTATTGTTGCTATTATGTTGCTATTATCCTTGTATTTATATTTGATCTAACAAAAAGGGGGAGAAGGATCATAGAGTCTATGTTTTATTTTTGAAAATCTATCTTAAAGTAAGGGGGAGAAAGCTTTTCAAAGTTTCAAAAACTTAAAAATTTATTTGTGGTTTTGATATATCAAAAAGGGGGAGATTGTAAAACCAAAATTGATTTTGATATAACACATAAACTTAAGGACCAATTTGCAAAACAATAAATTTTTAAGTACTCTTTAAAGTCTCACAATTGACAAGTGTTTTAAACAAAATAATATCTAAAGACAAGTTCTTAAACATATAAAAATTCTCTAAGTCTTTTCCTATGTTTTTCAAACTAAACTATGCAAAAACGCCCAGGCGTATCGATACCCTTAAGCGTATCGATACCCTCTTTTGCTACTGGAATTTTGATTTTCAAACCAAAGTATACAAGAACGCCCAGGCGTATCGATACCCTTCTACGTATCGATACCCTCTTTTGCCACTGGAATTTTAATGGACTTACCGTACTGATACACTTTGCAATCGTATCGATACGATATTCAGCTGGGCAACTCTTTTCATGAAACCGTACCGATACGCTTTGCAACCGTAACGATACGATAAACATATCTTTGAAAAATCTGAGCATTTAATTTTTCGACCGTAACTTGTCAGTTGGTTGGTTTCCCAATTTTTAAAAGACCGTTATACCGTACCGATACGCTTGGTATGCATATCGATACGTTTTTTATGAAAACTTGACTTGGGATTCCAGTGAACAAAGACCGTATCGATACGGCCTTCCGTACCGATACGCCCCTTAAAACCGTACCGGTACGCCTTATATGCGTATCGATAAGCTTTGTTTTCAGGCACAACGGCTCTTTCCTCTTTGATGCAGGTATCGATACGCCCTTCCCGGGTACCGATACGGTAGGCTGCAGAGCTGCATTTAATGCGGGAAAATTACTCCCAACGACTTTATTGATGATCCCAACTACCCAAACGGCTAGAAATCAATGCAAGGGTATAAAAACAAGCTTCAATTGACCAAGCAACAACTATTGAACCTACAAGCAACATCAAAGCAAAAATCCAAACCCTTGTGCTCTTCAAAGTCAAATTCTTGTACCCAACTCTAGTGATTTTATTGTTATCTTGTATTGTGAGTTTGGGGTGTTTGAAATTGTATTTGGGTAAACATTTATCCTTTGAGAGGAATTGTTTGAGTTTACCAAATCCTTATCTTTGTAAAAGTGAGTGGATTAAGCTTTGGGTAGAAAGCTTAATCAATTTGTAAGGTTACCTCCTCATCCAAGAAAAGGGGAAGAATTCAAGTAGTGAATTGGTTGAAAATCCTTAGTGGGAACTAAGGTAGTGGATGTGGAGTTCATTTGGAGAACTTGAACCACTCTAACACTTGTGTCACTTTTATTTTTCAGTCATACCTTCCACCAAATTTTTAATTGCCAATTCACCCCCTCTTGGCCATTTGCAATTGTGAGATCAACTCAACAAATAACAACATCAGAAGCAACAAGCAAGGTGAACAACCAAACAGCCAACCAAAAACAGCCCATTTTATCTTAAACTGAAGGCTGTATCGAAATGCCCAGAGGGTGTATCGATACGCCTTGACTAGGTCAACTGGCCAAAGTCAACTTGAGGAGACCGTATCGAAACGCTGGTCAATCGTATCGATACGCTCTCATCAGTCAACTTCTCGTGGTCAACGCTACGAAGACCGTTCCGAAACGCTTAGGACCGTTTCGATACCCTCAATTTCTCGTCAAAATCTCAGATTTCCAGTAGCAAAATCGTACTGAAACGCCCTCTTTGCTTATCGAAACACCTGGCCTGAAACAAAGGGACCGTATCGAAATAGGACTAACCGTTTCGATACACCTGTTGCGAACATACATGTTTTAGTTGGTTTATGGCACAAGGCTGCCTCAAACACCAACTAAAACCTCCCACAACCAAACATACATTAACTCTAGATGCTAGGCACCCCAAAACAAGCATGCTTAACACACTTCATACATATAAAAGCCATACATTCAAAGGATCATCATTCAACATAAGAATCATTCATAGCATTCAAGATATCATGCCTTAGACAAACATACACAAACATTCAAGGTAAGCAATAAAGCATGGTTTACAAAACAAGACATGGCATCCACAAGCCACACCAACATCAACATATTAAGGAGTCTAACATGCTCCTAACACACATCAACAACATAATCAAAAGCTCAAATCCCATTGCTTGACTATTACATCCATAACTTTAAATAGTTCATACTTGAAAGCTAAGATAGCACAACTAGTACACTTGGAGGCCCTCTCCTTGCACAAGCAATCCACGGACAACGAATCTATATTGTCGAACAAAAGAGAGCGTAAGCATAAAGCTTAGTGAGGGTAAGCTCATAACACAAACCTCGACAATGCAGGGTCCAAGCACGAGCACACAACCAAGGTAGAATGCATGATCTTACCTTCGAACCACATGAGTCAAAATAATAATGATGCATGAACACAATTATCAACATCATGCCATGCTCAACAACTCATAAACTCAACACATGGAAATACATATATCAATGTATTAACAAACACATTCCTCAACCCGTATTGGCACCTAGCTATGACCCGAATACGCGGATAACCATTGGAACTCACATCCAACAACACAACCATTACCTTACGGTGGGATTACACTCATCACCGTTTCATGCGGAGGGGATTCCACCCATCCTCACGCCCCGTCGATGGGATTCCACTCATCACTTACTAACATATACATGAAGATTTCCGGGCGAACCCGTACTCCATCTTGATGACTACCATCACCAAGACCACGCGCGCATTTTGACTCTCGTGTGCACACTAAACATCCTAATGATCGATCATTGTACCCCAAGCATACTAGTGCCAATACTACACATTTCATTAATCTTTCACAACACCATTTCTTACCAATTTCCGTGCTTAGCACATATTCACCATGATTTACCATCATGCACAACCACATTCCATAACCACATGCATTTAACAATGCATCAAATATCATGCCTCACCACACATGTATATCACAATATACATAACCACATTAAACACAAATAATACATGAGGCATACTCAACATTTAAAGTTCAACCAAAGGTCTCCTAAACTAAGCTTGAGATTAGGATACCACTCTAATCTCAAATCTAGGTGGGTTTACCAAGCCCAACCTAGGTCCACATGCTTGAACCAACATTTGAAAACCATTTAAACCAAATTGAAAATCATTAACCACTCACCGACTAATCCAAGCTCAACCACTCTAGCCGATCAAGATCCCAACAGTTCCGAATTCGTTCCTGAGGCTTCACCAACACAAATCCTTGCTTCTAAGCAATTCAACACAATCAAAACAACCATAATTCAGTCCAAAAACCACTGTAACAACCCGTAACACAAACCAAGCACAAAACACATGATTTCAAGCTAAGGACAACCCCAAAATCCTCATTCCCGAGCAGCCTTAAAGCACAACCCAAAACCACTGATTTCAATACTTATAATACTCCCAAAAGCTTCCAAAACATCCCTCATACATAGCCTAACCATCAGCCAACAAATTCCCACATCAAACACCCCAAAAACTCAACCTAAAACCCTTCTAAAACCCCTCTAAAACCCAATTTCGGAAATCAACATAAAACCAAGTAAAAATCAAGTATGTTTGACCTTTTAGATAGTAAACATCTTATCTAACATCAACAAACCGAAAACTTAAGTTAAAGCCAATAAAGTTCACATTTTTAATCTAAAACTTCAAAACTCCAAAATGTAAAAACCATGAGCTTTTATGAAAATAAAGGTATGAACTTGTAGAGGATGATAAGGACAAGTCAAAAATGGGTTTACCTTTGAAAAATCTCCAATAACAAGCAAGAAGGGTGATGGAATAGTGATTCCAATGGAGAAGAGGTTTTTGGCGTAGGAAAAGTTTGAAGGGGGAAGAAGATGAGTTAAAATGAGTGTTTTAAATAAAATTAGTTTTATTTTTCAAAGGCCTTGAACTTACAAGAATGTCATTAATGAGATGGCCATCTTCCACTATTCCAAAATCTATGAAATTTTGGGTTCTAATTTAATTTAAAATTGGATCCAACAAATTAAATGAATTTTTAAAACAAAAAGAAAATCCTGAAACATTATTTTAATATTATTTTCACCCGACCCCCAAACCCAGGTGTTACAACTCTCCCCCACTTAAGGAATTTCGTCCCCAAAATTACCTGAGGGAAACAAGTACGGAAACTGCTTAAGCATATCAGCTTTCCTCTCCCACGTGGCCTCTTCCACACCTCTATGTATCCACAACACTTTGACCAACTCTATGGTCTTGCCACGCAACACCTTGCTATCAGAAGCAAGTATCTCAACTGGTTCTTCATTGTAAGACAAATCTGGATTCAACTCTATCTCCTCAACGGGCATAACATGAGACGGATCTGATCTATATCTCCTAAGCATCGACACATGAAAAACATCATGGATCTTCTCTAACTCTGAAGGCAATCTCAAACGGTAAGCTACTGGCCCAATCCGCTCAACTATCTCATACGGACCAATAAACCTCGGACTCAACTTGCCTTTCTGGCCAAAACACATTACCTTCTTCCACGGAGATACTTTTAGAAACACTTTCTCACCCACTGAAAACTCAATCTCTTTTCTCTTCAAATCTGCATAAGATTTTTGACGATCGGAAGCTGCTTTCAAACGGTCACAAATCAACTTCACTTTTTCAGTAGTTCCCTTAAGCAAATCTGGCATAGGTAACAATTTCTGATCCGTTTCAGCCCAACAGATCGGAGTCCTACATCGTCTACCATACAACGCCTCATAAAGAGCCATCTGTATACTAACCTGGTAACTATTGTTGTAAGAAAACTCAACTAAGGGCAAATGCTTCTCCCAAGAACCCTGGAAATCGATCACACAACAACGGAGCATATCCTCTAAAATCTGTATCACTCGCTCTGACTATCCATCTGACTGCGGATGATACAAAGTACTGAAATGCAAACGGCTACCTAGGGCACTATGCAAACAACTCCAGAACCTCGCTGTGAATCTCTGATCTCTGTCTGACACAATAGACTTCGGAACTCCATGAAGTCTCACAATCTCACGAATGTACAAATTCGCCAACTTGTCTAAAGAATCTGTAGTGTTCACTGCTAAGAAATGAGCACACTTAGTGAATCTATCAACAATCACCCAAACAGAATTCTTCTTCGAAGGAGACAACGGTAACCCTGACACAAAGTCCATAGTGATCCTCTCCCATTTCCATTCTGGAATCTTCAAAGGCTGTAACAAACCTGATGTTCTGCCTTTACTCTCTGACAAACCATGCAACGGCTCACATACTCGGCTACATCCTTCTTCAAACCAACCCAGAAATAATCACTCTTCAGATCTCGGTACATCTTAGTACTACCCGGATGCATCGAAAAAGGACTCAAATGTGCTTCGCTCAGAATCGTACGTCTCAACTCAACATCTTTAGGTACTACAACTATGTCTCTAAAACACAACACATTCTCACCACTGAAACTAAACTCAGTCGGTCTACCTTCGGCTATGTCCTGAACATGAGAAACCAAAGACACATCTTGCAACGGTTTCTCTCTGATCATCTGAATCAAAGAAGGCTTCACTTGCAACTTTGTGATCAAACCACCATCATCAGATACACCCAGTCTAGCAAACATAGCTCGCAACTCAACTGCAATTTTTCTGCTCAACGCATCGGCTACTACATTTGCCTTACCTGGATGGTACTCGATAGTCAAATCATAGTCTTTCAACAGTTCAAGCCATCTTCTCTATCTCAAGTTCAGCTCTCTCTGAGTCATCAAATACTTTAAGCTCTTATGATCAGTGTAAACCGTGCACTTCTCACTATACAAGTAGTGACGCCAAATCTTCAACGCAAACACAATTGTGGCTAACTCAATGTCGTGAGTAGGGTACTTCTTATCGTGCACCTTCAACTGTCTCGAAGCATAAGCAACAATTCTCCTTTCTTGCATCAGAACACAACCTAAACCTACGTAGGAAGCATCACTATCACAAATTCTTTCCCTGAAACTGTTTGTACTAACACTGGAGCATTCGTCAAAGCTTCTTTCAATTTCTCAAAAGCCTTATGTCTCGCATCTGACCACTCAAACTTAACTCCTTTTTGCAACAATTTAGTCAACGGAGCAGCTACTCTAGAGAAACCATCAAGAATCTCCTATAGTAACCGGCTAGTCCTAGGAAACTCCTAATCTTGGTCACTGACTTAGGTTGTTTCCAGTCAACGATAGCTTCAATCTTCGTCGGATCAACACGGATACCTTCAGCTGATACAACATGGCCAAGAAACACAACCTCTCGAATCCAGAACTCACATTTACTAAGCTTAGCATACAACTGATTACTCATCAACCTCTGTAAAACAAGTCTCAAGTGCTCATCATGCTCTTCTTCTAATCTCGAGTACACAAGGATGTCATCTATGAAAACAACTACAAATCGGTCTAGATAGTCTTGAAAGACTCTATTCATCATATCTATGAAAGCTGCTGGTGCATTCGTGAGCCCAAACGGCATCACAAGGAACTCATAACGACCGTATCTAGTCCTAAAGGCTGTCTTCGGAACATCACACTCTTTTACTTTCAACTGATAGTACACTGATCTCAAATCTATCTTCAAAAACACTGAAGCACCCCTCAATTGATCAAACAAGTCATCTATACGAGGCAACGAATACTTGTTCTTCACTGTCAACTGGTTCAACTGCCTGTAGTCGATACACATTCTCATACTGCCATCTTTCTTCTTTACAAACGTGGGAGCACCCCAAGGCGAACTACTAGGCCTAATAAAACCACGGTCTAACAATTCCTGAAGCTGACTTTTCAACTCTTTTAACTCTTTCGGAGCCATACGATATGGAGCAATAGAAACTGGACTAGACCCTGAAACAATCTCAATCACAAACTCTACATCTTTGTCAGGAGGCAAACCCGGTAACTCTTCTGGAAACACATCCGGATAATCACAACTATTCTGATATCTTTCGGTCTAACCTCGCTCATATTCGGATTTATCACATACGCTATATAAGCCCCACAACCGGAATCCATCAACCTACGAGCCTCTAAAACTGACACAACGTTTGACAAGAACTTAACGTTCTCGCCTACTACTACTACCTCGTAGTCATCGAAAAGCTTCAACGAGATTCTCTTTGTATCAAAATCTACACTATCTCTGTGCTCAACCAACCAATCCATACCCAAAATGATATCAAAACCATAGAACAGAAGCTCCATCATATCAACAGAAAACACATGACCCTGAATCTTCAACGGACACCTCCTATACATCCGTCTAACTACAACCGTCTCACCGAAGGAACTAGTCACATGCATCCCTACATCTAAGATCTCAACAGGTATGTCTAACTTCTTTACACGCTTACTCAAAATGTAAGAATGCGTAGAACCCGAATCAACTAAGGAAAGAAAAGACATGGACTGTAACTCAAAATTACTTGCTATCACATGTGTCATTCCCTGCCTCTCTTTTTGCGTAGACTCTAGCTGGTCCACCGACCTCTGTCTGTACCGCCACAACATGAGCAAGATTCCTCGGTGCCTCTATCCTAGGTGCATCAGCCCTTGACTGGAAGTAACCACGACCGCGCCCACGACCTCTCTGATAGTCATTCGCTCTCGCAGGAGCCTGTGCTAGATTCAGTGCATGTGCTGCCTGATGCGGACACTCTCTCCTGAAGTGGTCTCTCGATCCACAGTTCCAGCAAGCATGAAAGTTACCCCAACATTCTCCTGAATGTTGCCTCCTACAACGATTGCACTCGGGCAAATGCCCTCCAGCTCTATAGACCTGGTGTCCTCTACCATGGTGGCCACCGCCACGCCTATGGTCGAACTGATGTCCACCACCCCGATGCCTCTTGGCATCACCACGATCAAAGTTATTGTGCCTCTTCCCCGAACTGGATCCTTCCGAACGCTTGGTCAGCCCCAAGCTATGCTTGATGTCCTTGGCCCTAGCGACCAAGACATCAAAATTAGAATAATCTGAAGCCAAGGTATACCTCTTGACTTCCCCATGAAGTCCATATCTGAACCGATTACAACGGTACCTCTCAATAGGAACCAACTCCGGAGCATACTAACTCAAACGAACAAAACGGATCTCATAATCAGTCACTGAAGCATCTCCCTGAACAAGAGCCTTGAACTCCCGCTTCTTCTCATCCAGATATCTCGGCCCCAAATACCTCTTCCTGAAGGCAGTCTCAAAGAAATCCCAACCAATCTCGGCCTCATGCACACCAGAAGTAATGGTGACCCACCAGGTGTAAGCATCACCTTGAAGCAATGAAACTACGCAGCCCAACTTACGAGCTCCAACACATCCCATCTGAGCTAAGATACGAACTGTCTTCTCTAGCCACAACTCTGACCTCTCAGGAGTAGATCCCCTAAACTCACCAGCTCCTAGGCTACGAAGCCTCTCTAACAGTAAGCTAGCATCATCACCTCTCGGTTGAGCTGCAGCTTAAGCTCAGGCAACTGCGGCCTGAAACGCTCCCGCTATAGCTTGGACTAGCGCAGCCATATCTATCCCAGCAGGACCTTGGCCAACCTGACCAACCTGAGGTCCCGCTCCCTTAGCTACAACCTCGCCTCCCACTTCAGGCTGAGGAGGTGGTGGTGGTGGAGGAGCTCTGACTCCAACAACAGGCTCTCCCAAAGGAGCCTCTACTCCAGCCACCAGCTCATTAACAGGAGCCGCAACACGAGGTTCCTGATGAACCATCCTCAATCTACCTCTAGGCCTCGACATACACGCTCACAGATAACAACTACAACACAACAACAACACACAAACATAGGGTTAGCAAGGGCAAGGGTCCAAGTGGCTCAAGTATGTTTCCCTCACTTAAAAATCCTTTTTCCAATGTAATAGAAGCAATGGGACTCTACTCAACATGCTTCAAACAACACGCAAACGATCAATTTAAACAAACTTCAAGGCATACTTGATAAACAAGAAAACATACTTACATGGCAAGCAAACACCGTGCAATTGCATTACAAGAATTTAACTTACCTCACTTACCTGCCCGAGGTCTCGAAAACCTCAGGCTCTGATACCAACAAGTGTAACCCCCTTATCCCGGTCCGGGCGACTGACCGGCCCGAGTGGGCTATACGGGGATAACCGAGGTGAAACCCGTTAAGGCTCCACTTCGGTTAACAACCCAAGAAAAACTTTTCATTTAACTATTATCTTGTCTAGATGCATTAACATATCATATGTGAAATAACAACAGCGGAAGCAACAAGCGAGGTGAACAACCAAATAGCCAACCAAAAACAGCCCATTTTATCTTAAACTGAAGGTCGTATCGAAACGGCCAGAGGGTGTATCGATACGCCTTGACTAGGTCAATTGGCCAAAATTAACTCGAGGAGACCGTATCGAAACGCTGGTCAACCGTATCGATACGCCCTCATCAGTCAACTTCTCGTGGTCAACGCTACGAAGACCATTTCGATACCCTCAATTTCTCGTCAAAATCTCAGAATTCCAGTAGCAAAATCGTACCGAAACACCCTCTTTGCGTATCGAAACGCCTCGCCTGAAACAAAGGGACCGTATCGAAATGGGACCAACCGTTTCGATACACCTGCTGCGAACAGACAGGTATTAGCTGGTTTATGGCACAAGGCTGCCTCAAACACCAACTAAAACCTCCCACAACCAAACAAACATTAACTCTAGATGCTAGGCACCCTAAAACAAGCATGCTTAACACACTTCATACATATAAAAGCCATACATTCAAAGGATCATCATTCAACATAAGAATTATTCATAGCATTCAAGATATCATGCCTTAGACAAACACACACAAACATTCAAGGTAAGCAATAAAGCATGGTTTACAAAACAAGACATGGCATCCACAAGCCACACCAACATCAACATATTAAGGAGTCTAACATGCTCCTAACACACATCAACAACATAATCAAAAGCTCAAATCCCATTGCTTAACTATTACATCCATAAATTTAAATAGTTCATACTTGAAAGCTAAGATAGCACAACTAGTGCACTTGGAGGCCCTCTCCTTGCACAAGCAACCCACGAACTACGAATCTGCATTGTCGAACAAAAGAGAGCGTAAGCATAAAGCTTAGTGAGGGTAAACTCATAAAACAAACCTCGACAATGCAGGGTCCAAGCACGAGCACACAACCAAGGTAGAATGCATGATCTTACCTTCGAACCACATGAGTCAAAATAATAATGATTCATGAACACAATTATCAACATCATGCCATGCTCAACAACTCATAAACTCAACACATGGAAATACATATATCAATGTATTAACAAACACATTCCTCAATCTGTATTGGCACCTAGCTATGACCCGAATACGCGGATAACCATTGGAACTCACATCCAACAACACAACCATTACCTTATGGGGGGATTACACTTATCACCGTTTCACGCAGAGGGGATTCCACCCATCCTCACGCCTCGTTGATGGGATTCCACTCATCACCGACTAACATATACATGAAGATTTCCGGGCGAACCCGTACTGCATCTTAATGACTACCATCACCAAGACCGCACGCGCATTTTGACTCTCGTGTGCACACTAAACATCCTAATGATCAATCATTGTACCCAAGCATACTAGTGCCAATACTACACATTTCATTAATCTTTCACAACACCATTTCTTACCAATTTCCGTGCTTAGCACGTACTCATCATGATTTACCATCATGCACAACCACATTCCATAACCACATGCATTTAACAATGCATCAAATATCATGTCTCACCACACATTTATATCACAATATACATAACCACATTAAACATAAGTAATACATGAGGCATACTCAACATTTAAAGTTCAACCAAAGGTCTCCTAAACTAAGCTTGAGATTAGGCTACCACTCTAATCTCAACTCTAGGTGGGTTTACCAAGCCCAACCTAGGTCCACATGCTTGAACCAATATTTGAAAACCATTTAAACCAAGTTGAAAATCATTAACCACTCACCGACTAATCCAAGCTCAACCACTCTAGCCGATCAAGCTCCCAACGGTTCCGGATTCGTTCCCGAGGCTTCACCAACACAAATACTTGCTTCTAAGCAATTCAACACAATCAAAACAACCATAATTCAGTCCAGAAATCACTGTAACAACTCGTAACACAAACCAAGCACAAAACACATGATTTCAAGCTAAGGACAACCCCAAAATCCTCATTCCCAAGCAGCCTTAAAGCACTGCTCAAAACCACTAATTTCAATACTTATAATAGTCCCAAAAGCTTCCAAAACAACCCTCATACATAGCCTAACCATCAGCCAACAAATTCCCACATCAAACACCCCCAAAACTCAACCTAAAACCCTTCTAAAACCTCTCTAAAACCCAATTTCAGAAATCAACATAAAACCAAGTAAAAATCAAGTATGTTTGACCTTTTAGATAGTAAACATCTTATCTAACATCAACAAACCGAAAACTTTAGTTAAAGCCAATAAAGTTCACATTTTTAATCTAAAACTTCAAAACTCCAAAATGTAAAAACCATGAGCTTTTATGAAAATAAAGGTATGAACTTGTAGAGGATGATAAGGACAAGTCAAAAATGGGTTTACCTTTGAAAAATCTCCAACAACAAGCAAGAAGAGTGATGGAATAGTGATTCCAATGGAGAAGAGGTTTTTGGCGTGGGAAAAGTTTGAAGGGGGAAGAAGATGAGTTAAAATGAGTGTTTTAAATAAAATGAGTTTTATTTTTCAAAGGCTTTGAAATTACAAGAATGCCATTAATGAGATGGCCATCTTCCACTATTCCAAAATCCCTGAAATTTTGGGTTCTAATTTAATTTAAAATTGGATCCAACATATTAAATGAATTTTTAAAACGAAAATGAAATCTCGAAACATTATTTTAATATTATTTTCACCCGACCCCCAAACCCGAGTGTTACATTGAGCCTTGTAGACTATAACCAGTAAGAAGGTTGAAGCAAAATCCATTTCGGTGATCGAGAAAGTCGTGGCAAAGCGTAGCTTGAGGCTAATTCATTCATAATTTATTTCAATATTTCTTTTTGTTCTCATTATTTTTCTATTACTCAAATTAATTTTCTAAACCCCCACTTTTATTATATGCATGTTTCTTGGTCTAAGTCAAAACAAACGAGTGTTAGAAGTCCTAATCCATGTGGATCGACCCTTACTCTCGCTATACTATTTATTCATATTTATTTGAGTTTAAGGATTTATTTTGACACTATACGACACATGTAAAAATTGGTGTTGCTGCCGGGGACTATGGAAAAATTTACTAATATCGTTTTATTTGATTTATGACTAGGAGTAATCCGGGAGAACAAGTTGAACTCATCCCGGAGATCAAAGCACTAGCCCGAAAACTACATGCACAAACACTTCGGGAAAAGAAATAGAGACTGCGTCAACAATGCCTAGAACGAGATCTAGAGATAACGTCTGAAGTAGGATCAAACTTTGAATACACCGACGAAAATCATTATCCGATGGGAGAACAAGAAGATCAGACAATTTGACAACTTAATGCGGCACCCGATAGCCAGCAACCAATGTGTATAACCTTCCCAAATGGCGAAACACCATTCGTGCTAAAAACGTGTTTGATTCATCTTTTACCTACTTTCCACGGCCCGCCGAACGAAAATCCGCATAAACATTTGAAAGAATTTCACATGGTTTGTCTAAGCACAAAACCTCAGGGAGTATCCGATGACCAAATTAAACTTAGAGCTTTTCCATTTTCTTTAGCAGATATCGCAAAAGATTGGTTATTTGATTTACCTCCCAACTCTGTTACAACTTGGACTGATATGGCTAAACTCTTTCTTGACAGGTTCTTTCCTGCGGAAAAAGTGAGCGAAATAAGGCGTAGTATCCTGAGCATTCAACAAAAGGAAACTGAATCTTTATATGAATACTGGGAGCGGTTTAAAAAGTTGTGCGCAAATTGTCCACAACATGGGTTGTCGGAAAAAACCCTCCTCTAGTATTTTTATGAAGGATTGATGCCCATGGATATGAATGTAGTAGATGCAGCAAGCGGCGGGGCTCTAGTCAATATGACTCCAACAGCGGAAAAAACGTTAATATCAACCATGGCCGCCAACTCGCAAAGGTTTAATCAATCTAGTGAACCATCTCGAAGGGTTCGCAAGGTAAGTACAATTTATTTGGAAAATGAAATTGATAAATTAGCTGAAATAATACAATCTCTTGTTGCAGATAAAAAAAGAACAACTAGACTTTACAAAATTTGTACTAGTCCAGAACATCCGACAAACTGTTGTCCGATGATTCAGGAAGAAGATATCGCTCAAGCCAATGCGATAGGAAATGCATATAATTCGGGATGGAGAAACCAGTCAAACTTTGATTACGCAAACAACTAGAGACCGAATCAACCATACCAACAAAGACAGCCTTACCCATAACAAAAGACATCTCTAGAAACCTTAGTTGAGCGTTTAGCGATGTCCTAAGAGAAATTTCGAAATCGTACCGAGGCTCACTTACAAGAGTTAGACAAACAAATGAGCCAGCTAGCCCAGACAGTAAGCTGTCTTGAATCCCAAGGTAAACTTTCTTCGCAAACCGAGACAAACCCGAAGAAAAATGTTAATGACATCACGCTTCAGAGTGGCACCGTTGTTGAACCCAAAACCTCGGAGGTAAACACTCAAAAAGACAAGACAACTTTGCCCGTTGAAAAAGATACACCAAACCCAACCCCTGAACCATCCCCTTATGTCGTGCCACCACCCTTCTCGTCGAGATTAATGAATAGAGACAAACAAGTAGAAGAAAAGGAGATCCTAGTTGTGTTTCAAAAAGTAGAAATTAATATTCCACTCCTCGACGTAATCCGAAAAATCCCAAGGTATGCTAAGTTCCTTAAAGATTTATGTACTAACAAACGTCATCTTATAGGAGTTGAGAAGGTTAATCTAGGAGAGCACGTATCGGTGGCCTTTCAGCGAAGTTTACCACCAAAATTGAAGGACCAGGGTATGTTTGCCATTCCCTGCAAAATCGGTAAAGTGGGCATTAAACAAGAAATATGTGACTTAGGGGCCTCTATTAATGTTATGCCCTTTTCATTTTATAACTCACTTTCTGTTGAGCCTTTGAAGGATACGAAGGTAACCATACAGCTGGCATATAGATCCATAATTTACCCAGAAGGATTACTGGAGAATGTCCTGGTAAAGGTAAACGATTTGATCTTTCCGGCGGATTTCTATGTCATAGACATGGAAAACGACTGAACCAATAATTTTTCCGAGATCCTCCTTGCTCGCCCATATTTTAGCACTGCAAATACAAAAATCGATGTAAGAAGTGGGATCCTTACAATGGAATTCGATGGCGAGGTGGTAAAATTTGACGTTTACAAAGCAATGAGACATCATGAAAATATTGTTAGTTTAAACTTTGTTGATTTCATTGAGCCTACCATAAATGATTTCTTTGAATCTAGTTTTACTAACTTTATGGATGATTTGTGCAGAGAAATCGCGAATTCTGACGATGAGGACCTGAAGTGTGAAAATATTTATTTAGTGAATAAAGATTTGATACTTACTGCATCCAAGTCTAAACTTTTACCTTCTGTGTTGCAGACACCTGAGATTTAACTTAAGCAATTACGGGAGCATCTAAAGTATGTATTTTTAGGGGAAAGGGAAATTGTAAAACCTATGTTTGATTTTGATTTAACAAAGTGTTTTAAGGACCAAATTGTAAAACTTGAAATGAATTTTTAAGTCCCTCAAAAGGTTTCAAATCAATAAGGCTTTGCTCTAGTTTGAAAAACTCAAACTCCTAAACTTTTTCTAAGTGTTCCAAGGCCAAATTGCTCAAAAACGTTTATGAGTATCGACACGCTTCTTACCGTATCGATACCTTTTTTAGAAACTTGGCTACTAGAGACAAACGTTTCGACACGCTCCTTATCGTATCGAAATAGGGAATTGTAACAGATTCCATCTGTATCGATACGCTCTCTCTATAAAATCCCAAGGAGTTTGAATCGAGTACCGATACGGTTTCACTCGTATCGATACGTTTTAAAATATTTTAACAATTCTGAGCTTTAAATATTTCGACCGTTGCCTTGTCTGTTGGCAGGTAACCAAATTTTAAAGAGGTGGTTAATGAGTATCAATACGCTCTTACTCGTATCAATACGATTTCCTCCAGTGAGCTATGTTGGAAAAATTGCATCGATACGGTCTTACCCGTATCGAAACAGTTCCCTAACATGTACCGATACGCCTAAACGTGTATCGATGAGTCTCTCTTATATTTGTGCAACGACTCTTTTTTTAGACAGGTATCGATACGCTTCCTCAAGTACCAATACGGTAGGCTGCAGAAGTGCATTTATGGTGGTAAAGAGGGTTCAAACGGCTATAATCAATTCCCTAACCACCCAAACGGCTATAATCAAGGAAGAGGGTATAAAAAGAAGCCATTTGAAGACCAGCAATAACTATTGAATCCAAGAGAAACATTCATACACAAAATCAAAGCTCAAGTACCAAAATTCTCATTCTTGTAAAATCCCAAATTGTATTGAGTGTAAATCTTATCTTGTATCTTCAATTTGGGTTGAGTGCTTGTATTCAAAGGGGCAAATTTGTATTGAGAGATATTCTTGTTGCCTTCATTTTCTTCTTTGTAACCAAGTGAGGGTTTGGTCAATTTTGGGTAGAAAATTGACCGGTTTTGTAAAGGTTTCCTTCTAAGCCTAGAAAAGGGGAAGATCAACTAGTGGAGTTGTTGGAAAATCCTTAGTGGGAGCTAAGGTAGTGGACGTAGAGTTCATTTGGAACATGAACCACTATAATTGCATTGTTCTTTATTTTTATTCATTCCACTTCACTTCAAAAAATTTAAAACCCAATTCACCCCTCTTGGCTTTGATCAATCCTTTGATCCACTCAACAATTGGTATCAGAGCCTATCTCTCTGAAGGATTAACAACCGAACGAGGAGATTCTAGGAAGAGTGTGATCATCAACAATGCAAGCATGGCATCTACCTCCGACTCTAGCATGTACGAGTCTCAATCGATCACCAAACTACCTTTCTTCAACGGTGACAACTATTCTTATTGGAAGAATCGGATGCGCCTCTTCATAAAGTCAAGTGATTTCCTTGTTTGGGATGCTATAGAGGATGGTCCCATCATTCTGATGAAGGAAGAATTGTCCCGAAAAGAAAAATAGAAATGAGTGAAAATGATCGAAAGAAGCTTCAAATCAACGAAAAGGCTCTTCACAAGCTATTTTGTGCTCTTGGACCGGATATCTACTCCAAGGTCTCTTCCATCGAAAGTGCTAAAGAAGTGTGGGATACACTTGAGACAACCTATGAAAGGACAAGCGATGTGAAGGAAACAAAGATTGGAATTCTCAATCTTAGCTATGAGAATTTCAAGATGGAGCCCGACGAAACTGTATCTAAGATGTTTGATTGCTTTTCAACCATTTTCATTGGGCTAAAAGGTTTTGGAGAGATCATCCTACAGGACAAGCTAGCCGGAAGTTACTCCACTCTCTTCCTGAGTCTTGGGATGTGAAAATAACCGCTATCATCGAGGCAAAGAACTTGAAGACGCTAAAGCTTGATGAGCTAGTTGGTTCTCTCCTAACTCATGAAATCATGAAGCAAGGAAGGGAAGATAAAAAGAAGAAAGAAGAGTGGAAATGCTTGAGGTAGACAAGAAGAAGAAACTAGGAGTGGCTCTCAAAGCTTCTCTACATGAGGAGAGCACTTCTAGTGAGAAGGAAGATCTTGAAGAATTGGCTATGATAGCCAAGAGATTCTCACGGTTCATGAGGTTCAACCGAGGTAGAAAGTTTCAAAGAAAGATGGACTTCAAGACCAAGAACAAATAAGAAGAAAAGGATCTGATCATATGCTTTGAGTGCAAGAAACCGGGTCACATCTGTCCCGAGTGTCCTCAACTCAAGAAGAAGGGTTTTGAGAAGAAGAAGAAGCTCAAGGCCAAGCTTGCTACTTGGAGTGATGAGGAGTCATCCGAGGATGAGGAATAAGAAGTGGCCAACCTTTGCCTCGTGGCTATTGAGGAGGATTCTATGGTAACCTCTAACTCATCTAATTTTGATTTTACATATGATGAATTGCATGAAGCATATGATGAGTTACAAGAGATGTATGATGAGTTAGTTGAGAAGTATAAGGAGACTGTTTTGAAAAATAAAAGAGTCACTTCGGATTTGAATGCTAAAAATGATTTAATTTCTCAAGCTAACTTGGAATTTGAGAAAAAGATTTTAGGTCTACAAGATGAACTTGAATACTTTCAAAAAGAAAATATAGATTTAAATAATCTTATTTCTCAATGTAACATTGAACACCAAAAGGTGTTAGATGAGCTCAATGAGCTTAAAAATTCTTTCAAGAGTGTTGGTCCTTTGAAAAATGAAATAGGTGAATCATCGAGAACAAACCAACCTAAGAGACAGAATTTTAACTACAAACAAAGGGGCTCTATAGGCATACTAAAACTAAAAGAATTAGAAGTGTGTGGGTTCCTAAGGAACTTGTTAAATCTAATAATGTTGATGCCATGTCACCTTGGAATCCTAAGGGAACAAGCTTTTGGGAGCTAACACTTGTGGACCCAAAATGATTTGGGTACCAAAAATCAAAGCCTAAATTTTTTGTTTGTAGGGGGAGCATTGCTACAAGGCCAAAGCACAAAGCCAAAACTCATGGTACCTTGATAGTGGATGATCTTTGCTTGCGTGTAGTGTACTATAAATGATACGCAAATATGGTGCAAGTATACACGTTAAACGAGTAATAAAGTGATGAGTGAGTATCATCTCCAAATGGATTGGAGGTATTCACGGTTTGCTGTAACAATAAAGATTGAATTTTTTGTAGATGACAATGCTATAGTAAACGAGATGATATAAAATAATGCTGAAGCAAAACAGTGCAGAGAAAGATAAGATAGCAATATGATGAATGTGTCCTCTTTCATATGCGAAACTCAATACGGAATGACTGATTGGAAATGATGGACAACATAAACTAAGCTCCTTAACGATACTAAGGCTCTCCAGCTATCTTCATTGCTAGGCGGGATTTACTAAGAGTGTTCCTAAACTATCTCTAGCCAAGAAACTGGGAGTCAGAAATGCTACAGCCATACCTCTCGGCGTAAGCTCTTAACACTCCCTTACCCTTCACGAACTATCCTTTTTAGCCCTTGAAACCTATCACTTATCTCTAAGGTAGGTTAGAGTCTGCCTCTCGACAGCCACTCCATTTCTTATGGGGGTTCTAAGGCTAGCTCTCTCGATTACTAACCTCAACAAACACTTAAAGAACGACCAACTCTCGAGGGCTCTTACAACTTTAAGGAAATGAAAACGCTTAAGCAAAGCATAGAACATGATAAACACTGAAACAACTATAGCATGTATTAAGAAGTACTCAAAATAAAATTATCCATCAAACCCAAGACACCTAAAACAGTTTGTGGCTGGGCAATATCATCCAACGTATCATTGTGATAACATCACCAAAGATAAAGATATGAAAATGAATTGCTATAGCGACAGAAAGAAAGGTGAACTCCCTCTCCGCCATGGACTGCTCGACTGTCTTATGCCCACCGCCTCTCTCGAGGCCGGTGAGGCCACTCCTTGGAGCTTCAACGATGGAGGACACTAAGCTGGAGAAGATGAAGATAAAAACTTCTCTCTCCTTGTGACTTTCTCTCTCTTCTGCCTCTCTTTCGCGACACAACACCCCCTTTCTCCAAGCTTCTCTCCCCCTTTATATAGTGGGGGCTTCTAGGGTTTTGTGCCCTAAAGATGCCTTGATAATCCCAAGGAATATCCACAGACAAGGTCTGCCACGAGGGGATAAAGAGGACAGTCTACAGTTGGGTATCGGCTGCTGCACATGTCAGGTCGTCCTTTCTACGTGTTCACGTGCTTCTGCAGCTCACGTGTTAGCCAATATCCACTTCTATTATGCTATAGCAATTCCCAGCACCGACTTTCTCTCTTGACTCTTTTCCTGTGCACCACCAAAACCCAAAACCAACTTTCTGAGCAGTACCCCTCAATATGGACCAACAACCAGCAAAGATAAAGATGCACCCAGAAGAAGAAAATGCAACCTAAATGCATTCTAAATGCTATGGTATGAACTCAAGAACATGCAAATGCTACAACAAAAAGGTATGAAGACAAGGATTGCTATAGCAATATTTCAGTCCTCAAAAATAACTTAGGCAATTAAATATAAACAATCAGAAGTGAGATCCTTAAGAACATTCCTTAGGACTAAGCTGTGTGCGTGTGTGCGTGGCTGCCTTCCTCCTATACTTAAGCTAGTGAAATAAATTTTCAAGGAAGCTCCCTAGTTATACCCTAACTATGTTCTCTAGTTCTTTTCTAATTTTAGACTCCCAACGATATAGATTTTCTGCTACGAAGGGTGTCAGCTCATCACACCTACCTTCCTTAATTCTAGATGAGCAGGGAGAAAACTTCTCACCCCTGAGCTAGTAGGTAGAGTCATCCCGTGACAACTTTCATTCACTCATATGCTATAGCAAAACTTTATTTCTTCTCTCTCTTTTTTAACACTATGCTATAGCAAAGCAGAGTGTCCTTCTACAGATATGTCGTAGCATTTATTTGTTTGTTTGAGCACAGGGTCGTCTAGTTTTTCTTTTAAGTTCTCTAGAGTTTACATATCAGAGTTCACTAGGGTTCTTCTTGAAAAAAAATTCTAACGAACTTACTTATAGAAAGAGAGCAGTTGTGTAAAAAAAGTTTAAACAACTAGATCCTAAGGTCAGTTCTACAGATCTCGACTAGTTGTGTTTTTTTCTAACTTAGTTCAAGCCTTTAAAATTTCGTCGTCAGACATCATAAATATGCTCATAGGCTGTCTCTAGACTAAACAGAATGCCATAGTAAAAATTTCGTTCTATCCTACTATGCATATGCTAAAGAAAAATATTAACTATGAACACTAACACCCCCAAACTTGAGAGATGCAGTATCCTCAATACATAAACTAATCTACACTATATGCCATGAGAAAAAAAAAAGATGAAAAAAAATTAGTTACCTCCTGGGTGTGAAGGCTATGTGGTGCTGCTGGTATTGTCCATTGATGTTTTAGATGAGTAGTGGTGGGGATCTGCGACATCGTCCACACTCTCTAAGGAGACTGACTGAGAACTGGGTGAGGATTTGACACGTCCAGCAGTATGTTTGATGCGTGTCTTTGGTCGGGATGCTGTAGCATCCACTGTTTGTGCTTTTGTTAGCTCAGGTGCAGGTGCTGAGGTTGTCTCCTTCTGAAGGGGGTCCTCATGATCACTAGATATATGCTCGGGCTCAAGAAGTGGGTTTTCTGGTCGTGACGGTGTAGGATTAGTTGTCTTCCTGGTACGTTTCCTTTTCTTGGTCGGGGTAGCCACTGGGTCGGTCTTTTCTATAGTAGGTGGAATCACGGGAGTTTCTTTTTCTTGCTGGGCAGTCAGAGTCGTAGGCGTCTTCTTTCTCATAATCTTTTTCTTGGAAGCAGGTTGGATGGAGCTTGGGTCACTGGGGGACACTGTGCTTGCTGTAGCAGTGGTGGGGACTTGCAGTAACTCCATGGGGAATAGTGGAAATGACACATTTGGTCTGGTAGGAGTTTGTTGAAGTAGGATGCTATGGCACCATCGCGATGGTGCACATACTTGAAGTACGCCCGCTGGTGTGCCTTCATCGGGCTGACCTCATCGCTCAGTTCTTTCGTTGTTGCCACCAATGCTGCTACTCGTGCTGCAGCAAAACTTTTAACTCCTCTTTCCACTGTTTGTTGAGGCACATCTTCATTGAATCCTCGGAGTTTCGTGACGAGAGCTGGAGTTAAACATGTCTTTCCGGAAAGCACCTGCATCCACAAGATCGTCTATAAAGACGTATTTTCTTTTACACAAAGCAGTTATTAGGTTAGGGAAAACAAGAGGACTACGAGGCCGTTTTAGACAAGCATACACTTCATCCACTATGATTTTTCCTACGTCAATGCGTCTACCACGTAATATTTAGTGGAGAAGAAAAAGTCTAGAGATGTGGACTGTGGCAGTGTGTAGTGTAGGCATAAGCTTATGTCTCACAAAATGGTTCCATACCTTGGCCTCAGGTTTGAGGCGTCCTCTCTCGAGTGACCTATTGTTGTCCAGCACCGTTCCCTCAAAACAAATATCCTCTAGCACCTCGCGTTGTGTCTGCGCGTCCATAGTCGTCGCAAAAGTGGTGTGGTGGTCTACAGTGTGCTTTAGCATATAGAACTTGTTAATTGTTGCAACAGTAAACTTTATCTGCCCGCCTCGCACATGAACCGTAGACTGCGTTGGACTTGTGAGATGTGCGTAGAACTCCTTTACTAGTGAGGTGCATATCTCCTCAGGGTGAGCAGCGAAGGTTTTCCATTCATGCTTGCCAATGACGTCCATGATGGCCTGATCGAATTGATCTTCTTCCTCTTTAGGGTATTTAAACTCTAGTTTCGGAAGAACATTCCTATCTTTGAGTTTTTTCCATCGCTCCTTTGATGCCTCATCGAAAAACTTAGAGATTTCCAGGACTGGTTGTTTCTTGGGGCGATCGGAAGTTCCAGGGGCATTCTTGCAACGAGCCATGGAGGGTTTTGTTGAAAATAGGGGAGGAGTGAATATGTGAGGGGAAATGGTGAAGGGTGTTTTGTGTTTTGGGGAGAAAATCGAAGGGATGAAGGGAAGAAGGAAAGAAATTGAGTGTTGAAGAAGATGAAGAAGTTGAGGGGATGGGTGATAATGATGAAGGAAATAGGGGAAGTTGAAAAAGATGAGGGAAAAACTGATGAATTAATGGAAGAGGGGAGTCATGGGGATGTGTGTCGGCTTTAAGGGACAGAGAAAAGGTGGGAGTTAATATGATGGGTGACGGTTGGAGGGAGAATGTGTAGATTTTTGTAGCTAGGGTTTCACCTCATTTATTAGGTGAATATTCTCTCTTTTGCTTTTTGTTTTTTTTCTCTTTTTTAATTCATCATCCCCTACGTTTTCAGATACAACCTCTCATCTTTTTCTTTTCCCCTTTTTTATACTTCTAAAAGTAGATAAAAACAAACTCCATGTCCTTCTCCCTTTTGCTACCAACCCTGTAGACGGCACGCTCTCCTACCAATGTACCTGACATTGTACTAGGAAAGAGAAAGCCTTGTACGAGGGTCACGTGAAAAGATATGAAAATAAAAACAAAGATAACATAAAAACTAAACTAAAAAGAAAAGAAAAGCATTATTTATGAACATGCTATAGCATAAAAGATAAAGTTTAGAGATGAAAACTTTCAAGGATCGTGAAGATCCAGGTGTGACTTGTCTCTGATGATAGGGGCTCCTCTGTACACCTTCAAGCGTTGGCCATTAACTTTAAAGACTTCACCATCGTCCAGCTTTTTGATATCAACCGCACCATGAGGGTACACCTTGTGTATGATGAATTGTCCTAACCACCTTGATTTCAGCTTTCCAGGAAAAAGCTTTAGCTTGGAAATGTAAAGAAGCACTTGTTCATAAATAATGCTTTAGCTTTTGCAGCAGTTTTAGCACCACCAAAATGCCCTCCACACGGTGATGAATGACAATGGTACAGAACGCTATGGTATTCTTCTGATGGAACACATCTCCTTATGATCTGATTAGGACATTGCTTGAACATGTAGGCTTCATCCTAATAGTAGAATCTTGCATCATGTCTGAATTTCTTGAGTCCATGGCTAGATAAATCAGGAGGCAAAATACCACTAACAAGATAATTAACAATATCAGCATACCACAGAATTGTTGTAGCAGCTAACATTTTCTCATCATGGAATTCCTCCTTAATTTTAGTTTCACTACCTTGTGTGATAGCATTTTCTAGCCTAGATAGATGATCAGCTACCTGGTGCAAGTATACACGTCAAACGAGTAATAAAGTGATGAGTGAGTATCGTCTCCAAATGGATTGGAGGTATTCACGGTTTTCTGTAACAATAAAGATTGAACTTTTTGCAAATGACAATGCTATAGTAAACGAGATAATATAAAATAATGTTGAAGTAAAACAATGAAGAGAAAGATAAAATAGCAATATGATGAACATGTCCCCTTTCGTATGTGAAACTCACTACGGAATGACTAGTTGGGAATGATGGACAACCTAAACTAAGCTCCTTAACGATACTAAGGCTCTCCACCTATCTTCTATGATAGGCGGGATTTACTAAGAGTGTTCCTAAACTATCTCTAGCCAGGAAACTGGGAGTCAGAAATGCTACAACCATACCTCTTGGCGTAAACTCTTAACACTCCCATACCCTTCACGAACTATCCTTTTTAGCCCTTGAAACCTGTCACTTATCTCTAAGGTAGGTTAGAGTCTGCCTCTCGGCAGCCACTCCATTGCTTATGGGGGATCTAAGGCTAGCTCTCTCGATTACTAACCTCAACAAACACTTAAAGAACGACCAACTCTCGAGGGCTCTTACAACTTTAAGGAAATGAAAACGCATAAGCAAAGCATAGAACATGATAAACACTGAAACAACTATAGCATGCATTAAAAAGTACTAAAACTAAAATCATCCATCAAACCCAAGCCACCTAAAATAGTTCGTGGTTGGGCAATATCATCCAACGTATCATTGCGATAACATCACCAAAGATAAAGATATGAAAAGGAATTGCTATAACGATAGAAAGAAAGGTGAACTCCCTCTCCGCCATGGACTGCCCGACTGTCTTAGGCCCACCGCCTCTCTCGAGGCCAGTGAGGCCACTTTTTGGAGCTTCAACGATGGAGGACACCAAGCTGGAGAAGATGAAGATAAAAACTTCTCTCTCCTTGTGACTTTCTCTCTCTTCCGCCTCTCTTTCGCGACACAACACCCCCTTTCTCTAAGCTTCTCTCCCCTTTATATAGTGGGGGCTTCTAGGGTTTTGTGCCCTAAAGACGCCTTGATAATCCCAAGGAATATCCACCGACAAGGTCTGCCACGAGGGGATAAGGAGGACAGTCTTCAAGTGGGTACCGGCTTCTGCACATGTCAGGTCATCCTTTCTACGTGTTCAAGTGCTGGCCAATATCCACTTTCATCATGCTATAGCAATTCCCGGCACCACCAAAACCCAAAACCAACCTTCCGAGCAGTACCCTTCAATATGGACCAACAACCAGCAAAGATAAAGATGCACCAAGAAGAAGAAAATGCAACATAAATGCAGTCTAAATGCTATGATATGAACTCAAGAACAGGCAAATGCCATAGAAAAAAGGTATGAAAACAAGGATATTTATGCAGTTATCAATGCTCAGGTACATGACCGGAGACAAGAGTCGATTCATAGAATTAAAGCCAAAAAGTGGAGGAGTAATGGCATTTGGTGACAACTCCAAAGGCCACATTAAAGGTATTGGCTCCATAAGTAATCACTCTACCATACTCATTGAAAATGTGTTGTATGTTAATGGTCTAAAACATAATTCGTTGAACATTAGTCAATTGTGTGATAAAGGGTTCAATGTCTTATTTGATAAAAATGGGTGTAAAATTGTTGACATTAAATCTAGTAAAACAATGCTCATTGGTCATCGCATAGGAAACAAATATATGGTGCATCTAGATGACATTTATACATCTCATGCATGTTTTGTTGCACAAAATGAAAATGATGCATGGTTATGGCATAGGAAACTAGGACGAGCTAGCATTAGTGTTTTAGAAAAATTAGTTTCCCTAAATCTAATTAGAGGTTTACCCAAGATTAAGTTCTCAAATGATAAAATATGTGATGCATGCTCTAAGGGTAAACAACATAGATCATCCTTTAAATCCATTAATGATGTCTCTACTAGTAGATGTTTACAATTGATTCATATGGATATTTTTTGGGCCTATTAGAACTATGTGCTTGGGTGGTAAATCGTATGCTTTTGTTCTTGTTGATGACTATTCTAGGTTTACTTGGGTTCTATTTCTAAGTACAAAAGATGAGGCTTTAGAAAAATTCATCACATTTTCTAAATTAACTCAAAATGATATTGAGCTTAAAATTTCTCACATTAGAAGTGATCTTGGAACCGAGTTTCAAAATCTAGGTTTTGAAGAGTTTTTAAATGAAAATGGTATTAGTCACAACTTTTCGGCACCTCGAACTCTTCAAAAAATAGGGGAGTTGAGAGGAAAAATAGGACTTTACAAGAAATGGCTAGAACCATGTTTTGTGAAAACAATTTACCTAAATACTTTTGGGCGAAAGCCACAAATACTGCTTGTTACATTGTAAATCGAGTAATGATTAGGCCAATTTTAAAGAAAACATCATATGAGATTTTAAAATCTAAGAAGCCTAACATTAGCTATTTTCATCAATTTGGTTGCAAGTATTTTATTTTAAACAATGGAAAAGACAACTTAAGTAAATTTGATGCTAAAAGTGATGAAGATGTTTTCTTAGGATATTCTTTAAACTCTAAAGTCTATCGTGTATTTAATAAAAGAACTTTAGTAGTAGAAGAGTTTATACATGTTGTTTTCGATGATAACCTCCTTCCGATGAAGGATTCTTGCGATGATGATGATGTAGGGATCATTGAAGCTAATGATGGTGGAGAATCATCAAAGGTGGATGAGATACCAACTAAAGAAGAAGATGCACAAGATCCACCTCTTGAAGCCTTGAAGGACTTGGCTCTTGAGGAAAATGAGGTATCTTACCCAAGGGAGTTCAACTATGTCAAAGGTGGTGAAATCTTGGGTGATCCATCCAAGAGGTTTGCTAAGTTAATGCAAGGCGAGTTTGAGATGAGCATGATGGGGGAGCTCTCATTTTTTTGGGACTCCAAATCAAACAAAGGAAGGATGGCACCTTCATAAATCAAGCAAAGTACGTGAAAGATATGCTCAGGAAGTTTGGCTTGGAGAATGCAAAGCCTCAAGCCACACCAATGAGCTCATCTACAAAGCTTGACAAAGATGAAGGAGGAAAGTGTGTTGACTCTAAGCTTTATCGATCTATGATTGGATCATTGTTTTACCTTACTGCAAGTAGACCGGATATATTGTTTAGTGTTTTCTTGTGTGTTAGGTTTCAAGCTAGTCCTAGAGAGTCTCACCTTATAGTTGTTAAAAGGATCTTTAGGTACCTTAGAGATACTCCTTGTTTAAGTCTTTGGTACCCTAGAGACTCAACCTTTTACCTTCATGCTTTCTCGGATGCAGATTATGGGGTTGCAAAATAGATAGGAAAAGTACTTTCGGCACTTGCCAATCCCTAGGTAGTATGCTCATATCTTGGTTCTTTAAGAAACAAAATAGTGTACCTTAAATCAAATAGCGGACATCTTTAACAAGCCTCTAGACAAAGAGCATTTTTTGGTCCCTTAGGAGAGAGTTAGGTCTAACTAGCCTATTATGACCCTTTAGGACTCTTTTTGAGGTTAAAATTGCTTGATCTTATAAAATTTCATGTTTATGTGTTGTTGATCTTGATGGTAACCATGCTTGTAGCTAGGAGAAGTATGCTTCTATTAGAACATGCTTAGATCTGCTCATTCATCATTTGCATACATTTAGAAGATGTTAAAGTCGAGCCTTTGGTTGTTCTAATGACCAAAAATGCATTTCTGGGCATAGGGTATCGATACGGTCTTATGCGTATCGATGTGAGTACTTCATTTGCTTTCCAGATTGCATTTTCTCTCTTGCAGGTATCGATATTGTTAAATCTGTTTCGATACGAGTTGTGAGCTTTTCAATACGGATGTCTTCTGTTTCAATACAGTTCCTTGATACATGGTTCTAAGGAATTACCATTGTACCCTCGTATCGATACCGCCTTTAGGCATATCGATACTCGATCGCGCAGAAGCTTTAATTGGGCATTAAAAAACTCTCACTATTACCAAAACTCTTTTTCAAAACCCTAATCTATTTTCATCTATAAAAGGGCCCTCAACCCTTCATATTTTCATCACAAAACTTAAAGTTTCTTGAGTGTTTTTCAAAATCAAGCCAAGTCTAAGGCTCTCCATCAATTTGGTGCAAAATCATCATACATTCCTCCCTCTCTCAATATCAAGGTATAAAAAAAATTTCTTTCTATTTTCTTTATTATTTTCGTTTCAATTTTTTTTGTTCTTTCAAAAGATTTTATTAAACTTTTTTCTTTTGTTTTGTCTTTCAATTTTTTTCTTTACCTTGATTATTGATTTATCCATGGGGTTGAATGTGAAAATTAATGCATACACACATTGTTTTGATTAATTTTTTCTAGACTATGGCACCTAAAAAGAGAGCATGCACTACTAGCGAAGGATCAAATCTCGACGATGGCACTCGTCTGAATTTGACCCTAATCTATCAAAAGTGCTTTCGAACTCCCGATGAACTCAACTATTTTCGATCTTTTCAAAACTACAAGATTCGATTGGATAGGGTAATTTCCATTCCTTTTCTCAATTCGGAGCGGTTCAAGTTTGCTTATTTACCATTGCTCCAAGAATGGAAGTTCATGGATTTTCTTCAAATTCTGGTGGTTTTCTTTCAAAATTTGGTTTTGATCTTTTATGCCAATGCCAAGTGTGTTGCCAATGCCGAGGGTAATGTCATTGTCGTTAATTCCTATGTTATGGGCAAGAAGATTACCATTGATGTCAAGACCCTTTGTGATGTTTTTGGTTTTGAGGATGAGGGTATCGACGATGAAGGTGCTCTTTGACATGTTTTGGGGGAGATCTGTGACCGTTCTCAATGCTCATGACCGCATCTTATATTTGATGATCACTTGGTGGTTTAGGCTTTCCGGAGGAAAATACTTAACCATCCGCCAAGTTGATGACTTTTGGATTAGATGCTTTCGCGAGAGGAATCGTCCTAACCTTGCTCGTATTATGTTTGCGGAGATTGTCTTTCTCGTTCAACTTCGTCACACCTCTCTTGTTACTTCATTCACCTATGGCGCGGCTTTGAGCTACTTTTTCAGTAAGAAGGAGATTGATTGCTCTCATGAATATCCAATGAATCTCACCGATGTGATTGATGAGAGGTCTCTATCTTGGGGCAAGTTTCATTATTTCAATGGTAATTGGCTTCGCCTTTCCGAGCTTTCTAGTGATGCTATACCCGAAGTGATTACAAATCCTCCCGTAGCCCCTCCTCTATCCATGGATTCTCTCATGACCTATCTTAATGAACAATTCACAAGCTTATGCACTGAATTGGTTCTATTGATCAAGTCATAAATTTCGGGTTTGTCGCCATTGATACTCGCTTCACAAGCTTAGAAGATCGCATGACTAATGTGGAGAAGCGTATCTCTTCTATTGAGGTCAAGCACAATTCTATGTATATCTCTCTTACGGCTGAGCATAATGAAGATGGTGATGGAGACGAGTCTTAAATTAGTCTTTGCATCTCATTCATGTCATCTTAGGATTTATATTTATGCACTTTGTTTTATGCTTTTAGGATTAACTTTATTATTTAAAACTTATGCTTTGATTTCTATTGTTTGGATTTTCGTTTGATATTTCCTTCCTTTATGAACTTTATGTTTATCTATTAAATGTTGCTTGCTTTAATGTTATGCCTTTATAACCTATGTTTCTTATTTTGATCTAACAAAAAGGGGGAGAGGGAAGTTCACAAGCTCACTTAAACTTAAACTTAAAATTTACCTAGCTAACATTAAGGGGGAGTTGTTTTCCAAAGTTTTTTAAAAGACTTAAAAATTTTAAGCTTTGGTTTTGTTATATCAAAAAGGGGGAGATTGTAAAACATATGTTTGATTTTGATATAACAAAGTGTTTTAAGGACCAAATTGTAAAACTTGAAATGAATTTTTAAGTCCCTCAAAAGGTTTCAAATTCACAAGGCTTTGCTCTAGTTTGAAAAACTCAAACTCCTAAACTTTTTCTAAGTGTTCCAAGGCCAAATTGCTCAAAAACATTTATGAGTATCGATACGCTTCTTACCGTATCAATACCTCTTTTAGAAACTTGGCTACTGAAGACAAAATTTTCGATACGCTCCTTACCGTATCGAAACAGGGTATCGAAATAGATTCCATCTATATCGATACACACTCTCTATAAAATCCCAAGGAGTTTGAATCGAGTACCAATACGGTTTCACCCGTATCGATATGGTTTAAAATATTTTAACAATTCAGAGCTTTAAATATTTCGACCGTTGCCTTGTTTGCTGGTAGGTAACCAAATTTTAAAGAGGTGGTTAATGAGTATCGATATGCTCTTACTCGTATCGATATGATTTCCTCCGGTGAACTATGTTGGAAAAATTGCATCGATACGATCTTACCAGTATCGAAACGGTTCACTAACTCGTACCGATACGCCTGAACGCGTATCGATACACCTCTCTTATATTTGTGCAACAGCTCTTTCTTTTTTGAGACGGGTATTGATACACTTCCTCGAGTATCGATACGGTAGGCTGCAGAAGTGTATTTATGGTGGAAAGAGAGTGTTCCAACAACTATAATCAATCCCCTAACCACCCAAATGGCTATAATCAATGAAGAGGGTATAAAAATAAGCCATTTGAAGAACAACAATAACTATTGAATCCAAGAGAAACATCCATACACAAAATCCAAGCTCAAGTGCCAAAATTCTCACTCTTGTAAAATCCCAAATTGTATTGAGTGTAAATCTTATCTTGTATCTTCAATTTGGTTTGAGTGCTTGTATTCAAAGGAGCAAATTTGTATTGAGAGATATTCTTATTGCCTTCAATTTCTTCTTTGTAACCAAGTGAGGGTTTGGTCAATTTTGGGTAGAAAATTGACCGATTTTATAAAGGTTTCCTCCTAAGCCTAGAAAAGGGGAAGATCAACTAGTGGAGTTGTTGGAAAATCCTTAGTGGGAGCTAAGGTAGTGGATGTAGAGTTCATTTGGAACTTGAACCACTATAATTGCCTTGTTCTTCATTTTCATTCATTTCAATTCACTTCCAAAATTTTAAAAACCCAATTCACCCCACTCTTGGCTTTGATCAATCCTTTGATCCACTCAACAGAAACCTTATCGGTTATCATCTCGACCAAGTTGTCCAATGAAGAGGAGTAAGATCTACTAATGGTGTTGCGAGGGAGCTATTGGATGGACCGTTGCAGAAATCAAGGGGCTTAGTCCCTCCACTTGTATGCACAAGGTAAAGATCGAAGATGGAGTAAAGCCATCCTGACAAGGACAACGTCGTCTGAACCAACCAATGATGGACGTGGTTAAAAAAGATATACAAAAGCTTCTTGATGCGGATATAATCTATCCGATTTCGGATAGTGGCTGGGTAAGCCCGATCCACGTAGTTCCTAAAAAAACTAGAGTCACGGTAGTCAAGAACCCAGAAGGTGAGTTGATCCTGATAAGAGTCCAAAATGGTGGGCGAGTCTGTATAGACTACAGGAAGTTGAACTCTCTAACTCGAAAAGATCATTTTCCACTTCCTTTTATTGACCAAATGATTGAGTGATTAGACAGTAAAACTCACTATTATTGTCTTCATAGATTTTCAGGGTTTCTTCAGATTCCTGTGGCGCCAGAAGATCGGTTGAAAACGACCTTTACATGTCCTTTTGGAACATTCGCTTATCGCCGGATGCCATTCAGGCTTTGTAACGCGCCAGCCACATTCCAAAGGTGTATGGTGAGAATTTTCTCAGATTACATCGAAAAAGGTATTGAGGTATTCATGGACGATTTTACGGTTTACGGTAATTCTTTGGGAGAATGTTTATTGAACTTAACAAATGTGCTAAAAAGATGCCTTGAATTTAACCTTGTTCTAAATTACGAAAAATGTCATTTCATGGTATATAAAGGGTTAATTCTAGGACATGTAGTTTCTGTTGAAGGTATTACTACTGATAAAGCTAAAACGGATGTTATTCGCTCACTTCCTTACCCCACAACTGTGAGGGATATTCGATCCTTTCTTGGCCATGCAGGGTTTTACCGCAGGTTTATTAAAGATTTTTCAAAGTCGGCACAACCTCTCTACAGTCTATTACAAAAAGATCAACCCTTCAATTTTGACGAGAAATGCAGGGAGGCGTTTAACATCCTTAAAGAGAAGCTTGTAAATGCACTCATCGTCCAACCACCAAATTGGAACAATCTGTTTGAGCTGATGTACGATGCTTCTGATTTTAGCGTTGGAGTCGTGTTAGGTCAAAGAACCGGAAAAGAACCACATGTTATAGCATATGTGTCACGCACCTTGGATCCTACACAGAAGAACTATTCAACAACAGAAAAAGAACTCTTTGCTATTGTTTTTGCTTTAGAAAAATTTCGATCCTATTTGATTGGTACTAAAATCATTGTTTTTTGGGATCATACAGCTTTACGCTTTTTGATGAGCAAAAAGGAGGCAAACCGAGACTTATCCGGTGGATTTTTCTGCTCCAAAAGTTCAACCTTGAAATTAAAGATAATAAGGGATGCGAAAACCTTGTTGCAGATTATTTGAGTCGCATCCCATTGTCTATGTCGGATCCACCAGTTAGCAAAGAGTTACCTGACGAAAGATTGATGGCAGCACAAGCAAGCGTATCATGGTTCGCAGACATGGTTAATTACTTGTCCACAGGTAAGTTGCCACAAGATTTACCGAGAGCAGAGGTTAAACAGTTAAAAAGGGACTCCCGATTCTTCAATTGGGATGATCCTTATCTCTGGAAACACTACTCGGACCTTGTAATTAGACGATGTGTAGCAGAGAGCGAGGGAAAATCTATCCTAAACTTTTGTTATTCTTATTCTTGTGGTGGACATTTCGGGCCTAAACGAACTGCGCATAAGATTCTTGAGTGGGGTTTTTGTAGGGCGTGTAGGTGTTCCCTTTTTGTAAGAGCGCAAGTGCACACTCCTGTCAAGTTATAATATATAAGATGTCGAATCCCACGAGGATTGGAATAGTTTCTTCGAGTGTGTATCTGCACAAGAAATTTAAATGCACAATTAATTTCAGGTTTAGTTAAAGGAATAAAACTAAAAACACAGTCAATTAAAGTAGGGGAGATCAAAGTGATAGAATGGGCCAGGTAATTGCTGCTCAGTAGTGTGTAGACTGCATTGCATAGGTTAAGGTTGGATTGCGCTGCCACGATATGCTGCCTCGGCGGGTATGGCGGGCGGAAAACTACGATCCTGTCACGCGGCCGCAGCAGGTCACTGCCACTGCAGGGGTGTGTACTGTCTCGGCAGGTGGAATGGAAAAACGTCCTGGCGGCAAGTTTGGCAGATACTCCAAGTTCGGCAGGATAGTCGACAGTGATCCCTCCTATTTCTAGGTTAGGATGCTCGAGATTGCTAACTTGAGGACTAGTGTGGAACCAAGTCAGTCAACCCGGTTAGTGATCCCTTTTTGCCACTGAAACTTGTGGACTAGTGTGGAACCAAGTTAGTCACGTCTCTCGTTGTGACCGTACTTAACCCTTTCGTGAGCCTTGCACTTTCGTGCCTGACAAATGGATTCTCTCAAACGGCTAGTGTAGAAAGATTGAAAGAATGAAGAACAATGGATTAAGTAAACTTTAGAATATTTATTGCAAAACAACTTAACCTAATACAATTGAAATCCTTCTTGGAGTAGAAATCCTTGTTCAGCAAGTAAAGATAAGTTACTTTACTTATCAATCCTTGATCAGCTCTATGCTCCGCTCCAGGCCTCAGAAAAATGCAAGATTGGGCTCAATGGACTCAGAAAAATGTTCTTTATCAAACAAGACCCATCTTGACTATGTTGGTGTATTGTCGTTTGGGCGGCATTCTGCGGCGGCGACGTCCTTGGCGACGACATTCTGCAGCGGTGGCGTCTTTGGCGGTAACTGGAATTGCTTCAGTATAGCTTCTTCTACTCCCTGCTTTCATGTCCTCTCTTCCTCTAATCAGCAACCAGCACCTGAAATAGAAAAATAACTAAAACATTACCTTTTCTGTACCAAATATAAGATATACAATAAAAGCATGGTAAAAAAGAAATATTGTTATAATGCATGACATGCAGCTAATTATGCCTAACTAAGCTTAAGAACAGCAATAATAAGGGCATGAATGTGCATAAAATATAGAACTTTTGGACACTCTACATTTTTACTGGCCTAACATTTTTCATGATGCTTACTTATTTTGTAAATCTTGTGACAAATGTCAGCGGGTTGGTAATTTGAGTCGACAAAATGAAATGCCACTTAATCCTATTATTGTATGTGAAATATTTGATGTTTGGGGATTCAATTATATGGGTCCCTTTGTCTCTTCATTTGGTAATTTTTATATAATTCTTGCGGTGGATTATGTTTCTAAATGGGTAGAAGCTAGAGCTACCCGAAATAATGATGCTAAAACCACAGTTAAATTTCTAAAGGAATCAATCTTTTGTATGTTTGGAACACCGCGGGCGATAATAAGCGACAGAGGGAAGCATTTCATTAACCGGGTAATTGACGCTCTCATGAAGAAGTTTGGCATCACCCACCGGATTTCGACATCTTACCATCCACAAACAAATGGTCAAGCAAAGGTGTCAAATCGAGAGATAAAGACCATACTCGAGAAGATCGTGAAGCCAGATCGCAAGGATTGGAGTGTCAAATTGTCTGATGCATTGTGGGCATACCGAACTGCGTACAAAGGCCCCATCGGGATGTCGCCATACCGTCTCGTTTACGGTAAACCATTTCACTTACCGGTCGAGCTAGAACACCGAGCATTTTGGGCAATTCAACAATGCAATATGGAAATGGATACGATTGGGAAGGAACGCAAGCTGTACATCCCGAAGCTCGAGGAAATTCGGAAACACGCTTACGATAGTGAACAAATCTATAAAGATAAAACAAAGGATTTCCACAATAAAAATATTGCATTCAAATCTTTTTCCGTTGGTCAGAAGGTTCTACTATTTAATTCTAAATTCAAACTTTTTGCAGGTAATTTGCGGTCTAAATGGTTCGGACCATTCACCGTCGTTCAAACTTTTCCATATGGAGCGCTAGAAATTCAGGATACCGAGGGACATAGCTTTAAAGTCAATGGACAACGGTTGAAGCAATTTTACGAGAATGTTCCGATTAGTTTAATTGAAGAAATTTATTTCAAAGAGCCAAACGCATGAATAAGGTCGTCAAGCTAGTGACGTTAAACAAGCGTTGAATGGGAGGCAACCCATTTATTTTCTATTTTCATTGTTTTTTATTTTCTTAATTTTATTTTAATTTTTATTTATTTATTTATGCTAATATTTCTTTTTCTCATTTTCAGATAATAAAGATAGGGATATTCGAATGAATATGCATGGCATGGTTCAAATAAATCCAATCACCATTTAAAATACATCCATCTTTATCCTACCCTTTTTTTTTCTTTTTCTAGATTCCATATGCCCTACTTTTAGACAAAACCCCAATCCTCTTAGCAATATTTTAACCCAACCAAAATTGCACTTTTTGTTCTTGTTTTTTTAACCCGTAGACCCCACCCCAAATTTAAAATACAAACCCCTTATCATCCTAAATTTGAAACCAAAACCAAATCACACCTTTTTGTTTTTAAAACTCATGGACCCCACCCCTTTATCCTTATCACCTAAAAATCCCTCCCTCCTTATCCCCCAGCCGTCCTTTTCCTTAAATAACCTATCCCCTTTTTTATTTTTAGGGTTAACTACTGCAATAGTCACTTATGTTTTCCCTCAGTACAGAGTTGGTCACCGGTTTTGAAAAACGACCAGTGAGGTCACTTACGTTTTCGGGGTTTAAACTTTTGGCCACCCAGCCGTTTGTTACCGTTAAACACTGGCGGATTGTTGACCTGGCAACGAAAAATAAGGGTAAATTACTGCAATGACCATTAAAGTTTATCTCATGTACATTTTTTCTCCCCAATTTAAAAAAATAAACATTATAGTCACTAATAAAAATGTTTCTTTATAATTTCACCCTTAAAATTTTAAAAATTCATTTTTTTCAACCCTAAAACTTTACAATCAATTAGTACAATAATATTATAAATGCTTAGATGAAAAATAGGTGCCCAAAGTATACCCTTTTTAAACATAGGTGCCCAAAGTATAGCCTTTTTAAACTTAGGTGCCCAAATTGCTCATATTTAATAACTAAACTTTCAAATTGCTCATATTTTTTCACTCTAAATTATTTTTTTTATTATAACATGTCATTTTTATTATTTATAAATTAAAAATAATTTAAAAATAAAATTATTTTTTTATTATTAAATTTAGAATATTTTTAAAAAATATTAGTTTTTAAAATAATTTAGGTGTCTAAAGTATTTTTTTTTGTAAAAATTGGTGCCCAAAGTTTCTATAGGTACAATTTTAGGTGCCCGGTTATTAAATGAGTGTTAAAAAATTGTCAATCAATCGGTGCTTGACACATGGCATTAATTTTATTTTTTTAAAAAAAATTTAATAGAAAATACTCAGAATTTTCAAATTATTATAAAATTTCAAAATTTTACAAACTTTACAAAACAATCCTTAAATCCCTGAAAATTCCCAAACTTTCGTCGTCGACTACCGCCGCTTCTGCCGCCAGTTGTCGTCGCTGACCGCACCCACTTGGTCACCGGGCCAAGGCGACAATTTTCCCTAACACGGCGTCGCCAGAAACGCCCAATGATGTGCAGCCGAATGTCAAACGCGAACGTCGATTTCCTGTTTGACGTTTGGTTGCACGCCGTTGGGCGTATCTGCGACGCTGTGTTGGGAAAAATGATCGCCTTGGTCCGGCGACCAAGTGGGTGCGGTCAGCGATGACAACTGGCGGCGGAAGCGGCGGCAATCGACGACGAAAGTTTGGGAATTTTTAGGGATTTAGAGATTGTTTTGTGAAGCTTGTCAAATTTTGAGATTTTATAGTAATTTGAAAGTTCTAAGTATTTTCCATTAAAAATTAATAAAATTAATACCACGTGTCAAGTGTCGATTGGTTGACAATTTTTCTAACCCTCATTTAACAGCCGGACACCTAAAATTGTAACTATGCTAAATTTGGGCACCTATTTTTACAAAAAAATACTTTAAACACCTAAATTATTTTAAGAAGTAATATTTTTAAAAAATATTTTAAATTTAATAATAAAAAAATGATTTTATTTTATTTTAAAACTATTTTTAATTTAAAAATAATAAAAAATGACATGTCATGTTACAATAATATTAAAAACAATCCAGAGTGAAAAAATAAGAGCAATTTGAAAGTTTAGTTATTAAATATGAGCAATTTGAGCACCTAAATTTAAAAAGGGTATACTTTGAGCACCCATTTTTCATTTAAGTCTTTATAATATTATTATACTAATTGATTGTAAAGTTTTAAGGTTGAAAAATTAATTTTTAAAAATTCAAAGGTGAAATTATAAAGAAATGTTTTCATTAGTGACTATAATGTTTATTTTTTAAAATTGGGGAGTAAAAATGTACATGAGATAAACTTTAATGGCCGTTGCAGTAATTTACCCTTAGTGTTTCGTTGTCAGATCAGCAATCCGTCAGTGTTTAGCGGCAACAAACGGCTGAGTGACCAAAAGTTTACGCCCCGAAAACGTAAGTGACCTTACTAGTCGTTTTTCAAAATCGGTGACCAACTTTGTACTGTGGGAAAACATCAGTGACTATTCCAGTAGTTAACCCTTATTTTTATTATTAAAACTCAACACCCAATTCCTTCTTTTCTTTTTTCCCTATATGAGCAGTCATCACCCTATTTTCACTCATCTTCAACCTCCACCCCGAAGCCAAAGCTCACCCGACGACCATGCCACACACCAGGGAGCAGGCCCGCCGTATTTCGCAGCAACCTCTGCTCATCATCGATGGCCGGTGTCGTTTTACGCTGCCACAATTTATGACCATAAGTAGCGACTTCGAGCATCACCAGCCCCCGACCAGCCCCGTTCAGCATGCCCCGTCTCCTCCACACCAGTCGACCGAGCCCATGCCACATTCAAACGAGGAACACAACAGCCCAGCCCGACACTCAGAGCGACGATTCGGCAGTCGCACTGCCCCTTCCTTCGACAGTGGCGCGACTGCCACTTCATTGCCCCGTCGTTCGCTGCAACACATGACCCCAGCGTCGCCGTCCTTCCATTCCCTGGAAACAATGGATCTGTCCGAATCTTCTCACCACCAATCTCATCATGTGCCCAGCCCGATCCGAATCTTATCGTTCTCTATGCATACGACTGCCTCCTTTCACTCCAGCGACCATTCCGCAGCACATGTCACCGACAAGGTAAACTCTACTTTTTCAGTTCAACCACTAATGATTTACCGCCCTATATATGGTTTTGTAGAGAGTTTCCATGTTGGATATAATACAAATGCACACCACCACTCTCGTTCAGACACCACACGCCCAGATTCTCCACCATGTGAGCACAACACCAATGAGATTGATATCCCGTCCCAACAAGATGACAGAGACGATACTCCAAGACACGGCAAAAGGTTCATAGTGCCGACCGACGACAATTTGCGTGGCTATTTACAATTCACCGGTGCCGAACTAGACACATTTCACCGTATCCGACATCGCAATTTCCTGGTCTGTAAGTATGTCCCTACTCAAACATTAGAGCGTTTGCAACTACGTGACTCGGTTATGTTAACGTTTGATAACATTGGCTGGGGTGTATATCTGACTATTCATTACGATACATACTGTGAGTTAGTACTGGAATTTTATGCTACGTTTACCTTTAATCGTAGCCATGCTATGACTGTCAATACATCAAATGTTATATCTTTCCGTCTATTAGGTTAATATTTCTGCTTGTCTATTACCGAGTTTAATGTTTACATAGGTTTCGTGACTAACGTCTCGGACCCCGGATATTTGACTGCACTTCTAAACATTCCGCAGAACTTCAATAACGACCTATCGTACGAGACATTGACAGGTTTAGTGGGCTCGCAGTAAAATCCGAAAACAACAAAAGATCATGATATCCACAGCCCGGCAATGCGTTATATCCATCGGTTCCTCGCCTACAACTTCTCCAGACGTAACGACACTCCATCCACACTAAGTAAGATTGGGTTATTCTTTTTTTGGTGCATGCAGGTAAGTACAAAGGTAAACCTCCTCTATTGGATGGTATACACATTTCATCGTGTAGCGCAGACCAATAAGTATCTTATTTTAGGTCCTTACATCACTCACCTAGCCTTACGTATATGCTACTTTTGATCCTTCTTAGTTCACTTACGCCTTTTCTATGAGTGCTTTGGATGACAGGTGTTTGGATGCCATAGGATTACTTGCAGGAACACCGGATGCACCTTTTATCGTTCCTCCAGGCACCATCACACCTCGCAGTGCACGAGTGTTTCAACGTCGACAACAATCACAACCAACACAAGAAGAACTTCCCCAACAAAATATGGATGAGCGACTACATTCCATTGAAACTGATCTTGTCTAAATCCTCTCGTACCTTCGCCCGGGGTTGTCTCACAAACGACGTGGGCGCGGTCGTGGTCGCTCTTGATTAGGGGAGTTTCTCCTTCCCTCTCTTTACTTTTTATTGCATTTTGGGACAAAACGCTTTAAGTGAGGGGGGTTTGTCAAATTTCTTTATTGCTTGTCTGATGCAATGCCTTGTGATTTTTCTAGTTCTTGTCCTTTAGAATGCTTAGTTCCTATGCTTGCCATATGATGTTGGAAATCTCAACTTATTAGAAATTTTAGGTTGCATGATGGATTAACTTTGATAGTATTTTCATAACTTTTACATGTTCCATAACCTCGTTAATTGAAAAAGGAAAACGAAAGGATGCTATATTGCTTTTTGTCTCTTTGAGTATGTTTAATTAATGCTAGCATGCCTAACTTTTGTGAGAATTCTTGTCGAAGCTATTTGCATGAAAAAACGAAAGAAAAAAAGAATAATAGCTAGAGGTGCCTATCACTGGCTCTAGCCCAAAATAATAATAATAATAATAATAATAATAATAATAATAATAATAATAATAATAATAATAATAATAATAATAATAGCTAGAGGTGACTATCACTAGCTCTAGCATAATTCGCTAGAAGTGCCTAACACTTGTTCTAGCAAGAAAAATAAGTTCTTTGCATAGTAGAGATTGGGTTTCTTCACAAATTTTCTGCATGCTTTAGTTAGTTTTAATGTTCTTAAAGAACTTCAAGTAGCTTGAGTAATTCCTTGAGTAATCTTTGATTAGTTACTAAGATTGTGGGATTGTTTTTATAATTTTCTGTTATCTTGCTTAATTCTTTTGCACCTTTTGTTTATTTCATGTTGAGATAGCTAATTGATGTTGTAAGCTAGGGACTTAGTGAGCTAACGATGAGGACATGAACTTTTTTTATATACTTGAGGACAACCATCAGATAAGTGAGTGGGAACTAATTTGATGAATGGCTACATCGGTTGTGATTTTAATCTTTATTTTGATTAGATAGGAAGCTTAAGATACTTAATATGGGTTGTTTTGTGTTGTTTTCGTGCATGAGATTAGTTGCTGGAAATTAAATTGGAGATCTGTAGAATTTCTGGAGTCGTGGGCAGATTCATATGCATGAACCAGGGTATGAATGCTGACTAGGCGCCACATCAGCATCTTCTAGAAGCTCACGTCAGCAACAGTGATAGCTTATCAAGCCGCTTATCATATAGCCCATCCTTCGGATTTTAAATTTTAAATTTCAAACTTTAGATAATTATCTTATGTAATTTAAGTTATTTTTGGGATTTATCTTTTTAGATTTTTAGGTTTTTCAGATACTATAAATACCCCACTTTGGGGGTGAGTTAGATATCACTTGCTCATTGCTTTCATCTTCATAAAGTTAAATATAATTCTCCATTTTTATTCTTCATTTCCATTTTTTATATTTTCTTCATTATAAAACTAAGTATGGTTTCTTCACCAACCATACTTAGCTAAATCTTCTTTAGCCAAAAGCAACGCCAAACCCGACTAAACTCGTGAGATTAGAAGAATTCTTCATTCCTTCAACAATTCTTTTTTCGATTCTCTGTAAAATTGGTTAGGCAATCGGCCTAATCTTTAGGAATCTCAATTGTTTCATTTCGAAGACGCCGTCGGGTTAGAAGTGGTTTAGATCCATCGTTGGGGGCGAGGATAGGCTTGTAGCCAATTCAATTCCCTAAGAACAAACTTAGTGGCGGTCTACTAAGGGGAATCAAAATCGGAAACGATTCTCATCGAGATAATTATCCGAGCACGGGCTTCTCCAACATTAATGCAGACATGTGTTAACATCGATTGTCGTAGCTAACCAACTAATACTTGATTTCAAGGATTGCCCAGGGAATCGAGTTTACCGTAGAGAAGCAAGTTACAAGGGTTGTGCCTTGTAGACTATAACCGGCAAGAAGGTTGAAGTAAAATCCGTTTCGGTGATCGAGAAAGTCGTGGCAAAGCGTAACTTGAGGCTAATTCATTTCATAATTTATTTCAATATTTCTTTTTGTTCTCATTATTTTTCTATTACTCAAATTAATTTTCTAAACCCCCACTTTTATTATTTGCAGGTTTCTTAGTCTAAGTCAGAATGAACGGGTGTTAGAACTCCCAGTCCATGTGGATCGACCCTTACTCTCGCTATACTATTTATTATTATTTATTTGAATTTAAGGATTTATTTTGACACTATATTACGCGTGTTAGCAAGCTCTTCTTTTGCGATTATAGGATCGACACATTTATAGTCTCACAGTTGATGAGATTGTACAATTTTTTAAATAATTTATTTATTAAAATTTCAATTACTTTTTTGTTTGTTAATAATATTTTATTTATTAATATGTTAATTAAGGGATGTGGTGGATACATTTAAGCACCATTTAACCATGGCCAAGAATCCTACGGATGAGCGAATCACTGAATGGTTGTAAGTTTCCAAATTTAATTATGCGACCTTCATTCGGGGGTACAAGTTGGTGCCCGAGTTGATTGCCGCTCTGATTGAGCGCTGGAGGCCAGAAACCCATACGTTCCATATGTCATGTGGGGAATGCACGATCACACTTGAAGACGTGGTCATGCTTATCGGGGTCCCAGTAAATGGGGCACCATTGATCGGGGAACCGTTGGACGGAAGCTACACCTGAAGCAATTTGCTCATTTTACCTTGGGAAGGTGTCGGATAAATCAAATTTGAAAGGATCTCGTGTGAAAATGAGTTGGTTGCAAAGTGAATTTAAACTCAGTGAGTATAGTCTGGTTGATGCGATTTATAATGCCAGTCGAGCTTATATTCTACAACTCATTGGAGGTATACTGATGTCGGATAAATCTAGCAATCTTGTTCATACACGATATCTACGCTTTTTGAGGTATCCGTGGGAAACTGCTAAATATATTTGGGGATCGACCATATTAGCGTTCTTGTATCGTGAGTTTTCAAGGGCGCTAAAAAAGAAAATGGTCATAAGATCATGGATATTGGTGGATATTTTTTGTTGGTGCAAGCGTGGGCTTGGCAGCAATTTCCCTTTTGGACACCGATTACTCAAACACTGATACAATTCCCTCTTGTCTCCAGGTAATTATCCTAATTTTTAGTTTGATTTTTAAATTAATTTTATTTATTTTTAAAACATTATTGTGATTTGTATGCATATGGTACGATAAAGAAGCGCGCACAGGATTGGCCAAAAACAACTTGAGAGCATTTAGAGCTCAAATTTATTTGTATGCTCAAGAGCAGGTATCTGGTTAAATGTATTCTTTACAATTTAGTTAAATATTTGCATTTTATTATTTACATTATATTTAGATGTCTTATTATAATAATCCTTATTGTACAGTTTATTTGGATGTCGTACAACGATGATCACATTTTTGTACCAGATGATCTAATGAAGGATTCTAATCAGTGGTGTAGTGTTACACCGTTGATCCACTTTGCGATTGTTGAGTTCCACTTTGTCGATAGGGTGCTGAGGCAATTTGGCTTCCACCAGCCCATTCCGTATATTCATATTGGTCATGACTATTTGCACAATTATGATGGACGCGGCAGGGCAGAAGTAAATTGGGAAGCCACACACACCGAATACATTAATATGTGGAACAATAGAGCTTCAATGTTACCGTTTCGCGCTCCAATCCAAGGGGATGATTTTGATTTTCAAAGGTCAGAGTACATGATCTATTTTCTTAATAATGGAATGTCGTACTTAGCTTCGGTCAATGGACGGGATGAATTTCGAAAATATAAGAAAAAACGGTGGTAAGGGTGAATCCTCTAAGAGTGCATCGAGCGCATCTCAAAATCTCGTGTGGAGTAGAAACCCTAAAGGTTGGCCAACCACGTGGGTACAACCAGAAGTAGGCACGACAATTATAAGGGAAAAGAAACTAGCTCCTACATTTTTCAACCAGAAGTTGGCTTGAGCTCTTCAAAAACTCATGGGTTTGATGGTGTTGTCTTATACACACCCGAGTTTTTTCCTCTACAGTCACATATGCACTTGAACTTTGGACAAAACATGAATTTCCAGGAAATACAAAATTTCCTGAATTTGCCAGAGATTATGGGAGGGCAGAGTGGTTACATGGATTTGTTCAGAACACCGCCTATTATGCCCTCTGTGACTCAAGAGGTGAGCTATAGTGAAGAGGAGGTGAACGACAGTGAAGAGGACCCTAAAGAGGATCTTGTGGCACCACAAAAGCCACAACGTGCTCGATGACCGCCACATCTTTATCAATCGACTGATCCCATTCATGGCCAGAAATTACACACGAAGAAAAATGATTTTATGTATTTGTGTAATTTCTCCCATTAAAGGCATTTGAGTTTGAATTTGGATTTTATTAGTTTTTTTTATCAAAAACTCAACTTAATTCTTGTACTAAATTCTTGTTGTAAAAGAACTTTTTATTTTATAATTTCTTTAATTTTATGTTATGCATATAATTTGCAATTAAAAATCAAAGTAGATTTGAATTAATATTTAGCTACATTTGAAATCGTCTTTCTTAAATTATTGAACTTTTTACATTTTGGTCACTATCTCATAATTTTTTCAATATGATAGTAGTAAAAACATAACATTATAAATAACTCAATTATGTAAATATCTAACATTTGGTTGAGACTGAAGCATTCATCAACGTATGTGTACGGGTCAACATTGGCGAACATACACGCTGCAACTGCATGAGCACATGGATATCGCCACGCCTTGAACTCGCCACAATCACACCACCTACGTTTGAAATCTACTCGAAAAACATTTGAGTGGGGTGCTCTGTTTCGGGTTCTGGAACCAATAACATCGAAAGTCTCATTCATTCGGTCGAATGCATGAAGGGTTAGCGACGTTGCATTTTTCACATCATTCTCCATCTTTGTTACAATAGTAGGAGCCCAACGTTGTCCCCTTTTTTATTAAGGCCTAGACCGGCTTCCCTTTAACAGAACAAACCTTAGACAAACGGTAGTAAGTCTCTATCACCAAGCTTGCTATTGGGAGATGACGTGATCCTTTCAGTACTCCATTTATGCACTCCACAAGGTTGGTTGTCATTTGCTCGTATCGTCTACAACCTTCGTCATATGATTGGGCCCTTCTTTCTCTCTTGATATTGTTGGCCCAACTCCAAACACACTGGTCGTATTTCTGTAAATTCGTCATCTTCCTCTCAAATTCTGGTTGCGGCAGTTGATACCTTGTGCCATAATATATGTTGTTAGCATCTAGAAAATCAACGTACATAATTGGATGGGCATATGTAACGGAGTTTGAAAGAATGATACTTACCCATGCTTAAAATCTCATTGCGAAGGTAATGATTTTTGAACTGCTTGTAGCTATTCTTACCGATGTGACAAACACAGTATACAAGGTATGCGTACGGAGGTGTCCAATGACTTCCCTCTCGATTAATTGATGCTTTGATACCTATCCCTCGATCGAAGATAATGCAGACCCCATCTTCTCGGACGACATGGTCACATAAATTGGTCAAAAAGAAATTCCAAGCTTTCGTCGTCTCCTCCTCAACAATTGCGAATGCAATCGGAATGACATTGCTCTCACCATCTTGCGCAACGGCAACCAACATTATATGAGAGTATCTCCCGTAAAGCCACGTTCCATCGACTTGGATCATACATTTATAATATGGAAAGCCTTCAATGCATGGCTTGAACGCCTAGAACAGTCGAAAGAAAAATTGATACCCTTAAAGCAGGTGGCCGTGTCGGTCGTATGCATCCTTTGTTTGATACCTCACTATGGTGCCCCGGATGAAACATGTTATTTCTATCAATAAAGCCGGTAGCTCATTGTACGATTTATCGTAATCATCGTACATTAAATGAAATGTCTAATCCCTTGCACGCCACTGCTTCTTGTATTGTATTTGAGATTTAAATTGTTGCGCAATGGTTGCATGAATTGCTAAAACGGTAACCCTTGGATTCGCTTCGGCCAACTTCATCACGTGATGGCTTATTACACTCGAGTCCAATTTGGTATATTCCTGGTCGATGGATGTTCGTAAACATGTGTGATCGTCGTTGTACTTTGTGACCTCCCAACGATGTATCTTCTTAAGCTTCGTTACTCAAATCTTCCAATTGTACCCTTCTTCATATTTCACACACTTCGCAAAGAAAGTCCTCGGGGTGGAATCTGCAACCACATAGTCCACATGTTGCATGATGTTATACTCTTTAATTGTTAATATAGCTTCTTCCTTTTAATTAAATTGAAGCCCCTCAAATAGTTCACCATGCTGACTCGAGGTTAATTGGGGCATATCTGGGAATTGCGGCGCCCTCATCGCATCGAAATCCATCGTGTTCATGTGAGTGGAAGGTTCATAGAATGTAATGTCGCCCACGGTCAGAACAAGTTCTCCAACACTGAAATCAGGGGCATCACCAACGTCATCATGGAACAAATAGGGATCCCCAATATCTTCATCTTCTCTTAAATCTTCAAGTGATTCTCCCCATCGACCTTGTAGGTTCTCAATATTAGCATCAACAGTCGGCCTGAGTGGTGCTGCATATGTCGACAATCCACTAGATGTCCCAGTCGCCAACATTGCGACAAAACTGCCTCTAGGCATATCAAATTTGTTACCGAAACCCATTTGACTAGATTCCCCAACTGCGTTTCTGGATGGGCCGGGAATATCACGCACCTCAGCAAATAACTCGACATTTCGAATATCCAAAAAATCATGCATTGCTATCATTATTCCCACATATGTATTATCTTCGAGATCTACTGTGGAATATCTGACTCGATTGTGACATGTCAGCCACTGATACCGCAAACCATGAATCTGAGCTCTAATTTTCTCGAATATCTTCTCCTTCATTACTCGAAGCATGATTTTTTTTTCAAATCTCATCTTCGTAGGGCTTTCAGATTCAAATACAATACCGACATCAGTTTTCACCATTTGTCCATTATAATGGACAATCTCCACAAATTTGTTGTTACTCATTTTCTCTGCATGTTCGGGAAAAAAATATTTTCAATAATAATACAAAAATCAAAATGAACAACTACAATGTCACTAAACCTAATTTTAAACTATAAATAACAATAATTTTAGAACACACTACTTATTTAAAAAAATATTGTCAATATATATATATTCGAATACACTTTAAAAAACTATACTAATTTTTCAAAAATACCAATTACGAATTTTTCCCACTACTATAATTATAAACAAAAATAAAACATTCATCGTTCTAACACAAAAAAATAATTTTCAAATCGACTTACAATATTTTTCCCACAACTTTCTTCTTCTCCTTCTTTACGCATGCCTTGCATGCACGAGTTTAAAGGGAAATCGGGAAGTGTTGGCAGATTTTTTTGAGGGGAAGGGTGGGTGATTCGGTTTTTGAATGAGGGATGGGTTTGGGGTGTTTTTAAAATGTATAGGGGTAGAGTTTAAAAATGTGTAAGTGTTATTAAAGAAGGGATAAGGGTATTATAGGGGAAAATTTTATTTTTTGTGTTAAATAGTTAAGGATGGAAGTAAAATTTTAAGTGAAGAAAAAGAGTAAGGAGAAATTAGTGAAAAAAATTGAGTGAAGAGGAAGAATAAAAAGAAATCAGTGAAGAAAATATTGTAAGTAGATTCGAATTTTTTTAAGTTGTTTTTATTTGAGTGAGTTCATTTTATTTTGTGTATCTAATATAATTTAAATTTTATGCATGTAGTTTTGTTTAAGTTTGTTCGAATTTTATGCATGTAGTTTTATTTAAGTTTGTTCAAATTTTATGCATGTAGATTCAAATTTTTTAAAATAAATTTGAAATATATTTAAAATAATTAATTTAGAGAATTTTGATTTAGTGCATTTATTAAAAAATTATTTATGTGTTTTGAACATGCAGAGAAAATGAGCAACAACAACACATTTATGAGTATTGTCCATTACGATGGACAAATGGCAAAAATTGATGTCTAGATTGTATTTGAATCTGAAAGTGGTACGAAGATGAGATTTGAAAAGGAATTCACGCTTCGAGAAATAAAGGAGAAAAATATGACATAAAATTGGAAGAGAGATTCATGGTTTGCGTTACTGGTGGCTGACATGTGAAAATCCAGTCAGATATTGTGCAATCAATCTTCAAGATGCTGATGATGTTAAAATGATTATTGCAGAGCATGAATCTATGGGGATTCAATATATCGAGTTATTTGTCGAGGTGCATGATGTTCTCGACCCATTTAGAAACGTCGTTGGAGAATTTGCTCGAATGGATTACGGTACTAAGATTGATATGTCCGGAGGCAATTTTGTCGCAATGTTGGCTAGTGGGACATCGGGTGCATTTCACCCAGCCAGGCCTTCGACATATGGTTCATCATATGGGTCGAACGTTGATCCGACTATTGATGCTGATGTAGAAAACCTACGAGGTTGATGGGGAGAAACACTTGACGATTCTAGCGAAGATGAAGATATTGATGATCCCGATTTGATCCCTGATGACGTTGGTGGTGCCCCTGATTTTGGTGTTGGAGAATTTATTCCGATCGCGAATGACATTACATTCTATGAACCTCCTGCTCACATGGGCTCAGTGGATTTCGATGCGATAGCGCCTCGATTCCCGGATAAGCCCCGATTAACTTCGAGTCAGCATGGTGAATTATCGATAGGGCTTCACTTTGATGAAAAGGATGAAGCTACATTGGTAGTGAAAGAGTACAACATCAAGAACCACGTGGACTACGATGTTGTAGAATCCAGTAAGAGGACTTTCTTTGCCAAGTGTGTGAAATATGGACAAGAGTGCAAATGGAAGATCTGAGTTTCAAAGACTAAGAGGTCAAATCGTTGGGAGGTCATGAAGTACAATGGAGATCACACATGTTTACGAACTTCCATCGACCAGGACCACTGAAAATTAGACTCGACTGTGATACGTCATCACGTGATGAAGCTGGTAGAAGCAAATCCAAGGGTTCTTGTTTCAACGATTCAAGCAACCATTGCGCAGCAATTTGGATATCAGATAAAATACAAGAATGGGTGGCATGTAAGAGATAAGGCAATGGAGTCGGTGTATGGTGATTACGATAAGTCGTACAATGAGCTACCAGCTTTATTACTAGCAATGACATGTTTTATCCCATGCACCATAGTGAGGTATCAAACCAAGGATGCATACGACCGACAAGGCCAACTTCTTGAAGGATATAAATTTTTTCATTGACTCTTCTGGGCGTTCAAGCCTTGCATTCAAGGATTTCTTTATTGCAAACGTATGATCCAAGTGGATGGCACTTGGCTGTACGGGAGATATTTTCATGTGTTGTTGATTGTCGTTGCGTAAGATGGTGAAAATAATATTGTTCTGATTGCATTCTTCATTGTTGAGCAGGAGACGGCGGAAGCTTGGAATTTCTTTTTGACCAATTTACGTGACCATGTCACCCGAGAAGATGAGGTCTGCATTATATCCGATCGAGGGACAGGTATCAAGGCAGCAATTAATCGAGACGAAAGTCGTTAGACACCTCCGCACGCATACCCCCGCTGCAGTCTTCGATGATTTACCTTTGCCACCTATTTTTTTATACCTATGGCATTCGTCTCGTTCATCGGCAGTGGTTAAGTACGACTTTCCATGAGCACGGTAGTACATCATGTACTCTAAACTCTCGAAATTAAAATTATCAGCTTGTAATGGACTGTGATACGACAATGATGAAATTCTATCGTTCCACAAAGCAATGTACTCAACGTGAACGGTTTCCCAATTCGTATCTGGCTTGTCGCGTCCATCAAAGGAGTGAAGAAAGTAATGATCACGTGGAATACGTGGAATGGGCTGGTGGAAGCCAAATTACCTAAGCACTTCATCTCCAAAGTGAAACTCCACAGTATGAAAGTGGATCAGTGGTGTAACACTACACATAAAAGTGAATCCTTCTCCAAATATTACGGTAGATATATGCGGTCATCGTTGTACGCAATCCAAATAAACTACAAAAAATTATTATTTTTAATATTACATCTAACTAAATGTAAATAATACATTTAACCAAATAAACTTTCCATTCATGTACATGTTCTTGACAATACAAATCAATAGCAGATCTAAAAACTCTTACGTTGTTGTGCGCGAATCCTGTATCATGCTTTTCCTCGCACCATCTACATACAAATCACAACTATATTATAAAAAATAAGTAAATTAAATTTAAACATTCAACTCAAAAGCAAGATATTTACCTTGCAACGAGAGGGAATTGTATTTCTATTTGAGTAATCGGTGTAAAAAAGGAAAGTCGCCGCCACAACCAAGCTTACAATAACAGCAGACATCCACCAATATTGCTTACTCTCTTACCCTTTTTTATTGTAGCGCCTTTGCACAACTCACGATACAAGTGCGCTAATATGACTGATCCCTAATTATATTGGCGACCAGCTTCCCAAGGAGTATCCAAAAATAGTAGATATCGTATACTGACCAGATTGCCAGATTTATCCTTCATCAGTATCCCTCCAATCATCTGCAGAATATATGCTCGACTGACCTTGTAAATCTCATCAACTGGATTATACTAATTGAGTCCAAATTCACTTTCCAGCCAACTCAATTTCATACGAGATCCTTTCATGTTATTTCCATATGGCTCATTCCCAAGGTACTTTCGGCAAATATCAGCAGTAGAACTATCAATACGCTCGATCAATGGCTTTTCGTTTACCGGCACCCCAATAAGATAAATCACGTCTTCTAGCGTGATAGTGCACTCTCCACAAGGCATATGGAATGTATGCGTTTCGGGCCTCCAACGCTCAATTAAAGCGGTAATCAATCCGGGAATCAGCCTGTACCCGCGAAGGAATGTGGCATGATAAAATCCCGCCATCTTCAAGAAACCCAGGACTCTAGTATCTAGGCGATGATTGTCTACTATGCACAGATGATGTTTAAATGTTTCCTCTGTATCCTATAAATAACACATTATTTAAACATAATTATTAACAAAAAAACACAAGTGACCGATTTCGTAATAAATTAATTTTAAAAAAATTGTACCAGCTTATCAACCCTAAGGCTACTAATGTGTTGATCTTGTAAATGCAACAATAGAGCTTGCTCAGTCATCTTACATGACAAGTAAGAAAATATTAGTAAACCGAGACTAAATCTACTACTTTAAAAAATAACAATTATAATAAAATAAAAAAATAACCCAGATAATCTTACTTTAAACTATCCTATCAAAGATTTCAATATTTAAAATTTATTTTTTAGTGTTAAAAATATAATAATTCCCATAAATAAATTACTTACTAATTTTGCAAATATTTTTTTATCAATTTTATCAATCTTTTCCTTCTCCCTTTTCCTATACCTCTAATATATGACTAATGAACTTAAATTAAAAATTAAATTATATATCTACTTATTTTCTAATAAATAATCAATTTAATATTTTTTATTCAACCACCTATAAATAAATCTAAATAAATAAATTAACGAACTTAAACTAAAATATTCAAACTACTATATTTTCTTCTCAAATATTTACCTATTTAACACAAAATATTCAAACTATATTCTCTCGAAATAAAAGTAAAAATTCAAACATCAAAATAAAAATTATAAAAATATAACAAACTTAAATTAAACAATAAAATACAAATCTACTCACTATATTTTCTTCTCAAATCTCCATTTAACACAAAATATTCAAACAACAACTTCAAAATTTAAACAAACAAATAACTTAACTTACTATATTTTCTTCAAATTTTCTTCTCTTCAACCACATATTTAATTTTAACACAAAAAAATCACAAATTTTAACTTAAAAACAAAATTTTAATTTTCGTAATTACTATAAAATATACATTACAAATAAAACTATTCAAATAATAATAATAATAAATTATAAAAATAAAATACTTACTCTAAATAAAAAAATTTTCTCCAAATATACAAATCTTCTTCTTCTTCTTCAAAATATTTTCTCTACATTATCTACCTTCAACCCCTATTTAACCTAACAAAAATTCAATCCCAACCACTCCTACCCAACTAAATCACACCATCCATCCAACCAATCCCAAACACTCTCAATTTACAAGGCCTACATTCATTTTTTTTATGCATGTAGACTGCACGCACCTGCCATGCAGGCTTGATCAATAGCCGGGCACTGTTTATAGACGGTGTCAGCTGAGCCCGTCTTCGAACAGTGCATCAAACAATGCCAGCGCGCCACGTGTACAAGTACAAGTGAGTTGAACTTTATTTTTTTAGATATTATTCATAGGCGGAGGCAAATGAGAGAGTCTTCAGGGTAATTTTTACCGTAAAATTCACAATATTTATAGAAATAAAAATTAATGTGCACTATATTGAGAAAAAAATTCCCCTGCGCAATATATATGTAAATCTTCCCACATAATACCATGAAAAATATAACTACTTAATTATCATTCCCATTAAAATCAAATAATTTGACTATAATAAATATCAAATTTAATTAAAAAAATAAAGCTCAAATTAAGAAATATATATATATATATATATATGAAAAAAATTGAGAATTAAATTTAGGGAAAACTACCCCTGACCACTAAACAAATTGGGAATACCTATTTGGACCACCGAACTATAGAAAACGTCAATCAAACCACCGAACTTATAAAATCAACCTATTTTGACCACCGCCGTTAAAAACCTAACGGTGGAGTGACGGAACTGCCACGTGGCAATTGACGGAAAAATTTAAAAATTACACATTTGGTCCCTGTTATTTACACATTCTTTCAATTTTAAATTTAAAAAATTTAAAAATTACCAAATGTATAATTTTTAAATTTTTCCGTCAATTGCCACGTGGCAGTTCCGTCACTCCACCGTTAGATTTTTAGCGGCGGTGGTCAAAATTAGTTGATTTTATAAGTTCGGCGGTCTGATTAACGTTTTCTATAGTTTGATGGTCCAAATAAGTATCCCAAATTTATTTGGTGGTCAGTGGGATAGTTTTCCCTTAAATTTATCGTTACACTTTACAAGTGTATGAGAAGGCCAGGTCATGGGTTTCTACTTTCCAGTCAGTGTTAGTGGGTGCCAATAAATATATAGTATAACTCTGATTTTAGTCCTTATAGTATGCTGAAATTTTAGGATTTAGCTATTCTGATTTAACGTAACTTAATTTAGCCATTCTATTTTTTTTATTTTGGCCAAATTGAAAATATCAACAGCGAGGCAGGCACCGCATTACCAATACTGAAACGACAACCTTTCTATGCAGATTGCAGCGCTACCGTCATTCTCCCATACTTTTATTTAGCTGAAAAGTGGAAGGAAAAATAATTGAAGATTTGCAATGACAGAAACTCTGCTTGGATTTCGCTTTGTTTTGGTTTCATTTATTGCTTATTTCATCCAGTTTTCTTCTGCAATCGTTGTATTGGAGCCCTTCTCCATTTCCTTTCCCAACCTTCCCGCCAAATTCGGTAACTTTCCTTTTTCTATTCCCTGTTTGTTTACTCGAAAAACGTAAGAATACTTCACAAAACAAACGAGTAAGCTTACGCTGCTTGTATGCTCTACTTTGAACTAAAAATTCTCCTTTTTTTTGGTTTAGCTCGGGGGTATAACACGGGGCTTTGCGGTGCAATTGAAGTAGCGGATCCATTGGATGCTTGTACACCGCTCCGTAATGAATTCGGGTCCAACAAAACTGACTCCACAAGGTTTGCTTTGATAATTAGAGGCAATTGTTCTTTCGAGGAAAAAATTCGAAAAGCTCAAAGCGGTGGTTTTTCTGCTGCAATTGTTTACGATGATAAAGATATGGGCAATTTAGTATACAGTAAGTTAATTTGCTTTATGTTTTGTCCTTCTTGATAGAATTAAGTATTATTAGTACAATTTAGAGAATTATTCAATAGCGTAGTAACTGAGGTATATTTTGTTTGAAGTGATGGTGAACCCTAAAGGAATCGAAGTTTTGGCGGTTTTTGTTTCTAAATTTGCTGGTGAATTTTTGAAAGATCATGCTAAAGGAGAAAAAGAGGAATGCTGCATTTATTTGGGGCCAAATGTGAATCCATTGACAATTTTTGCCATATGCTTCCTATCACTTGTCGTTCTAGCAGTTTTCCTGGTGACAGCCTTGATTCCTCCCAGAATTTTCTGGATTTGGCGAAGAAAACATTTAGTAAAAAGCGTGGATAATAAGATAGTTGAAGCTCTTCCTCGTGTTACGTTTAGTTCTTCTCGTTTGAGTCACTGCCATACTGGAGAAACTTGTGCAATTTGCCTTGAGGATTATAAGGATGGGGAAGTTCTTAAATTTCTCCCTTGTCAACACGGTAGGATTTGCTCATGTGGCTTAACTGTAGCATTTAATGTTAGATTTGCAGTGCTTTTCTTTGTGTATATCATTGTTTTAACTACCACCATGCAAGGATTTCTTTTTTGGTTTTACGGGTTAGCTTGACTTTTCAATGAGTCGGGCAATCCAATTACTTTATATGTAGATAGTGGAAAGATATTCTATGTTAAGTTTATGGCAAATTCCTTTATGGAGAAGTGTAAAGATTTGCACAGAATTAAAAATGTTAGAAAGAATGATGTAGAGGGAACATTTAAATCCATAGAGCTATAGACCATTGGTTGTATCAAGGCATGCATTGTCGTTTCTGCAGTAATGCACGTATTCAACCATTCTACTAAGAAATGAATTTGTTCCTTCTATCATTGGCAATTGGAAAAAAGGTAGATAAATTGCCGTTTGTAAACAGATGAATATATCACATTCTAATCTTGTTTCATCTATCATTTTTATTTGAGTTCTTGTTTCCATGCTTTAGCATTATATTCCGGATATTAGCTAATCAACATGATAGTTGCTTGCAGATTTTCATTCAAGCTGTGTGGAGTCATGGCTGACTAAATGGGGGACATTTTGCCCTGTATGCAAACTCGATGTGATAAGCAAAACCGCATTTTCTGAGGTTAGTGAGAGAAGGACTTAGTTGTATGTATGCGGCTTTGATTTTGATCATTGAGTTTTCACATTGTAGAGTTAAATACTCTTTATCAGGCATGCCTATATTTTTCATTGTATACTATTTTTTCCCTTTTAAATCTGAATTTTAAGCTATTGTAAATATGAAATCATATATAATTATGAATTCACTGAAAGAAATTATAGTGGCTGCTGTAATTTCCCCTTGTTGATCATGTAAAATCTGCCATTTTGCACGTGCCATCATGTTTGTCATGATATTAAGATTGGATGGTTGGTAACTTTTAATGCTGGACATTACTTATTCTGTCTGATTTTGTGGTCATACTAAGCCGACGAGCAATTCAGTTATAACTAAGTACACACATAGAAGTTGCTTATGAAGGTTGCAAATACCTTTAGGTTAGGGGCATAGTTAAAGTATATGTAAAGGTAGTTGCAAAAATCTAGATAGCTTGTTTAACAATGGACATATTTGCAATTCCAATAGGATGTAACTTATAAAGCATGGAGATGATTCCTATATCCTGCTGAAACTGTTAAAAGGCTTGGGTTGAATCTCAACCTTACACTAACACCAAAGCCAACCTACACTTGGCTTGTGTGCTTGTTTGTTGGGTATGGTTGAGCTGATTCATTCTTAGCAATTTCAAATGGTAGAAATTCCTGTTTTCCTTCTTACTCTCGTCTCTGTAAGTCTCTTCTTAGTCTACCAGTTGATAGACATAAAAAGAAATGGCGTGAGATGTCCTTGTTAATGTTTACTTGGCTAGAACTTGGATGGACATTTAGTGGTGGGCTGAATTGGGCTGTCCGTTTAACTTGTATATCATGAACACATATTTTTCCTACCATCTCTCCTTAACTGTTCAGATAAGAATCTTTATCCAACATTTTTGTTATATTTTGACTCAAATTTCAATTGGTAATTAAGTTGGATATTATTGTAATTCTAATGGTTGAAGATTACTTGGTAATTAAGATTTACTTTAATGGGTAATATAGACTAGAGAGATAGAGGGAATTACTTTGGAGAGATGTAAATACTTTCTAGATCTCTGCAACTATAGCAATTATGTTGTAGGGATGGGTATTATAGGGATGTTGGGAAGAGCATTTGGGATACTCTGGGGTTTTGGGATATATATACCGAGTTAGTCACTACATGAGATATCATGTATTTGTACTCTTAATGTTCTCTACGTTGACAGTAGATTATTCATTTCGACCGAACCACGTTAAATCTCATCTCTTGTGCATATATGTCTTATCGTATGTTGATCTCGCTTTGGTTATTTTTTCGAATACAAATTTCTTACAATGTTTTATCGATGCCGAACTCTATTTGGTCCTCCTTGGACAGAGAAGAGGAACAACATGGTTGGTGCTCATTTGCGTTTGATTTTAAATTTAGGTAGGATGTCAACTTGTCCCTAATGGATTATATGGTATGTACCCCCTTTTGCCGGAGAAGACTATAGTTTCCATTTTGTTTTGTTCCTAATGTCATGTTTCCAGCTGAGTTACTTTCATCCATTAAACTGATCCAGGTCCAGGGACTCCTCTTCCCATCTAATTTTCAACCAAAGCCTCCAAGTGAAATCCTTGTAAATTGTGCTTTGGTTTTGACCAAAACAATTAAGAATTGTAATTAACGAAGAAGAAACAGGAAGTAAAATGGAATGGCATTGTTAGCAAATTCTAAAGGGTAGAAAGGAAAAAGGACAAGAAATAAACATCATTATATTCAAGGGAGGTGGTAGTGTGAGAATGGGGTCATGATGGTTGGAAATAGTGATCGACGGTGAAAGAGAGGAGGTGAACAATAGCTAGGAATTTAATAAAAACACAGAAAAAAAATGAATTACAAAGGATATTTTGTAACTCTTTACATTAGTTGGGTTATATAGTGTATTTCTAACTAAAACTTATTACAAATAACCAACTAATAATCAAATCAACTTAACAGATTGAATCCCAATAACAACTTCTCCAAGTAAATTGTTAAGCTGCTAACAAAAACAAAAGTAAACTAATTTACGAACAAAAGAACGAATACAATGAACTGCTTCCTTGAAATTTCTTCATTTACTATGCTTTCTTCTTTTTTAGAATCTCTTCTGCTTCCTTGAACAAGAATCCGATGTAGCAGATTTGATCGACAGCAGCGGAAGTAAAATAGCAGGGTAAGAGAGGAGGTGCAGAAGGGCTAGGGATTTAATAAAAAAAGGAATTATGTAAAAATGAGTTACTTGTAACCCTTTACAGTCCATTTCTAACTAAAACCCATTAAAAGTCTAGCTGATCTATAACCAACTTAATAGATTGAAGTTGAATAACAAGTGAATCCTTATTGTCTAACAGGTAGTAGGTGTGACACTTGAGCTAAACAAGAACAAGATGCGTGCTAGTTAGGTTGCAATTTAATTTCCAATATGACGTACCACCATGTTACTCCTTCCTCATTTCAGACCACAATAAATAGAACGTGAAATCCACGCGCCAATTCCCCTAAATTCCCTCCCGATTACCCCAAGGCCCCGACGGATTTGTTGACGTATTCTCACCGGCTGCTTGTGAGGAAGACCATCGTAAGGTAGACCGCTGGTACTGGTGGCTCTCCTTCACTGGTGCTCTCTTCCAACGGCGACGGGGCAGTGTGCGCGCTCCTGAAGGGTGGTTTCCCGGTGGCTCTGATTGTGGCTGGTTCGGAATAGGTGGACTGCGGCCGTGTTGTTTCCGTTCTCCAAAGCCTGCGTTTTTCCCCGCTGATTGCCGGAGCTGGGCAGATGTTTTGTTGCTGGTGATTCGCATCTCCTCAACCCCACCATCGTTATTGGCTGCGCGCCGATCGGAGCAGGCCTTTGTCTCACAACGACGACCTGGTTTATCTCCCGATGACGTGGTTTCATCTCTGAAAGCACTGTAAGTTTTCGGATATCCCCTTCCTCCCGCCGGTCAGTCCCGAGTCGCCCCGATATCTGGTGATTGATCCCCTTTCTCCCCTCTGTTTGCCCCGTTTTCTGGTGGTTGAACCCCTTCTCCCCCATATCTGCCCCGCTATCTGGTGACTTGTCCCCTTCTGTTGATTTGCGATATGGTGTTTCGACTATCTATGAATGCTGACTTTTTGTGCTGAGATGATCTTGAATGTTGACTGCTCTTGGATATTTTTCTTTGCTGAGTTTACTTGCACTGTCCATGGCCTGTTTTTTCTCTCTTTTGTTGTGACGCTGAAAGTCGGTCAGAGGTAGCTTACGGTCTATAATTGAGAGCCCGAAAGTTTGCCCCCAGTGGAGGTGGTTTCTTGCGGTGATATTCTTTGAATCTCAATACGAGTAACCCGTTTTGTGTGGTGGAATCTCATTGCTGGGTGCCAACTCAAATCAGATTCCCCGGAGGGAGCTTCACTGATTTTGATCTCCCCTGCTGGTTTTCTTTTCCTAAGACGGTGGTATTGCTGTAGTTTTTTGAGACAATCATGTCTATTCTTGCGTGGAATATCCGAGGAATAGGGAACCGAAAATCTGTGAGAGCTCTTCAAAACTCTATTCTCAAGGTCAAGCCGACAATTATTTTCCTCAGCGAAACAAAACAGAAAAAGAGGTACCTGGAGAAAATAAAAATGAAAATGAAGATGGATTTCTCCTTCTATGTTGAACCACTAGGCCTTGCCGGAGGACTTGCCTTGTGGTGGAAGTCGGAAGTGGATATCACGATTCTGGGATATAATCAAAACTTTATTGACACGAAGATAAGACTTCAGGAGGGGGACTCGTGGTATAATACCTTCATATATGGCCCTCCAAACAAAGAAAACCGTCAAGAATTTTGGAAGATGCTACCGAAGTGTAGAGAGAACTTACAGGATAAATGGGTGATCATTGGAGACTCAAATACGGTCGCTAGCCAGGAAGATAAAGAAGGAGGAAATCATGTTAGCCCAGCGGAAACAAAATGGTATAATGACTTTATCGATTCCTCAGGTATGATTGAGGTTCCCATTAAGGGAGGCATTTTCTCTTGGTACAACCAAAGAGGGGGAGAACATGCAATACTTGAGAAGTTGGACAGAATTCTATGCTCTCCTGAATGGAGTTTCGCCTTTCGCAAAGCCATGGGAGTAATGGAAATCACCACCGCTTTCGACCACACCCCTATAGTCCTCCTTACTAAAGGGCTATCCAGGAAATACAAGAGAGACTTCAGATTCGAATCTAAATGGCTTTTGGAAAAAGATTGCTCTCAGACAGTGGATAAAGGCTGGAATATTGCCCCCGGAGAAAGAGCAGTGTCAAGGTTCCGAAGGAAGATCCATAGCACACAAAAGAATCTTATAAAATGGAACAAAGAAAAGATGAAGAAGAGAAATGAGAGAAAGCAATTTCTGCTGGATGGTTTATCGAAACTTTAAGGAAGGAGGCTGTCAGAAAGGGAGCTGAACGATTACAAAAGGCTAAAGGAAGAGCTCGATACTGAATGGGAAAGCGAAGAGCGATATTGGCACCAAAGATCTAGAGTGAACTGGCTAAAGTGGGGAGACAAAAATACTAAATTTTTCCATGCCACAACCATCCAACACCGTAGGGCTAATTCAATTGTCAAAATCAAGCATGCCAATGGGTCCTGGCTCGAGGAACCGGAGGAGATAGCCACTTATCTGCTCCAGCACTTTAAAAATGTTTTCATGAAAGACCATTCCATTGACACTAGTCAGCTTAAAGATGTCATCCCCAGGGTTGTTACATCTGAAATGAATACAGCCCTGTGTAAGCAAATAACTGAGGAAGAGATAAAGAAGGCAGTGTTTGATATGGGAGCAACGAAAGCTCCGGGCCCATATGGCTTTCTCGGTTGTTTCTACCAGTCCTTCTGGAATACGGTAAAGGATGACCTCTTTGGAATGGTAACTGCCTTCTTCAAGGAGGGGGAGTTAGACCCCACAATTAACAAGACCAACATTGTGCTCATCCCGAAAAAAGCAAACCCCTCGGAAGTCTCCCAGCTAAGACCGATCAGCCTATGTAATTTCTCACTCAAAGTGATCACCAAAGTCCTCGCAACTAGGCTAAAGGTCTTCCTTCCGGACCTCATCCCACAGTACCAATCTGCATTCGTGAAAGGCAGAGCAATTCATGATAACATTATTCTGGCAAATGAGGTCTTTCATGCTATTAAGAGAACGAGGAAAGGAGCAAAAGGCTTAATGGCACTTAAGATTGACTTGGAAAAAGCTTACGATAAAGTGGATTGGAATCTCCTTCAGTTTGTTATGAAAGAAATGGGGTTTGACGAGTGGTGGATCAATAGAGTGATGAAATGTGTTTCCTCAGTATCCTTCTCATCGGTGGTCAATGGAGAACGCAAAGGAGAATTCCAAGCAGAGAGAGGTCTACGGCAGGGTGACCCGCTCTCCCCTTTCCTCTTCACACTCATTTCAAGTACTTTCTCCTGGTTTATTGAAAGAGGAATTGAAAGGGATCTTTTCAAAGGTTTGAGAATCAAAAGAAGATGCCCCATTCTGAGCCATCTACTGTTTGCGGACGATTGTCTTGTGTTCACAGAGGCATCGGAAAGTAACTGTAAAGGTTTAATGCAGATTCTTCAACTTTTTCAGTCCTCCACAGGCTAAACAGTTAGCCACATGAAATCCTTTGTTTTTTTCTCTCCAAATGTGAGCAACAGTCTTAGCTCCCATCTCCAGAATATTCTAGGTTTCAAGACAATGGAGGAGGACTCGAAATACCTCGGATTGCCTTCCTTCTGGGGACGGAGTAAAAAAAAAAGCGTTGGCCTATATTCGCGATCGAGTCCTTAACAGGCTCAGAGGCTGGAAAACAAAATTCTTATCTAGTGCTGGGAAAGAGGTATTCATCAAAGCAGTTGCTCAGGCTATTCCCACCTATGTGATGCAGTGTTTCCTTCTTCCAGTTACTTTCTGTGATGAGATAAGCGCCATTGTTGCCAGATTTTGGTGGAACAAATGCGCAGAGAAGGAGAGGAGTATCCACTGGATAAACTGGAAGGATCTGTGCAAGCCTAAAGAACAAGGGGGAATGGGTTTCAGAAACCTCAGACTGTTCAATAAAGCTCTTGTCTCTAAGATTACCTGGAAGGTGATTAAGAATCCAGAATCCCTGCTTTCTCAAGTCCTCCGAGGAATCTATTACCCAAACGGAAACATCTTTGAAGCCCCGAAATGTTCCAATCCTTCTTGGGCTTGGTCTGGAATAAGAGAAGGAATCAAGGTCATCAAAAAGGGTTCTCTTTGGAGGGTCGGGAATGGAAAAAGCATTTCTACCTGGTTTGACAACTGGATTCCGAATATCAAGGGCTTCAGGCTTACCACTCAACCGCCACAGGGATTCCCAGCACCGTCCGTCTGCTCCCTCATCAGGCCAGATTGGACATGGAATGAAGCGAAGATTCAGAAACTTTGCTCCCCAACAGAGACGAAGGCGATTTTGACCATCCCGATTGGTGGACCAAATATCCAGGATGCTCTTATATGGGCAGGCAATAAAAATGGCGACTACTCCGCGAAGTCGGGATATCATTTTTGGAGAAAGAGACTCGGGAGGACAGTATCCCATCCTCCAGTGAAGGCATTTTAAATAAGAAAGAATTCTGGAATTCAGTTTGGAAACTAAATGTCCCTTCTAAGATTCGATCCTTCTTGTGGAGACTATGCCATGATATCGTTCCCACAAAGAGTACGCTGAGAGCCCGGTTACATGGGAATCTCAAGGACCAAGAAGTCTGCCCCCATTGCTCTCATCCTCGGGAATCGGCAGATCACCTTCTGTTTCTCTGCCCCTTTGCTCAAGCTATCTGGAGAGCATCGGCCTTTAACTATTCCCCTGCTGCCACCGGCTTCCCAGGATTCCCTAAGTGGTGGTGCCAATTAAGTCACGACCGAAAACTGAGGCTCTCTAAGGAGGGACACGCTCATATTGCCTTCATCCTCTGGAACATATGGAAAGCAAGGAATGATTTGGTTTTTGAAGGGCGAAAGGATTCCCCTTGGGAGGTTTGGCTCAGAGCAGACCGCGACTTCATGGAATTCCAACAAACACACAAAATTGAGCCCACTGAGATGTCGTTGGAAGCCCCAAAAAAGGCGGAGTGGACACCCCCCCCTCCAGGGGTCATTAAAATCAACTGCGATGCCGCTTTTGACCATGATTCAAGGAAAGCATCTATCGCTGCTGTTTTCCGTGAAAATTCAAGCACTTGCCTCCACGGAATCTCAGCTCCATGTTGGGCGCCGTCTGCCGCTGCTGCCGAAGCCTATGCTATCAAGCTTGGACTCATGTATGCAAAAAAGTGTGCTTTCTCAAAAGTCATCATTGAAACTGACAGTAAAGCTGTTATTAATCGGCTGATCTCAGGAGACTCTTCGGATTGGGTCACCTCAGCCATCGAAGAAAGCATCAAGATGTTGTCAAAGGAGTTTGAGTCCTGCTGTTTTTCCTTTGTGAGTCGATCTTGTAATCAGCTTGCCGATTGGCTAGCCAAGTATGCAAAGTCGGAACAGGACCAAGTAATTTGGAATCCTGCAATTCTCCCTTCACATTTGTTGTACTCTTAAGTTCGATTCAATGCAAGTCTCTTTTGATCAAAAAAAATGTTACTCCTTCCTCTCTTTAAGATGTCAAAAAGTCCCCACCCAGCCTCTCCAGGTTTTTCTCAGTTACGTAAATAAATAACTCATTATCCGAATTCATTTATTCATCCCATACTCAATATAAATACAAATATGATAACCCAAATTTGATTCGAAATCTAACTCAATTTTAATAGGACTAATGTGGACTCGTATTAAATTTAACCCGAACCAAAAGAAATGTGAATTTAATTTATTCAAATCCAATTTAAATTAAACATCAACCTGATTTTAACACGGTAATTAAATCGAAGTGAACAAATAATTTATTTTGGTTATTATCTATTTTAATAATGTGATTAATAGTAAAATAATGTATGTTTTTTGGATGAGTTTAGCACGCTTGACGAGCACCGTTGAACACCACTAACGATGAACACCACTAAATTAATTAATAAAGATTAAAAATCTAAAGGACTCAACGTATAATTATAAATTATATAAACATATAATTATAAATTATTTAAAATAAAATATTAATTATAATATTTTTAATCTTTTTTTAAAAAAATAATTGGATCAAATATCAACCTTAGTCAATTTTAAAAATAAAAACCTTAAACCCCTGGTTATATTGTCAAAATAGGAGATTGTATTTACGGGGTTTAGGAAAAGAATCGATCTTATTAATAGACAAGAAACCGACATCTATCTTCGCTTCTATGGCTTTACAAGATGAAATTAATTTCGGCTTACCTTGTATGCTTGTTGTTTCTGAATATATCGATGTTTTTCCCGAGGAACTCCATGGTCTCCCTCCAATTCGAGAAGTGGAATTCGGAATTGAAGTTCAACCTGGAACGAATCCAGTGTCCATTACGCCCTATCGCATGGCACCTGTTGAGCTAAAAGAACTCAAGAAGCAAATTCAAGAATTAGAAGACAAGGGATTCATTCGACCTAGCACATCTTCCTCGGGTGCTCCTGTCATGTTCGTGAAAAAGAAAGACGGTAAGATGCGGCTTTGCATTCATTATCGACAACTGAATAAAGTGACGATCAAAAACAAGTATCCTTTGCCTAGGATCGAAGACTTGTTCGATCAGCTCAAGAATACTGATGTGTTCTCCAAGATCGATCTTCGATCAGGTTATTATCAAATGAGGGTAAAAGATGATGATGTGCCCAAAACAGCCTTCCGAACTCGTTACGGCCATTACGAGTTTCTTGTGATGCCATTCGGGTTAACGAATGCCCCTGATGCGTTCATGGACCTAATGAATCGAGTTTTCAAGCCTTATATCGACAAATTTGTGGTTGTATTCATAGATGATATTCTTGTATACTCCCGAAACAAGGAGGAACATGTTGAACATCTCCAAATCGTGCTCCAAACGCTCCGAGAACGTCAATTGTTCGCCAAGTTCACTAAATGCGAATTTTGGCTATCTGAAGTTTCATTCCTCGGACATGTTATCTCAGCCGAAGGCATCAAAGTTGACTCCAGGAAAGTTCAAACTATCCTAGAATGGAGACCTCCGAGAAATGTGAGCGAGGCCCACAATAATCCATTTCAGGATTTTAACCTGCAATACAAAGACTAACCATGGAGGTCACTGAAGCTGCTGAATCAACCTCTGAGAAAGAAGAAGAACAAGAACTATTGCGGTTGAGGAACAAGCCGTCGTGGCTGCACCTGTCAAGTTACACGATCTTTTTGTTTGCCCGCTTTAATTAGGCTTTATTCCCGAGCGCTCTTTTTAAATGCTCTGGTGGAGCTGGAGAAGCAAGACTAGTCCTTATTAGTAAAGCTTCGGCGATAAAATAAACTAGCAAGGGTCCTAAGTTGAAAAGATCACTAAAGTGGGTTAAAACACAAAATCGGCAGATTTGATCATAGAAAATCGCCTAACTTCGAACATTAAACTGTATTTATGTAGAAATGATAAAAATATGTGCTATACATGGTTAGAAATCTGGTTGAATAAGCTTTCTAGGGATGTAAAGTAATTGAAAATCCAATATGTATACTAAAAGTTATGGGCAAAATACTGAAAGGTGTCCAAACTGCCTGAAACATGGCAGTTTCGTGTATAATGTGAAAATGTTTGATTGTATGTGATGTATAGATCAATTCTAATGATGTATTTGTGTTATTAATACATGTAATGATAGACCAAGAGATAGAAGAGGCTTGTGAGGGCATCAAGGCTGGGCAAACAAAGGAAAAAAACAAGGGGATTAACATTCATGACTAGCTTGGAGTTCTTGTGAGTGTAGCTATCAATAGGGTTGGGACTTAGGTCCTAACCAAGCTTGATTATGATTATTCTTTATTTAGATGTTGCTATGAAAATGGACTTAAATTATATTTTCTAATTAACTAAGGGAAGAATGGTATACACTAAGCTTGATAAATGCATAATGCGTATTAGATCTTGTATGATTGCATGATGCCGTGACATGTTTAATGCCCCGAATACCATGACATGTTTAATACCTTGAATGCCTAGATTGGCTACTTTATTAATCATGCTTAAAGAATGATATATTGTGATAATGAACTAGGGTTCACTAGACTAAGGGCTCATTGATCTTGTTGAATGTTTAATGACATTTTGGGTAAGCTTGAAATGTGCCTTGAACATGCCTTGATTCTTGCCTTGTTTATTACATGTATCTTGATAAATGAACACCAAAATAAATGATGCCTTGGTAACTAGTGAGTCATAGGTATGATGGCATGCCATAGAGTCTTGAGCTCATTTGTGTGTTGGGTGGTCTACGGACCGGGCTAAGGCCCTTAATTGACGATAGTAGGAGGGATGTGTGTTATGGTCTTTGGCGACAGTAGGAGGGATATGACCAGCACTATGGTGCATCTTGATTTGGCGACAGTTAGGTTGGTGACTCGATTACCTAGACTTGACTACATACCAAGGCCTAAACTTGAATTGATTATCTAATATTGCTACAACAAAGCTTGGATATCCTATGAATTTGAGATGAAACTTGACTTGAGCTTATACTTGAATTGGATGGTATAATCCTGATAATGCAAAGCTGCTATCACATGTACATGAAATGAATATTAAATCCATTGATTTTAACTTGTGTTATGCCATGACATTTGAGATGTTGCTATAAATCCATGATTTTGATGTTAATATGTAATGTTGGCTTGGAATTGACTAGTGATATGTATGCACATGAATATGAAAAGCCATGGCTATGGATTGAGTAAGTATATGAAATGATATAATGCACTACATGATCTAGACTATTTGAATGTCTTGTATTCTTGTATAGGCTTGATCTTCATGAACCTAGCTAGGTCTCCTTTGAATAAGATACACTTGAAAATTTGAATAAACTCGCCTAGCTTAGGTTGCTACCTCACTAAGTACTTAACTGTACTTATCACTCTCGTTTTCATTTTCCACAAAATACAGGTTAATAGATTGCAAACTACGTTGAGTTGGAAGCAAGGCAAGACAAGCTAAAGCACAAGTATGGTTATGACTTTTTGTATACTCCTAGTTGGTGACCATAGTCTTGTGTCTAGATTTCATATTCATGCATTTTGAGCCTAGGAAAGGCTAGATATATATATATATATTTGATATGATATGGCATGAATAACTTGCTAATGTGACTTGTCCTAAAACCTTAAACCTTAAATCCAAAACTCTAAACCCTAAATTCTAATATTAAGTTTAGGCTTTATGGTTTAGGGTTTAGGGTTTAAGGTTTAGTGGTTGGTATTTGATCCAATTATTTTTCAAAAAAAAAAGATTAACAAAAATTATATATATGGAAAATAATTTAATTAATATTTTATTTTAAATAATTTATAATTATATGTTTAAATAATTTATAATTATATGTTTAGTCATTGAAATTTTTAATTTTTATTAATTAATTTAATGGTGTTCAACGGTGTTCATCGTTAGTGGTGTTCAGTGGTGCTCGTCTTGCGATGTAGAATTTTCTATATTTTATTCTCTTTATATATTATACTACTAGTTAACCACCATTTTTATTAATCGTTTATGTGATCAACTTTAATTGACATCACTTAAACAATAGTAGACTATAGTTAACTTTAAAAGAAAATAAATTTTACTTTTTGTTTTACAAAAACAAGTTAACGTTGAACACAAGTTTCAAATAAAAAGTATTTTAATAAAGTTTTAAAAACCAATAAATTGGTCCCAAAAAGTTAATCTCGATTTTTTTATAAATATTAATTTTAATTTTAATCTTACCTAGAGGGGAAGGGAAGGGGAACCCTAGGGGAACATAGTGGTCTAGAACCAATAACCTAAGAGAATATGAGAAAACAAAGATAAGCAACTTGGCCAACCGACCAAATAATATATGCATCAACTCTTGAGTTTTGTTGCAGTCCAATCCACATAAAAGTTTTAATTTCTTCACCAAGTAGGTTGCATCGTGAACTTTTCAAGTTGGGATAATATAAATTTCGAGTCATAAACTCTAGCACATCCTATAGGATCGTGTTTGAGTCAAATTGCCATCCTAATGATGGTCGAGTTTGAAACATTTAATGGTTAAGAGTTGAAATTGAGCTAAAATGACAAGATTGACAAATAAAAAGACAAGTTCTTACAAGAATACATCAATAATTTAATATGATACAATAAAACCTCTATAAATTAATACCCTTGGGACTATGACATTTTATTAATTTAGAGAGATATTAATATATCGATAAATTAATAATTTATTAATTAAAAGAAAATTTCTCAATTCAGCAAATATGTATAACTTTGATAAAGATATTGTGTGAAAATAAATTGTAAATTGTACATAATATTCCAATTAATTAAAAATAAGTAGATTCATGTATATGTTATTAAATATATTCATGTATCAAATTATTTGTATCTAACTAGACTAATGCATGTACTTAATAATTCATTGTTTCAATTTAATATTGTATTCATGAATTTACGAATTCATTGAAACTAATTGAATATTTTCATGTATCTATTAAGTTCATTGTAATTAATCAAATAATAAGTTAAAAAACTATGTACTGATTTAATGTAACTAATTAAATATATTCATGCATGATAAGTGAACAAAATTACTACATATGTAATTGTAATATTTATGAATTATGAATTTATAGTTTTGATGGGACCTTTATATTTATAAAGGGGATCTCTAAAAAATTATTATATTATTATCTTATCGAATTTGATGATTTTTTACATTGACCTAAGTCGGGACTGAAGAAATTTATTATTTAATAGAGTTTATTAATTTAAAGAGTACTAATTTATAGAGGTTTTACTGTACTTGATTGATCTCATACCCAACTCAATCTAAATTGATCTGAAGATCCAACAATCGATTCGACCTGAAAACTAATTGATTTAGTATTGACTTTACCCAAAAATCAACCGATTTAATATTGATGTGTCCAAAAAATTAACTGATCCAATATTGGCCCAACTCGACCTGACATATCATAAACTTGAATTAAATCCAAATAAAATTTGATGGTCGTGTTCAATCTATTTGTGATGTGTTCAAGTTGGAGGATGAAGGCTATGATGATGAGAATGCCCTTGGCCATGTTCTAAGTGGTTCCGTCACCGCCCTAAATGCTCAGGATCGGATCCTCCATTTGATGGTCTCTTGGTGGTTTAGGCCCTCGGGAGGGAAGTATTCCACTATCCGCCAAGTGGATGATTTTTGGATTTGATGCTTCCGTGAGAGAAAATGTCCGAACCTTGCTCGTATAATGTTTGCAGATATCGTCTATCTTGTGCAACATCGCCACACCACACTTGTCACTTCCTTCACCTATGGCACGACCCTGAGTTACTTCTTCCAACAAAAAGAGGTTGATTGCTTGCATGACTACCCAGCTCCCCTCACCGATCCTATCGATGAACGCTCTCTTGCAAGGGGTAAGTTCTATTACTTTAATGGTAATTGGCTACGTCTATCCGAGCTCCCTAGTAAGGCCGCGGAACAATTTGCTAATCCTCAAGTTGAACAAGTTCCTCAAGCTCCCCCTCCACCTTCTATGGACTCCCTCATGACTTATCTCAATGAGCAATTCACGAGTTTGCGCACGGGAATGGCTTCAATCGATCAAGTTATGAATTCGGGCTTTACAGCTATTGATACAAGGTTTACAAGCCTTGAAGATCGGATGAAGAACGTGGAGACTCGACTCACTTCCCTTGAAGGCGGTCACAACTCAATGAACATCTCTCTCACCACTTTCCATGACGAGTGGCGTCAAACCTTAAGGAATGAGGATCCAATTGAGGAAGATGATGAAGATGATGAAGAAGGCGATGGATATGCATAGTAGTCTATCTTTGCATACCATTCATATCATTTAGGATATTTAATTTATGCACCTTTGCTTTATGTTTTTAGGATTAAGTTTGAATTATTCTCAAACCTATGCTTTGATTTTTCTGTTATTTGGATTTTTAAGTTGATGTTATCCTTTATTTGAACTTAATGATATTATGTTGCTTGCTTATTTATACCTTTTGCCAATTTATGCCCTCTACAATATGTCTCAATTATTTTTGATCTAACGAAAAGAAGGAGAGGGAAGCTCACAACACTTAAAAAATTTGATTTTCAAACTTAAAAGTTACCTAGCTAATATCAAGGGGGAGTTATTTTGCAAAGTTTTTCAAAGTGTCAAAAATTTCAAGTTTTGGTTTTGTTATATCAAAAAGGGGGAGATTGTAAAACCTATGTTTGATTTTGATATAATTAAGTTGTTAAGGATTAAATTGAAAACTTGAAATTGATTTCTAAGTCCCTTTAATAATTTATAAATCACCAACACTTTAAACTGAATTGAGAAACTCAAACTCCAAATATTTTCTAAGTGTTCCAAGGCCAAAGTATTGAAAATCGTCCAGGTGTATCGATACGCCTCCAGCCGTATCGATACCTTTTTTACAAAGTTGGCTACTGGAAAGACGCATTTCGATACGCATTTAACCGTATCGAAACAGCGTATCGAAACAGATTTCATCTGTATCGATACGCCCCTCTGCAAAAACTGAAGGAGTTTGAATGGTGTACCGATACGGATTAACCCGTATCGATACGATTTTAACTGAATTTTTAATCCGAAGTGTTTTAAATGTTTTCGACCATTGGTGTCAGTCGTTAGGTAACTAACATTTAAAGTGGCAGTTGTCCCGTATCGATACGGTGTACCCCCGTATCGAAACGGAGACTTCCAGTGAGCTAAGTTGAGAAAAAGGTATTGATACGGTCTCTTTCGTATCGAAACGGTCCATGTCCCGTACTGATACGCTTACGAGCATTTCAATACGCCCTCTTTATTATGTACAACGGCTCTTTCTGTTTTGAGACAGGTATCGATATGGCTCCCCGTGTACCGATACGGATAGCTGCAGAAGTGCTTTTATGGTGAAAAGAGAGGGTCCCAACGGCTATAATCAATACCCTAACCACCCAAACAGCTAGAATTGATAGAGAATGTATAAATTGAACCTCATTAAAGACCAGCAACAACTATTGCATTAAAGACAAACATCCAAGCAAAAATCCAACCTCAAGTGTGCCTATTTTCCAATTTCTTGTAAACCCCAAATTGAGTTGTATTCAATTCTTATTCTATCTTTAAATTTGGGTTGAGTGTTGTACTTCAAGGGACAATATTGTATTTGAGAGATATATTTCTTGTCCAATTTCTTCTTTGTTTATTTGTGAGGGTTTGGTCAAATTTTGGGTAGAAATTTTGACCGGTTGTGTAAAGGTTACCTCCTAAGCCTTGAAAAGGGGAAGAACAAATTAGTGAATTGTTGCAAATCCTTAGTGGTAGCTAAGGTAGTGGATGTAGAGTTCATTTGGAACTTGAACCACTCTAAAATCCTTTGTTCTTCATTTTTAGTTGTCCATTCACTCCAACAAAGTTTTAAAATCCCAATTCACCCCCTCTTGGTCTTGATCAATCCATCGATCCACTCAACAACAGCATCTAAAAAATCTCTTTTTCTAAGCACAACATTAGACTCTAGTAGATGCACACGGAAAAACATTCTTATTAAATATAACATCCCGAGAGATGAATATCCTTCAAGTATCATCAACACACTGATATCCTTGATATTTAAGAGAATAATCTAGAAAAAGACAAGGTTTGGATCGAAATTTTAGCTTGTGCGTGTTAAAGGGCTTGATGTGTGAAAAACATTCGCATCCAAATACCTTGAGGAAATTGTAATCATGAATCTTACCACAAAGTTGTTGATATGGAGAGACATTCTCAAGATTCATCGATGGCAGTTTGTTAATAAGAAAAACTGCACTCAATACTGCATAAGACCAAAACTTTAAGGGCATTGAAGCTTGTGCCAATAAGGAGAGAGCCATTTCAACAATGCATTCGACAACGCCATTTTACTGAGAAGAATATGGACAAGTAATTCGATGTTGGATTCCCATGTGAGCTAATGTCGTATGGAGAAAGTGAAATTCACTGCCACCATTTGTTTGAACTGCTCGTAGGTATGCATTGTACTGAATTTTGACAAGTGCATGAAATAATTGAAAAGCAGTTGATGCCTCAGATTTGCTCTTAAGTAAATAAATCCAACAATTACGTGTAGCCAAATTAACAAACAATATATGATAAAGAAAATTATTGGATCTTACAACAGAAGGACCCCAAAGGTCAATTTCAACAAGTTCAAAAGGAGTACTATATCTAGTAGTAGAGTGTTTGTAGGGTAGAGAATGACTCTTTCCCATTTGACACTCTTTACATATATTGTTCTTATCCACATTGACGAAATTATTTACTAGATTAACTATATCAGTTGATGCATGACCAAGTCGTCGATGCTAAAGCCAAAAGGAAGATTGTTCATTAACAAAAGCAGTGTAAGCAGACGCATGAGAAGGAACCAGTTCACCAGTGAGATTGTAAAGACCACCCTCTTGAGTACCTTTGAGAAGAATATATCTAGTATTTTCATCCTTCACACAACAATACTTGTCATGAAATTCAAAGAGTACATAGTTGTCTTTGGTAAACTTTGAAACAGATAATAGATTTCTAGTGATCTTTGGAACATGCGACAATTGAGTAAGTAATATTTAAAGGACGAGTGCATGTGAGCAATGTAGATTGACCAATTTAAGAAATGGACAAGGATGAGTCATCACCAATGTGAACGTGACCCTTACCAAAATAATGAGAACCAGAGAACACGTTGGTAGAGCTGCTTGTCACGTGGTGAGTTGCTCCAGAATCAGAGTTCCAAGTGATGGTATTCGAGGAGGGCACATATTCCATTAAGGTGTTCACTTAAGCATTTTCAATAGGTGCACCAGTATCAATAGTCGTAGGACCTACAGTAGCACTTAAGCAAGGATCATAGCCAATATCAATTGAATAAGTAAAAACAAGCAGTGTTGGCATGAGTGATGGGAGATAGATTTTTCTGAGTAGAGAAACCATTGAAGTCTTTGTCAAAACGATACCAGCAGCGATTGACCAGGTGTCCTAACTTCTCACATAGTTGAAATTGAATCCTAGGTCGACCTCTGAACCTTCCACCATTGTATCGTTGTCCCTCAGCACGAGTGGCTCTCGCATTTTGAACAACATCATCATAATAGCATGTAGAGTTGATACCTACTGGCATGCGAAGAGGATTTGCTAAACGTGGCTCAACATCAATGAGGACTGAGACATCACCATCTACAGTGTATGGATCTCGACTAGGAGAGATAACAACAACAAAAGGATCATACTCAGGAGGAAGCCCATTGAGGATAGTGGCGATTTGTTCAACAACGAAGACTTGATTGCCACATGAAGTAAGGAGATCACAAATTTCTTTTACTTGCATTGTGTAAGCACACATGGTCATGTCTGCTTTCTTGATTGAACGAAGACGACAATAAAGGTGCATGACACGAGTTGTAGATAATTTAGAGTACAAGTCAGTGATGGTAGTCCAAATGGAGACAATGATTTCAGCACCCACAAGCTGAGGTAAGATGTCAGGGCTTATAGTGGAAAGGAGCCAGGAAACTAAAAAGCTATCCTATTTGTAAAAACAAATATATGCAAGGTTCATAGTACGCTCATCATCAGCACCCACCACATGTTTGTTTGAAGGAGAAACAAAACCATCAAGATGAGCTTCTAATCCTTGGCCACGCATCATCAGAGTAACATATTGTTTCCAGAGCAAAAGGTTGGTATCATCAAGCTGAATGCTGATCTATTTATTGGAGAATGATTGATTTCTGATCTCATCTCAAACAGATAGGGACGCCATGTCATCAGCATTGGAATAGAACCACTAGGCATGATGTGGGTAAGGAAGAAGAAGCAAGAAAAAAATAGAGGCAAAGAACCAAGATCAGACCTGAAACATCTAATACCATGTTAAGCATAATTTGAAGATTCAAAAATGAGAGCTAAAGCGATTGTATTTCATTGAGAAAAGTTTGAATACAAATGAGAGTAAGGGTCGCTTACATAGGAAAAACTAGCATTTTGTTCTTTTGTTTTATTAGTTGTTATCCTCCTCTCCGGTGTGTCCATTCTTTCCTGAGTGTCGTTCTAAGTTTGTTTCAGAATTGTAGCCGTTGCAACAACTTGCCAGATCATTTGACAGCTCACCGTTGAACAACTCAGATAGAAATAGTTTATTCTTCAACAAGTTTGTGTATTATTTCAATTTATAAATTTTATGTATTTGTAATGCTTAATTCTAACAATAATACTCCAACTTACACTTATAATTATACCTGTAGCTTCCAAAAAATCTGGGTCCTTTTAAAGTTGGTTGCAATTATCGAAACAGATGCTAAAATGCAACAATAAATATGATTGAGTTAAATTCGATAGGAAACATATGTGAGGGTGAAGGTTGTGTTTTTTTTTTAAAGGCAATTTCATAGAGGAGTGATAAAGCTATTGAAAAGTCAGATACATATATCATCTAAGACAGGCGTTGTTTCGCCTGTTTCAGACATGGTTTGTTTAAATTCAGGCATTATATTATATTATATTCATCAAATTGATTTCATGATCACCAAAACAAACAAACAAACATAAAATCCGGTCCAAAACACCCATTTCCATTTTTAAATGATATTTACAGCTAAAAGCCTCCCTCAGAAAATGTTGCAAGTGAAAAGACAAAGTCACGTTGCTGTTTCCAAATGTAGAAATAACAAATCCCAAGTGGTGTGACATCTCGGTTGCCGGGGCCCAACCCTTTTGAACCAGCCATGTAAACAACTCCAACGACCCATGCACGTGTTCTTAATTTCTCTTCAGCTGGAACGGTCTGAGTTTCATGGCACAACCCAACCCCCACCATCAAATCCCTGCTATTTATTGAAAACCCAATTCCATGTTTGTTGATCGGTCAATACATTCAATGCTTTGGGGGAAAAAAAGGCAGAATTTTGAAGATAGAAAATGGAGAAAGGAGAGCCTGTACTCAGAGAAGGGAAATCCTTGGAAGAAACCCCTACATGGGCTCTTGCAACTGTGATCACTGTAATGGTTGCTTTTGGTTTCCTGGTTCATCACTCTTTGAAAAGATTCGGGCGGGTAAAAAACACACCTTCTTTCACCTCTCATCAAAAGTTTCATTGTTTTCAATGTATTTGATTCTTTTCTTTTTCATTTTATAGTGGTTGGTAAAGACTAAGAGGAAATCTCTGTTGGCAGCCTTGGAGAAGATTGAAGAGGGTAAACTTTGTTTGAGATTGATTTTTATGCCACGGCTTCGTTGTGACAAGCGTAATTATCTGTGACCAGAATTGATGCTTTTTGGGGTTCTGTCCTTATTGATGGGCCATTGGATTGAATTTTTTGCTAAAATTTGCATAAAATCATCCGCCTTGGATAGCCGATTCTATCCTTGCGCAAAGCTCAGTGATCGGAAAAAGTTGCAACTTATGCTGGTTTCGAGTTCAAAGTTCAGCGTGAGGTTGAACAGCACGGTTGTGAGAGAGCTCGAGGCTGCTTCGCATAGGCGGCATGAGTCGCATGACTACTGTCCTGAGGTACACTCACTTTAGGCTATTTTGAGATGCCTCAGCACTTTGATGCTCTGCATACCCTGTGAAATCTTTGTAGTCTTGTTGAATTTCATTTTACATTTGACAATGGCATGGAATTCTGTACACAGGGCAAAGATTCTTTTGCTTCATATGAAAGCCTTGAGCAGCTTCACCATTTTGTATTCGTGCTTGGTGTCACTCATGTTTCTTACAGCTTTATCGCCATCGCATTAGCTATGATCAAGGTTGATGCATCTCCTTAACCTTGATGATACAAATCCTAATAACCGCTTGATCTGGAATTAACATTTTCCAAATGAGCAGTAAAAATTACGGTCTAGTTATTGCAGATATATAGCTGGAGAGCATGGGAGAATCACGCCAAGGCATCGGCTGCTCAACCTTTACAAGGTGCAACTTTTCTAGTTGACCTTGCACTTCTAATTCTTTCATTCTTCATTAGTTATTCGTATTATGATGGAGTATCAATCTCATCCCTATTACATTAACTTTTTAAATCTAGAATCTGCACCAACCGTAGAAGCCGGTTTGAAAATTAGGCGACTGAGCACCTTCATTGCGCACAATGTTTCCCATCCATGGAGCCAACACGGAGTTCTTGTTTGGCTGGTATACCTTCTTGAAACCAGCCTGCCATCTTTTGCCTGACACATGTACTATAGTTTTTCATTATCATACACAAAAGACACTCTTTTGTTCTATTTACTTTGAAGTGATTTGCGCTTGGTTTGGTTGGTATATTCTTGCAGCTTTGCTTCAGCCGCCAGTTCTGGAGTTCTATAAATCAAGCTGACTATAAGGCTTTGCGCTTGGGGTTCATTACTGTATGTCCATTAGGTTCAACTTAAGGTTTAATTAATACTATTATAAGCAAATGACATAGTCACAAGCCATAATCTCACCGTTCCTCTTCATGATGCATGTAATGGGACATACAATGTGTTTTGTCCCTAAGTATTTACTTTCTAATAAAATGCGAAAGAGATTAGTTCGTGGTTAGATTTGGATAGTTAAATACTAATTTCCTTTTTTACTCTTATTCTTCCTAGACTCATGAACTGCCTTTGACATATGATTTCCATAATTATATGGTACGGAGCATGGAGGAAGAATTTCGCGATATAGTTGGCATTAGGTACTACATCTACTCTGCTATGCACTCTAGTATCCGCTTCTGGATTATGCATGATTTGTATTCGCATTTCTCCTTCAGTATCTGCAGATTGATTTCGTTATGTTGGATTTCTATTGCAGCGTACCCTTCTGGATTTATTGCATATTGTGCGTCTTTCTTGACTTCCATGGTAATTTTCTGTGTTCTGTGAAACTGATCCATGCACTAGCTTTTGTATCGAAATAGCCACTAGACACAATAGCTTGGCTATTGTGGTGTTTGCACCTCTGTTACCCAGACTCGTGTTAGTGTCAGGTTATATGTCTTACACATTGTACCTTATGAATATATTAGATGCATACGAGACAGGTTATTTTAGAAAAAGAATGAGTAACATAGGCCTGCACTCCACTGATGTATGTAGGCTAAGACACCATTTTAGCTTCATAATGTTGTGTTTCTAAGCTTGACATGACGAGATTTTGATGTCCATTGAGGGTTTTTTGACATCCATGGTGATGGAAACTGAATGGCACTTTGAGGCCTCAACTAAATGACACTTTATGCAATTTCCACCTTTTTGCTCTGTTGGCTACTATCTGTAATTGCCCGTTTATTGTGATGACCTCATAGACACATGCAAGTCTATATTCATACATCATCAATGCTTCCCTTTTGCATTGATCATCTTTATATTATTTCTTGCTAGATGTTGTCTTGAAGTCGACTTCTGAAGGATTAATTTTCTTTTGGCAGGAACAAATATTTACTTTTGGCTTTCGTTCCTTCCTGCCATTGTACGTCTTCATCGATGCATTGGGCTTCTAATCTTATGGCAACTAATGCTTTCCTGATTTCCTTCATTGTTGATGTATGTAAAAGTTGATTCTGCTAATTGGGACAAAACTGCACCGGGTGGTTGTAAAACTGGCCGTCGAAAACATGGAGAACAGTCCTTCGGAGGGTTTCCATAAATTTAACCTGAGGGATGAACTGTTTTGGTTCGGAAGGCCCAGGTTTCTGTTACGGCTCATACAACTTATTTCTTTTCAAGTAAGTGCACTGATATAGATAACATTTTACAAAATTTGATTTTTGGTCCATTAACATGCATGTTCACTTGCAGAATGCATTTGAGATGGCTTCATTCCTTTGGTCATTGGTAAGACTTTTCTGCCTTAATTCTTTCATCAGTTCAAAGAAAGATTGAACAAGATAGGTTTTTTTTCTCTGCTTTCAGTGGGAAATTAAGGATCCTTCTTGCTTCATGGAGAACCGCGCCTTCCTTGCGACTCGTTTGGCATTCGGGTAGTGTGTTCGGCTCTCTGCATTTGGTTTTATTTTTCATCAACAATATTTTAGTGTTTATTTATGGTGGTTCATGCAGTATAATATCCCAGTGTTGGTGTAGCTACATAACATTCCCACTGTATGTTATAGTTACACAGGTTAGGCCACTGATTGCTCATGCTTTATTGTTACAATCTTGGTCCTTGTTTTTCCTTCTCAAATCTTGGTATGCAGATGGGTTCGAAGGTGAAAAGTGCACTAATTTCTGAAAACGTGAGACGATCACTACACAAATGGAAAAGAAGAGTGAAGGAAAGGCAGAGCTCCTCAAATTCCCTCCTCAGGGAATCACACTCAGCCTCATCCTTGGACTCCATGGGAACCGAGCTAAGCAGAGGCCATAGCATGGGCATGAGCCGCTATGGCCTAAGAACCCCATCGGAGAGAGATTCGGCGTCACCGTCGTCTGCAGTGCAAGACAGGCCATGTTCACCAAAAGGCAAGGAGCTGAAGGCCCCGCATAGGTATTACTTTGAGGGTGATTACAGTCGTAATTATGATCCTGTGGATGCCTGTGGCCATAATAAGGATGAAAGTTTTGATGCTGAAGATGAAATACATCACATCGAACCTTGAGTGGCCATTAAGGTCGATGAGAAGCGATAATCACGTACCATCGAGTTTGGGATGTGTCTGAATTCATCACCCATCTTCTACCTGGGTTAAATCAGTGTGTTAAAAGAGTGAGGCATGTGTTTTTAGGCAAAAAAAAAAAAAAACATTTTATAGATGCATTAGATTGAATGAGTGGTCTTCGATGGTTACCATCTGGTCAGGGCACTTATGATTTTTTCCATGAATTGGATATTTTGATGTGATTTGGTTCGTATTAACATATTGGTAAGTGTTATAGAATTCATTATGATGATTTAGAATATCCTAATTACTATGAGTGTAATGTGATACAAGTGAACACGAACTATTTGCTATTTTTCATTCATGATAATTGTCTCATATGAATTAATGAGTTAAGTAAGCAAAATGTAAAATCATAAATGTGTCCAAAGGGCTTTGTGCAAAAAGATGTGTCAAATGTAAAATGCTAAATGTGATGAAAGGGAGTTTGAGGTGCTAACCTTCCCTACATGTAATCAACTCTCGAACTTAAATTTTAAAATAATAAATTTTCGGTTGTTTATATGGTGTCCGGTCTACCAAAATGATCGATGGCGACTCTAAAATATTTTCAAAATTAATAAAAAGAACAAATCAAAAATTTTAAGATTAATTAACGGTAAAATTGAATTTAAAAGAAAAAAAACTTAATTTTTCAAGATTAAATGAATTAAAAGGCCAAACCCTAATTTTTAAGGATTACTCGTCAAGCTATTTCACACTTGTTAAAAAAGGTTTTGACACTCTACCGTTTAAAATTAATGGAAATGGTGATGTGACTTGGGTCAATAACAGTTTTAGTCCAAAAACTTATACAATATATCAATTTACTCTAAAATTTATCGATTTAAACATTATTTTAATTTTTAAATTAAAATTGTAAATTTTTCATTTTTCTTCTTCTTCTAGTCGAACACTTTTTTGGATTTTAGAGTTTAAAAACATGCTAGAGATAATCAAAACTTTAGGATTTATGGATCAATGAGGGAGTAATGCGGGGTCCATTGGAAGATCCAAACTCCACGGTTGGGATGCCGACGAGAATGCGAGGGGTGGGAAAAGGATGAGCAAAATTCAATCAAAATTAAGATGATGTTTTACCTCATAATTAATAACATGTTTTAAATTAATAGATTTTGGACTAAATTAATAATATATATAAGTGTTTTAGACTAAAATGTGATTATACCAAGCCACATCATCATTTTTGTTAATTTTTAACGGGTAGTGTACTAAAATAAAACAAAAATGTAACGTTAAATACCATTTTACCAAAAATAATAATTAAAGTAGTAAAACAATAAAACATGCATAGTTGAGGTACTAAATATATAATTTTTTTCCTAAAATTATTTGTCATTTTCATAATCTCTTATTTTTTAAAAACCCTACTTTTCTCACCATCCCCTTTAGCGCAGCAAGACTTTTTTTCACCGCTTTTTCTTTGCTTAGCCTGCAGCTGTATTAGTTTTGTGCCGTTGTTGACTGCCGGCGTTAATTATTTCACTTGCTTTATTGTTTAGTTTTTATTTTTTTAATTTCTTAATTTTTAATAAAAAATTCTACTCCCGTGGCTCGTTTTTCCTCCGCTTTTGTGGCACTTTATTTTTACTTTAGTTGTATGTTTCCTTTGATGTTTGGCACGATTTTCGCATCCGGTATTCATAAATATTTCTAAATTTTTTATGATGTACGCCGATCTCAAGGAAAAAGTTGCTTTTCTTTGCACTATCGGATTTTATATTTATTTTTGTATGAATTTTTTTGATAAACTTCGTCCTCTTTTTCTTTTTTTGAGTGTTTTATATTTGTGATATATGCTATTAATTTTTAATAAAATCCAATTATCATTATTCAAAAAATATAAAAAAATAATAAACAAAAATATTTTATCAAGATAAAGGGTTAAAACTCAAAATTAATATAAAAAATTGCAATCAAACAGAACCGAAAATAGCATACTACATTCAAAAAAAATTAAAGTCCAATCAATTAGATTCATCTTAATTGACTGTGCATAAAAAGTAAGATAAACTAATTTTTTGGTATTTTATTTTGATCACTTAACTTTTTTAATAAAATAATATTTAACGTTATATTTTTAAATTTTTTGTGTTCCGCTGTTAAAAAAATTAATACGACATTGACATATTTTTTTATTTGTATTTTAATTTTCAAGTCATTTTTTCTCTCATCATCCACAATCCATATGATATATTTAGATGATTTTATTCAACTAATTATATAGATCCAACGCTTAGCCATCTCAGCTAGGCAACCATATCAAAACTATATCAAAATGCAATTGAAGGGAGAGTGAACTTCAAAAAAAAAAAAAAATTGAATAGAAGTAGCTGGTCTTATTAAAGAGACAAAATATCCAAAATTATAATTACGGTTTACAACTATCATTGTAATTCTTTTTGATAAAAGTCACTAACTTTTTTATTAAATTCATAAAAAATCGCAATTATAATGCATTCAAGAAGAAGAATATTTGGATTAAACAACCTAAAAAAATTTTTACAACTCAAAAACAAAGAAAAATGAAAACTTCTATAGAGATAAGCATACCAACAAATTTTAGCAGCCTCCTGAGTCTCCTTGTCTCTGTCCAAACGAGACGCATAAAGAAGGAAGAAGGAGTGGTGCGCGATCCAAGCTGTCAAGCAAAAAGTACCGTTACCCAGGACTGATTTCATCGACAAACAACCATCAACCGAGTAGGGATATAACTTTCCAAGTGACCACCGACAAAAACATAAATCAGAAATCAGCGCCGATTGAATCTCTGTGTGAACAACAATCGATCGCCAGGGTATGCTGAAACATGCCACAAAGACGGATGAATCAAACCACAAAACAAAAACAAAAACATGTTACAAAGACATAGGAAAAAGCGTGTCACAAGGACAGAGAAAGAGATTCTTATTAAAATAAAAAAAAAACAAGAAAACTAATAGATCCGGTGGTCGACAACCAATACTAAAATTAATTGCCGACCAACGATAAAAAAGATTGATCAAAGTAGAGAACAACAAGAGTTGAAGGAATTTTGGTAGTGGAGAGCGGCTATGGTTTGGAAAACTCTCTTTTTAATTGATTGAAAGTGTAACTATCATTGTAAATTAAATACATAATTTGGACATTTTCCAATAATATTGACACAAGAAACTAGTCGCTTTAGATCATACAAGACCATACATTGAAAAGTTTAAAACCCAACCAAAAGACTCGAATAAAAAATAGATACGAACAACTCTAACTACATCGGCAAACAAACCACAAAAAGGGATTAAGCTATTGAAAGACCACCGAGAACCCCAAATTAGAGTCGAGCGTCGTAAGAAACTATCCACAAACATAAAACTGCATATCCAAATTTAATCCGAGAGTCCAAAGCAAGGAAAATGATGAGTGGGTCAAATGATCGATATAAACCAAGAGGGGGTGAATTGGATTTTTAGACTTTTTGGTAGTGGAATTGACAAATAAAAAGATAGACAAGAGGATTTGGAGTGGTTCAAGTTCCAATCGAACTCTACATCCACTACCTTAGCTTCACTAAGGATTTTCCAACAATTCCACTAATTGCTCTTCCCCTTTTCTAGGCTAAGGAGGTAACCGTTACAATATCGGTCAAATTTTCTACCCAAAATTTGACCTAATCCTCACACAAGAGTTACACAGAAGATGATGGCTAAACAAGTATCTCTCAATACAAAAATGTAGCCCAATTACAAGCACCCAACCCAATTGAAAGGATAAGAATGGAAATTACAATTTTACAATTGGGGTTTACAAGAAATAATGGGATTTAGGCTCAATTGCTTGGATTTGATGTTTGGATGTTTGCTTTGAGATCAATAGTTGTTACTGAAGCTTTTAGAGGTCCTTTTTATACCTTCTCATTGAATTCTAGCCGTTGGGGTTGTTGCATTCATCAATAGAGCCGTTGGGGATGTTATCTTCCCTCCATAAATGCAGTCTGCAACCACTCGTTTCGAAACGCTCGATCCTGTTTCGAAACAGACTAGAAAAGAAAGAGCCGTTGGGGTGTATTAAATAGACCGTACCGAAACGGGCACGATCGTTTCGATACGATTAAGAGCCGTTTCGAAACACTTAGCCACTATTAAAGCTCGTATCGAAACGGATTGAAAGTGTTTCGATACGCCTTAACGACCAATATAAAAACAGTTAAAAACTTCAACGGTCATATTTTTAAAACAAAGTTTGAATGCCGTTTCGAAACGTTTGAAGTCGTTTCGATATTACCGTATCAAAACGGTTCAAACCGTTCCGAAACAAAGGTTCACAGTTTCAAAACCGTTTCCGTTCCGAAACACAGGTTCACAGTTTCAAAAGTGTTCCGGAACGCCTAAGGCCATTCCGAAACGGTGACTCGAAAATCACTGTTTTGGCTTCAAAAACACTTAGAAAAGTTTTGACAACTTGAGTTTTTAACTTAACCATTTTCCTTTAAATATATAGAGAAGTTTGAGGACTTAAAAATTTGTTTTATCTTTTTCAAATTAGTCCTTAAATTATTTAGTTATATCAAAATTAATAATCGGTTTCACATAAAATTTATATTATGCCCTAAATAAATATTATATATTTAACAAATTTCTAAGTTAAAAATATATTAAGCCCTTTTATCACCTTAAAATTAAATTTTATTATTAAGGTTTTCAAAATATAAGTTTAAAATAATAACTATTTGAAAAATATAAATTTCACTTGACTCACATATATGCCAACCAATTAAATATTATATTCCATCTTAAATAAATAGTCACACTTCACTTAAAAGATTAAGAGTAATTCACAAAATTTATATTCTATCTTAAATAAAATTAAGAGTAATTCACAAAAAAGTTTAAATCTAAATACTTATTTTCAAACAATTTAAAATTTATATTCTATCTTAAATAAAAATTATAAATTAATTTTAAGAATGATTTGATTTTTTTAACCAAAAGAATGATTTAATTTTAATTTTATAAAAAAAGTTTTAATTAATAGTTGAATAAAAGATGACACATGCTAACACACGATTTGTTGAATAAAATCATTTAAATATATCATATAAATTTCTGATGATGGCGGAGAAAATGTAGAAATTGAAAAATAAATAAAAAAGTCCATGTCAGCGTCATTTCAACCTGTTGAGTGGATCGAAAGATCGATATGAACTAAGAGGGGGTGAATTGGATTTTTAAAACTTTAGGTGGTGGAAATTGCAAATTAAAAAGATGGACAAGGAATTTTAGAGTGGTTCAAGTTCCAAATGAACTCTACATCCACTACCTTAGCTTCACTAAGGATTTGCAACAATTCCACTAATTGCTCTTTCCCTTTTCTAGGCTAAGGAGACAACCCTTACAATTTCGGTTAAATTTTCTACCCAAAATTTAACCCAATCCTCACACAAAGATAACAAAGAGTTTGATGGCTAAGATAGTATCTCTCAATACAAATTGTAGCCCAATTACAAGCACTCAACCCAATTGAAAAGGATAAAAATTAAAACTACAATTGGGGTTTCTAGACAATTTTGAGATTTAAGCACAAATGCTTGGATTTGATGTTTGGATGTTTGCTTTTGGATCAATAGTTGTTGCTAGAGCTTTTAGAGGTCCCTTTTATATCTTCTCATTGATTTCTAACCGTTGTGGTTGTTGCATTCATCAATAGAGCCGTTGGGGGTGCTATCTCATCTCCATAAATGTCGTCTGGAACCACCCGTTTCGGAACGCGGGAACCTGTTTCGAAACGGATCAAAATAGAAAGAGCCGTTGGGGTGCATTTAAGAGCCCGTTTCGAAACGGATTGAACTCGTTTCGAAACACTTTTGCCACTGTCAAGGGTCGTTTCGAAACAGCTTGAGCCCGTTTCGAAACACCCTAACGGTTTCTGAAAAACCAGTTAAAAACTTTTGCAACGGTCATATTTTTCAAATCAAAATGAAAACCGTTTCGAAACACTTGAAATCGTTTCGATACGGGTTCTTATGTTCTAAAGCCGTTTCGATACCCGTTTCGGAACAAGGGTTGGCAGTGGTGAAATCATTTCGAAACGCCTTAGGCCGTTTCGAAACAGGGACTTGAAAAACACTGTTTTGGCTTTAAGAACACTTAGAAAATATTTGAAAATCTTAGTTTTTAACTTTGGCATACTCTTAAAGTCATATGGGGATGTTTGAGGACTTAAAAATTCGTTTTGACTTTTTCAATTTAGTCCTTAGGTTCTTTAATTATATCAAAATTAAAATATCGGTTTCACACAACCCGACGTGAATTAATGCTAGGGGTGTTCAAATTTTCGGTTAACCTAATTAATCGGCCGAACCGAATTTTTTTCGGTTAATCGGTCGGTTAATTTTAGGTTCGGTCGGTTAACGGTTAATGATTTTTTTAAATTTTGGTTAATTCGGTTTGAAATCGGTTAATTAACCGAAATTTTATATTTTATATTATATATATTTTGTCACTAAACTTTTAAAAATTATAAAATGGTCATTAAAGTTTATCAAATTAGCACAAAATGATCATTAAATTTATTAAATTATTAAAAAATAATCATTAAAATTTTCAATATTTATCAATAACTTATAATGTGCAATAAATCAATGATCATTTTATAATAATTCTATAAGTTTAATGGTTGTTTTATAACTTTTGAAAGTTCAGTGGCTAAAAAAATTATTTTAACATAGTTTAGTGACCATTTGTGTAATTGACCCAAAATTTTATAACAAATTTCGGTTAACTGAATTAACCGAACATTTTTCGGTTCGGTTAAAATTTTTTGAAAAAATTTCGATTCAGTTAATAGTTAATAAAAAAAATTTGATTAGTACATTTTTGAAAGATCAGTTCGGTCGGTTAACTGAACCGATCGTTTTCAACACCCCTAAAATACACAATTTTTTTGAGTAAAAAAGGCTACCATTGAGCCATAAATTCCTAAAAGAAAAGTTATTTTATTAAACATAATAGTTTGATGGACAAAACTAAATTATATGTGAAATACCATATAGGCAGTTTAGCCTAAAAGGTATAAACCATTCAAACATCCAATATTTTTTCCCCAATGGAAATTACATTACTGCCCCCTATATTTTTTTTTTCATTTTGAGTTTTCCTTAATTAGCTTCTTGTCGCCTAAGTAAAAGGATTATCCTAATTCTAAAGTCAGGTCTTGAATAACAAAAAGGAAAAACAAATCGACGAATAGAAGTAAATGGCGAGGTACGACAGAGCGATCACGGTGTTCTCGCCGGACGGTCATTTGTTCCAAGTAGAATACGCCCTAGAAGCCGTCCGTAAAGGTAATGCCGCCGTCGGCGTTCGCGGCACCGACATCGTCGTCCTTGGCGTCGAGAAAAAATCCGCCGCCAAGCTCCAGGACTCCAGGTTTTCTTTACTATTCTATCTTTCCACTTACTTATTTCCATCTTGCCTCTTAAAAATAGACTATTTATTTTTATATAAATATAAATTTAGGTTTAGGGTTTTATTGAATTGGATTTGGAAATAAAAGGGATACAACATTGTTTAGCTTAAGCTTTATCTCTATCATGTCAAAAGACATGAACTTTTGGCCCAAGTAAGGATATCGACAAGTTTTTCTTGATTATGATAAAAAAAACTTGTATTGGGGAAATCGTTGAGTTCTTTAATTTCCTTAAAGTGGGTTGTTTTTGACCCTTTTTACTACTATTGTGTAGATCGGTTAGGAAGATTGTGAACCTGGATAATCACATTGCATTGGCATGTGCTGGCCTCAAAGCCGATGCCCGAGTCCTCATAAATAGGGCTCGGATTGAATGTCAAAGCCACAGGCTTACTGTTGAAGATCCAGTTACTGTCGAGTATATTACTAGATACATTGCAGGTCTTCAGCAGAAGTACACTCAAAGCGGAGGTGTTAGGCCGTTTGGTCTCTCAACTTTGATTGTGGGCTTTGATCCATACTCCGGTGCACCGTCACTATATCAGACAGATCCATCAGGGACATTTTCAGCTTGGAAAGCTAATGCCACCGGGAGAAACTCTAATTCGATTAGGGAGTTCCTAGAGAAGAACTATAAGGAAACCTCTGGACAAGAAACCATCAAGCTTGCAATTCGTGCATTGCTTGAGGTAAGTTTCGTTGCCTGGTTCTTCCTTTTTTCCAAGTGTTGCAATTCTGCTGCTTCTCACTTGTCGGTTGTTTAAGCTACAGATATATAAATTAAAGTTATGTTTAACTTGAAGCCATTCTCCTTTGTAGCTTATGCATCATTTGTTTTAAGATCATTCTTGGATTTGTAAGCCTTGTAGAAGTGACGTGATTTACCAACATGTGCCTCTAGAAAATGGAACATGCCTTAATGAAAATTATGAAGTGCAGCAAAATGAAGCGGAACTTGTATGATATTGCTATTTATGTTTCCCAAGAGATTAGTCTTTTCATTAGTGCTTTAGTTTGGAGCGTGGGCACTTAGGAAAAAATATTAAGTATTCTTTGTGCCATATCATGCAATAATCATTCCATCAACTGCGTTGCTATTTGGAAGCACGAGGGCAGTAAAGATGGCACTTCATGCAATAATTATGCACTTGGAAAACTGCTTCAGAGATTTACTTGTCCGAATTAGTTGAGAGTTGCTTTTTGCTACCACTCCTCTGAACATAACATATGCATGCAGTTGATTATATGGGTAAAAGTGCATGTTTTATGTCAAATAATGACTACTTATCTTTATGCGTGTATTTGCATGGAGGTTGTTGAGAGTGGGGGAAAGAATATTGAAGTTGCTGTGATGACAAAGGAGCATGGTCTGCGGCAGCTTGATGAAGCTGAAATAGATGCCATTGCAGCTGAGATTGAAGCTGAGAAGGAAGCTGCTGAGGCTGCAAAGAAAGCCCCTCCAAAGGACAAGTGAAGCATCAACTGTTTGACCTCTTTTTACTTTTCTCTCCTTTCTTCTTTTTAGGGTCCCCCAACTCTGCCTCCAACTTTCATTCACCTGTTGGAGCTTCATTATACACATCATAAATTTACTTACCATTGCTTTGTTTCGGTTTTATTACAAGATAAGTGTTAAAACTATACCATTTTTTTTGTTTTAAGTACCTAATGTATCATTCCGTAACCATTTGCATGTTGCCTGTGTAAAAATAACTGTTATCCTCCATTGATGTTTCTTCAAGCTTTGATTTTTTTCCCTGCTCGTAATTACAAGTAAAATTGAAGTATATTGGGACTATTTTTTTAGAGTTACGGTTTTGGTTTCAATTTTGCATTGATGATTTTTTGCAATCTAGTGTTTTGGGACATTTTTGGACTTGGTGCCCCCCCCCCCCCCCCCCAAAAAAAAAAAAAGAAGAGTGGAGACTCGTGTATCGAAATTGAAGCACTGTGAATAAATGAGTTCAGATGTTACGGAATAAAACATTATAGATATATTTTGATAAAAAAGGTTTAATTTGAACACTTATTTTACAATAAAGCTATTTATTTCCGTTATGAAGTTGAATACCTCCTGGAGGTTAGATAAAGCCATTTCTAATTAGTTTATTTTTTGATGCTATAAACGAAAGTAAAATGGTCAATCCCAGTTCAGATGCACGAGACTTGCAGAAATCAAGCACTGTGACTCTGTCCCCTGTTTTGGGTTAAAATCTGCAAACCATAATAATGTTTGATAACATACTAATTAATGAAACTTAATTGCTATAAAATTATAAGCGTTTACTTTTTCTTACCAAATTAAAAATAATAAAGTTTTTGATTTATAAAATTTTAGTCGCTGCACATTAAACTGTTGTTAGTTTGATGACGAGACGCATTATTAAAAGGGGTTAAATTTTAATTTAACCTCTAAAATCTAGATAAAATATTAATTTGACCTATAATTTTAGATTAAATATATTTTGACTCTTAAACTTAAAATGCATGGCCTATAATTTCTAAAACAATCCTTTTTGGTCTCCTAAATGTAAATCCCGTGTCAATTTCACTAAAAAAATGTTTTGAACTCAACAAATCTAATCCCGTGCAACTAGGTAACATTTTTATAAATGCATGTCCTCTAATTTCTTGACTAGAAGAGCGTACCCCCTTTTGATCACACGGTGTTAACACAATAGTTAGAATTTTAACGTTTAACTTTTGAATTTGTAACAATACATTATTTCTTTAACTAAATAACGTTAAAATTATAACTATGAATCAATCAATATTGAACATGTTTAATTAGAATAAATGTTAGATACCAAAATTTCAACAAAGAAAAAGAATTTAACGATCTAATTGCACCATTGAAAGAAAAGTTAAGTGTCTAATTACAAAAGAAAATTGAATATCAAAGTTAGATACCAAAAGTTATATTTACCAATTTAAAAAACATATTTATCTCAGTATATAATTTTATAAATCAAACCAATACTGTTCAATTACTTTAATTATTAAAATATCATTTATTTTACTTATTTTTCAAATTTCCTTTTTAATAACTTTTATCAATAAACCTTTTAAATAATTTATTTCTAATAAAGTTTTTAATGAATTAAAAATAAGCTTAACATATCTAGATGCGTTTGTATAAAATTGATCAAGGAAGAAAATAAAGGAGAAGATATAAATAAAATGTATTTTCCATTATGAGAATTTATTCAAAATAAATTTATATATTAATTTGCAAATTATATTTAACGTATACTTAGCATTAAAATGTAATTTAGTTATAGTTCAATTTGATAATAATTACAACAATTTTCAACTAATTAATTTCACTCTATTTTTTTATCATTATATTTGAGTATAAAGTAATATATATATGTTCGATTTTAATTTGAACAACCTAACATACATTTGTAGACTGAGATGTTTGAACCAGAGTCACTCAGGTAAAACAAGTCACCCTTTACCACTGGGCCACTTATTGAATTCTGAATACAATGAAAACCAATAGAAACACAAAAAAATAATAATGTACATTTATCCTTTTATGTAGGCAAAAATATACTTATGTGCATGTAATTTGCATAATTTGAGATTTAATCCATAAACTCTAAATTTTAACCAACATCCCTAAATTATAAACCCCTACACTTAAATTTATACACCCTAAACTAAGTTTATAAACCCTAAAACTAAAGTGTTTGTGAAAATTTTTAGTTTCTACCACCAATGTATTGAATATAAATCCTTTAAAAATAATCATACTTTATTAAAAAAAGCATAGTCGTTGATGTTAATATTATTTTTTTCAAATTTCTTGTGCATAACACATGACATGTCATATACTTCCAACTTGGAATGTTTTTGAAATTTTGTCAACCTAACACATGGCATGTTAAAAAAATTTCCAGAAGAACAAAACGTGATTAGAAAGTAACATATGGAAGAATTTAAAATTTTCCCTTTTCAAGCAAAGGGACCAAATCTTAAACTTTTCTAAAAGAAAGGACTGGTTCACATCAATGACACCTGAGGCCCAGCTACTCTTTAAGCCCATCTTTCTTCGGTTCAATAGGTTTTATGGTCCATAATTGTTGAATGCGAAAATTGGTAGAAAAAATTGTCAGATTTAAAATAATTGGCCGATGCAGGTTTCGAACCTGCGACCTTCGCGTTATTAGCACGACGCTCTAACCAACTGAGCTAATAGGCCACTTTGAACAGCTTATTATTTACTTTTAAATAACCATTTCAAAAGAGTCAAGTCTATTTGATTTAACGCTCAATCTAGAAATGAAAACCGGAAAGCAAGATCCAAGAATGAAATAAAGAGGAGAAATCGAAACTCCAGAAGAGTGAAATGCAAAGCATGAAGGAAGATTACGAGGTACTCCTACTTGCTTTAATTCTTTTACGGCTAATTTAATGTTGTTGAATCTCTTCCTTTCCTGATATCAATCCTTAATCCCTAACAAATCTCCTTTTGTTACTTGTTTTCGATTAAACGAAAACAAAAATTGACGTGATTCTTGTATCTAAATCCTCTCTCCAACTGGGCAACAGCCTTCTTATAACTGCGTTTAATCGCAAATTTTCCTGCAAACTATGGCATGTGTGGAAAATTAGTTACCATGGATCGGTTCTTCTGGGCATTTGTGAAAAGGGCTACTCTTCTATCAATATGTTGTATGGATTATGACATTTTTAGCATTTCATTTTCTTCTCTGCTGGAATCACAATTGGATTCTTGGAAGAAAGACACTCATCCGAGGATATTGGGGGGAAAACTTTCTAGCTAATGGATTTATCAACTTGATTTTGAGGGCCAAATGCTATCTCTTAGTGGTTCACTAGGATATGGTGTTCGGAATACGGAATCATTCCTAAAGGGTGTGAGTTGTGGAACAGATAGGATTATATCTATGGATCAATAAAAGCAGGGGTATACACACAAATCAGTGTGCAAATTTGTTTCTCCTTCTTTTCATGTTGTGTCCAAGTTGCAATTATTTCATCTGCTTTTAGTATCTTTTACAAAATCACTTGTGCTAAAAGGTCTGAGTCTTAGGAGTGTGTGGGTCTCCTCCTTGAAAGCAAGCTGTTTTGACCTTCTTCATTTATTTATTATCATATCACATCATATATGTCAGACTGAAGAGAAAAAACAAGCTGCTGCCGATGTACTATTTCAATATTCAAAATTTGCAATGGCATGCATAGGAAACCAAGTCCGACCTTGTGATATGAGGCTGCATTTGATGAAGGTAATTTGGAAAAAAAGGCTTACAATAATATCTCTTTCCACTTCTATTATATGCCTTTGAAATCATGTTTCGGAGTGGCTGCATGTGCTACCATGCAAATTGTGATGTGGACTCAACTGTTATGCATATGAAGAGTAAATGGTTCAGTATTAAGGGCCAAATTTCTGCCAAGATAATTGACCATAACTTTTTCAACTTGTTTAGGAAATATCAGGGATGCCAACTTCCCTGAAGAGAGCTTCATCCCAAGTTGCTGCTTCTCCTGATTCAATGGGCGAGTCATCAAGCTCAGGTACAGCAAGACTTGATAAGAAAGCTGATAAATCTGATAAATGAGGTGAATTCAGAGCGGTTCTCATATCATTTGAAGCAGCATTATAATTGGTGAAAGTTTTGTGTTCTACGTATCGTACTAGACACTTGATGCAACTTAGGATGTTACAAAGATGTTTGATTATAGGAAATTGTTTAGTTTGTTTGATGGAAGTGGCATTTCTGTGTACCATGATACATAACGACAAATAATGACTTGTCTGTCTATATTCTGCAATTTAATGTCTGAGGTGGGTGTGAATGCGATGAGGGCAGGCTTATCTGCAGCTCAAGATTCAATTCTTGGATCTGATCTTTTCTTAGAACTGCAGTGGACTAGACTCTATGCTGTGAATAGCAGCAGCTTGTTCGATGTGTACCTCTGCTAAGTAGCTTCCTCTTTATGTGGGTATTCCAATGGGACCTGCCCATTTACTCCTATACAACACTTTTCACTGATATTGGAAGAGGTTTGTCTGTATTTATAATATAGAGCTCGATGGGTGTTTGACAAAACAAAACTTGGGTAACCAATAAGGATTGCTATTCTATTGCTAAAATAGATGATCTTAAGTCGGCAATTGCACTATTCCTTAATGTACTTTAAGTCGGTAAAATTAGTGCCAATCCTACCGAAAATTTGAGCTAGGTTTAAAAAAATAATGAGAAATGTTGCAGAAAACAAGGGTTGATGTGAGAATTGCTTCACTCTTCTCTTGTACTATTGAAATTGAAAGTAGAGGTGGTAGGGGAAACAAGAACATTCAACTTCTCCCCGAGTTTGTGTTTTTTTGCAATCTTCGTTAGCACTCTATCTTGGAGTTCGTGCATCGAAGGGGAAAAGGTTGCTTTTTATAGATACATATGGATTAAAAATTAGATCAAAGTAGTGACGTTGGAAGCTCTCAGAGCTTATGAATTGATTAGATACATATTGTTACTATAAAATAAGAAAAACTAACTTGTTTTAAGGAAAGTTAAATTCCCCCATGGAGGAAATATGGAGCCAACTAAGTTCATGCTACTGATATTTAAACAGATACCCTTTGGTGCTGGCGACCAGAAGTGCCAACAATGAGTTATTTCTTCAAAGCAAGCAAAGGCAAGTCTATCGGTTTCGTTCCCAAAGGCGATGCATTGCCCCACAGTGAGTTTGAAGGGTGTTAAGTGGAAGATAGTCAATGTAACGATGATAAGGAGAATGTTTGTTGGCATCTTCCATTGGCTTTTTCAAGCTGGATTTATTCATTTTCAATTGAAGAGATCAAGAAAATCATCTTTTCAACACTGATTTTGATCTATTTGGATAAGCTATTTCGAAGGACAAAGTCAAAGCTGGAATAGCTCAGTTGGTTAGAGCGTGTGGCTGTTAACCACAAGGTCGGAGGTTCAAGCCCTCCTTCTAGCGTTTAAATTCTTTTTCTTTTCTCACATGTATGATGTACCTGTCTCCTTGTTTTTGAAGGCATCTGATTGAAGAAAGGTTTCAAATCATCTTAAATTACACGTTGGTATCAAATTTCTACTTCCTGACCAATCCATGGATCGGAAACTAACCAATTTCGAATCAACACAAATAGAAAATGCTGATGATGGTCGGTTTGCATTGCAGCATGACTCAAATCATCAGCTCTCCAAATGCCACCCAACGGAAGTTCAATCCAACACAATTACGGTAGTCACGGCCGGCGAAGAGATGCGCTGCCATAAAATCTAACCTCAGGATGGAAGCGAATATGGTATTTGCTAGTTGAATTGTTTCCCCAACTGCTGTGAGACCTATGAATAACACATGGTTATTCAAATCATTTTCATAAACCCAATCAATCTTTGAAAAACCAAGCTTAAGAGCTTCCAAAGATGTCGCAGGTTCAAAGAATAAAGGGGTTTCTGCAATTTAATAAAATGGGGCTCTTAATTTATAATATATTTTTTTCAAATAAAATTTTTTTAATAAAAAAATGTTGAAATACTCTCCTAAGCAACATAAAAATGAGTTACAAACATCTAAAAGTCTAACATTTTTACTTAAAAAATGACGTTATTCTTGCATATTCTGAAGCAAAATCATCTACAATGCTTTTGGTATCAACTTCTTCCAAAAGATCGGTCTCAATTGCCATCAAAACAAGTCTATTTAGTGTTTCTTGTGACATAACCACATAGTTGTCTGTATGTATGAGTTCACAAACTTCAATTTTAAAATACTTCGTTCTATAGAAGCAATAATAATAGGATTAATCAATAAAACTCTTTATGCAATTGTCGCATTTGGGAAGCAATTAAAACATTTTAAAAACTAAAACATTTTAAAAGCTTTAATATATTCATTGCTCCCATTTATTTTCTTGGGTAGAAGCTTTGTACGTAATTTCAGCTCAACAAATAACTCATTTCCATCAACAACAGATAACACATCTTTCCTAAGAGCAATTTTGAAATTATTGCAATAAGATCTGACATTAACGTCATCCAATAAATATAATTTATCATAATAAAACAAGAAGCCATCAAATAATGTCATCCTATTTGGATTTTTTTCACTGCCAATCGAAAAATATGAAATTACAAACCGAAAATTAAAAGTGTATTTTAAGCAAAATTGCACACACGCGCACACATACAAGCTTTTAGAAAATAAAAAATTAAAGGAACAATCTTATTAATCTTCCAATTGCCACCATATATACTGACATACATCTTACCCATCTTATTAATTTCTTAAAATACCTAATTTTTTAAATTGAGAATTGCAGGTAATTTTCTTTAAGAAATAATTATATGTACAATAATTTATTTCAGGGCCCTCTTTTTACAGAGGGCCTGTGCGGTCACACATCTCGTGCATGTCCAGAACCACCCCTGTTACCATCGAGCAGACTAAATCCAAAGAGTGGATGGTCAAGTAGACTAGTTTACTCTTTAAGATCAACATAGCATCCAATTGACCTCCATAAAAAAAACACAATAAAAAACTTCCTTAGAGAGATTTTATTACATAATATAAATTGTTCTATATTTATTCCACAAAAGAAAGATGGTACATTTTTGGAGAGATTGCATTCAAGGCAAACATCACCACCTCAAATGTGGGAGGTTCCCTTAAATACGACAATTTAATTACCTCAATTGTAGACAGAGAGTACATAAAGATTCTTCTTCAATAGAGTGACACACTTTGAAAAGAACCCACTCAAAGAAAAAAAGCATAAGGTTCTGCATCAAGAAAAACCCAACACCCTTTAATTTCATCCACAACGTACTCTAGGGAAAGAGGTGTTAATATATGTATTTTTATAATTAGTCGGTAATTAGCTGTAAATAGTTAGTTAGGTAGTTAAGTAGTTTTTGTTTCAGAGTTTCTTTTATTCTTTCTTTATTACTATATAATTAATATTTGAGATATTGTAAATGTAATCTTTGTAATTACAACTTTGAATAAAACGTTTCAGTTCTCCCTCTTCCTTTCTCTCGTCTTACCAAATTTCCAATTCCAAAACCCTAAATCAAGAAACTAAACATTCAACATGGTATCAGTTGATGATTCCTCTGATTCTCATTCTCGTTCCGCTGATTACACTCGAAATTCCTTTAAAATTGATGACCATTCTGATACTTATTACATACATCCCAATGAGAATCTGGTGCTCGTGTTAACTTCGTCTCTGCTCGATGGGAAGAATTATCATCAATGGGCTAGGTCGATTTGAATGACGCTCATTTCCAAGAACAAGTTCTCCTTTATTGATGGCTCCATCAAAGAACCGAAGCAGGATGATCCTAGATTTGTGGCCTGGTAAAAATGCAATAACCTAGTTTTGTCGTGGCTGCAAAAGGCTTTGGTTCTCGAGATTTCACAAAGTGTAATATGGATAGGTAATGCGTCAGAGTTGTGGGTCGATCTATTTGATCGCTTCAGTCAAGGGGATTTGCTCAGAATTTCTAATCTACTTTAGGAGTTCTTTAGTTTGACTCAAGGTAATCTTTCTGTTTCTGCATTCTATACCTAATTGAAGATAATATGGGATGAGATATGCAATTTGTGTCCATTGTGTAGAGTGATTAGGTGTTCTCTATTTATGAGCGCAAGTGCACACTCCTATCAAGTTATAGTATATAAGATATCGTCTCCCACAGGGATTGGACAGCTTGCTTCGAATTGTTGTTCCTGCACAAGAAAAGTAAATGCACAAGTAAGGTAGTTGTTTGAGAAGAAAAGTAAAATAAAAAACACAAGTGATAATAAATGAAGTGATCAGATTGATAGAGAGGGCATGGTTATGCTGCTGCTTAGTGTGAAACTGCGTTGAATAGGTCAAGTTGTTTTGCGTTGCCACGATCTGCTGCCTTGGCGGGTAATGGCGGATTGAGGCAGCGACAACTTTCGCTACCACGACGGAACTCTGCTCTTGCAACTTTTGCTATCCTGGCAGGTGAGATGGAGAGAAGTCCCGACGACAAGTCTGGCAAATACTCCAAGTTCGGCGAAGCAATTCTGAAGTGATCCTTCCTATGTCTAGGCTAGGACTCTGTTACTGCGTGATGTAGGTAATACCTAGCAATCTCAGCGTAAACCTAACACAGGCAGTCAACGTTTGGTTGCTTCTTTTAGCCGTTGAAATTCTAACTTATGTCTAAGCCGAATTAGTCAACACCTCGTCATAATGAGACCATGCTTAATTCTTTCGTGAGTTTGACACTTTCGTGCCCGATAAATGGATTCTTCAATTGGACTTTTGGAGCTAATTAAAGGAAGCGAAGCACATGAATTAATCAAACTAAGAGTATTTTATTGCAAAAACAAACTTGAAAACCTAAACAACCGTTCTCACAACTAATTACAACATAACCCAAACCCAAAGGGAGAATTAGAACATGTCGGTGGTAAGAAAACCTAAACTATGCCTAAGGAAAACCTAAGTTTGTGTATTTTGATTTGCTAAATAAATGAGGTTTATATAGGCAAAGGTCTAGTCTAAGTCCTTCTTGGAGTAGAATTCCTCAAAAGGCTGTTGCATTAAATGCAACTTTAAAATCTAACTTCTTTGAGTTGAATATGGACTTCTTTTCCCGTTGCCTTGTTTCACAAGTAAGTCCGTTCTTCTCCTCCAGCGGCTCTGTCTACTGCTCCAAGCGTCAGAAAATTGAGTGGATGACATCGTTAGAATCAAGATTTTCTTCTCTACCAATCACACTCCAATTTACCAACTCCTCACTTTGCTGCCCTGGGCGACATACTTACTTTGCTGTCCTGGGCAGCAGACTCACTTTGCTGTCCTGGGCGGCAGGCTCACTCTGCATGGAACTGCTTCAGTACAACTCCCTGGTCTACTACCTTAGCATCCTCTCATTTGGTCTACTCTTATTCTAACAGCTTCTAGCCCTGGAAAACTAAATCTACACTAAAACAACATCTTTACTTCACCAAATAACAAATATTCAATAAAAGCATGGCAAAACAAAGAATATTGTATTTATGCAATGCATGACCTAATTATGCCTAAAATGCACTTGAAAACAGCAATAAAATGAGATGGAATGCATACAAAATATATGACTAATATGCACTTTACACACCCAAACTCGAACTATTGCTTGTCCTCAAGCAATGCAATCATAACTATCCCAACTATACTTGCCCTTATACTAATCTAAAAGAAAAACTTATTTTTGACTTGATTCCGCACCTCAAGGTTGTGGAACGTACATTAGATTAGTGATAGGGAAAACAACAAGTAATAACTCAGAATTAATCTATAATGCCAGTGTAGTGTGTGCATAACTGCATACATGTTAAATAAGATGAATATCATGAATAAAAAAAGATACTGATACGATATATAAGGTTGTTGTCGAGGCAACACAATTAAGCATAATTTTATTTAATCAAGGCCTAAGGGCTTCAGCTCATCACAACTACTCTACAGGTCTGAAGTTAAGATAGGAGCATACTACAAAACCCCGAACCCTTTGAGTAGAGTCATCCCATGAAGACTTTCATTCACTCATGCTAATTTGTCTGTCACTTCAAGATTTTCAGATTCATGGACTTTGTTAGCAACATAGTGTCCTTGGCACCCGATTCTTCCTAGAGCCTGTTTCGGGCACCTCTAGGGTAAAACAACACATTTTCTTTGTTTTTCTGCCTTGGCGGTGCTTTTATTTTTTTGTTTATGTTTACTGCCTCAATGGCTACCTACAACCATGTTAGAATTTTGCAAAGAATTCTAATAACAAAGCAGGCAATGTTTATAAGATATTCTATCAAACTTAGCAAGTAACAATAGTGTTAAATTTTTTAGCTATTATAGAAAATTCTAAGTTATTCATGCTTTTCCTGATTTAAGTTCAATTTTTAATTGGTGCGAAAAATTAATCGGCTGTCCTATCATAGGCACATGTTCTAACAATTTTTTCTTTTCTGATTGATAAGAAAGCAAGTACAATTCAATCTATATGCAACTAAGATGCCTAAAGAAAAATATGAGAACTATACCCCCCAAAATCGAGATGGGCATTGCCATCAATGCACAAAATAAAACTAAAACTGAAAAATAAATATGAGAAAGGGAAAGAAAACTCATGCTTAGATGCTGTCAGATGGTGGAGAAGATGTGGAGGAGTTATCTGCTCTTCCGCTAGTTGCGGGTTGCGGCAGTGCTGCCCCTGTTGTGCTCGACGGCTCGATTCCTTAGGGTCTGAATTTGGGTAAGTAGTTGTGAGACGGGAATAAAACGCAAATAAAATCTGGTCCTAAGTAGGTAAAATCTACTCCTAACTAAAACAATAAAGATGTGGGAAAATAAAAACTTATACAAAATTTTGTTACTCTAGAAATGCATTAATATGCATCTCCTAAACTAACTACTCCCTTATTGGTTTAGCTCAAGATGGTCGTTTTCGATACTTCTTGTAATCCATCCGCACCCTCCATCTAGTGATTATCCTCATGGTGGAGGAGTCCTTCTTCCTCGTTCCCTTGTAATCCATGTGAACCTTCCTTCTTGTTCCTATTCCTGAAGGCATGAACATGTGATTAGGAAAAATTATATAACTACCTAACCATGTGCTCACCTCCTTTTTGTCGAAGTTTGTCATAGGGGAAAGTTTCTTTTGCTGTCGAGGCAGCTGCTGCGGCAACTAGCTGTTGTAGTAGTATTCTGCCATAGTGTTGTGCCGGTCAAGGGAAAACTCTTTAGGCTCCTAAAAAATCTCCATTAGTAGAGATTTTGACGGCTGTAAACCTGCCTGCATCGGCTCCTCTATATATATATAATCCATAGCTGCCGAGGTGTCTGCCGAGGCGGGCGTCATTATGGAGGCTTCTGTCGTGGCGGGCCTCTCTGTTGAGGCATATCTTTGCTCAGGTGCTATCAGTTCATCCTCAGGGCAGGGTTCTAGGTAGCTGCTGGAACAACTGTCAATCTTGCTACCCGGACATCGTTTTACATCCTCTTGGCTTGGAGGTTCGAATTGCTCCGTACACCTTGGAGATCTTTCCTCGCATTGCTCTTTGTCCTCTTGTCCTGGGACATCAATATCCCTTAATTGTGGAGGTTCATCCATAACATCAATGAGGACTGGATTGCTCAGACGTGCACCCATCTTAGCGATGTTGGCGTCCATAGAAGCTAATACTTTGTCCGTGAGCACAAGGAAAGCTTGAAGTGTGTCCTCCAAGGAGTTTGATTGTTCTTGCAGAAGACTATTTTGCCAGGGGATGTCGGTTTTTGCAGCAAAACTGTTATGGTAATTTTTTTTGAGATTTTTGATCATAACATGAAAAATCTTACTACTGTGGCGGCACATGCGGTAGTGGCATGAGCTGTCCCTGTTGCTGCTGTGGCGGCATCTGCTGTTCATATTCAGGCAACCATTCCTGCATGGTTTTCCACGACATGTCCGTTGCAAAAACTTGAGGGCAACTTTCGAATGCATGATTGCCTTCACAAAATTCACAAGAACTTTCCCAAATATTGCTGCCCTTAACTCGTGGGGAACCTGAATAAGCACTTTCCCACATATTTTTTTTCTCGAATAAAGATAAAAAATAAAACTCAAATTAAAAGTAAATAAAATTAAAAAGTGCAGAAAAATTAAATCAAATTTCGCTGTTACCAATCCCCTGCAACGACGCCAAAAACTTGTAGAGCGATTAGGTGTCTCTATTTATGAGCTCAAGTGCACACTCCTGTCAAGTTATAGTATATAAGATATCGTCTCCTAAAGGGATTGGACAACTTGCTTCGAATTGTTGTTCCTGCACAAGAAAAGTAAATGCACAAGTAAGGTGCTTGTTTGAGAAGAAAAGTAAAATAAAAACACAAGTAATAATAAAGGAAGTGATCAGATTGATAGAGAGGGTAGGGTTATCTTGCTGCTTAGTGTGAAACTGTAACCCCCTCGTCCCGGTCCGGGCGACTGACCTGTCCGAGTGGGCTACACGGGGATAACCGAGGCGAAATCCGTTAAGGCTTCACTTCGATTAACAACCCGAGAAAACTTTTCATTTATTATTATCTTATCTAGATGCATTATTATGTCCTATGTGAGAAAGGCAACAACGGAAGAAAACAAACGAGGCAAACAACCAAACAGCCCAACAAAACAGCCCATTTTAAACTTAAACTGCAGGCCGTTTCAAAACACCCAAGGAGTGTATCGAAACGCCTTGACTAGGTCAACTGGCCAAAGTCAACACGAGGAGACCGTATCGAAACGCTGGTCAACCGTTCCGAAACGCCCTCAGCGGTCAACGTCTCGTGGTCAACGATACAAAGACCGTTTCGAAATGCCAAGGCCCGTTTCGATACATCAATTTATCGTCAAAATCTTAGATTTCCAGTAGCAAAAACGTATCTAAACGACCCCCTTGCGTAACGAAACGCCTGGCCTAAAACAAGAGGCCGTATCGAAACGGGATCAACCGTTTTGATACACCTGCTGCGAACATACAGGTTTTAGCTGGTTTTTGGCACAAGGCTGCCTCAAACACAACCTAAAACCTTCCACAACCAACATACATCAACTCTAGATGCAAGGCACCCTATAAAAACATGCTTAGCACTCAACAACCATGTAAAAGCCATACATAGATAAGAAGCATCAAATCAACATAAGATTCATACATTGCATTCAAGATCTCATGCTTAGACAAGAGCATACACTTAAACATTCAAGATAGGGGCACAAGGCCAACATACAAGGCATAAGCAAACCTTAAACATATCATACACATAACAAGGAGTCTAAACATGCTCCTAAAACAAAATAACCACATAAGTCCCCATTGCTTGACTATTACATCATTAACTTAAAATAGTTCATACTTTAGGATAGCAAAAGCTCAACTAGCACACTTGGAGGCCCTCCTCTTGCACTAGCAACCCACGAACTACGAATCTGCATTGTCGAACAAAAGAGAGCGTAAGCATAAAGCTTAGTGAGGGTAAACTCATAAAACAAACCTCGACAATGTAGGGTCCAAGCACGAGCATTCAACCAAGGTAGAATGCATGATCTTACCTTCAAACCACATGAGCCAAATTATATATGATGCATGAACATAAACTCTATATTATACCATGCTCAACAAGTCATAAGCTCAACACATGAAAATACATATATCAATGTATAAGCAACACATTCCACAATTCCTTATTGGCAACGCATATATCAATCCATATTGGCACCTAGATATGACTCAAATACGCGGATAACCGTTGGAACTCACATCCAACCACAACCATTACCTTACGGTGGGATTACACTCATCACCATTTCACGCGGAGGGAATTCCACTCATCCTCACGCCCCATCGATGGGATTACACTCATCACCGACTAACATATATACATGAAGATTTCCGGGCGAACCCGTACTCCATCTTGATGACTACCATCACCAAGACCACGCGCGCATTTTGACTCTTGTGTGCACACTAAACATCCTAATGATCGATCATTGTACCCAAGCATACTAGTGCCAATACTAACACAATTCACAACCTTTCACAACACTATTTCATATCAACTTTCGTGCTTAGCACGTACTCACCATGATTTACCATCATGCACAAACCACATTCCATATCCACATGCATATAACAATGCATCAATACCATGCCTCAACATACACGTATAACACAATATGCATAACCATATTAATCACACTTAAACATGAGGCATACACAACATTGAAAGTTCAACCATAGTCTCTAACTAAAGCTTGAGATTAGACTACCAATCTAATCCCAACTCTAGGTGGGTCTACCAAGCCCAACCTAGTCCACATGCTTAAACCAACACTTGAAAATCATTTAAAAACATTAACCACTCACCGACTATTCCAAGCTCAACCACACTAGCCGATAAAGCTCCCAACGGTTTCGGATTCGTTCCCGAGACTTCACCAACACAAATCCTTGCTTCTAATCATCCCAACACAATCAAAATAACCTCAAATCAGTTCACAAATAAATGTAGCAAACCCGGAACACTAATCAAGCACAAAACACATGTTTTCAAGCTAAAGACAACCCCAAATCCTTCATTCCCGAGCATCCCTAAAGCACAATCCAAAACCAATGATTCCAACATTTAAATTACCCCAAAAAGCTTCCAAAACAACCCTTATACATAGCCTAACCATCAGCCAACAAATTCCCACACAAAACACCTCCAAAACTCAACATTTCAACTCTCTAAAACCTCCCTAAAACCCAATTTCGGGAAACACCATAAAACCATGTAAAAATCGAGTATGTTGGACCTTTTAGATGGCAAATAACTTACATAACCTCAACAAATCAAAAGCTTAAGTTAAAGACAATAAAGATGACATTTTTAATCTAAAAAACCCAAAACTTCAAAATACAAAAACCATGAGCTTTATGAAAAATAATGGTACCAACTTGTAGAGGGAAACGAGGACAAGTCAAAAATGGTTTTACCTTTGAAAAATCTCCAACAATGAGCAAGAGAGATGATGGAATAGTAACCTTTAAGGTAGGAGAGTTTTTGTCGTTGAAATGGAGAAAGGAAGAGGGAAGAAGATGATGAAAAGCTCTTTTAAATTAAAAATGGGTTTTTAATTCCACAAGTCCATTTATTTACAAGTATGCCATTAATGAGACTGCTATCTCAAAAATCTTAAAATCTATGGAATTGGGCTTTAAAATCAAAACAAGTCCAACATAAAATATTTGTTTTGAAAACCCGAGGCCCAAAATATTATAATATTATTTTAATATTATTTTCACCCGACTCCCAAACCCGGGTGTTACAACTCTCCCCCACTTAAGGAATTTCTTCCCCGAAATTACCTGACGGAAACAAGTACGGAAACTGCTCAAGCATATCAGTTTTCCTCTCCCACGTGACCTCTTCCACACCTCTATGTCTCCACAACACCTTGACCAACTCTATGGTCTTGCCACGTAACACCTTGCTACCAGAAGAAAGTATCTCAACCGGTTCTTCATTATAAGACAAATCCGGATTCAACTCTATCTCCTCAACAGGAATAACATGAGACAGATCTGATCTATATCTTCTAAGTATCGACACATGGAAGACATCATGGATCTTCTCTAACTCAGAAGGCAATCTCAAACGGTAAGCTACTGGCCCAATCCGCTCAACTATCTCATACGGACCAATAAACCTCGGACTCAACTTGCCTTTCTGGCCAAATCGCATTACCTTCTTCCACAGAGATACTTTCAAAAACACTTTCTCACCCACTGAAAACGCGATATCTTTTCTCTTCAAATCTGCGTAAGATTTCTAACGATCGAAAGCTACTTTCAAACGGTCACAAATCAACTTCACTTTATCGGTAGTCCCCTTAAGCAAATCCGTCATAGGTAACAATTTTTGACCCGTTTTAGCCCAACAGATCGGAGTCCTACATCATCTACCATACAAAGCCTCATAAGGAGCCATCTGTATACTGGCCTGGTAACTGTTGTTGTAAGCAAACTCAACTAAGGGTAAATGCTTCTCCCAAGAACCCTGGAAGTCAATCACACAACAACGAAGCATATCCTCTAAAATTTGTATCACTCGCTCTGACTGTCCATCTGACTATGGATGATAAGAAGTACTGAAATGCAAACGGCTACCTTGGGCACTATGCAAACAACTCCAGAACCACGATGTGAATCTCGGATCTCTGTCTGATATAATAGACTTCGGAACTCCATGAAGTCTCACAATCTCAAAAATATAAAAATTCACCAACTTGTCTAAAGAATCTGTGGTGTTCACTGCTAAGAAATGAGCACACTTAGTGAATCTATCAACTATCACCCAAACAGAATTCTTCTTCGAAGGAGACAACGGTAACCCCGACACAAAGTCCATAGTGATCCTCTCCCATTTCCATTCCGGAATCTTCAAAGGCTGTAACTGTAACACCCCAATTTTTGGCTTGGAAGTTTAGGGTCTGAACCGGATCGGTCTGATTTTCGGTTCGAATATAAAAGGTGGTTTTAGGGAAAGCCTAGTTCGGGATGCATTAAAAATATGGAAAAATATCTAAAAAATCCTCTTTTAATATATATAAGAGAGTGGTGAAATCAATTTTACAAAATAAGGTTTGGAAGTGTGACATTTCGAAATAGTGACTATAATGTAATTTTTGAAAAGTTCAGTGGTGACTGTTTTGTAAGGATTGAAACTTTGAATCTTTAAGGAGCTAATTTACCCAAGGAAGGATTTCTCCAGATTTTTCTTAATTTTAATGATTTTATTAATGTTTAATTAATTAAAGGAAAAGAGGGAAACTACATTTTAGCTTTTCATAACTAACTTTCTTAAAAACTTTCTCATCTCATTTTCTCTCAAAATTCCCTCAGCCAAACACATTTCCACAGCAACATTTCTTTTGATTTTCACACTAAATGATGAGGTTTCAATCATCAATTGATTCCTAATCCTTTCTACATCAAATCCTCTTCATTTGCTTATTAAATTTTCAAGGATTATGGCTCTAATCAAGGAGAAACATACATTTAGAGGTAAGGATGTTCTTCTCCTCTAAATACTCAGTTCTTTACTGAAATTCCCAAGTTCTCAATCCTTAAATTAAGTTTTGTAAAAGGTTTTAATGATGTGATCTTGATTTTGGCTTAAAACTCAAGATTTGGATTAAATCTTGAAGATATTCGTGGTGATTGTTTGGGCTCTGTTTTGAGATGGATTTTTAATGTATTTTGGATGTTTAATGATGTGTAATTGAGGTTTAATGAATGCAATCCCGAATAGGTTGATTTTCCTAAGTTTTTACTTGTGAAAATGGTGGTTTTTGGGGGTGATCTTGGTGTTCTGTTATAGCTGGAGGTATAAGGACGAGTTTAGGTTCTTTTTGGATGTTAATTGATGTTTAGGAATGGTTAGCAGTGATGGATATTGGCTGGGTAATGTTGTGGAAGAGTTTGGAAGTGATTTCGGTCGTGTTTGGTAGCCGAAATGTTAGATGTGGTGAGAGCAGCGAGTTTAGGTGTAATGGCTGAAGATTTTAATGCATGATGATGCATTAATCCTCTGCTTTGATGTGTTTAAAACATGGGAGACATCTTCGGATCCTTGTGGTGTTGATCCGGAGGCTTGAACGGCGTTTCGGCAAGCTTGCGAAACAGAATTGGTGAGTGAAGTTGGGATTTCCAGCTTTGTTATGAATGTTTGAAGGTTTGGGAGCTTAGTTTAAGTCTAAGCAACTTAACTAAGCTCAAGAGTAAGTTTTCGGGAAAACTCTCTCTCTTGATGAACCATGAGATGGTTGGATGCAATATATTTAATTTGCATGTTTAAATTCTGTTTTGAAAGCATGTTTTAGCATGATTAATGCTGGTTTTGAAAGCCATGTGTTGAAGGATGCTCAAGGTAAGAGATCCTTGATTTGATATGGATAAATGTGGTTTTGATGCATAGTGATGCATGATGATTTAATGGCTTTGATTAATGTTTTAAAACAGTGGATTGTTGATGATAAATGATGTATATTGGCAAGTGATGTGTTGGTTTTAAAGTACTTGAATCGGATATAGTTAGCCGACTATAAGATTGGGTGCACCGTGAATAAAGTCGCCTTGGATGTTGAGGGGTTGTAATCGTACCGTAAACTCCATCCAAGTACACTAACGAGATGGTTAAGATCATAACGGTGGTTAAAAGGCCATGTGTGGATCTTGTGTTGTATGTCCCGTGTTCTCGTTAGTGATGTTATACAACTATCGATGAGTGATGTAGAGGGGTTGTGATTGTACCGTTAAACTCCATCACGAGTGTTGAGGGGGTTGAGATTGTACCGGCAAACTCCACCTTGTGTGTTCGGTAGTGTGTATGAAGCGTATGGGACAACGCTTGTAATCCGCGTATCCGATTGTGTTTTATGTTGAAAAAGGTTATGGATTATCACTTGAAAGCCAATATGGCATGTTGATGTTAATGAAGCATGAGATGCTTGTTGTGTATGCATTGTTGCATGAGAAATGATGTTTATGAGTTTAAAGGACTTATGAAAGGTGTTTTATAAAATGCATTATTGTGTTGTTTCTTTAGAGCATGCCTCACTAAGAAAATGTGCTTACGCTCTCTCTTTCTTGAACCAATAATGCAGATAATTGAAGTGTTTTGAGGGCAGCAAGGAGGCTAAGAATCCAAGGGAAAGCTAAGCTCATGTATGGTGATGTTTTCACAACACTATTAGTTTTTGATATTTTGGCAATGGGAACCTAGGTTGTGTTTTTGGGAGATGTTTTGGACTCCCCAAGTGTGGCATGATGCCTTTGATGTTTTGGACTTGTAAATGGCCATTTTGATGCTTGTTTTGGTGATTTGATGATTGGTTGGTTTTGAGTATTAGGATGCATGCCTATAGACTTGTGGTTTTTCCTAATTGATGCCATGAATGTGTTTTGATAATGCAAATATGTACCTTATATGTATGATGACTTGTTGGCATGATTAGAAGGTCATTAGTATGTGTTTGAGTGGATAAATGTGTGTTAAACCAGCAAATTCTGCACTTTCTGGGCAATCCGTATCGGAACGGGCACTAGCGTTTCGAAACGGGGGCCTGTAATGGCATTCGTGTATCGAAACGGGTAGAGGCCGTTTCGAAACGTTTTGGCCACTGCCAAGCCCTGTTTTGATACAGGTCTCGAAACGAACCCGCGTTTCGGAACGGTCAACCCCCGTTCCGAAACAGACGACCGTTGGGCACTAATTTGAATGGTTAGAAGTTTGCAAGCTTTACACTTTAGTCCTGAATCTTGTATTTGCAATTGCCTGAGTTTGAGATGTCCGATTGAGATTAAATTTGACAGGGAAGCATGTAATATGATTAATTTAATATTGGTAAATTAAAAATCAGCTAAGTCCTTCATTTTTCTAGAATTTACAATTTGGTCCCTAACTTTCGTATGTTGTGCAATTGAGCCCCTAGACAAGCTTTTCTCAAGAGTACGCTTAGGATTAATATGCATCTAGACAAGATTAAAAAGAAAAAAAGGGTCGTTAATCAAGGTTGACTTTCGGGTTGACTTTGGTTTTCCCCGTGTAATCTTCATAGTTCGGGTCAACCGACTAGGCCGGGCTAAGGGGGTTACATTTGGTGGTATCAGAGCTGAGTTCTCGAGTAAATGGGAATGGTTGTGTGGGTGATGTATGCAGGATTGCATGATATGCTTTTTAAGTGAAATTTTGATGTGTGAATTGTAAAGTATGTTGCAATTGTGATGCTATGCTATGTTGAAGCATGTTAGAGGGACCCATTGCCATATCAAAACTAATGAAATGAATTGTTTTTTTAAAAATGAGCTTGAGTGCTTGGATTATTTACCTTGTTGAGCCTAATTATGTTTATTGCATTTGTGTTAGTGCATTATTTTAGTGAATGGGACCTCGTAGAGAGACAAGAGTTAATACGCGAGCTATGGCTCAGAACAAGAATGAGGAGAATGTCGATAATGTTGTGGATTTACCTCCTCCTTCTGGTGGTGGACCGCCCGGTGGTGGTGGTGCTGGAGGTGATGAAGTTGATGTTGATGCTGGTGCTGGGGTCGCTGTACCTGAAGATGGGCAGGGGCAAGATGCTCCTGACATGACAATTTTGATACAGGCTATTGCTGGAGCCTTTCAGGCAGCAGTAGCTGGAGCTCACAGAGCTGGGCATCAGGGTGATACTAATGCTAGATTACCTTTGGAACGTCTGCGCAGTCTGGGAGGGACTGAGTTCAGAGGTTTGTCTGCTAAGGGTTCTGAATCTTGGTTGGAAAGTACCAAGAGGATTTTGGGACAAATGAACTGCAATGATGTGCAGAAGTTAGGATGTGTGGTATCGTTGTTGCATGATGATGCGTATACCTGGTGGACGACCACTGTCTCCGGAATGGAGGAAGTTGATGTGACTTGGACGTTCTTTCTGAACGCGTTCAAGCAGAAGTATCTAGGTGTGCGATACCTGGATGAAAAGAAAAGAGAATTCATGTCTCTTGTTCAAGGAAGTATGTCGGTGGCTGAGTATGAGATCCAGTTTGTCCGTCTCAGTCAGTATGCACCTGAGCTTATCCCGGATGAGCGGGAGAGGTGTGAGCGTTTCCGATATGGTTTGGTGTCTGATGTAAAGACCTTTATGCTTGCAGCTGAGTACACGAATTTTGATGTGCTGGTTAGTAGGGCGAAGGATATTGAGCAGAACCTGGGTTTGTCTTCTAGGAGTGCTGGTTCTGGCTCAGGTAAAAGAGCTGCTGAGTATAATTCTGGTGGTGGACGGAACAAGAGAGGACGAGATAGGAGATATCAGTCTTTTTCTAGGCGTGGTAGTGGAGGGCATGGTGCGCCTGTTCAGGGAGACAGGGCGAGAGCTGATCAGAAAACATGCTGGGCGTGTGGATCGCGTGGTCATTTGAGGCGTGATTGTCCTCGGGCAGCGAGAGAGGTGCAGGCTCCTGTTGCAGTAGCCGGTAATTCGTGTTGGAATTGTGGTTCGGCAGACCACATGAAGAGGGAGTGTCCTCTGTTGGCCGGTGGTGGTCAGAGACGTGCTCCTGGGGTTGTTGCACCACAGAGAGGTCGTGGGCGCAGCCGTGGTAACTTCCAGCGCAGAGATGATGACGGAAGGAATGTGGCGCATGTGGTGGCTGTCCAACCTGAGGGTGGTGGCTAGACTCGAGTGTATGCGCAGCGAGAAGGGAGAAATGACACGGATGTGATCGCAGGTACCTTCACTTTGCAATCCTTGTCATTACTTTCCTTGATTGATTCTGGATCTACACACTCATACATATTGCGTGAACATGCTCAATTGCTTGGTTTGCCTGTTGAGTCTTTGGATGTTGGTATGCGTGTAACTAGTTCCTTTGGTGAGACCGTTGTAACACGGAAGTTGTATAGAAGATGTCCCTTGGTTGTGCAAAACCATGTTTTTCATGTTGATCTCATGGAATTGCCATTCTATGGTTTTGATGTAATCCTTGGTATGGATTGGCTTGTTGAACATCGAGCTGTGGTGGATTTTGAGAACAAGCGAGTTTCGTTGAAGCTTGCGGATGATTATGAGATAGTGGTGGTTGGTGAGAATGTGAAGTTTCTTGCCAATGTGGTGTCTACATTGGAGGCGAGCCGAATGCTGAAGCAAGGTTGTGAAGCCTACCTAGCTTTTGTGATGAATCCTAGCTCTAAGGAGTTGCGAGTGCAGGATATCAGGACTGTACGAGAGTTTCCTGGTGTGTTTCCGGAGGAGTTGCCTCCTAATCGAGAAGTGGAGTTTGGGATTGAGCTGTATGAAAATACAACTCCAGTGTCCATTACTTTTTATCGAATGGCACCTAAGGAGTTGAAGGAGCTGAAGACGCAACTTCAAGAGTTGCTTGATTGTGGTTTCATTCGGCCGAGTGTGTCACCTTGGGGTGCACCGGTCTTGTTTGTGAAGAAAAAGGATGGCACTATGAGAATGTGCATCGATTACCGTCAGCTGAACAAGTTGACTATCAAGAATCGGTATCCATTGCCGAGGATTGATGATCTTTTTGATCAATTTCGGGGAGCGGCTGTATTCTCTAAGATTGACTTAAGGTCAGGGTATTATCAGTTGAAGGTGAAGGATGTGGATGTGCCAAAGACAACCTTTAAAACGAGGTATGGGCATTATGAGTTCCTTGTGATGCCGTTTGATTTGACGAATGCTCATGCAGCTTTTATGGATATGATGAATAGAGTGTTCCATGAATATTTGGACAAGTTTGTTCTGGTGTTCATTGATGATATCCTCGTGTACTCTCGTACTGAGGAGGAGCATGAGGGGCATTTGAGGATTGTGTTGCAGGCTTTGTTGGAGAATCAGCTTTATGCTAAGTTAAGCAAGTGTGAGTTATGGGTCAGGGAAGTTGTGTTCTTTGGTCATGTGGTTTCTGCTGAGGGGATTCGTGTTGATCCTCAGAAGATTGAGGCAGTGATGAATTGGAAGCCTCCTAAGTCTGTTCATGAAGTCCGTAGTTTCCTTGGTTTGGCAGGATACTATCGGAGGTTCGTGGATGGATTTTCAAATATTGTTGCACCTTTGACGAAGTTGTTGCAGAAGGATGTTAAGTACGAATGGACGGAAGCGAGACAGCAGGCTTTTGAGAAGCTGAAGGCAGCTTTGACGCAAGCTCCTATCTTGGTTCAGCCTGAATCAGGGAAAGAGTTTGTGGTGTATAGTGACGCATCCTACGTTGGTTTGGTGAGTGTGTTGATGCAAGAGGGTAAGGTGGTGGCTTATGCATCGCGCCAGTTGAAGGTGCATAAGCGCAATTATCCTACGCATGACATTGAATTGGCTGCGGTGGTTTTTGCCTTGAAAATTTGGAGACATTACCTGTATGGTGAGAAGTGTACGGTGTACACGGATCACAAGAGTTTGAAGTATCTGATGTCTCAGAAAGAGTTGAATCTTAGGCAACGACGTTGGGTGGAGTTGCTTAAAGATTACGATCTGACGATCGAGTACCATCCGGGAAAAGCTAATGTTGTAGCGGATGCCTTGAGTAGGAAAGTGGCAGTGGAGTTGAGGGCTATGTTTGCCAGTTTGAGCATTTCGCGAGATGGCGGTCTTGTGGCTGAGTTGCATGTGAAACCATCCTTGGTTCAGTTGATTAAGGATAAGCAGCTGTTGGATGATTCCTTGGTGCCACATGTTCAGGATATTGCTGAGGATAGGCCATCAGATTTCTGCTTTAATGATGATGGAGTTTTATGTTTTGGGAGTCGGATAGTAGTGCCCAATGATGCTGAGTTGAGGCGTGCTATTCTGACTGAAGCTCATAGTAGTCCTTTTGCTATGCACCCTGGTAGTACTAAGATGTATCGTGATCTTCGTGATGAGTACTATTGGGTGGGTTTGAAGAAAGATGTTGCTGAGTATGTGAGCAAGTGCATGGTTTGTCAGCGAGTTAAGGCTGAGCATCAGTTTCCTTCTGGGTTGTTGCAACCGTTGAGGATTCCTGAGTGGAAGTGGGAAATGATTACTATGGACTTTGTGTCTGGTTTACCTTTGTCTCCATCGAAGAAGAATTCAGTGTGGGTGATTGTGGATCGCCTGACGGAGTGTGCGTATTTCTTGCCTGTGCATACTACGTATACTTTGGACAAGCTTGCAGAGTTGTACATTGCTGATATTGTACGGCTCCATGGTGTGCCAAAGTCTATAGTGTCGGATAGGGATCCGAGGTTTAGATCGCGTTTCTGGGAATGTTTGCATCAAGCTTTGGGTACACGGCTGAATTTCAGTACTTCCTATCATCCACAGTCAGATGGACAGTCTGAGCGTGTTATCCAAGTGCTGGAGGATATGTTGAGGTGCTGCGTGATTGAGTTTCAGGGCTCTTGGGAGAAGCATTTTCCTTTGGTGGAGTTTTCTTATAATAATAGCTATCAAGCGAGTATTCAAATGGCACCTTATGAAGCCTTGTACGGGAGGAAGTGCAGAACTCCTCTTTGTTGGGCTGAAACAGGTCAGAAGTTGGTTTCAATGCCAGCTTTGTTGAAAGGAACCACCGAGAAGGTGAAGCTCATTTGTGAGCGTTTGAAGGCAGCTTCTGATCGACAGAAGTCTTACGCGGATTTGAAGCGTAAGGAGATTGAGTATGTGGTAGGTGACCGTGTGTTTTTGAAGGTTTCGCCTTGGAAAAAGGTGATGAGGTTTGGCCGAAAGGCTAAGTTGAGCCCTAGGTACATTGGACCATACAAGGTGATTGAGCGTGTGGGTTCTGTTGCGTACAAGCTGAAATTGCCGCAAGAGTTGGAAAAGATTCATGATGTGTTTCATGTCTCTATGCTTCGAGGGTATAGATCGGATCCTTCGCATGTTATGCCTGTGGAGGAAGTGGAGTTGAATCCAGACTTGACCTATGATGAGGAGCCGGTGGAGATTCTGGATTCAGACAGTAAAGTTCTTCGAGGCAAGACCATTGATTTGGTAAAGGTGTTGTGGAAGCATCGTGGTGTTGAGGAAGCCACGTGGGAGCGGAAGGATGACATGTTGAAGCAGTTTCCGTACCTCTTTCCTCTAGGTAAATTTCGAGGACGAAATTTCTTAAGGGGGGGGGGAGAGTTGTAACACCCCAATTTTGGGCTTGGAAGTTTAGGGTCTGAATCGGACCGGTCTGATTTTTGGTTCGAATATAAAAGGTGGTTTTAGGGAAAGCCTAGTTCGGGATGCATTAAAAATATGGAAAAATATCTAAAAATCCTCTTTTAATATATATAAGAGAGTGGTGAAATCAATTTTACAAAATAAGGTTTGGAAGTGTGACATTTCGAAATAGTGACTAAAATGTAATTTTTGAAAAGTTCAGTGGTGACTGTTTTGTAGGGATTGAAACTTTGAATCTTTAAGGAGCTAATTTACCAAAGGAAGGATTTCTCCAGATTTTTCTTAATTTTAATGATTTTATTAATGTTTAATTAATTAAAGGAAAAGAGGGAAACTACATTTTAGCTTTTCATAACTAACTTTCTTAAAAACTTTCTCATCTCATTTTCTCTCAAAATTCCCTCAGCCAAACACATTTCCACAACAACATTTCTTTTTATTTTCACACTAAATGATGAGGTTTCAATCACCAATTGATTCCTAATCCTTTCTACATCAAATCCTCTTCATTTGCTTATTGAATTTTCAAGGATTATGGCTCTAATCAAGGAGAAATCTACATTTAGAGGTAAGGATGTTCTTCTCCTCTAAATACTCAGTTCTTTACTAAAATTCCCAAGTTCTCAATCATTAAATTAAGTTTTATAAAAGGTTTTAATGCTGTGATCTTGATTTTGGCTTAAAACTCAAGATTTGGATTAAATCTTGAAGAAATTCGTGGTGATTGTTTGGGCTCTGTTTTGAGATGGATTTTTAATGTATTTTGGATGTTTAATGATGTGTAATTGAGGTTTAATGAATGCAATCCCGAATAGGTTGATTTTCCTAAGTTTTTACTTGTGAAAATGGTGGTTTTTAGGGTGATCTTGGTGTTCTGTTATAGCTGGAGGTATAAGGACGAGTTTAGGTTCTTTTTGGATGTTAATTGATGTTTAGGAATGGTTAGAAGTGATGGATCTTGGCTGGGTAATGTTGTGGAAGAGTTTGGAAGTGATTTCGGTTGTGTTTGGTAGCCGAAATGTTAGATGTGGTGAGAGCAGCGAGTTTAGGTGTAATGGCTGAAGATTTTAATGCATGATGATGCATTAATCCTCTGCTTTGATGTGTTTAAAACATGGGAGACATCTTCGGATCCTTGTGGTGTTGATCCGGAGGCTTGAACGGCGTTTCGGCAAGCTTGCGAAACGAAATTGGTGAGTGAAGTTGGGATTTCCAGCTTTGTTATGAACGTTTGAAGGTTTGGGGGCTTAGTTTAAGTCTAAGCAACTTAACTAAGCTCAAGAGTAAGTTTTCGGGAAAACTCTCTCTTGATGAACCATGAGATGGTTGGATGCAATGTATTTAATTTGCATGTTTAAATTCTGTTTTGAAAGCATGTTTTAGCATGATTAATGCTGGTTTTGAAAGCCATGTGTTGAAGGATGCTCAAGGTAAGAGATCCTTGATTTGATATGGATAAATGTGGTTTTGATGCATAGTGATGCATGGTGATTTAATGGCTTTGATTAATGCTTTAAAACAGTGAATTGTTGATGATAAATGATGTATATTGGCAAGTGATGTGTTGGTTTTAAAGTACTTGAATCGGATATAGTTAGCCAGCTATAGGATTGGGTGCACCATGAATAAAGTTGCCTTGGATGTTGAGGGGTTGTAATCGTACCGTAAACTCCATCCAAGTACACTAACGAGAAGGTTAAGATCATAATGGTGGTTAAAAGGCCATGTGTGGATCTTGTGTTGTGTGTCCCGTGTTCTCGTTAGTGATGTTATACAACTACCGATGAGTGATGTGGAGGGGTTGTGATTGTACCGTTAAACTCCATCATGGGTGTTGAGGGGGTTGAGATTGTACCGGTAAACTCCACCTTGTGTGTTCGGTAGTGTGTATGAAGCGTATGGGACAACGCTTGTAATCCGCGTATCCGATTGTGTTTTATGTTGAAAAAGGTTATGGATTATCACTTGAAAGCCAATATGACATGTTGATGTTAATGAAGCATGAGATGCTTGTTGTGTATGCATTGTTGTATGAGAAATGATGTTTATGAGTTTAAAGGCCTTATGAAAGGTGTTTTATAAAATGCATTATTGTGTTGTTTCTTTAGAGCATGCCTCACTAAGCAAATGTGCTTACGCTCTCTCTTTCTTGAACCAATAATGCAGAGAATTGAAGTGTTTTGAGGGCAGCAAGGAGGCTAAGAATCCAAGGGAAAGCTAAGCTTATGTATGGTGATGTTTTCAAAACACTATTAGTTTTTGATATTTTGGCAATGGGAACCTAGGTTGTGTTTTTGGGAGATGTTTTGGACTCCCCAAGTGTGGCATGATGCCTTTGATGTTTTGGACTTGCAAATGGCCATTTTGATGATTGTTTTGGTGATTTGATGATTGGTAGGTTTTGAGTATTAGGATGCATGCCTATAGACTTGTGGTTTTTCCTAATTGATGCCATAAATGAGTTTTGATAATGCAAATATGTACCTTATATGTATGATGACTTGTTGGCATGATTAGGAGGTCATTAGTATGTGTTTGAGTGGATAAATGTGTGTTAAACCAGCAAATTCTGCACTTTCTGGGCAATCCATATCGGAACGGGCACTAGCGTTTCGAAACGGGGGCCCTGTAATGGCCTTCGTGTATCGAAACAGGTAGAGGCCGTTTCGAAACGTTTTGGCCACTGCCAAGCCCTGTTCCGATACAGGTCTCGAAACAAACCCGCGTTTCGGAACGGTCAACCCCCGTTCTGAAACAAACGACCGTTGGGCACTGATTTGAATGGTTTAAGGTTTGCAAGCTTTACACTTTAGTCCTGAATCTTGTATTTGCAATTGCCTGAGTTTGAGATGTTCGATTGAGGTGAAATTTGACAGGGAAGCATGTAATATGATTAATTTGATATTGGTAATTTAAAAATCAGCTAAGTCCTTCATCTTTCCAGAATTTACAATTTGGTCCCTAACTTTCGTATGTTGTGCAATTGAGCCCCTTAACGTTTTCCGATCGATGTGCTTTTCAAGTATGCTTTTCTCAAGAGTACGCTTAGGATTAATATGCATCTAGACAAGATTAAAAAGAAAAAAAGGGTCGTTAATCAAGTTTGACTTTCGAGTTGACTTTGGTTTTCCCCGTGTAATCTTCGTAGTTCGGGTCAACCGACTAGGCCGGGCTAAGGGGGTTACAGTAACAAACCTGAAGGAACCTGATGTTCTTCCTTTACTCTCTGACAAACCATGCAACGACTCACATACTTGGCTACATCCTTCTTCAAACCAACCTAGAAATAATCATTCTTCAAATCACGGTACATCTTAGTACTGCCCAGATGCATAGAAAAAGGACTTGAATGTGCTTCACTCAGAATCGTACGTATCAACTCAACATCTTCAGGTACTACAACTCTGTCTCTAAAACACAACACATTCTCACCACTGAAACTATACTCGGTCGGTCAACCTTCGGCTATGTCCTGAACATGCGGAACTAAAGACACATCTTGCAACTGTTTCTCTCTGATCATCTGAATCAAAGAAGGCTTCACTTGCAACTCGGTAATCAAACCACCATCCTCTGATACACTCAGTCTAGAAAACATAGCTCGCAACTCAACTGCAACTTTTCTGCTCAACGCATCGGCTACTACATTTGCCTTACCCGGTTGGTACTCAATAGTCAAATCATAGTCTTTCAACAGCTCAAGCCATCTTCTCTATCTCAAGTTCAACTCTCTCTGAGTCATCAAATACTTCAAGCTCTTGTGGTCAGTGTAAACTATGCACTTCCCACCATACAACTAGTGATACCAAATCTTCAACGCAAACATAACTGCAGCTAACTCCATGTCATGCATAGGGTAGTTCTTCTCGTGCACCTTCAACTGTCTCGAAGCATAAGCAACAACTCTCCTCTCTTGCATTAGAACACAACCTAAACCTACGTAGGAAGCATCGCTAAAGATCACAAACTCTTTCCCTGAAACTGGTTGTACTAACACTGGAGCATTCGTCAAAGCTTCTTTCAATTTCTCAAACGCCTTCTGCCTCGCATCTGACCACTCGAACTTCACTCCCTTTTGCAACAATTTAGTCAACGGAGCAGCTACTCTAGAGAAACCATCAACGAACCTCCTATAGTAACCGGCTAATCCTAGGAAACTCCTAATCTCTGTCACTGACTTAGGTTGTTTCCACTCAACGATAGCTTCAATCTTCGTTGGATCAACACGGATACCTTCAGCTGACACAACATGACCAAGAAATACAACCTATCGAATCCATAACTCACATTTGCTCAACTTCACAAACAACTGATTACTCATCAATCTCTGTAAAACAAGTCTCAAGTGCTCATCATGTTCTTCTTCTGATCTCGAGTACACAAGGACGTCGTCTATGAAGACAACTACAAACCGGTCTAGATAGTCTCGGAAAACTCTGTTCATCATATCCATGAAAGCTGATGGTGCATTCGTGAGCCCAAACGACATCACAAGGAACTCATAATGACCATATCTAGTCCTAAAGGCTGTCTTCGGAACATCACACTCTTTTACCTTCAACTGATAGTACCCTTATCTCAAATCTATCTTCGAAAACACTGAGGCGCCCCTCAACTGATCAAACAAGTCATCTATACGAGGCAGCAAATACTTGTTCTTTACTGTCAACTGGTTCAACTGCCTGTAGTCGATACACATTCTCATACTGCCATCCTTCTTCTTCACAAACAACACGGGAGCACCCCAAGGCGAACTACTAGGCCTAATAAAACCATGGTCTAACAATTCCTGAAGTTGACTTTTCAACTCTTTCGGAGCCATACGATACGGATCAATAGAAACTAGAGTAGATCCTGAAACAGTCTCAATCACAAACTCTACATCTTTGTCAGGAGGCAAACTCGGAAACTCTTCTAGAAACACATCCAGATAATCACAAATTGTAAGCCCCACAACCAGAATCCATCAACCTATGAGCCTCTAAAGCTGACACAACATTCGACAAGAACTTAACATTCTCGCCTACTACTACTACCTCGTAGTCATCAGAAAGCTTCAACGAAATTCTCTTTGTCTCAAAATCTACAATAGCTCTGTGCTCAACCAACCAATCCATACTCAAAATGATATCAAAACCGTAGAACGGAAGCTCCATCGTATCAACAGGAAACACATGACCCTGAATCTTTAGCGGACACCTCCTATACATCCGTCTAACTACAACTGTCTCACCGAAAGAACTAGTCACATGCATCCCTACATCTAAGATCTCAACAGGTATGTCTAACTTCTTTGCATGCTCACTCAAAATGTAAGAATGCGTAGAACCCGAATCAACTAAGGAAAGCAAAGACATGGACTGTAACTCAAAATTACCTGCTATCACATCTGTGTCATTCCCTGCCTCTCTCTGTGCGTAGACTCAAGCTGGTCCACCAGCCTCTGGCTGTACTGCCACAACATGAGAAAGATTCCTCAGTGCTTCTATCCTAGGTGCATCAGCCCTCGGCTGGAAGTAATCACGACCGCGCCCATGGCCTCTCTGATAGTCTATCGCTCTCGCAGGAGCCTGAGCTAGATTCGGTGCCTGTGCCGCCTTATGCGGACACTCTCTCCTGAAATGGTCTCTCGATCCACAGTTCCAGCAAGCATGGAAATTACCCCAACACTCTCCTGAATGCTGTCTCCCACAACGGGTGCACTCGGGCAAACGCCCTCCAGCTCTATGGCCCTGGTAGCCTCTACCATGGTGGCCACCGCCACGCCTATGGTCAAACTGATGTCCACCGCCCCGATGCCTCTTGGCATCACCATGATCAAAGTTGTTATCCTCTTCACAGAACTAGATCCTCCTGAACGCTTAGTCAGCCCCAAGCTATGCTCGATGTCCTTGCCCTAGCGACCAAGACATCAAAATCAGAATAATCTAAAGCCAAGGTGTACCTCTTGACTTCCTCATGAAGTCCATATCTGAACCGATTACAACGGTCCCTCTCAGTAGGAACCAACTCCGGAGCATACTGACTCAGTCAGACAAAACGGATCTCATAATCTGTCACTGAAGCATCTCCCTGAACAAGAGCCATGAACTCCCGCTTCTTTTCATCCAGATATCTTGGCCCCAAATACCTCTTCCTGAAAGCAGTCTCAAAGAAGTTCCAACCAATCTCGGCCTCAGGCACATCGGTAGTAATGGTGACCCACCAGGTGTAGGCATCACCCTGAAGTAACTTAACCACACAACCCAACTTGCGAGCTCCAACACATCCCATCTGAGCTAAGATACAGACTGTCTTCTCCAACCACAACTCGGATCTTTCAATTGTAGATCCTCTGAACTCCTCTGCTCCTAGGCTACGGAGCCTCTCTAAAGGTAAGCTAGCATCATCACCTCTCGGCTGAGCTGCAGCCTGAGCTCCGGCAACTGCAGCCTGAAACGCTCCCGCTATAGCTTGAACTAGCGGAGCCATATCTACCCTCGCAGAACCTTGGCCACCCTGACCAACCTAAGGTCCCGCTCCCTCAACTCTAGCCTCGCCTCCCTCACCAGGCAGAGGAGGTGGTGGTGGAGCTCCGACTCTAACAGCAGGCTCTTCCACAGGAGCCTCTACTCCAGCCACCGGTTCAGTAACAGGAGCCGCAACACAAAGTTCATGAAGAACCAACCTCGGTCTACCTCTAGGCCTCGACATACGCGCTCACAGATAACAACTACAACACAACAACAACACACAAAGATTGGGTTAGCAAGGGCAAGGGTCCAAGTGGCTCAAGTATGTTCCCTCACTTAAAAATCCTTTTTCCGATGTAATAGAAGCAATGAGACTCTACTCAACATGCTTCAAACAACACACACCAACGATCAATTAAGCAAACATCAAGCATTCTTGATAAACATGCAAACATGCTTACATGGCAAGCAAACACAGTGCAATTACAATTCAAGAACTTAACTTACCTTACTTACCTGCCCAAGGTCTCGGAAACCTCAGACTCTGATACCAACAAGTGTAACCCCCTCGTCCCGGCCCGGGCGACTGACCGGTCCGAGTGGGCTACACGGGGATAACCGAGGCGAAACCCGTTAAGGCTTCACTTCGGTTAACAACCCGAGAAAACTTTTCATTTATTATTATCTTATCTAGATGCATTATTATGTCTTATGTGAGAAAGGCAACAATGGAAGAAAACAAACGAGGCAAACAACCAGACAGCCCAACAAAACAACCCATTTTAAACTTAAACTGCAGGCCGTTTCGAAACACCCAAGGAGTGTATCGAAACGCCTTGACTAGGTCAACTGGCCAAAGTCAACACGAGGAGACCGTATCGAAACGCTGGTCAACCGTTCTGAAATGCCCTCAGCGGCAACTTCTCGTGGTCAACGATACAAAGACCGTTTCGAAACGCCAAGGCCCGTTTCGATACCTCAATTTATCGCCAAAATCTCAGATTTCCAGTAGCAAAAACGTATCGAAACGACCCCCTTGCGTACCGAAACGCCTGGCCTGAAACAAGAGTCCGTATCGAAACGGGATCGATCGTTTCGATACACCTGCTGCGAACAGACTGGTTTTAGCTGGTTTTTGGCACAAGGCTGCCTCAAACACAACCTAAAACCTTCCACAACCAACATACATCAACTCTAGATGCAAGGCTCCCTATAAAAACATGCTTAGCACTCAACAACCATGTAAAAGCCATACATAGATAAGAAGCATCAAATCAACATAAGATTCATACATTGCATTCAAGATCTCATGCTTAGACAAGAGCATACACTTAAACATTCAAGATAGGGGCAAAAGGCCAATATACAAGGCATAAGCAAACCTTAAACATATCATCCACATAACAAGGAGTCTAAACATGCTCCTAAAACAAAATAACCACATAAGTCCCCATTGCTTGACTATTACATCATTAACTTAAAATAGTTCATACTTGAGGATAGCAAAAGCTCAACTAGCACACTTGGAGGCCCTCCTCTTGCACTAGCAACCCACGAACTACGGATCTGCTTTGTCGAACAAAAGAGAGCGTAAGCATAGAGCTTAGTGAGGGTAAGCTCATAAAACAAACCTCGACAATGCAGGGTCCAAGCACGAGCACACAACCAAGGTAGAATGCATGATCTTACCTTCGAACCACATGAGCCAAATTATATATGATGCATGAACATAAACTCTATATTATGCCATGCTCAGCAAGTCATAAGCTCAACACATGAAAATACATATATCAATGTATAAGCAACACATTCCACAAATCCTTATTGGCAACACATATATCAATCCATATTGGCACCTAGCTATGACTCGAATACGCGGATAATCGTTGGAACTCACATCCAACCACAACCATTACCTTACGGTGGGATTACCCTCATCACCATTTCACGCGGAGGGGATTCCACTCATCCTTACGCCTCGTCGATGGGATTACACTCATCACCGACTAACATATATACATGAAGATTTCTGGGCGAACACGTACTCCATCTTGATGACTACCATCACCAAGACCACGCGCGCATTTTGACTCTCGTGTGCACACTAAACAGCCTAATGATCGATCATTGTACCAAAGCATACTAGTGCCAATACTAACACAATTCACAACCTTTGACAACACTATTTCATATCAAATTCCGTGCTTAGCACGTACTCACCATGATTTACCATCATGCACAAACCACATTCCATATCCACATGCATATAACAATGCATCAATACCATGCCTCAACATACACATATAACATAATATGCATAACCATATTAATCACACTTAAACATGAGGCATACACAACATTGAAAGTTCAACCATAGTCTCTAACTAAAGCTTGAGATTAGACTACCAATCTAATCCCAACTCTAGGTGGGTCTACCAAGCCCAACCTAGTCCACATGCTTGAACCAACACTTGAAAATCATTTAAAAACATTAACCACTCACCGACTATTCCAAGCTCAACCACACTAGCCGATCAAGCTCCCAACGGTTCCAGATTTGTTCTCGAGACTTCACCAACACAAACCCTTGCTTCTAATCATCCCAACATAATCAAAATAACCTCAAATCGGTTCACAAATCAATGTAGCAAACCTGGAACACTAATCAAGCACAAAACACATGTTTTCAAGCTAAAGACAACCCCAAATCCTTCATTCCCGAGCAGCCCTAAAGCACAATCCAAAACCAATGATTCTAACATTTAAATTACCCCCAAAAGCTTCCAAAACAAACCTTATACATAGCCTAACCATCAGCCAACAAATTCCCACACAAAACACCTTCAAAACTCAACATTTCAACTCTCTAAAACCTCCCTAAAACCCAATTTCGGGAAACATCATAAAACCATGTAAAAATCGAATATGTTGGACCTTTTAGATGGCGAATAACTTACATAACCTCTACAAATCAAAAGCTTAAGTTAAAGACAATAAAGATGACATTTTTAATCTAAAAACCCAAAACTTTAAAATACAAAAACCATGAGCTTTATGAAAAATAATGGTACCAACTTGTAGAGGGAAAGGAGGACAAGTCAAAAATGGTTTTACCTTTGAAAAATCTCCAACAATGAGCAAGAGAGATGATGGAATAATAACCTTTGAGGAAGGGGAGTTTTTGTCGTTGAAATGGAGAAAGGAAGAGGGAAGAAGATGATGAAAAGCTCTTTTAAATTAAAAATGTGTTTTTAATTCCACAAGTCCATTTATTTACAAGTATGCCATTAATGAGATGGCTATCTCAAAAATCTTAAAATCCATGGAATTGGGTTTTAAAATCAAAACAAGTCCAACATAAAATATTTGTTTTGAAAACACGAGGCCCAAAATATTATAATATTATTTTAATATTATTTTCACCCGACCCCCAAACCCGGGTGTTACAGAAATTGCGTTGAATAGGTCAAGTTGTTTTGCGCTGCCACGATCTGCTGCCTTGGCGGGTAATAGCGGATTGAGGCAGCGACAATTTTCGCTGCCATGGCGGAACTCTGTTCTTGCAACTTTCGCTGTCTCGGCAGGTGAGATAGAGAGAAGTCACGGCGGCAAGTCTGGCAGATACTCCAAGTTCGGTGAAGCAATTCTGAAGTGGTCCTACCCATGTCTAGGCTAGGACTCTATTGCTGCGTGATGTAGGCAATACCTAGAAATCTCAGCGTAAACCTAACACATGCAGTCAACGTTTGGTTGCTCCTTTTAGCCGCTGAAATTCTAACTTATGTCTAAGCTGAATTAGTCAACACATCTTCATGATGAGACCATGCTTAATTCTTTCGTGAGTTTAACACTTTCGTGCCCGAAAAATGGATTCTGCAACTGGACTTTTGGAACTAATTGAGGGAAGTGAAACATATGATTTAAGAAAACTAAGAGTATTTTATTGCAAAAACAAAACTTGAAAACCTAAACAATCATTCTCACAACTAAATACAACATAACCAAACCCAAAGCGAGAATAAGAACATGTCGACGATAAGAGGTTTATATAGGCAAAGGTCTAGTCTAAGTCCTTCCTGGAGTAGAAGTCCTCAAAAGGCTTTTGCATTAAATGCAACTTTAAAATCTGACTTCTTTGAGTTGAATATGGGCTTCTTTTCCCGTTGCCTTGTTCCAAGTAAGCTCGTTCTTCTCCTCCGGCGGCTCTGTCTGCTGCTCCAAGCGTTAGAAAATTGAGTGGATGACATCGTTAGAATCATTATTTTCTGCTCTACCAATCGCACTCTAATTTACCAACTCCTCACTTTCCTGCCCTGGGCGGTAGACTTACTTTGCTGTCCTGGGCGGCAGACTCACTTTGATGTCCTGGGCGGTAGGCTCACTCTGCGTGGAACTACTTCAGTACAACTCCCTGGTCTACTGCCTCAGCATCCTCTCCTCTGGTCTACTCTCCTTCTAACAGCTTCTAGCCCTGAAAAACTAAATCTACACTAAAACAACATCTTTACTTCACCAAATAACAAATATTTAATAAAAGCATGGAAAAACAAAGAATATTGTATTTGTGCAATGCATGACCTAATTATGCCTAAAATGCACTTTAAAACAACAATAAAATGAGATGGAATGTGTACAAAATATAGGACTAATATGCACTTTACACATTGACTCCTTGTGAATGCCATGCATCTACTTATCGAAAATAAGATTTTGTTTTTCATTTTCTTCGTGGACTTAATGAGTCTTTTTCTGTTCTTAGAACCCAAATCTTGATGATGAAACCCTTGCCCAAAATCACTGAAGTTTTTTCGATTGTTATTCAGCATGAACGTTCTCTTGCTTCTGCTGTCACTACTCTTGAGTCAAACATATTAATGGCTGATCGATTTCCTTCTCATAATGTGACAAGTAGTTAATATGGTCACTATTTTAGCCTTATTTATGGATCAATTGGTTGAAAATTATGTCGATTTAGGATTTGTTGTGTGTTTTTCGTGCAGGCCTTTGAATCTAAAGATTACATTGAAAAGAGGTTGGATTTTGCAACTTTTCTGGATTCATGGCTGGATTAGTGGGCATGTATTGGGGTATGAAAGTGCTGATTGGGCGACACGTCAGCAACTTCTAGAAGATGATGTCAGCAACACTTGTTAAATTATCAGCCACATTCTAGATAACTTATTAGCCGAGATTTGGATTAAAACTTGGGGATTATCTTTTGTTTTTAAATTTAAACACTTTAGTATTTATTTCTTATCTCTTAGGAATTGTCTTTTTGTATTTTAAATATTTTAGGAATTATCTCTTATCATTTTAGAGTAATTTTAGGGTTTTTTAGATACTATAAATACCCACTTTGGGGGTGAAACTCAAAGCATCTCTTGTTCTTAGTTTTCATTTTACTTTGAAGTTTATAAAATCTCTCTTCTCTTAGTTCTCTATTTTACTTTGGTTTTCTATTTTATTTTTCCTTTTAAAAAAAATGCTAAGTATAATTCTTTCCATAATCATGCTTAGCTAAGTTTTCTATAGCCAAGGGCTTAAGCAATGACTAAATTAAAACGTGAGGATTGAAAAGCGCTTCATTAACATCGGGTAACTCTCTCAGTTTTCTAAGCTTAATTTTAAAATCAAAATGATTTCAAAACCAAAGATTGACGTTGGTCAGGCTGTTGTTTTGGTTAATTGTGTGGGAGGAAGGATCGGCTATTGAAGCACATTCGACTTCGCGGGAACACACTTAGCAAAATTGTTTGCTAAGAAGAAATTGAGATCAGATCAATTATTATTGAAACAACATAATCTGAGTCTGTCTTTCATGATCTTAAACGATTTTATATACAACATTGTGTTGATAGAATTACGAAACCGATATCAAAGATGCTACTTGGGGTATTCGGCTAACAAGCTTTGTCACAAGGATTGAACCTTGTAGAAAAGTAACTGACGTAAATCCCGAAGTGAAAAATCTTTTTCCGATGATATGAGGAAATTTAGTCAAAGCGAGAGTCTGAGGCTAGTCTTTATCATATTTAATCTCTTTTTTATTATTTTCTACAATCTCTTATTTTTACTTAATTCCACAAACCCCTTTTTACTTAAACATTATTCAACTATCTTCTTGGCTCACCGATTGAACAAACATAAATCAGGAAGTTTCTTAGTCCATGTGGGATTAACCCTTACTTTTCCCTTACTACGCTTAATTTCCTTTATTTATTATTTGAGAATAAGGAATTATTTTGATGCGTAAACGACGCGCGTCAAATTGGCACTGTTGCCGGGGACTTCGACAAAATTACTGAATTATTTTGTTTGATTTTTAACTAGGAAGAATCCGAGAGAACAAGCAGAATATTTCCCAGAGATCGAAGCATACGCCCGAAGACTGCACGCCCAGACACTTCGAGAAAATAACCAAAGACATCGACAAAAATGACTAGAACATGATCTAGAAATAGCATCTGAAGCAGAATCACATTTTGACCACACAACCAAAGAACCGATTCCGATGGGAGACAACAACCAAACTATTCGACAACTGACTGCGACCCATGACGATAACTAGCCGATGTGCGTAACATTCATGAATGGCGAGACACCATTCACTCTCAAGACAAGCTTAATACACCTCTTACCGACTTTTCACGGCCTGCCCAGTGAGAATCCTCACAAAAACCTCAAAGAGTTTCACATGGTCTGTCTAAGCACAAAACCACAAGGAGTTTCTGAAGATCAAATAAAACTTCGCATCTTTCCCTTTTCTCTAGCTGATATAGCAAAAGACTGGTTATTTGATTTACCCTCCAACTCTGTTACAACTTGGACTGATATGGCTCGCCTTTTTCTTGACAGGTTTTCCCCAGCAGCTGAGGCAAGCGAGCTAAGGCGAAGTATCCTAGGCATACGAAAAAAGGATACCGAATCGTTGTACGATTATTGGGAACGTTTCAAAAAGCTATGTGCAAATTGTCCACAACACGATTTAACCAAATAAATGCTTCTCCAATATTTCTACGAAGGGTTAACACCTATGGATATGAAGTTGATTGATACGACAAGTGGAGGAGCACTTGTTAACATGACTCCAACCACATCAAGAACGTTAATATCTACTATGACCGCTAACTCACAACGATTTCACTCTTCAAATGAATCATATCGACGGGTTCATGAGGTAAGTACAGTTTCACTGGAAAACAAAATTGATAAATTAGCTAAAATCGTACAATCTCTCGTTGCAGATAAAAGAATTGTAGCCATGCTTTGCGGGATTTGTACGAGCCCAGAGCATCCAACGGACTGCTGTCCAATGGTGCAAGAAGAGGACAATGCGCAAGTGAATGCCATAGGGAATTTTTCGAGACCTCCACAAAGACAATACAACCCTAACGCCAACTCGTATAATCCAGGTTGGAAAGATCATCCGAACTTCAGCTATGCTCAAAATCAAAGGCAGAATTAACCATATCAGCAAAGACAACAATATCAACAACCAAAGTCATCATTGGAGTCCATTGTTGAACGATTAGCAATCTCCCAAGAGAAGTTTCAAAACCGCACTAAGACCCACCTACAAGAAATAGATAAACAAATCTCCTAGTTGGCTAAAACCATGGGTAGACTTGAATCACAGGGAAGACTTCCTTCTTAAACGAAGTCAAATATGAGAGAGAATGTTAGTGCTATCACCCTCCGAAGTGGAACGGTTGTCAACCCTGAAGTCCCAGTAGAGAATGCCGCACAATCCAAGAAGGATAATGAAAATTCCACCTTCCAACTCCCAAGGTACGTCTTCTTCGCCACCACCACCTCTTCCTCCTTCTCGTGAGATTGTACCACCATTCCCACCAAGGTTGATGAGGCGTGAAAAAAAAGCCGAAGAGAAGGAAATCATAGAAGTGTTCCAAAAGGTGCAAATCAACATACTCCTCATAGAAGTAATCCGACAAGTGCCAAGGTATGCCCGGTTTTTAAAGGAGCTTTGCACCACAAAGAGGAAACTAACTGGTCACGAGAAGGTGAATTTGGGAGAACATGTCTCCACCGTATTTTAGTGAAAACTCCCACCAAAAATGAAGGACCAATGTATGTTCGCTATACCCTGCAAAATAGGAAATGTTTTAATTAAATGCACAATGTGTGACTTAGGAGGTTCAATTAATGTAATGCCACTCTCTGTTTATAAAATGATTACTAACGAGTCTTTGAAGGAAACAAGAGTAACCATCCAGTTGACTGATCGTTCTCTTATCTATCCGGAGGGAGTGCTCGAAAACATCCTAGTGAAGGTCGACGTTCTTATTTTCCTACCGACTTCTATGTCATCGACATCGAAAACGATAGGACAAACACTTGCACTGAGGTACTTCTAGGCCGACCCTTCCTAAGCACCGCGCATACAAAGATTGATGTGAGAAACGTTATATTAACAATGGAGTTTGATGGTGAGGTCGTAGAATTTGATGTTTACAAAGCAATGAAATACAAAGACCAAGTTGAAAGAATTAATTCTATCGATATTATTGATCCTCTTGTTGATAAATTTGTTGAATCTAAACTTTTTGAAATTTTTTACAGGGATCTAGAACTTTGCCGCAAAGAGGAAGAAATGGAATTTGAAAATGTTTTCTCTTTCAATTCTGATTTATTTTTAACTCTATGCAAAACTAAAATGTTACCTTCTGCTTTGTAGGCACCTAAAATATGCGTTTTTAGGGGAAAACAAAACCCTGCCAGTAATTATCTCGAACAAGCTGTCTGAAGAGGAGGAAGATGACCTAGTCACGGTGTTGCGAGCACACAAATAGGCCATCGGCTGGACCACTGCAGATATAAAAGGACTTAGGCTTAGTTTGTGGTTGCTTTTAAAAAGTGTGGTGAAAAAAGTGATTTTCAAACTAGTTATTGAAAAGTAGTTTTGAAATGCTGGTTAGTGTTTGTCATTGATGTCAAAAAGTGATTTTGATGAGATAAAATGTCTATTTTAGACATGATATTGAAAAGTAAAAAAAAACTTGGGTGATGTTCAAATTAGTTAATGTTATGATATATGAAATAAATCAATTTCAATTATAATAAAAAATTATTTTTAAAAAAATTTAATTTGAAAATATAAAATATATTTTAAATTATATACGGACATACCACTTACAAATTAATAATAAATATAAAATAAATTATAAATAAAATAATTTTATTCTCAATATAAATATTATAAAATATATATATTATTTTACAATTATGTATGCATAAAAATTATTTTAACAATAAATTATAATTAAATAACAAGGGTAAAAAAATAATTTTATTTTCAAACTAGCTTTTCCACCCAAGAAGCTATAAAATCTAGCTTTTTGATTTGGGTGGAAAAGTTAGTTTTAAAAGCAACCAAAAACAACCTATTTTAACTAAAAGTACTTTTTTAAGTGCTTTTAGGTTGCTAAAAGCAACCAAAAACAAGCCCTTAGCCCATCAACTTGTATGCACAAGATAAAAGCGGAAGAAGGAGCGAAACCTTCAAGACGAGGTGTTGAGCTCGATGATCACCTTCAACCGATGCTTGCCAAGAGGTGGGGAAGTTGAATTTTTGGGTGTTTGAGTTGGTGGAAAAAATTAAGAATTAAACACAAGGATTTAGAGTGGTTCGGCTTTCTAACCCAAAGCATATATCCACTACCTTGGAACGCCACCAAGGATTTCCCAAATTCACTAAGAATATCGTTCCCTTTTCTCGGCTTAGGAGGAAACCGTTACAAAACCGATTAAGCTATGTACCCTTAGCTTAATCAAACACTCTCTTACAAATGAAATTCAAAGCAAACAAGAAACCCCTCTAATAGGTATGTATTTGCAACTCTAAGCACTCACCCAAAACCTATACACTTGAGCATACATAAACATTTTATCTCACAAGTGTTTTGTCAATGACAATTAAGCTTTAAAGACAATTTGACATCATAATATTGTTACAATTGAAGCATTAACCATCTCTTGATGCTTGGAGGTCTCATTTATACTCCTAATTGAGTTTGTAGCTGTTAAGGACCGTTGGGGTTGAATTAGAGCCGTTGGAGTCTTTATTTCCCACCATAAATGTAGTTCTACAACTTAGCATATCGATACTCCTCAAATCGTATCAATACGGCCCCGATAATAAAATAGTCGTTGAGCACTTCTAGCTGGTGCGTAATGATACACATAGCAAGTGTATCGGTACGGTCATGTAATTTAAAAGACCGTTGCGAATTTGACCGTTGGGGGTAGTTGGGCGTATCGGTACGTGATACAACCGTATGATACGCGAACTTGCTATTAGATATTTAAAACAAACCGTATCGATACGGACAAAGCGTATCGGTACGAGTTTTGGCTACTGGAAAATCACTGTAGTTAAAACCTTAAAGGGTATCGATACGATAACATACTGTATCGGTACGATTACATTAAAAAACTTAGTTTTGACTGCTTTAAATGCACTTTAAATTATTCCAAAGCCTTACAAAAACCCTTAAACATATTTTCAAGTTGTTTTGACTAAAAGCATGTTTTAAATTCTTTTCAATTTAGTCCAAAACATTTTTCAATTACTATATCAAAAAAATTAGTTCTACAATCTCCCCTTTTTGATATAATAAAACCAACTTGAAAAATTGTTTGTGATTCTCCACCTTAGTATTTTAAAAATTTGAATAAGAGATTTTAAAAAATTGAAATTAAAGCTCCCCCTTATTCTCTTGAAAAATCATTTTTTCAAACAACCATTTCTCCCTCTTTTTGTTATATCAAAAAGAATTTAAAATACATTAAACTCAAAATAACATAGGAGGTTTAAAAAATTTGACACAATTAAAAACTTTTGGTTTTAAAATTGGCTCCCCTTACTTAAAGCATCAAACAATGTCAGTCCAACATATATGATTAAACTAGTTGAATTAAACGAAATAAAACTAAACAAAAACAAATTCAACTAATTTTACCACACTTGAATCCAAGGGAGGATGTGAGGCCTTCCTTCTTCAAGTGCTCTCTTTGTGTGCATGGAGCTCCTCCTCAAATTTGGACTTGTTGATCACTCTCCATCACACCTAACAAAAGACAATCAAGTAATTTTTGGTATCCAAATTGATTTGGATCCATAGACGTTAGTGACACATAATTTTGTCCCCTTAGGAATCCATTTTTCAATTTCATCCTTTTTAGTTGAAGCACTTAGTCCTTTTGGGACCCAAATACTTCTAAAAACTTTACCATTCAAAAATCTAGGGCACTAGATTGTCTTACATAAAAACTTAATTTTCCCAAATTGTTTTTCTTTTGAAGTTTATTGAAAATAAAATCTTTTCCTTTTTAAGATTATCAACTTCTTTTTGATGACCTTTTTCCATCGATTGAAACAAATTTTGTAAATTTAAAACTTTAAGTTCAAAATCTTTAATTTTTGCTTCAAATTCTAGATTTGTTTTGTAAAGCAAATCATTTTCCTTTTTCAAATTTGAAAGCAATTTTTTGTTTTTAGAAAATGATGCCTTAAATTCCAAAAGCAAATCATCATAGGCATCTTGTAACTCATCAAATGTATAAGAATTTGAAATAGATGAGTTAGAAGATACCTCCCCCTCATTGAGGGCCATGAAGCATAGGCGGGCTACCTCATTATCGGTGGAGTCTTCATCACTCCATGTCGCCACGTATGCTTTCTTTGAAGATGATCCCTTTTTGTTGGACTTGTGGGAATCCTTCATCTTCTTCTTCGATTCATGCTTGGATTTAGCCATCTCTCTCTTCATGAATTGGGTGAATTTCTTGAAGAGATGAACCCTCTCGTCATCTTCACTTTCCTCCTCGCTCAAATAAACGTGTTGGCATGTGGAGGATTTGAGAGCAAAGTCACTCGCGTTGATGCCTAGATCCATGATTTTCTTCTTCCCCATCTTCTATATCTCTTCCTTTTTCTCTCCGTCTTCTTTTTCTTTCTTCATTATTTCACGAGTGAGAAGAGACCCCATGGGTTCATCTAGCTTTAAGGTCTTGAGAGTTTTGGCTTCGATGATGGCGGTCTTCTTTGAGTCCCATGACTCAGGAAGAGAACAGAGAAGATTTCGGACAAGATTGTCTTTCGGAATGATTTCTTCATAGCCTTTGAGTCCATTTGTGATGGTGGAGAATCTATCGAACATCTTTGTGATGTCTTCATCCGGTTCCATCTTGAAGTTCTCATACTCGTGGTTGAGAAGGTCGATCCTGGTCTCCTTTACTTCGTTTGTTCCCTCGTATGTAACTTCAAGCTTGTCCCATACTTCCTTGGCATCTTCGCAAGAGGACATCTTCGCAAGATGGCATCTTCTGCTCTACAGATCGCACTTCGGTTCTCTAACTCCATAGTCTGTTGTCTTGGGCGGCAAGGTGGGCGGCGGCATCTACTTGGCAGTTGTTGTTTCTGTCTGGAACTGCGTCAGTACAGTTCCTTGGTTTGCTGTCTTAGCATCGCATCCTTAACTCCTCTTTCCCTTTGTCAGCCTCTAGTACCTAAAACCAAAAGTACGCTAAAATTGTACATTTTCGTTACCAAACAAAGGATAATTTAGAGAAACATGGTAAAGTAAAGAAATACTATAAAATGCAATGCATGATCCTAATTATGCCTAAAATGCACTAAAAAACAACAATAATATGAGATGGAATGTGCATGAAATATAGAACTTGTTGACACTTTACACACCCCAAACTCAAACTATTACTTGTCCTCAAGAAATGCAACCTATACACACTTGCCCTTATATTAACCAGAAAGAAAAACCTATTTTCAACTTGATTTCATACCTCAAGGCCGTGGCACCTATATTAGATTAGTGAAGGAAACTTAGCAAGAAAATAACTCAGAATTACTTTCCAATGCCAGTGCAGTGTGTGCAGAACTGTATACAGGCTGAATATGCAGAATAACTAGGTAAACAAAGATGTTGTTATAATATATAAGGTTGCTTCCGAGACAACACAGTTAAGCACAATATTTAATCATGGCAATGAGGGCTTCAGCTTATCACAACTACTCTTCTAGGTCTAAAATTAAGATAGGAGCAAACTACAAAACCCCCGAACCCATAGAGTAGAGTCATCCCGTGAAGACTTTCATTCACTCATGTTAATTTGTCTGTCATTTCAGATTCATGGACTTTGATAGCAGCGGAGTGTCCTCACACATGATTCTTCCTAGAGCTTGTTGCAGGCACCTCTAGGGTAAAACAACAATATTTCTTTGTTTTTCTCTCGGCTGTCGTGGCGGTGCTGTGTTTTTTTGTTTCTGTTTTCTGCCTCGGCGGCTACCTGCAACTGTTATTAGAACTTTGCAAAGAATTATAAAAACAAAGCAGGCAGTGTTCATTAGATATTCTAGCAAATTCAGCAAGTAACAGTAGTGTTTGACAATTTTGGCAAAAAAAATTCAAAGTCATTTTGCATGCTTTTCCCATATTAAGTTCGATTTATTATTGGTGCGAAAATAAGTAATCGACTAACTATCATAGGCACAAGTTATATAACAACTTTTTCTGTTTCAATTAGCATTAAGGCAAGTACAATGCAACCTATATGCAACTAAGTATGCCTAGACAAAAAGATGCGAGAGCTACCCCCCCCCCCAAACTAGAGATGGACATTGCCCCCAATGCACAAAATAAAACAGAAAATGAAAAACTAAAAACAGAAAAATTAACTACAAGTAAAAGGGAAAGGAGACTTAGGCTTAATCAGATGGTGTAGAGGATCTGAAGGATTTATCCGCTCGCCATTATCTACGGGTTGCGGCAGCAGGTTTAATAATGCCGCCCTCTGCTGTGCTCGATGGCTTGATTCTTAAGGGTCTGGATCTGTGTAATTAATTGTGAGACGAGATTAAATGGTAAAGAAAATGAAAAATGTAACCCCTTTAGCCCGGCCCAGAGGCTCGACCCGAACTAAGAAGATTACACGGGGAAAACCAAAGCCAACTCGTTAAAGCCGACTTCGATTCACGACCCTATTTTTTTTTCTTTTTTTCTTATATAGATGCATATTAAGATCCTATATGTTCAACAAGACACTTAGAAGAAAACGACACAACGATCGGAGTTCGATTAGGGGTTCAATAGCATAACTTTAACTTTTAGGGACTAAACTATAATTTCTAAAAATTATAGGGATTATTTCAATTCTAAGATTACCAATCCTTAATTAGTCATGTAACATGCTTCCATGAAAAATTTCATAACAAACGGATCATCCAAACTCAACCAATTGAACATACAACATCTAGGGACCAATATGCAACATTTTAGAACTTTAAAAGATACTTTCAACTGAAAAATAACGGTCGGGCATCGGTACACTTAAGCCTGTATCGATACACGAGAAGCCAGTAGCCAAAGTTGGGAAAAGGGTTTCGATACTCTTCCCCGCGTATCGGTACGACCTTCAAACTTTGCATAGGCGTATCGATACGGGGGCAATTCGTATCGATACCCCTATGTTGATTTGCCTGAGAAAAGCCTTCGAATATCGATACTCAATCCCGAGTATCGATACGCATACCATAAAAACATCTCCAACAGCCCTCAATTCACATTTAACAACAACTATACATGTCCAAAACATCCCTACAAGGTATAACAAACATTTCCAACATATATGCATCAATACACAAACATAGACAAGCAATAGACATGGCAATTAATGAAGATTAGAGAGCTATATGGACATGCTTGCACACATAACCCAAAACATGTCCAAAATACCAAATAGCAAACCATAAGCCAACTAGAGGCCAATTACAAGTCCCAAAAACTCAAACCAAACATGCTCAAAGTGTCTCACATCACCAAACAATTCATGAGTGGAAGTCCATCCCATTGCCTCTTATTACACTAAGGTGAAAACACATACTTTGCTTAGTTAAAACTCTTGGATATCCTTTGCTTGCTTGATGCCGAAAATGCTCAATTCTCTGCATTGATGAAACAAATAAGCGTAAGCAATAAAGCTTAGTGAGGACCGCTACAAAACAAAATATTCATCAATACATTTTTTTTAAAACCAAATCAACATTCTTTATAACATATGCATTCCATAAAACAATGCACTTTCACACACATTTCCTTTTTCGAAACCACATGCTCATAGCATCATTTAATACAATAGCAAAAAGCCTTTGCTCATGCTTAAACCAAGCATTACATGCATTCTAGCATAAACCTCAAGCATCACATGCTTTCTCAAAATAAGCATTCATCATTAGTACATTATACCATCACCATTGTATTGGCTCGCAAGTGATCAAACACAAGGACCTTATCAAAACACAATACAATTGACACAATCGGATAAGTGGATTACAAGCGTTGTCCCAAACGCTTCATACACCCTACCAGACCCTCAAGGTTCACACACAGGATTAGACCATCAATCATTGTGACACCCATGGTAGAGTTTAACGGTACAATCACAATCTCTCAACACCACTCATCGGTAGTTGTATAATTCCACTAACATGAGCATGGGACACAAACCACAAGATCCACATACGAGATTAGACCATCAACCATTGTGACCCTAATCTCAATCGTTAGGGTACTTGGATGGAGTGTACGGTACAATCACAACCCCTCGACATCCAAGGCGACTTTATTCACGGTGCACTCAATCCTATAGCCGGCTAACTATATCCGATTCAAGTAACCAAAACCATTTACCATCACTTGCCAATATAATCATCAATCATCACTAGTCCACTATTTTGTAAGCATAAACCACAATGCCACTTTCACAAGCATTAACATGCTTAAAACCAATTGCATAAATCATATAAACTCAAGGATCACTTACCATGTGCATCCTTAACAAAATGGCATTTAAAACCAACAACATCATTGCTCAAAACATGCTTTAAAATAGTAATCAAAACACATTTAATCCAAGTGCATTTTAAACCAAAACATAGCACAATCCGAGAGAGACTTTTGATTTACTTACTCTTGAGCTTAGCTAGGTGTTTCAAACTTACACTAAGCTCCCAAAACCATGTTCAAAACGTTTCAAACCTGGAAAACTCTTTTCCACTCACCAATACACGAAACTTCGCTTGCCGACGCAAAGATAACTCGTCCTTAACTTCCAAAAATGCATTGTTTGCTTCTGGATCAATGTCCCCTATTTTTAGAGCATAAAAAACAGAGATCCAATGCATTAAAATGCATCACAACACCATCAACTAACCACAAACTCGTTTCCCAACAAAACTACATAATTAACCCATCCAGAACAGCCGCAAACTCATTCAATTGGTTTCTAAACCAAGCCCAGCCAACAATCACAACTTCCAACCATTAATATACATCACATCACATCTAAAAAACAACCTAAATCCTTCCTTATACCTCCAGCAAACACATCACCATCAAATCACATCAAAACTCAACTAAAACTATCATAAAACTCACGGATCTCAAGGATTTCGGGATCTATATCATCAAAACACTTTCTCAACATCATAATCAAACCAAAACTCATTTATAATCCATCTAAAACAGAGATCATCAACAACCTCCGAAAATCAAGAATTAAACCTTTATTTTGTAAGATTTTGATCTTAAATCATAACTATAATCAAAACTCAGTTAAAAACAACAATTAGAAGTCAATAATCTTGGGAATTTCAATAAAGAACCTAGATTAGAGGTTGAGAACGAGATTTACCTCCAATCCGTACTTTCCTTAATGTTTGACAAGTTTTAGCTTCACAAATCTTGAAGAAATTGAAGAGAATTCTTAAAACTCATTTAAAACACATGTCAAATTAAGGAAAGGTGTAATTGCACAAAAGCTCCCTAAAGATTCTAAGATTTTGACTCCTCTTTTGAAATTTGCATTTTCCACAGTTTTAAAACTTTACATTTTGGTTACTACCCAAAATGTACCTCTTCCAAAACTCATTTAGTAAAATTGATTTGACCAACCTCTTAAACATGGTTTTAGAGGATTTTATCAATTTTTTTCATATTTTTATCCTACCCCGAACCTTGATTTCCCTGAACCACCTAATACAATTCGAACCGTTTCCAATCGGTCCGATCCGATGTCTAAAACATCTAGGTTCAAAACTCGGGCGTTACAAAAAAGATAAAATCTTGTTCTAAAATCTACTCCTAATAAAGCAGTAAAGATGTGAAAAGATGAAATTATGTCACAGTGGGGTGGGCATTCCCCAATGTGAATACTTTCTGTTCTTTCGGGATAGAATCTCTTGTATAGTTCTTTAATCGGTGCCTGTTAACTTTGAATTCTGTCCCTCCATTTACTGGTCTTACTGTCACGGCACCATGTGGGAATGCTCATACTACTTTGAACGTTCCTGACCATGGTGATGTTGGCTATCTCCGGCTGCCGTGCGAATATTTCCCATCCCTTGCTGTGGATGTTTTCAAACAGATTTGGTTCTAGGCCGAGATCTTTTTTCTGCCTTGTATAATGAAAGTCTTGCTCCTCCCATATTGCATGTTTTGCGAACTGGGTTCGGTATCTCTTTTCATCTTCGTGGGAGAAGAAGCGTTGGAACGTGAGTTTGGGTACCGATGATAAAGCCATGTGAGACGGTTGGAGTTTACTGAAACTTGAAAGGAAATAAAGTGAGAGTAGTGGATGCAAGAATAAGAAACCAAGAAGGTGAGAGTAAAGTAAATGAATGAAGTGAGAAGGGTTTAAATAGAGGTTGCCGAGAGGTGCCAGAGCAGCATTAAATGTCCAACGGTCCCATTGTCTCGCGCACGTTACGGGATATCTGCCTGTTATTTTTGTAGACACTGGCAGCTAGCCATTAGCAGGCAACTACCCGTTACATGTTTTCTGTGCCCTAGGCTATCTAGGCGGGATGGTGGGCGAGCTCCTTGATGGGCCTCCTTCTTGATTCGGCTCTTTTATTCCTAATCTTGAAATACTAAATAAGGATAATTAAATATTAAAAATAAATCCTAAAAATAAGTTGCAATAAATTAAATTCTAATCCTAATGCATAAAAATAAAAATAAAGAAAAAAATTAAAAATTAAGTTATGTTGGAAGTGCATTTAGGTGCATCTCCCAGACATAACCACTTCCTGAGGTAATTTGGCTTGTCCTTCCCTCCTAGGGGGTCCTCTTGTTCCTTCAGGTTATGTGTTGCTAGGTCCTTCATCCTGCCCTTTGGTCTGTCGCGACAGCTGCTGCCTTGACCTGTCTCTATGCTAATTTCGGCAGCCTTAGTGTCTGGGCATCCTTCCTTTTCTTTTCCTAAGGGTTGTAGCACATTTAACTTTATGCTCTGGTTGTTTACCCTCATGGCCAGTTCCCCGTGTTCTACATCTATTAACGTTCTGCCTGTGGCCAAGAATGGTCGCCCAAGGATGATAAGGGCTTTTTCATTGGCCTCACAGTCTAGGATAAAGAAATCAGCTGGAAGAATAAGGTTGCCCACCTTCACTAGGATGTCTTCAATTTTGCCCTTCGGTTGTACAAAAGAATGATCGGCAAGTTTTAACACGACGGAGGTAGGTTTGGCTGGCCCAATTCCTAATTTATCGAAGACTGCCTTAGGAATTAGGTTGATGCTAGCTCCCAAGTCGCACATGGCTTTTGTTTCGTGCTTGTTGCCTATCCTGCATGGGATAATAAAGCTGCTCGGGTCTGTTTGCTTGGGCGACAGTTTGTTGTGCAGCATTGCCATGCACTCCTCTGTTACAGCAACTGTTTCAAACTCCCCAATCCTCTTCCTTTTAGAAACCATGTCCGTGAGGTATTTGGCATAGTTGGGCATATTCTGAATGGCTTCTATTAGAGGGATGTTTATGTGCACATGTTTTAGAATATCCATGAATCTTTTGAACTGGTGCTCTTGCTTTTGTTGCTTAAGCCTCTGGGGGAAAGGTGCTGGCAGATGGATGTCCTCTATACGCTCCTTGCATGGGAACTTTATCTTTGGAGGATCATCTTGTTCAAGACTGCTGTCAAATTCAGCTGCCGAGGCGGCTGGTGTTGATGCTACCGTGATAGGCTGTTCTTTCTGTGCTAGCTGTGTTTCTAGTTGCTTTTCCACCCTGGGTTCTTCCAACTACTTCCCACTTCTGGTAGATATGGCTTTGCAGTGCTCGTAAGTGGGTTTGGCTGTTGCCTCTGTGTTGTTGGATGATGCTCCCATTGTTTTGTTGCTGAAGATCTTCGTGAACTGCCCAAATTAGGTCTCCAAGTTCTTTATAGCAGCCACCTTGTTGTTCATCTTCATCTCTGTCCTGTCCATGAAAGACTCAATTTTATCAATAAATTTATTAGTGAGAACAATAAAATCACTAGTTCTAGACATAAAAGTATGAAGAGTTTCTTCTAGTGAATTATTGTTTTGCAGCTGCTGAGCCTGTTGTCTGGACAGGTTTTGTTGGTAGCCTCCATGTTGTTGTTGTGGGTTTGCAGCAGTCTTTGGATTGCTCGAGGAGATGTTGAGATGATTCTTTCATCCAGGGTTGTAGGTGTTTTGGGTAGGTCTGTTGTTCCTCTCGTATCCTCCCATAAAGTTGGCAGATGAGGTGCAGTTAGAAGAATCATGGTTGCCCCCACACTCATCACAAAACGGCTCCACAACCTTGACCTCGTGGACTTTCCAGGCAGGTTTCACGATGCTCATTACCAGCTCTGTCAGCTTGTCAAGGCAGGCATTGACAGATTCTGAGGCTTCTACCTCGTTCACAGTGGCTGGCCGCCTAACACCGCCTCGGTGGGATGTTGGATACTTGTAGTCGTTCTTGGTGGCTTGGTTCAGAATTCACAGTGCCTTCTCTAGTGGTCTGTCAAGGATGATTACATTTGCTAAGGCATCAATCATCATCCGTGTTGGGTAGTTCACCCCGTTGTAGAACATTGATACATGTGTCCAAGCCAGAAAACCATGTAGCGGGCAGTTGTTTAGCATCTGTTGGTACCAGTCCCATGCTTCATACATCGGCTCATCATCCCCTTGTCGGAAGGCTGTTATTTCGTTTCGCAGTCTGTCTGTGACATTGGATGGGCTGAAACGGTCTAGAAAATCCTTGCACAGCTCTGTCCAAGTGTTGAACGATCCTGTTGGCTGGTTGTTTAACCACTGTTTTGCCCTATCCCTCAGTGAATAGGGAAATGGTCTCAGTCTCAGTACGTCTTGATGGAATCCGTGTATTTTGAATGCTCTGCAGATGTCCAGGAATCCTCTTAAGTGTTGCCGAGCATCTTCTGTGGTAATCCCTCGAAATTGCCCTAACGTGTTGATCATGTTAAACATAATGGGCTTCAGCTCGAAGTGATCTACCTCAATTTCAGGTTCTGTCACTATCTGATCGAACCCTCTGAAGTCATGTTCCAGATAATCCCTGGTGGTTTGAACATACGGTGGCTACCTGGGCGGCGAGTCTTGCTGCCCATCCCTGCCGTTCACTGCATTGTTGGCAGGGTTGTCGTTCTCCATGTTTACCTTTGCTTTTCTTTTTCTTTTTTAGTTTTCCAAAGGGCTTCTCTGATTTTCTTCTTGAGCTCTCTTGCTCTTCGTTTGATATCGTCATAATAAAGGATTTCTCCTTTTGGGTTTGCCCTGGTCATACACTAGCAAAAGAAACCGTAATAATATTTTTTCGATTAAAAAATATATATAAAGAAATAAAAGTACAGAAATTAAAGTCGAATTTCGCTATTACCAATCCCCGACAACGGCGCCAAAAACTTGTAGAATGTTTGGGTGTTCTCTATTTATGAGCGCAAGTGCACACTCCTGTCCAGTTATAGTATAAAAGATATCGTCTCCCACAAGGATTGGATAGCTTGATTCGAGTTATAAATCCTGCACAAGAAAAGTAAATGCATAATTAAGTTGAATGTTTGAAAAGAAAAGTAAAATTAAAACACAAGTAATCAAAAGGGAAGTGAACAAATTGATAGAAAAGGTAGGGTTATGCTGCTGCTTAGTGTGAAACTGCGTTGAATAGGACAAGTCGTTTTGCACTGCCAAAATTTACTGCCTCGGCGGTGGATGCCAGGTAGACTACTGAGACCCTCTCTCTGCCTTGACAGGGGAATGGAACTGTGTCTCGACGGCAAACTCGACAGAACTACAAGGCTCGACAGAACACTTCAAACATGACTCCGCTTATGTCTAAGTTAGAGTTCTGTTGATGCCCACCGCAGATAATACCAGTCGCGTCGTGAATCATGCAAAGATAGCAATGTTGATTCGTCCTCTTTTAGCCGCCTTAAACCCTTAACCTATGTCTAGGCCGGATTGATCGCACCCTCTATAGATGAAATCGTACTTACTCCTTTCGCGAGTTCGAGTCTCTCGATATTGAACAAATGGATAGAATTCACTAATCTTTCGCCTTAGTTGAAAACTATGAAGAACATGGAATAAGTAAACCTTGTAATTTTATTTGCAAAAACAAACTTGAAATCCTAAGCAACCGTTCTCACAACTAATTACAACATAACCCAAACCCAAAGAGAAATTTAGAACATGTCGGCGGCAAGAAAACCTAAACTATGCCTAAGGAAAACCTATGTTGTCTTTAACTAGAATTACAATAAATATATATAGGCATTAGCTAGGTCTAGTCCTTCTTGAAGTAGAAGTCTTCAAAGTAGCTTTTCAATTAAATGTGACTTTAAACTCTGACTTCTTTGAGTTGAATGTGGACTTTATCACGTTGCCTTGCTCCGCAAGTAATCTCGAGATCCTTCTTTGGCAGCTCTGCCCACTGCTATAGACGTCAGAAATTTGAGTGGACAACATCGATAGAATTAGGATTTTATGCTCTACAGATCGCACTCCGGTTCTCCAACTCCATAGTCTATTGTGTTTGGCGGCAAGGTGGGCGGTGGCAGCTACTTGGCAGCTGTTGTCTCTGTCTGGAACTGCATCAGTACAACTCCTTGGTTTGCTGCTTCAGCATCGCATCCTCAGCTCTTCTTTCCCTCTGTCAGCCTCTAGTACCTAAAACCAAAAGTACACTAAAACAATACATTTTCTTTACCAAACAAAGGATAATCTAGAGAAACATGGTAAAGTAAAGAAATACTGTAAAATACAATGCATGGTCCTAATTATGCCTAAAATGCACTAAAAACGACAATAATATGAGATGGAATGTGCATGAAATATAGAACTTGTGGACACTTTTCAATGATCACCTTCAACCGATGCTTGCCAAGAGGTGGAGAAGTTGAATTTTTGGGTGTTTGACTTGGTGGCAAAAATTAAGAATTAAACACAAGAATTTAGAGTGGTTCGACTTTCTAACCCAAAGCCTACATCCACTACCTTGGAACGCCACCATAGATTTCCTAAATTTACTAAGAATTTCGTCCCCTTTTCTCGGCTTAGGAGGAAACCTTTACAAAACCGATTAAGCTATCTACCCTTAGCTTAATCAAACACTCTCTTACAAGTGAAATTCAAAGCAAACAAGAAATCCCTCTAATAGGTATGTGTTTGCAACTCTAAGCACTCACCCAAAACCTATACACTTGAGCATACATAAACATTTTAGCTTACAAGTGTTTTGTCTATACAAGAGATTGACAATTAAGCTTTAAAGACAATTTTACATCATAATGTTGTTACAATTGAAGCATTAACAATCTCTTGATTCTTGGAGGTCCCATTTATACTTCTAATTGAGTTTGTAGCCATTGAGAAACGTTGGGGTTGAATTAGAGCTGTTGGAGCCTTTATTTTCTACCATAAATGCAGTTCTGCAACTTAGCGTATCGATACTCCTCAAATTGCATCGATACGATCCCGATAATGAAATAGCCATCGAGCACTTCCAACTGGTGCATATCGATACGCGTAGCAAGCGTATCGCTGCAGTCTTGCAATTTAAAAGACCGTTGGGGGTAGTTGGGTGTATCGTTACACAATACAACCCTATTAGTATGCGAACTAGCCGTTAGATATTTAAAACAAACCGTATCGATACAAACAAAGCGTATCGGTACGGGTTTTAGCTACTAGAAAATCACTATAGTTAAAACCCTAAAGGGTATCAATATGATAACATACTGTATCGATACTATTACATTAAAAGCTTGGTTTTAACTGCTTTAAATGCACTTTAAATTACTCCAAAGCCTTATAAAACCCTTAAACATATTTTCAAGTTGTTTTGACTAAAATCATGTTTTAAATTCTTTTCAATTTAGTCCAAAACATTTTTCAATTACTATATCAAAACAATTAGTTCTACACAAGGTCAACGCCGGTTGAACGAACCAATGATTGAGGTAGTAAAAAAGGAGATACAGAAACTCCTTGATGTAGGTATAATTTATCCAATTTTTGACAGTGAATGGGTAAGTCTAATTCACATGGTCCCTAAAAAGACTGGAGTTACGGTAATCCAAAATTCGGAAGGTGAGTTAGTTCCAACACAAGTTCAAAATGGTTGGAGAGTCTGCATCGACTACAGGAAGTTAAATTCTTTAACTCAAAAAGATCATTTTCCACTTCCCTTTATAGACCAAATGCTAGAACGTTTAGCCGGTAAATCTCATTATTGCTGTCTTGATGGATTTTCAGGTTTTTTCTAGATTCCGGTTGCACCAGAAGACCAAGAGAAAACGACGTTTACTTGTGCCTTCAGAACTTTCTCTTATCGACGTATGCCCTTCAGCCTTTGTAACGCACCAACAACATTCTATGTAACGCCCGTGTTTTGGGGTTAGGAGTTAGTCAGGTTTATAGTCCGAGTCAATAAAATTAAATTAAATCAATTCAACCTAATTTGTGATCTAATTGGGCTTTAGTAAAAGAGGAGGGACTAAAAGAGTAATTTGACCCAAAACTTTTAAAAAGCAAGACAACTTTAAAGAAAAAGTTGTCTTCTCTTTCCCATCTCCCCTTTCCAACGTCAAATACCCAAACCCCATCTTCAAAACCCTCTCAAGCTCATGTTACTATTCCATTGAGTATCTTCTTCAATCCAAGGTGTTTTTCAAAGGTAAAAATGTTTTCTAACTCTCCTCTTAATTCCCTATCCATACATAGTCTTAGATTTTAAAGATATGAGATTTAGAAAATTAGGGTTTGATTTAAAGTTTGGGTTTTTATGGGAATTCTCATCTTGTTTTGCAAAATTGAGTTGGGTCTTTGTCTATTCATGTTAAAAGGTGCAACATATGTTAATTTGGTTGAGTTTTGTTGAAAACCCGAAGTGGGTTCTTAGAGCCATTTTTGAGATGTCAAAAACTCCATTTTTGGTGGGTTTTAGGTTGAAATTAAAGGGCTGATGGGTTGTATAGGTTAGGAGGTTGTTTTGGGACCTTTTGGGAGTCTTTTGGAGGTTTGAAAATGGAAATTTCAGCAAGGTTTTAGGGGAGCACGAAAATTGGTATTTTGGGTGATTATGTGGATTGGGAATTTGTTGAAGTTGGCTTGTGTTTGTGAAATGAGTGTTGATTGAATGTTAGCATTGATTGAGGTTGTTGGTTGTGTTTTTGGTTGGCTAGAAGCAAGAGGAGACGTCGAAGGGGCATTTGGACCGACTCCGGACTCGTAGAAGTTTTGCTTTGGTAGCTAAGGAAGGGCGGTGAGTGGTTTCTATCTTGTTTTAAAGTTTGGTTCGAGCGTGTGTAGAGTGTGTGTGTGGAATGTGCTTGGTAGGCCATTCCTTTATTCCAAGTTGTTAATTCTAGCCTTTGATTCCATTAAATGCTATTGTGTTTGCCTATCTATGCTCTTGGGAAATGTGGTTAATTGGTGCATGTATGTCATGATATGTATATATGTGATGAGCATGGGATGTGGTTGATGATATGTGATGTGGTTATGAAAATTGGCACTAAATAAATTACCGGTTGTAAATGATCGATCATTAGGATTAATGTGCATACAAATTGAGTCAAAACGTACGTGGCCTTGATGGCGTTAAGTCATCAAGGAGGAGTACGGTGATGTAATATTCCACCGGAAGCTTTTATATATTTCTACGGGATGATGAGTGGAATCCCATCCGTAGGGCATGTGGCGATGAGTGGAATCTCGCACATGCAAGGTCCGGTGATGAGTGTAATCCCACCGAGGTAAAGTGATTGTTGAGGTTAAATCCGCACATCCGGGTAATTAATAGTGGCCAATTAAACTTGTTCATATGTTGTGATATATGGTGTTGTTATATGATGATTGAGCTTGGTAGGATATGAGAAACCATATTATGCCACTTGAAAGACTAGCTAGGTCTACTCGTTTACTTTGCCAATGTATGATGTATGTGAGGTTAGGATTTACATGCTTGAACCCTGCATTGTTGATGTTTTCGATTTTAGAGCATCCTCACTAAGCTTATAGCTTACGCTCTCAATGTTCAACAATGCAGATCATTAGCGTGGCGTTAGCTCAGAGCAAGGCAAGAAGGGCTTTCCAAGTTTGTGGCTCAAGTACGGTTGTTAATTTTGTATTAGTTAGCAATGTGGCAAGGGTGTTTTGTATGAGCTATGTATGACTCAATTATATGTTGATGTTTTGGATTGATTATGGTTTGTAATGCATGAATGCTATGATGAATGTTTGAGTGTGGTGGCATGCATTCTAGACGTTTAGGTTGCCATGTTAGTGAGTGCAAACCTTAAATGCTTTAACTTGTGCCTTTTTGGCCTTTTGAGCTTTTCATGTATGACCTTAAATGCCAAATGTTGCCCTTGTATGAATGTCATGGGTTGATGCCTTGTTCCATGTTTGATTGCTTCCTTTGGCTCAAGTATGATTGCATAAATGTTTGTACGTGCATAGGAGAGTCTAAAAATGCATCTAGAGTCGTGTTTGAGGTCACCAAGTTGAAATGGGTGGAATTGCAAAGCAGGGCGTATCGATACGCCTGAGGGCCGTATCTATACGGCCTTGCCCAAATGCCACAGTTTTTGCCTGGCGTACCGATACCCTAAGGGTATCGATACCCTCCGAGCTCACTGGAATTTGTGAGTTTTGGGAAGAGTAGGGCGTACCGATACGGGGCTCACGCGTATCGATACGTGTCTACTCCGTTGACCAAGAAGAGTTGATCGAGAAGGGCGTATCGATACGCTCAAGGGCTGTATCGATACGGTCTTCCCGGAGTTGACTCTTTGGGTTGACCTGGTCAGAGCGTATCGATACCCCTAGTTAGGGTACCGATACGGTCTGCCCTCTAAGCTAAAATTTGACTGTTTGTGTATGGCCGTGGTTCGAATGTGACTTCCTTTGAATGTTTTCCGCTGTTGTGAATCGCTTAGGACTTAATATTCCTCTAGACAAGATTAAAATGAAAAAAATAGGGTTGCTAACTGAGGGGGAACCTTAACGGGTTTTCACTCGGTTTTCCCCGTGTGGCCCACTCGGACCGGTCATCCGGCCAGACCGGGATGAGGGGGTTACATTCTAGAGATGCATGCTTAGCATCTTCTTGGATTACGTAGAAAAATGAATAAAGGTTTTTATGGATGACTTCACCGTATACGGTAGTTCATTTAACGAATGCCTTTTAAATTTAACCAATACACTAAGACGTTGCATTGAATTCAATCTTGTGTTAATTTACAAAAAATTCCATTTCATGGTCGATAAAGGGTTAGTTCTAGGCCATATAGTTTCTTTAGATGAAATTTCTGTCGATAAAGTAAATATTGATATTATACGCTCACTTCCTTACCTCATTACTGTAAGGGATATTCGTTCTTTTCTCGGTCATGCATGATTTTACCACAAGTTCATTAAGGATTTCTCGAAGATAGCACAACCATTATGCAATCTGCTTCAAAAGGATCAAGTCTTTAATTTCGATGAAAAATGCAAAGATGCATTCGATGTACTTAAAGAAAAACCTGTGTCAACACCAATTGTTCAACCGCTTAATTGGGAATATCCATTTGAACTCATGTGCGAAGCCTCGGATATGAGTGTTGGAGCCGTCCTCAGCCAAAAGATTGGAAAAGAGCCCCATGTTATAGCTTACGCATCTCGCACATTAGATCCACCTCAGAAAAATTATTCAACAATAGGAAAAGAACCGTTTACCATTATTTTTGCTTTCAAAAAGTTTCGATCATATTTACTTGGTACTAAAATTGTTGCGTTTTCTGATCATGCAACGTTGCGTTATTTGATGAGCAAAACGGAAGAAAAACTGAGGCTCATCCGATGGATCTTGCTTTTACAGGAGTTCAATTTGGAGATCAAAGATAAAAAGGGATGTGAGAACCTCGTAGCTGATCACTTGAGTCGCATTCCCCTTTTTCGTATCTGATCCACATGTTAACGATGAGTTCCCTGAGGAAAGGCTGATGATGGCACAAGGAACTACACCATGGTTCACGGATATGGTCAATTACTTGGCCACAAGTAAGTTACCACAAGATTTACGGAGAGGTGAAATTAACCGACTTAAGCGAGAATCAAATTTTATATTTGGGATGATCCTTACCTTTGGAAACACTGCTTGGATCAGGTAATTAGGCGATGTATCGCCGAAGACGAGGTAAATTTATTTCTTAACTTTTGTCATACTTACTCGTGCGGCGGTCATTTTGGACACAAGCAAACTGCACACAAAATTCTTGAATGTGTTTTTTTCTGGCCTAACATCTTTCGTGACACATATTTATTCTGTAAATCTTGTGAAAGATATCAACATGTAGGGAATCTTAGTCATAGAAACGAAATGCCTCTTACCCCTATTTATGCATGCAAAATATTTGATGTGTGGGGAATTGATTATGTGGACCCTTTTGTTTCTTCATTCGGGAATTTTAAATTATACTTGCCGTAGATTATGTGTCGCGGTGGGTAGAAGCTAAGGCCACTAAAAATAATGATGCTAAAACCATGGTTAACTTTCTCAAAGATTTTATTTTTTCCCGGTTTGGCACGCCATGAGCGATAATAAGCGATAAAGGGAAGCACTTTATCAATCGCGTTATTGACACTCTCATGAAGAAATTTGGCGTAATTCAGCACATTGCAATGTCTTACCATCCGCACCAACGGGCAAGCGGAGGTTTCGAACCATGAGATCAAGTTGATACTTGAGAAAATCGTCAAACCAGATTGAAAAGATTGGAGCGTCAAATTAAATGATGCATTATGGGCATACTGAACCGCGTATAAAGAGCCAATTGACATGTCTCCCTATCTTCTCGTTTTCGGTAAGCCGCGTCATTTACCAGTCGAATTAGAACACCGGGCGTGATGGGTTGTCCAACAATGCAACATGGAAATGGATGCAATCGGCGAAGCACGTAAATTGAACATCCAAGAACTTGAAGAAATCCGTAAAAACGCTTATGTGCCCGAATATTTAAAGAAAAAAAATTAAAGATTTCCATGATCATAATATTGCTTATAAGAGATTTTCTGTTGGTTAAAAGGTTTTATTATTTAATTCGAAGCTTAAACTTTTCGCAGGTAAATTACGATCAAAGTGGCTCAGACCCTTTATAGTTGTTCAAAATTTTCCTCATGGTGCGGTCGAAATTAAAGATGATTCAAAAGCTCAATTTAAGGTTAACGATCAGCGGCTCAAACCGTATTATGAAAATGCTCCGATTGGCTTAATCGAAGAGTTCAGTTTGGAGGAACCTGTAGTCTGAACCAGGTTGTCCAGCTTAACGACGTTAAATAAAGCACTGAATGAGATGCAACCCATTTTTATTTTTCGTCTGCTAAATTTTTATTTAATTTAATTTTTATCTTGATTATATTATATTTTAATTTTTGTTTTAATTTGTTTTTCAGGTACCCAAGTAAATTCAATCGAATATAAAAAAAATCGGTCCCTTGAGCAGTGTGATCACCGAACAGAACGACAATTTTGGGGTAAAAACCCCTTTTTAATTATTATTTGGGAAAATGGCTCCCAAAAACTTTTATTTGGCAAAATGACCCCCAAACTTGCCACGTCGATAGACCTCGCGTTTTGCAGGACGCGAGGTATGATATCGCGTTCTGCACAACGCGAGTTCAGTCTACCTGGCCTTGTTGTTTGTGATAACGGTTTTACAGTACCTCGCGTTCTGTAGAACGCGAGGTTCACGAGAAATTGAAACGGCGACTGAATATATCGCACAGACCTCGCGTTCTATAAGACGCGAGTTCTGTGCAAATCAGGCCTGAAGAACAAGGGAAAACAAGTGTGCGTAGGCCTGTTCGAGCCCAATTTCGAGCGTGTAAATCGTATATTTTTAGCGATCATCGAGTTGGGGGTCGTAGTACTGGAAATTGTCTATAGTATGATACCAACATTGTTAATTTCCGTCCATTCTACAATAAATTAAAATGGCTTTGAAAACCCTATGCTATCATATTTTTTTGCATTTCAACTAATGTCGATTTTCGGTTTAGTAATCCCATTAAATTGATTAAAAACTGAAATTAGATAAACATTATAAAGTTTAATTATAATATGTAAACAAAATTATAATACGTAAACAAACTTATAATACGACATTATAAAATTCAAATGTGTTTTACATAAATATTAAAAACATAAGTACAAAACAGTAAAAAAAAAGACTAAAAATGCCTATGTCCACCCGTTCCGCAGTCGGGTGGATGACGCTCACGATCCGGATACCTCCTCTGTCAATCGTGTGGTGGTCCCTGGTCCCTATCATCCTGACCATCGTGCGCGATATGCGGATCTGTGCTGGGCCCAGGCGGGGAGTAAAACAAGCTACCGATCGGCGTACTCTCCACAATGGGAAACTCATACTGAGAGTGCAACTGTGGATAATCGATAAGCTGAAGGTCAGTCGTGGGCGTATGGGGACGATAGGCATCAGAGGAGCCGAACTGGGGTGGAGGCATCGTCTGGTGGAAACTCGATGGACCGCTATAAGCATGAAATGGTGCGGCAGAAGATGATGCCCCTGCAGTGTCATATCGTGGTCTCGGACCGCGCTGCGTCGACTGCCTCTGGCTCTGGGTCGCGCGACGGCTCTCGCGTGGGCGGTTTTGGGGTTGCTGGGGAAGCCCTGCCTCGCGGTCGGCCTGAGTAAGGATATACTGCATCCCATTGTTCCTATACCACTAGTCATAATTAAAAGCGACCGAAATACCCCCCTCCATAATTTGTTGGAGAAACTGTGGGCGTCTGTCAAATCGGTGACCCCAAAGCGTTATCCAGGTAGCGTGGTGCTCGGCCCAGTCAACCTCCGTCTTCCCCTGGCGCGTAAGATTGTGGAAGCGGTCCATATTTTCCGGAGGGGCGGGAACATTTTGGATGTACCCGAACTGTCGGAGAACCTTATCCGTAGAATGCCACACGCAAATTTCGTAGTTCAGCAGCGGCACGACGAAAATCCAGAGGTCTCGGTCTCGCAGAATATCTGGTGGAGTAATCCGCCGAATCTCCTCTGAATCGTAGGGCCTCCACACGAACTAAAAAGAATGAAAACGTTTGTAACGGTTATATGAAATATTATTGGAAAAATAGTATGAAAAAATTCAAATTAATATTCGAATTACCTGGTCCTCTGTCAAGGAATCGAAAGCATGCCTGTATGCTTTATGGGAGTCCGGCAGGCCGGTGTGGGTCAGTGTGCTGGCCCACCTATAAATAATGAAAAACATCGTTAAATAAAATAATTTAAAAATAAAAAAATATAGTAGATTACGTAGTACCTCCGTAGAAGCAGAAATAACATAGCGTCGGCCTGCCTAAGCTGTGGTCTCAAAGTAGGCATCCGAAACCAAACCCAAGCCTGTAGGAATAAACAGCATCCTCTCATCGATGCTCTGGAGGCGTCAACGTTTCTGCAGAGGTCTCTGATAAGAAACGCAAGACAACTGACCCCCAAGATTTTCTTCCAGACTCATTTAAATCTGTAAGATGACGAAGCCACATAACGTGCACCTTTGTGCGGGATTTGTCGGGCATTAATATCCCGCCAATAATGCGCAAGATGTGGGCTCGCGCACACCGCTGTGAAAATAAAGATTTAATAAAGACATCCTAATTAAAAAAAAAATTGTAAGTTCATCCTAAATTTAATAAATGCATCCAAAGAAATTAGTAACTTAATCCTAATTTCCAAATAAATATTTGTAATTTCATCCTAAATATTTAATGTAGGTAACCTAAATATTTAATAAAGTCATCATAAATATTTAATAAAAACATCCTAATTTTGAAGTACTGATTTGTAATTGCATCCTAAATTTATTAAAAGGATCCTAAATATTTAATGAAGTCATCCTAAAAATTTCATAAATCATCCTAATGTTCAAATAAATATTTTTAATTTCATCATAAATATAATAAAAGCATACTAAATATATAATAATTGCATCCTAATTTTTAAATAGAAAAAATACCTGAAGTGCAACTACATCCGCATTGGGGGGAGGGGTTCCAAACTCGTCCTCCAAGTACGATAGATCGATTTTCCCTCCGTCCCACACTCTGTCAGGGGGCATCACGCCCATTTGTTCAGCAAATAGAGTTGGCCAATCTGCCAACGCTACACCCGTAATTACGCTGCCGTTTATAGGCAACCCCAAAATGTAGGCAACATCCTCCAACGTGATTGTTGCCTCGCCAAGTAGAAGATGAAACGTGTGTGTCTCGGGTCTCCACCGTTCTATTAGCACGCTGATCAACGGCGGTCTTACCTTCACTCCATATATACCGAGCTATGTGCCCAAAACCAGCGCGATGAATCCAATGCACAACAGCATCAACGGGTGCGGTGTTGATACGGTTAAGGTAACATTGTAAGTTACGTTCGTATCCCTGCAAAAAATAAAATAAAATAGTTAGTAAAATAAAAAAAATATAATTTAATTGAAAATTTTAGAAAATAAAAGGGAAAAAAATAATACCTCTGGAGTGTTTCGCCAATATTGACTGTAGTGACTCGCTTCGTTGCGTAGCAAGGGCTCCATGTTATCGAACGACATATAAAAGTTGCTGACAATTTTTTTGTAAAAATGCTATAGAACTCGCGTTCTGTAGTTTTTTTTAAGAAAAAATCGTCTAATTTATAGAACACCTCGCGGCTTTTGAGATGCGAGGTTAATGAACCTCGCGTTCTGTAGAACGCGATGTCCACATACCTCGTGTCCTATAGAACGCGAGGTTCATTAAAGAGGCGCGTCAATGAACAGACGTGTGAACTGAACGGTCAGAAGTGACCTCGCGTCCTATAGAACGCGAGTTTCTAAAGAACTCGCGTTCTACAGAACGCGAGGTCGTGGGGTTTTTTATTCCCAGGCGGGAAAGTCATTTAATATATAATATTTTTAATAATAATAATTATAATAATAATAATAATAATAATAATAATAGTAATAATAATTATAATAATAACAATAGTAATCACAATAATAATTATAATAACAACAATACTAATACTAATAATCATAGTAATTATAATAATAATAATAATAGAAATAATAAAAATAATAATTATAATTATAATTAAAATAATAATAATATTAATAATAATAACAACAATAATAATAACAATAATAATAATAATATCATGCTAATAATTATAATAATAATAATAATAAAAGTAATTTAATATTACTAATAAGTATAATAATAAAAATTATTAGTATGATAATAATAATAATAATATTAATAATAATAATAACAATAATAATAATAATAATAATAATAATAATAATAATAATAATAATAATAATAATAATAATAATAATAATAATAATAACAATAACAATAATAATAATAATAATAACAATAATAATCGAAAAAAACTTCCTAAATACGCGCTATGTTTTCATTAGTAACTACAAATAACGACATAGCGCAATATTTTGGAAGTTAGTTTGAACAAAACTTCCAAAATACGCGCTATGTTGTCATTAGTAGGTGCAAGCGAAAACTGCTTACGTGAAAACAGAAAAAAATTTCTGTGGGTGCTCCTTGCCTCTCCAAGAGTTTGCTATTTATAGAGGGAGGTGAATATGCTGACGTGGCAACCTCGCGAGTTAGGGTTTAGGTAATGGACAAGCAAAGTTACCTCTCGGAACCATTATTTGCCTTACACAACCAGATTCTCCGGGATTTCAAGGGCCAATAATTTGGCCTATATATGAAGAAGAACCATAAAACGAAAATATAAGTTTCAATTGGCAAACAATTCCTAGAATTTTCCAAGTATCAAAAATTCAAAAGTCTTTCATAAAATATTCAAATGGCCAGACGAGGTGTTACTACGCTAGTTTACTACGATGGGCAGATATTCGAGGGTACCGAACTCGACGTCCTTTTTCACTGCGAAGATCCGATAACGATAAAGCTTCTGAGGAGATTATCGTTCAAGAAGTTGGTCAAGGAATTGGAGGCAAAAGTCCCTCATTTCGATAATCACCGTTTTTCCGACGTGAAGTATCGGGTGCCAACATCTATAGACCCTTTACAGTACTCTGTATGCCAAATTGCGGAAAATGCTGATGTGGAAATGATGATGGAAACCCACTTCGAGTATTCAATTGGAACGCCCCTCGAGCTGTATGCATCGTTCTCCGAGTCTAATCCAGTTGTCGAAATACCAAGCTGGGGCCGAGCGAATTTCGACTTCGATCCGAATGCCAACTTTGCTAGCCCGACCGCAGGTCTATGACGTGATTTTAGCCTACTGTGCCGAGACAACGAGTTTGGTGCATCGTCATCTGCTCCTCCAAGGCAGTCGTGCGTAGCTAGTATCGGGTTCGACCTGAACCAACCCCCAAACGATGAATTCGATGCACCAACAAATGCATCGTACAATCCATACAATCCATACAATCCTTTTAGTTTTGGGGGGGAGGGAACGTCGGCTCCTTACGTTGCGCACGACCATGAAGCATTATATGGCCGGCACTCAATGTATGTCCCTGGCACCAACTACGGTCAACCATCTATGGGGAGACATTCTTCTTTTGGAGGTGAGGGAGCGTCGTCTTCTTACGCTATGCACGACCATGATTCCTCATATGGACGACACTCAACGTATGTCCCTAGCACCGAGTACGTTCAACCATCTATGGGAATACATTCTTCTTATGGTGATCTTGATTTTGGTCTTGGAAATGAGGTTCGTGAGCGATCTCGTGAGAGGTCTCCCGCTCATCGACACCAATCCTCGCCTCGAAGGGTAGTGATCGACGAAGCTCTACTATTCCAGCTACCGGAGGATGCTTCTGACGAAGAACCGATTAGAGAACCCAGGCCCGACGGAGACGAGATGGGGCCATTCTATCCCGAACCAGAAGACTTGACAGAGTTACCGGAAGACACTACCGTTCCACCACCAAATTTGGACGAAGAACCGACTGCCACCAACTTTCCTGTAGACGCAACACCAATTTCTATGTTCCAGCCACCATCCCACTTCACAACGGTTGATATGGATGCAATGGACGTCCATGATTTTCCCCATGACGACACAATAGATGGCCGAGTCAACCGTTCTGATGGTGAACTAAGAATTGGTATGGCGTTCTCGAACAAGGAAATTGCGGTGGCGGCAGTTAAGCAGTACAACCTTCGCCATAATGTTGAGACAGCAGTGGATAAAACCCAATCCACATACTACAAGGCTTATTGCGTCCAAAAAAATCAAGGATGTAAATGGAAAATCCGTATATCAGAGTTGAAGAGGGCAGGCAACCGTTGGAAAATAACAAAACTTGAGGGGCCCCATACATGCAACGTTGCTAGCCTCAACCAGGATCACAAGAACCTGGATGCAAAGTTCCTCGTGGACATCTTTTCGACACTGGTGAAAACAAATCCCACTGTGTCGGTCCCCACATGTCAGGCTGCAGCTCTAGCTGTCACCGGCTTCCGTCCAGGTTATTGGAAAGCATGGTATGCAAGGAAAAAGACCAAAGAGGAAATGTATGACCGATGGGAGGAATCTTACAAAGAGTTGCGCCCGTGGCTTAATCTCCTGCAGAAACACATCCCCAGAATGGTTGTCAAACTTGATACGGTTCTGGCATACGAAAATGATCGTGTCGTCCGAGGTGTTTCTCAATTCCACCAGTTATTTTGGACTTTCCCCAGTGCATCAACGCATTCAAGCACTGCAAACCGATGGTCCAAATCGATGGCACATGGTTGTACGGAAGATATACACAGATCCTACTTCTAGCTATAGCACAGGACGGCAATCGCAATTGCGTTCCTGTTGCATTCGCAATCGTCCCGAAGGAGGATTTGGAGTCTTGGACGTTCTTCCTTCAGAACCTACGAAAATATGTCATTGATCATGTAATACGAAGAAGGGATGAAGGGGTGTGTGTTATTTCTGACAGAGGCACAGCGCTGTTGTGGGCGATAGAAAATTTGGGTAACTATTGGAAGCCTCCATACATTCACCACCGTTTTTGCTTGCGGCACATAGCCGCAAACTACTTGCAGAAATACAAGAATCGTGATGAACGTCAAATGGTGCTCGATATGGGTACGTCCTTTATGTCATTTTCATTTACTACATTACTTGTTACTCGCTTTCATTTACGACCTTTTTGCATGTGTTTTTCGCCCATAACTATTCAACTGTCATCCCGTAGGCAACTCGCACTACAAACAAGAGGTGGCTGACCTGCTCGAGGAACTGAGAGCGAGAAACAAACATGGCGCAGAATACCTTGAAAAAATCCCAAAGGAAAAATGGCTTCGATCATATGACGAGGGTAAACGTTATGGTCACATGACAACGAACTTGGCTGAGGCAGTGAACTCATCACTGAAGGGAGTGCGGCAGTTGCCTATCACTTCCATTGTCAAAGCGACCTATTATCGTTTAGCTACCCTTTTTGCAACCTTGGGAAGGCAAGCAACTGAGTACATGGCAGGTGGACACAAAGTCCATCTAGATTTCCGCACAAAACTGCATACTCAATTGGGCCAATCAAGACAGATGCAATCAACTCTCTTCTCGCGAGAAGGACACTTGTTTCGTGTTGTAGAATTTTCCAGGCGGTTGGAAGGCATTCAGCAGAACGCTTACGTGGTAGATCTGAGGGCAAGAACCTGCGAGTGCGGAATTTTCCAAACTTTCAAATACCCGTGCACACACGCCATTGCTGCTTGCAATAACCAACGGATAGAATACATGCATATGGTTGATCCGGTATACTTACTCAAAACGGTGTTTAAGGTTTACGAAAAAGAGTTTCCTCCAATCCGAATGCTGTGGACACTGAACCGATCATACGCCTAGATCCAGCACTACTACGAGCCAAAGGACGTCCACGTTCTACAAGATTATACTGTGCCGAGGATATGGTCGAACATCGAGAGAAAACCAGACAAAAGAAGCATTGTACTATATGTCGAAATCCTGGACACACAGCTCCTAAGTGTCCTAATCGCTCAGCCCCTTGTATTAATTAATTATTTTTAATTTGTATGTGAGTTCGCCCATGACAATCGAATCAATAAAGTCAGTCTACTTCGATTTATACAGTACATCATCTTATATTTTCAATCATTCAAAAAAATATGTTATGATAGTGTTTTCGAAGCAACTTTAAATCAGCGTACAATGGACAAAAATTGACCGTGTCAGTGTCATACGATAGAGAATTTCCACTACTACAACCCCAAACTCGATGTTACCTAAAAATTTTAAATTTCTACGTATGAAATTCTGCTCGAACATGCCTATCGACATTAGTTGAAATGCAACTTCAATAAAAAAAAGATGATAGCATAGGGTTTTCGAAGCCATTTTAAACCATTGTAGAATGGACGGAAATTAACCATGTTGGTATCATACGATAGACAATTTCCAGTACTACGACCCCAAACTCGATGATCGCTAAAAATATACGATTTACACGCTCGAAATTAGGCTCGAACAGGCCTACCCACACTTGTTTTCCCTTGTTGTTCATGCCAGATTAGCACAGAACTCGCGTCCTACAGAACGCGAGGTCTGCCGACCTGACATGTTTGGGGGTCATTTTGTCAAATAAAAGTATTTGGGAGCCATTTTCCCTAATAATAATTAAAAAGGGGTTTTTCACCCAAAATTGCCGAACAGAACCTTGCCCCCATTTGCTTTATGGCTCACGTTAGCCAAACCCAAGTTAGCCGAAATTTTCCTTGCTTCTCAGAGATATATGTGGCCCACGTCTTGGTTCCCATCTATCCGGTCACTATTACATATCCCTCTTTCAATTTTTTCTCTTTTTTTTTCAAGATTCCCCGGGCCCCACCTTTGACCAAAAAAATTTTAAATCAAATTTTTATCTCATCCTAATCTACCCGGCTAACACCCTTTCCCACTCAATTTCAAAATTTTCAACACAATCCCTTAACGTAGTTTACAACCTCACGTGACCTAATTTTTAATTGGTGGAAAATCAATAATGGTTGAACCCGAGTAGGGATGTAAAAACAAGTAATCAGATGGGTTTCAGGTCGGGTACTGTCAGGTCGGGTAAAATCGGGTACAGGTCATTTCAGGTCATTTTTTTGTTTTGACTCGACTCGGGTCGGGTACGGGTCCATTTCAGGTTGGGTCAAAACGGGTCGGGTCAAAACGGGTCGGGTCCAAAGCAGATAATTGACAGGTTAATTCGGGTTCGGATACACTTCAGGTCGGGTTCATTTCAGGTCGGGTCTGTTTCAGGTCGGGTCCATTTCAGGTCGGGTCCGTTTCAGGTCGGGTCCGTTTCAGGTCGGGATCATTTCAGGTCGGTTGCATTTCAGGTCGGGTGCATTTCAGGTCGGGTAATTTCAAGTCGGGTAGTTTCAGGTCGGGTAATTCAGGTCGAGTTATTTTCGAGATTGGAATTCGTATTGAGTTTGAGTTCGGTACAACCGTATAAGTAATTGACAGACTTTAGGTTGGCCTTCGTCAATCGTCATTGATTTGGAGTTAATTATTTAAAGTTATATCAAATTAAAATTATAAAACATTGGAGTAATTGAAAAAATAATGAAAATGGGTCAATTTGGACTGAAAATGGGTTAATTTGGATTAAAAATAAAGTTTCACGAATTATAATGAACAAAAATATCAAATTAAAAATATAAAACATTAGACAAATTTAAAATAAAACAATGAAAACGGGCCAATTTGGAATAAAAATAAAGTTTTGGGGACTATAATGAACAAAAATATCAAATTAAAAGATGATGAATTAAATATATATATATGGGTCAATATGAAATTAAAATAAAGTTAAGGGACTAGAATGAAGAAAATATTAAATTAAAATAATAAAACATTGGACAAATTAAAAAAATAAATGTGGGTCAATTTGAAATAAAAATAAAGTTTAAGGAGTAAAATAAAAAAAAATTTAAAAATTTAGTGGGAAAATGCCCGCCAAATTTGGACAAATATGGAGAATCTGTAATATTTGGAAAAGAATTTTAAAAATTCTTCTAAATTGAAGTAGCGCCCAATTCTAAATTGGTGGGAATGTGTCCGCCAATTTTTTGGTTTAGGGAAAATCATTTCTATAGTCTTCTTATGTTTTGGTACTTCACATTTAGGTCCTATTTTTTACCTTTAGGTTTCAATTTAACTCGTTAAAATTTTAAATTATTAGTGAATAGTGATTGTAAGATTTAGGGGTTGAGATTAGGGGATTGGGCTTGTACTCTAATTATTACTGAATAGTAGTTGTAAGATTTAGGGACTTGTGTTTGGGATTTAAGGGTAAATGTGTCAAGTGGAGTGTTTGGGGTTATAGGATTATTGGTTAGTTTAGGGAGTTGGGGATTAAGCGTGCACTCTAATTATTAGTGAGTAGTGGTTGTAAGATTTAGGGGTTCATGTTTAGGGTTTAAATATAAATATGTCTAGTGGAGTGTTTGGGGTAATGTGATTAGTTAAGGGTTTAGTAGTGAAAAGTTTGTTTTGTTTTGATTTGGTCTTTATTTAATTTAAAATCGGGTTTGGGTTTAGTGTTTGGGGTTTATGGGATTATTTTAGGGATTGAGGGCTTAATTGCTAAGGTTTGAGGTTTATGGGTATAATTTAGTGGTTAAGGTTTGAGGTTTATGGGTGACTAGGTATAATTTTAGGGCTAATTAAAAAAGCTTTTAGCTTTAGACTTTGCTATAAGATCTGAGAGCTAATATTATTACCCAACAAACTTCTTATATTTTATAAGTTCCAGTTTGTAGAATTGTAAGTTTAACTTGTATTATGTTGACATTTTGTATTTCATATGTAATGAACTCATTTTTTTAAAGTTAACTATCAAGTATTCAAATATTAGTAAAAAACAGACCTTATATTGTATAGTCAGAAAAATATGTTTCAAGCTGATAATAATAAATATTCATTTATGTAGTTCAAATTACTAAAGATTAGATAAGAATAATCAATAACTCTATAATTTTGTTCGGTTAGTAAGAAAACAATTATCCTGAATCTGTTATAACTTAACATATATTTTGTTATAATTTGTAAATCTAAATTTTTATTTAAGTTACTGAGAAAAAAATCAATCTAATTTATTTTGTAAGTAACGTAAATATTTTTTTTGAATGTAAAAAATAAATATGTTTAATTTATTAGATTGGAAGTATAATATAATGTCTAATTTAATATTTCTTAATTTCATAAATTATTTGTATTACTTGGCTCAATATTTTTATTTTTTAGTATTCACTCTTCATTAAGTTTTTGTAATTGATAAATTATCAATTACTTAATTTTTTTTCAATTTTAGTACTTAATATATATATATATATATATATGTATGTATGCGCGCATATACATCATGTACATCAATATATGTAGGTGTATATGTATATACATTATATATGTATATAATATATCAACTTATAAAAGTTTTTAATTCATCATGTCATAGATTTCAGGTTAATTTCAGTTCAGGTCAACAACAGGTCGGGTCACTTAACAGGTCGGGTTTAAAGCAGGTCGGGTCCATTTCAGGTCGGGTTCATTTCAGGTCGGGTCTGTTTCAGGTCGGGTCCATTTCAGGTCGGGTTCATTTCAGGTCGGGTAAAATCGGATATCGGGTCAATTCAGTCGGGTAAATTCGGTTATTTGCCAGGTCGGCTTCGGGTTCGGGTTCGTTTCAGTCGGACGCAGATCAGGTTCGGGTTCGTTTCAGTCGGACGCAGATCAGGTTCGGTTACTACAGTAACAGGTCAAATTCGGGTTCGGATCAACAACAGTCGGTTACAGATCGGGTTCGGGTCATCAAATCCTCGGGTCAAATCAGGTTCTGACTCGAGCAGGTTTCAGTCGGGTTTCCAGGTTCTGACTTGTTTTTACATCCCTAAACCCGAGTACTTATCTTTAAATACTTATCTTTTTCCTTTTAAAACTATAATTCTTCCCTTTTTCTCTCACCGTGGCCCCCACTTTTCTCCTATCATATATATATATATAGGTTAGGATCAACTTACACTGTGTAAAACTCAATTCCTTTTACACTGTTTTTAGACCGTTAGATGATGGTAATTAATGGCTCAGATTATTTCCTTATCTTTTTTTCTAAAGTGATAATCTTCACATTTTTACTGTTAATTTCATCCATCCATTTCCCTTATCCAATGGTTCTAGATTAGTGTAAAACTAAATGAGTTTTACACTATGTAACTTGATCCCATCCCTATGTATATATATATATATTAAAACAAAAACATCTCTTTGACTGGTTTAAAACTCCCCAAGCCAACCTTTTTACTTTCCCTAATTTTTTTTCTTCTTTCACGTTACCCTACCTCCTTCCCCTTTTCTTCATCTCTTCGAAAGCAGCCACCTTTCCCCATATACACAAATTCGACCACCATCACCCTTGCCTCCTTTAGGTTTTCCGGTGACCATGTTTCGCACAAGGGAACAAGCGCGCGACACCCCTGAGCCAAACTAAATGCCTACTGTTGAAACACGTTCTTCTATGCCAGTAAGTGATTCATCCAATTTTGTTACACCATTACTAAGTTTATATTTTGGTTTTTTAGGAAATCTCAATGCCAATTCATACTCCGACAACTTTTGTTTTTAGTAGCCGAACCAACCGCAATGGCATGGCCAATCAATCATCACTCCGAACAGCCCATCGTCGTTAGTTCAGGGAGTTTTCTATTCCTCTCTTTTACTTTCTATTGCATAATGGGGCATCATGCTTTAAGTGAGGGGAGTAGGAATTCATGTCAAATTCCTTTTCTTGCTTATCCGATTAATTTTCTTTTGTTCTCTTGATTTTACTTGATTAAAAGTTTCTTGTTGCATATCCTTAATTTCGCCTTGTCTCTCCGCTTTCCATACGACTTGGTATCTTTCTTGTTTTGAACTTTAGGATGCATGATAGACAATGGCTTGACTAGTGATTTTCTATAAATTTTCTTATGATATTTCTTGACTTGTTAGTTGACATGATGCTTATCTTAGTGCACTTAACCTTTCATGCGAGCTTTGAGCCTAATGAGCATTCCTTTTTATTTTTGCTTTTTGTTTCATTGAGTATGCCAAGTTACTTCTTTGCATTCTAGAACTTGTGGTTTAAATGCTTATCGAGACTACATTCTTTGACTATGATGCTTTAATGTGATAGAGGCACTAGGTTTTAACCATATTCTCTTCCCAAAAAATGGCCTACCCTATGTTATTTATCTCCTAGATAGCCAATTTTGATCATTGACCTTTTCTTTAAATTCACCACATTTTTAGCCCAAACTAATTTTATTTTATCCTCACTCTTTTTGTAACATTTTTCAGGGCAAGTTGGTTATTCCAAAGCGGGAAGTTCGGAAAAAAACTACTGCAGAAAAAATAGATTCGAATTAACACAGTGCAGTGTAGAAAAAAAACTTAGTGCAGTTTGGTTTGAACAGTGCAGAAAAATCCAGTACAGATTCGAATTGTTCGAACAATAAAAAATCCAGTTTGGTTTGAACTGCAGAAACAATAAAAAAAAGAGTGCAGAAAAGCAGAACTGTCCGAACATAAAAAAAAGAAAAGAAAAAAAGGAAGACAAAAGTGAGAGATTTCGAACGGAAAAAATAGAAATAAAGTGTTGGTTTGCTTTTTTGTTTTCTCTTTTCCTTTTACTCTCCTTTGGAATACTCCTTCTTTGTCTTGAATTTTTAACCTCTAATTTGGTCTTTTATCCTACCCGAACCTTAGCCCTATTACAATCCTTTTTAAAGACCTCTTGATTTTTGCATCATATTCATTCTTAGTAGTGGAGATAGGATTTAGTTACAAGCCTATGATAATGCTTTGATTAATTGTGGCTTGAGTGATCATTTACCCTAAACACTTTGAGCGAGATGAGTGAATCCTTGTGAGGGTACTAGGGTTTGCACCATTGATATTAAGAAGTTATTGGAACGTCTACATTTTGATAAAATTGTTTATAGTCTTTCCGTTCTACGATTGCTTCTTAGGTTTCATACTTGTTTAGATACTAAGTTACACCGGAAACTTAGAGACTTCGTGAAATTAAGGATGGGGACTTGAGCTTTAATTGGTTAAATTCAGACATGCTTGAGGACAAGCATCGGATAAGTGAGGGGGAATTTGATAAGTAGCTAATATGGTCACTATTTTAGCCTTAATCATGCCTCAATTGGTTGAATATGATGTCGATTAAGGAATTATTGTGTGTTTTTCGTGCAGGCACATGAATCTGAAGATTACATTGAAAAGAGGCTGGATTTTCCAATTTTTCTGGATTTATGGTTGTATTAGTTGGCATGAATTGGGGCATGAAAGTGTTGACTCGGCGACACGTTAGCAGCTTCTAGAAGATGACGCCAGCAATGCTTGATAGCTTATCAACTGGGATTTGGATTAAAACTTAGGGATTATATTTTGTTTTTAAATTTAAACACTTTATAATTTATTTCTCATCTCTTATGAATTATCTTTTGTATTTTAAATATTTTAGAAATTATCTCTTATCATTTTAGAGTAATTTTAGGGTTTTTAGATACTATAAATACCCCCTTTGGGGTAAAAATCAAAGCATCTCTTGTTCTTGGTTTTCATTTTACTTTGAAGTTTATAAAATCTCTCTTCTCTTAGTTCTCTATTTTACTTTGGTTTTCTATTTTATTTTTCTTTTAAAAAAATGCTAAGTATAATTCTTTCTATAATCATGCTTAGCTAAGTTTTCTATAGCCAAGGGCTTAAGCAATGACTCAATTCAAACGTGAGGATTGAAAAGCGCTTCATCAACTTCGGGTAACTCTCTCAGTTTTCTAAGCTTAATTTTAAAATCAAAATGATTTCAAAACCAAAGATTGACGTTGGCTAGACTGTTGTTTTGGTTAATTGCGTGGGAGGAAGGATCGACTATTGAAGTACATTCGACTTCCTAGTAACACACTTAGCAAAATTGTTTGCTAAGAAGAAACTGAGATCAGATCAATTATTATTGAAACGACATAATCTGAGTCGGTCTTTCACGATCTTAAATGATTTTATCTACAACATTGTGTTGATAGATCAAATTATGAAACCGATATCAAAGATGGCACTTGGGTATTCGACTTACAATCTTTGTCACAAGGATTGAACCTTGTAGACAAGTAACCGACGTAAATCTCGAAGTGAAAAATCTTCTTCTGATGATCTGAGGAAATTGAGTCAAAGCGAGAGTCTGAGGCCAGTCATTATCATATTTAATCACTTCTTTTTATTATTTTCTACAATCTCTTATTTTCACTTAATTCCACAAACCCCCTTTTTACTTAAACATTATTCAACTGTCTTCTTGGCTCACCAATTGAACATACATAAATCAGGAAGTTTCTTAGTCCCTGTGGGATCGACCCTTACTTTTCCCTTACTACGCTTAATTTCCTTTATTTATTATTTGAGAAGAAGGAATTGTTTTGACGTGTAAACGACACGTGTCATAATGTCTCTGCTTCGAATTCTGATTCAAATAGAGCAGACAATAGAAATCTTGCTTCTAAAAAGTTTGCTTATGGGTCCAAACTTCCTCTATGTGTTCATTGTGGTCTCTATGATCACACCATAGAAAAATGCTATAGGAAACACGAGTTTCCTCATGGGTACAAAAATCGATATCGGAATAGTAGAACAAATCTGATAGACACTTGTAATAATGATGTATCGTTGCCTAAAGAGGATGTTCCCTTGAATTTTACCAAAGCCCAGTATGATAGTTTGCTAGGTCTGTTGCATGAAAAAGAGAATATTGTTTCTACTAGTTCGGCTTCTCATAATGCTTCCAAGGCCAACATGCTTTCTTCTACGTTTGACATTGCTCCAAATGTTGCTACATGTACAATTCTTTAGTTCTTTTTACAGATTATTCTCCTGTTTTTAATAAATATGTTAAATTGCCTAGTAATGATCTTGTTCAGGTTAATCATATAGGCATTGTTCATATTTCTAATTCCTTAGTTCTTGAAAATGTTTTTCACATTCCCAATTTAAATTTTAATTTGATTTCTGCTAGTCAATTAACAAAAGATAATAAAGTTTCTCTTATTTTCTCTTTTGGTATTTACTATATACAGGAAGTATCACAATGGAAGATGATTGGTACAGCTAGTATGGATAATGATTTATCTTGCAAAGCAAAAGAGATTATCTTTTCTTGTTAGCTCCCCTGTTTCTCTTTCTACTTTTGATTTAGCACACATGGATGTTTGGGGTCCTTTTCATGTTAAAAGTCTATATGACTATAGTCATTTTTTAACCATTGTTGATGATAAAAGAAAATTTGTTTGGATTTTCCCAATGCAACAGAAATCTGAAGTTAGGAAAATCATTTTTGAATTTTATGAACTTGTTGTTACTCAGTTCTGTTTAAAAATAAAATGTATTAGAACAGATAATGCAAGAGAATTTGACATGTCTGATTTCTATAAGTCTAAAGGCATCATTCATCAAAATACTTGTACCCACACACCTCAATAAAATAGTATTTTTGAACGTAAGCACCAACATCTTCTTGCTGTTACAAGGAGTTTGAGAATTAAAGCTAATTTGCCTTTAAATTTCTGGCTAGACTGTGTCTTACATTCTGCATATCTCATTAATATCACTCATACTGCTGTTCTTAATGATAAGACCCCTTTTGAAATTCTTTTTCAAACTAAACCACTTTTGGATAATATTAAAGTTTTTGGTCCTTTTGCTTCCATTCTTCCTAAGCCACAAACTAAGTTACATCCATGTGCAACTAAGTGCATTTTTCTTGGTTTCCCAAAGAATGTCAAAGGTTAGAGACTATATGACATTGAGAATAAAAATGTTTTTGTATCAAGAGATGTAACTTTTTTAGAAACACAGTTTCCTTTTCACAAAGGTAAGTTTTCTTCCTTTGGTGATATTATTTTTCCTATTAATGATACTAATGTTTCTTTTGAAAATAGTGTACATCCAGATGATTCCCTAGAAGAATTAAACACACTGGAAGAATTTGGATCCAATGCTCAATCACCAGAACAATCATCTGTTGTAGATTTGTATGCATCCACTAGTCTTTCAACTTTACTTAATCCTTCTTTCACTGCTTCTAGCCGTCCTACAAGGCCTTCCAGAATAGTTAGACTTCCTTCAAAATCTGATAACTTTCAAGTCTCCTTACCAGGAAGTAAAACCATTTCACAAACTATTCTTCACAGTGTTGCTCAGGTTCTATCTTACAATCATATTTCTTTTACGCATCAAAATTTTATTAGTCATATTGATTCTTTAAAAGAACCAAGAACCTATAAGCAAGCTGTTAAATTTGATTGTTGAAAAAAAACTATGGATGAAGAAATATTAGCCTTAGAAAGAAACAATACTTGAGATTTGGTTTCTTTGCCTAGTGGTAAACAAACAATAAGTTGTAAATGGGTCTATAGGACAAAACTTAAATCTGATGGTACTTTAGAAAGGTATAAAGCTAGGTTAGTTGCTAAAGGATATAATCAGCAACCTGGTTTGGATTATCTTAATACATTTAGTCATGTTGCTCGTATTACAACTATTAGAACTATCATTTCTGTTGCTGCTGCAAAAAACTGGTATTTGCATCAATTGGATATAAATAATGTTTTCTTACATGGTTTTTTGAATGAAGAAGTTTTTATGGATCTTCCACCTGGGTTTGTACCTCCTCAACATGGTTTAGCTTGTAAGTTAAGAAAAAGTTTAAATGGTTTAAAGCAAGCCAGTCGGCAATGAAATGAAAGATTAACACTTGCTTTAAAATTTCAAGGTTTTTCTCAAACCTCTTCTGATACTTCCTTGTTTTTAAAAGGAAAAAGAACTAATTTCATTTCTCTTGTTGTCTATGTAGATGACATTGTTCTTATAAGCCCAAATATGACTGAAATTACTCTTATTAAACAATATTTACATGATACTTTTCAACTAAAAAACTTGGGAGATCTAAAGTATTTTTTAGGTTTTGAGGTTGCTAGATCAAAACAAGGTATAAATCTTTGTCAACGTAAGTATACCCTTGAACTTCTAAAGGAAACTGGTTTTCTTAGTTCTAAACCCGCTTCTACTCCTTTTAATATTAAACAGAAGATTTCTAAACTAGATCGTATACCTCTGGAAGACATTACTTCTTATCGAAAGTTAATAGAGGAACTTCTTTATTTAACCAATACAAGGCCTGATATTACCTTTGTTGTCCACCAATTATCCCAATTTCTTGCTGCTCCTACAGACATTCATTTAACTGCTGTTCATCGAATTCTTAGATATTTGAAAGGTGGTCCTGGTCAAGGTTTATTCTTTCCTGCTAATAATGACCTTAAACTAAATGCTTTCTCTGATTTTGATTGGGCATCATGCCCAGATTCCAGAAAATCAACTACTGGATTTTGTATCTTTTTTGGATCAGCTTTAATTTCCTAGAAATCCAAAAACAACCCACTATTTCAAGATCATCTAGTGAGGCTGAATATAGAGCTTTAGCTGCTGTAACTTGTGAAATCTAGTGGCATACTTATATGCTTTCTGATTTACAAATTTCTTTTCATCCCGCTATCTTTATTGTGACAATTTATCTGCCATTAAAATTGCAGAAAATCCGGTTCAACATGAGAGAACCAAACACATAGAGATTGACTGCCACTTGATAAGAGAAAAACTTCAACAGGGTCTTCTGCAATTATTGCCCGTTTCTTCGTCCACTCACTTAGCCGGCTGTTTCACGAAAGCTCTTTCCCCTGCTATGTTCCAAGGGTCGATTTCCATGTTAGGCATAAAAAATTTGTATGCTCCAACTTGAGGGGTTGTTAAGATACGTATTTTTGTAATTAGTTGGTAATTAACTGTAAATAGTTAGTTAGGTAGTTAAGTAGTTTTTGTTTCTTTAGAGTTTCTTTTATTATTTCTTTATTGTTATATAATTAATATTTCAAATATTGTAAATGTAATCTTTGTAATTACAACTTTGAATAAAACGTTTCAGTTCTCTCTCTTCTTTTCTCTCATCCAACTAAATTCCCAATTCCAAAACCCTAAATCAAGAAACTAAACATTCAACAAGAGGGTGAAGCAGCCAACACTCACCTCGTACTAGAGACAAGGAAGCAAAACGCTAACAAATTTCATTACCCAGGGGAGTTCATCAATGGCAGGAAATATATGAGTGTTTGGGGCTGACCAACCCTTGCAAACTTCTCGTATCTGTAACAGCCTTATCCAGCTGGGAGTTATAGCTGTTAGAATTCTTAAAATTTTTGTTATGTTTTATTATTAATTACCCGTTGTTAGACTTAAATGAAACGGTGCGTTTTATTTAAAGGCTTAGGCCTGTAACGTTGTCGTTTTGGATTGTAAACCTTTAAAGACTAAAACCCTATCTGTTTTTGGTTTTGTCAATTGGAATGAGAATCCTTATCTTCTATCCTCCTTTTCTTTTCTAAATTCTCCCTCTGCTCTACAGAAGTCTTCCTTCTTTTCATAATTCTTGTTTGAAGTGTTACAAAGGTATCAGAGACACAGGTTTGAGCCTTGAAAATGGTGGACGGTGTGTTAACTCACGCAGCACAGGCAACGTTGGCGAAGCAACAAACGACTCAACAAACGCGGGGTGGAACGCCAGTGCCGATTGAAACGAAACCAAGGCCGGAACGGCAACTAAAAACTGACCAGCTCCGGGAAAATCTGAATGGCATGGAGGAGCGATTGGAACAATCCTTGCACAAGAAGATGAACGGCATGAAAGCTTCGTTGATGGCTGATTTACAGAATTTGTTGGAAATAGCTTTGGGGAAAAGGTCTTTTGATGAAGAAAACAACAATCAGCAAGCTAGTGTATTAGGAACTCCAACAGAGTTACAAACTTCAGAGTTGGGTATGAGGATCAATGGGGAAAAAATCAAACACTTGGTGAGCAGAACGTTGCCCAAAAATCCACGATCATTATTGATGATGTGGTCCCAGAATCGGGCAGTCCAAGTAACCCTGAGAGGAACCCAACACCGAGCAATTTCGCATACAAGCTGCTTTGTCCCAAGTTTGATGGCGATGATTTCTGATGATGGCTGTCAAAATTGGAGTAGTATTTTGAAGTTGAGAATGTGCCGAGCTCAGCTAAAATCAGAGTGATGATGCTCCATTTGGAAGGGAGGGCATTACAATGGCACCAATTTTTAGCAAAGAATCAGAAGGATTTCCACCAACTCGGCTGGGAACAATATGTGCATCTATTGCGAGAAAGATTCGATCATGGTGGACTGGATGACCCGTTCTCTAAACTTTTGGCCCTTAGACAGACCGAATCAGTGGAGCAATTTTATGAAGAGTTTATTCATCTCTTGAACCAGGTACAACTACTCGATGAATACGTATTAAGTATGTTCAAGAACCATCTACGGATAGAAATAAGTCAATACCTGCAATTACTTCAACCTAAGAACATCATTGATGCTTTTCATTTGGCTAAACGTTTAGAGAAGGTCTTTTTTCCTGTTCAGAAAAAGATGACATGGAAAAACCCTAGAACATCAACCCCAGCCCCTTTGAGCCTTCCTACTAGGACAAGAAATAGTGCAATGAAGAATGTGGTTTAGCCAGGGATTGTGGTTGCATCCACTTTTACTTCTCGGAATAGTTCACCTAGAAGATTGAGCCCCACGGGTACTAAGAATCAGGGCACCACTCAGCACAGGGGAACTAGAAAGACGATTTCAGCGGTGGAAATTGAGGATAAAAGGAAAAGGGGTTTATGTTTTTGGTGTGCAGCAAAATATTCTCCTGGACACAAATGTGCTAGATCACAATTGTTTCAAATAGCGATCGAAAGGGTGGACAGGGAAGGAGAAACTGAAGTGTTCCTAGACTGTGAGGAAGAAGGAGAGACTGCAACTCAGGACAGTGGTAAACAAGAGAGTCCCATTGTATCCTTGCACGCTATGATGGGGGCAAATGGCTGGGAAACTATGAAGCTGATGGTGAAAATGAGAGGTGTGGAATACATTGCATTGTTAGATTCTGGGAGCTCTCATAATTTCATGAGTTGGGCTCTAGTGAAGAAACTGAGGTTGAGGATGTACAGGAGAAGTCAGCTTAAAGTCTTGGTGGCTGATGGGAATCAGATTGGAACCTTGGGATACTGTCTAGGAGTGGAATGACAGGTTGAAGAACATACTTTCACCACAGATTTCCTAGTTTTACCCCTTAAACATTGTGATATAGTGTTAGGGGTGCAATGGTTGTCCAACTTAGGCTCTATTAGATGGAAATTTTCCAATATGAGCATGGAGTTTTGGTGCAAGGGTAACAAGGTCAAGTTGTGGGGGCACAGACTGGAGCCTATACAGAAAATAAGTTCCAAGCTATGCGAGAAGATGTTGAGGGGTCACAACAATCCATATACTGGCTCACTGTTTTATTTGAATGCTCAATTGGAAATTCATCCAGAAGAAAAGAGAATGCCCAGTGATTTGAAAAACTTGCTGCACCAATATGAAGATGTATTTGCTGAACCTAAGGGCCTGCCACCCGCAAGGAGCCATGACCACAAAATTGCATTGATCGATGAGCAGGCAGTAGTCAAGGTAAAACCATACAGATATCCAGCTTCTCAAAAAGATGAAATTGAGAAACTGATTAAGGAGATGTTGGAAGCTGGGGTAATAAGGGATATCAACAGTACTTTTTCTTCTCCAATAGTCATGGTGAAAAAAAAGATGGATCCTGGAGAATGTGCATAGATTATAGAAGATTGAATAAAATGACCATCAGAGATAAATTTCCTATGCCCATCATTGAAGAATTACTTGATAAACTAGGGGCAGCCAGATTCTTTTCTAAATTAGACCTCAGATCAGGCTACCACCAAATCAGAATGAGTGAACCTGACATACATAAGACTGCCTTCAAGACTCATGAAGGTCACTACGAATTTCTGGTAATGCCATTTGGGCTTACCAATGCTCCAGCCACATTTCAGAGCTTGATGAACAAGGTTTTTAAGAACTTTTTAAGGAAGTCAGTATTGGTCTTCTTCGATGATATCCTCGTATATTCTGCCAATTGGGAGTTACACTTGCAACATTTGAAAGGGGTATTGGAACTGTTAAGGGAGAACCAACTATTATAAACTCAGCAAGTGTTGTTTTGGTGCCCAGGAAGTGGATTATTTGGGTTATGTGATAGCTGGGGGAGTAATAGCCATGGACAAAGGGAAGGTTCAATGCATTATGGATTGGCCAACTCCAGTTTCAGTCAAAGAATTGAGGGGATTTTTGGGACTATCTGGATACTACAGAAGATTTATCAAGGGGTATGGTGTGATAGCAAGGAGTTTGACATGTTTGCTTAAAAAGGGAGGCTGGAAATGAGGTTTGGAGGAAGAGAAGGCTTTCCAGAGTTTAAAAGAAGCTGTCAGCACTGCTCATGTATTGAGTCTACCAGATTTTTTCTCTAGTGTTTATGGTAGAAACGGATGCGTCGGAGAAGGGAGTTGGGGCTGTACTTAGTCAAAAGGGGAAACCTTTAGCCTTTTTCAGTAAAGGGCTAGGGGTGAGGCATCAAAGTTTATCAGTCTATGAAAAAGAAATGATGCTAGTGATTATGGAAGTGAAAAAATAGTCTCCTTACTTAATAGGGAGACACTTTATCATCAAGACAGACCACCAAAGTTTGAAATTTCTTGCTGAAAACCAAGCAATTACCCATTCTCAGCAGAAATGGGTGGTAAAAATGATGGGGTATGACTATGAGGTCCAGTATAGGAAGGGAAGCAATAATGTGATTGCTGATGTGTTGTCTAGAAAGCCTATGGTGGGGAGTTGTCAAGCTATTACAGTGAATTGTGCATCTACTGAGTTATTGAAGAAGGTAGCAGTCTCTTGGGAAACTGATGACAGACTAAAACATATCACATTGGATTTAGAGAAGGGATCCCAGAAACACAACAAGTATGAATGGGATGGACATCAGTTAAGAAGAAAAGGGAAGATAGTTGTTGGCAATGATAAAGAACCGAGGGCAGAAATTCTAAATTTCTTTCATGGTGGGGTTCTCGGAGGGCACTCGGGAGCACACGCCACCAGCAAGAGAATTTCTGGAATTTTTTATTGGAAGGGACTTAAGAAGGAGGTAAAGAATTTTGTTAAAGAATGTGCAATATGTCAAAAGAAAAAAGATGACTTGACACATCCAAGAGGGTTATTGCAGCCCTTGCCAATCCCTAAAGCTGCTTGAGTGTCCATAAGCATGGATTTCATCGAAGGTTTACCTATGTCCAGAAACATGAATACTATTCTGGTGGTGGTAGATAGGCTCACCAAATACACACATTTTATTGCCTTGGCTCATCCATTCTCTGAAAAAGATATTGCTCAAGCCTTTTTGGAGAATGTTTTTAAATTGCACGGGTTACTTAGTAATATTGTGTGTGATTGTGACATGATTTTTATGAGCTCTTTTTGGCAGGAGCTGTTCAAGAGATTGGGGGTCAACATAAACTCGTCCACGGCTTACCACCCCGAGACCGATGGACAGACGGAGAGAGTTAACAAATGCCTAGAGACTTACCTGAGATGCATGGTTGGGAGAAAAGCCTAAGGCATGGGGAAACTGGCTCTACCTAGCAGAATGGTGGTATAATTCTTCCTACCACTCTGCTATACACACAACCCCTTTTCAAGCTCTATATGGGTAGGAGCCCTCTTTACATGTACCCTATGTGGCTGGTGAATCCAAAGTTGCATATGTGGATAGGGGATTACAACAAAGGGAAGTGGCTGTGAAGATGCTTAAATTTCATCTCAAGGGAGCTCAAGACAGAATGAAGAATCAAGCTGACAAGAAGAGGTCTGAGTGTGAATTTGAGGTTGGGGATCTAGTGTATCTCAAGTTGCAGCCTTACAGACATCAATCCGTCAAGAGTAGAAGCTGCCAGAAGCTTTCACCGAAGTGGTTTGGACCTTACACGATCAAGGCTCGGGTAGGAAAAGTTGCTTATGAGTTGCAATTGCCCCGAGAATCTAGGGTGCACCCAGTGTTTCATGTGTCCCAATTGAAGAAACACATAGGATCTGCAGAATTTCAAAGTGATCTGCCAGTGATCGGGCCTGATGGAGGTATCAGCAAGGAACCACTTTGAATTCTGGATAGAAGGATTGTCAGAAGGGGAAATAAGGTTGTGACCGAGGTTCTAGTTGAATGGGAAAACACGTTTCTTGAAGATGCGACTTAGGAAGTGCTACACCAACTGAAGTTACAATTTTCAATCTTCAATCCTTAAGGTCAAGAATTTCCTGGAAGGGAGGAGCAATGTAACAGCCTTATCCAGCTGGGAGTTATAGCTGTTAGAATTCTTAAAATTTCTGTTATGTTTTATTCTTAATTACCCGTTGTTAGACTTAAGTGAAATAGTGTGTTTTGTTTAAAGGGTTAGGCCTGCAACGTTGCCGTTTTGGATTGTAAACCTTTAAAGACTAAAATTCTATCTGTTTTTAATTTTGTCGATTGGAATGAGAATCCTTGTCTTCTCTCCCCTTTTTCTTTTCTAAATTCTCCCTCTGCTCTACAGAATTCTTCCTTCTTTTCATAATTCTTGTTTGAAGTGTTACAATATCCCGCTTCAATCTACCCAATTATAAGTTCAAGGATGCCGAGAGGTATATCCGACCAATTGGGCCAATGTTTACTCAGTCGATACCTCTTCCAAATTTGTCTTTCCTTATCCCAATTCTTCCTATCGACAACAATCAATAGTAAAATTAGTACATACATAAAAAAAAAGAAGAAGAGAAAAATGCATCATTACCTTTATATTATACACGGTTTCAATGCAAAATAATAGTTACTTTAAATTTACCGACGAGACTCTACCGAATGATCATGAATCTCTAAGCAGTCAAAAAAAAACTATCAACAGCCTCCGAGAACATGTGACATGAGTAAGATGAAAAGATAAGCATTAGTAGTGAAAATAGTAGTAGTCAATTTTCAAAACCAAAATAAATATTAACTAATAATATTACATATATTCTTGGACTCAAGTTGAAAAAAGGGTATCAAAATGTAGATACTTTGAGATATGTCTTTGATCAAGATTTAAACGGATCTCACATCAAAATGCTTTTGATAATTGTTTTATACATGTTGGTCATCGTTGTTGAAAGTTGAATTGTATGTACGTTTTGACCAACAATTTTGCACGTTAAATGATAAAACGTTGTAACTTTTCCATTATTTATTATTTCTTTATATAAGTTACAGGCAATGAGGATAGAACAGAATATTTTAATTCCTTGTTTAATTATGAGAAGTGGAGGAATTGTCAATTATCTACTAAGAAATTTATCTTAAATAGTATTAATTTCCTTCGCTAATTACTGCTTATGGTTTTCTTTGGCTTTCTTTTATAGAGATTGGGAGCAAGGAAGGAGAAAAATACTTCCAGAAAATGAAAAATCGCGTGAAAGTGTGAATAGAAAAATGACAAAGACCGAACCTAACTGGAGCTATCATTTAGTAAAAAACAGAGTACAATAACAAAAAATGATAGCGAAAGTAAAAGGTTTCAACATAGTTGTGTAGTTTATGCCAACTTAAAACTTAATTTTATTTTCTAAATCGTGAAATTCATGGTGTAGTAGCCTAACAACCGACTTAATTTCAGAATGGAGAAAAGCAATTATGCCGACTTCATCAATATTCAATAAGGAATTAATTAATTTTTTTTTCATGTTTGATAATGAGAGGTCAATCGTTTTACTTCTTGATGGCTTTAAACATGCCCAACGCAAAATCATTTTTTGTTTTCTTAAAATGAACTTAACAGAAAGGATAAATGTTCCATAATTTTTTGTCTAATTCAAAATTTACATGGTACAATTATTTCATTGACAAAAGATTTTGTTGGTAATAACAACAAAAACATTTGGCATCTGCAACGTTATTTGTTGATATTTATCTTAGTTTGGAAACTGATAATGCAACAATACCTAGGCACTTTGCTCCCATTATCCGGAGACTGATGGTAGTTTGCTCCACTACTTGAAGATAGATGATCATTCGATAAAACCCTACGTAGCTGATATTTTACATTGAAACCATGTATAATATAAAGTTAATAATATATTTTCTTATTTTTAAAGTATGCACCAATTTTACCATTATTCTTGTCAACTGGATAAGGTGGAGCTCTTTTGTTCCTAAATATCCTCTTAACAGAAATAGTTGCAAATTTAAAGCAATTACTGGATACTAATGGTAATTTCAGAACAATGATGCCCATGAAACTGACAAATAATATAAACAAATTCTTTTATTTATGCTACCTGCATTGTGACTAGAAAATTATCTTGAAAATATAGTGGAAAGAATTGATCTGCATGTTTCTTTCAAAACGAAGGCTTACATTCTACTATAAGTTTGGAAATATGACTCAAGGGCGCATAATAGAATATTATAGCTACTAAATTGATTTTGAGAATGGTTAATGCATAACCAATGCTTATACACGAAATCATTAAAAAATCTAACTAAGAATAGTCATGATCATGATTTATAGCTAAATATAGATACAAAATTCAATTTCTGAGTTAAAACCTTACAAATTAATATTTAGTGTCACAACTTGCTAGACCATGAGGTATACTCTAATTGGACTTTTGATTTTTCCATCAATGGAAAGGATAATGGAAAATCCTTATACTTCTTTTAGTAGTCACTTAAAAATATCTTCAGTTTGAACCTATGGGATGGTCCCAGCGAAAAGGGAATTGTTTTTCTTAAGTGACCCAGGTTTAAGCGGTTGTCCCCGCAAGGTGTGAATTAGTTGTTCAGAGCTACAAAAGAACATATTTAGACCATATTAGAATTATTCAAAAAAGGTACCTTCAATTTACCCTTATAAATAACGAGGAGAAAGCAAATTAGAACAGAAAGAATAGCAAACTGACCTGGCTGGGCACCCAGCTCAATTACATGCAAACTTAGATGTAATCTGGCCAACATTAAAACTCTTGGCTGCAAATGAAATAAGAATAGAAGGATTCTCATTTCATACGACCTGCTCAGCAGAACCAAGCACATATGATAAGTTGCTTGTCATATCAACGATTGTGGTGTGAAGTGAAATAGAGTAAAGTACAAGAAATCTCCTTATCTTAAATTGTGCAAATGAAGCAGCATGTGCTTCGAGAGCTTTGCACACGCTGCTGATCCACAGAGAAAAGTTGGATGTTCCTCTTAACTAATTGTGGCCTCTAAAATGAAACAATAGACAGGTCAAAATCTGAATTTTATAGTGGAACAGAGGTAGTTTTCAGAAGAGAATAATGACTATGCAAGGAAAACAAAACTAGTACAAAAGAGGGTGTTAAGGTTGCAAACCCAATATGATACACCAAGAGACAAAAGAAGTTAATTCACAGAATAAACTACAACAATTTGACCCAAAGAAAACATACCGTAGAACTAATGTTTTGATATAATAATTGAAAAATGTTTTGGACTAATTTGAAAAGAATTTAAAACATGTCTTTAAGTCCAAGCAACTTGAAAATATGTTTGAGGTATTTTAAAAGGTTTTTTTTGGCAAAGTTTGGAATGTTTTAAAGTACTCAAAATTGACTTTTCAGCTCTACCGTACCGATATGGTATACCTCGTATCGATACTTTTTTCCCCAGTTTTGATTCTGCCAAAACTCGTACCGATACAAGCTTGCCCGTATCGATATAGATAGTTCTGAAGAAGGGCGTACCGATACGGGTCTCCGTGTACCGATACGATAGGCACCCAAACTGCAATTAATGTGGGAAATAAAGACCCTAACGGCTCCAAAACATCCCCAACGGTCCTCAACGGCTACAAACTCAATTAAGAGTATAAAAGGGACCTCTAAGCATCAAGAGAAGACTAATGCTTCAATTGTCAACAATACTATGATCAAGAAATTGTCTTAGAGCTTAAATTGTCCATTTCTTGTATAGACAACACTTGTGAGCTAAATATTGTTAAATTTGCTCAAGTGTTTAGGTTTTGGGTGAGAGCTAATTAGTGCAAACAATTACATATTAGAGAGATTTCAAGTTTGCTTAGAATTTCTCTTGTAAAGAGGGTTTACTCAAGCTTTAGGTAGAAAGCTTTGAGGGTTGTAACAGTTTCCTCCTAATCTGAGAAAAGGGGACGAAATTCTTAGTGAATTTGGTTGAAATCCTTAGTGGGGAGCTAAGGTAGTGGATGTAGGTGCTTGTTAGAAGGCCGAACCACTATAAATCATTGTGTCTTATTGTCCATTTTTCACCTCCCACTAAAACACCAAAAAATCCAACTTCTCTGAACTTGGCAAACACATCGGTTGAAGGAAATCGAGCATCATAAAACCCGATAATTGGTATTAGAGCGAGGCTCAATCGAAGAGGATTAACATCCTATTGAGGTGATCCGGGAAGCTCAATACAACATATCAACCAACCGATCAAATGGCGCAATCCATCGACAAGCCACCATTCTTCGACGGAACACACTATGCCCATTAGAAGACAAGAATGATGTATTTCATAAAGTCCAAGGACTACAAGCTTTGGGACATAGTAGAAGACGGTCCGTTCGTGCCACAAAAAAGGAAGGCGGATTGGAGCGCGGATGATCGCAAGAAGAATGAGCTCAATTGCAAAGCCTTGCACATCATCTTTTGTGCATTGTGCCCCAACATCTACGAGAAGATGTCTTTTTGTGAAGATGCCAAGGAGGTATGAGACAAGCTTGAAGTCACATACGAAGGAACCAACGAAGTAAAGGAGACCAAGATTGGACTCCTCAACCACGAGTATGGGAACTTCAAGATGGAACCGAATGAGGACATCACGAAGATGTTCGATAGATTATCCACCATCACCAATGGACTCAAAGGATATGGAGGAATCATCCCGGAAGACAAACTTGTCTGCAAACTCATCTACTCTCTTCATGAGTCTTGGGACTCAAAGAAGACGACCATCATCGAAGCTAAAGATCTCAAATCCTTAAAGCTTGATGAACTCATGGGATCTCTCCTCACACACGATATCATGAAGAAAGAAAGAGAAGAGGAGAAGAAAAAGGAAGAGATAAAGAAGATGAGGGAGAAGAAAGTCAAAGAGCTAGACATCAACGAGAGTGTTGTTGCTCTTAAATCCTCCAAATGTCGACATGTTGAATCAAGCGAGTAGGAGATTGAAGATGGAGAGATGACCTATCTTTTCAAGAAATTCACCCGGTTCATGAAGAATGAAATGTAAAGATCTTATCATGAATCGAAGAAGAAGATGAAGGAATCCCACAAGTCCAACAAGAAGGGATCATCTTCAAAGCAAGCATATGTGGCCACATGGAGTGATGAAGACTCCACCGATGATGAGGTAGCCCACCTAGGCTTGATGGCCCTCAATGAGGGAGAGGTAACTTCTAACTCATCTATTTCAAATTCATATACATTTGATGAGTTACAAGATGCCTATGATGATTTGCTTTTGGAATTCAGAGCATCATTTTCTAAGAACAAAAAGTTGATTTTAAAATTGAAAAAATGAGAATGATTTGCTTTCCATAACAAATCTTGAGTTTGAAGAAAAATTGAAGGATTTTGAACAAAAAGTTTCACATTTGCAAAACTTACTTTAAATGATGGAAAAGGATCATCAACAAGAAATTGACGATCTTAAAAAGGAAAAAAGATTTGATTTCTAATGAACTTCAAAAGAAAAATGATTTTGGAAAATCAAATTTTTATGTAAGACAATCTAGTGCCCCTAGATTCATAAATGAAAAATGTTTGAGAAGTGTTTGGGCCCCAAAAGGACTAACCACCTCAACTAAAAAGGATGAAATTGAAAAATGGATTCCTAAGGGGACTAAATTTTGTGCAACTAACGTTTATTGATCCAAAGCAATTTGGATACCAAAATTTGTATGATTGTCTTGATTAGGTGTGATGGAGATGTTCAACAAGTTCAATCAATGAGGGGGAGCTTCATGCACACAAGGAAGAACACTTGAAGAAGGAAGGCTTCACATCCTCCCTTGGAGTTCAAGTGTTGGTAAAATCTAGTTGTTTTTATTTGCTTAATTCAATTTACTTTCTTTTAATTCAACTAGATTATCATGGGTTGGACTAACATCCTTTGATGACGCTTTGAGTAAGGAGGAGCCACTTTTAAAACCAAACATTTTAATAGTTTCAAAATCTAAACCTCCATTGTTATTTTAAGCCTAAAGTATTTTAAATTCTTTTTGATATAACAAAAAAGGGAGAAATGGTTTGGAAAATTGAATTTTCAAATGAATAAGGGAGAGCTCTAATTGATTTTAAATTTTAATTCTCTTATTCAAAATTTATTTCACAAAAGGGGAGAATCTCAAACAATTATTTTTTCCAGTTGGTTTTATTATATCAAAAAGGGGGAGATTGTAGAACTAATGTTTTGATATAATAATTGAAAAATGTTTTGGACTAATTTGAAAAGAATTTAAAACATGTCTTTAAGTCCAAGTAACTTGAAAATATGTTTCAGGTATTTTAAAAAGGTTTTTTGGAAAAGTTTGGAATGTTTTAAAGTACTAAAAACTTACTTTTCAGCTCTACCGTATCGATACGGTATACCTCGTATCGATACCTTTTTCCCCAGTTTTGATTCTGCCAAAACCCGTACCGATACAGGCTTACCCGTATCGATACGAATAAGGTCGTACCGATACACCTTTTAAGCGTATCGATCCCTGTTTTAACTAACTCCAACGGCTATTTCCCAATGGAATTTTAAAGTGCAGTCCGTAACGATACACTTAGACTGGCAAGAGCCCAACGACTAGTTCTGAAGAAGGGCGTACCGATACGAGTCCTTGTGTATCGATACGATAGGCACCGGAACTACAATTAATGTGGGAAATAAAGACCCTAACGGCTCCAAAACATCCCCAACGGTCCTCAACGACTAAAAATTCAGAAGTATAAAAGGGACCTCCAAGCATCAAGAGAAGACTAATGTTTCAATTGGCAACAATACTATGATCAAGAAATTGTCTTAGAGCTTAAATTGTCCATTTATTGTATAGACAACACTTGTGAGCTAAACATTGTTAAATTTTCTCAAGTGTTTAGGTTTTGGGTGAGAGCTAATTAGTGCAAACAATTACCTATTAGAGGGATTTCAAGTTTGCTTAGAATTTCTCTTGTAAAGAGGGTTTACTCAAGCTTTGGGTAGAAAGCTTTGAGGGTTGTAACAGTTTTCTCTTAAATCGAGAAAAGGGGACGGAATTCTTAGTGAATTTGGTTGAAATCCTTAGTGGGGAGCTAAGGTAGTGGATGTAAGTGCTTGCTAGAAGGCCGAACCACTATAAATCCTTGTGTCTTATTGTCCATTTTTCACCTCCCACTAAAACACCCAAAAATCCAACTTCTCCGAACTTGGCAAACATATCCATTGAAGGAAATCGAGCATCATAAAACCCAACACATACCAACCACAACAACTTAGCTTAGGGAAATATTCTGACCATAATACTTCAAAAGCTCTTTATTCTGGCATACCACAAAATGTAATACACATTTAGTTATTTTCAAATTCCCCGAACTTTTAAATGAAGCAACAGTTTCCTCACAGCAAAAATAATCACCTAAAAAGCATTAATTGAGCCTATCATTTGTCAAACATTATTGTCCCGAATGTCCCGAACCATTACACATAGTCTCAAATAAAAGCCCAAGTTCATAGTCTCAAACAAAAGCCCAAGTTCATACCAACCCCACTTCTTACAATAGACAATAGTACATGTTTTGATATCCAAATTTCTTTGGATCTATTGGCATTAGTCTCAAAAACTTTAGTTCCTTAGGAATTCATTTTACATTTTCATCATTTTATTTGAAGAAATAAGTCCATATGGGACCCATAAACTTTTAACCATTTTCCTTTAAAAATCTAAAGAACTAGATTGTCTACAATAAATGTTTGATTTAACAACATTTATCTTGGAGCTTTCTCCATTTTCATTTTTCTTTTCAAACTTTTTGTTAATCAAAACCTTTTCCTTTTTAAGACCATCAATCTCTTTTTGATGATCTTCATGAACTTTTGTAAGTAAATTTTGCAAGTTTAAATTCTTTTGTTCAAAATCTTCAAATTTTACTTGCATTTGTTTAAGTTTAGCTTCAAGTTAAAGATTGATTTTTAGAAAACAAATCATTTTCAATTTTTAACTTTGAAACCATATTTTTATTTTTTAAAAAAAGCTTTTAAATTTCAAAACCAATTCGTCATAGGCATCTTGTAATTCATCAAATATATATGAATTTGAAATAGATGGATTAGAAGTTACATTTGAATCTTCTTCGATGGCCATAAGACATAGGTTGGCTACTACTTCTTCATCGATGGAGTCTTCAGCACTTCATTTAGCCGCAAATGTCTTCTTCGTGTAATGACTTGATCTCTTCTTCTTAAGTCTAGGGCAATCATACTTGACGTGTCTCGGCTTCTTGCATTCGAAGCATATGATGAGATCCCTCTTCTTTTTCGATTCATGCCTTGATTCTTCTTTATCGCACTTCATGAATCTTTTAAACTTCTTGAAGAGTTTGGTCATTTTTTCCTCTCCATCTTCACTAGATTCTTCTCATAAGCTTGTGAAGGATTTAAGTGCAACATTCTTCTCTTCTCCCATAGACATCATCTCATGGGGTGAGAAAGATCCAATTAGCCCGTCTAAGGGGAGAAGGGAAGAAAGAATCTCATGGGTGAGAAAGATCCAACTCGAGTTGTAACACCCCTCGCCCGAGTTAGGAGAGAAGAGCATTACCGGAACAGAAAAGAATGGATTAACTTACAGAAATCAAAACAAGAATGGTTTCTTATTAGCAAACCGTATCAAAACGCATGCGGAAAGTGGGCTAACAAAAATTTTCTAACACAACATAGATCAAGCAATCATATTACCACACTAAACCTTATTATTATCTTACATGCAACTTAAAATTTTCATATTACTGTGATTAAGAATCAATTCGGTTACTAACAATTTGCCAATTTAAATGTCCCATTTCTTTTTTTTTTCAATCGAAGCATCCTAAGCAATTCATGTTGTCTAATTTCATAATTTCATCCTTAAACTACAATCTAAATAAAATTCAGATGTTAATTTTACAAAGCAAATTCTTATTATTTCTAATTGCTTCAAATTTTAGAGATCTATTCCAAGCTTAGCCAAACAACCTAGTACCTTTAATTTACAAAGCCATTCGAAAATACCTACTCAATTATTCAAAGTTTTATTCGAATCATACAACCACATTAAATTTATCATTTATTACTAAATTCACAAACACAATATGAACCAAACATGTAATCTCACTTACTAACATAATTTCCTTCCATTAAGCTTACTTTAGTTACAAAATATCATCATATCATGATATACCCTAAGCCATGTCAAGCTAATTTTCTAATATTTACAACAAAATAAAACCATTACAAAAACCACCAAGCTTGACTACGTATGTACTAACAAAATGAGGCTTACTTACTAATTACATAACATGCTTACTAGACTCCATACTAGCATTCAAGGGGCACATAACAAATTCAAGCACCAACGTAAATTAAGGCTAATGTCAAACAAAACGAAATGGATATCTAAACAAATTTGCAAGCCATCATCTAGAAGCCTAAATACGAGACTTAGGTCATACATATTTTTGTCTTGTGATTTGCTTCCGATCAGAATTTGCTAGCTTTATGCCCAAGATACCCTGTTATTTGGGAAGAAGGAAACAAAGAGCGTTAAGTACAAATTTGTACTTAGCGAGGTAATTTCTAAAACTAATTCATTCTTTTAAACATCTTATGGTCATCTTTAAGGTTACTTAGCTAGGCTTATTAGCACATAAAGCATCTCCTAACTAAGCTCATCATGCTCAAGTCTCAATTAACTTCATACATTCCATGTACTATCATTCATAACATGAGGTCATACACAATTTCATCTAACATCATGCTTATCATCATGCATCACATTCGAATAAAGCAAGAATTATTCAAACATATCATTGAACCAACCATCATTCATAAGAAAAACATAGATCATATTATGGCAGGTTATTCGAATAGGACCATTGTCCACATTGATCATCAATCAAGCATTCCAAGCATATCACATTTCCTCATGTCATTTGAAAAGGACCATTGTCCAAATAAATCATATAACAAGCATAGATCATATCATATCATATCATGTTATTTATATTTTCATTTATCCACTTCATAAGCTTATTACAAACACACACACACACACATATATATATATATTATTTGCCTTGGTGGAGTAGAAGTACTAGGTAAGCAAGTCAACAGAGGGTACCAAGTACCAAACAATAGTTGCACTAAGCAACAAATCAGGGGATGCTCAACATCATCAATGTTTCTTGTACACCATTCAAGATATCATGTAATCAACAAGAAATGCACTAAGAATTTTAGGTGCCAAATACCATTTCAGAGAGTACACTAGGTACTAATCAGAGGAGCTCAGACTCTAGGCACGCCCTTATACCTAAGACCTCTAATCGACCAAGGGCTTTATAAGTCTTTCAATTTATCAAATACTTCATTTATATCATTTATCATTTGGTTTGTCAAAATCATATCGCATACTCAAAGATACAAGCTTATCATGTTATATAATTGCACAACTTCATGCAAGCAATACAAAATGATCTCATATAACATTCAAGCATCTTCAATACATTAGAAATACAGTAGCATCTCTATCATTTTCAAGCTCATATCAAACATTGCAAGCAAGCTTCACAAGGGCAGTCCACAAATACACAATAACAAGGTATTAACAATGATTCATTTCATGTTTCATTTTCTATTTTAGCCTCCTTCCCTTACTAAACAATTTACCAGCTTTGAGTTAGGTCCAATTCATGCATAACATATAAATTACATAAAAGAAATAGGTTGGTTAGGACACTAGTCCTAACCCTAAAGCAATTGCACTCACAATACTTCACTAAGCTTGTTCCTTGATTACAACGCCCTTATTCCTTCCACTTGGTTGTCCAACCCTTGCTTCCTCCAAGATCTCTTCACACACTTGATCTTAACACTCAAACACAAGCATATACAAATCATATTAGAGATCAATTTGATCATATTAACTCTTTGACACAAGTACAAACATTAACATTCAAAACTGTTTTTCATTTAAATAGTTTGAGGACCAGTTACCATTTTGACCATAACTTTTTACTCACTAATTCAAATTTCAATTATCATACACCCATAGAAAGGTAATTCAATCAGTTTTCTAACCATATAAACCCCATATTTTTATCTCTTCTGAGTTAATACAGTTTAATACTTAAACACAAGTCATTTTAACAGTTCTGGACAGTTTGCACTGTTTAACTACTTTAATTTAGTCATTATGCATGATATATATAATTTTAACCTTTTATAATTTCGCCCGATTTCTCAAATTATTCATATTTATTCTAATTGTTTTAACTTTCTAAATCACTTACTTTAATTATTTTATAATTAAATTATGGCTCAACTAATTTATCTTCTTGACTCATTCGGTTCAACCCTTCAAATTTAAACACCCGATTTCTCTTTAAATTCGATTTAATTCAATAAGTACTAATTGAAGGAATTCAGGGACCAAATTGAATAAATTGATTAATTGCGAACTTGTGTGCTTTTAAAGAAATAATAAATACTCTAATTTAATAAGTTAAATTCTAGGATGGAAAGGAGGATGTTACACGAGTTAACAATGTCTCACCAACGAGTATTTTTTCAAGCCTGATCGTGTTTCCTATTAAAGGACTACCATCAATTTTGTTCGTCAGAAGACGAATTACGACCAGCTGATCTGACTTTCCAACTATAATCCATAATGAACTTCAAGCCAACGAGCCCTCTTAGAGTTGAAGAAGGTTTAACTTTTGAAGGAATGACCGATTACCACTCCAATAATCCGAAGAAACAAAGAATACTATATTGAAGGTAAATAACACCATACTCAATTCTCGCAATCATTAATTGAGTATTGCAAAGCCTTAAGGTAATTTGGTGTTTAGCTAAGCATGGATTAGAACTTGCTTAACATAATAAATGGCATAAAATTGAAGAAGAGAATGGAAAAAGAAATAAAGGAAATAAGAAATTAGATTAATGGAAAAAGATATGAACAAAGAAGTTCTCAAATCCAATTTATCTCAAAAACTAGTCTAAAGGGATATTTATACACAAGGATTCTAGGTTTTTAAAAATATCCATAAATCATGAATTTAAAATTCAAAACATTCAAGATAAGAGATCATGTTTAAACTAGTTTTTAGATTTGAATTCCGCCTTATCCTCAAAATGATTTTGATCCTTATCCCAAAAAGCAATGGATCAATAGTATTTTGGCAAAAATATGAGCTTAGAAACATAGCAATTTCATGCATTATTTCACATATACCACATTTGCATTTAGTTGTATATTCTATTAAAAAAGACTTTGAATTATTTTTGCAATATTTGAATAAATACAAAAGTAATTTTCCTTAAAATTGTTAAATCAAAATATTTCGCTCAGCAAAGCAAAAAATAAAAGGATTAAAATAGCATTTTTAGTTTGATGATCTCTAATAGGGGAGGCAATTGGACCTAAATGTGATTATAGATGCGAGATGGAGGAGGATACAAGCGTGTATGATACTGAATTCGTGAGTGGAACCAACATGCAACAAGTATAGGAATAAATTGGGAGGACATATGATCGCATAATGCATTCAGAGGAGGAGACAATTGTGCCAGATTCTATGTCGGTGGTGGCACCAAATTAGCGGCAGCTAAATAAGCTATGAGAAAAGAATAGATTGGAGGATTGGTGTGTGATTGAGACACTAGTGGAGTCGACTTAATGGATGGCCGATAAAATGTATGATTGATTGCACGAATAGAGGAGTGTCAACAAAGTCTAGACGTGGTTGCTTGTGAGGTGAGGCCGGCAACGGGTGATGTCCCGCTCTTACTAGAAGGGTCTTGCTCTAAAATCCCTAGGATTGATAAAACATTAACCATTGATTATAATGGGGACCAAAGGCGGGTAAGAAAAGTTTTGAAAATTGTATTAAGCTTTTTAATGCTAGAAGAACGTTGTGAGGCTAAAAAGTGATTGAGGAAGAAAGAGAAAGGTCGACCACACAAAAATCCACCAATATCGCTTCCGTTGGCTAATTATTTGCTCTCAATATCTGATTTCCTAAACCGTAAAAGAATTATTCTAAAGGAAGCAAGAGAGACATTGAATTTAGGAAAATTAATTGGTGTAGAAATGGTAGGCAACGAGGAAGACATTATGAAGGACATAGTGCGAATTATAGAGGCGAGGGAGAAAAGGTAATAACATCGAAATATATGGATGTTGTTGTGGAAGGGGGACTTGGAACGATATGGTTCAAATGTTGTTATGACAACGTATATGTGAGACGGTTCTGATACATGAGACAAAATTGGAAGTGGTTATGGTGGGAATTGTTAGTCGAGTATGATATTATGATAATTTTGAGTATGTGATTTCACCATCTTTGGAAAATCATGAGGGGTGTTATTGATATGGAAAAGTAGAGTTTTAATTTGGTGGTGTCGAAAGTTGGTTTACATTTTGTGATGGTTGAAGGGTGTTGGCTAGTGGACAATTGGAAGTGTGGATTGTAGGGCGGGTTTATGCCCCATGCACGATAGAGGAACACGTGTTACTATGGCATGATCTATGTGATTGTTAACTCCTCAAAAGATGTATTTTCCATGCATGTATTTCCATGATATTGCTTGACTTTAGGTACATATTAGTCTAGTTTTCCAGTAGTTTCATGCATTTGCATCTAGGAGTTGAGCAATGTATAATTTTTATTGCCATAGAGATGGGGTGTTTTCTTGCCGTGGTGTGCAGGATTGGCAAGACTAGAGCAAGTGGGCGCATTAAGGAAATGTTAAGCGCAGTTGGCAAAAGTAGTGAGGAGAATGCCAAGCTTGGTTGGCAAAACAAGGGAGAAGAATGCCAAGCTTGGTTATCAAAAGAATGAAGGACGATGCCCAGAAAAAAACCACATCAGCCCTAGTTATTATAATGCGTAGATGTCGCTTCCAAAGAGTGCGACACTAGAAATTCAGGACTCAACCATAAACCTAATTAGGAAAATCTCTAGATTTAGTAAGAGCTAATAGACTAAGTAAAAACAAGTTGCTTCGAAATTGATCTCTAACTTAGGGAAATTTAGTTTCACTTAAACATGTAGTATGCATCTAGTTCCCAAGACAAACTTAGGATTTTTGAAACTTATCTCAGAAAAAAAAAAACATGCCATGGTAAAAATAAAGAATAAAGCAACAATGTTTTGCCAAAAGCAAGGAAAAAATTAGAACACTCCTCTTCCTTAAAGAAAATAAGTAACTTGGGGCTTCGTTGTTTGCTCACTCTTAATTCTCAGGCCAACAAAATCTTTAGGGTATGAGTGTAATGGTTAGCTTAGTGATGTAGTCTAGATTAACGTGGAGGTTCGTGGTATGATCCCTCTTACTTTCCATGCCAAACATCATTATGATGCGAACCTAAATTTAATGCTAAAAGAAAATAAAAAGAAACCCTTGGTGAATAAAAAAATTATGAGTTTGGGTAGTAAATTTTTAATAAGGGAGTTGAAGGATACTTGATGCAAAATGCCCGTACTTCGTGCACACTTTATGACCTTAGGTTAGAGTTATATTTCTGCACTTAAAATTGATTTTAGTTCTGTTGGCATTACTATTGTGAGATAATTGAGAACAGAACTATGGGGCAGATTTTTCATGCTAGCTTGTGTTGCTAATCAGAAAAATCTTGTCGAGGCACCCTAATTTATAGTTTTTTTGTTTTGCATTACTTGAGGGCAAGCAATGAGTTAGGTTTGGGGGTATAGGTGGCAATGAGGTGGTTCAGGGACGGTTTTACATTACCCACCACGTCCCTAACACTTGCGGGTACGATTTTGGGGAATCCTCATTAAATGTTTTAGGGCACTTGATGATGCTCTTGTAGACTTGTTTTGATCCTTCTTGTTATCGACCTATAATATGAAAAAGTAAATATCATATGTATCAAATAATATGGAAAGTAAATACATAAATTCATATGCATAAAAAATACATGCATTAAGTAGAAATTAAAAAGTTACCTAAAGGGCATGTGCATCCATATCTCTTGTGATGTTCCACAACAACGAATCATTAATTGGTTCATAATCTAAAATTGCAAAGCATTAAAACATATAACATATAACTAGTAACCATATCAAATTAAAAAAATAATCTTTTATATATATTAAATACCTTTCAATTCAAAACCTTGCCAACTTTGTGTGCACATCAATACTTCTATTGTATCATTGTTAAGACTGCTACGAGAATCACTTATAACTCTACCACCGATACTAACAGATGATTATGAAGCTACATTTTAAGTAGGAATCGCAAAAATATCTCTAGCTATCAATCCTAATATAGGATATTTAAGGCAATTTTTCCACCATGCAAGCAAATCAAAGTCACCTTTTCTTTGCAGTAAACGCTCTTCTAAATAATGATCAAATTCAATCCCAACATTTTTAAAAGAAAGTTCAGAAACAGCAACAAATTCATCAAAGCTTGATATTTCATCATCTCCTCAATGAGGTGTAGGTGATGATTGAGTGGCATTCTCAAAATCTTCATTAGTATTCAACTTTGAATATTCAACAACTAATTGAAAACAAGCTGTCAATTCTTGCCATCTCAGCCATTGCCATAACTTCACCATGTAGAAGTGGAAGATAATATTGCAACATCTTGACTTGTACCTAGGGTTAAATATTATTGCTATGCTCAAGACAAGATTAACACCAGTCCAATATTTTTCAAATTTTTGAATCATTTTTGCTGGCATGTCTCTAACATAAGAAAAACTAGAAGTAGCCCATTGCCTCAAACTCACCTTAGTGTCACAAATCTTTAATAGTTGGATAATCAGTCCCATAAAAGAACTCAGTGGCATCATAAAAGTTTTTCAATTTATCACAAATGATTTGAGCACTTTCTCATTCTTCATCAGATGGACAAGATAAAAAAGGTTATCTCTTTTCTTCAAACGCTTGAAAACTTATTTATATGAAAGAGAAACATTAAGCATATGGTAAGTTGAATTCCACCTAGTACTACAATCCAAGGCTATCTTTGTTGTCACAGGAATGTTCAATTGATGAGCAGTTTCTTGAAACTTTTCAATTCTCTTATGGGTAGTAATCCAAAATGTAATGCTATCACGTGCATTCTCAATAAAGTTTTTAGTAATTTCCAAATCATCCTTGACTATCAAATTCAAAATATGTGCAGAACAATGTACATGCAACAATTTTCCATCCAACCAGATATTGTTAGGTGTCAACTTACCACAAATCAGTTTCATCATTTGTTGAGAAATTATTTGAAGCTAAAGCAGATATTTTATTATCAATATTTCATTCCATCAAGCTTTTAGAAAGAACATCACAAATCACTTCAGCAATATGCGAACATGGCACCTATATGAACCTAATCAAATAAAATAAGAGATAAAATAAAATGAAATTGAAGTCATAAATGTAATTATTAAATAATTATATAACTGACAATTTAATTACACATTTAAGCAAAAGTAAAAGGTAAGGTGTTACATAGTTACATGATAATTCGACTTCGTAAAATCCATGAATCATCAATGAAATGTGTTGTTATCGCCATAAATTCCTTTTTTTTGGTGCGTTGAGGTTCACATGTCAGTGGTGATAGCAATTTTGCTATCATTTTTTCAAGTGTACTGATCATCTTTTTCTTTTCATCTTCATAAACCTTGAAGATGTCATTTTTAGTTGTATTTTGAGTATATGTTTTGAACTTCAGAAACACTATTTTCATAACTCTACGAAACCAATAATGTTCCACCATGGTCAATGGGTATTCATGGAAGGCGATCATACAAGCAATCTCTTTTCTTAGAAGTTTTGGATCATACTCCCAATTCGCAACCATCTTCCCTTTATTTTCTATTTTGGCTCCCAAGAAACTTTGTTTTATGTCCTTAGTTTTTCTTAATGGACATATTTTGAAGTGGTTACGCAAATGAGTGGCTCCATCTCTTGACTCTCCATCAAGCTTCTTTTGACAATAAAGACATATTACCTTCCACTTCTCACCAATTTTCTACCTCTTAAAGTGATTCCACACATTTGATTTTCGACCTCGCTTGATTCCCGAGCTTGTTTCTTCTGTGGAAGGTTCAATTGGATTAAAATTACCAAGTGTTGACATCTCTTGTCCAACTAGTGTTGAACCATTTTTTCTTTCTTCAGTAATAGGTTTTTGAAAGCTACTAGTGCTTCTAATAGTAGTAGTTGTTAAATCGATGTTACCCTTCTTATCCATAATTCACCTACACCAATAATCGAAAGTAAAATAGCATTCTAAATCGTACATGTAATTTAAATATTAATAAAAAAATCATAATTTCAACCAATCAAGTTATGTAACATCCCAAAATTTAGGGTTTAATAAAACATGCCTTATAAACCTTGCTAGATTGATCAAATACTTAGCCAACCAAAAATCCTTTTTTAGTGAGGGCCGAATTGAAAAGTGTGGGAATCCAAGTGGTTAATTAATTAGTGACCAAAATTAAAAATGAGATGGAGAATGGAGCTGCATGCTAATAAAATTAATAATAAGGGTTTGATGACTTGTCATCAAGGGAGAGAGGCATGTGGATTCGGTAATGAGGAGAATGAATTAGGAAAACCAAAATTCATCATCTCTTTCCTTCCTTGAAGGAAACCGAATGTTTAGGAGAGACAAAGGTGAGAGAGAAAACTTAATCAAGACTCATTGCATGTTGCATTTCTCTTGTTTGAAGCATCTCTATGATCTCTCTTAGGACAAGGTAACATCTAACTCTTCTTTGATGAATTGAATCTTGGTTCTTGATGTAAACTTTGTGACAATTTATAGGCTGTTTGGTTAGGCATTCGGTTTATATGAGAATTAGTTAGGATCATTGTTGTTTCCAAACTTAAATTTTGGTTATTTGGTGTTTAACATGTGATCATGATTCTGTTTTGTAATGTATGAAAAGGGGGGTGTTATAGGATGTTGATGTGAGAACAAAATGTGTATAAGTTGTTGTATATACATGAATCTTGATTGAACTATTTTGTCATCTAGGGTTGTTAAGGTTTGTTTGCATAATTTGGGGGCTGCATTAATATATTAAAAGGCTGAATTGCAAGTTAACAAAATAGGGGATGGTTAGGTGCATATAGGAATTCTTAGTAAGTTGTTTTCTTTCGATAAAACTATCCAAATATGTAAGTTAGAGACTGCCCTGTGTTCATGCTTAATGTAAGGATTGTTTTGTAGAGAAACAATGTTGTTTTATGTGTTAAATTAAAGTACTAGCTTTATCTTTATAAATTGAATTGCTAGATTAAAAGAAATACTGTTTTGAAATTGTTAATTAGAGATTAAATGGGGTGAGGAAGTTTGCATCACTTCAGGGGCATCTTTGAAATGCCTACAAATGTAATAGATTGTCAAAATAGATGTACTTGATTAATTGGTATTTTAAGGATCTTTAATGTGATTATATTCATGAAAGAAACTAATTTAATTGTGCTTAAAATTGTGTGCATAGGCCTAGTCGAATAGGTAGAACAGAACTACATTATGGAAGTAGTCTGATATGTATGCTTAAGAGAATATAAATTAAGCTATTGGATATATTGTTGTGAATGAGATGTTTATGTTGAATGGTCTGATAGATATGATTATGAATCAAATTTTAATGCATAATCACATTGTCATATTAAATAGATAAGAAGGGGGCTGATCAAGTTGACGAGAGACAGAAAGGGATAGTGATACGAGATCAAGAATAGTGAAATCAATCTGTGAGTGTAGTTTTAAAGCCTTGGGAAGAGCCAAAAACTCTCCTGAGCATTTCTTATTATTAAACATATATATTTTATTTTATTTGTATCGAATCATGCTATACATATGAGCAAGCTTAGAACTCAAGGTAAGTTACTCTCTATTGTGCAATATTATGAAGTACTTGAGCATGAAAGAATTACATGTGATATTTTGGTGTCCCTTAGAGAAGAGTCATATGACATGAAATAATATAAATCGTGATCTTATAAGCATTCGAACCATGAGCAAATAGTGTAATGAAATTCATATGTGGTGAATGAATACTCAATTGAGAAGGGTGCTGGAATATTGACATGATACTTACAAGCTCTTCTCTCTTTTGACAGGCTAATCTTCGATAAAGTGTATATATATATATATATATATATATATATATATTCAAAGGGCTTAATCAAGCTACAAGGGCATCTAAATTGTACGTTTTGTTATTTTGTTTTAACTCCTAGGATGGTGGCACATTGGATGTCGTTTAGGCATATAAGACCCAATTATTTTGATATGTAAAAATTCTAAGTTGGATCTATGTTTGTAAGCCCTTAATTTTGGTTGTGCTTAGTTGATTGGTTTTGATGGCTTTGGTAGATTTCTTAGTTTTAACATATGCTTTGGTTGTTTGGATATGTTATGGATTGATGTTTGATTGCCATGTTGATAGACATTGTGCTAGTAATATAGTTAGATCATGAATGATGCATATAGGTGAGTATGAATACTTGATGTTCACATGCTTGCTTGACAAATGGAAGCTTCGGTTGGTGATATGTATTATATTTGCTTATTAGTTGAAAACTATGCAGGAAATAAAGATGTTTAACTCCTTTAGTATGATCTTCGAAAATTTCTTACGTCTTAAGTTAATTCAAAACTCTTATTAAACTCTTGCTTCTAAGATTAATGCATAATCGAAATAATGTTTAAGGATTGAACACGAAAAAAAATTAATAAGAACTTGATCATCTTAGTGTGAATATTTGTATGCTCTTGACTCATTAAAGCCTCCAATTAGCTGCATGTATTCAAATGATTTAGGAGCAATCAACATATAGTTCTTGGTTGTTTTATTTCTGACTTATGATACAAGTTGGATATTTGTTTGATCTTAACACCTTAGACTCGATTTACTCCTAAGCCAAGTTAGGGGTGTTACAATTGGTAATCAGAGCTAAGGTTAGCCGATGTTAGGTCTAATCTAAGTGTATGGTATCTTTGATTGATTATTTTGTGCCACCTAGGAGTTATTGGATGTGTACTTGTGGTTGAAATTGATTAAGTTCCTTTCTTGTGTTTAGAATGTCAGAAACTAGATTGAGTCGGGATAACGAAAGCCCGACTGGTTCCTCTACTGAAGGAGGAAGTATAAGAATGGATCAAAACTAACCAGAACCTCAAAAGACTGTTGAACCCCACCAGATTCAACAAGAAGCTCCTCCAGTCAATTTTGTTCAAAAAGAATGTTTTCTTAGTATGAAGGAAATGTTTGAACAGCTCCCTACTTCTATAAGACAACTCTCAAATCCTCCCCACTCCTACTGTTGTTATGCAGTCAAGAGCCCCTATTGATAAGCTAGCTCCACATAGAGCTTATACATTTACAAGAAGTAACGAAGAAAGATTGGAAGAGGCAGAATATTGGTTAGAGGCTACTATTAGGATCCTGACCAAGCAGTTGCAATGCTCAGATGAATATAAGCTAGAATGTGGTGTAGCTCTTCTTGCTGAAGAAGTGCTTTGTTGGTGGGAAACTACAACTATCTCAACCCCGTCATATAATGTTCCTTGGGAATTCTTTCTCAAAATTTTAGAAGAAATATATCAGCAAACAATATCTTGCGGAACGTAGAAAAAGTTTCATGTACCTGAAGCAAGGGGCAAATCAATCGAGCAGTACGTTAGTGAATTTTATAAATACTGCAAGTATGGAGCGAATTTCATCAAGAAGGAGGAAGAGAAGTGCCAGATGTTCATCGAAGAGCTTAATGATGAACTAGGCCTTATGTTCACAGCGTTGGGAATCAAGGATTTTCAAGACTTGGTGAACCGAGCCATAGCTACTAAAGCAAAAATGAATCTTTTGAGAAAAGAAAGGGGAATCACTCCAAGATTGAAAAGAGATCGAGAGAAGATAACAAGTCTGATTGGCAAAAAAAAGAAGCAGAAGCATCAAGGGGGAGTTCCTTCAATCACAACCAATCCATGAAGAGCTATTTCTTGCCTAAACCTCAGACAATAATCAAAACTTCTACACCTTCAGTTTCTGTCAACAGCACGGGGAATAACGGGAAGGAGACGCAAGTTCCTAATTGCAATATTTATCTGAAGAATCATATAGGACATTGTAGGAGGCAACCGAGTGCTTGTTTCTTGTGTGGAGAAACAAATCACTATATCAAATACTGCCCTCAAAACCCCAATAAACTTCCTACCCACGTGTCTAAGAACTCAAATCAAGGACAATCATCGAGAAGTAAAGGGCCTAAAGAAGCCTAGTCTGGAAACTATGGGAAGAATAGAGGATAAGGTTCAAACACCACCTTCCAAGAGTCTCGAGCACGTGCTCGGGTATATCATGTTCGGGGTAAAGAGGAAGAAGATTCTCCTGATGTGGTTGTAGATAAAATTACTTTGTATTCTCATCCTGTTTAGGCCTTGTTTGACTCCAGCTCAACTCATTCTTTCATATGCTCTCCCTTAATCAAAAAGTTTGAATTGAAACCATAACCCATAAATTATGACCTGATTGCCACCAATCCTTTAGGGGACAAAGTAGTTGTTAATCAAATTTGTAAAGATTTTCCTTTTTTTTATTCAAGGAGTCCCTTTTCCTGCTGATCTTTTAGCCTTATCTTTCAATGAATTTGATCTTATTTTAGGCTTAGATTGGTTATGAAAGCATCAAGCCTGGGTAGATTGCTTTAAGAAGAGACTTTTCCTACATGGGTTAGGAAAAGAATCAATAGTTTTGTTAGATAAGAAACCCCCTGAGTCAAATAATGTGTTTGTTGCCATATCTAAGATGAACGAAAATGAACCTTTCCTTGATTTCATATTAATTGTCTCTGAATTTTCTTATGTATTTTTCGAGGAACATCTGGGATTACCACCAGCTCGGGAAATCGAATTTGGGATCAAAGTACTACCCGGGACGGCCCTAGTCTCTATTGCACCTTATCGGATGGCTCCGGTAGAATTGAAGGAACTTAAAAGTCAGTTACAAGATTTGCAAACCAAGGGCTTCATTAGGCTGAGCTCATCTCCTTGGGGAGCCCCAGTCTTATTTGTTAAAAAGAAGGATGGTTCGATGAGCCTTTGTATTGATTACCGACAATTAAACAAATTGAACATCAAAAACAAGTATTTGTTACCAAGAATAGAAGATTTGTTTGACCAATTAAAGCATGCTACAGTGTTCTCCAAGGTAGATCTGCGATCGGGGTGTTATCAAATGAAAATCAAAGAATCTGATGTTTCTAAAATTACTTTTAGAACTCGGTATGGTCACTATGAATTCCTCGTAATGCCTTTTGGCTTAACCAACGCTCTAGCAACATTTATGGATCTTATGAATCAAGTATTCAAACCTTATTTGGACAAATTTGTAGTTGTTTTCATTGATGATATTCTTATTTATTCAAAGAATAAGGCCGAGCATTCCAATCACCTTAGGTTCGTAAGAGGGTTTTCTACCTTAGCCGCACCCTGACCAAACTTTTATGAAAGGATACATCATTCGTATGGTCTGAGAGCCAACAAAGAAGCTTCAATCAGTTAAAACAAGTGCTTACTTGTGCCCCAGTTCTCACACAGCCCGAATCAGGGAAAGACTACACAGTCTTCACTGATGCCTCTCACACAACCCGACAGTTAGCATTGAATGCTCATTATCTCCTAATATCTTAATAGACATAGAAGATAAGGATTAATTGCCAAATACTAAGGAGAGAAACTTCGACGGAAGATATTCAAGTTGATGAACTTACACCTGAAGTGAATCTATCTCTTAGGAGTAAAGATTGAACCTTAACCAAGTTAATTGTTTGAAAACTCACAATAGAATATAGGTGTTAAAAGTAATTAACTAAGGTTATTTCCATCGAAAGAGGCAATACAAGCTTAAAAATCTACTCGACATTAAAACCAAAGTTTAGTGTTATTAGTTGCTGCCTTTGCTAGCGTGAAATCCAAACATCCGTTGACATGCCTTCCAATCAACATTACACTAGTTGTTTGCCAATCTACCTGGATCTTTACTTCAATTTCCTTTATTATTTTAATTTCTTTAGTTCTTTTATTTTTACACTCTACCTCAATCAATTGCCACCACCTTTAATTTTCAGTTCACAAGTATTAATCGTGGCAATTAATTCCTGGACAATCCTTGTAGAGACGATACTCAACTCACTACTTTATTACTTGTTTACCGTGTATACTTGGACGTAAAATACATATCCTTGACATTATTTCTTGAATTGACAGAAAAAATACTGAATCTTTTTTCCATGTGATATTCCGCTGACAAGTTTTTGACGCCGTTGTCAGGGATTGCAACGAGATTAATTATTTTGATTTTTATTTGTTTTTATTTTTTGTTTATTTTATTTCGTTTGGTATATATACATGAGCATTACTTCAAAGGAAGATTTACAATATGACACGAAAATTGAAAGAACCCAATACAGGTTAAGGAGAAAACGTTGAGAAAAGGCTCATAACGGGAATGGTGAACTAGGAAGTGTCTTAAATAATTCCAATAACAAAGAGATACCAACAAAACATGTAGTTATACCGCCTGCTCCCGCTATTGCTACTCAGATACATGAAGAACGACTTGTCAGAGAACACCTAGCACCCACTATAGATGATTTGATGCTAGGACTGATCGGTCTAGAGGTAAATATGGCTAAATTTGAGCTTAAACCGATAATGATTAAAATTCTAATGAATATAGGTCAATTTGATGGATCACCTTCTGGAGACCCAAGGCAGCATTTGAAGCAATTCATGGAGGTTTGCCAACTATTTCACCAGTCTAATGTGACTGAAGAGACAGTAAAGCTAAAGCTCTTTTCATTTTCTTTGCGAGATAGGGCATAATTGTGGCTAAATTCTTTTCCACCGGGTTCAGTCACTACGTGGTCAGATTTATGCCAGAAATTCCTACTGAGATTCCAGTCTCCTACATTAAATGCCAAGCTGCAAATTGAAATCACTACTTTCAGGCAAGCTGATGATGAGACTTTCTACGATACTTTGGATCAATTTAAGGATCTATTGAGAAGATGTCCCATACATGGATTCCCTACCTGGACCGAGATTGAGATTTTTTTATAACTGACTCAATGGTCATGCCAGGACCGTTGTAGAAGCTTCGGCAAACAGGATGAGAGTAGCTGGAAAGTTGGAACTTGATGCACTTTCTTCAATCAATGCTCAAATTGCCAACCTCACTAATATAGTTAAGACAATGCAGAAGTCTACTGAAGTCTAAGAAGTAAAGGCAATGTAACCATTTTGCACTATTTGCGGTGATGACCGTATCGTGGAGGAATGTCCGTCAACCCATAGTTGGTGTATTTTGGCAAATACAACCATAATAATAGCCCACATTCTAATACATACAAAGCAGGGTGGAAGCAACATCCGAACCTTTCATGGTCAAATCAGGGAGGTAATAAATTTGATGCCCAACGCCAGAATAATAATCATGCATCGACAGGTTTCAACCAGAATGTAATGTCACAGAGAGCGCAAGATAATTTATCTCCCGTGCAAAGATCTTCCGATGAGAAAACCCTGAAAAAGTTATATGGAGCGTAACGACGTGATTGTCTAAAGTCTAGCCGCATCCATGAGGAACTTGGAAGATCATATAGGACAGATTGCTGGTGCACTTAATGCCAGACCTCCAGGGACTCTGCCAAGTGACATAGAGGATGCTCGGCAAAAGGGAGAGAACAATGCAAAGCTGACACTCTTCTAAGTGGCAAACAAGTTGAGATTTCAACGCATTGAAAAACGCCAATTGTTTGCCATGAGAATAAATCAATGCTAGCAGAAGAAACCAAGGAAGCTGAGAAAGGGGAAGCAAGCACCAACAATCCAGATCACAACTTGATGCCAACCCTACCTTGGTAAAACAAGAAGGTGTTATTGTTAACATTTTCAAAGCTCTTAAGTGTGCAAATAAATTGAAGAATGTCATGCAATTGAGCTAATGGAATCCATTTTGGATGAGAACCTAGCATTGAATTGCCATGGAATGGCAGATAATACCATAGAATAGGAGTGCGAGGATCTGGCTAGTGAAACCTTTGAGGAGTTGAAATAATCGACCAAGCTAAAAGAAATCATAAGCCATCACCAAAGGAAACCTGAACCACTTGAGCTAATCAGAAAAGAGGTGAAGAAACCAAAACCATCCATTAAGGAACCACTTAGCTTGGAACTGAATCAATTGCCAAGACACCTCGAATATGCTTACTTGGGAAAAAGAATCTATCTCAATGTGCAAAACCAACATGGCAAAACATTCTCCTTCATTATGCAATCGAATGTTTGGCATACTCAAAGGAAATTAATTCTTCGGCTTTCTATGTTGGTTATTCAAAAAAAAATTGTGAAAATCGATCATCCACAAACCAAGGGCCAAAGAATGAATCACTACAAGGAAGGAAGTCAGATTAATGCCAAGGAGACCATTCTCCTTGCGGACATTCAGTAAATTTTTGTCAACCTAGTCTGCTCATTGTAAATAGTTTTAGAAAAGTTATTTTCTTTTCAGTACTTAATATATCTTAGTTTTAAATTTTTAGTTTTTCATTTTATTTGTTTTTCTGGTTTGAAAGGTCTTTGATTCTTAGCATATGAAATTTTTTCAAGAAACCATGTCGAGTTCAGCTGCCATGACACCCAAGGCTGAATCAACCACTCAATTGGCAGCTAATCTTGTGACATTACTCTCCCAGATCTATCAACACCAAGATCTCCTTCTTCAGAAGTTCCAAAAGGTCGAGGAACAAAACCTGGTACTCTGGAAGTATAGTGGGGATAGAGACCGTGACCTGAAGACAACTATTGAAGAAATGTGCACCAATCCTTTGCCACTATATCTGAAGTTCCCAACTGAACTCCATGCATGGAAAGAATGCCAGCCAGCCCTCAGCCTGATCATACTCCAGCCCAACAATCTGATGCCACTATATCAGTATCACATGCCCGCCAAGATTCTGCCAAGACCGAGAACCAGCACTTGGATGCTGATTTTGAGGATGATATACCTGTCGATGATGCCACGGCTGATTTGCCATCAGTAGCCCTAGCCTCGTCAGCTGCCCCATTCGCAGCGGTTGCTTCTGAGCCAACCAGGGTAATCGACAAGGTCCTACAAAATGTGAAGGCTTCTACTGCCATAACTGATGCTCTGAAACCATAGTTGAAGAGGAAAAAGTTGGTGGCACCAAAACGAGGATACTTTCTCAAAAGAATGACTCGCTCCACTCGTCAAAATCAATCGTCATAGGGGTCCTCATCTCCTTAACTCCTTACATTCATGTTTTTTTATTCTAGCATACATTACATTTGTATATACGTGTTCTCATGCATTGAGGAAAATACCCACCTTAGGTTTGAAGGTGTGTGTTGCCTCACATTTATTGCCATGACATTTATTTTTTTATGTTCATGTATGTATTCTGTTATTTCCATATAGATAGAGTAGAACCATGCATATCAGACCATTAAAAAGAATGCCAAGGCTTGATTTTGAACTGATAATTTTGCCAAACACATTGCTAGCATAGTTAGATTCCATCCTAGTATGCCCCTGTTCGATGAAGAATTGAAGAATCTCTATATTTAGTAAGAGCCAATAGACTAAGTAAAGACGAGTTGCTTGGAAATTTATCTCCAACTTAAGGGAATTTAGTTTTACTTAAACACGTAGTATACATCTATTTCCCGAGAAAAACTTAGGATTTTTGAAACTGAACTAAAAAAACATATAAGGGTAAAGATAAAAAATAAGGCAACAATGTTTTGCCAAAAGAAAGAAAAAAATTAGAACACTCCTCTGCCTTAAAGACAATAATAAACTTGTGGTTTCGTGGTTTGCTCCCTCTTAGTTCTCAGGCCAACAAAATCTTTAGGGTATGAGTGTAATGGGTTAGCTTAGTGATGTAGTATGGATTAACGTGGGGGTTCGTGGTATGTTCTCTCTTACTTCTCAAGCCAAAAAACATTATGACGCGAACCTAAATTTAATGCTAAAAGAATAGAAAAAGAAAAAAAAACCCTTGGTGATTTTTTTTCTATGTTTGGGTAGTAAAATTTGACTAAGGGAGTTGAAGGATACTTGATGCAAACCACCCACACTTCATGCACACTTTATGACCTTAGGTTAGAGCTATATTTATGCACTTGAAATTGCATTTAGTTCTGTTGGCATTACTATTGTAAGATAACTAAGAATAGAACTAGGGCTCGAATTTTCTTGCTAGCTTGTGTTGTTAATCAAAAAAATCTTGTCGAGGCACTCTAATTTATAATTTTTTGTTTTACATTACTTGAGGACAAGCAATGAGCTAGGTTTGGGTGTGTGTTAACTTCTCAAAAGATGTATTTTCCATGCATATATTGTCATGATATTGCTTGACTATAGGTACACATTAGTCTATTTTTCCAGTAGTTTCATGCATTTGCATCTAGGAGTTGAACAATGTATCATTTTTTATTGCCAGAATGAAGGGGTGTTTTCTTGTCGTGGTGTGCAGAATCTGCAAGGCTGGAGCAAGTGGACACATGAAGAAAATGCTGAGCGCAATTGAAAAAAGTAGTAAGGAGAATTCCAAGATTGGTTGGCAAGAGTACAATGTCAAGCTTGGTTGGCAAAAGAAGGGAGAAGAATGTCAAGCTTGGTTGGTAAAAGAATGAAGGAAGATGTTCGGAAAAGAGGCATATCAGCCTTAGTTACTATAACACGTAGATGTTGCTTCCAAAGAGTGCGGCACCAGAAATTTGGGATGCAACCCTAACCCAAATTAGTGCTTCGCCTACGCCTATATAAAAGAATTCAAGAATGGGCCAATAAGGGGCTGGAGCCGCGAGGATAAGGGAAGGGTAGAAGCTAGCTGTGCAGTTTCACGAAGACCTTTGGATCCATTGAAGGGTTGCATTGAAATAACTCATCCTTTTTTTATGCCTCTTGATTTAAATCTGGTTTTTGTGATGATGAATCAAAATGATGATTTTTGTTGGTTTCACTTGCCATGAACTAATCTTTTAAATTGGCAAGGAGTGTTTGCAATTAACACTTAGCATTTTCAGTTTTTAGTAATTGAATGCTTTGGCTTTATTTTCTATTTCACATGTGCTCTTTGTTAACATATTTATTGCCATGCGATAGTTGGCATTGAATTCTCATTATCCTCTAATATCTTAACATACTTAGGAGATAAGGATTAATTGCCAAATATTAAGGTGATAACCTTTTATAGAAGCTATTCAAGTAGATGAACTTACGCCTGAACTGAATCTACCACTTAGGAGTAAAAATTGAACCTTAACCAAGTTAATTCTTTGAAAACTTGCTATAGACTTATATGTGTTAAAAGTAATTAACTTAGGGCATTGCCATCGATAGAGGTAATACTAACTTAAAAATCTTCTCAACATTAAAATCGAAGATTAGGGTTATTAGTTGTTTCCTTTGCTAGCGTGAAATCCAAACATCTCTTGCCAAGCCTTCCAATCATCATTACACTAGTTGTTTGCCAATCTACTTGGATCTTTACTTCAGTTTCCTTTATCATTTTAATTTCTTTAGTTCTTTTATTTTTACACGCTACCTTGATCAATTTCCACCACCTTTAATTTCCAGTTCGCAAGTATTATTCGTGTCAATTAATTCCTGGACAATCCCTGTGGAGACGATACTCAACTCACTATTTTATTACTTGCTGACCGTGTATACTTGCACGTAAAAGACATATCCTTGGAATTATTTCCTGAATTGATATAGACAAAATACTTAATCTTTTGCCATACGATATTCCGTCGACAGTGATTTAATTGTTGACCAATCACTCCCATGGTGCTTTGGAGGTGATTTTAACATGGTTACAACGAAGAATGAACGAAATGGATGTTCTAGATTGATACAAGGCATGATCGATTTTATTGAATTCATTTAGAAGGTTGCTCTAATAGATATAATGATGAGAGGTAAGCAGCTTACATGGTTTGATTCTGGAAATTGGTGTAGGCGAATTGATAGATTTTTTGGTCTGAATTCTTGTTTGGAGCATTTTGCTCGATTAGTGGCTCTTATGCCATGGGGTATGTCCAATCATACACTTTTGATGCTCAGATTGGGTCTAGGGCATGGTTTCCTAACCAAGTGTTGTGGGTTCTTTGTTTTATTCAGTTGTGGTGTCGTGTTTTTTCATGTGGTGTTTGTTCGTTATACGTTATCATGAAGTATTCTATTCCTCTATCTTAAGTTTAGGGAGTGGTTCATGATGATAATAGTTGTATGGTTCTTATCTAATAAAATCATATTGTTTGACGAAAAATAAGACTGATAATCGGGCGGGGCGGGGATGGCTTTGCATTCTCCACTATGTCCTTAACACTTTTAGGGATGGTTTTTGGAGAATACATTAAATACTTTTAGGGTTTTTTTCGTCATCATACCCTCCTCATATGGATTCCTGTAGTTTTCAATGAATCTCTTTCCCAAAACAAATTAAACAAAAAAAAAAAAATTTACTAGTATGATTCGACTCATGTCCTCTTCTAATATAACTATTTTCATTTTGTAATCAACAAATATTCCAGTATCATTAATTCGAACTAACACCAATGGTGGAGTTAGACAGCTATGGTTCAAGGCTCATGCGCGAAGAATATTAGGAAAGAATAGGATAGAAATTTAAGGAAATAAAGATAAAAAAAAACAAAACCCTACATCATAATAATAATATAATAAGATAAATAAATAAATAAATAATTTAAAGAAAAAAAAAGGGGTAGACTGAGTTCTAAAAGAATAGAAATTCAATTTATGATGGACTAGAATATTGATAATAAGACATGTATATAGGTAAATGAGAGTTAAGTATATATATTTTTTAAAATTGTAAAATATCGAGGGTTCTTGCAATTATTTTTCGGGATCTTCATATAAGCTTCGGTGTTAAAACTTCTCATATCTTTATCCCGTGGGTGAAAATTTTGATTATTCCTTATTTCGTCGGTTCGAATCCCCAACGAATTTCGTTTATTACTCACTCGATCGCCACCTCTAATCTTTAAGCCTTGTAAGATCTAGAGGGAAAACATTATCTACTCTGTTTTCAAAGTTAATAAAATATTCTTCAAAATAAATAAAGTAGTAAATTAAATGTTGAGCTTTTTAAGATTTTAAGAATATAAAATTGAGTTTTATTATGTATAAATTTATGGTTGTGTAGACCATTATCGATTCTAACTATAATTGTCCATGTGTTTTCCTATTTTGGGATTACAAATTGTTCTAGTGCTCAAACAATAGTAATCGCACATTGATCAACTTCAGTTTGAGAGGGCAAAAAGTCAAATCTGGCCCTAAATTTTAGGCTTAAGAGTGTAGAAAGTATATCAGAATTTTTGAAAAAAAAATCAATTAAGTCATACATTTTGTTGCACCCAATTAAGCCCTTTAATCAATTAAGTCTTTCGAGTTTTGACTTACATTGACGGTTGAATCTAACGATTTTTAAATTAGTTGATGCAGCGTATTATGGCACAATTTTACCACTTGACATTTTTCAGAAATTTTTATATTCTATTAAAATAATTAAGAACTTTTAGTGTACTATTCCTCTTCAAAGAAAATTATGGTGTTGTATGAACATTACACATGAGTCATCTTAAAATCTGAATCAGTCAATACAATAACCTTCAATTTGGAGTTGTCCACACAACTTTTCACCCCCATCAAATTGAAAGATTCGGCTGCCATAATAAACTAGAAATGCAATCTTTGATACATTTTTTATTACATGATTTGTTTAGGTTTTATGATTATTCACACATAAAAGTTAAATAGAACGTTATAAAATAAATAAAGAGTACTTACCGCAAGTAATTTTACATAATCATCATTGATTAGAATGAGGGTGTATAGTTTAGAATTAACCCATCCTAATTCAGCAGCATCAAATAACTTTGAATATTTAGAGTTCATGAACTTATAGTAGTCCTCTTAACATCTTTGCTAAATTTTAGCCATGCATTCATCAATCTCAACTTAAATTGCAATCAACCAAGGACCAAATTAGTTAACAAGTTATTACTTAATTTAACATAAATAGAAATTAGAATTTTAACAAACTAACTTTTCTTCAAAAATAAATCTTATGAATTGTGAAATTCATTGGTATTTACTCTGTGGTTAAGACTAAGTTGTGGGGCGTTTATCTTGGCCTTCTAAATATTGGGACTTGGGTATTCAACATATTGTATGTGAGATCGATAGCTTGGATTTCCTCAAATTGATTTAATATCGGAATGAAAGGCAAGCACAACTGACGATCCTACACCACGTTTCGAGCTTGCTCCAATATGATTGGTTGGTTCATTTTCAGCATATACTACGAGTAGGAAATAAAGTCGTGAATGGTTTGGCTAAGTTGGCCCGAGAAGAGGATATGGAATGCTTGCTATTTGCTGATCCACCACCTTTGATTTTATCAATTTTACACAAAGATGTTAGTGGCTGCCATGTTGTCTAAATCTATTAACTAGTTTTCCCTTCAAAAAAAAAAAAAAAAAACTTCTAAAACTCCATATTTAGAGTCGAATTTGCTCTGATAAAGTGTCAAAGCTTATTTGGTTTGAGAATTATAAGTATGGTTGTTAATAAGAGTATTGACAAAAACCTACATATTGTTCTTCACTACATCAATTTTCACATATTTCTTCTTCCTCTTTCGCTTGTTTATTGATTCCAAGATATATTTAGATATATAATCATTTACATAATGAACATGGATTCCACCTTTAACGGTAGATATGCCATTCAAAAAACTGATCTTTTAAGTACAACAAAAATGATTACAGTCTACTCTTAAAATCTTAAACACTTTAAATGATTGAAAAAGAGACAACCTATTGAAATTATCTTTCATTGAGACTTACACAAACTTCTCATCTTTGATATCTCATTATTGATATTCTCATGAAAGCTGAAATAATAAATACTTTAAATAAATCAAGCCTCTTCATGCAACATAAACAAACTAAATGAATTTCATAATACTTAAAGAGGCTCGACTTCAGTTTTTAGAGGCAACTTTAAAGTAATAATTTACATATTTGACAAATAAATTCGCATGATACTCTTTATTGAGCTTGACCTCTACAGTGCCTCTAAGACAAGTAGAAAAGCTTAAGATTCTTTTCTTCATCAATGCAACCGTATCGTCTTCTAACTCAGTTATGTTAAAGGATGAGTCTATCACGTGCGACGAACATTAATGAACACCACTAACGATGAACACCGATGAACATCATTAAATTAATTAATAAAGATTTGAAATTTCAAGGACCCATCAAATAATTAATAATTACTTTAAAAAATTAATTAAATTATTTTATATATATATTAAAATTTTATTTTTTTAATAAGGGTAAACTATATATTTAGTACCTCACATATTTTCGTATTTCTATTGAACCCTCATTATTTAAATATTATTTTAATTTGACCCTATTCTTTATAAAAAAATAATTTAACCCTTGACCGTCAACCTAAAACCCTAAACTATTAAACCTTAAACCCTTAAACTCTTAAACCTATACCCTAAACCATATACCCTTAAAAATAATTTTATAAAAAATAGGGTTTAATTATTTTTTATGTCTCAACCGTGGATCTGATTTCTGTCGGCAGTTCATCGATGTTTATCTTATTTTGTTGTTCTTAGAAACGGATCCGATTATTATATTGTTGCCGACATCATTATTTGCTAATTCCGATGTTTAATTAGTAGATTTTTTTTTTGAAATTAAAACTCTAACTCTTTATTATCTTCTCTTCATTATTCACTACATGATCTCATCTCCGGCTTATCAAAAAAGACTCGTTTTCGGCGGCGTGAGGCTGAAAAATCCTACTCCACTTTTCTTTGTCGATCTTTCGAATTGAAAATGGTACGGACGAGATGCGGGCTTCTCTTTCTCAATTAGGCAACATATTGCCCATTCCGAAGTTGTTCCGGCAATTGGAGCAAGAAATGGAAACCGTAATCAAGGTGTTACAACCTGGACCGCTGGGAATTATCGAGCATAAATTCTCCGCTGAAGAAATTTACGAGGCAAACGCTACTGTTCGTAGAGCCGTCGAAAATTGGCGGAGGAATGCAGTTATAGAGCAAAGAAACGGGGTTTTGAAAGATTACATTCACAGGTAAACAATCATCATGCCGCTGTGTTCTTTTCAGTGTGCGATTGATAGAAGGAACTTTGAAGAGAATGTTAAAAGTAAAATCTTTTGCTTGGTGTTTATCTTGTTATGTAGACTTTGCTATCAGTTCTGAATAAAGTTGTCCAATTTTCCTTTCAAAAAAAAAAGACTCGTTTTCTTCCATTTTTTTAAAGAAAAAGTCAAAAGTTTTCTCAGACGAAGAGTTTCAAAATCTTTCTCTTCTGGCTTCCTTCATTTTCGTTGCTCTCGGAAGTAGTTATCTCTGATTCCTCCGAATAAAGCGACAGCGTTTTTGCTCTCTTCTTGTCTTCCTCGTATCGCCTTCTGCCACGTCTTCCTCCGTCGGACTTCGTCATCAAAGAGAGGCTTAGATCCGATGCCGTTTCATTCTCCATCATCATCCTCATCAAAGGCTTCGACTCAACGTAGCTGTTCTGGAAGTTGTACGAGTTGTTGCCACAAAAAACGATCACACGACTCATCGCAACTCGTCGCCCAAACTCCGGCTAAAATCCCCGGAATAGGCCGTAACGCTCCGCCTTGAAGAACCGTATCCACCGCCGCCCGGCAGATATGTCAGTTCCCACTGGATAACAGCCCTACTGCTCTATTCACCGGATTCACGGTACGACCACATGCCTCGAACAATAAAGATTGAAACAAAGCAGGGCGTTAATTAGTAGATTATTAGGGAGTTAATTCTTTAAACACTCCATGATCTGACAAGAAATCGGGTGTTTTTTTTTATGTTCGTAGGATATCGAAAATGGTGAAGATCTGTTGCATTGGTGCTGGTTATGTTGGAGGGCCGACAATGGCTGTTATTGCATTGAAATGCCCTGAAATTGAAGTGGTCGTTGTCGGTATTTCTGTCTAGAGAATTGCTACCTAGAACAGCGATACGCTTCAGATCTATGAGCATGTTCTTTAGCACCGATGTCGAGAAGCATGTTTCAGAGGTTGATATCGTGTTTGTTTCACTTAACACCCCGACCAAAACGCAAGGTCTCGGAGCTGGGAAAGTCGCTGATCTGACTTACTGGGAGAGTGCTGCTCGTATGATTGCTGATGTATCGAAATCTAACAAGATCGTGGTCGAGAAATCGACTACCAGAAAACTCGATTTGTAAATTGGATTGTTTCTGTTTCCTCGATGTCGGAACTAGCAAATAATGATGTCGGCAGCAATATAATAATCAGATCCATTTCTAAGAACAACAAAATAAGACAAACATCGATGAACTGCTGACAGAAATCAAATCCACGGTTGAGACATAAAAAATAATTAAACCATAATCTTTATAAAATTATTTTTAAGGGTACATAGTTTAGGGTATATGTTTAAGAGTTTAAGGTTTAATAGTTTAGGGTTTTAGGTTGAGGGTTAAGGGTTAAATTATTTTTTATAAAGAATAGGGTCAAATTGAAATAATATTTAAATAATGAAGGTTCAATAGAAATACGAAAATAAGTGAGGTACTAAATATATAGTTTACCCTTATTAAGAAAATAAAATTTTAATATATATAAAAAATAATTTAATTGAAATTTTAAATCTTTATTAATTAATTTAATGGTGTTCACCGATGTTCATCGTTAGTAGTGTTCATCAATGTTCGTCGCCCGTTGTAGAATTTTCCTATGTTAAATCTAACCAAGTCTGGCTTAAATGTAACCATTCTCTAATTTTTCGTCCACATCGCATTCATATATGATAGGTTTAATTTTATGTCACATGTTGTCCGTAAATTTCAATGAATATAAATAAACAGTAATTTAAACTTTTATCTATTAACTAAAATTTAAGTCATAGATTTTTTCTTATGGGTAAATTCTATTTAAGCCAAAAGAAGAAAGGAAATCCTTTGTCGTCAAAAGTTGAGTGAAACAAGATTCAGGTACAAAAATACCTTTGTCCCCCTCAACAAAAATTATATTACCGTTGTTGCAATCGTTTTCTAAAAATTGTTTGTGGAAAAACAACCAAATGATTAGAATTTTTAAAATCGGGATTTTCACTTTAATTTGATCTTGAAATTAAGGTCTTTTTCATTTTAATTCAAATTTTCATTATTATTCTAAAAAATCGTTTTGGATTCGCCACCGATTATTTTGGTAGACCAGACACCATAAAAACGGACCAAAGATTCTTTTCGTAAAATTCGGGTTCGGGAGTCGGTTTCGTGTAGGGAAGGGTTAGAACCTCTACAACGCCCGTTATCGGTATCTCATTAATTCCACGTGGCATTTTGAACATTAATCTGAATTTAATTAAGTCTTTTGATTGTAAAATGGATTCCATTTCGAATGAGAATATCCTTTTGTAAGAAAATACATTTTAGACGAATATAAGTTTTGAAACGTCCAAATACATTAGGACACTTCAATTTATATTCAAAATGTATCTCAACACAAAAGGTTTAATGTATGTTCAATTATTGTCTTATCCATCTTAAGTAAGACCTAATTAGGGCTCCATGAATTAATTAATTAATTACAATTCTATGAATATTATTAATTTTTGGGCTTTTATGGTAACACCCAAATAATTGGACACTACACATATTAGGCCCAAAAGTAATAATATTCCTAACTTTAGTGCCACTAATTATTTAACTCTATTTTAATTTTATTTAAACTAACAATGGGTGATTTTCATTTTCTATGTTCAAATGACATATTAAATGTTTCACTAATCAAATTAGAGTATTAAAGTGTTCAATTAATACTCATTTATTTTCTATAATGATCTCACCACTCAAATTAATTAAATTTAATTAAAGAACTTAGTCTTAAAAGGCTCTAATTTCATTACAATAAATGAATTAAATTCTCCTAATCAAGTATACTACATGTATATTTAAAAGGGCATGCATACAATCAAATAATTAAGCAATTAAATTTAGGCAATAAAATAGAAAATAAGAAATTAAATTGCAATTAAAATCATACAAAAGAGCCCAATCTGATTTTATTAAAGTGTTGATCCAATTATACATAGCCCCAAGCCCAATGGCCCACCCGGTAGCCCAAACGAAACATATGGGTCAACTACTCAACCCAAACCAGGCGCGTGGGTCAACCATCCGACCCAGCAAGAACGCGCGGGTCAACTAAACCCGACCCGAAAAGAACGCATGGGTCGAGCGCCCAAAACGACGCCGTATAACGTCAGCTATATAAGGCCCACATCACCCGAAATTTTCCCTCTTTCCTTTATTTGTTCCCAGCTCTCTTTCTCTCTCTCTACATACCCACTCCCTCTCTCTCTCAACCAACACCAAACACCCAGAGACCATACTGTAAAGCGGATCAAACCATGCTTTTTCCATGAAATTCAAACTATTCAACTTTTTTAAGTTTAATCCAAAACCCTAGCTCTGGCCATACCCTGATGCGTTTGTCGGCCGCCGAAGGCGGCACCGGTCACTGATTGTTTCTTCCGGCCGTCTTCTCCGTTCACTCTCCACCCTCTAATTTTACTCTGGCGACCGGTCACCGCCACGAGACGACTTCTGACCGTCGTTTGCCGCCATCCTAAACCCTAAACTCCTTTATTTTCCTATTTCCCACCTAAATTCCTAGATCTAGTCTCGGATTCGATCGAATCCACCCCGCTACACCTGAACCTAAGCCCTAAACTACCAGAAACCCCTATTGTTTTCGAATCAGTCTAACACACTCCAGCCATCACATATTGCTCAAATTTCATCTTTTTTACTCTGTTTTGAATTATTTTTATTTCGATCTAATATATTTTTCGTGTTTCACATGCAAATAATAAAAAATGGTGAGAGAAATACCTTCCAGTGGCTTCGGCTAGTGATTCCGATGATATTTCCAGTGGCGGGTCGCTTTTCCTAGCATCTTTTCGTACTCTCGACGGTGTGGTTCGCTTGACGGCGTTTGGCAATTCCAGCGTTTCCTCGGTCTCTGGCGACCCTTCGTTTACTGCGGCGATTTGGTTTTCGAGAGGTAATTTCTCTCTCTCCTCCTCATTTATTATATTAAATTATTATTAGTGATGATGATTAGTAATTATGACAGGTCTTAATTAATCTGACAAAACTTTCTTTCTCTCTTATTTATAGTATAGTGGAGGATGATGTAAATGATGACATCACTTGTACCAGCTAGATCCAACAAATGGGAAACAAAACCAAGATCCATGTGAGAGCTTCTAGGCCTATCATCGGTCGACATGTGGCATGGTTTAGGCGAGATACCAAGATTAGGCTTTATTTTGTGTTTTTTGGTCAAAATGAGCGAGAAAAGGATTTGTAGAGACTGCAAATGGCTTTTAAATTGGCTTTTGGGTATTTATATGTAAATGGACACTATTTATTGGACTGATTTTTTGGGTTTATTATTTATTTATATTTTTGGTTTTATTTATAGTGAGAATATAGTATATATTTATATATATAGATATACCCGGACAAAATTTGGGTATTACATCTGCCCCTCTTTGCTCATTCCGTGGAACAGAAATAGGGAAAAGACTGAAAAGACACGGAATTTTTCTGAACTGTCTGACCATCGAAGTTTGAAGTTGTTCTTCTTATTATGAAATTCTTCAATCTTTTACCAAACCATAGAGCTCGAATTCTTCATCTTCTAAGGTCTAGTATTGCTCTATGAAATTCTTCACTTTTCGAGGTCTGAAGTTGTTCTTATTATGAAATTCTTAATTCCTCACTCTTTGTTGGTTCACATTTTTGTAAAGGCATCAAATAAACAAGTTCTTCCCATTAGAAACTTTCTCATTCTCAAAAGGGCAAACTCTTCTCATTAGGAGTTCTTCATTATTCTGGAAAATATGGATTTGTCTCTCTATAAAGGCGTCGAATAAGCAAGATCTTCTAATTAGGAACTTCTTCATTCTTCATATGGCGAACTCTTCTCGTTAGGAGTTCTTCATTCTTTGTTGGGCGAGTTCTTCTTATTAGGAACTCTAGGCTGAACTCTTCTCATTAGGCGTTCTTCAGTCTTCCTAAAATATTGATCTATCTCTCTGCAAAGGTATTGAACAAACGAGCTCTTCTCATTAGGAACTCATTGTTCTTCTTGAAAATGTCCTGCCCTGCTTCTGTGAACAAAATGTCTTGAAATCCGTCCCTGTAAAATGTATTATCTTGAAATTCGCCTATGTAAACGAAACGTCTTGAAATTCGGCTCTGTAAACGGGATGTCTTGTGATCTGCCTCTGTAAACGGAATATCTTGAGACTGCCTCTGTAAACAGAACGCCTTGAAATCCAACTTTGTAAACGGAATGTCTTGTGATCCACCTCTGTAAACGAAATATATTGAGATACGCCTCTGTAAACGGAACGTCTTGAAATCTGCCTTTGTAAATGGAACATATTAAAATTCGCCTCTGTAAACGGAATGTCTTGTGATTTGCATCTATTAACGAACGTCTTGAAATCTACCTCTGTAAACGGAATGTCTTGAAATTCGCCTCTGTAAACGAAATGTCTTGTGATCCACTTCTGTAAACAGAACGTCTTGAACTCCACCTCTGTAAATAGAATGTCTTGTGATCCGCTTCTGTAAATAGAATGTCTAGAAATCTGCCTCTATAAACAGAATATCTTGAGATCTGACTCTATAAACGAAATGTCTCGAGTTCCGCCTCTGTAAACGGAACTGAAACCTGCAAAAGAAATATCATCAATTAAAAAGAATTCAAATTGGAGTAGTATGAAACATCCTCAGATCCCATCTTGAAGTACTGAGATCTTTAGAGTCAATGCTTTTTGTCAAATGTATCTCCATCTTTCAATCTAAAACTCATACCAAGTCTCTTGTTTCTTTCTATATAAGTTCATATCTTTCTACTGTATATGACCTGCATGAGCCAAATCCATCATTATTTCTCCAACATTAATTATAGAGCAAATTTGCAACTTGAGTGAATCATTAGGGAACTTTAAGTGTTTCAACGAGAAACTCTAAAATTTTTGAACAGTTAAATTGTGCATCTTTCTTATTTGATCTTGAGGTTGATTTTTCTCGTGCTTTCCTCTTAACAGCATGAACCATTTTGTTTCTCTTTCTCTTCTCTCCATTTTTTTGAACTAAGGTCCCAAAAGATTAATATCTTTTTCAATGCCATGCCCCAACCGTCCAACTATCCAACATTCTTACTGTGACACCATCAAAAAAAGTTCTCATTATTTTTGGAAATATCGGTCTAAAAGGACTTAACATCATTCCCGAAGGGCTTACTGACGACCTGAAGGTTTTTAAATTGCATTGCACTATCTGTCTTGTGCAAACAATCGCATCATTCCCGAAGGTGATGGCCCGAAGGTCTTATCATCATGACCGAAGGACTTATTGATGACCCGAAGGTTTTAGATTTGTAATGCACTTCCTTTCCTGTGCAAACAATCGCATCACTCCCGAAGGCAATGGCCCGAAGGACTTAACATCATGCCCAAATGAGTTACTGATGACCCGAAGGATTTAGATTTGTAATGCACTTTCTTTCCTGTGCAAACAACCACATCACTCCCGAAGGCGATGGCCTGAAGGACTTAACATCATGCCCGAATGACTTACTGATGACTCGGAAGATTTAAATTTGTAATGCACTTCCTTTCATGTGCAAACAACCACATCATTATCGAAGGCGATGGCCCCAATTAGTTAACATCATGTCCGAAGAACTTACTGATGACCCAGAGGATTTAACATCATGCTCGAATGACTTATTGATGACCCGAAGGATTTAGGATTGTAATGCACTATCTGTCTTGTACATACAATCAAAAAATCTTGTTAAAATTCGTCTCTTCAAACGCACGGGTAAACTTTGTTAAAATCCGCCTCTTCAAACGAATTGAAAACTTTGTTAAGATTCGTTTCTTCAAACGAGTTGAAATCTTTGTTGCCATTCGCTCTTCAAATGGTTTGAAATCTTTACTGAGATTCGTCTCTTCAAACAAATTGAAATCTTTGTTGTTATCCGCCTCTTCAAACGGATTGAAATCTTTGATGCGATCTACTTTCCATTTTCGATGTCGTAGATTGAAATCTTGCTCATTCTTGGTAAATTCCTGTCAAAATGTACAGAAACGCTTTGAATGTGTGAGTTAGAATGCTTCTATCTTATGGATGTTTGACTAATGATGCATCAAATGTGTCAGCCAATGACCACTTGGACAGGGTCTAATTCTTTTTGCCTCTTCTTTAAGCTTTCTACTTCTGATACAACGATACTTCTTCTCTTTAGACTACTCTTCTCAAATCTGACTTAGCTTGATCTTCTTGAGTTTCATTTACAACTCTTATTATCTTCTTGTTCTGACAAACTTTGCCCCAGAATTTCGTTGTTAAGCTCCTTTTATTCTTCTTATTTCTTTAAATTGTTTTCATCATATCTCGATCAACTTGAACTTTTTGAGATTTGTCTAAAGCTTTTACTGTCTTCATGCCTCGACAACATTTGCCCCGGAACTTTGTGACTGAGATCATTTTCTTCTTGAGAAAATTCTGACTTCTTTAGTGATCAAATTCTTACAAGCTTTACGTCCTCTATTTTCTATTCTGACTTGAACTCTCATGAACCATGATGCCCCACTGATATCTTTTTTCCCTTATCATGTAGATTTTGCCCCCTCTTTCGTCATTTAGGGCGAGCAAATGCTTTAAGTCCTTGAACTTTCTTCAAGTTCATTCTTTAATTTCAGCCAACCAAAAATCCATGGTAGAAACTTGCTTTAAATCCCTGAACTGTGTACTTTCTTTAGGTTTTTGAACTTTATCGAAGTCCTTGTACCTTCTTCTGGTTCATTCTAAAGACTCAACCAAGAACCTAGGGTAGCAACTCACTTCGGTCCCTTACCTTTCTAATTTATGTATTCTTGTCATTATCCTTATTACGACCCCTGATGAGTGATTCATCTTTCTGATCAGAAGACTGCCGATCAAATGAGCGTTTCATACTCAGCCATGTCTTTACCATGTCAGGTTAATCATTTGTATCCTCAATCTTATTTTCTGAAGTTCATCTCTGAAGCAATACAAGGAAATTTTTTTGTTTTGGAAAAAAGTCAGTTTATTGATTAATATTTCAACGGAGGATACCTTACATGACCCAGAAAATCAAGGTCTTAATATAAATAAAAAACAAAATAGGATGCCCTGGATATCAAGTGCAAGAGCATTTTAGATTCAACCCTTCCATGGGTAGCATAACTCATGAATGTTGTGGCAACATCTGAGGTTATTAAATTTCTTCCAAATCACTTGGTTCACACCCTATGATTACCGCATTGCTCGGTCAAGCCAGAAAACAACTCATTTTCTGTTCTCTTCATCCATTTTTCCATTCATAAATGTGTTCAAGCTTTCCGGACTTGTTTAATCAATAGAGCGCAAAAATATCATTATAAGAATAGACTTCTATAAGTGCATGTGTGCGCTTTTGACTGTTATTAGTACTTATTATTATATTATTATACACATGCCTTCAAAGATACATCTCTGACGCTTGGGTATTTGACAGGTGGAGCATAGCTCCTTATTAGATTTTTCACATCCCCCACAGCTCCATCAGGATGTTCCGAGACTTATTTATTCAATAGTTCATTGCCTCACGCTTTCCTCTTTTTCTCATTTTCTATATTTTCTTTTTCACTCTCTTTCTTTTTCACTTATCCTTTTTCTTTCTTTTTCCTTTTCTTTTCTTTTTCTTTTCCCTTTTTCACTTTCTTGCACTTTTCACTTTTTTTCTTTTTTCTATCATTTTCTTCTCTTTTTCTTTCTTGCTCTTATTGTGTCTTTTAGGGTATAGAAGACTATGCTTATAACTTCAATTTCAAGCAACTCTACTTGGTTAAAATCGCCTAGTATGCTTCACTGTTAATGAATTTCAAGGGTTTGTCATCGAACATCGTCAAAAGTGTTGTAATCTGGCTTTTTCTTACTTTGCTGACCTGAGTAGACCAAGAAATAAATCTCACTTCATTGTTTTCACAACATCCAATCGTTCATCGTACCATAATTAGTTTCACATCTTGCAATTGGCATATAGGGGCCTACAAGGGTAAGAAGAGATATACATATATTCATAGTTTTTAAGAAAATCTCCATTGAAATGAAAATCATCAAACATGACACGTGCCCCTAGAAAATGATCTCTACTACTTTCGGGCCATAAGTAGCAAAATTATTTCCTTGTATTACTTCAGAAACATTCCTTGCACGGACTTGAGTAAGATACGCTTCTCAAAACTCTAGACAGTCTTAGAAGCATTCATCTTGGTTCTCAGATTCTTTGGTTGGTATAACAACTTGCTCTATTCCTCTTGTCTCTCATTTCTGAACTAATTCCCGTATTAGGACTCTATTACTGACTAGTTTCTTGATCTCCTCCATTAAAGGTCTACACCTCTTGGTAGCGTGTCCTGGTGCCCCAATGTGAAAATCACAAACGTTGTCTGGATCATAGCTATGGGAATATGGCTTTGGCACGACCTTCAATGGCCTTGGAGTGATAGATTGTCCTTCAACGAGATGAGGAAATAAATCTGAAATGGATACTCCAAAGATCTCCAGATTTGCACTTGTTCATGGAATTTTCTGTGGTCGTTCTGATGAATCAGCTGCCCTTTTTATCTTGCAGCTCGGGGAACTTTGATCATTACATTCATTCACTTCTTTCTCTTGCTTCCATTCTTGACCAACACGGCTTTCAGGTCTATGTTCAATTTTCCCTTGTCGAATCCCTATTTCAATTGCTTGTCCAATCACCATGAGGTCACTAAAATTGTCTCTTGAATTCGCAAGCATTCTCTCGAATAAAGGAGATGGAAGTGTTTGATGAAACATGAGAGATATTTCTGCCTCTTTCATGGGAGGTTGTACTTAAGCTGCTAATCCTCGCCACCTTAGTGCGTAATCTTTAAAGCTTTCATTGACCTTCATACTTATGTTCTGCAGGAGTTGGCGATTTGGAGCCAGGTCTAAAACATACTTGTATTGCCCCAAAAATCCTTTAGCCAAGTCAACCCATGATCATATCCGTTCTCGATTTAATCGGTTGTACCACACTGCGGCTGGTCCAACCAAGGTATCATGGGAATAGTGGATCAATAATTTATTATCATCCAAACGTCCTTCCATTTTTCTACAGAACATTGCCAAATGAATTTTAGGACAACTAAAACACTCATACTTCTCAAAACTGGGGACCTTGAACTCGGGTGGTATAACCAAATCAAGGACTAAGCATAATTCTCTTGCATTGAATTTGAGATCACCGATATCTTTTCCTCAAGCCTTGCATATCTACCTTTCAACTACTTGAGTCTTAATCCTAGGATAAGAGGCTTTTCAGAACCTATTTTTGCACTCGAGTTAGATTCCCTGGAATGAATTGTTAAACATGGTATATCAGTGTGGTTCTTCGTATTTTGTTGATGCTTGATCATCCATTCTTGTAACCTTTCTTGGGCATGTTCAATTCCCACCATATCTTCATCCATGATATCAGATTTTCAAACTTTCACTATTTTCTAGACTGCTGCCATCGAAGCCTGACCGCTTAGATCATGAATGTTAATGCAATGATTATGAAATAATAATGTTATGCTGATAAATATGCAATGCATGAATGCAGAAGGAATTGATTCAATAGTGATTATCATAGAAAAACTTTCATTAAAATAAAAGGATTCAATACATCTGATATTAGATTCTACAAATATTGGTGAGCTCTAACTCCCAACTTCCTAACTTCCCCTATGAGCCAAGTCAGCTTCCCTCAATGATCTAGTGTTGGATCAATGTTCTGACTCAGTGCCATTGCTACATCTTCTAAGTCTGCCACTTGTTGACCCACTTCTCGTGCTTGAGTAACATCTTTCATGTCATTGTCCATTTCTCGTATCTTCATTCTCGATCTCTGAAATTGGACATGTCATTTCTCCTCACTTTCTTAACAGTCTTTCTTAACATCATCAACAAGGTCTGTGTACATCGGTGTAAGATTGAGATATCCATCTGCTTTCTTCTTTAGTGCTTCATTTTCAGCTTGACAACAGTATCCTCATACATCTGCATGTACTTAATAATCATCTCGTGCTTAGTCTTACTCACCCTAAGATCATCCTTGAGAGTATTGTGTTGTAGTTCCATTGCCCGCAGATCACACGAGAGCATTTTAGCTCAATTTTCACTTTTTTTAAAGCTCATTTTCCGGTATTGAGCTTCATGCTCAGTTCCTTGATTCTTTTCTTCAATTGTTCCAGAGTCACACCAAAACCAACATCATTGAGCATCGAACGAATTTCTTGATGACTAGATTGTAAGCTTTTCAACTTCTCATTCAACTCGTCTTTCTCTTGCTACGCCTACTTATTTGAGCCTCATATTTGAACCGATGCCCCTTTTCCTGGGTATTTTCATCTGAAGTCTCCCATTTAACCGTTGAATCAAACCGACTTCATGTTTCAAATTTCCATTTTCCATGCTCCAAAATAACTTGGACTCCGCGTTTGAAGGCAATACAATTTTCAATAGAATGCCCTTGAGTTCCATCATGAAATTCACAGTGAACCTTGTCGTCATACCATTTTGGATACGGGGGTTGCAAAGGTGTGACAAACTGTGGGGTCACCAATCGAGCTTTAAACAATTGAAGGTATAGTTTTTTGTATGAAATAGGGATTGGGTCAAAATGAAACATGTGATCTCGTGTCTTTTTGTAATCTGCTAAAGGGGTATTGAAGCTCGTACCCTATCTCGAACTCTTGATTAATTCTGCTGGACCTGAATTTTCTTTCAGTTTTACATCTCTAGGTATTTTATGAATTGTTAGGCTTTTGGGAAATTTTGATTTTCCATCTTCAAAACTCAATAGGCCTACCCTGATAAGATTTTCAACTTTGTTCTTCAAAACCCCACAATCCTCGGTAGTGTGACCTACACTTCCCTGATGGTAATCACATACACCTTCTCTATTGTAACCTCCCGAATAAGAAAATTCTTTGGGCTTGGACCAGATTTGGCTCACCAAATCCTTTTCTATCAAAAGCGGAAGCAAATTTGTGTATGTCATTGGGACTGAATTAAAAGACCCTCCATTTCCTTCCACTCGGGCTTCTTCCGGGCCCATAATTACTTTCTTGGAATTCGATCCACTTACGCCTCCTGTTGGTTCACGTATAAAAATTGTAACGGTGATCGGCCCTAGTCATTTATACATGTTTAGTGTGCCCTTTTCTTTGGTCATAGCCGTCACCATAGTCATCATTTCAGCCATTTGTCTTTTCAGTTCTTGCATCTCATTTTTGTCAGCACCAACACTAACACCATTAGATATATGACACTTGGATGAACTACCTTTCATTTCTTCTGTGACTCGTCCCGGACACATCCTCATATTTGTAGTCTCAACTATCAGATTACGTATCCCTTTATCTATCATGAATTTCTTGTAATGATAACCACTTTTTGAATCAATACCTCTATGTAATGAAGGTGCAATGCACGAATGCAAAATAAAAACAAAAGAAATGAGTCAGTATGGTAAATTAATCGTGTAAGCAAAAATTAAATTCCTGATAAATAACAATTTAGCTATCCAAGAAAATAATTAGAGAAAAGTATTTAAACCGGCAGCACCCTGTTCTAGGCTCATGTCTGGCTCTAGCGGGATGGGCTTTGTTCTAGACTCTCGATTTTCGAACTGTCATTACCGTCTAATGCGACAGTAAGACACCGTTTCGGTAATATATGTCTGTTATAACGGAGGCGTGAGCCCCACGACGCATAAGGTTAGTATACCAGAAGAAGACAAAAATCCAAAATCGGAGCTGGAGAGCATCACGTCGGATATTTTCTTTCTCCCACTTAAGGGTGAAAAATCCGAGTTGAGGGTTTATGCATGAATGACAGATATATCACACACAAAAGCTACCCCCATTTTTTCCTGAAAATCCATCTTACAATTCTTTAGAAAAAATTAAATTCAGATTAATGTTTAAAATGCCACGTGGAATTAAATAATAGGCCTGACTCTCAATTTTGTCCCCAACGGAGTCACCAAGCTGTCGCGGCCGTATTTTAAAAACCGTTTTTGGAAAAACACCCTACGATCAGAATTTTGGAAATCGGGATTTTCACTTTAATTTGAACTTGAAATTAGGGTTTTTTCCATTTTAATTCAAATTTCCTTTATTATTCTAAAAATAGTTTTGGAGTTGCCACCGGTCACTTTGGTAGACCGAACACCATAAAAATGGACCATGGATTCTTTTCGTAAAATTCTGGTTCGGGAGTCGGTTACATGTAGGGAAGGGTTAGAACCCCTAGAACGCCCGTTATCGGTACATCATTAATTCCACGTGACATTTTGGCATTTTGAACATTAATCTGTATTTAATTATGTCTTTTAATTGTAAAATAGATTCAATTTCGAATGAGGATATCCTTTTTAAAGAAAATGCATTTTGGATGAATATAAGTTTTTAAACTTCCAAATACATTAGGACACTTTAATTTATATTCAAAATGTATCTCAACACAAAATGTTTAATGTATGTTCAATTATTGTCTTATCCATTTTAAGTAAGACCTAATTAGGGCTCCATTAATTAATTAATTACAATTCTATGAATATTATTAATTTTTGGGCTTTTATAGTAACACCCAAATAATTGGACACTACACATATTATGCCCAAAAGTAATAATATTCCTAACTTTAGTGCCACTAATTACTTAACCCTATTTAATTTTATTTAAACTAACTATGGGTGATTTCCATTTTCTATGTAAAAATGACATATTAAATGTTTCACTAAAATACTCTTTTGATTGACATCTCATTGTAATGAGACACTAGTGCTCATTTAATACTTATTTATTTTCTATAATGATTTCACCTATCAAATTAATTAAATTTAATTAAAGAACTTAGTCCTAAAAGGCTCTAATTTTATTAAAAAAATGAATTAAATTCTCCTAATCAAGTATACTACATGTATATTTAAAAGGGCATGCATACAATCAAATAATTAAGCAATTAAATTTAGGCAATAAAATAGAAAATAAGAAATTAAATTGCAATTAAAATCATACGAAAGAGCTCAATCTGATTTTATTAAAGTGTTGATCCAATTATACATAGCCCCAAGACCAACAGCGCACCTAGTAGCCCAAACGAAACATATGGGTCAGCTACTCAAACCCAAACCAGGCGCGCGGGTCAACCATCTGAACCAGCAAGAGCGCACGGGTCAACTAAACCCGACCCAGAAAGAACGTGCGGGTCAACTAAACCCGATCAGGCAAGAACGAGTGGGTCGAGCACCCAAACGACGTCGTATAACATCGGCTATATAAGGCCCACATCACCCGAAATTTGCCCTTTTTCCTTCATTTGTTCCCAGTTCCCTCTCTTTCTCAACAAACACCAAACACCCAAAGGCCATACTCTAAAGAGGATCAAACTATGCTTTTTCCGTGAAATTCAAATTAAGTTCTTCAACTTTTTTAAGTTTAATCCGAAACCCTAGCTCTGGCCATACCCCAATGTGTTTGTCGGCTGCCGAAGGCGGTGCCGGTCACCGATCGTTTCTTCCGGCCGTCTTCTCCGTTCACTCTCCACCCTCTGATTTTACTCCGGGGATCGGTCACCGCCGCGAGGCGATTTCAGGTCGTCGTCCTAAACCTTAAACACCTCTATTTTCCCATTTTTACCACCCAAATCCCTAGATCTAGTCCCAGATTCTATTAAATCCACCTCGCTACACCCGAACCTAAGCCCTAAACTACACAAAACCCCCTTGTTTTTGACTTTGTCCAACACACTCCGACCGCCACACATTGCTTAGATCTCCTCTTTTCCGCTCTGTTTTTTTATTATTTTTATTTTGATCTAATATATTTTGTGTTTCACATGTAGATAATATAAAATGGTGAGAGAAATACCTTGTTGTGGCTTCGGCTAGTGATTCTGATGATATTTCCAGTGGCTGATCGATTTTCCTGGCATCTTTTCGTACTCTCGACGGTGTGGTTCGCTTGAAGGCGTTCGACAACTCCGGAGTTTCCTTGGTCTCCGGCGACGATTGGACTCCAGCGACCCTTCGTTTACCGCGATGATTCGGTTTCGAGAGATAATTTCTCTCTCTCCTTCTCATTTATTATATTTAATTATTATTATTATTAGTTATGATGATAAGTAATTATGACGGGTCTTAATTAATCTGACAAAACTTTCTCTCTCTCCTATTTATAGGATAGTGGAGGATGCCATAAATGATGACATCGCTTGTATCAGATGGATCCAACCAATGAGAAACAAAACCAAGATCCATGTGTGTAAAACCTATGTTTGATTTTGATATAATTAAATTGATAAGGATCAAATTTTTAACTTGAAATTGTTTTCTAAGTTCCTTAATAAGTTTTAAATCACCAACACTTTAAAACTGATTTGAAAAACTTAAACTCCAATATTTTCTAAGTGTTCCAAGGCCAAAATGTTAAAAACCGTCCAGGTGTATCGATACGTTTCCAGCCGTATCGATACCTTTTTTTACAAAGTTGGCTACTGGAAGGACGCGTTTCGATACGCCCTTAACCGTATCAAAACAGCGTATCGAAACAGATTACATCTGTATCAATACGCCCCTCTGTAAAAAGTGAAGGAGTTTGATTGGTGTACCGATACGGCTTCACCCGTATCGATACGGTTTTAATTGAAATTTTAATTCGAATTGTTTTAAATGCTTTCGACTGTTGGTGTCAGTTGTTAGGTAATCAACATTTAAAATGGTAGTTGACCCGTATCGATACGGTAAACCCTCGTATCGAAACGGAAACTTCCAGTGAGCTAAGTTGAGAAAAAGGTATTGATACAGTCTTATCTGTTTCGATACACTCCCTGTCCCGTATCGATACGCTCACGTGCGTTTCGATACCCCCTCTTTATTATGTACAACGACTCTTTCTTTTTTGAGCCAGGTATCGATACGGCTCCCCGTGTACCGATACGAATAGCTGCAGAAGTGCATTTATGGTGGAAAGAGAGGGTCCCAACGGCTCTATTCAATTCCCCAACCACCCAAACGGCTAGAATTGATAGAGGAGGTATAAATTGAAGCTCTTTGAAGACCAGCAACAACTATTGCATTAAAGACAAACATTCAAGCAAAAATCCAACCTCAAGTGTGCCTAAATTCCAATCTCTTGTAATTCCCAAATTGTGTTGTATCCAATTCTTATTCTATCTTCAAATTTGGGTTGAGTGTTTGTACTTCAAGGGACAAATTTGTATTTGAGAGATATACTTTTGTCCAATTTCTTCTTTGATTATTTGTAAGGGTTTTGTCAAATTTTGGGTAGAAAATTTGACCGGTTGTGTAAAGGTTACCTCCTAAGCCTTAAAAAGGGGAAGAACAAATAGTGAATTGTTGAAATCCTTAGTGGTAGCTAAGGTAGTGGATGTAGAGTTCATTTGGAACTTGAACCACTATAAAATCCTTTGTTCTTTATTTTTAAATTGCCCTTTTCACTCCACAAAGTTTTTAAATCGCAATTTACCCCCCTCTTGGTCTTGATCGACAAATCGATCCACTCAACAATTGGTATCAAAGCCTACTTCTTTGAAGGATTCACAACCACAAGAGGAGTTCCTAGGGAGAGTGTGATAAAAAAAAAATCAAGCCATGGCTTCTACCTCCGGTTCAAGTATGTATGAGTCACAATCTACTACAAAGCCATCATTCTTTAATGGTGACAAGTATCCTTTTTGGAAGAATAGGATGTGCCTCTTCATCAAGTCCAATGATTATTTGGTGTGGGATGTCATTGAAGATGGTCCTTACATTTCCATTGAAGCAAGACAATGAAGGAAATATGGTCTTGAAGAAAAAGATAGAGATGAGTGAAGATGAAAGGAAGAAGATTCAAATAAATGACAAAGCTCTTCACATGCTCTTTTGCTCCTTTGGATCTGACATCTATTCCAAAGTCTCATCCATTGAGAGTGCCAAGGAAGTATGGGATACTCTTGAGACCACTTATGAAGGAACCAATGATGTGAAGGAAACCAAGATTGGAATTCTCAGTCTTAGCTATGAGAATTTCAAGATGGAGTCCGACGAAACGGTGTCCAAGATGTTTGATCGCTTCTCAACCATTGTCAATGGGCTCAAAGGATTTGGAGAGACGATTCTAGAAGACAAGCTTGTCCGGAAGCTACTTTACTCACTTCCCGAATCTTGGGATGGGAAGAGAACCGCCATCATAGAGGCAAAAAATTTGAAGACTCTAAAGCTTGATGAGCTAGTGGGTTCTCTCCTCACTCATGAGATTATGAAGCAAGGAAGGGAAGAAGAGAAGAAGAAGAAAGAGAAGAGAATAGAGAAGCTAGAGGTGGAAAAGAAGAAGAAAATGGGAATAGCCCTCAAAGCTTCATTACTTGAGGAAAGCTCTTCTAGTGAGGAGGATGACCTTGAAGAATTGGCTATGATAGCCAAGAAATTCTCTCGATTCATGAGGTCCAATCGTGGAAGAAAAATTCAAAGGAAGATGGACTTCAAAGGTAAAAACAAAGAAGAAGTAAGGGATCAAATCATTTGCTTCGAGTGCAATAAACCCGACCACATTCGTTCGGAGTGCCCTCAACTCAAGAAGAAGGGCTTTGAGAAGAAGAAGAAGCTCAAAGCCAAGCTTGCTACTTGGAGTGATGAGGAGTCATCCGAGGATGACGAACAAGAAGTGGCCAACCTTTGCCTCATGGCACTTGAGGAGGATTCCTCCATGGTAACCTCTAACTCATCATCTTTAGATTTTACATATGATGAATTAAATGATGCATATGATGAGTTGCAAGAGGTCTATAATGAATTAGTTGAAAAATACAAAGAGTCGTTCATTAGGAATAAGAAAATCATTTCGAAATTAAAAGATAAAAATGACTCTCTTTCTCAAGCTAATTTAAATTTGAGAAAAAGATTTTAGGGTTGAAAGATGAACTAAAATTCTTCCAAGATGAAAATGTTGACCTTAATAATCTTATTTCTCAATGCAATAGTGAACACCAAAAGGTGTTAAGTGAGCTTAACAAGCTCAAAGAGTCTTTTAAAAATGTTGGTAGTGTGAAGCATGAAATAGGTGAATCTTCTAAAACAAACCAACCTAAGAAAAAGACTAATAACTACAAACAAAGTAGCTTTCCTAGACATGTTAAAACTAAAATGATTAGAAGTGTATGGGTTCCTAAGGAACTTGTAAAATCTAATAACATTGTTGCTATGTCACCTTGGATTCCTAAGGGAACCAAGTTATTGGGAGCTAACACTCGTGGACCCAAAATAATTTGGGTACCAAAAACAAAAGTTTAATATCTTTGTTTGTAGGGGGAGCATTGCTACAAGGCCAAAGCACAAAGTCAAAACTCACGGTACCTTTGATAGTGGATGCTCGAGGCATATGACCGGAGAAAAGAGTAGATTCATGGATCTAAAGCCAAAAAGTGGAGGAGTGGTGACATTTGGTGACAACTCCAAAGGCCACATTAAAGGTATTGGCTCCATAGGTAATCACTCTACTATTCTTATTGAAAATGTCTTGTATGTCGATGGTTTTAAACATAATTTGTTGAGCATAAGTCAATTGTGTGATAAAGGATTTAATGTTTTATTTGATAAAAATGGGTGCAAAATTGTTGACATTAAATCTAATAATATTATGCTCATAGGTCATCGCATAGGTAACATTTACATGGTGCATCTAGATGACATACATACATCTCATGCATGTTTAGTAGCTCAAAATGAAAACGATGCATGGTTGTGGCATAGGAAACTAGGACATGCTAGCATTATTGTTTTAGAAAAATTAGTTTCCCTTGATCTAGTTAGAGGTTTACCCAAGATTAAGTTCTCAAACGATAAAATTTGTGATGCATGCTCTAAGGGTAAAAAACATAAGTCTTCCTTTAAATCCATTAATGATGTTTCTACAAGTACGTGTTTACAACTTATCCATATGGATTTATTTGGGCCAATTAGGACTATGAGCTTGGGTGGTAAATCTTATGCATTTGTTCTTGTAGATGATTTTTCTAGATTTACTTGGGTTCTACTTTTAAGTACTAAAGATGAGGCTTTAGAAAAATTCATCACATTTTCAAAACTAACCCAAAATGATCTTGAACTCAAAATTTCCCATATTATGAGTGATCATCGATCCGAATTTCAAAATTTAGGGTTTGAAGAGTTTTTAAATGAAAATGGTATTAGCCACAATTTTTCAGCTCCTCGAACTCTTCAACAAAATGGGGTAGTTGAGAGGAAAAATAGAACTTTACAAGAAATGGCTAGAACCATGCTTTGTGAAAATAATTTACCTAAATATTTTTGGGCGGAAGCCACAAACACCGCTTGTGTTGCATGTAAAATAGTCTATCGCAATTGTAGTGCAAGTATACACGACGCAAGTAGTAAAGTGATACGAAGTATCGGATATCGTCTCCACAGGGATTGGGCTAATAGCTTCACCTTAATTCACTACACAAAAGTAAAGAAAATAATTGAGAAGTTGTCACGAAAATAATAAAGTAAACGTAAATAAAAGAGAAGGAAAATCAAGATAGAGAGAATGGGCTGATATTGAATTGCTCAGTAGTGCAGGTATTGCTGAGTCTAGGAAATCCAGTGCTGTCGTCGTTCCCGTCGCGGCAGCAGTCCGTTGGTTATCGCGGCAACGATTACCCAACTCAGTACTTCAAGTTTGGCAAGAATCCCAGATGTGCCTTGGCCTATCCCTAGGTCCAAGTCTGTCGATGATCATGTCTTTGATGATACCTCCCGGCGTGAATCGAAGGATGAACACCGATGTTGATGAATTCTTCTTTAGCCACTTAACCTCGTCTTATCCCTAGGTCCGAGATAGTTCAACTATAAACTAGAGAACTTGCTCTTATTTCTTTCGTATACTTAACTCTCCCGATGCTAAGTAAATAGATAACCTCACAATGCTCTCCCGATGCTCTTGTAAGATATTAATAACCAAAATAAGAGAACTTGAAGTTTATTTTATTGAACTGAAAATTCCTAAAACAAAAAAACTCTTGCAACTACTTTACAAATCAACTCGTGGCCCTAGGGGGAATTTAGAACATGTTGTGGGAAGGAAAACGGCTAGAGTTTTGGGAAGGAGGCTAGGGTAATCGGATATGCCCTCTAGGTTAAGATATATGCCCTTATATAAGCTTTGGTCTCAAGTTATCTACTTTAGCAAGGATTACAACTTTAAATTAAAGTACAACTCTAATAAAGACTAAATCTTTAGAGAATCTCTCTTTAAGTCGTCCTCCTTCTTTCTTGGGTTTATATCTCCTTGAACTTTAGGCTTGGAATATCTTCTGATCTAGGGCTTAGAAAAATATGGTGATTTCACACGATAGACAGGCTGAATTTTCTCTATCTGTCGAGGTCCACTTTGCATCTTCTCCACAAAACTGCTGTCGTCCTCTGCTGTCACGGCGGCAACCATGGCAGCATCGTCCTCCTTGACTGCTCGTCCAGTTCCAGCTCTTCTGCATCACTGCCCAGCACCTGCCCTTTCCGTCTGCTACAGCAGCAACCTGCAAAAATAGCCATTTTTAGTAGAAACCGTGCCTTTTAATATAATTGTGATGTTTTGCTGTAAACTGACCTAAATGCAATAAATAATGCTTGAATGCAGCAGAAATATGGGTTAAAAAAGGTGTAAATAATAGAACTTTTACACACTCAACACACCCCCAGACTCAAGTTTTTGCTTGCCCTCAAGCAACTAAGACCTAAAAGAAAAATGAAATATTTTTGTTTTGGCTTTCAAATAGTGACCTTTCCCTTACCCGTCGTTCATTCCCTGTGACGGCAGCACCCTGTCGGATAATCTAGGATCTGTCCGGAATCTCTCTATAGTCCTCGTGCCGTGTGTGCATGCTTGTGAACAGTTATATGCCAAGACTCTCTTAATTTCACTAGAATATTATACTTTAGCTTGTTTAGAGTTCTTTCTTACGAGATTGATTTCTTTCTTTTTCTTACTAGAGCCAGAATCGGGCACCTCTAGTTATTTCCTTTTTTTTCTAATTACTTCTCTTTTCTACTAGAGCCAGTATTTCAGGCACCTCTAGTTAACTGTCTAGAGCCGGTGATAGGCACCTCTAGAAGTTTTTCTCTGGTTATCTTCCTAGAGCCAGTGGTAGGCACCTCTAGGTTTCCTGAGATTCTAGTCTCTTTTCTACTCTAAGTGCTAAGTTTTCTATTCTAGTTTGGCTAAAAGAAGTCTAACCAGTATAACAGTCACAATGGTGTTTAAGTTTTCAGAACTGTAGAAAGGTTCTAAACTTCTCCTAAAAACTATCCTAAAGTCGCTCCCACGACAGGGCTGTCACAGCAGGTAAGTTCAAGTCACAGTTTTCAGCCAAAGTTTTCAATATTTTCATTTTTTTAACAAAAATAAACTAAGTAAAGACACAAAGTTTTAAACTAAGATGCACTCCATTGATGGAGGGATGCCACCCCTAAACTCAAGGGTTGCATTGCCCTCAATGCAAAATGACAGGAAAAAAAATAATAAGGCAGTACATCACAAAATATATAGCAGGCAGCAATAATAAGATAAGAAACTTAAGTTTTAATCGCTGTCTTCGTTGCTGCTGTTGAGTCTGATCCGGTGGCAGGCTCTGGCTTTCGGAGCTGGTTGGGGCACGGGGGAGGCAGATGTGTTCTTTGCTTTGGCCTCTCGTGGTGGCTGGATCCTGGTCGGGGAGATGTGAGGCGGTTGCTCCACAACCTGGATTTCAGTGTCACTGGCGGCCTAAACAAAAGAGGAGGAGAGACCGGCAATAAAGGCATCAGGTTCTTCCGTTGCTGTCTTTCTCTTTGTCCCACGGGCAGAAGTCTCGGCATGGGTGCTGCCCGCTGCTGTTGGGGCAGGTGTTGGCGTTAAAGCGGCAGAAGGTGTCCGTAGGGTGGCAGCGGGTGTAGGTGTATGGGCAGGTGTAGGTACAGTAAAATAATGGGCAGGAAAAGTGGGGAATGCATCATCAGGGAAATTTAAGGAGTTTTGAATAAAAGTTACCGTAGAGGCTGCAAAGTCCCTGATGAAAGTCATTAAGCCCAGCTGTCTTTCCTCCAGCTTCTGAATGGAAGCTAATATCCGGGCGGAAGAGTCTGTCTTGGCGGCTGCTGCGGCAGTTGGTTCAGTGTGCTGCTGCTCTGTCGTTTCAGCTGTGGCGGCAGCGGGGTCGAATGATGACAGGGGGTAGCAACAATCAACTCCATAAGACTGAGGATGTTCTTTTCAGTCCAACCTCTTCCTTCTTCTATCACATCAGTGCGTACTTCTGGAACATTATGGCCGCGGTAGAGCGAGGTGATGAGGTATGGAAGGTAAAGGGGGCCCGTCGGTATATGCGCACACTCCAAAATACTTTCTCGAATAAAACTACCCACATTAATAGGCCGTTCATGTAGAATTGAGTGTATCAACGCTAACCTTGGCTGGTCGACGGTGGTGTTGTGGGATGATGGCATGATCCTCTTCTTTATGAAGGCATTCCCCAACTTTGCCTCCGGCAGCAGCTGGATCCTCCGTACTGTCCTTGGATTCTTCTTGCTGGTGTTCCATTCAGTTCCCTCCTCTGTCAATTCTACCATGACAGCGTCGTAGGCAATAATGTCTAATGTATTCAGGAATTGCTGGTGGGCGTCTTCATTGATACTGATATAGAAGCCATAGAGGGTATTAATGTATTCTGCTTCAAATGGCACCTCTTTCCCTCGAACGAACACCGATGTCGCTGTCCTGCTGCTGATGACAGCATAAAATTCTCGAACCAGCGTGACATTCATTTCCTCCGGCTGCTCTGCAAAGGTTTGCTAATGTAAAGCTCTGATCTTTCGGGCTATGAATGGTTTGAGGCCTAGATGTTCCTCCGTTGATGTGTAAATAAAGCCTCTCTCTTCCCACATGTCTCTGTTAGCAAAGGAACAAGGGGGAGTTGCTGCTGGTGTGGAACTGGAGGCAACACTGCGTCGGGTTTTTCTGGAAGACATATTTGTGCAAGGGTTGTGAAAAGCAAATGAAAGTAAAAGAAACTAAGAGGGAGAGTAAGTAAGAAATGTATAAGTGAGTGAAAATGAAAATGAAACGGGGTTATATAGAGAAAAATTTGCTGCCCGTTGAAGCTGTAACGGCAGACGCGAATAACGGGGCCAGCTGTTATGCGTTAGCGTGTCTGACGCGTCTGACACATGTTTCCACGTCTGTTACGTGTCTGTGACGTGTTTCTGCGTCTGTCGTGACAGTGTGATGACAGCCTGTAGTTTCCGCGTCTGTCGCGGCAGCTGTAACGACAGGCTTCATCATTTGGGCTTTGTTGGGCTGATGGATGGATGGTGGGCTGAGTTCACTTCTCCTGTTCTTCTTGACTCCTTTATTTCCTAAAAACAATAAAAATAAAAACATTATTCAAATAAAATAAATCTTATTTCCTAATAACTAATAAATAATAAAATAAAATAAAATAAAAATTAGGTTAAGTTAGGGATGCCAGGTGGGGCATCTCCTAAGGTAACCACTTCCTGTATTCCTGGGGCTTCAGTCCCCTGATAATGCTTGAGACGTTGTCCGTTGACTTTGAATTGGTGCCCGTCTTTTAGTGATCAGATTGTGATGGCACCATGGGGAAAAACCTGTACGACTTGGAACGGGCCAGACCATCTAGATTTTAACTTCCCTGGGAAGAGTTTCAGTCTAGAATTGAACAGCAGTACGAGCTGCCCTGGGCAGAACTGCCGTGGCAGCAACTTTTTGTCATGCCACTTCTTCGTTTTATCCTTGTAAATTCTTGCATTGTCATAGGCCATTGTTCGGATTTCTTCAATTTCGTTCAGATCTAACAGCCTTTTCTGCCCTGCCCTGTCGAAGTCCATATTCACTGTCTTGATCGCCCAGTATGCTCTGTGCTCTATCTCGACAGGTAGATGACATGTTTTCCCATAAATCAACCGGTATGGAGACATTCCTAATGGAGTTTTAAAAGCTGTCATATAAGCCCATAATGCATCATTGAGGAGTAAATACCAGTCTTTCCTAGTTGGCTTAACCATCTTCTCAAGAATGTTCTTGACTTCCCTGTTAGAAATTTGAGCTTGTCCATTGGTCTGTGGGTGATATGCTGTCGCGATCCGATGTTTGACACCGTATTTCTTCAAGGCATCGGCAATAACCCTGTTGTCAAAATGTCGCCCTTCATCACTGATAATCGCCTTAGGGATGCCAAACCTAGAAAAAATGTTCTTGTGTAAGAATCTTTGAACTGTCTTGGCATCATTCTTTTGAGTGGAGATAGCTTCAACCCACTTAGAGACATAATCTACGGCCAGGAGGATGTATAGATTCCCACAAGAAGATGGAAAAGGTCCTATAAAATCAATCCCCCAAACGTCAAAGATCTCGACTTCTAGAATGTTCTACAGCGGCATCTCGTTTCTCTGTGAGATGTTTCCTGTTCTTTGGCACCTGTCACAGCTTTTGTAGAAGATTTGTGCATCTTTATATAGTGACGGCCAATAAAACCCTGACTGCAGCACCTTGGCAGCAGTTTTGTTGCCTCCTAAGTGTCCTCCATACTGTGAAGCATGGCAGTGATGCAATATATCTTTCTGCTCTTCTTGTGGTACACATCTCCTTATAACCTGATCTGCACAGATTTTGAAAAGAAGAGGTTCGTCCCAATAATAATGCTTAACATCATTTTGGAACCTCTTCCTGGCTTGATAATTAAGGTCAGAAGGAATTATTCTGCTAACTAAGAAGTTAACGAAATCTGCATACCAAGGAAGTTCAGAATACGTACCTGCCGCCATGGCTGTCGCGGTAGTGATTGCGGCAGCAAAGAGCTGCTCGTCTGGGAAGGTCTCCAGTATGTTTGTCTCATCTATTGGTAGACTATTTCCCTTCTCCAATCTTGACAAGTGATCTGCCACCTGATTTTTTGTCCCTGTTTTGTCCTTAATTTCAAGGTCGAATTATTGCAAGAGCAGGATCCACCGTATCAATCGAGGGTTTGCATCCTTTTTCGTGAACAGATACTTGAGGGCAGAATGGTCTGTGTACACTATGACCTTCGTTCCAAGTATGTAAGAACGAAACTTGTCAATGGAGAATACCACAGCTAATAACTCCTTTTCTGTGGTGGTGTAGTTCACTTGGGCGTCATTCAGTGTCTTGCTGGCATAGTATATGACATGAAACAATTTGTCTCTCCGCTGCCCAAGTGCTGCCCCGACAGCATAGTCACTAGCATCACACATGATCTCAAACGGCCGTGTCCAGTCTGGTGGCTGTACTATTGGGGCTGTTACCAGTTTTTCCTTCAGAACCTTGAATGCTTCAGTACATTCATCATTAAAGTCAAAGGGTCGGTTCTGCTCCAAGAGATGGCATAGGGGCTTGGTGATTTTTGAGAAATTTGCAATGAATCTCCGATAAAAACCAGCATGTCCCAAGAAACTTCTAATACCCTTGACTGTGGTCAGCGGCGGTAGCTTTTCGATCACTTCTATTTTGGCCCTGTCGACTTCTATGCCACGACAGCTAATCTTATGGCCAAGGACTATCCCTTCATCCACCATGAAGTGGCATTTTTCCCAATTCAAGACTAGGTTTGCTTTTTCACATCTTTCAAGTACCTTTTGTAGATTGCCTAAGCAGCTCTCAAAATCGTCCCCAAAAACTGAAAAATCATCCATAAAAATTTCTAGGAAGTCCTCCACCATATCAGAGAATATGGCCATCATGCACCTTTGGAAGGTGGCGGGTGCATTGCATAGTCCGAATGGCATTCTCCTAAAAGCATAAGTGTCGTAGGGGCATGTGAATGTCGTCTTTTCTTGATCTTTCGGTGCGATAGCGATTTGATTGTAACCTGAATAACCATCAAGAAAACAATAGTAAGGTTTACCCGCTAATCTATCAAGCATTTGGTCAATAAAGGGTAAAGGAAAGTGGTCCTTTCGGGTAGCTTTGTTAAGCTTCCGATAGTCCATACAAACCCTTCAACCGGTCACAGTCCTGGTTGGGATTAACTCATTGTTTTCGTTGGTTACCACGATCATTCCTCCTTTCTTGGGAACACATTGCACCGGGCTCACCCATTTGCTGTCAGAGATGGCGTAAATAATACCAGCATCTAACCATTTGATTATCTCTTTACGCACCACCTCTTTCATCGCATGGTTTAGCCGCCTTTGAGCATCTATAGTCGGCTTATGATCTTCCTCTAAGAGGATTTTATGCATGCATAATGCCGGACTAATGCCTTGAATATCAGCTATCGTCCATCCAATTGCCTTTTTGTGCTGCTGCAGCATCCCTACTAACTGTTGTTCCTGTTCCTGCATCAACTTGGAAGAGATGATTACGGGCAACGTATCATTTGAACCAAGAAAAGCATATTTTAGCTGCCCTGGCAGGGGTTTCAGTTCTAAAACAAGGGGCTCAACAGTAGATGGCTTTTGGATTGCATGGTTATCCGAAGTATAATTTAAAGGTTCGAATAACTTACCTGGATGATCGCCTATCCAGTTTACCTCCTCCTGATCTTCAGTATCTGATGTTTCGGATTCTGAGGAGTTGCTGTCGTCGGTGCTGTCGTGACAGTCCTGTAAGTGGCTGCCGAGGCAGTGACCAATTTTGATGTCGTGACAGCCCGACCTGATGCAGGGTTGATCAAAGGTAAATTCAGTGATAACCTTACATTCCTCATCTGCATCAGCATGTTTCATAGCTTGGAGAACATTCAACTTAATCTCTTGATCGTTCACTCTCATGGTGAGTTCTCCTTTTTCCACATCAATCAGTGATCTTCTCGTGGCTAAGAAGGGTCGCCCCAGGATGATTGGTGCATTTTCATCTGCTTCACAATCTAAAACAAGAAAGTCAGCAGGAAAAATAAATTTATCCACTCTTACCAGAATATCTTCGATTTTTCCTTCCGAATGAACATAAGAGCGGTCTTCCAGCTGCAAAATTACTGTCGTGGGCCGAGCTTTTCCAATACCTAATTTCTGAAAAACAGACTTTGGCATTAGATTAATACTAGCACCAAGATCACACAGTGCCTTACCCACATATTTATCTCCGATTACACAAGGTATGATGAAGCTCCCCGGATCCTTCTTTTTCTGGGGTGGCTGCCTATGAAGAATACTCATACATCCTTCCGTCATCTTAACCATTTTAAATTCCCCAAGTTTAGATTTCTTTGACATTACATCCTTGAGAAATTTGGCGTAACCGGGCATCTCCCTAACGGCATCTAACAGCGGAATATTAATATGAACATGCTTAAAGATATCATAAATCTTTTTGAGCTGAGATTCTTGCTTTGCTTGTTGTAACCGTTGAGGAAAATGAGGTGGGGGACGATAATCAGCAATACGTCCTTCCCACTGCATACGAATCTGAGGAGGTTTGGGTTCATCATTTTTCTCCTCTGTCGCTTCTGCTGTCGTGATAGGCTCATCGGCAGCATGCTGGTTGTTACCTGTCGGAGCAACTTCCTCGACAGGTTTGTCCAAGGCTGGTTTCTTCACTGTGTCAACTTCTTTCTCTGGCCCTGGTAGTTTCTTCCCACTCCTAGTAGTAATGGCTTTACACTGCTCATGTGTGGGCTGTCTAGCATTTTCAGTATTGCTAGGGAATCCTCCAGTCTGCCTTGGCTTGATATGCTGGGAAACCTGACCCATTTGTGTCTCCAAAGATTTCAGAGTAGCTTCATGATTCATCATCCGCATCTCTGTTTTATCCATGAATGTCTCTGTTTTCTTGACAAACTGATTCATATTCTCAATATAAGTACCTGTCTGAGACATAAACGTAGCCAGAGTCTGTTCCAGTATACTATTCGTGGCAGCTGGTGGTTGTTGCTGCTGTTGCTGCGGCTGCTGTCGAGTCAACAATCTATGTCCTCCCTGATTCTGATTGTTGTGTGCTTGAGGATTCAGGGCATTGTTAGGATTACTCCAAGAAAACTTGGGATCCTTTCTCCAGTTGGGATTATAGTTGTTGGAGTTGTAATTCGGCTTATTGTAATTTCCAACATACTTTCCCTCTTCTAACTGTATTGGACATTCCTCCGAACTGTGATTTCCCTCACAAATGTGACATACCTCCTCGACAGCAAATCCATGTTGTGCATCCTCGTTCAAGAGCTTTTTCATTGCCTTAGTAAGGTATGCCACCTGTGATTTCATCGTGCTGTCGGCCTCATAATCCTTAACAGCTAGGACTCGTTTGCCCCCTCTTCTTGCTGTCGGAAACTGCTCTTCATTCTTAGCCAGATTTTTCAATACTTGCATTGCCTCGTCCGGGTCTTTATCCAATAGTAATCCGTTTGCTGTTGAATCAATTCGAATACGAGTTTGTAAGTTGGCAGCATTATAAAACTTGGTTACCTGGTTCCAGACGGGGAATCCATGCATAGGGCACTTCCGTAGAAGAGTGGTGAATCTGTCCCAGGCCTCGTGCATCGACTCTTCATCTTCCTGTTGAAAAGTAGCAATTTCGTTACGTAATCGCTCAGATAAATGCGAAGGATTAAAACGAGATAAAAATTCACGAGACAAATCTGCCCAAGTTCTAATTGAACCCGGCGTAAGTTTATTCCACCAAGTCTTTGCTCTGTCCCTCAATGAATGGGGAAATAACTGAAGCCTCAGTATCTCCGGATTAAATCCTGGCAGTCTAAACGAACCACAGATTTCCTGGAATATTTTTAGATGCTCCCTAGCATCTTCTATAACAGCACCACTGAATTGACCGGCATTGTTGATCATGCTAAACATGACATGTTTCAGCTCAAAGTTGTCAACTTTATTATCCGGTAGCGTGGTTTCTAGTTCTACATGGTCATTCAGCATGTAGTCTCGACAGGACCGACGTGCGGCAGCGGCAGGAAAGTCGGAAGCACGACCGTTTCCTCCATTCCCGGCAGGATCTACAGCATCTTGGGGATTTCTTGGGTCGTCACTTCTTTCTTCTTGTCTTTCGTTTACCATAGCTTCGAGTTGTTGCTCTAGGTAATTGTTCCTTTCAACGAGGTAGCAGACTCTTTTCTTGAGATTGAACGTTCGTTCTGGTTCAGGATCTAACTGGTATTCCGGTTCCTTCCCTCGTTGAGATCTGCGCATACGAAAACAAAAGACCTTGTGAAAGGTATAGGTTGGACAATCCAAGTAAACTAGAAAAATAAAAACAAAAACGAAAAGTGCAGTAAAAGAAAAGGTAGAGTTATGTTGCCAATCCCCGGCAACGGCGCCAAAAACTTGTTGCGTGAAAAATAGTCTATCGCAATTGTAGTGCAAGTATACACGACACAAGTAGTAAAGTGATACGAAGTATCGGATATCGTCTCCACAGGGATTGGGCTAATAGCTTCACCTTAATTCACTGCACGAAAGTAAAGAAAATAATTGAGAAGTTGTCATGAAAATAATAAAGTAAACGTAAATAAAAGAGAAGGAAAATCAAGATAGAGAGAATGGGCTGGTATTGAATTGCTCAGTAGTGCAGATATTGCTGAGTCTAGGAAATCCAGTGTTGTCGTCGTTCCCGTCGCGGCAGCAGTCCGTTGGTTATCGCGGCAGCGATTACCCAACTCAGTACTTCAAGTTTGGCAAGAATCCCAGATGTGCCTTGGCCTATCCCTAGGTCCAAGTCTGTCGATGATCACGTCTTTGATGATACCTCCCGGCGTGAATCTAAGGATGAACACCGATGTTGATGAATTCTTCTTTAGCCACTTAACCTCGTCCTATCCCTAGGTCCGAGATAGTTCAACTATAAACTAGAGAACTTGCTCTTATTTCTTTTGTATACTTAACTCTCCCGATGCTAAGTAAATAGATAACCTCACAATGCTCTCCCGATGCTCTTGTAAGATATTAATAACCAAAATAAGAGAACTTGAAGTTTATTTTATTGAACTGAAAATTCCTAAAACAAAACAACCCTTGCAACTACTTTACAAATCAACCCGTGGCCCTAGGGGTATTTAGAACATGTTGTGGGAAGGAAAACGGCTAGAGTTTTGGGAAGGAGGCTAGGGTAATCGGATATGCCCTCTAGGTTAAGATATATGCCCTTATATAAGCTTTGGGCTCAAGTTATCTACTTTAGCAAGGATTACAACTTTAAATTAAAGTACAACTCTAATAAAGACTAAATCTTTAGAGAATCTCTCTTTAAGTCGTCCTCCTTCTTTCTTGGGTTTATATCTCCTTGAACTTTGGGCTTGGAATATCTTCTGATCTAGGGCTTGGAAAAATATGGTGATTTCATACGATAGACCGGCTGAATTTTCTCTATCTATCGAGGTCCACTTTGCATCTTCTCCACAAAACTGCTGTGGTCCTCTACTGTCACGGCGGCAACCATGGCAGCATCGTCCTCCTTGACTGCTCATCCAGTTCCAGCTCTTCGGCTTCACTGCCCAGCGCCTGCCCTTTCCGTCTGCTACAACAGTAACCTGCAAAAACATCCATTTTTAGTAGAAACTGTGCCTTTTAATATAATTGTGATGTTTTGCTGTAAACTGACCTAAATGCAATAAATAATGCTTGAATGCAACAGAAATATGGGTTAAAAAAGGTGTAAATAATAGAACTTTTACACACTCAACAGCTTGCTACATTGTTAACCGAGTAATGATTAGGTCAATTTTAAAGAAAACACCTTATGAGATTTTAAAATCTAAAAAGCCTAACATTAGCTATTTTCATCATTTTGGTTGCAAGTGTTTTGTTTTAAATAATGGAAAAGACAACTTAGGTAAATTTGATGCAAAAAGTGATGAAGCTATTTTCATAGGATACTCTTTAACCTCTAAAGCCTATCGTGTATTTAACAAGAGAAATTTAGTAGTAGAAGAATCTATACATGTTGTATTCGATGAAAACCTCCTTCCAAGGAAGGATTATTGTGATGATGATGATGTAGGATTCATAAATGCCTTTGATGGAGGACAAACTTCAAAGGAGGATGAGATTCCAACAAAAGAAGAGGACACACAAGATCCACCTCTTGAAGCCTTGAAGGACTTGGCTCTTGAGGAAAAGGAAGTAAGCTACCCAAGGGAGTTCAACTATGTCAAAGATGGTGAAATCTTGGGTGATCCATCCAAGGGGGTAACCACTCGATCTTCTCTTAGACTAATGAATCATGTTGCATTTATCTCATGCATAGAGCCTAAGAATATAAAAGAAGCATTGAAAGATGATTTTTGGATTATGGCTATGCAAGAAGAGTTAAATCAATTTGAGAGAAGTAATGTTTGGACATTAGTTGATAGGCCTAGTAATTAATCTACTATAGGAACTAAATGGGTCTTTAGGAACAAACTAGATGAGAGTGGTAACATTGTGAGAAATAAAGCTAGACTAGTAGCACAAGGTTACACTCAAGAAGAGGGAATATATTTTGATGAAACCTATGCACCCGTAGCTAGAATGGAAGCCATTAAGATTTTGCTTGCATATACATGTTATCATGATTTCAAGCTTTTTCAAATGGATGTTAAAAGCGCATTTTTAAATGGTTTTATAAATGAAGAAGTGTATGTGGAACAACCACCGGGTTTTGAAGACTCAAAATTTCCAAATCATGTTTTCAAACTCACTAAAGCTCCTAGAGCTTGGTATGAAAGACTTTCAAACTTTTTAATTGAAAAAGGTTTTGAAAAAGGTAAGGTGGACACTACACTTTTTATAAAAAGGTATAAAAATGACATCTTAGTATTACAAATTTATGTTGATATTATTTTTGGTTCTACTAACGAATGTCATTGCAAAGAGTTTGCTAAGCTAATGCAAGGTGAATTCGAGATGAGCATGATGGTGGAGCTCTCATTCTTTATGGGACTCCAGATCAAGCAAAGGAAGGATGGCACCTTCATCAATCAAGCAAAGTACATCAAGGATATGCTCAAGAAGTTTGTCTTGGAGAATGCAAAGCCTCAAGATACACCTATGAGCTCATCTACAAAGCTTGACAAGGATGAAGGAGGTAAGTGTGTTGGCTCTAAGCTTTACCGTTCTATGATTGGATCATTGCTTTACCTTACTGCAAGTAGACCAAATATCTTGTTTAGTGTTTTCTTGTGTGCTAGGTTTCAAGCTAGTGCTAGAGAGTCACACCTTATAGTCGTTAAGAGAATCTTTAGGTACCTTAGAGATACTCCTTGTTTAGGTCTTTGGTACCCTAGAGACTCCACCTTCAACCTTCATGCTTATTCGGATGCGGATTATGGGGGGTGTAAAATCGATAGGAAGAGTACTTCGGAAACTTGTCAATTCCTAGGTAGTATGCTCAAATCTTGGTTCTCTAAGAAACAAAATAGTGTAGCCTTATCTACCACTGAAGCTGAGTACATATCCTTAGGGAGTTGTTGTGCTCAAGTCCTTTGGATGAAGCAACAACTCTTAGATTATGGTATTAAAGTTAAAACCATACCCCTTAAGTGTGATAACACTAGTGCCATATGTTTGACAAAAAATCCCATTCAACACTCTAGAACCAAACACATAGAAATAAGGCATCATTTCATTAGAGATCGTGTCCTTAAAGAAGATGTTGTTATAGAGTATGTTGACACCTTAAATCAATTAGCAGACATATTTACAAAACCTTTAAACAAAGAGCGTTTTTGGTCCCTTAGGAGAGAGTTAGGTCTAACTAGCCTATCTTGACCTTTTAGGACCTCTTTTGTTCTTAAAATTGCTTGATCTTGTGAAATTGCATGCTTGTGTGTTGTAACTCTTGAAAATATCCATGCCTAAAGCTAGGGGGAGTATGAATCTATTAAAATATGCTTAGAACTGCTCATTCATCATTTGCGTTCCTTTAGGAGGTGTTAGAATCGAGCTTATGGTTGTTCTTTAGGCCTAAAATGTATTTCTGGGCTTAGGGTATCGATACGGCCCTACGCGTATCGGTACGCGTACTTCATTAGTTTCCCAGAATTCATTTTTCCTTAAACGGGTATCGATACGGTTAAACTCGTTTCGATACGAGCTTCAATCATTTCGATACGGATTGCATTCGTTTCGATATGATCCTTCAACGGGCATTTTTATGGGAATTATGTTTTTACCCCCGTATCGATACACCCTCAGGCGTATCGATACGCGTTTGCGCAGACTGCTTTAATTTGGCATTTAAAGTGTTCAACTTTTACCAAAATTAAAATTCCTCAAACCCTAAAAATCCTAGCCGTTTTCAGCCTATAAATAGCCTCTTCCTATCTCATATTTTCACACCACAACTCAAAAACATCAAGAGGGTTTCAAATCAAGCAAAGCTCTAAGGCTTTTTCATCAATTTGGTGCTAGACTTTTCTTCCATTCTTCTCTAATCACTATCAAGGTAAAACCCTTTTCTTTTTCTTTTTATTTTTCTTTTTATTTTCGTTTTCAAATTCTTTGTTTTGTTTTTATGTTTGTCTTCTTAACAAAACTTGTTTTAAAAATTTCTTTTCAAATTTTTTATAAAATTTTTTTTACCTTGATTTTTGATTTTTCAATGAGTTGAATGAAGAGATCTTAATGCATACATTTGTTTTCTAGTTCATGGCCCCTTCTAGGAAGAGATCACGTCTTAATGAAACCAGTGAATCATCCAATACCGGAGAGGGTGCTCGTCTGAATCTCACTCAAATCTATCAACACTCTTTCCAAACCCAAGGAGCTCTCACCTATTTTCGTCAATTCCAAAACTACAAGATTCGTCCGGAAAGGGTAATCTCTATTCCTTTTCTTGACTCAGAGCATTCAAGTTTGCATATCTACCTTTTCTCCAATAATGGAAGTTTTTGGATTTTCTCTCCATTCCCGGGTTTTATTTTCGTATTTTGGTTTTAATCTTTTATGTTAATGCCAAATGTTGTGCTAATCGTGATGGGGTTGTTACCGCGGTTAATTCCTATCTTATGGGTAAGAAAATCCCTATAGATGTCAACTCTATTTGTGAGGTCTTTAAGTTGGAGGATGAAGGCCTTAACGATGAGAATACTCTTGGCCATGTTCTTAGTGGTTCCGTCACCGCCCTAAATGCTCAAGATCGGATCCTCCATTTGATGGTCTCTTGGTGGTTTAGGCCCTCCGGAGGGAAGTACTCTACCATCCGTCAAGTGGATGACTTTTGGATTCGTTGCTTCCGTGAGAGAAAACGTCCAAACCTTGCTTGTATCATGTTTGCGGAGATCGTTTATCTTGTGCAACACCGCCACACCACTCTTGTCACTTCCTTCACCTATGGCACGACCCTAAGCTACTTCTTCATACAAAAGGAGATTGATTGCTCGCATGACTTCCCAACTCCTCTCACCGATCCCATCGATGAACGCTCTCTTGCAAGGGGTAAGTTCCATTATTTTAATGGTAGTTGGTTACGTCTTTCCGAGCTTCCAATCGAGGCCGCGGAACAATTTGCTAATCCTCAAGGTGAACAAGTTCCTCAAGCTCCTCCTCCTCCTCCTCCTCCACCTTCCATGGATGCTCTAATGACTTTCCTTAATGAGCAATTCACGGGAATGCGTACGGATATGGCTTCGAGGTTTACCACGATTGATACTCGTTTCACAAGCCTTGAAGAACGCATGACGAATGTGGAGAATCGCCTCACCTCTCTTGAAAGCGATCACAATTCTATGAACATCTCTCTCACCGCTTTCCATGATGAGTGGCGTAATAGCATGAGGAGTGACGATCCAATTGAGGATGAAGATGAAGATGATGAAGAAGGCGATGATGATGCATAGTAGCCTCTCTTTGCATTCCATGCATATCATCTAGGATATTTTATTTATGCACCTTTGTTTAATGTTTTTAGGATTAAGTTTACTTTATTTTAAACATATACTTTGATTTTCTGTTATTTTAGATTTTTAAGTTGATGTTTTGCTTTATTTTGAACTTAATGATAATTATGTTGCTTGCCTATTTATACCTTTGCCTAAGTTATGCACTTTACATTGTCTCAATTATATTTGATCTAACAAAAAGGGGGAGAGGGAAGCTCACAACACTTAAAATTTTTTATTTTCAACAACTTAAAAATTACCTAGCTCAAATTAAGGGGGAGTTAATTTTGCAAAGTTTTTCAAATTGTCAAAAATTTCAAGTTTTGGTTTTATTATATCAAAAAGGGGGAGATTGTAAAACCTACGTTTGATTTTGATATAATTAAATTGATAAGGATCAAATTGATAACTTGAAATTGTTTTCTAAGTTCCTTAATAAGTTTTAAATCACCAACACTTTAAAACTGATTTGAAAAGCTCAAACTCCAAATATTTTCTAAGTGTTCCAAGGCCTAAGTGTTAAAAACCGTCCAGGTGTATCGATACGCTTCCAGCCGTATCGATACCTTTTTTACAAAGTTGGCTACTGGAAGGACGCCTTTCGATACGCCCTTAACCGTATCGAAACAACGTATCGAAATAGATTACATCTGTATCGATACACCCTTCTGTAAAAAGTGAAGGAGTTTGAATGGTGTACCGATACGGCTTCACCCGTATCGATACGTTTTAATTGAAATTTTAATTCGAATTGTTTTAAATGCTTTCGACCGTTGGTGTCAGTTGTTAGGTAACCAACATTTAAAATGGTAGTTGACCCGTATCGATACGATAAACCCTCGTATCGAAACAGAAACTTCCAGTGAGCTAAGTTGAGAAAAAGGTATCGATACAGTCTTATCTGTTTCGATACACTCCATGTCTTGTATCGATACGCTCATGTGCGTTTCGATACCCCCTCTTTATTATGTACAACATCTCTTTCTTTTTTGAGATAGGTATCGATACGGCTCCCCGTGTACCGATACAGATAGCTGCAGAAGTGCATTTATGGTGGAAAGAGAGGGTCCCAACGACTCTATTCAATTCCCCAACCACCCAAACGACTATAATTGATAGAGGAGGTATAAATTGAAGCTCTTTGAAGACCAGCAACAACTATTGCATTAAAAACAAACATTCAAGCAAAAATCCAACCTCAAGTGTGTCTAAATTCCAATCTCTTGTAATTCCCAAATTGTGTTGTATCCAATTCTTATTCCATCTTCAAATTTGGGTTGAGTGTTTGTACTTCAAGGGACAAATTTGTATTTGAGAGATATACTTCTTGTCCAATTTCTTCTTTGATTATTTGTGAGGGTTTGGTCAAATTTTGGGTAGAAAATTTGACCGGTTGTGTAAAGGTTACCTCCTAAGCCTTGAAAAGGGGAAGAACAAATAGTGAATTGTTGAAATCTTTAGTGGTAGCTAAGGTAGTGGATGTAGAGTTCATTTGGAACTTGAACCACTCTGAAATCCTTTGTTCTTCATTTTTTAATTGCCCTTTCACTCCACAAAGTTTTTAAATCCCAATTCACATCTTGGTCTTGATCATTCAATCGATCCACTCAACAATGTGAGAGCTTCTGGGCTTATCACTATCGACGTGTGATGATTTAGGCGGGAAACCAAGATTAGGCTTTATTTTGTGTTTGTTTGGTCAGAATGAGCGGGAAAGGATTTGGAGAGATGGAAAATGACTTTTAATTGGGCTTTTGGGTATTTATATGTAAATGAACACTATTTATTGGACTGATTTTTTGGGTTTATTATTTATTTATATTTTTGATTTTATTTATAGTGATAATATAGTATATATTTATATATATAGATATACCCGGACAAAATTCGGGTATTACAACCGTTGTTATTAATAAACATAAGGTTTTCTAACACATCAATGGTCACCGTAACAGATTCCATCCTTGGATAATTTTTTTTGTTGCCTACGACATTTAGCAAAATTTCATAAATAATTTAAAGTAGTCTCGGGACGAAGTTAACTTTTTAATGTACTATCTTAAAATTCTCAAAAACTTAAAGACATTGAGTGAAACGACTGAATGATTCAAACCTCCAGTCAATGTGGATGAGTTGTCAAGACTTTTCTTTAAAATCGTTGTTTAGATTTTAGGATGTGTTATAAAGATGGAACTCAAAATTTAAAAAGGGAAAGAAAATTGACAGAAAGATTTTTAAGGTATTTTAAAATAAGGATAATAAGAGCTTATTAAAAAATATGAGCTGATTTTTGCACAACATACTCACATGCACAAGAAAACCATATATAAGGATTATATAATCCATAAATAGGCATAAATGACAAAGATGTTAACTATTAGAGACAAACATGCAATGGTACTAGAGCATTTTTTTCTTTCATATTTATTCTTATTTCTCGTATCATCTCTTGATTACATACCAGGTGTCTTTGATTTTGGTTATTGAAAATATTTTATATATTTAATGAAATGATTTTACATTATATATTCTTGATTATTGTTGTAAATTATATAAATGACAAAAAATTAACAATCATTAGATATAATATTTTAGCGAGAGCAAGATAATTGATAGAAAAAGAAATGTTATAATACACTAAAATTTTATTTCTAATGATTAATCAATTTTTCGTATCATATTTTGATTATGTGTGAAATTGGTTGCAAGAAATGCTTTAATTATTGGTTGTTGAATTTTTCAAAAATTGATTGTTGAAAACATTGTATATTGATTGTTGATTTTTTTGTTATTTGTATATTATACAACAATAACGAAAAATATTATAATAAAAATCTAATTTTTTAAATAGATTAAGTATTTTGAATAATCAATTTTAGAAAAATTTAGTACATAATCAAAAGAAAATAAGAAAAGTAAGAAGAAACTAAAAAAGATGTTCTAGTACCACAAAAAGTCTATATATCATTTATACATACACACCATATAATTTTTATAGATCATTTGAACAACTTTTTTCTAAACGATATTTAACAAAATTTAATCAAAAAATTTAAAGCAATTTCAAGATGAAGTTAACTTCTCGATGTACCATTCCATGCATTAACAAAATAAATGTACTTTATGATACACTTCTTTCATAGCATAATTTGTTTGATTTTTATGATACACTTCTTTCAATCACTTAGAGTTAAGTTGAATGTTTAAAGATTTAAATCAAGATCTTATAAAAATAAAGATCACTTATTGCAAGTTATTTTACAGAATCCTTATCAGTTAGAATGGTGGTGCATAGCTTAGAATTAACCCTTTTTAGTTTAGCAATATCAAATAACTTTGAAATATTTAGAGTTCTTAAATATCTATTTATCCTCATAACATCTTTACCAAATTTTAACCATTCATTAATCTCAACAAAAATTATAATCATCTAAAAACCAAATAAATTAATAAGTTATTGCTTACCTTAACAAAAATAAAAATTAACATTTTTTCCAAAAAGATCTTCTGAAAGTTCACATTTAGAGTTGAATCTACTCTAATCAAGTGACAATGCTCCTTTAATTTGAGAATAAAAATAAAATTATCAATAAAAATATTGACAAAAATCCATATACACATCCTTCTTTTTTCACTTGTTTATTGATTCTATGACATATTTATATTTTTTTTTGCTCAGCATAATGCTTTTATCAATATTCAATACTCCGACCCGAGTATGTTTGCCTCGTTAAAAATCTCCCTAAACCTAGTTGGAGGAAAAGAGTACAACACATACCGGGATAAAAAAACACGCAAGGCTAATACAAATCCTGATAGAAACATGAACAAACACCCACCCCTGGCAATTCACCTTCAACTTGTTTAGTTACCTCCTACGCCTGCCAACCTTTTAACTAGACAATTCACTACCGCCTGGACAATACATACAGAAACCAATAGAGGTTTACTTGAGACAACCTGCAGCACGATATTTCTACGCCTGCAACCTTTTCAACTAGACCATTCACTATCGCCTGGACAACAAATACAGGAATAAATAAAGGTTTACATGAGTCAACCTGCAGCACGAAACAACACTTGATACAGTACAAAACAGAAGCGACAAACCAAATATTCACGGTTCCAATTTTATGGCTTTTCACCACCATGCTTTAAAGATATGTTCCCAGAGCATTCCATCTACCGCTAAACACCGAGCCAAATGATTCCTATCACGTTCAATACCCACCAGTTGAACTGTCTTCCCCTTACTTAGAAGAAAATCCACTTCCATTAACTCCTTCCATTTATTCCACGGTCTTTGGAAGACATTAACACACCAATGTAACACTATTGGGGAGCTAATGTGAGTTCCGCCTTTAATTCTAGCTATGTCATCACAAAACTAATCTGTTAAGTACAACAAAAATCATTACAAACTACACTTGAAACTTTAAAAAGACTTTGCTTATTATGGTGAAAAGAAAATTGGAATGATGAAAAATTAAAGAGATAAAAAATTGAAAAGATGAAAAAAATAATTTTTTTTCTTCTATTGGTGTGCTTGTTAGGAATAATGAAAAATTGAAATAAAACTGTATTTTATTTCCATTTCTTGCTTGGTAAAGTTGAAAACAAGAAGAAAAGAAAATTAAACTTTAAAAAATTCATATTTTGAACCATCTCACATTTTTTCTCCTCTTTTTCTTTCAATTTTTGGATGACTTATTTTAACACATGAGCATAGAAAATAATCGTTCATCTAATTTTTTTTTTCACTTTTTCTTTCCTACCAGGCACACCAATAGTTTATTTTCTTTCCATCTTTCTTTCTCTTTCTTCCCGCCTAAACGACTAAAATCTATTAGTTAAACATGTTTTTCACTGAGACTTCCACAAACTTCTCACCTCTCATTATTGATTTTCTCATGAAAATTGAAACAATAAATATTTTAAATAAACATTTAGACTTAATTGAATAATTGAATGTGGCTAAGAGGGGTGTGAGTTGGCAAAATAAAAATTTTGGTGGAAGCTTTGAAAAAACTAAAAATTGACAAAAAAAAAATTTAGAGTGGTTCAACTTCCTCAATGAAATTTACGTCCACAATCTTAGCTAACCACACTAACGATTTTACAAATTCACTAATTTGTAAGAACCTTTGAAGACAAGGTGTAACCTTACAAACCCCTTAAGATTTATACCCAAAATCATGTCTATAATATTTTCAAGAAAGAGATAAATTTGTAAACAATGAAAATCCTCACAAAGTAAATTTCTTTGCTACAATTAAGCTCTCGCACATCCAAGAGCCCTTGCAAATGAAATACAATGAAGAACAAATACAAGTGCTCTCAGGAAAGACTAAAATGAGTACAAATTGGATTTTTGATTGCTTGAATACTTGGATTGGCTTTCCTTTTACTTCATTACTTTTAGAAGGTCCCTATTATATATTCTCTTCATTTTCTAACCGTTGTGGGGATTTGGAGGGTGTTTGGAGCCGTTGGAAGCCATTAAAACCGTGCATTAAATGCTCACATGCACAGTGGTTTAAGACCTTGTACAACGGTCTCGAGACCTTTAGGTGGAGTTTGTAAAAACTAGTTGTTACAGGGTTCATGGTCTTGAAACATTTTATGGTCTCGAAGCAATTGCTATGGTTTTGATTCCAAAACCATTATGCTCGAATGATTTCGAGACCTCCTAAAAAAGATTTCAAAACCAACCTTTAAAAGCTGAAGAGATGGCTAAGTATTGACTTTTTAGTGTATATTCAATATAGTTACAAAGTCAAAAATCTTAGACATCATTTTGACAAATTTAAACCAAGTTTTTGACAAAAATTGTTCAAATAATATGGCCCTAACAAAATCAAATCCCTGTGTGCAACATAAACAAACCAAGTGAAATTTATAACACCTTATGAGAAGTTTGACCTCAATTTCTGAGGAAGTTTTAAGGTCATAGTCCACATATTTGAGAAATAAATTCACAAGACTCTCCATTTAACTTGACTTCTATGGTGCCCTAAGAAAAGCAGCTAAAGTTTAAGACTCCTTTTTTTATCAATACACTCACAAAGTCTTTCAAATGAGTCATGTTATATCTAGCAAAGTCTTATTTAAATGTAATCATTATTCAATTTCTCTCACCACATTATTATTCTATGATAGCTAAGATAGTGAATGTAATCATTTTTTGTAAATTTGTATGACAATAAATGAACATGAATTTATTTTTTACCTTTTAACTAAAAATTAAATTATACATGTTTTCTTATGGGTAAATTCTATTTCTGCCAAAAAAAGCGAAAAGAAAGGAAATCATTTCTACAGTAAAATCCAGTCAACTATACACAAGAATAATCCTATAATATCTTTTGTACACACATTCACAAAAGCAAAACTATACTAAATGTTAAAAAGCATTTATAGCAGCATTCAACAATTTATTTTTAACTATATCATATAACATATTAGAATAAACCTAACATCAAAACTTAAAAGAAAGTTGTAGAAATAGTAAGCTGTTAGTAGGGTTGTTAGCTGTTAGTTGACGTGTAAATAATCTGTTAGGATGTTAAGAGTTAGTTATTTAACATGTATATAAGCAACATTGTAAACCTAGTGTGAATAGATCATATATACAACTTTTCCCACACTTTCTGTCATCTGCTTCCCTCCATGTTCATTTCCTTCTTATTCTTCCAATAGTTTTAACATGGTATTAGAGGCCAGCTCCGGCGGTCTTTCATTTTCCGATCATCTATTTTCTCTTCTGTGAGCTTTTTCTTCTTCTTCGTGTTTCTTTTATCTTCTCTTTCTCCGTTCATCTTCTTTCAATGGTGAATCCGAGTGATGTCCAGCTTGAATCATCTCATTGGTTGTATCTTCATCCTTCTGATACGCCGGGAACCTTGTTGGTTTCTCATCAACTCACTGGTGTTGAAAACTATAGCATTTGGAGTCGATCGATGTGCATTGCCTTACTCGCAAAGAACAAAGTTGGATTTATCGATGGATCTTGTTCGCTGAAGAGTACTGAGGAGAACTTGAAACCGCAATGGGAGCGATGTAATGCCCTGGTGTTCTCATGGATCTTGAATTCGGTGAGCGCTGAGCTTTCTGCTGGGATTGTGTTTGCCTCGAGTGTTGCACTTGTTTGGTCTGACTTGAAGGAACGCTTTGCAAAGGTTGATGGATCTCGGATCTATTTTCTTCATCGCGAGATTACAATTCATGCTCAAGGTACATCTTCTATTTCGGTTTATCACGCGTGTAAAACCTATGTTTGATTTTGATATAATTAAACCTTTAAGTATTAAATTGAAAAACTTAAAATTGTTTTATAAGTCCCTTAATAAGTTTTAAATCACCAACTCTTTAAAACTGATTTGAAAAACTCAAACTCAAAATATTTTCTAAGTGTTCCAAAGCCAAACTATTGAAAAACGTCCAGGTGTATCGATACGCTTCCAGCCGTATCGATACCTTTTTAACAAAAGTTGGCTACCGGAGGAACACGTTTCGATACGGTCTTCACCCGTATCGATACGCTCCTTCGTAAAAGTCTAAAGAGTTTGAATGGCGTACCGATACGACTTCATCCGTATCGATACGGTTTTAATAAATTTTAAATTCAAGTCGGTTTAAATATTTCGACTGTTGGTGTCAGTTGGTTGGTAACCAAATTTTAAATTGGTCGTTGACCCGTATCGATACGGTAAACCCCCGTATCGAAACGGAAATCGACAGTGAGCTATGTCGAGAAAAATGTATCGATACGGTCTTAGCCGTTTCGATACCCCGTACCGATACGCCTACGTGCGTTTCGATACCCCTTATTTATTGCACACAACGACTCTTTCTTTTCTGAGACAGGTATCGATACGGCACCCCGTGTACCGATACGGGTAGCTGCAGAAGTGCATTTATGGTGGTGAGAGAGGGTCCCAACGGCTCTATTCAAGTTCCCAACCACCTAAACGGCTAGAATTAATAGAGGAGATATAAAATGAAGCCCTTTGAAGGTCAGCAACATATTATTGAACCCACAAGCATCATCAAAGCAAAAATCCAAACCCTTGAGCTATTCAAAGTCAAATTCTTATACCCAACTCTAGTGTGTTTCAATTGTCAATTTGTATTGGGAGTTTGGGGTTATTGAAATTGTAATTGGGTAGACAATTATCCTTTGGGAGGAATCATTTGAGTTTACCACAATCTTTCTTTGTAATTTGAGTGGATTAAGCTTTGAGTAGAAAGCTTAATCGAATTTGTAAGGTTACCTCCTCATCCAAGAAAAGGGGAAGAATTCAAGTAGTGAATTGGTTGAAAATCCTTAGTGGAACTAAGGTAGTGGATGTAGAGTTCATTTGGAGAACTTGAACCACTCTAACCACTTGTGTTAATTTTATTTTTCACTCATTTCTTTCCACCAAAATTTTAATTGCCAATTCACCCCCCTCTTGGCCATTTGCAATTGTTCGATCAACTCAACAATTGGTATTAGAGCTACACTCATTGGAAGGATTACAACCCACTTGAGTCGATTCTAGGAGAGTTTGATCAACAACAAGTCAAGCAATGGCATCCACCTCCAACTATGAGTCCAAATCCACCACCAAGCCACCATTCTTCAATGGAGACAACTACCCATATTGGAAGAATAGGATGAAGCTTTTCATCAAGTCTACCGACTACATGGTGTGGGATGTGGTTGAAGAAGGACCATACATTCCCATGAGGAGAGATGGAGAAAGACTCGTCCCAAAGGTAAAAGCCGAGATGACGGATGATGAAAGAAGAAGAATGCAAGTGAAAGACAAAGCCCTCCATGTGATATTTTGTGCACTTGGTCCGGATATCTACTCCAAGGTGTCTTCAATCGAAAATGCCAAGGAGGTTTGGGACACCCTCGAGACAACATATGAGGGGACTAGTGATGTCAAGGAGACAAAGATTGGACTACTCAATCTAAGCTATGAGAACTTCAAGATGGATCCCGATGAAAGTGTCTCCAAGATGTTTGATCGATTCTCGGTCATTGTCAACGGATTGAAGGGGTTCAGCGAGATCATCCCCGAAGACAAACTAGTGAGAAAATTGTTGTACTCTCTTCCGGAGTCTTGGGATGGCAAGAGAACAGCTATTATTGAAGCTAGAGATTTGAAAACTCTCAAGCTTGATGCTCTTGTTGGTTCTCTACTCACCCATGAGATTATGAGGAAGGGAAGAGAAGAAGAGAAGAAAATAGTTGAGAAGAAGGAGGTTGAGAAAAAGAAAGTGGGAATTGCTCTAAAAGCTTCACTTCAAGAAAGCGATTCTAGTGAGGATGAAGATGAGGAGATGGCTATGTTGGCCAAAAGGTTTACTCGATTTATGAAGTCAAATCGTGGAAGAAAGTTTATTAGAAAATGAGACTTCAAGAGTAAAAGCAAGGAAGAGGAGAAGGACCAAATCACTTCCTATGAATGCAAGAAACCGGGTCACATCCGTTCTGAATGTCCTCAATTGAAAAAGAAGAGCTTTAGGAAGAAGAACAAGCTCAAAGCTCAAATAGCCACTTAGAGTGACGATGAGTCATCCGAGGAAGAGGAGGAAGTGGCCAATCTATGTCTCATGGCCATTGATGATGAACCAAAGGGGGAGCATTGCTACAAGGCTAAAGCTTCAAGCAAAAATTCTTGGTACCTTGATAGTGGATGCTCAAGACACATGACCGGTGACAAGAGTAGATTTGTGGAACTAAAGCCAAAAGGTGGCGGAGTGGTAACTTTCAGTGACAACTCCAAAGGCCACATTGAAGGGATAGGCTCCATTGGTAATCACTCTTCTATTTTCATTGAAAATGTTTTATATGTCAACGGTCTTAAGCATAACTTATTGAGTATTAGTCAATTGTGTGACAAAGGTTTTAATGTTTTATTTGATAAAAGTGGTTGCAAAATTGTAAACATTAAAACAAATCAATTAATGCTCGTAGGACATAGAATAGGCAATATTTACGTGGTGCATTTAGATGACATCCATTCATCTCATACATGCTTAGTTGCACATGATGAACATGACTCATGGCTTTGGCATAGAAAATTAGGACATGCTAGCATGAGTGTTTTAGAAAAATTGTTTTCCCTTAATCTAGTTAGAGGTTTACCCAAACTTAAGTTCTCTAATGATAAAATTTGCGATGCATGTTCTAAGGGTAAACAACATAGAACTTCATTTAAATCCATTAATGATGTCTCTACTAGTAGATGTTTACAATTGATTCATATGGATCTTTTTGGGCCTATTAGAACAATGAGCTTGGGTGGAAAATCATATGCTTTTGTGCTTGTAGATGACTATTCTAGGTTTACTTGGGTTCTATTCTTAAGTACAAAGGATGAGGCTTTAGAAAAAATCATCACATTTTCTAAAATAACTCAAAATGATCTTGAACTTAAAATTTCTCACATTAGAAGTGATCATAGAACCGAATTTCAAAATCTAGTTTTCGATGAGTTTTTAAATGAAAATGGGATTAGCCACAATTTTTTCGCACCTCACACTCCTCAACAAAATGGGGTAGTTGAGAGGAAAAATCGAACTTTAGAAGAAATGGCTAGAACCATGCTTTGCGAAAACAATTAACCTAAATATTTTTGGGCGGAAGCCACAAATACCGCTTGCTATATTATAAATCGAGTAATGATTAGGCCAATTTTGAAGAAAACACCTTATGAGATTTTAAAATCAAAGAAGCCTAACATTAGTTATTTTCATCCTTTTGGTTGCAAGTGTTTTGTTTTGAATAATGGTAAAGAAAACTTAGGTAAATTTGATGCTAAAAGTGATGAAGCTATTTTCTTAGGGTACTCTTTAAACTCTAAAGCCTATCATGTATTTAATAAAAGAAATCTAGTAGTTGAAGAGTCTATATATGTTGTTTTCGATGATAACCTCCTTACAAGGAAGGAATCTTGTGATGATGATGATGTAGGAATCCTTGATGCCATTGATGAAGGACAAACGTCAAAGGTGGATGAGATTCCAACTAAAGATGAGAATACACAAGATCCACCTCTTGAATCCTTGAAGGACTTGGCTCTTGAGGAAAGGGAGGTGTCTTACCCAAGGGAGTTAAACTATGTCAAAGGTGGTGAAATCTTGGGTGATCCATCCAAGGGGGTAACTACTAGATCCTCTATCAAATTAATGAATCATGTTGCATTTCTTTCATGCATTGAGCCTAAAAATATTAAAGAAGCTTTAAAAGATGATTTTTGGATTTTGGTCATGCAAGAAGAATTAAATCAATTTGAGAGAAGTAAAGTTTGGACATTAGTTGAAAGGCCTAATAATCAATCTACTATAGGTACAAAATGGGGTTTTAGGAATAAATTAGATGAAAGTGGTAATATAGTGAGAAACAAGGCTAGGCTTGTTGCTCAAGGCTATACACAAGAAGAGGGAATTGATTTTGATGAGACTTATGCACCCGTAGCTAGAATGGAAGCTATTAGGATGTTGCTTGCATTTGCATGTTATCATAATTTCAAGCTTTTTCAAATGGATGTGAAAAGTGCCTTTTTAAATGGTTTTATAAATGAAGAAGTGTATGTTGAACAACCACCAGGTTTTGAGGATTCAAAATTTCCAAACCATGTTTTTAAACTTAAAAAAGCTCTCTATGGTTTAAAACAAGCTCCTAGAGCTTGGTATGAGAGACTTTCAAATTTCTTAATTGAAAAGGGTTTTGAAAAGGGAAAGGTGGATACAACACTCTTCATAAAAAGATATAACAATGACATATTAGTAGTTCAAATTTATGTTGATGATATCATTTTTGGTTCTACTAATGAGTGTTATTGTAAAGAATTTTCTAAGCTAATGCAAGGTGAGTTCGAGATGAGCATGATGGGGGAGCTCTCATTCTTTTTGGGACTCCAAATCAAACAAATGAAAGATGGCACCTTCATAAATCAAGCTAAGTACGTTAATGATATGCTCAAAAAGTTTGGCTTGGAGAATGCAAAACCTCAAGCTACTCCTATGAGTTCTTCCATAAAGCTTGACAAAGATGAAGGAGGTAAGTGTGTCGATTCTAAGCTTTATAGATCCATGATAGGTTCTTTGCTTTACCTTACCGCAAGTAGACCGGATATCATGTTTAGTGTTTGCTTGTGTGCTAGGTTTCAAGCTAGTCCTAGAGAATCACACCTAGTTGCCATTAAGAGAATTTTTAGATACCTTAGAGACACACCTACTTTAGGCCTTTGGTATCCTAAAGATTCTTCTTTTAGCCTTCATGCTTTTTCAGATGCGGATTATGAGGGATGTAAGATAGATAGGAAAAGTACTTCCGGGACATGCCAATTCTTAGGTAGTATGCTCGTACCTTGGTTCTCTAAGAAACAAAATAGCGTAGCCTTATCTACCACCAAAGCGGAGTACATATCCTTAGGGAGTTGTTGTGCTCAAGTACTTTGGATGAAGCAACAACTCTTAGATTATGGTGTTGAAGTAGAAACCATACCCCTTAAGTGTGACAACACTAGTGCCATTTGTCTTACTAAGAATCCCATCCAACACTCTAGAACTAAACACATAGAAATTCGACATCATTTCATAAGAGATCATGTTTTGAAAAATGATGTTGTTATAGAATATGTTGACACCTTGAACCAATTAGCGGATATATTTACAAAACCTTTAGACAAAGAGCGTTTTTGGTCCCTTAGGAGAGAGTTAGGACTAGCTAGCCTATCTTGACCTTTTAGGACCTCTTTGTGCTTAAAATTGCTTGATTTTGTGAAATTGCATGTTTTGTGTGTTGTAACTCTTGAAAATATCCATGCCTATAGTTAGGGGGAGTATGCTTCTATTAAAATATGCTTAGAACTATTCATTCATCATTTGCATACCCTTAGGAGATGTTAAAATCGAGCCTATGGTTGTTCTTTAGGAATAAAGATGTATTTCTGGGCATATGGTATCGATACGGTTCTACGCGTATCGATACGTGTTCTTCATTCAGATTCCCAGAATTCATTTTGCCTTAAACGAGTATCGATACGATTAAACCCGTATCGATACGAGCTTCAAATCGTTTCGATACGGATCTCATCCGTTTCGATACGATTCTCCAACGGGCATTTTTAAGGAAATGACGTTTCTACCCCCGTATCGATACACCTTCAGGCGTATCGATACTCGATTGCGCAGACAGCTTTTAATTTGGCATTTAAAGTGTTAAACTTTTACCAAAACTAAAATTCTTCAAACCCTAAAAACCCTAGCCGTTTTTGCCTATAAAAGGGCTCTTCCTCTCTCATATTTTCACACCACAACTCAAAATCTTAAAGAGGTTTTCCATCAAGCAAAGCTCTAAGATCCTTTCTCATCAAAATTGTGCTAGAATTTTCTTCATTCTCTCAAGTTCCTATCAAGGTAAAATTCTTTCTTTTTCTTTTTAATTTTTTTTTGTTTTGTTTTTATGATTCATCTTTTTAACAAAAATTTTGCTCTTAATTTTTTTTTAAAAAATTTTTTAAAATTTTCTTTTACCTTGGTTCTTAACTTAATTAAAGAAGTCTATATGCATGATTTTCTTTTAGATCATGGCACCAAAGGAATCTAGGAAGAGGTCAAGGGTTTCTCAAACCGGTGAATCATCCACTCTTGGAGTTGTTGCACGTCCGAACTATACTTCAATCTATGAACACTCTTTTGAAAATCCCGCGGCTCTCGCATATTTTCGTCAATTCGCGAATTACAAGATTCGTGCGGAAAGGGTAATATCCATTCCTTTTCTTAACTCGGAGCGTTTCAAATTCGAATATCTTTCTTTGCTCCAACGTTAGAATTTCATGGAATTTCTATCTATTCTTGGTGTTTATTACCGTCTTTTAGTTTTGATTTTTTACACTAATGCCAAATGTATTTCTCGCAATGGGGTTGTTACCGCCATAAGTTCTTATCTCATGGGCAAGAAATTCATCCTTGATGTCAAATCCATATGTGAAGTCTTTAATTTGGAGGATGAAGGCCTTGATGATGAGAATGCCTTAGGCCATGTTCTTAGTGGCTTCGTAACCGCCCTCAATGCTCAAGACCGGATCCTTCATTTGATGGTGTCTTGGTGGTTTAGGCCCTTCGGAGGAAAATACTCTACCATCCGTCAAGTGGATGATTTTTGGATCCGTTGCTTCCGTGAGCGAAAGCGCCCAAATCTTGCTCGAATCATGTTCGCGGAGATCGTCTATCTTGTGCAAAATGGTCACACCTCTCTCGTCACCTCCTTTACATATGGTACGGCCTTAAGTTATTTCTTTATGAAAAAGGATATTGATTGCTCTTTTGACTTCCCAACTCCCCTCACTGATCCCATTGATGAACGATCTCTTGCACGGGGAAAGTTCCATTATTTTAATGGTAATTGGGTACGTCTTTCCGAGCTACCACCCAAGGCCGCCGCCGTATTTGAAGAACCTCAAGGTGATCAAGCTCCTCAAGCTCCTCAACCCTCCATGGATGCTCTCATGCATTCCTAAATGAGCAATTTACCGGGTTGCGCACGGACATGGGCAATCGTCTTACCGCCCTTGAAACAACTTTTGATACAAGGATGACGAGCATGGAGAATCGCCTCACCTCTCTTGAAAGCGGTCATAATTCTTTGAATATTTCCCTCTCCGCTTTCCATGACGAGTGGCGCAATAGCATGAGGAATGATGATCCTATGGGAGTTGATGATGAAGATGATGAAGACGGCGAAGATGATGCCTAGTCGACTCTCCTTGCATCTCATGTATATCATTTAGGATATTTCTATTTTATGCATCTTTGATTTATGTTCTTAGGACTAAGTTTGCTTTATTATTAAACCCATGCTTTGATTTTATGTTTTTATTGGTTTTTTAAGATTGATGCTATGCTTAATAATATTAATGTTGCTTATTTATATCTTTGCATGTTATATGCACCTATCTCTTGTCTCAATATTGTTGATCTAACAAAAAGGGGGAGAGAAACTAGCTCACAAACACTTTAAAAATTTTGATTTCAACTCAAAAGTTACCTAGCTTATATTAAGGGAGAGTTAACTTTGTAAAGTTTTTCAAAGTATCAAAAATTTTAAGTTTTGGTTTTGTTATATCAAAAAGGGGGAGATTGTAAAACCTATGTTTGATTTTGATATAATTAAACCTTTAAGGATTAAATTGAAAAACTTAAAATTGTTTTATAAGTCCCTTAATAAGTTTTAAATCACCAACTCTTTAAAACTGATTTGAAAAACTCAAACTCAAAATATTTTCTAAGTGTTCCAAAGCCAAACTATTGAAAAACGTCCAGGTGTATCGATACGCTTCCAGCCGTATCGATACCTTTTTAACAAAAGTTGGCTACTGGAGGAACACGTTTCGATACGGTCTTCACCCGTATCGATACGCTCCTTCGTAAAAGTCTAAAGAGTTTGAATGGCGTACCGATACGACTTCATCCGTATCGATACGGTTTTAATAAATTTTAAATTCAAGTCGGTTTAAATATTTCGACCGTTGGTGTCAGTTGGTTGGTAACCAAATTTTAAATTGGTCGTTGACCCGTATCGATACGGTAAACCCTCGTATCGAAACGGAAATCGACAGTGAGCTATGTCGAGAAAAAGGTATCGATACGGTCTTAGCCGTTTCAATACCCCGTACCGATACGCCTACGTGCGTTTCGATACCCCTTATTTATTGCACACAACGTCTCTTTCTTTTCTGAGACAGGTATCGATACGGCTCCCCGTGTACCAATACGGGTAGCTGCAGAAGTGCATTTATGGTGGTGAGAGAGGGTCCCAACGGCTCTATTCAAGTTCCCAACCACCCAAACGGCTAGAATTAATAGAGGAGGTATAAAATGAAGCCCTTTGAAGGTCAGCAACATATTATTGAACCCACAAGCATCATCAAAGCAAAAATCCAAACCCTTGAGCTATTCAAAGTCAAATTCTTGTACCCAACTCTAGTGTGTTTCAATTGTCAATTTGTATTGTGAGTTTGGGGTTATTGAAATTGTAATTGGGTAGACAATTATCCTTTGGGAGGAATCATTTGAGTTTACCACAATCTTTCTTTGTAATTTGAGTGGATTAAGCTTTGGGTACACAGCTTAATCGAATTTGTAAGGTTACCTCCTCATCCAAGAAAAGGGGAAGAATTCAAGTAGTGAATTGGTTGAAAATCCTTAGTGGAACTAAGGTAGTAGATGTAGAGTTCATTTGGAGAACTTGAACCACTCTAACCACTTGTGTCAATTTTATTTTTCACTCATTTCTTTCCACCAAAATTTTAATTACCAATTCACCCCCCTCTTGGCCATTTGCAATTGTTCGATCAACTCAACAACACGCGACTTCGATTATTATGGGATGAATATGATGCAATTTCTCCTTTTGCTCTTTGTGATTGTGAATCTGCCGCGAAAAATGCTGCCACCTTAAAGCAACAGAGGTTGTTTCAATTCCTCATGGGCTTAAATGAATCTTACTCAATGGTTTGTAGTCAAATTTTTCTCATGAGTCCACTGCCTTCGGTCAATAAAGCATACTCCATGCTCGTCAAAGAGGAAGGTCAACGTTCCAATCTAGGCAGATCGATCTTGGTTTCTTATCCCACTGCCTTGTATTCTGGTGTGACTGCTTCATCCGTACAATCCAGGAGGCGTTTTAATGGTGTATGTGATCATTGCCATATTAAGGGGCATAAAAAGAAACCGTGTTACAAGTTAATTGGGTACCCTGCTGACTACAAGTTCACTAAGCGTAGGGGTCCTTCTGCTAACAATGTGGTCCTTAATGATTCCAATGCTGATTCTGTTGCTTCGGTGTCCTCTGGTCCTTCTCAAGTTCCTGTGTTTACATCTGAACAGTATCATCAGATCCTTGAGTTTAGGGATGGCAATGGATCGGGTTTGGATCGGATTGTATAGAATCCAAGTCCGAATCCGTTACAATCGGACTCAGATATTTTTTTCGGATTTGGATTCGGATTTTTTTCAAACGGATTTGGATCGAATTGTTTTTGGATCGGATTTTTTCGGATCGGATTCGGATTTCTTTCAACCGCATTTAGATCGGAGTTTTTGAATTCGGATTAAATTGTCATCCCTAGTCTTGACCCAAGTCTGAGGGGTAGATTCACGAATTTTATTGTATTTAGGGTATATTGTTTTTTGGCCCTTTAATAATTTTATTTTAGTGCAAATCAGTCCATAATTTTGTATATTTAATTTCTTACGCATTTAATTTATGCTATTTAATTCTACATTTGTTATTTTTATCCCTTATTTGTTGACTACATTTAATTTTTTGTGTTTATTGTTTATGCTTTTAATTTACTTTCTATTTTAATTCATAATTTTAGCATAGTATATCATAATTTTATCTATCGATTGCACATTACTTACTTCCTTAATTTTTAGTAATTCATTGATATTTACATTTTTTTGTTTCTCCATTGTATTTATTTTATTGTTTGTTTATTTATGACTTGATCTTGCATTTATCTTTTTCATATTTATTTATACATGCATATGATATAAATAGATATATTACACTATATTAAGGTTAATTAATATATATAAATCATAATAAATATTATTATTATTTAACTTACATTCTTAACACATTTATATTTTTATTATCAATTTTAATATATGTATATATATATATATATATATATATATATATATATATATAAAGTTAATTTTGTTTTTACCATTGTTCCAAATTACCTAATATATACATTTATGTTCACGTTTAAAAAATATATGTAGTTATGTTTCTTTTAATGTATTTAGTTTAACTTTTTACTTTATTTATGTTGTCTTCTTGTTTTATTGTAAATATTATACATGATATTTTGTTTTAAGGAATTAAAAGTCCTAAATGTTTTGATTCGGGCTCGGATATGGATCGGATGCGTCGGATTCGGATCGGACATGGATTTGGATCGGATTCGGATTCGGATCGGATCTTGGCATGATCCATATCCAACCCATCTCCTATTAGGACTCGGACATTTTCCTCGAATTCGGATTCGGATTTTTTTTAATCGAATATGGATCGGATAAATTCCTTCGGATCGAATCGGATTCGGATTAAATTGCCATCCCTACTTGAGTTGCTAGGCAAAGGATCTGGGGTCCAGGCTGCAGCACATATGGCAGGTACTAGCTTTGGTACTTCATTGAAGGATTGGATCCTTGACACAGGATCCACCAACCACATGACTTTTGATCTTGAGTGCTTGAATTCTCCTATTGCATGTGATTCTTCCTCTTTTGTCCAATTGCCAAATGGTAAAACAGTTCCCATTTCTCATACTGGTTCTTGTTTCCTTACTCCCACATTATCTTTGTCTAATGTTTTGCATGTTCCAGATTTTCATTTTAACCTTCTATCCGTTTCTCAGTTAACCAAAGAACTAAATTGTTGTATTCTTTTTTATCCACATTTTTGTCTTCTTCATGACCTTTGCAATGGAAAGATGAAGGGGATTGGTAGCGTCAAAGGGAATCTGTATACGTTCCATTCTTCATTGCCAGCTCAGTCTACTTTTTTCAATTCTAGTTCATGTTTGTCCTCTAGGACTTTGCCAAATAATCATGTTTCTAGTATTTTGTGGCATGCTCGACTTGGTCACTCTTCTTTCAATACTATGAGTAAACTTTCTCAATTCCATTGTAATTCTTTTACTTGTGATGATGTTAAGCACTATGGTGTTTGCCCACTTGCAAAACAATCGCGTTTACCTTTTCCTATTAGTCATACTCGTGAAATGCAACCCTTTTCTCTTATACACATCGATATATGGGGTCCTTATCGTGTTTCAACCCATAGTGGCCATCGATATTTTCTAACCATTGTCGATGATTCCACTCGTATGACCTGGGTTTATCTTTTGCGCCTCAAGATTGATGCTATGCTACTTTTAAAACAATTTGTTGCCTATGTCCACAAACAATTTTCTTCTCATATTAAGACCATTCGCAGTGACAATGGTTCTGAATTCTTTAACAATGAAGGGCATGATTTCTTTTCTTTACTTGGCATTGTTCACCAAAGCTCATGTGTGCATACACCACAACAAAACGGGGTGGCTGAGCGTAAGCATCGTCACCTTCTTAATGTTGCACGAGCCCTTAAATTTCAGTCTCATGTTCCCATCAAGTTTTGGGGAGAGTGTGTGTTGGTTGCATGCTATTTGATTAACCTGTTACCCACTGTCACTTTGAATTGGAAATCACCTTTTGAATTACTTCATAAATGTATCCCAGATTTGTCTCATCTTTGAGTTTTCGGTTGTCTTTGCTTTGCAACAGTGCTTAACTCCCATGACAAGTTTGCTTCTAAAGCAGTTGCATCGGTCTTTATGGGATATTCCACAGTCCAAAAGGGTTATTTGTTGTTTGATATCAATTCTAAGAGGTTGTTTGTTAGTCGAGATGTTGTTTTTCATGAAACCTTGTTCCCCTTTAAGTCTTCTGATTCACATTCACCTTTGTTTCCCATTTCTTCTTCTTCAAGTATGTTTGATTATGATTTCCTGCATATCCCTACTATTTCTATCTGTTCCTCCTGCAGATTCCTCTCCACCTTCTGATTCTTTCATTTCAATTCAGCCTGATCCTCCAGTGTCTACTTCTCATATATCACCTTCTACTTCTCATGTGCACCCTACATCTCTTGTTCCACCTTCTACTTCTCCAGTGTCTTCTTCTACTTCAGTGTCATCTCAACCTACATCTCTTGTTCCACCTTCTACTTCTCCAGTATTATCTCAACCTACATCTCTTGTTCCACCTTTACAACCTTTACGCAAATCCTCTCGTGTGTCTAAACCACCATCTTGGCTCTCTGATTTTGTTTGTCCTACCAATCCCTCTACATCTACTTCATTGCTTACAGGTATGTATCCTATTTCTTCTTGTATTTCTTACGATCATTTACCCCCTCATTCTCGTTCTTTTGATGTTTCTTTATCTTCCATTGTTGAACCCTCTACCTATCAAATGGCAAGTGGTGATAAGAGATGGATTGAGGCTATGCTATAGGAAATTCATGCTCTTGAGGATAATGGCACGTGGGAGGTGGTCGATTTACCCCCTGGCAAAACTCTTATTGACTGTAAATGGGTGTATAAGGTTAAGTATAATTCTGATGGCTCCATCGAGAGATTTAAGGCACGCTTGGTTTCCAAAGGATATAATCAGCGTGCAGGGATTGACTTTCATGACACTTTTTCTCCAGTGGCCAAGCAGGTTACTGTGCGTACTGTAATTTCTTTGGCTGCCATGTTTGATTGGCCATTGTTCCAGATGGACGTTTATAATGCCTTTCTTCAAGGTGATTTGAATGAAGAGGTTTATATGTCTTTACCTGAGGGTTTCCGCAGCCAGGGGGAGTCTACATCTCGTGTTTGTAGGCTGCTCAAGTCATTGTACGGCTTGAAACAAGCTTCTCGTCAGTGGAATTTGAAGTTGACTGAAGCTCTCATGGCAAATGGTTACACACAAAGCTTATACGACTATTCCTTGTTCACCAAGGTTAAAGGGGATAAGATCGTGTTGTTACTTATATATGTGGATGATCTTTTACTTACTAGAAATGATGGAGGTATTATCGAGGAACTCAAGAATATTTTACATCTTAATTTCAAGATGAAGGATCTTGGACATTTGAAATATTTTCTTGGCATCGAAGTTGTTCGTTCTAAAGAATGTATTGTGTTGCACCAGAGGAAATACGCACTCGAGCTGATAGTTGATTCAGGACTGGGAGGTGCACGTTGTGCTTCAACACCACTTGAACAAAATTTGAAACTTACTACAGCTCAACATGACAGGGATGTTCATGGAAGTGTTATGGAAGAAATGCTGAATGATATTACAATTTATCAGAGATTGATTGGCAGACTATTGTACTTAAGTCATACGCGTCCGGATATAACCTTTGCAGTCCAGCACCTCAGTCAATTCATGCAAGCACCAAAAAAGGTTCATTATGAAGCATCCTTGAGGATAATTCGATATGTAAGACAACAGCCTGGGAAAGGAATTTTCTTATCATCAAAGTCTGAGCCAGTTTTGAATGCACATTGTGATTTAGACTGGGCAAGCTGTCCTATGACTCGAAAGTCGACCACTGGTTATTGCATCAAGCTAGGTGACTCGTTGATCTGCTGGAAATCAAAGAAACAAAATACCGTGTCACGGTCCTCAGCAGAAGCGGAGTATAGATGTATGGCTTCCACAGTTGCTGAACTGGTTTGGTTAAAGGGTCTGATTGAAGAACTTGGAATTGAGCATAAGGAGCATGCACTTTTGTTTTGTGATAGTCAAGCAGCGCTGCAAATAGCAGCTAACCCCGTATTCCACGAGAGAACAAAACACATTGAGATTGATTGCCATTTCGTACGTGAGAAAATACAAAAGGGAGTTGTACAAACGTTTCATGTTTCAACAAAGGATCAGCAGGCAGACATCTTCACTAAGGGATTAGGGTTAGCTCAGCACGATCATCTTGTAAACAAGTTGGGAATGAAAGACATATACCATTCTCCAACTTGAAGGGGAGTGTAGAAATAGTAAGTTGTTAGTAGGGTTGTTAGTTGTTAGCTGACGTGTAAATAATCTGTTAGGATGTTAAGAGTTAGTTATTTAACATGTATATAAGCAACAGTGTAAACCTAGTGTGAATAGATCATATATACAACTTTTCCCACACTTTCTGTTATATGCTTCCCTCCATCTTCATTTCCTTCTTCTTCTTCCAATAGTTTTAACAAAAGTTATATGTTGTAATGCTTTTGTCGTTTTCCATCAACGGTTTTAATAAAAAATTCAGTCGAAAATATTTTTGTTAGCTTCGCCCCAAAACCATATCTTCCATCGATGGTCTTTTAACATTTTCATCAATATTATTTTTTGCCAAAAGTTGACTAAAATAAGATTCATGTAAAAAATACCCTTTTCCTCCTCGATAAAAATTATGTCATCGTTGTTTTATATATATATATATATATGGGTTAGGATCAACTTACACAGTGTAAAACTCTTTAAGTTTTACACGTTTTTTGAATCGTTAGATGGGGGAAATGGATGGCTGAGATTAACTCCTTACTTTTTTTTCCCAAGTGATCATCTTCACATATTCTACTGTTAATCTCATCCACCCGTTTTACCCATCCAACGATCCAAAAAACGTGTAAAACTTAGAGAGTTTTACACTGTGTAACTGGATCCTATCTCTCTCTCTATATATATATATGAGATAGGACCCGTTTACACAGTGTAAAACTATTTAAGTTTTATACGTTTTTTGGACCGTTGGATGAGTGAAACGAATGGATGCGATTAACAGTAAATATGTGAAGATTATCACTTGAAAAAAGAGTAAGTAGTTAATCTGAGCCATCCATTCCCCCATCTAATGATCCAGAAAACGTGTAAAACTTAGAGTTTACATTGTGTAAGTTGATCCTAACCCATATATATATATATATATATATATATATATATATATATATATATATATATATATATATATATAAAGTTAGGATCAACTTACACTGTGTAAAATTCAATTACTTTTACACAGTTTTTGGACCGTTAGATGATGTAAAACTCATTTAGTTTTACACCATGTAACTTGATCACATCCATATATATATATATATATGGGTTAGGATCAACTTACATTGTGTAAAACTCAATTACTTTTACACAATTTTTGGACCGTTGGATGATGATAATTAATGGCTTAGATTATTTCCTTATCTTTTTTCCCAAGTGATAATCTTCACATTTTTTACTGTTAATCTCATCCATCCATTTTCCTTATCCAATGGTCCTAGATTAGTGTAAAACTAAATGAGTTTTACACCATGTAACTTGATATCATCTATATATATATATATATGTTTAGGATCAACTTACACCGTGTAAAACTCAATTACTTTTACACAGTTTTTGGACCGTTGGATGATGGTAATTAATGACCCAGATTATTTCCTTATCTTTTTTTCTCAAGTGATAATCTTCACATTTTTTACTATTAATCTCATCCATACATTTCACTCATCCAATAGTCCTAAATTAGTGTAAAACTAAATGAGTTTTACACCATGTAAATATATATATCAAGTTTTGTGACACATCTGATAACATAACCCATCCATGAGCCTTTTGTTGTTTGCGAGATTTTAAAATTTTTTATCAAAAATTTAAAATACTCCCAGGACGAAGTTAACTTTTAGATGTATCGACCAAGAATCTTTAAAGACCCAAAGACATTGAGTGTTACGATAGACTGAACCAATAAAATTTTTTTGCCGGTATAAGATGAGTCACCCAAGACTTTTTTTTGAAAACGGTTTGGATTTTAGGATAAAGAAGATGAAACTGAAAAAAAATGGAGGGTGAAAGGAAAAAAAGAAAGATTTTTCAATATTTTTCCTGAGATAATGATAACAACTTTTATTGAAGACAAAATGAGAGTTTTTCTGGAAGGAAGATGAAGATTCATGAAAGAAAGCGGAAACTAATTTTTACACAATAGACTTGTACGCGCGAGAAAACTAATGGTATATAAAGATTATTTGATCTATAAATAGGCATAAACGATAAATATTGTCAAATATTAGTGATAAACATTTAACGGTGCTAAAACATTTTTTCTTTCGTATTTCTTCTCGTTTTTATTACTATCTTTTAATTATATACAAGGTTTCTTTGATTTTGATCACTGAAAATATTTTATATATTGAATGAAGGCATAATGCAAAAAAAATTCCTCTAATGTTTGACTGAATAGTCATTTTAGCCTCTATTCTTTTTTTAATGTAATTTAACTCACAACATTTCATTTTGGGTCAAAATGGTCCCACTACGGATGAAAACTATCAGTCAACCAACGGTAAATAACTTAAAATAATATGACAAACCATTCGTAGAGGGGTCATTTTGACCCCAAAAAATATTGATGATTAAATTACTTCAAAAAAAGAATATATGCCAAAATGAATATTTAGACAAACGTTAGGGGCATTTTTTTTTGGCTTTATGCCTAAATCTTATGCATTCGTAGTTTATGTGAAAAGAGCCTCGCCTTGGGATTTTGGAATTCTATATGCATGCAAATTTGGTTCATTCAGGGTAAAGGACTTGATTTTAAAACTATGGAAAATTGTCCATACCAAAAATTATTTTTTGGGACTTCGCCATTTTCTACAGTACCAAGAGGATTCGTCTTCATATGATGACACCTTGCAAGGGGTGGGGGAGTCTCTGACAGATGCCGGCAATTTTGTGCCATTTTTTGAATTTTGAACTAAAATAAAAAGAATTAAAATTTTAGAGACTAAAATAAAAATTTTCAAAAATTTACTTAAATATACTAGAATTGTGTAATTATACTACATTATGAAATTTTATAATCTTACTGTATTTTGAAATATTTTATTTTGGTCATGTGATAAAATTACAAAGACTCAATCAAAAGGAAATTAAAATTATAAGGACCAAAAAGAAAAATTTCAAAATGTAGTAAAATTACACATATCAAATCTTTATGAATAATGATATATATTTGTATAGAGAAATTATATTTTTAAGCATTGAAGTCACCGTTAAATTTTCAATAAAAGTTGAAAAATTCAAAATTGAAGGCTAAAATGATGTGTTTCGGGATGAAAACTGCGACAAGATTGCCTTGTCAGTGTGTGGATTTGGAAAAGTTATGTTGATTAAAAAACGATGTCAAAGTTATGTCCTTTCTAGGGGTTAGCGTTCGAGCGAGTCGAGTCGAGTCGAGTCAAAAAATTTCGAGTTATTCGAGTTGACGCGTCATATTTTACGACTTGAACTTAATTTGAAATTTTTTCGATTCGAGTCGAGTTTATGAAATTCGAGTCGAGTCAAGTTTTCGAGTTTCTATACATATTTAATTGTAATTATTTACCATGTTATAGTACGATTTGATTCCAATTTAAACGACTTTCTCTATATATATATATATATATATATATATTATTTTTCACATGCATAAGTAAGATTTGTAATGTTATTTAATAAAAAAATATCATCTAAACTTCTAAAATATATTTATAATATTATTTTTAAATAAGGAACTTTTGAGGATAAAGTACTGATAGGGGTATAAATGAGTCAATGAATTGATGTAAAGAAAAAAATTACAAAAAATTCAGTTGAATGATCAAATTGAATAAAATATAAAGTTAAAGGGCTAAATTAAAAAAAAGAATAAATTTTTTAAAAATATGAATTGAAGTTATATAGATATTATATAGTGTTAGTGAATCATGTGGTTTAATTTTGGTAAAAAAAAATAGACTTAAAACGAAAGAGAAATTAAAGAAATGGGATACATTTAAAGTTGATGGGCTAAATTACAAAAGTAGGAAATTTAATTTAAAAATATGAATTGAAGCTAAATAAGTATTCTAGTTTCTACATTGGTTTAGGAGCATGTGGTTCAATTTTGGTCAAAATTGACTTAAAACGAAGGAGATATTGAAGAAATGAGGAAATCATACAAAGTTAAGGGGCTGAATTGAAAAAATATGAAATTTATTTTCAAAAATATAAATTGAAGATAAATATGTATTCTACGATGGTTTAGGAATACGCGGTTCAAATTTGGTCAAAAATGGACTTAAAATGAAGGAGGAATTGAAGAAAAATGAAATCAGTGACTAAATTGCAAAATTGTAAAATTCGGTTTTTCGATTTTTCGAGTTGGGCAAATTCCAAACCGACTCGAAATCGAAATTTTTTCGAGTTAATCGAGTTGACTTGAATAACTCGAACAACTCGAATAACTCGAAATTGAAAAAAAAAATCAATTTTTTCGAGTCGAGTCGAGTTTTGCTCACCCCTAGTCCTTTCAATGTTTTGAACTCATCTTATTGTTGAAAAATCAAATGATTTAATTTAGGGGTAAACTACATTGGTAGTCCCTTAACTTTTAGGCTACTTTTCAATATGGTCATTGAACTTTTTAAAATTTCATTACAGTCACTAAACTTTTAATTTACTTTCATTACAGTCAATGCCGTAAACCACCATTAAAAAACTAACTTGGTATGGTAAGTTTAAAAAATAAACGTTTTCCCACCCTATTTTCTCTCTCCCTCTTATTTTCTTTCATTTTCCTTCCATCCAAACACGTCTATCTTTCCTTTTCATTCTCCTCTCTTTCTCCACAGTAATCTTATGCCCTTTGTGGAGTGAAGGTTCCTTGCTACTTTGTTGAGTTCATCGAACAATCGAAATTGGCAAAGAGAGGGTTAATTGGAAATTTAAAAAATATTTAAAAGAAAGGTGCGAGAAATAAATGTGCAAGAGAGATTTAGAGTGGTTCAACTCCTTCTATGGACTCCAAATCCACTACCTTAGCTAACACACTAAGGATTTCACAAATCCACTCAATTTTTCTTTCCTATGAGGACAAAGAGTAACCTTACAACACTCACCAAGATTTATACCTCAAAATCTTGTGAGACTCTCTCCCAAAGATATAATAAATAACCAAACTTAAGAAACCTCACTAGGTAGGTGTTTACAATAATAAAGAACTCTCTCAAACCTCAAACACTTTAAATGAATAGATAGAATAAGAAAACCAAGTGTTTACAAGAGAAAGATAGGCAAAATAAGCTCTATTAGACTTTGAATTTGCTTGAATGCTTTTGGATAATTGTCTCGTTGTTGAAGAAGCTTTGGAGACTTGATTTTATACCCTCTCATTGATTCTTAACCGTTTGGGTTATTTGACACTTGATTATAGCCGTTGGGAGGAGTTTTCCCAAATTAAATGCAATTAGGTAGTTGTTGGTATCGATACTCGAATACTCGTATCGGTACTTGTTTAAAAATAGAAATAGTTGTTTTCTAATACAACTCATAACGGTACAAGAACTGGGCGTAATAGTACGGAACATAACGTACTAGTACTGATAGTCATACTGGTATTAAAATAGCTCATTAGAAAATTTTAAAACGAGGCGTACCAGTACTCGAAGGTACTGTACCATTACTAAGTTGAATATGTATTGATACAGAAGCCGTACAGGTACCGAAAGAGCTTCCTACCATTTTAAAAATAAAGTCGTACCGGTACGCATATAAGGTCGTACCAGGACTCAAAGGCCAAAATGGCTTTTTGGGCACTTTTAAAGTTATACACTCAATTTTGAAAACATTCCAAATGACTTAGATAAATTTTGATCTTTTAAAATATGTCATTTGACCAATTTGCTCTTTTCAACTTCGTATATGTGAGTTATTTCAATACTTTAAAAACTTATTTAAAATGTTTCAAATATAAAACCTTTGTTATATCAAAATTAATATATGTTAATTTAACAATTTCCCTTTTTTGATATAACAAAATCAAAATAAATTTGTAATTAAAAACCCCCCATTCTTTTTGAATAAGTGCTTTAAAAATTTTAAACAAAAAGTCTCCCCTTTTTGTTAGATCAAAAGCAATGAGATGCAAAAAGATAAAGAAACAAAAAAAGATGTCCAAAACATAATAATATCCATAAGGACATAATAAAACCATAAAAATATAACCAATATCAAATGCATAGTAAAACATAATCAATCAAAAGTGGCATAACCACAAATATATAAAGGAAACATAAACCATAAAAGGTGTAATGTATGTAGCCAAAACATAACCAAATATATAAGTCTAGATGAAATGCATGAGATGAAAATGAAACTAGGCCTTCGGTGCATCATCGCCACCACCATCATCCTCGACATCCTCATGAAGAAGCTCAAAAGAATACTCCAAAATCCCAAGTAGTTTGTCAATCAAATCAAAGCGACGCATGATGCAAAGCCTCCATTTGAGTGATTATCTTAGAAAGAGATGCCAAAGAGACGTCTCTCGGAGGTGCTAGAGCAACTAGCTTAGGAGCCGTTGGAGCCGCTTGTGGTGCACGAGGAACCCATTCATCATTGGTAAGGTCGAACTGTGCCTTCTGAAGAGATCTATCATTAATCTTATGACGAAGTGTGAAGGGAATGTCGATAGAGCAATCTATATTTTCCTTGAGGAAAATATGACTAAGGACACAACCATATGTGAAAGAGGTGACTAAAAAAGTGTGACGGTGTTTTATAATATGAACTAACTTGGCAAAGATTATTTGAGCTAGGTTGATGCGACTACCAGTACGAAAACACTAAAGCCACCAAGCATTGACGCCACAAATGGTAGAGAACTTGTCGCCGAATGGTTGAAACCACCAATTAACAATAAGAGAAAAGAAAAGATCAAAGGTGTCTAAAACCTTAATAGAGGTGCCCGAGCCAATAGAATTGGGAAGGACCTCATCCTCAATGTAAACACCAATGTTTTCTAGACCTAGATCATTAGCAATGATTTCAGTGTCTAGGACAAAGGATTTTCCCATAAGATAAGATTCAATGGCGATGGTATGTTTAGCGTCATCATCAAGAATGCAACGAGCATTTGAATAAAAAATGCGGACCAAGGCAGGAAAATACTCGGGATTGAGCCGAAGCATAGGAAAGAATTTCCATTGCCTCATGAGATTAAGGTAGGGAAATTTAATATCGGAAGAGGACATGAAATTTAAGTCTACGACTCACTCACCCCTAATAGTCAAATGTTTGAAAAGGTCAAACTTTTCCCGTTGGTTTTGCTGCCCGGGTTTATTAAAACAAGAGTCAAAAGATGTGGGTAAAACAAGTTGAGGAGTAGGAGGAGGCTAACTCGCAGAAGGCAAACCCATACGACCACGTTTAGCCAAATTTTTGGTGCCATTTGAAAAAATTTAAGGTTAATAAATCTAAAGCTCTAGGCACCAAATCAAATGATAATCTCCTGCAAGAAAAAAAGAATGTACACACAAGTCATCAAGTTTTCAGTCCAAATGGTAAATCCTAAAGATTCAAGGTGAAAAACTATATATATATATAAAAGATGCTAATATAACATCATAAATATATATTTGAAAATTAGTACGGAAAACAGAATATATACATATGAAACAAATTAAAAGAAAAACGGTAATGAAAACAAAAGCAAAAAACAGTGTATATATATATATATATATATATATATATATATTAACAGAAATAAATAAATAAATAAATAAATATTTAAAGAAAACGAAAAAATAATAATTATATATTACATATATTAACAAAAATAAAAAAAATATTTATATTTAAAGAAAACGAAAACAAACAGTATATAGATGAGAAAATTAAAAAAAATGTATGTATATATTAAGAAAACAAAAAAGACAAACTCATAATCTAGTTGCAAATTTCTCTGTTCAAAAAGAAACTTAACAATTCGAAAATAAAATAAAAAATTACCTTGAAGATTCGGAATTCAGACGAAAATGGTGATGTGATGCACGATTTGATGAAAGGAGATGAAATCCCTTGATATTTTGGCAAAAACCCTTGAAAATTGAGTGGTTTTGAGTGAAAATCGAGAGAGTATGAGAGAAAAATGCCAAAGAACGGTGCATTGAGGGTTAGGGTTTGAACGAATTTGGGAAAATCTAATAAAAGCCTATTTATAGCCTTCAGACTGCGCGTACCGGTACGGAAATTAATGAGTACCGATACTGGCGTATTGGTATTGATTCTCCAGTACTGATTCTCTATTTGAATGTCTTATCGGTACTGGATAGGCAGTACATGTACCGTCTGCACCAAAATGCCTATTTTTTTTAGCCGAGTACCTCAAAATGTTCACCATAAAATTCCTAAATGCATGGTTGTGATGTGTGAACATAGAAATCATGACAAACAAGTTCAAACATACTGCCCCTACCTATTTGAATAAATGCATTAAGAAATTAAGATCATGCTTTTCAAGCAAAATTCAAGCAAGTTTAAATACATGAAAAAGCTCTAAGGTTCAAGAAACGTTTGTAAAACCTTGCTCTCTCTTTAGAGTCTAAAAGCGTTCCTTAACTAAAGGTTTTTTAAAAATGTCTGCTACTTGATGCAAGGTATTTACAAATTTTAGAACTACATCTTCTTTTAAGACATGATATCTAATGAAATGATGTCTTATTTTTATGTGCTTGGTTCTAAATATTGGATGAAATTTTTAGTGAGCCAAATAGCACTTGTATTGTCACACTTAATGAGAATGATACCTACATCAATTCTGTAACGCCCCGGTTTTGGGCTTAGAAGTTTTGGGCGTTGACCGGTTCGGTCAAAGTGCGGTTCGAGTATATAAGAGTGAATTTAGGAAAGCCTAGTTCGGGTTGCATTCAAAATATGGAAAAATGTTCTAAAATCCTCTTTTAATATATATAAGTGAACTGTGAAATCAATTTTACAAAATGAGGTTTGGAAGGGTGACATTTTGGCTAGTGACCAAAATGTAATTTTTGAAAACTGTGAGACTGTTTTAAAAAGGATTGAAACTTTGAATCTTTAAGGAGCTATTTACCCAAAGGGAGTTTCTCCATATTTTTCTAAGATATTTAATGTTTTAATTCTGATTTTAAACAAAAGGAAAAGTGGAGGGAAGTTATTTTCTAACTAATTTTCCTAAAATCTCATTTTCCTTTTCTCTCATTTTCTCTCAAACCAAACATCTTTCTCCAGAGTTTTTCTTCTGATTTTGCCACTTAAATCTCTCTTTTCAATCCTCTTTTGGTTGCTAATCATCTCATCAACAAAACCTCACCAATTGCCATTTGATTCTTCAAGCTTTTTGGTTCTAAAAGAGGAGAAACTCAAGTTTGGAGGTAAGAACACCCTTCTCCTCTGAACTTCAAGTTCTTTACTGAAATTCCTAAGTTCTCAATCCTTAATTGATGATTTATAAATGGTTTTTAAAGTTGTGTAATGGATCTTGGCTTAAAATGCAAGATTTGATGATTTTTGGTGAATTTTCGTTGGATCTGTTAAAGCAGTGATTTGAGGTGTATATTTGATGATAAATGAATGTTAAATTGATTAGAAATTGAGTTTTAATTAATGCAATCCCGGGTAGGTTGAATTTCCTAAGTTTAGCTTGTGATTCTTGGTTGTTTTTGGGTGATCTTGTGGATCTGTTGTTGCTGGAGGTATAAGGATGTTGTTAGGTCCTTTTTAGATGTTGAATGATGTTTATGGATGCTTAGTTTTGATGCTTTATGGCTGGGCTTTGTTGAGGAGTTGTTTGGATGCATTTTCGGTTGTGTTTGGTGGCCGAAAATGGAGTGTGGATGAGAGCAGGGAGTTTAGGTGCTTTCATTGAAGCTATTAATGCATGATGATGCATTAATCTACTGTTTTGATGTGTTAAAATAGGGGAGTCATCTTTGGATCCAAGTGGTGGTGATCCGGAAGCTTGATTTTGTGTTTCGGCAAGAGGCGAAACGGAATCGGTGAGTGGATTTTGGTTTTCGGCTTTGAAACCAATGTTTTGGAGGTTTGTGAGCTTAGTCTAAGTCTAAACAACTTTGCTAAGCTCAAGAGTAAGTTTTCGGAAAAACTCTCTTGATGAGGAACCATGTGATGGTTGGGTGCAATGTGTTTGTTGCATGTTTAAATTCTGTTTTTAAAGCATATCTAGCATGTTTGTTTGCTGAGATTATAAGCCATGTGTTTAAGGAAGCTCAAGGTTAGAGTTCCTTGCTTTTGAATGTTGTTTAAATGTGGTTTAATGCTTAAAGATGCATGATGTTTATGGCTTAGTTAAATGCTTTAAAACAGTGGATTATTGATGATAAATGATGTATATTGGCAAGTGATGTTTTGAAAAGGTTAAGGTCACCAAGGTGGTTAAAAGTCCTTGAGTGAGCCTTGTTTACTTAAGAACATCAAGGTGTTTAAATGTAACCCCCTTAACCCGGCCTAGACGGTTGACCCGAATTAAGAAAGTCACACGGGGAAAACCAAAGTCAACCCGAAAGTCAACCTTGATTAACGACCCCTTTTTTTTTCCTTTTAACCTTGTCTAGATGCACTTTAGACCTAATTGTGATCACACGAACATCATACCAAAAGATCACAAACATCAGAGATCAAACAGGGACTCAATTGAACAAATTACAACTTTAGGGACCAAATTGTAAATTCTGATAATTATAAGGACTTAACCCAATTTGAAGTTACCATCTTGAAATTAATCATATTTCATGCTTCTCTGTGAAATTTCAGCTCAAAAGGACTTCCCAAACTCATACAATTGCACAAACAAGTTTCAGGACCAAAACGCAAACATTCCAAAACATTTAACTGCCAATGTCAGCCCCCAACGGTCACCCGTTCCGAAACAGGCATAGCCCGTTTCGAAACTCGGGGCCGTTCCGCAACGCGTACCGAAATGGGGGTCTGGCAGTGGCCTTTTCGTTTCGGAACGACCCCTCCCGTTTCGGACGCCTGGGCACAATTAAGGCACCCGTTCCGAAACGGTAGGTGCTGTTCCGAAACACCCTGAACAGATTGCCTAAAAATGCATACTTAAACATGCAATTGACCAACCAATCATGCTCCAAATGCCACCAAACTTTGCCAACATGCAATTCAACATATATGAGACATACTTGCATCAACAATTCATCAAAACATCCACACATATGAAAAGCCCCAAATCTATAGGCATGCTTCCTACACAAGTAAGCCATTCAAGCATAAACTTCCAATTCAAGCATATAAAGGCCAACCACAAAAACCAGCATTCTCCACAACATTCAACATACTTAGGGAGTTCAAAACATCTCCCAAAACATACACATAGGTCCCCCATTGCCAAATTACCAAAAGCTAAAATGTACTTAGAAAACCTTCCATACTTAGAGCTTTGTTTCCACTTGGATGCTTGCCCTCCTTGCTGCCCTCAAGTACTCTAATGTTCTGCATTATTGAGTTAAGAAAACGGAAGAGAGCGTAAGCAAAAGCTTAGTGAGGAATGCTCAATAAAACCATCCAATAATGCATTTATAAAACACTTATAAAACATGCTTCAAACATCATTTACACATGCTCAAAAGCATACTTAAAACAAGCATCTCATGCTTCATTTCATTACATGTCATATTGGCCACAAGTGATACATTTCATTTCTTGGAAAACAAGTTCATCAACTTTCACCCCAAGGACTTTTAAACACCTTGGACCCCAAGGACTTTTAAACACCATGAATTAGATCACCTCAAGGACTTTTAAACACCTTGAACCCCAAGGACTTTTAAACACCTTGGCCTATGGACTTTTAAACACCATAGAATTGAATCACCTCAAGGACTTTTAAACACCTTGGCCTATGGACTTTTAAACACCATAGAATTGAATCACCTCAAGGACTTTTAAACACCTTGAGCCCCAAGGACTTTTAAACACCTTGGCCTATGGACTTTTAAACACCATAGAATGGACCACACAAGGACTTTTAACCACCTTTGTGTCCGTAACAAGAACCATCCAAGGACTTTTAACCACCTTGATGTTCTTAAGTAAACAAGGCTCACTCAAGGACTTTTAACCACCTTAGTGACCTTAACCTTTTCAAAACATCACTTGCCAATATACATCATTTTCATCAATTAATCCACTGTTTTAAAGCATTAAACCAAGCCATATTCATCATGCATTTAAAAGCATCAAACCACATTTAATCAATGTTCAAAAACAAGGAACTCTTACCTTGAGCTTCCTTTAACATATGGCTTATCAAAACAGCAAATACCATGCTAAATCATGCTTTCAAAACAGTAATCAAAACATGCAAATAACCACATTGCATCACAACAAAATCATGGCCACCACTAGAGAGAATTTCCGAAAAACTTACACTCGAGCTTAGCAAAGTTGTTTAGACTTAAACTAAGCTCCCAAGTCATTGGTTTCAAAGCCGAAAACCCAATTTCACTCACCGATTCCACTTCGCCTCTTGCCGAAGCACCAAATCAAGCCTCCGGATCAACAACTCTTGGATCCAAAGATGCCTCCCCTCCAAACTTGTGTTTCTCCACTTTTTGGAATCAAAAACCTTGTTGAATCAACTAGCAAATGATGAGGTTTTGAAGATATGTTGATTAGGAATCAAAAGAATGTTGAAAGGAGGATTTTAGGTGAGAAAATCAGAAACAACTCTCTGGAAAACAAGTGTTTGGATTGAGAGAAAATGAGAGAAAGAAAATAGAGAAGTTAGTTAAGAAAATAGCCAAATGGCCTTTCCCTCCACTTTTGATATGTTTTAAAATCAGAATAAATCTCAAAATATCTTAGAAAAATCTGGAGAAACTACTTTTGGAATAATAGCTCCTTAAAGATTCAAAGTTTCAACTCTTTATAAAACAGTCACAAAACTTTCAAAAATTACATTTTGGTCACTAGCCAAAATGTCACTCTTCCAAAACCCATTTTTCAAAATTGATTTCACAGTTCACTTAATTATATTAAAAGATGATTTTAGAACATTTTTCCATATTTTTAATGCAACCCGAACTAGGCTTTCCTAATTTCACCTCTTTAGATTCGAACAGCACTTTGACCAAACCGGTCAACGCCCAAAACTTCTAAGCCCAAAACCGGGGCGTTACATTAAAAGTCCTTGGATGGTTCTTGTTACGGACACAAAGGTGTTTAAAAGTCCTTGTGTGGTCCTTTCCAAGGTGTTTAAAAGTCCTTGGGGCCAAGGTGTTTAAAAGTCCTTGGGGTGATTCATGTCATGGTGTTTAAAAGTCCATGGGCCAAGGTGTTTAAAAGTCCTTGGGGTCAAGGTGTTTAAAAGTCCTTGAGGTGAAGCTTGTTAAGGACACAAAGGTGTTTAAAAGTCCTTGTGTGGTCCTTGCCATGGTGTTTAAAAGTCCATGGGCCATGGTGTTTAAAAGTCCATGGGGATAAGATCACAATGGTGTTTAAAAGTCCATGTGTGAGTCTTATGTTGATCTTGTTAAAAGATGGTAATTATCACTTGTGGCCAATATGACATGTTATGATATGAAGCATGAGATGCTTGGTTAAGATTGCTTGTGAGCATGTCTAAATGTATTTTGAAGTATGACTTGTAATGTGTTCTATAAATGCATTATTGTGTGGTTTTAATGAGCATTCCTCACTAAGATTTTGCTTACGCTCTCTCTCTTTTCTTAAACCAATAATGCAGAACATTAAGGTGCGTTGAGGGCAGCAAGGAAGGCAAGCAATCAAGTGAAAGATAAGCTCATGTATGGGAAGGTTTTCTTAAACACCTTTAGCTATTGGTTTTTGGCAATGGGGGACCTATGTTGTTGTTGTTTTGGGAGATGTTTTGGACTCTCTATTTTGGATTTATGTTGTTGTTAATGTTGGTACATGTAATTGGCCATTATGTGTTGGTTTGGAGGTTTTAGTGCATGAATGGTTTGCTTGTGTAGGAAGCATGCCTTTAGATTTGGGGCTTTCCATAAATGATGATATAATGATGATTGGTTGATGCAAATATGCCTCTTGTATGTTGTATGAGTTGCTGGTAAAGTTTGATGGCAATTGGAGCATGTTTGGTTGGTCAATTGTGTGTTTTAACAAGCAATTTTCTGCAATCTGTGCAGGCCGTATCGGAACAGTAGCCACCGTTTCGAAACGGGTGCCTTGTAGCAACCCAGGCGTCTGAAACGGGAGACACCGTTCCGAAACGGAAAGGCCACTGCCAGCCCTCGTTTTGGTACGCGTTGCGGAACGGCCCCGCGTTTCGAAACAGGCTCTCCCTGTTTCGGAACACCTGTCCGTTGGGGGCTGACATTGGTAGTTATATGTTTCAAAATGTTTGCATTTTGGTCCCGAAACTTGTTTGTGCAATTGTATGAGTTTGGGATGTCCGTTTGAGCTGAATTTTTGACAGAGATGCATGAAACATGATTAATTTCAAGTTGGTAACTCTAATTTGGGTGAAGTCCTTGTATTTATCAGAATTTGCTTTTTGGTCCCTAAAGTTGTAAATTGTTCAATTGGGTCTCTGTTTGATCTCTGATGTTTATGATCTTTGAGTATGTTGTTTGAATGATCATAACTAGGGTTAATGTGCATCTAGACAAGTTTAAAAAGAAAAAAAAGGGTCGTTAATCAAGGTTGACTTCCGGGTTGACTTTGGTTTTCCCCGTGTGACTTTCTTAATTCGGGTCAACCGTCTAGGCCGGGTTAAGGGGGTTACATTTGGTGGTATCAGAGCCAGGTTCTCGAGTAATTGGGAATGTGTATGTGAATGTTGAAGTATGTATTCTTTGTATGCTTGTTGAGTGGAAGCATGTTGAGTGAATTGCATGTATGTTGCAATTGAGGTGTATGCTGTGATGAAGCATGTTGTGGGTACCCATTGCCAAATCAAAAGCTAATGAAATGATGTTAATTTTAATTGGAAATGAGCTTGAGTACTTGGATTGCTTACCTTGCTGGGCCTGACTTTGTTTATTTGCATTGTGATTGCATAGTTAGAGTATGGCACCTCGTAGAGAGTTGAGGAGTAATGTGCGAGCTACGGCTTAGAATGAGAATGAAAATGAGGAGAATGTTGAGAGTGCGGTTTTACCTCCTCCACCCGGTGGTGGTGGTGCTGGGGCTGAGGAAGCTGGAGCTGCAGCTGGTGCTGAGGCTGCTGGACCTGAAGCTGGTCAGGGGCAAGCTGTTCCTGACATGACGATGTTAATTCAAGCTATAGCTGGTGCTTTTCAAGCAGCGGTAGCTGGAGCTCGTGGAGCTGGGCATCAGGAAGATGCTGGAGTTAGACTACCTTTGGAGCGTTTGCGCAGTCTGGGAGGGACTGAGTTCAGGGGTATGTCTGCTGAAGGTTCTGAGGCTTGGTTAGAGAGTACCAAGAGGATCTTGGGTCAGATGAGTTGCACTGATGTGCAGAAGCTTGGCTGTGTTGTGTCCTTGCTGCAGAAGGATGCATATACGTGGTGGACAACCACTATTGCTGGGATGGCAGAAGCTGATGTGACTTGGACATTCTTTCAGAATGTGTTCAAGAGAAGGTATCTGGGTGTGAGGTACCTAGATGAGAAAAAGAGGGAGGTCATGTCTCTTACCCAAGGGAGCATGACAGTGGCTGAGTATGAAGTACAGTTTGTTCGACTCAGTCAATATGCACCTGAGCTTGTCCCGGATGAGCGAGCGAGGTGTGAAAGGTTCCGTTATGGCTTAGTGACGGATGTGAAGATGTATGTGCTGGCTACCGAGTATGATGATTTTGATGTGTTGGTGGGCCGAGCCAAGGATATTGAAATGAACTTGGGTTTATCTACTAGAGGTGCTGGAGCAAGTGCTGGTAAGCGGGCAGCTGAATATAGTTCCGGTGGTGGACGGAACAAGAGGGGACGTGATCAGAAGTATCAGTCCTCCGCTAAGCGAGGTGGTGGAGCACCTGCTCGGGGAGGCAACGCTAGAGCTGATCCGAGTGCTTGTTGGATATGTGGTTCGCATGGCCACATGAAACGTGATTGTCCTCGTGCTGTGAGGGAGGTGCAAGCTCCTGTTGCGGCAGCTGGTAATGGTTGTTGGAACTGTGGATCTACGGATCATTTGAGGCGTGATTGTCCTATGTTGGCTGGTGGCCAAGTTCGTGCTCCTGTTGTTGTAGCAGCGCAGAGAGGTCGTGGGCGCGGCCGTGGTAATTTTCAGCGGAGAGAGGAAGGTGGCCGAGGTGTAGCTCATGTTGTAGCTGTACAGCCAGAGGGTGGCGGACAGGCTAGAGTGTTTGCTCAGCGTGAGGGGAGGAATGACGCGGATGTGATCGTAGGTACTTTTACTCTGCAATCCTTGTCATTACTTTCCTTAATTGATTCTGGATCTACGCACTCTTACATATTGCGTGAGCATGCTGAATTGCTTGGTTTGTCTGTTGAGTCTTTGGATGTGGGTATGCGTGTCACTAGCTCTTTTGGTGAGACTGTTGTGACTCGAAAGCTGTATAGAAGGTGTCCTTTGGTTGTTCAAGATCATGTTTTTCGTGTTGACCTCATGGAGTTACCTTTCTATGGTTTTGATGTAATCCTTGGTATGGATTGGCTTGCTGAGCATCGTGCTGTAGTGGATTGTGAAAATAAGCGAGTTTCACTGAAGCTTGCGGAGGATTATGAAGTTGTAGTGGTTGGTGAGAATGTGAAGTTTCTTGCCAGTGTGGTGTCCACGTTGGAGGCAAGCCGGATGCTGAGGCAAGGCTGTGAAGCTTACCTAGCTTTTGTGATGAATCCTAGCTCTAAGGAGTTGCGTGTGCAAGATATCAGGGTTGTGAAGGAGTTTCCTGGTGTGTTTCCTGAGGAGTTGCCTGGTTTACCTCCTAATCGCGAGGTGGAGTTTGGAATTGAGCTGTATGAGAATACAACTCCTGTGTCCATTACTCCCTATAGAATGGCACCTAAGGAGCTGAAAGAGCTGAAGACGCAGTTGCAAGAGTTGCTTGAGCGTGGTTTCATTCGGCCGAGTGTGTCGCTTTGGGGTGCACCGGTCTTGTTCGTGAAGAAGAAGGATGGCACTATGAGGACGTGCATTGATTACCGTCAGCTGAACAAGTTGACTATAAAAAATCGGTATCCTTTGCCGAGAATTGATGATCTCTTTGATCAATTTCGGGGAGCTGCTGTGTTCTCTAAGATTGACTTGAGGTCAGGGTATTACCAGTTGAAGGTGAAGGATGTGGATGTGCCTAAGACAGCTTTCAGGACAAGGTATGGGCATTATGAGTTCCTCGTGATGCCGTTTGGTTTGACAAATGCTCCTGCTACTTTCATGGACATGATGAATCGTGTGTTTCATGAATACCTGGATAAGTTTGTTGTGGTGTTCATTGATGATATCCTCGTGTACTCGCGTACTGAGGAGGAGCATGAAGAGCATTTGAGGATTGTTTTGCAAGCTTTGTTGGAGAATCAGCTTTATGCTAAGCTGAGCAAGTGTGAGTTCTGGTTAAGGGAGGTGGTGTTTCTTGGGCATGTGGTTTCTGCTGAGGGGATTCGTGTTGATCCTCAGAAGATTGAGGCGGTGATGAATTGGAAGGTTCCTAAGTCTGTTCATGAAGTTCGTAGTTTCCTCGGTTTGGCAGGATACTACCGGAGGTTTGTGGATGGGTTTTCTAAGATTGCTGCACCTTTGACGAAGTTGTTGCAAAAAGATGTTAAGTATGAGTGGACGGAGGCGCGGCAGCAGGCTTTTGAGAAGCTTAAGGCGGCTTTGACGCAAGCTCCTATCTTGGTTCAGCCTGAATCAGGGAAAGAGTTTGTGGTGTATAGTGATGCGTCCTATGTTGGTTTGGGATGTGTGTTGATGCAAGAGGGTAAGGTGGTGGCTTATGCATCGCGGCAGTTGAAGGTGCATGAGCGTAATTATCCTACGCATGACATAGAGTTGGCTGCGGTGGTCTTTGCTTTGAAGATCTGGAGACATTACCTGTATGGTGAGAAGTGTACTGTGTACACGGATCACAAGAGTTTGAGGTATCTGATGTCTCAGAAGGAGTTGAATCTTAGGCAGCGACGTTGGTTGGAGTTGCTCAAGGATTATGATCTGACGATTGAGTACCATCCTGGAAAAGCTAATGTTGTAGCGGATGCCTTGAGTAGGAAGGTAGCTATTGAGCTGAGAGCTATGTTTGCCAGTTTGAGTATTTCGCGTGATGGTGGTCTTGTGGCTGAGTTGCAAGTGAAACCATCTTTGGTTCAGTTGATCAAGGAGAAACAGTTGTTGGATGATTCCTTGGTGCCGCATGTTCAGGATATCGCGGAGGGTAGACCTTCAGATTTCTGCTTTAATGATGATGGAGTGTTGTGTTTTGGGAGTCGGATAGTGGTGCCTAATGATGCTGAGTTGAGGCGTGCTATTCTGACTGAAGGTCATAGTAGTCCTTTTGCTATGCACCCTGGTAGTACTAAGATGTATCGAGATCTTCGTGATGAGTACTATTGGGTGGGTTTGAAGAAAGATGTTGCGGAGTTTGTTAGCAAGTGTATGGTGTGCCAGCGAGTTAAGGCTGAGCATCAGTTTCCTTCAGGGTTGTTGCAACCGTTGAGAATCCCTGAGTGGAAGTGGGAAAGGGTTACCATGGATTTTGTATCTGGTTTACCCTTGTCACCATCGAAGAAGAATTCGGTGTGGGTGATTGTGGATCGCCTGACGAAGTGTGCGTTCTTGCCTGTGCATACTACGTTTTCTTTGGATAAGCTTGCGGAGCTGTACATTACTGAGATTGTGCGGCTGCATGGTGTGCCAAAGTCGATTGTGTCGGATAGGGATCCGAGGTTCACATCGCGGTTCTGGCAGTGTTTGCATCAAGCTCTGGGTACGAGGTTGAATTTCAGTACATCCTATCATCCTCAGTCAGATGGTCAGTCTGAGCGTGTTATCCAGATTTTGGAGGATATGTTGAGGTGCTGCGTGATTGAGTTTCAGGGCTCTTGGGAGAAGCATTTGCCCTTGGTTGAGTTTTCTTATAACAATAGTTATCAGGCGAGCATTCAAATGGCACCTTATGAGGCTTTGTATGGGAGGAAGTGTAAGACTCCTCTTTGTTGGGCTGAAACGGGTCAGAAGTTGGTTTCGATGCCGGCTTTGTTGAAAGGAACCACCGAGAAGGTGAAGCTCATTTATGAGCGTTTGAAGGCAGCTTCTGATCGGCAGAAGTCTTACGCGGATTTGAAGCGTAAGGAGATTGAGTATGCGGTGGGTGACCGTGTGTTCTTGAAGGTTTCGCCTTGGAAGAAGGTGATGAGGTTTGGCCGGAAGGGTAAGTTGAGCCCTAGGTACATTGGACCATACGAGGTGGTTGAGCGTGTGGGTCCTGTTGCGTACAGGTTGAGGTTACCTCAAGAGTTGGAAAAGATTCATGATGTGTTTCATGTTTCTATGCTCCGGAAGTATAGATCTGATCCTTTGCATGTGATGCCTGTGGAGGAAGTGGAATTGAATCCGGATCTGACCTATGATGAGGAACCGGTGAAGGTTCTGGATTCGGATAGCAAGGTTCTTCGTGGCAAGACCTTTGAGTTGGTGAAGGTGTTGTGGAAGCACCGCGGTGTTGAGGAAGCCACGTGGGAGCGGAGGGATGACATGCTGAAACAGTTTCCTTATCTCTTTCCTTCAGGTAAATTTCGAGGACGAAATTTCTTAAGGGGGGGAGAGTTGTAACGCCCCGGTTTTGGGCTTAGAAGTTTTGGGCGTTGACCGGTTCGGTCAAAGTGCGGTTCGAGTATATAAGAGTGAATTTAGGAAAGCCTAGTTCGGGTTGCATTAAAAATATGGAAAAATGTTCTAAAATCCTCTTTTAATATATATAAGTGAACTGTGAAATCAATTTTACAAAATGAGGTTTGGAAGGGTGACATTTTGGCTAGTGACCAAAATGTAATTTTTGAAAACTGTGAGACTGTTTTAAAAAGGATTGAAACTTTGAATCTTTAAGGAGCTATTTACCCAAAGGGAGTTTCTCCAGATTTTTCTAAGATATTTAATGTTTTAATTCTGATTTTAAACAAAAGGAAAAGTGGAGGGAAGTTATTTTCTAACTAATTTTACTAAAATCTCATTTTCCTTTTCTCTCATTTTCTCTCAAACCAAACATCTTTCTCCAGAGTTTTTCTTCTGATTTTGCCACTTAAATCTCTCTTTTCAATCCTCTTTTGGTTGCTAATCATCTCATCAACAAAACCTCACCAATTGCCATTTGATTCTTCAAGCTTTTTGGTTCTAAAAGAGGAGAAACTCAAGTTTGGAGGTAAGAACGTCCTTCTCCTCTGAACTTCAAGTTCTTTACTGAAATTCCTAAGTTCTCAATCCTTAATTGATGATTTATAAATGGTTTTTAAAGTTGTGTAATGGATCTTGGCTTAAAATGCAAGATTTGATGATTTTTGGTGAATTTTCGTTGGATCTGTTAAAGCAGTGATTTGAGGTGTATATTTGATGATAAATGAATGTTAAATTGATTGGAAATTGAGTTTTAATTAATGCAATCCCGGGTAGGTTGAATTTCCTAAGTTTAGCTTGTGATTCTTGGTTGTTTTTGGGTGATCTTGTGGATCTGTTGTTGCTGGAGGTATAAGGATGTTGTTAGGTCCTTTTTAGATGTTGAATGATGTTTATGGATGCTTAGTTTTGATGGTTTATGGCTGGGCTTTGTTGAGGAGTTGTTTGGATGCATTTTCGGTTGTGTTTGGTGGCCGAAAATGGAGTGTGGATGAGAGCAGCGAGTTTAGGTGCTTTCATTGAAGCTATTAATGCATGATGATGCATTAATCTACTGTTTTGATGTGTTAAAACAGGGGAGTCATCTTTGGATCCAAGTGGTTGTGATCCGGAAGCTTGATTTTGTGTTTCGGCAAGAGGCGAAACGGAATCGGTGAGTGGATTTTGGTTTTCGGCTTTGAAACCAATGTTTTGGAGGTTTGGGAGCTTAGTCTAAGTCTAAACAACTTTGCTAAGCTCAAGAGTAAGTTTTCGGAAAAACTCTCTTGATGAGGAACCATGTGATGGTTGGGTGCAATGTGTTTGTTGCATGTTTAAATTCTGTTTTTAAAGCATATCTAGCATGTTTGTTTGCTGAGATTATAAGCCATGTGTTTAAGGAAGCTCAAGGTTAGAGTTCCTTGCTTTTGAACGTTGTTTAAATGTGGTTTAATGCTTAAAGATGCATGATGTTTATGGCTTAGTTAAATGCTTTAAAACAGTGGATTATTGATGATAAATGATGTATATTGGCAAGTGATGTTTTGAAAAGGTTAAGGTCACCAAGGTGGTTAAAAGTCCTTGAGTGAGCCTTGTTTACTTAAGAACATCAAGGTGTTTAAAAGTCCTTGGATGGTTCTTGTTACGGACACAAAGGTGTTTAAAAGTCCTTGTGTGGTCCTTTCCAAGGTGTTTAAAAGTCCTTGGGGTGATTCATGTCATGGTGTTTAAAAGTCCATGGGCCAAGGTGTTTAAAAGTCCTTGGGGTCAAGGTGTTTAAAAGTCCTTGAGGTGAAGCTTGTTAAGGACACAAAGGTGTTTAAAAGTCCTTGTGTGGTCCTTGCCATGGTGTTTAAAAGTCCATGGGCCATGGTGTTTAAAAGTCCATGGGGATAAGATCACAATGGTGTTTAAAAGTCCATGTGTGAGTCTTATGTTGATCTTGTTAAAAGATGGTAATTATCACTTGTGGCCAATATGACATGTTATGATATGAAGCATGCGATGCTTGGTTAAGATTGCTTGTGAGCATGTCTAAATGTATTTTGAAGTATGACTTGTAATGTGTTCTATAAATGCATTATTGTGTGGTTTTAATGAGCATTCCTCACTAAGATTTTGCTTACGCTCTCTCTCTTTTCTTAAACCAATAATGCAGAACATTAAGGTGCGTTGAGGGCAGCAAGGAAGGCAAGCAATCAAGTGAAAGATAAGCTCATGTATGGGAAGGTTTTCTTAAACACCTTTAGCTATTGGTTTTTGGCAATGGGGGACCTATGTTGTTGTTGTTTTGGGAGATGTTTTGGACTCCCTATTTTGGATTTATGTTGTTGTTAATGTTGGTACATGTAATTGGCCATTATGTGTTGGTTTGGAGGTTTTAGTGCATGAATGGTTTGCTTGTGTAGGAAGCATGCCTTTAGATTTGGGGCTTTCCATAAATGATGATATAATGATGATTGGTTGATGCAAATATGCCTCTTGTATGTTGTATGAGTTGCTGGTAAAGTTTGATGGCAATTGGAGCATGTTTGGTTGGTCAATTGTGTGTTTTAACAAGCAATTTTCTGCAATCTGTGCAGGCCGTATCGGAACAGTAGCCACCGTTTCGAAACGGGTGCCTTGTAGCAACCCAGGCGTCCGAAACGGGAGACACCGTTCCGAAACGGAAAGGCCACTGCCAGCCCTCGTTTCGGTACGCGTTGCGGAACGGCCCCGCATTTCGAAACAGGCTCTCCCTGTTTCGGAACACCTGTCCGTTAGGGGCTGATATTGGTAGTTATATGTTTCAAAATGTTTGCATTTTGGTCCCAAAACTTGTTTGTGCAATTGTATGAGTTTGGGATGTCCGTTTGAGCTGAATTTTTGACAGAGATGCATGAAACATGATTAATTTCAAGTTGGTAACTCTAATTTGGGTGAAGTCCTTGTATTTATCAGAATTTGCTTTTTGGTCCCTAAAGTTGTAAATTGTTCAATTGGGTCTCTGTTTGATCTCTGATGTTTATGATCTTTGAGTATGTTGTTTGAATGATCATAACTAGGGTTAATGTGCATCTAGACAAGTTTAAAAAGAAAAAAAGGGTCGTTAATCAAGGTTGACTTCTGGGTTGACTTTGGTTTTCCCCGTGTGACTTTCTTAATTCGGGTCAACCGTCTAGGCCGGGTTAAGGGGGTTACAAATTCTATAATCTAAGAGTTGTTGTTTCATCCATAGGACTTGAGCACAACCACTACCGACCGAAATATATTCCACCTCGGTGGTAGATAGCGCAACGCTACTTTGTTTCTTAGAGAACCTTGATGTAAGCACGTTTACTAGGAATTGACAAGTACTGGAGGTACTCTTTCTATCTATCTTATAACCTCCATAATCTACATCCGAATAAGCATGTAAACTAAAGGATGAGTCTCTAACATACCAAAGACCTAAACTAAGTGTATCTCTAAGATATCTAAAGATTCTCTTAGTGGCATGCAAATGTGATTCGCTAGTACTATCTTGAAATCTAGCACACAAGTAAACACTAAATATAATATTCAGCCTACTTGCGTTAAGATAAAGCAAATAACTTATCATTGATTTATAAGTGTTAAGATCGACACATTTATCTCCTTCATCTTTGTCAAGCTTTGTAGAAGTGCCTAGAGGAGTGTCTTGAGGCTTCACATTCTCTAGGCCAAACATCTTGATCGTGTCTTTGATGTACTTTGCTTGATTGATGAAGATTTCATTCTTCCTTTGTTTAATTTGTAGCCCTAAAAAGAATGACAACTCCCCCATCATGCTTATCTCAAACTCACCTTGCATTAACTTAGCAAATTCTTGGCAAAATGATTCATTAGTAGATCCAAAAATGATATCATCAACATAAATTTTTACTACTAAAATATCTTTGCCTTTTCTTTTTATAAAAAGTGTTGTATCAATCTTCCCTTTGTTAAAACCTTTTTCAATAAGAAAATTAGATAATCTTTCATACCAAGCTCTAGGAGCTTGTTTCAAAACATATAAAGCTTTAAAAAGTTTAAAAACATGGTTTGAAAATTTTGGATCTTCAAAACCGGGTGGATGTTCAACATACATTTCTTCATTTATAAAACCATTTAGAAAAACACTTTTTATATCAATTTGAAAAAGTTTGAATTCATGAAAACATGCAAAAGCAAGTAACATCCTAATAACTTCCATTCTAGCTACGGGTGCATATGTTTCATCAAAATCAATTCATTCTTCTTGAGTGTAACCTTGAGCAACAAGTCTAGCCTTGTTTCTCACTAAGTTACCACTCTCATCTAGTTTGTTTCTAAAAACTCATTTAGTACCGATAGTAGATTTATTGCTAGAACTATCAACTAATGTCCAAACATTACTCCTCTCAAATTGATTTAACTCTCCTTGCATAGCCATTATCCAAGAATCATCATTTAATGCTTCTTTGATATTCTTAGGTTCTATGCATGAGATAAATGCAACATAATTACAAGTATTTATAATAGAGGATCTAGTAGTCACCACTTTAGATGGATCACTCAATATCTCACCACCTTTGACTTAGTTGAACTCCATTGGGTATGTGATCTCCCTTTCCTCTATAGATAGTTCTTTCTAGGCTTCTAGAGGTGGATCTTGTTGTTCTACCTTTGATGAAACTTCATCTACAATTGGTTATTGTTCTTCACCATCACTGGCATTTAAAATCCCTACATCATTATCATAAGATTCCTTCATCGGAAGAGGGTTATCATCGAAAACAACATGAATAGACTATTCAACCACCAACCACTAAAGTTCTTTTCCATTGTTTAAAACAAAACAATTTTATCTAAAAGGATGAAAATAGATAATGTTATGCTTCTTACTTTTGAAAATTTCATAAAGGGGTTTTCTTTAAAATATGCCTAATCATTACTCGATTTAAGATATAACAAGCGGTGTTTGTGGCTTTTGCCCAAAAATATTTTGGCAAATTGTTTTCACTAAGCATGGTCCTAGTCATATCTTCTAAATTTTTATTTTTTTTCTCTCAATAACCCCGTTTTGTTGAGGGTGCGAGGAGCCGAAAAATTATGACTAATTCCACTAGAGTTACAAAACTCTTCGAAACTAAGATTTTGAAATTCGGTTTCATGGTCACTCCTAACATTAGAAATAAAGTAACCAACATCGTTTTGATTTGATTTTGAAAACGAGAAGAATTTTTCTAAAACTTCATCTTTAGTACTTAAGAATAGAACCCAAGTGAATCTAGCGTAGTCATTAACTAAAACAAATGTATATTGTTTTCCACCCAAGCTCACAGTTCAAATAGGGCCAAACAGATCTACATAGATCAATTGTAAAATCCTACTAGTTGATACATCATTAATGGATTTAAAGAAAACTCTTTTATGTTTGCTCTTTGCGCATGCATTACAAATTTTATCTAGAGAAAAATTTATCTTAGGCAAACCTCTAACTAGATTATTAGAAATTAATTTTTCTAAAACACTCATCTTGCATTTGTTAATTTTTTATTTCATAACCAAGCATCATGCTCATCTTTAGCAACTAAACACAAATTACAGACATTAATATAATCTAGATGCATAATGTAAATATTTCCTATTCTATGAGCTACATGCATAATCATGTTAGATGCAATGCCAATAATTTTACAACCATTTGATTCAAATATGACATTGCATCTCTTATCACATAGTTGGCTTATGCTTAATAAATTATGTTTTAGACCGTTAACACATAAAATATTTTTAATGAGTATATAAGAGTGATTACCAATAGAGCCAATTCATTCAATGTGTTCTTTGGAGTTGTCATTGAATGTCACGACTCCTCCACTCTTTTTCTTTAGCTCTATGAACCGACTCTTGTCGCCGGTTATGTGTCTCGAGCATCCACTATCAAGGTAGAAAGAATTTGAGCTTGCATCTTTGGCCTTGTAGCAATGCTCCTCATACAAATATAGAGTTACGTTTTAATTTTTGGTACCCAAATTCTTTTGGGTCTATGAGAGTTAACTCCCAAAATCTTGGTCCCCATGGGGATCCAAGTAGCAACAAGATCAAAATTCTTAGAAGCTAGGAGTTCCTTAGGAACCTACTAGCAACACACTCTTTCCCTAGAGTCCCCTTCCCCTCCCCTCTAGGTAGGATTAGGATTAGAATTAGGATTTGTAAGAAAAAAATTTACGATACTTGTAGTATGTACTATATTTTTGTTCTTTTGTTGTTAAAACATGTAGCATGTATATATTATACAACGCTTTCTAAAATATACTACTACTTATTTTATATACTACTATATGTATTTTTTATAATATTTTTATATTACATGTATTTTATTTTTATATGTAGTGTTTTTTCTCGAATATTTTTAGTTAGTTCATATTACGTATGTTCATCTATTTAAAAGATTTCATTTTAATATACCATTGTATCATGTGTTTACATCATGTTTTTATCATTCATATCTTTAATCATGTATTTCTTTCTTTATTATCGCTTTCGTTTAGTCGATAAGTATATTGTGCGACACTTGAGAGGGACACTTCTCAACCAAATCAGCCTTTGTTCTCTGTTGATCTGTTTGAGATAAAGCAAGCAATGCGCCAGTTCTTAAGCCACAACATGATCATTCAAGCCACAATTCGATATCGTAAGGTATAGCAGATGCCCACAGTTGACCTCCACCTTCCCCGAGGGAAAAAAGTGGTTTTATTAAATAAAAAGAAATTATTGGATTACAAAAGAAGACTCACCCACACCATCGATTGGGGCAGCAGGGGCAACCTCGATGGTGTGCCTAGACACATACCTTTATATGTGGATCAGCTATAACTTGTCCTAGGGTATGATCCGTATTTTTATGGTACGGATAATTAATTAATTTCTCATTTTATGGTATTATTTTATGCTTATTTATTTTTATGTCATTGATATATTTGTCATGCTTGTTTACCATGTTCATATTGCATATCGGGATATAAATTGCTAATGCGGTGCTCCTTTATTCGAGGGTAAACTTGGCTAGTATCAGAGGTAATGATGGTGATTTTCGTTTATTCCTCAAATAATTGAGCCCTTAAAATAGGGACGGAGCTAAGATTTAAAGTGGGGGGTGTTAGAGCCTATGAAGTTCAAGAAAAGTCTGTTAAAGTTGTTAAGCTTTCTGTTATACAACTGTAAATGTTTCCTTGCTATTGTATCTTGCTTATCAGTCAAGAATTGCTGATAAAGCCTTTCTTATCTCAGCCTATATAAGCTGTGTTGTAAGTCTTGTACATTCACTTTGATTCCATCTATCAATAACACAAATACTCTTCCTTTCTTGCTGTATTTCTTTGATCTGTTCAACTTCATCTTCTCCCTTCAGTCTATAATCCAACATGGTATCAGAGGTTGAAAGTTCTTCTTCCAAACCTTTCACCAACAAAACTGTGTCTATTCGTCTGGATGATTCGAATTATATTCTTTGGAAACAGCAAATTCTGTTTGCTGTAGAAAGCCTTTCTCTCATGGATTACATAGACGGTTCGTTGGTTGTTCCTCCACAAACCATTTCCGGCGCCGGCGGTACTAGGGTTACCAATCCAGATTATGTTCGTTATCGGCAAGAAGACAGTGCCCTCTGTTCTTGGCTTCTTTCTTTGATTGGACCCTCAATTCTTCCTTCGCTGGTGAATTGTCGAACTGCTCTTGATATCTGGAACAAGATAAAGCTCGATTTTTCAATAACTTCAACGACCCGGGTTATGCATCTTCATTGCTCTCTCAAGAATATTCGGAAGAGAGATCAGTCCATGCGGGAGTATCTTTCCCAAATTCAGTCCGTTTGTGACAGTCTTGCAGCCTGTGGGAACCCTCTTTCTGAAACCATGCACATTTCGACGATTCTTTTAGGGTTGCCGCCGGAGTATGAGTCCGTTGTGGCGGTCATCACCTCCAGTCAGCAACCGTATAAGCTCGACGGTGTTGCTAGTGTGCTTCTTGATACAGAAGCCCGACAATTAGAGTTTCTTAGTCATGGGTCAGTTAATCTGACTTATGGCCCGTCTAATGGGTCTGATATGGTTTATGCTCAGCAAGGCCCATATTTTAATTCCAATATGGGTCAGAATATTGGAAGGGGTAATTCCAATTCTAATCAGAGAGGAGGCTTAGGGTTTCGGCCATTCTTTCGAGGGTCAGTTCCCAGAGGTAGAGGCGGCAGGGTTTTTCCCGGCCGTTCACGGCCACAATGCCAAATCTGCGGCAAGATTGGGCATCTTGCCAATCGGTGTTATTATCGATTCAATCAAGAGTTCGACGGCGTCACTACGAATCAATGTTCTTTCGAGGATTTCTCTGAAGATCAAGGGGGTTTTTCTCAAGGTTTTTCCGGTCAAGGTGTTTTTAATGGTCAAGGAGTACTTCATGGCGGTCAGACTGGTGGTCAAGGTGTTTTCAACTCTGCTGGTTCTGGGGATGGTAGTTCTGAGCCTCCGATGGCTACTGTTGCGGCTGTTTCCGACGACTTCAGCGGTGGCTATGGTGATGCTGCTTGGTATCCCGATTTGTGTGCCACTTCGCATTTGACTCCAGACGCAGGTAATATTATTCAATCCTTACCTTATTCTGGTAATGGTAAAGTTGCCGTTGCTAATGGTTTTTCTGTGCCTATTGTTAATGTTGGTTTGTCTATGATTCAGTCTAAATCTACTGATTTGTTACATGTACCTTCAATAAAGAAAAATCTCTTGTCTGTATCTAGGTTTACTAAAGATAATTATGTATCTGTTGAATTTTTTCCTGATTATTGTCTTGTGAAGGATTTGATAACCCATCAACCAATATTGCGAGGGCTGCAAATTGATGGTCTTTACAAGTTTACTGATGCTTCTGCTGCTGTTTCTGCTGCTGTTTCTTCTGCTAGTTCTAAGTTTGCTAATAATGTTGCTTCTTGTACTCAGTCTGGTGATGTCAGTACTTGTATTGTTTCTGCTAATTCTTCTCAACTGTGGCATAGGAGATTAGGCCATCCTTCTGTTGAGTCTCTTGTAAAATTGGCTTCTGTTTGTAACATTTCTAATGCTAATAAAATGGTGTTTTGTGAAGCTTGTAAGTTAGGCAAGAGTCACAAGTTACCTTTTCAAAAATCTGTTTCTGTGTGTTCTGAGCCTTTACAATTAATTCAGATGGATGTTTGGGGCCCTGCTCCTCTAATTTCTAATAACTGCTGCTATTACATTAGTTTCATTGATGCTTGCACTAGATTTACATGGATCTATTTTATTTCCAAAAAATCTGATGTATACAAAGTGGTTGTTGATTTTCATAAAATGGTTGAGAGACAGTTTGATAAAAAATTAAAAACTGTTCAATCTGACTGTGGTACTGAGTTTAAAACTCTTGAAAACTATTTTTCTCAATTATGTATTATTTTTAGGCATACTTGTCCTTATTCTTCTGAACAAAATGGAAAAATTGAAAGGAAACACAGACATATAGTAGAGCTAGGTCTTACTTTACTTGCTCAGAGTGATATGCCTCTTAAGTTCTGGTCATATGCCTTCTATACAACTGTTTTTCTAATCAATAGACTACCTTCCAAAGTTTTACAAGGAGTTAGTCCTTATGAGAAGTTGTTTAAAGTAAAACCTGATTATTCCTTCTTAAGAGTGTTTGGATCATAATGCTTTCCATATACTAGGCCTTATAACAAGCATAAACTTGACTTTAGGTCCAAACCATGTATCTTTATAGGATATAGTCCTAATCAGCTTGGTTATAAATGTCTTATGGATGATGGAAAAGTTATTGTTTCTCGACATGTTCTTTTCAATGAATATGTATTTCCTTTCTCCAAGTCTAATTCTTGTACTCAGAATAAGAATGAGGCGGTTGACTTCTTCAAAGTCAAGTATCATGGTCCTGTTTCTTCCAATACAAGTCAGAGAGTTCTTTCTTCTTCTTCTCAATCAAGTTCTTCCTCTCTGAGGCATAGTATTTCTCAGCATTCAAATTTTTCTTCTAATTCCAATAATTCTGATAATGTTTTTTTTTCCATTCTGAGGAACAATCTGTTCCCCTGAGTCCTGTTAGACCTGTTGCTGGTGGAACTGTTGATAGAAGCCCTGATGTATCTGTTGCTAGAAGTATTTCTCCTGTTGGTTCACAATCTGAGCAGTCTCCTGATCATATTGCTTCAGTTCCTGTTGAGTCTCAAATTGAAGAATCTGGTTCTCAGATTCAGAGATTTCCTAATCACATTCCTTCTTCTTCAGCTCCTATTGTTTCTGCTTCCCCTTGTTCTAATTCAACTCTAGTTCATTCTCATGCTACTGGTCAAGATCAAATTGTTGTGTCTGATCAATCTGTTGTTCCTAGATCTGTTGTTCCCACTCATACCATGGTGACTAGGTCTAAAGCTGGCATCTTTAAACCTAAGGTCTTTCATGTGTCTGAAGAGGTGGATCCTCATCTTCCTAAAGATGTTTATAAGGCTATGGAGGTTGCTGAGTGGAATGAAGCTGTTCTTAAAGAATTGGATGCTCTTCTTAAAAAAGGGACTTGGGATTTAACTCATCTTCCTAAGGATAGAGTTCCTATAGGGTGTAAGTGGTTGTTCAAAATAAAGAGGAATTCTGATGGCTCTATTGCTAGGTACAAAGCAAGGCTTGTTGCCAAAGGATATTCTCAACAAGCTGGTTTTGACTATAAGGAAACCTTTAGTCCTGTTGTTAAACCAGTGACTGTTAGAGTCCTTCTTAGTGTTGCTCTGAGTAATGGTTGGCCTCTGAGACAAATTGACGTAGACAATGCTTTTCTCAATGGAGATTTAGTAGAAGAGGTGTATATGATACAGCCGCCTGGGTTTGAGCAAGAAGATGATTCAGGACAACAGCTTGTCTGTCGGTTGAAAAAGTCTCTGTATGGTCTGAAGCAAGCGCCTCGAGCTTGGTTTGATAAGTTCAAAGAGCTTCTAGTAGGTTCTCTTGGATTTACTGCTTCACTTGCTGATGTTTCCTTGTACTTCAGAGAACGAGAAGGTAGTAAAGTCTATATTTTAGTCTATGTGGACGATATAGTTGTCACAGGAAATAGTTCTTCTGAAGTTGATAAAGTTATACAAGATATCAACTGTGTTTTTTCAATTAAGGATTTGGGGTCGCTGAATTTTTTTCTGGGTATGACTATCACTGCTGTGCACAATGGTTTTGTTCTAAGTCAGAGGAAACATGTTATGGAGTTGCTTGATAAAATTCAGATGATGGAAGCCACACCCACACCCACGCCTATGGTAGCTACTCCTAAGCTATCTCTTTCTGATGGAGTACCTTTTTCTGATGCTACGCTTTACAGACAAGTAGTAGGATCTCTTCAGCATATCTGCTCTACTAGGCCTGACATTCAATTTTCGGTTAACAAGGTTAGTCAGTACATGCAAGCTCCTCTCGACACGCATTGGAAAGCTGTGAAGAGGATTGTTCGATACCTCAAGGGCACAGCTGACCATGGTTTGTTTTTTAGTATATCTAAGGCTTCTACTTCTCTTGAAGGGTATACTGATTCTGACTGGGGTACTAACTCTGATGACAAAAGGTCTATAGGTGGTTATTGCATATTTCTTGGAGGTAATCTAGTAGCTTGGAGTTCGAAGAAACAGAGTGTAGTTTCTCGTTCTTCAACAGAAGCAGAATTTCGGGGTATTGCTGATGCAATGTGTGAAGGAATATGGATTAAGTCCCTTCTTCAAGAGTTACATATACCTTTAGCTTCTCCTCCTATTTTGTGGTGTGATAACACCAGTGCAATTGCGCACTCTGCAAATCCTGTTCACCATGCTAAGCTCAAGCATGTTGAACTTGACCTTAGTTTTGTATGAGAGAAAGTAACTGATGGCTCATTTTGTATTAACTATGTGCCAGCTGCAGAGCAAGTTGCTGATGTCTTGACTAAACCTCTGTCAGCATCATCTTTTGTTGGTCTCAGACACAAGCTGAAGGTTTTCTCTGCTGAGGAATTAAGATACAACACTGTCAGCAAGACTGACTAAATGAAGGTTCAAAAAATGTTCTTTGCTGTTAGAGGTTGCTAGTTTTCAGAAGAAAAGAAGAAGAGAAAGTAGAAAGCATATTAGAGGTTGCTAGTTTTCATAAGAAGAGAAGAAGAGAAAGTAGAAAGCATGTTAGAGGCTATGAAGTTCAAGAAAAGTCTGTTAAAGTTGTTAAGCTTTCTGTTATACAACTGTAAATGTTTCCTTGCTATTGTATCTTGCTTATCAGTCAAGAATTGCTGATAAAGCCTTTCTTATCTCAGCCTATATAAGCTGTGTTGTAAGTCTTGTACATTCACTTTGATTCCATCTATCAATAACACAAATACTCTTCCTTTCTTGCTGTATTTCTTTGATCTGTTCAACTTCATCTTCTCCCTTCAGTCTATAATCCAACAGGGGGCAAAACATAAAATTTGAAAGGTGGGGGGGGGGAAATTCACAATTATCCTAATTTTTTTTTCAGGAAAATATTAGGAATCAAAGGGTAAAAAAAATTCCCCCTACCGGGGGCCACAACCCCTCCCATTAAAGTTGTAGCTTCGTCACTGCCTTAAATGAAATCGCATCTATAACCAAATTTTAATTTAAATGTACTCAAACTCGTAAATTCTAATATTAAGGCATATGGTAATCAACTAAGATACCGACTTCGGGTGTGTTGGGATGTGAAACCCTCCCCACATGTAATCGACTCCCGAACTCTAATTTTTCTCTGATTATCGTTTGGTGTCAGGTCTATCTTATCCAAATGACCGATGTCAATTCTCAAAATTTAAAAAAAAATCAAACTCCGGTTTTCAAAATCTAATTCGAACCCAAGTTATGAAAGACAAGATAACCCTAACAACGTGGAATTTAAGGAGAGAAGAGAAAGGGAAGAAGATGGTAATGTTATAGTGTGTTTGAGAGTATGTATCTTTCGGTGGGCCTCTAACTAATGATCGTTGAATGCTTGATTAAGAGAAAAATCATTTGGAGAAATAAAGGAAGAACATGACATGATAATTGATCAGTTGGGTGGTTCACAATAGCGACATGGGCGAAGAGGCTGATGGGCGAAGATGTTGGACTCTGTTTATCGGAAATCTTCCACCTCAATTACATTGGAAAGGAGTTTGGCAGGTGTTTGATAGACATGAGGTCGTGGCTGACGTCTTTGTACCAACAAAGAGAGCGAGAGACGAATCAAGATTTGGATTCTTTAGGATGAAAAGAAAGGCAGATGCAGATAGGGTTATTGAAAGATTTGATGGTTTTTGGTTGTATGGATCAACAATCAGAGTTCAGAACTCAGTGAATGGGGCAACTCCAACTAGCTGGAAGATTAATAAATTATGGGAGGACAATCTTATGGTCGATGACCGTGTGGTGGGATCCCAATCCCTGTAGCGAGATGTTTCCTCTAATGAAAGACATAATTCTGGTGTTACTGATGAGGATGTTTGTGTGGTGGACAGGGTTGTGAATGGACACCAAAGTATTGACGTGAGTGAGTGCGAGCGAGGTGCAGGGGATGCGGTACATTGTGCAGACGAGGTTGGGCCTCAGTCGGAAGTAAATAGGGCCGGTATCGCTGCTTTAATTAAATATAAAGGTCGTCAACGACGAGTATGGCAGCTATCAGAGTTACTTCTTTCAAAAGGGTCAAAGGAGAATACGAGGGAAATTGCACCGATAGCGGTGAAGAGAGGGTAGGGTAGACCACAGAAGAATCCTTCATCAGAATCGACGGCTTTGGAGAATGGATCCATATTGGATTCAGATTTTTTACAGCGAAAGCGAAGTATTTTGAAGGAAGCGCATGAAACTTTGGAGTTGGGAAAATTGTTGGGTGCAGAAACAATAGGAAACAAGGATAGCGTTATAAGGGATATTGCTCGGCTTATTGAGGTGAGAGATATGAATCATAATTAGAGGTGAAATGCGAGTGTTGTCGTGGAACATGTGGGGCTTGGGATCAGTCGCGAAGAAGAGAGCGGTCCGTAATTTATTACGACAACATAGAGGTGAATGTGCTCTTCTAGTGGAAACTAAATTGGAAGTGATATCTGAATATATGGTGAGTAAAATTTGGGCGACGGAAAAGTTTGATTTTGCGTTTACACCGTCAATAGGAAAGTCATGGGGGATTCTTGTTTGCTGGGATACAGATCGGTTTCAAGTGTCCAGGAAATTCATAAGTGAACGTTTTGTTGTAATATAGGGTTGTTGGTTAATCGATAATTGGTTTTGTGGTTTGGTTGGGATTTATGCTCCTTGTGAGGTGGACTAACAATGGTTTTTATGGCAGGAACTTTCAGCAGTCTTGAATGGTCGTGAGATCCCATGGTGTTTGATTGGGGATTTTAATATGATCACATCTCTAGCGGAGAGGCATGGATGCATTTCTACGTCTCGAGGTATGGATGCTTTGGTCGAATTTATTAATGCAAATGGGTTATGGGATATGAGTTTATGCGGGCAATCCTTTACGTGGTTTGGTCCCGGAAATAGATGTAGTCATATTGATCGTTGTTTAGTATCGGCATCATGGTTGGATCGTTTTGGGCAATTGGCTTTGTCTTCTCTACCGCGAGGTTTATCGGATCACACGCCATTGTTGTTAGTGAGTGACAATTTGGATTGGGGTCCGAGGCCTTTTAGATTCATTAATGCTTGGGTGGGGGAGCGAAAATATGTGCGAGATTTAGAAGAGGAATGGTTGCGTATTTCTACGATACATGTTAATGGGGGCATGGTTGAGAAGTTGCGTGCGTTGAATTTTTTTTTACGGGGATGGAATAAGTCAGTGTTTGGAAATATTGAACATCGGATTGAGCTGGCGACAAATGACATTGCCGAGATTGATGTGGCTGTGGGTGCGGGCAGGGTTTCCGACTCCCAAGTGCTGAACAAGCGCAATTTGCAGGATGATTTGTGGAAACTAACACGTCTTAGAGAGTCCTTATGGTGGCAAAAGTCGAGGGTGAATTGGTCGAGAGAAGGGGATAATAGTACGACTTTTTTCATAGATCAGCTAAAATAAGATCTATGCGAAATTGTTGTCTGGCTTGATGATTAATGGAGTATGAGAAACCAATCCGGAAAGGTTACGCAATGCAGTTTTCAGCGAATTCTGAAAACATTTTTCGCCACAGCATTGTTTGGGAGCGATTGATATGGTTGTATGTTTGAAGCATTTAACGAGGGAGATGGCGGTAAGTCAGGAATTATCGTTTAGCGAAGAAGAGGTGCGCTCAGTTATCTGGGGGTGTGAGGGTTCTAAGGCATCAGGTCCGGAGAGTTTTACGTTTGAGTTTTACAAAAAGGGTTGGGAGTTCTTGAAGGGCGACACGATGGATGTTTTACAACAGTTCTTTCGGACGAGCTCTTTGCCGAAAAGGGTTAATTTTACTTTTGTGGTTTTGATTCCTAAGAAAGACAATCCAAGAATGCTGGGAGATTATCTTCCAATTTTCTTGTTGAATTCGTTGTATAAGATTGTTGCGAAATGCTTGGCAAAGCGTTTGCAACGTGTACTTCCCTCTGTTATCAGTGATGCACAGTCGACATTTGTTAAGGGACGCCAGATCGTGGATGGAATTATGTTGGCTAATGAAGTTGTTCATTATATGCAACAGAGTAAATTTAGTGAGGGGGTGTGATTTTGAAGTTGGATTTCGCAAAAGCGTATGATTGTGTAAAGTGGGAATGCCTTGAACAAATTTTGTGTTGGATGGGGTTTGGATCTGTTTGGAGGACTTGGATGCGGGTTTGTACTCAAACGGCTCGGTTATCTATTTTACGTAATGGTTGTCCGACACACGAGTTTCCGATGCTTCGAGGGTTACGGCAAGGCGATCCATTATCGCCACTATTGTTTGTCATTATAGCCGAATTGTTGCACCAAATGTTATGTGAAGCTGAAATGAAAGGTTACATAAGGGGTGTTCGAGTTATGAAAGAATGTTTTGTGTCACATCTTCAGTTCACGGACGAAACTATGATATTTTTACAAGGTGAGCCTCGTTTCGCCACAAATTTGAAGAGGGTGTTGACTTGTTTTGAGTATTCTTCTAGGTTGAAAATTAACTATGATAAATCTTGTATGTATGGAGTTGGTGTCGAGGATAACGTGTTGAGCTCTATGACGGGTATTATGGGTTGTAGTCGGGGCACTTTGCCTATGGTATACCTTGGGCTTCCAATTGGAGTTAATCGTCGTAGTCTAAGCATGTGGGAGCCACTGTTGCAATGTTTTCGTAAGAGTTTGGCAGGTTGGAATATGGACTCTCTTTCTTTTGCGGCTCATTTAACCTTGCTTAATTCGGTGCTGTCAGCTTTACCTGCTTATTATATGGGCATATTCCTAGTGCCTAAAGGTATTATTAGAAGAATTGATCGGATCAGGAGGACGTTCTTGTGGGGTGGTTCCGAAACGCGACGCAAATTGAGTCGGGTTAATTGGAGGGTGGTGTGTCGACTAAAGGAGTTTTGTGGATTGGGGGTGGTCGATTTACATCAGTGTAACTTGGCTCTTTTGACAAAATGGAGTTGGCATTATGCGGTGGAGGGCGACTCTTTGTGGCGTTCGATTCTGGTCACAAAGTATGAGGAATATGTTTTATCTTGACGGGTACCGACTGTGAGAAAAAGGTCTATGACAACGGTTTGGAGACAGATTGTGGAAGTCCAAGATGATGCATGTGTACACCGGTTTATGGGGCTGTCGAGTTTTACTTGGCTAGTTGGTAATGGGGCAAATGTGTTGTTTTGGAGAGATTGTTGGTGCACGGATGAACCTCTTTGTGTTGTTTTCCTCACCTGTTTCGCATTGCTAGGAATAAATGGTCTTTGGTAAAAGGTTATGCTTCGAGGAATTCACTGGGGCATGAGGGATGGTGTGAGTACTTCTCTCGGTCGTTGCGGTCGTTTGAAGTGTTTCATTTGCGGGAGTTGCAACGTGTGGTTGGGTCGGTTGTTTTATCGGATGACATTAAGGATAGGTTGGTTTGGAAATATACGAAGATGGAGAGTTTTTCTGTGGCTATGTTGTCTCGCTTAATGGCTTCTTTTGGGTTAGGGCATGACACTGAAATCTCTGGGATTTGGTCTTTGCAAGTGCCATAGAAGATCCAATGTTTTGTGTGGTTTGTGTTACTGCGACGATTACCCACGTTGTGTTTCTTCAGGGATATAGGGATGCGATTAGATGTTCAAAGCTTCTTATGCCGTTGGTGTGAGGAAGGTGATGAGGACGTGGACCATATTCTTTTCCGGTGTCAGCATATGTGGGTGGTATGGTCGTTGTTCTTTGCCTGGTGGCGTGTCGATGTGGTGAGACCGGAATCGGTGGTTGAATTTGTGCATATGTCTTTGGATAGTTTCATTCGGGGATCGTTTCGCTAGTGGTGGTTGGCGGGTTGTGCTGCGGTGTTATGGTCTATGTGGTTGGCTCCTAATGACACTCTTTTCAATGATAAACGGCTGTCAGTCTCTGAACTATTTTTCTTGATTAAATTACGTACTTTATATTGGGTGAGGGCTTTGGACCCGCAGTCGAACTTAGTTGAATCTGCTTGGTGGGATTGTCCCTGGTGGTGTGCAGGGGATGTGAGGCCGAGTGTGCCTCGTGCACGTATTGCTTGGTGTCCACCGCTAAAGAATGCTTTGAAATTTAATGTTGATGGATCAGCGCGTGGGGAACTTGGTCCTACGGGGTGTGGCAGAATGTTATGAAATGATCGAGGCCAGGTGTTGGCATTTTTTTCTCAGGGCCGCTGGGGATGATGGATTCGAACGAGGCTGAGTTACACGCGATTTGCTATGCGGTCGATTCGTTCCGTACATCTCAATGGTGTGCTTTGCCTTGTATTATTGAATCAGACTCTTTGGTTGCTATTTCATGGATTATCAATGTCGAAGGTCGACCTTGAAGGTATTTTTCTTTATTTCGGAGGATTGATGCAGCATGTTTGGAGGTGAATTGTGTGTTCCATCATGTTTTCCGCGAGGCGAATGGATATTCCGATACTTTGGCTAAGGGAGGTGTGGACCGTCGCGCTTGGTTGAGCGTAGGTTTTTAGAATGGCTTTGGGTGTTGTATATGTGGGTCTTTACGAGTTTGAGGGTGCTAGTGGGCGTGGTGCCGCATGACGTTGTTGTGTGCAGGTCAGGGTGGCATTTCTTGGTTAGGTGTTGGTCGTGTGGTCTTGAGGTGGTGTGCCGTGCGCATTTTGTACTCTTTGTGTCTTGTATTGTTTGTCCTTCTCGGGTACTCTTTTTCTCCATTTAGGTGTAGGGAGGTTTTTAATGAGGCCCAGAGTGGATGGCTTGTATAATTCCTTCTTAATAAAATCATACTTTGCCGAGCAAAAAAAAAACACTGATGCTAAATGCTAATTATTTCCAAACCAAAAGAATATATAAAAGATGGCAGGCAAACTGGGGCAATCTGCTACAACTAAATAATATAATATTAATTTAAGTTACCAAGAAATAATCATCACAAGACCAAAGTTTTTTAAGTTTGATAGATCGAATAGTGAAATAACTAATCATCCTTAAAATTGCAGATAAGGACGATCATTCATGTATTTCTTCAATAATTATATTTCCTATTTTATAACCATTCCCGTTATGGAAAATCCAAATCCAAAACAGAGAAAATTGGAGAAGGAAAGCAAGCTTCAAACCAAGAAAATGGAGGTGAGTGAGTTGTTCTAATATTTATAATAAAAATGTAGGATTATATATTATACATTAATGACTAAAAGAGCTGACTTGCTTGACTCTTGTAGACTACTTGTTCATCCTTGTCATTGCCAGTGTTGAAGTAAGCAGTGTTAGATTTATGTTGCATAGACTTACCCGGGACCGTCACCATAATCGACCTCGGATGTTCGTCAGGACCGAACGCTTTCTATGCAATTTTCGAGATCATTAAATTCATGTATAAAAGGTTCTATCAACTTGGTCGATCAGCTCCGGAATTCCGTGTGTTTTTGAATGACCTTTCCGAAAATGATTTCAACACTATTTTCCAGTCCCTGCCAGCTTTTCAGGAGAAACTACATGAAGAGAATGGACCCAAGTTTGAGCCATTGTATGTTGTGGGTGTCCCTTCATTGAGAACTTTGCATTTCGTGTATTCATCTTCTTCCCTTCATTGGCTTTCATAGGTCGGTTTACTTGCTGCTTTACACAATATATTTCGTTTCACCTGGACTTGAAAACCTAACCTAATTAGTCTGATAATGACAAATCCTATTTGATCAGAAAAACTCAACGATTTAAATCCATTTAACTATTATCTGAAAATAGTCTAAACCAGAAATGAACTTAGTTTGACAAATTCAATTAACCAAAATTCAAAGAGATTTAGCCTCAAATGATATGCACATAAAATGAGTTAAAATTTTCTAAACTCAAATTGATACGGTCCATAATATTCTTAGGTTCCCCCGGAACTTATTGACGGAGAACGCCCACTGATAAACAAAGGGAAGATTTTCATCTCAAGGACTAGTCCATTGGCCGTGATAGATTCCTACGCGACGCAGTTACGAAATGTTTTCTCTCTCTTTCTCAAGCTACGCTCTGAAGAAATAGCTCCAAAAGGGCGCATAGTTCTGACATTAAGGGGCAGAAGAACACCAGATCTGACCCCAAACGAAAGTTGTTTACAGTGGGACTACTTAGGTCAGGCTTTTCAGGATTTGGTTGAAATGGTACGTGTTCAACTTTTTTTTCCAGCTTAATAATATGTGATCATTCATAAGTATAACTAGAATAAGTGCTTTTGAATGCAGGGCCTGGTTGAAGATGAAATGTTAGATGGCTACTACACCCCATTTACGAACCTTGTGCTGAAGAGATTGAAGCCTAGGTAGAGAAAGAAGGGTCGTTCATCATTGATCATCTTGAGGTTGTAGCATTACTATGGGATTATGTCAATGGAGGAATTAACTATGACAGAGCATTGACATCTAAAGAAATGGCCAAGGGTACGAGAGCTGTCAACGAGTCAATGATTTAGAATCATTTCAGAGCAGATATTATGGACCGGTTATGTAACACCCCAATTTTGGGCTTGGAAGTTTAGGGTCTGAACCGGACCGGTCTAATTTTTGGTTCGAATATAAAAGGTGATTTTAGGGAAAGCCTAGTTTGGGATGCATTAAAAATATGGGAAAATATCTAAAAATCCTCTTTTAATATATATAAGAGAGTGGTGAAATCAATTTTAGAAAATGAGGCTTGGAAATATGACATTTCGAGTTAGTGACTAAAATGTAATTTTTGAAAAGTTCGTGACTGTTTTGAAAGGATTGAAACTTTGAATCTTTAAGGAGCTAATTTACCCAAGGGAGGATTTCTCCAGATTTTTCTTGATTTTTAAAGACTCATTTAATGTTTAATTAATAAAAAGAAAAGAGGGAAAAATCATATTTTAGTTTCATAACTAACTTTTGCTAAAATTTTCCCATTTCATTTTCTCTCAAAATTCCTTCAGCCAAATACATTTCCACAATAGCTTTTCTTTTGATTTTCACACCAAATGATGAGATTTCAATCTTCAACTGATTCCTAATCATTTCTACATCAAATCCTCTTCATTTGCATATTGAATTTTTAAGGATTTTGGCTCTAAACAAGGAGAAATCCACATTTAGAGGTATGAACGTCCTTCTCCTCTAAATACTCAGTTCTTTACTGAAATTCCCAAGTTCTCAATCCTTAAATTAGGTTTTATTAAATGTTTTAATGTTATGATCTTGATTTTGGCTTAAAACTTGAGATTTTGATCAAATCTTGAAGAATTTCGTGGAAGTTATTTGGGCTCTGTTTTGAGATGTCTTTTTAATGTATTTTGGATGTTTAATGATGTGTAGTTGAGGTTTAATCAATGCAATCCCGAATAGGTTGATTTTCCTAAGTTTTTACTTGTGAAAATGGTGGTTTTTGGGGTGATCTTGGTGTTCTGTTGTTGCTGGAGGTATATGGACAAGTTTAGATCCTTTTTGGATGTTAATTGATGTTTAAGAATGTTTAGACGTGACGGATCTTGGCTGGGTTATGTTGAGGAAGTGTTTGGATGTGTTTTCGGTTGTGTTTGGTAGCCGAAATGTGAGTTTTGGTGAGAGCAGCGAGTTTAGGTGTAATGGCTGAAGATTTAAGTGCATGATGATGCATTAATCCTCTGCTTTGATGTGTTTAAAACAAGGGAGACATCTTCGGATCCTTGTAGTGTTGATCCGGGGGCTTGAACGGTGTTTCGGCAATCTTGCGAAACGGAATTGGTGAGTGAAGTTTGGCTTTCAGCTTTGAAACCAATGTTTGAAGGTTTTGGGAGCTTAGTTTAAGTCTAAGCAACTTAACTAAGCTCAAGAGTAAGGTTTTGGGAGCTTAGTTTAAGTCTAAGAAACTCTCTCTTTGATGAACAATGAGATGGTTGGATGCAATGGGTTAAGTTTGCATGTTTAATTTTGTTTTGAAAGCATATTTTAGCATGTTTAATACTGGTTTTGAAAGCCATGTGTTGAAGGATGCTCGAGGTGAGAGATCCTTGGTTTGACATTGATAAATGTGTTTTTGATGCATAGTGATGCATGATGGTTTAATGGCTTTAAAACAACGGATTGGTGATGGTAAATGATGTATATTGGCAAGTGATGTGTTGGTTTAAAAGTACTTGAATCGGATATAGTTAGCCGGCTATAAGATTGGGTGCACCGTGAATAAAGTCGCCTTGGATGTTGAGGGGTTGAAATGGTACCGTAAACTCCATCCAAGTACACTAACGAGATGTCTAAGATCATAATGGTGGTTAAAATGCCATGTGTAGATCTTGTGTTGTGTGTCCCGTGTTCTCGTTAGTGATGTTATACAACTACCAATGAGTGATGTAGAGGGGTTGTGATTGTACCGTTAAATTCCATCACGGGTGTTGAGGGGTTGAGATTGTACTGGTAAACTCCACCTTGTGTGTTTGGTAGTGTGTATGAAGCGTATGAGACAACTCTTGTAATCCGCGTATCCGATTGTGTTTTATGTGGAAAATGGTTATGGTATCACTTAGAAGCCAATATGACATGTTAATGATTACGAAGCATGAGATGCTTGTTGTTTAAGATATGTTGATGATTATAAGCATGAGATGCTTGTTGTTAATGCATTGTTGCATGAAAATGATTTTATGAATGAAAAGGCCTTGTGAAAGGTGTTTTGTAAAAGTGCATTATTGTGTTGTTTCATTAGAGCATACCTCACTAAGCATTTGTGCTTACGCTCTCTTCCTTGAACCAATAATGCAGAGAATTGAAGTGCTTAAAGGGCAGCAAGGAGGCTAAGAATCCAAGGAAAGACTAAGCTCATGTATGGTGACTATTTTTACAACTCTATTAGCTTTTGATATTTGGCAATGGGATCTGAGGTTGTGATTTTGGGAGATGTTTTGGACTCCCTAAGTTTGGCATGATGCCTATGATGTTTGGGATTGTAAATGGCCATTATATTGCTTGTTTTGATAACTTGATGCTTGGATGGTTTTCAACATTAGGTTGCATGCCTTTAGACTTGTGAATTGTTTTAATTGATGCCATGAATATGTTTTGGTGAAGCAAATATGTTCCTTTTATGCATGATTACTTGTTGGCATGAGTAGAAGGTCATAGGGGTGTGTTTGATGGGTCGAATGTGTGTTAAACCAGAAAATTTCTGCATTTTTGGGCAGCCCGTATCGGAACGAGTGCTACTATTTCGAAACAGGGGTCTGAAATGGCCTTGGTGTTTCGAAACAGGTAGAGTCGTTCCGAAACACTTTTGCTACTGCCGAACCCTGTTTCGGAACAGGTTTCGAAACGGTCCCACGTTTTAGAACGGTCAACCCCTGTTCCGGAACACTTGACCGTTGGGTACTGAATTCTATGGTTTTATGTTTTGAAATCTTCACGTTTTAGTCATGAATTTCGTTTATGCAATTGCTTGAGTTTGGGATATCCGTTTGAGACGAAATTTGGCAGAGAAGCATGAAACATGACTAATTTCATAATGGTAACCTAAAAATTGGTAAAGTCCTCTTAATTTCCAGAATTTACAATTTGGTCCCTAAATTCGTATGTTGTGCAATTGAGTACCTTTTTTGCTTTCCGTTTCCTGTGATTTTTGAGTATGCTTATCTCGAGAGTACACTTAGGATTAAAATGCATCTAGACAAGATTAAAAAGAAAAAAAGGGTCGTTAATCAAGGTTGACTTTCGACTTGACTTTGGGTTTCCCCGTGTAATCTTCGTAGTTCGGGTCAACCGTCTAGGCCGGGCTAAGGGGGTTACATTTGGTGGTATCAGAGCTGAGTTCTCGAGTAATTGGGAATGGTTATGTGGGTGATGTATTCATGATTGTATGGTGTGCCTTTTTGAATGAAAGTTGATGTGTGATTTGTAAGGTATGTTTGCAATTGTGATGCTATGCTATGTTGAAGCATGCTAGAGGGACCCATTGCCATATCAAAACTAACGAAATGGTTTGTTTTTGAAAAATGAGCTTGAGTGCTTGGATTACTTACCTTGTTGAGCCTAATTATGTTTGTTGCATTTGTGTTAGTGCATTGTTTAGTGAATGGGACCTCGTAGAGAGACGAGAATTAATACGCGAGCTATGGCTCAGAATGAGAATGAGGAGAATGTTGATAACATGGTGGATTTACCTCCTCCTCCTGGTGGTGGTGGTGCTGGAGGTGATGGAGCTGGTGTTGATGCTGGTGCTGGGGTCGCTGGACCTGGAGCTGGTCAGGGGCAAGCTGCTCCTTTCATGACGGTTCTGATACAAGCTATTGCTGGAGCCTTTCAGGCGGCGGTAGCTGGAGCTCATGGAGCTGGGCATCAGGGAGATGCTAATGCTAGACTACCTTTGGAACGTCTGCGCAGTCTGGGAGGGACTGAGTTCAGAGGTTTGTCTGCGGAGGGTTCCGAGTCTTGGTTGGAAGGTACCAAGAGAATTTTGGGAAAAATGAACTGCAATGATGTGCAGAAGCTAGGGTGTGTGGTATCGCTGTTGCATGATGATGCGTATACCTGGTGGACAACCTCTATCTCCGGAATGGAGGATGCTGATGTGACTTGGACGTTCTTCCTGAACGCGTTCAAGCGAAGGTATCTAGGTGTGCGATACTTGGATGAGAAGAAAAGGGAGTTCATGCCTTTGACTCAAGGGAGCATGTCAGTGGCTGAGTACGAGGTTCAGTTTTTCCGTCTCAGTCAGTACGCACCTGAGCTTATCCCTGATGAGCGGGAGAGGTGTGAACGTTTCCTTTATGGTTTGGTGACGGATGTAAAGACCTATATGCTGGCCGCTGAGTACACTGACTTTGATGTGTTGGTTAGTAGAGCGAAGGATATTGAGCAGAATCTGGGTTTGTCTTCTAGGAGTGCTGGTTCCGGCTCGGGCAAGCGAGCTGCTGAGTATAGTTCCAGTGGTGGACGGAACAAGAGAGGACGAGATCGGAGGTATCAGTCTTCTGCTAGACGTGGTGGTGGAGGTCATGGTGCACCTGTTCAGGGAGATAGGGCGAGAGCGGATCAGAACACATGCTGGGCGTGTGGATCGCGTGGCCATCTGAGGCGTGATTGTCCTCGAGCAGCGAGAGAGGTTCAGGCTCCTGTTGTTGTGACTGGTAATTCGTGCTCGAATTGTGGTTCGGCAGACCACATGAGGAGGGAGTTTCCTTTGTTGGCCGGTGGTGGTCAGGGACGTGCTCCTGGAGTTGTTGCACCACAGAGAGGTCATGGGCGCGGCCGTGGTAACTTCCAGCGTTGAGAGGATGGTGGAAGGAATGTGGCACATGTGGTGGCTGTCCAACCTGAGGGTGGTGGCCAGGCTCGAGTGTATGCACAGCGAGATGGGAGGAATGACACGGATGTGATCGCAGGTACCTTCACTTTGCAATCCTTGTCGTTACTTTCCTTGATTGATTCTGGATCTACGCATTCATACATATTGCGTGAACATGCTCAATTGCTTGGTTTGCCTGTTGAGTCTTTGGATGTTGGTATGCGTGTAACTAGTTCTTTTGGCGAGACTGTTGTGACACGAAAGCTTTATAGAAGATGTCCCTTGGTTGTGCAAAACCATGTTTTTCATGTTGATCTCATAGAATTGCCTTTCTATGGTTTTGATGTAATCCTTGGTATGGATTGGCTTGTTGAACATTGAGCTGTGGTGGATTTTGAGAACAAGCGAGTTTCGTTGAAGCTGGCGGATGATTATGAGGTGGTGGTGGTGGGTGAGAATGTGAAGTTTCTTGCCAATGTGGTGTCTACATTGGAGGCAAGCCGGATGCTGAGGCAAGGTTGTGAAGCTTACCTAGCCTTTGTGATGAATCCTAGCTCGAAGGAGTTGCGAGTGCAAGACATCATGACTGTGCGAGAGTTTCCTGGTGTGTTTCCGGAGGAGTTGCCTGGATTGCCTCCTAACCGTGAAGTGGAGTTTGGAATTGAGCTGTATGAGAATACAACTCCAGTTTCCATTACTCCTTATAGAATGGATCCTAAGGAGTTGAAAGAGCTGAAGACGCAACTTCAGGAGTTGCTTGATCGTGGTTTCATTCGACCGAGTGTGTCACCATGGGGTGCACCGGTCTTATTCGTGAAGAAAAAGGATGGCACTATGAGAATGTGCATCGATTATCGTCAGCTGAACAAGTTGACTATCAAGAATCGGTATCCATTGCCGAGGATTGATGATCTTTTTGATCAATTTCGGGGAGCGGTTGTGTTCTCTAAAATTGACTTAAGGTCAGGGTATTACCGGTTGAAGGTGAAGGATGTGGATGTGCCAAAGACAGCCTTCAGAACGAGGTATGGGGATTATGAGTTCCTTGTGATGCCGTTTGGTTTGACGAATGCTCCTGCAGCTTTCATGGACATGATGAATAGAGTGTTCCATGAGTATTTGGACAAGTTTGTCGTGGTGTTCATTGATGATATCCTCGTATACTCTCGTACTGAGGAGGAGCATGAGGGGCATTTGAGGATTGTGTTGCAGGCTTTGTTGGAGAATCAGCTTTATGCTAAGCTGAGTAAGTGTGAGTTCTGGCTCAGGGAAGTGTTCCTTGGTCATGTGGTTTCTGCTGAGGGGATTCGTGTTGATCCTCAGAAGATAGAGGCAATGATGAATTGGAAGCCTCCTAAGTCTGTTCATGAAGTCCGTAGTTTTCTTGGTTTGGAGGGATACTACGGAAGGTTCATGGATGGATTTTCAAAGATTGCTACACCTTTGACGAAGTTGTTGCAGAAGGATGTTAAGTATGAGTGGACGAAAGCGAGGCAGCAGGCTTTTGAGAAGTTGAAGGCAGCTTTGACGCAAGCTCCTATCTTGGTTCAGCTTGAATCAGGGAAAGAGTTTGTGGTGTATAGTGACGCGTCCTATGTTGGTTTAGGATGTGTGTTGATGCAAGAGGGTAAGGTGGTGGCTTATGCATCACGTCAGTTGAAGGTGCATGAGCGCAATTATCCTACGCATGACATTGAGTTGGCTGCGGTGGTTTTTGCCTTGAAGATTTGGAGACATTATCTGTATGGTGAAAAGTGTACGGTGTACACGGATCACAAGAGTTTGAAGTATCTGATGTCTCAAAAGGAGTTGAATCTTAGGCAACGACGTTGGGTGGAGTTGCTTAAAGATTACGATCTGACGATCGAGTATCATCCGGGAAAAGCTAATGTTGTAGCGAATGTCTTGAGTAGGAAGGTAGCAGTGGAGTTGAGGGCTATGTTTGCCAGTTTGAGCATATCACGAGATGGTGGTCTTGTGGCTGAGTTGCAAGTGAAACCATCCTTGGTTCAGTTGATAAAGGATAAGCAACTATTGGATGATTCCTTGGTGCCACATGTTCAGGATATTGCTGAGGATAGGCCATCGGATTTCTGCTTTAATGATGATGGAGTTTTATGTTTTGGGAGCCGGATAGTAGTGCCCAATGATGCTGAGTTGAGGCGTGCTATTCTGACTGAAGCTCATAGTAGTCCTTTTGCTATGCACCCTGGTAGTACTAAGATGTATCGTGATCTTCGTGATGAGTACTATTGGGTGGGTTTAAAGAAAGATGTTGCTGAGTTTGTGAGCAGGTGCATGGTTTGTCAGCGAGTTAAAGCTGAGCATCAGTTCCATTCTGGGTTGTTGCAACCGTTGAGGATTCCTGAGTGGAAGTGGAAAAGGATTACCATGGACTTTGTTTTTGGTTTGCCTTTGTCGCCATCGAAAAAGAATTCGGTGTGGGTGATTGTGGATCGCCTGACGAAGTGTGCGTATTTCTTGCCTGTGCATACTACGTATACTTTGGACAAGCTTGCAGAGCTGTACATTGTTGAGATTGTGCGGCTGCATGGTGTACCAAAGTCAATCGTGTCGGATAGGGATCCGAGGTTTACATCGTGTTTCTGGCAGTGTTTGCATCAGGCTTTGGGTACACGGCTGAATTTTAGTACTTCCTATCATCCACAGTCGGATGGACAGTCTGAGCGTGTTATCCAAGTGCTGGAGGATATGTTGAGGTGCTGTGTGATTGGGTTTCAGGGCTCTTGGGAGAAGCATTTGCCTTTGGTGGAGTTTGCTTATAACAATAGCTACCAGGCAAGTATTCAAATGGCACCTTATGAAGCCTTGTACGGGAGGAAGTGTAGGACTCCTCTTTGTTAGGCTGAAGCAGGCCAGAAGTTGGTTTCTATGCCAGCTTTGTTGAAAGGAACCACCGAGAAGGTGAAGCTCATTTGTGAGCGCTTGAAGGCAGCTTCTGATCGATAGAAGTCTTACGCGGATTTGAAGCGTAAGGAGATTGAGTATGCGGTAGGTGACCGTGTGTTTTTTAAAGTTTCGCCTTGGAAGAAGGTGATGAGGTTTGGTCGAAAGGGTAAGCTGAGCCCTAGGTACATTGGACCATACGAGGTGATTGAGCGTGTGGGTCCTGTTGCATACAAGCTGAGGTTACCGCAAGTGTTGGAAAAGATTCATGATGTGTTTCATGTTTCTATGCTTCGGAGGTATAGATCTGATCCTTCGCATGTTATGCCTGTGGAGGAAGTGGAGTTGAATCCAGACTTGACCTATGATGAGGAGCCGGTGAAAATTCTGGATTCAGACAGTAAAGTTCTTCGAGGCAAGACCATTGAGGTTGTAAAGGTGTTGTGGAAGCATGGTGGTGCTGCGAAAGCCACATGGGAAAGGAGGGATGACATGGAGGAGCAGTTTCCATACCTTTTTCCTCCAGGTAAATTTCGAGGACGAAATTTCTTAAGGGGGGGGGGGGAGAGTTGTAACACCCCAATTTTGGGCTTGGAAGTTTAGGGTCTGAACCGGACCGGTCTAATTTTTGGTTCGAATATAAAAGGTGATTTTAGGGAAAGCCTAGTTCGGGATGCATTAAAAATATGGAAAAATATCTAAAAATCCTCTTTTAATATATATAAGAGAGTGGTGAAATCAATTTTAGAAAATGAGGCTTGGAAATATGACATTTCGAGTTAGTGACTAAAATGTAATTTTTGAAAAGATCGTGACTGTTTTGAAAGGATTGAAACTTTGAATCTTTAAGGAGCTAATTTACCCAAGGGAGGATTTCTCCAGATTTTTCTTGATTTTTAAAGACTCATTTAATGTTTAATTAATAAAAAGAAAAGAGGGAAAAATCATATCTTAGTTTCATAACTAACTTTTGCTAAAATTTTCCCATTTCATTTTCTCTCAAAATTCCTTCAGCCAAACACATTTCCACAGTAGCTTTTCTTTTGATTTTCACACCAAATGATGAGATTTCAATCTTCAACTGATTCCTAATAATTTCTACATCAAATCCTCTTCATTTGCATATTGAATTTTCAAGGATTTTGGCTCTAAACAAGGAGAAATCCACATTTAGAAGTATGAACGTCATTCTCCTATAAATACTCAGTTCTTTACTGAAATTCTCAAGTTCTCAATCCTTAAATTAGGTTTTATTAAATGTTTTAATGTTATGATCTTGATTTTGGCTTAAAACTTGAGATTTTGATCAAATCTTGAAGAATCTCATGGAAGTTGTTTGGGCTCTGTTTTGAGATGCCTTTTTAATGTATTTTGGATGTTTAATGACGTGTAGTTGAGGTTTAATCAATGCAATCCAGAATAGGTTGATTTTTCTAAGTTTTTACTTGTGAAAATGGTGGTTTTTGGGGTGATCTTGGTGTTCTGTTGTTGCAGGAGGTATATGGACGAGTTTAGATCCTTTTTGGATGTTAATTGATGTTTAAGAATGTTTAGAAGTGATGGATCTTGGCTGGGTTATGTTGAGGAAGTGTTTGGATGTGTTTTCGGTTGTGTTTGGTAGTCGAAATGTGAGTTTTGGTGAGAGCAACGAGTTTAGGTGTAATGGCTGAAGATTTAAATGCATGATGATGCATTAATCCTCTGCTTTGATGTGTTTAAAACATGGGAGACATCTTCAGATCCTTGTGGTGTTGATCCGGGGGCTTGAACAGCGTTTCGGCAATCTTGCGAAACGGAATTGGTGAGTGAAGTTTGGCTTTCAGCTTTGAAACCAATGTTTGAAGGTTTTGAGAGCTTAGTTTAAGTCTAAGCAACTTAACTAAGCTCAAGAGTAAGTTTTCGGAGAAACTCTCTCTTTGATGAACCATGAGATGGTTGGATGCAATGTGTTAAGTTTGCATGTTTAATTTCTGTTTTGAAAGCATATTTTAGCATGTTTAATGCTGGTTTTGAAAGCCATGTGTTGAAGGATGCTCGAGGTAAGAGATCCTTGGTTTGACATTGATAAATGTGGTTTTGATGCATAGTGATGCATGATGGTTTAATGGCTTTGTTTAATGCTTTAAAACAGCGGATTGGTGATGGTAAATGATGTATATTGGCAAGTGATGTGTTGGTTTAAAAGTACTTGAATCAGATATAGTTAGCCGTCTATAGGATTGGGTGCACAGTGAATAAAGTCGCCTTGGATGTTGAGGGGTTGAAATGGTACCGCAAACTCCATCCAAGTACACTAACGAGATGTCTAAGATCATAATGGTGGTTAAAATGCCATGTGTAGATCTTGTGTTGTGTGTCTCGTGTTCTCGTTAGTGATGTTATACAACTACCAATGAGTGATGTAGAGGGGTTGTGATTGTACCGTTAAATTCCATCACGGGTGTTGAGGGGTTGAGATTGTACCGGTAAACTCCACCTTGTGTGTTTGGTAGTGTGTATGAAGCGTATGAGACAACTCTTGTAATCTGCGTATCCGATTGTGTTTTATGTGGAGAATGGTTATGGTATCACTTGGAAGACAATATGACATGTTAATGATTACGAAGCATGAGATGCTTGTTGTTTAAGATATGTTGATGATTATAATCATGAGATGCTTGTTGTTAATGCATTGTTGCATGAAAATGATTTTATGAATGAAAAGGCCCCGTGAAAGGTGTTTTGTAAAAGTGCATTATTGTGTTGTTTCATTAGAGCATACCTCACTAAGCATTTGTGCTTACGCTCTCTTCCTTGAACCAATAATGCAGAGAATTGAAGTGCTTAAAGGTCAGCAAGGAGGCTAAGAATCCAAGGAAAGACTAAGCTCATGTATGGTGACTATTTTTACAACTCTATTAGCTTTTGATATTTGGCAATGGGAACCGAGGTTGTGATTTTGGGAGATGTTTTGGACTCCCTGAGTTTGGCACGATGCTTATGATGTTTGGGATTGTAAATGGCCATTATATTGCTTGTTTTGATAACTTGATGCTTGGATGGTTTTCAACATTAGATTGCATGCCTTTAGACTTGTGAATTGTTTTAATTGATGCCATGAATATGTTTTGGTGAAGCAAATATGTTCCTTTTATGCATGTTGACTTGTTGGCATGAGTAGGAGGTCATAGGGGTGTGTTTGATGGGTCGAATGAGTGTTAAAATAAAAAATTTCTGCATTTCTGGGCAGCCCGTATCGGAACGGGTGCTACTGTTTCGAAACAGGGGTCTGAAATGGCCTTGGTGTTTCGAAACAGGTAGAGCCGTTTCGAAACACTTTTGATACTGCCAAGCCCTGTTTCGGAACAGGTTTCGAAACGGTCCCGCGTTTCGGAACGGTCAACCCCCGTTCCGGAACACTTGACCGTTGGGCACTGAATTCTATGGTTTTATGTTTTGAAATCTTCACGTTTTAGTCCTGAACTTCGTTTATGCAATTGCTTGAGTTTGGGATGTCCGTTTGAGGCGAAATTTGGCAGAGAAGCATGAAACATGACTAATTTCATAATGGTAACCTAAAATTGGTAAAGTCCTCTTAATTTCCAGAATTTACAATTTGGTCCCTAAATTCGTATGTTGTGCAATTGAGTACCTTTTTGCTTTCTGTTTGCTGTGATTTTTGAGTATGCTTATCTCAAGAGTACGCTTAGGATTAAAATGCATCTAGAAAAGATTAAAAAGAAAAAAAGGGTCGTTAATCAAGGTTGACTTTCGCGTTGACTTTGGTTTTTCCCGTATAATCTTCGTAGTTCGGGTCAACCGTCTAGGTCGAGCTAAGGGGGTTACAGGTTATTTCATAGATTTACTGAAATCTTGGCTGCAGATACCAAGAAATTGGAGCATGTTAGCTCGATTATTACATTAATTAGAGATGCTTGATATCATTTGTATTTTGTGGTATGGTTGCAAGGTTCGGGATAGATTCGATTTTTGCTGAGTATACAATGTGGATCTTCAACTTCTATCGCCATTGACCAATTTGATATTTTAAAAAATTTCTAACACACACACACACTTAATCTCATTTACATGCATATATACCTATCATATTATTAAGAGTCCAATCCATCAAGATATTTTTGCATTTTGTTTAAAATATATTAAGTTTGGATGGTCTCTCTAGTAGTTTATGTTTTTTTTGTTAATTTTGAATATATAATCTATTTATCTCTCAATCTCCGTCGTTCAAATTACACAAAAATCCTATTCCCCTTCAAGCAAGCAACGCCGCCATTCTTTCTAAGGTGTCAGCTAACTATGAGCATCCTTGATCTTTTTATGTGACCATTGTCGTTATAGAGCCACCATCGTCTTTCTCATTATTGTGCTAATAAATACCTTCAACCTCTTATTTATTTATTTTACATTCAAACGTTATGTGTTTGCTTATATTGCTTAAACTTGTATACATATTTTCTTTAGAATACTAAATAAAAATTATTTAAATGTTTGCATAAACTTGTTATGTTGTAACTTGTTAGTGTCACAAGATTCTATATTTAGATATTACTCTTCTAAATTGCAACTTATGGCAACTTTTTTTGTTGACATCTGTGAGTTGGTTAAGCTTCTATCTCTTCTGTAATGAATTATATTTGAGTCTATTCAAGTTGTCATGAGAAAACAAGTATCACTGGTAAGGGGTTGATTATATTGTTTCTCGTTCCTTAATATTTTTATAATCATATTTCAAAGTTGTTGCTTCATTCCTACAAAGCAAACTTAACTATATTGAACGAAATATCTCTTTCATGCTCTGAAAAACTACATTTTGGTTACTAAAGTAGTAAATTGTGTTTAATTTTTTTGGGATGGAGATTCCCCGAAAACCGTAGGGATTCGATGGGAATGAGGATGAGTACAAAAAAATCATCGAAGCATGTAATGGGGATTCCCGAAACCGTACCTGCAAGTGTTGGGGACAGAATGGGGAATGCAAAACTGCCCCCGCACCACCCGATTCCCACCCCTAAGCACACTAAATTACTAATGATCCTTTATGTGCATAGTCATCTACAACGAACAAAAATCTTTTGCCATTTTCAGTGTCTATTTATATGCCTCAACACAAAAAATTAAATTATAAGCCCTAACCCTAAATTCTAAACCCTAAAAAATATACCTCACACTTAATTCTCTAACTCTAAACTTTAACCTTTAACCCTAAACCTATTTTTTTTAGTGTAGGGCATAAATATGGGCACCAAAATGGGACAAAGCATTTATATTCACCTATGACATGCAAATTGTATGTATTATCTCACACCCTAAATTTAAGGCTAGATGAAATTATAAGTCGGTGAATCTTGTGGGTTAAAATTTGTAAGCTAAAAGACCTGATTGAATAAAAATTAGAATTCGGTGGCTTAAAAGGCGTGTCTTAGTAATTTAGGATCTGAATTGAGAGTATGGAAAACTTGGTGGCTCGAATGAAGGAGTTTTTAGTAATATGGGGATTGATTTGATCTTGGGAGAAACTTGCGAGACAATTTTAAGAAACCTAAAGAGAGTTCTAGTCATACCTTATAATTTGCCCATTAAGAATGGGTATATATCCAACTTTGTCAATGAAAAAGAACGTGAAACGGTTGTCTTCAATTTTCACGCCGCTTGAACCCCTCTATCTCAACTTTCCCTTGTTATTTCCTCTCGCCTACCTAAGAAATGTACGCCACATAAGAAATATATATATATATATATATATATATATATATATATATATATTTCTTATATAGTTAGAGAAAATTGTTTAAATTGAAATTAAATTATACTATAAAATAATAAATAATTATAATTAAAGTTGTATAGGAACTCAAAAATTAGTCTCGACTCAAACTCGACTCGAATTAAAAAAATTTTAAATAAAATTTGAGTTGTAAAATATGACGCGTCAACTCGAATAACTCGAAATTTTTTGACTCGACTCGATCAAATGCTCACCCTACGCCTACCCCATTGCTCTCCACGTCAGTTTCTATCACCGGTGGATTCAGTAGTTGTCATTGATTCAATTCTTTGAATCGTACGTTTTCAATTGCGACTCAATATCGCTTTTATATGCAAAATCAAAAACAAATGACATTCGATTCTCGTGATTTTGGACTTGCCCTGTCATGCCACCATTACATATTCTGTTAAAGCCATATCGACATATGTTGCCTGTAAACTAAAACCTATTGATGTTATGTTCTCTGGTTCGACACCTTATATATTTTCGTCCATCGTACCATTGTTTAAACACTATGATTCAAAAGATTGAGAACAAAACCCACCTCTGTTTTCATGTTTTCAAATATACTTCGCCGTGAGCCATTTTGTGATAGTATCTACACCTGCAGGGGTGAAGCTAGAAATTTCAAAATACGGCGTCATAATTTTAAAATACTGTATCTACATAAAATTCTATAAATTAATACATAATATTAAAACCCTATAAATTAATGTAAAATATAGCTAAACTAACATAAAATTATTACAAAGCTATTAAAAAAGTAACTAAAAAACGAGACATCAAATCAAATAAAGTTCAACCACTCATGCATTTTTCTTACAATTGTCCACGACGCTTTCTCATGTTTTGAAATCGTTGAATTATTTTTTTTCTTGTCGATGCTATTAAAAATATCTTTCTCAACATATGTAACCAAACAATCAATCATCCATTCAACTCTAATTTCGTAGGCGATTTTTTCACAATCTTCATTGCAGAAAATGTTCTTTCCACACTTGCCGTAGCAACCGACAAAATCAATGCATGCTTCACCAAAAATATACCGAAGGATAAAGAATATTCTTCTCTGTATCAACCAACTTCATAGTATGGTCTTGAATCCCTTTCAAATTTGAGAACTTCTTGTTTGAACACATGTCAATGATGTATGTCTCCAATTGATTATCAAGAGCAATAACTTTAATGATAGAAAATTTAAAGGAATAAATTTCACCAAGACAAATCAATTTCTTTTCATCAAAAGATGCAAAACCATCATTTGGGCCTAAGCAAGATACACATAACAACTCTGTGTTTGTTTCACTAAAACGATTGTTAAGCTCTTTAAGTTGCATATTTATAACAGTATAAAATACCTCCACGCGATAGTGGTACATATTTGTTACCTTGTGAACGTTTCTTCGTGACCTTCCTTTGATAATAAATGCATCATTCATATTAAGGACATCAATCTCATAATTTTGACAAAATGAAGTCCATCCATCTTCTCGAACCTTCTGTAATTGTTCTTTTGAAATTCTTACTAATGTCATGTCATTAACAATATCTTGATATTTTCTTTGAAACACCTGACAACTCATTTGTGATTCCCAATACCCGTCTCATTAAATGTAAGTAAAAACAAAGTCAAATAATTGTATCAAATCTAACAAAGTATTAGCTTCTGCGTTTTGTTTAGATCTTAATCCATCATCTACTATAATTTCAGGAATATCAACTATTGAATTGAACATGCTGATTATACTTAGAAGTGTACTATAATGTGATCCCAATGAGCATCTCCTGGTCGAACAAGGATTCTCTCTTGGTTTAATCCTCGTCCAGAATAAATTTCAGAATTAAGCAAAACTTTTTAAACTTTAGAAAACTATAATTCACGAAGCATATCATGTCGTTTGCAAGAGCCCGTAACAATATTTATTAAGGAAGCTATAAAGCTGAAAAGAGATGTAACATGAATATGATTTTTTGCTACTACAACCAATGCCAATTGAAGTTGATGTGAGAAGCCGTGAATGTAAAACACTGATGAATTTTCTCTTAAAATCAAGCTTTTCAAACCATTAAACTCTCTTTGCATGGTACTAGCACCATCATAACATTGCCCTCGAATTCTTGATGTGCTTAATCCAAATTTAGTAAAGAATGCATCAATTTCTACTTTAACGAATAATGAAGTAGTATCTCTAACATGGAAAATTTCCAAAAATCTTTCAGAACGCATCCCTTTCATTCACATATTGTATCATAATTCCTATTTGTTCTTTATTTGATATATTGTAACACACTCGACCCAGATTTTGGGCCTAGATGTTTTAGAGTTCGAATCGGACCGGTCGAGAATGGTTCGAATCTTAAAGGGGGATTTAGGGAACACCTAGTTCGGGATGCTTTAAAAATATGGAAAAATACCTAAAAATCCTCATTTATTATATGAATGATTATGGTAAAAACAATTTTACAAAATAAGGTTTGGAAATACTATATTTCGATGTAGTGACCAAATTGCAGTTTTTGCAAAAAATGAATAGTGACTGTTTTGTAAAGGATTGAAACTTTGAATCTTTAAGGAGCTAATTTTACCAAAATGTTTTTAATCAGATTTCTCCTTATTTTGGGTGATTTTAATAATGTTTTAATTAAAGGAAATAAAGATAATTAAAAGGAAAAACTATCTTTGACTTTTCATAACTACCTTACGTCAATTTTCTCTCATTTCATTTTCTCTCAATTTCTTTTCAGCAAAACAAATTTCCTCCATCAATTAGCCTCTGGTTTTCATTTCTTTTGATGAGATTTGAATCTCCTTTTGATTCCTAATCTTTTCCTCACCAAATCCTTTTGCTTTCACATTGGATTTTCAAGAAAACTTGCCCAAATCAAGGAGAAATCAGCCATTAGAGGTAAGCTTCGTCCTTCTCCTCTAATGATCAGTTATTTACTGAAATTCCCAAGTTATCAATCCTTTGTTAATGATTTTTGAGTTGCTTTAATGTTAGAAAAAAGAAATTGTATTAAAACTCAAGGTTTTTCGAGAGATCTTGATGATTTTCGTGGTTATTCGTTAGGTTCTGTTTTGAGGTTGTTTTCTAATGTATTTTGGATGGAAATTGATGTTATAAATGAGATTTTATCAAACAAATCCCGAATAGGTTTGGATTCCTAAGTTTTGCATGCTAGAATGGTGGTTTTCGGGGTGGTTTTGGTGTTCTGTTATAGCTGGAGGTATAAGGACGAGTTTGTGGTGGTTTTTGATGTTGATTGATGTTTAGAAATGATTATAATTGGTAGATCTTGGCTGGGCTTTGTTTTGGGAGAGTTTGGAGATGATTTCGGTTGTTTTTGGTAGCCGAAATGAGGTTCTTAAGTAGAGCAGCGAGTTTAGGTGTGTGGCTGATGATTTCAATGCATGATGATGCATTAATCCTCTGCTCTTATGTGTTATAAACAGGGGAGACATCTTCAGACGCCTTTGGTGTTGATCCGGGAGCTTAGATAGCGTTTCAGCGAGCAAGCGAAACATAATCGGTGAGTGCGAATGGTTTTAGAAGTCTTTGAGGGACAGAGAAACAAAGTTTGGGGATTTAGGAAAGGTTTGAAACACCTTCCTAAGTCCGGAAGTAAGTATTGGCTAGATTGCTCTCATATATGTGGTGGTTGCCCCTAAAATGTTTTTACATGCTCATGGTTTGAGATAGATAAATTCCTACTGCTTTTATGCATGATTTGTAGCATGAGATGATGTTTGAAAAGATTTCATGAAATGACATGTTGCATTGATGAGTTTTGAGATTTTGTTTTAAAGCATGGCAAATGTTATGATTTTGGATGAGATGAGAAAGCTTGAGAAATGTTGCATGAAAAACAGTAGGTGAGATGATGTTTTAACATAATATATTGGCATAGAAGATGAGATACTTACCGGATATAATTGATCGATCAATAGGATGAGAGTGCACTATAAACTAAAAATCGTACGTGCTCTTTGGATTCAATCCAAAGGGAGAGACCGATGATGGGTATTCCATCGGGTAAGAGTTGGTGAAATACCCAAGCTTTGTGGCGATGAGAGATTCCGCCATGTGAGTACGGTGATGTGAGATTCCACCGGAAATTATGTTTACTAGACAAGTGAGTACGGTGATGTGAGATTCCACCGAAAGAGTCTAGTGGTTTGAGAATGTTGTCCGCATATCCGAGTAATAATGAGATGTGAAATGCCAATATAATATATGAAAATGCTTTTGATTCACATGTACCTATTGATGAGATGATTTATGCTATGAGAAATACATATGAGATTTGTATATGAAATGCTTTAGTTTTCACAAGCGTGTGTATGACCTTGCCACGAGGTTTGCATTGGTTTAAATGCATGAGATAGAATTGAGGTACATGTGTTTTCAATGGAGATTTGCTTTGAAATGGTTTTCAACCATGAGATAGAATGAGCATGTTGTTGAAAATGGTTTTTGAACAAGTGTTTTGAATAATGCATTATTGTGTTGGTTTTCTTTACAGCATGCCTCACTAAGCAATTGTGCTTACGCTCTCTTTTACCAATAATGCAGATAATTGAGGTGTTTTGGGCAGCAAGAAGGTAAAGAACATCCAAGGAAGTGTAAAGCTCATGTATGGTGATGTTTTTATACACTTTAGTTTTGATATTTGCAATGGGACTCTAAGGTTGTGTTTGGGAGATGTGTTTTGAACTCCCTAAGTTTGTGGCATGTTTGTGATGGCTTTTATGGGTTGTAAATGGTCCTAAAGGTTTGGTTTGAGGTTTGAAAGCATATATTTGGTTTTGTTGCTAGGAAGCATGCATATAGATTGAGTGATCATGTGTTTGATGCCATGCTCTAGCTTAAGGTTCTTAAATATGATCTTTAGTGTCAAAAAGAGTTGCTGGTATGTTATGGTACAATTTGAAGCATGTTTGAGTGGGTTAAGAGGTGAAAAACCAACAATTTCTACTGTCACAGGGCAGGGTGTATCGAAACATCCTTAACTGTTTCGAAACGAGGGCCTGTAATGGCCATAGCGTTTCGGAACGGTTGAAGGTGTTTTAGAACATTCTGGCTACTAGAGAGGCCTATTTCGATACCAGTCTCGGAACGCACCCGAGTACCAAAACGGTCAACACCGTTTTGATACGGGCGTTACGGTACAAAGGCCTGTGTTTCGAAATGGATGACCGTTGGATGATGTTTTTGAATTGTTTAAGTTTCATGTTTTACATTTTAGTCTTGAATGTTGTGGATGCAATTTCTTGAGCTTGGAGTGTCCTTTTAAGTTGAAATTTGGCAAAGAAGCATGTAATATGACTAATTACATATTGGTAATCTTAAATTCTGCAAAGTCCTTATATTTCCTTAAAATTACATTTTGGTTCCTAAAAGTGTAATTCATGCAATTGAGCCTCTAAATGCTTTCTGGTTGCTGTGCCTTTTTCTCGTATGAATCTTGAGTAATCACATAGGCTTAATGTACATCTAGACAAGATAAAAAGAAAAAAAGGTCGTTAATCAGGGTTGACTTTCGGGTTGACTTTAGTTTTCCCTGTGTAATCTTCGTAGTTCGAGTCAAGCGTCTAGGCTGGGCTAAGGGGTTACATTTGTTGGTATCAGAGCCAGGTTAACGAATAATTGGGGCTTGGTATGTGGTTATAGTGTGCAGTTATGTATGTTTGTGACTTTTCGGTGAAAATGTGATATGTGGATATTGATGTATGATTCAGTTGAGATGAATTTGTGATGCTATGCTATGTTTGGGGTATAGTTGGGGGATCCCATTGCTATATCATTACTAATGAGAAGAATTGTTTTCAAAAATGAGCTTGAGTATTTGGATTTATACCTTATTATGCCTAATTGAGTTTGTTGTATTTTTGTCAGTGCATTGTTTTATTATGGGGCCACGTAGAGAGCTTAGAATCAATACTTGAGCTATGGCTGAGAATGAGAATGTAGAGAATGATGAGGATCTACCTCCTCCTCCCCCTGGTGGACCACCTGGTGGTGGTGGAGCTAGGGTTGGTGCTGCTGGAATTGGTGCTGGGGTTGCTGGACCCGAGGGAGGTCAGGGGCAAGCTGCTCCTGATATGACCGTGTTAATACAAGCTATTGCTGGAGCTTTCCAGGCAGTAGTAGCTGGAGCTCATGGAGCTGCACCACAGGATGATGTTAATGTAAGATTTCCGTTGGAGCGTCTTTGCAGTCTGGGAGGGACTGAGTTTAGGGGGTTGACCCTAGAAGGTTCCGAGTATTGGTTAGAGAGTACCAAGAGGATACTTGGACAACTGAACTGCAACAATGTTCAGAAGCTGGGATGCATTGTGTCACTACTGCATGGTGATGCATATACGTGGTGGACGACCACTATTGCGAGAATGGAAGATGATGAAGTGACTTGGACATTCTTTTTGAATGCGTTCAAGCGAAAATATCTGGGAGTTCTCTACCTCGACGAGAAAAAGAGGGAGTTTACGTCCCTTGTGCAAGGGAGCATGACAGTGGCAGAATATGAGATTCAGTTTGTTCGCCTTAGCCAATATGCGCCTGAGTTGATTCCTAACGACAAAGAAAGATGTGAACAGTTCTGTTATGGGCTGGTGGTGGACGTGAAAACCTATATGCTCGCAGCCGATTATACTGATTTCGATGTCTTGGTCACTAGAGCCAAGGACATTGAGTTGAATCTTGGTTTGGCGAGTCGAGCAGGAGGATCTAGCTCGGAGAAGCGAGCTGTAGAACGCGATTTTGGTAGAGATCGCAACAAGAGGCATAAGGATAGAAAGCCACATTTTGATGCTAGACGCGGGGGTGGTAACCCTGGAATAGGTCAGCAAGGACCAAATGCTTTCTTGAGGACTCCTGAGTGTAACTGGTGTGGTAGGAGACATGCTGGTGAGTGTTGGGGTAACCTTGGTACTTGCTGGAACTATGGCAATCAGGGGCATATGAAGAAAGATTGTCCTCAGCCGTTGAGAGAGGGACAGGCTCCGGTGAGAGTAGCTGAGCCACAGAGAGGTCATGGGCACGGCCGTGGTAATTTCCAGCGCAGAGATAAGGGTGGAAGGAATGTGGCGCATGTTGTGGCTGTCCAACCTGAGGGTGGCGGACAGGCTCGAGTGTATGCCCATCGTGAGGGAAGGAATGACACAGACATGATCGCATGTACCTTTACTTTGCAACCCTTGTCATTACTTTCTTTGATTGATTCTGGATCTACACACTCGTACATATTGCGTGAACATGCTCAAATGCTTGGTTTGCCTGTTGAGTCCTTGGATGTTGGTATGCGTGTGACTAGTTCCTTTGGTGAGACGGTTGTAACAAGAAGGTTGTATAGGAGATGCCTTTAAAGGTGCAAGATCATGTGTTTCTTGTTGATCTTATGGAATTGCCATTCTATTGTTTTGATGTAATTCTTGGCATGGATTGGTTTGTTGAGCATAAAGCCGTTGTGGATTTCGAAAGCAAGCGAGTTTCGTTGAAACTTGCAGATGATTAAGAAGTTGTTGTGGTGGGAGAAAATGTGAAGTTTTAGCTAATGTGGTGTCTACGTTGGAAGCAAGCCGGATGTTGCGTAAAGGATGTGAGGCTTATCTAGCCTTTGTTATGAATCCCAGTTCAAAGGAGGTGCACATAAAGGATATAAGAACTGTGTGTGAGTTCCCTGGAGTGTTTCCGGAGGAATTACCTGGTTTTCCACCTAGTCGAGAGGTTGAATTTGGAATTGAGTTGTATGAGAACACAACTCCGATGTCCATTGCTCCCTATCGCATGACACCCAAAGAGTTGAAGATGCAAATACAGGAGTTGCTTGACCGTGGCTTTATTCGGCCTAGTGTGTCACCTTGGGGTGTACCGGTCTTGTTTGTTAAAAAGAAAGATGGCGCGATGAGGATGTGCATTGATTATCGTCAGCTGAATAAGTTGACCATCAAAAACAAGTATCCTTGCCGAGGATTGATGATCTTTTTGATCAGTTTCAGGGAGCGGCTGTGTTTTCAAAGATTGATTTGAGGTCAAGGTACTATTAGCTAAAGGTGAATGATGTGGATGTGCCGAAAATAGCCTTTAGGACAAGATATAGGCATTATGAGTTCCTTGTGATGTCGTTCGGTTTGACGAATGCTCCTGCTGCTTTCATGGACATGATGAACAAGGTGTTCCATGAATTCTTGGACAAGTTCGTTGTGGTGTTCATCGACGATATCCTTGTGTACTCTCATACTGAGGAGGAGCATGAAGGTCATTTAAGGATTGTTTTGCAAGTGTTGTTTGAAAATCAGCTTTATGCTAAGCTGAGCAAATGTAAGTTTTGGCTAAAGGAAGCTGTTTTCCTTGGTCATATGTTTTCGGCTGAAGGGATTCGAGTTGATCCCCAGAAGGTTGAGGCATTGATGAATTGGAAGCCTCCTAAGTCCATTCATGAAGTCCGTAGTTTCCTTGGGTTGGCAGGACAGTATCGGAGGTTTGTGGATGGATTTTCTAAGATTTCTACCCCTTTGACGAAGTTGTTGCAAAAGGATGTTAAGTATGAGTGGACGGAAGCGAGACAACATGCTTTTGAGAAGCTAAAAGCAGCTTTGACGCAAGCTTCTATCTTGGTTCAATCTGAATCAGGGAAAGAGTTTGTGGTGTATAGTGATGCCTCCTTTGTTGGTTTGGGGTGTGTGTTAATGCAAGAGGGTAAGGTGGTGGCTGATGCATCGCGACAGTTGCAAGTGCATGAGCGCAATTATCCTACGCATGACATTGAGTTGGCTGCAGTGGTTTTTGCTCTAAAGATCTGGAGACATTATCTCTATAGTGAGAAGTGTACAGTGTATACGGATAAAAAAAGTTTGAAGTATCTGATGTCTCAGAAAGAGTTGAATCTTAGGCAACGACGCTGGGTGGAGTTGCTTAAGGATTATGATCTAACGATCGAGTATCATCCGAAGAAGGCCAATGTTTTGGCCGATGCTTTGAGTAGGAAAGTGGCGGTGGAGTTAAGGGCGATGTTTGCTAGCTTGAGCATATCGCGAGATGGTGGTCTTGTTGCTGAATTGCAAGTGAAACCATCTCTAATCCAGTTGATAAGGGATAAACAACTGTTGGATGATTCCTTGGTGCAACATATTCAGGATATTGCTGAGGGTAGACCATCAAATTTCTGTTTAAATGATGATGGTATTTTATGCTTTGGAAGTTGGATAGTGGTGCCGAGTGATGTTGAGTGGAGGCGCACTATTTTGACTGAAGCGCATAGTATTTCTTTTGCTATGCACCCTAGTAGTGCAAAGATGTATCATGATTTTAAGGATGAGTACTATTGGGTGGGATTGAAGAAAGATGTCGCTGAGTATGTTAGCAAATGTATGGTTTGTCAGCGGGTTAAGGAGGAACATCAGTTTCCTTTAGGGTTGTTGCAGCCGTTAAGGATCCCTGGATGGAAATGGGAGAGGATCACCATGGACTTTGTGTCTGGTTTGCCTCAATCACCATCAAAGAAGAATTTTGTTTGGGTGATTGTGGATCGCCTTACGAAGTGTACGCATTTTTTGCCTGTGCATACTACGTACATCTTGGATAAGCTTGCGGAGTTGTATATTGCTTAGATTGTACGTTTGCATGGCGTACCAAAATATATAGTGTCGAATAGAGATTCGAGGTTCACTGCAAGGTTTTGGGAGTGTTTGCATCAAGCATTGGGTACGCGGCTAAATTTCAGTACTTCTTATCATCCGCAAACGGATGGACAGTCGGAGCGTGTTATCAAAGTGCTTGAAGATATGATGAGGTGTTGTGTTATTGAATTCCAAGGCTCTTGGGAGAAACACTTGCCTTTGGTGGAGTTTGCTTATAATAACAATTGCCAGGCGAGTATTCAAATGGCACCTTATGAAGCTTTGTACGGGAGGAAGTGCAGAACTCTTCTTTGTTGGGCTGAAACGGGGCAAAAGTTGGTTTCGATGCCGGCTTTATTGAAAGGAACCACCGAGAAGGTGAAGCTCATTTATGAGCGGTTGAAGGCAGCATCGGATCAGCAAAATTCTTACGCGGATTTGAAGCGTAAAGAGATAGAATTTGCGGTGGGTGACCGTGTGTTTTTGAAAGTTTCACCTTGGAAGAAGGTTATGGGGTTTGTCCGGAAGGGCAAGTTGAGCCCAAGGTTCATTGTACCATACGAGGTGATAGAACATGTGGGTCCTGTTGCTTATAAGCTGAGACTATCTCAAGAGTTAGAAAAGATACATAATGTGTTTCATGTATCCATGCTTCGGAGGTATAGATCGGATCCTTCGCATGTTATGCCTGTGGAGGAAGTTGAGTTGAATCTGGATTTGACATATGATGCGGAACCTATTGAGATTCTAGATTCGGATAGTAAGGTTCTCCGTGGTAAGACCATTGAGCTGGTCAAAGTATTGTGGAGACATCGTGGTGTTGAGGAAGCCACGTGGGAAAGGAAGGAAGACATGAAGAAGCAATTTCCTTACCTTTTTCCTCCAGGTAAATTTCGAAGACGCAATTTCTTAAGAGGGGAGAGTTGTAACGCCCCGATTTTGGGCCTAGATGTTTTAGAGTTTGAATCGGACCGGTCGAGAACGGTTCGAATCTTAAAGGGAGATTCAGGGAACACCTAGTTCGGGATGCTTTAATGTTGAGTTGATCACACAATTGCAAATGGCCAAGAGGGGGTGAATTGGCAATAAAATTTTTGGTAGTTGATAAAAGGGAGAAGTAAAATTAGACACAAGAAGTTAGTGTGGTTCAAGTTCTCCAAATGAACTCTACATCCACTACCTTAGTTCCCACTAAGGATTTTCAACCAATTCACTACTTGAATTCTTCCCCTTTTCTTGGATGAGGATGTAACCTTACAAATTGATTAAGCTTTCTACCCAAAGCTTAATCCACTAAATTTTACAAATAGAAGATTTTGGTAAACTCTACAAATTCCTCTCAAAGGACAATTTTTTACCCAATTACAATCTTACACTCCCCAAACTCACAATAAAAAGATAACAATTTGAGTACACAAGAGTTTGGTACAAGAATTTGACTCTAAGGGTGCAAAGTTTGGATTTGAGTGCTTTGATGATGCTTGTAGGTTCAATAGTTGTTGCTTGTTCAATTGAGACTTGTTTTTATATCCTTGTATTGAATTCTAGCCGTTTGGGTAGTTGGGATCAACAATAGAGCCGTTGAGAGCATTTTTCCCGCAATAAATGCAGCTCTACAGCCTATCGTATCGGTACGGGTAGAGGGCGTATCGATGCCTGCATCAAAGAGGAAAGAGTCGTTGTGACTAAAAAACATCGCATATTTATACGCTTAGAAGGCGTACCGGTACGGTTTTAAGAGGCGTATCAATACGGAAGGGCGTATCGATACGGGATTTGCTCACTGGAATCCTAAGTTTAGTTTTCATAAAGATCGTATGGATATGCATACTTAGCGTATAAGTACGGTATAACGGTCATTTAAAAATTGGGATACCAACCAACTGACAAGTTAACGTTCAAAAATTAAATGCAAAGATTTTGCAAAGATAAGATTATCGTATCGATACGGTTGCAAAGCGTATCGGTACGGTATCATTGAAATTGTTGCCCAGATGAATATCGTATCGATAAGGGGTAATACCGTATCGGTACGCTATGTTCATTAAAATTCTAGTGGCTAAAGACCGTATCGTTACGCTTAAGGGTATCGATACGCCTGGGCGTTTTTGTATAGTTTGGCTTCAAAACTCATAGGAAAAGACTTAGAAAATTATATCATTTTAAGAACTTGTCTTGAGATATTATTTTGTTTAAAATACTTGTTAATAGTGAGACTTTAAGGAGTACTTAAAAATTTATTGTTTTGCAAATTGGTCAATAAGTTTAGATGTTATATTAAAATCAATTTTGGTTTCACAATCTCCCCCTTTTTGATATAACAAAACCACATATAAATTTTTAAGTTTTTGAAACTTTTGAAAAACATTCTCCCCCTTAATTTAAGATGGTTTTTCAAAATAAATTAAAAAATTGACTCTATATCCTTCTCCCCCTTTTTGTTAGATCAAACATAAACACAAGGAAAATAACAACAATTATATAATTAAATTCAAAGCAAACTTCAAATTAAAGCAAACATAATAGTTCAAATGAAAATTCAAAGCAACATAATAATCCAAACTTAGATCCTAAAACATAGATAAAAGGCATAAAATACTAATCATAGGTGCATAAACTAAATGTCATGAGATGGTATGCAAAAACTACTCGTCCGCCTCATCATCATCATCATCTTCCTCGTCCTCTTCATCTACATCTACATCGTCTCGAGTGGGTTGATTCCTCCGATTTTGGTTGAGCCAAGCACCATGGAAGGCGGTGAGAGAGATATCCATGGAGTTTTGTTGAAGAGCTGTGACTTTTATTTGATTCTCCATACCTTTGACGCAATCTTCCAAGGAGGTGAATCGAGTGTCAATGGCGGTAAATCCGACTTCCATGTTAGTGAATTTCTCATTGAGGAATGTCATAAGGGTGCCCATGGAAGAGAACTCAATCGGAGCTCGTTGAGAGCTTGAAGAAGCATGAGGAGCATCAATGGGAGCATCTTGTGGAGGAGCATTAGGGACACGAACCCATTCATTGTCAACATAAGAAAAGTGGGCACGAGATAGAGAACGCTCATCTATTTGGTGGCCAAGGGGTTCGGGATAATCATAGGAACAATCAATTTCAAGGGTGTGGAGGAGGTGACTCAACACCATAGAATAGTAAAAAGATTTGACTTGTTCGGTGTGACGGTGTTGGACTAGATAGACAAGGTCGGCAAACATAATTTGACAAAGATTTGGATGGTGACCCTCCCTAAAGTACCTAAGCCAAAAATCATCTACTTGACGTATAGTAGAAAACTTCCCTCCCGATGGACGCAAAAACCAAGTAATGAGAAGATGAAGAATACGGTCATGAGCATCTAAGACTTTGACTGAGCCTAAAGGACCCGTACCTAAGGACTTCTCATCATCAATTCCTACGTTTTCAAAACAAAAAGCTTTTCAAAGAGCCTCTTGATCAATTTTAATGGTTTTGCCCATAACAAATGACTCGATAGCAATGACATGTTCCCTTGGTTCATCATGAACACATATAGCATTTGAAAAGAATATGATGACCAAATTCCTATATAGAATAGGAGGAATGGTTAAAAAGGTAAGAATTTCCATTGCTTAATTAAAGAGAGGTATCGAAATTTGAAACAGGCAGAGTTTAAAAACGGTATAGACACAATGCGTTCTTCCCTAAGGGTGAAACCTTGAAATAGTTTATAACGAGACATATCAGATGGGTCGGGAAAACTACATTGGATAATACAAGGGAGATTAGGTTTAGGGTTACCCTCTTCATCCTCACTAAGATCGGAAGTAGCAAGAAGACGTTTCGTTCTCTTTTTCGGTGCCATAGCCCTGAAAACACATCAAAACGATTCGAATATGTATGGAATTAACATCTTATTCAAACCAATAAATTCTAATAATTCACGGTAATTGTAAAAGGCAATTTTATTTGAAAATATATATATATATATATATATATATATATATATATATATATATATAGTTGAGAAAGAGTTAAAGAAAAAAACAAAAAAAAAAAACAGATTAAAAATACGATTAGAAAATATATTCGAATGAAAAAATTTTGATTTTTGAAAAATTTTGATGAAAAGGTTGAAACCCATGTTATAAATGTATGTTTTGTACAAACACTAAGTTGAAACAATTAAAATAATCAAACGAAAATAAAAGAAACTAAAGGAGAAAAGTTTGATACCTTGAATAGTTAGATTGGGTGAATGTGGTGATGTAAGTGCACAAGATTGATGACAAAGCTTAGCTTTGATGTGGAAATCAAAAACCCTCAATGAATTTTGAAGTTTGATGAACAAATTGAAAGATTTAGGGGGTTTTTATAGAGGGTGTGCAGCTAGGGTTTTAAGAGAGAAAAGAGGGGTTTTGAATTTTTTGAAGTATTTTGCAAAAGCAGCCCTAAGTAGCCTCTCCGTTGAGACCGTATCGCTACGCTTGTATAGCTTATCTGTACGCTTTTGACCTAATTTTATTTGTCGTTACTACCGTATCGGTACGCGGGACCGTAGCAGTACGATTTGACTTGGATTACTTCCCTTGAATTAACCGCATCGATACGCGGGGTCGTATCGATACACATTGAGCTTCAAAGATTTCCCAGTGATGAACCCGTATCGGTACGCTTCAGCCGTATCTATACGCCTTTACCAGATAAGGCATTTATGACAGATTTAAGTGCAAAAATCCAACTTTAAACGTCCCTAAATGCATGTAAATATCATATGAACAAGTTTTAATGGCTAAACTTAATGCATACCCCCTAGCAACATGCATAGAAGTAAAAAGAGGTAAATTAACATAAGCATGAATCACAACCAATTTCAAGCAAATTTTTGACATTTTGGGACCTAAAAAGGGTCAAGAGAAGCTAGTTAAACCTAACTCTCTCCTAAGGGTCCAAAAACGTTCTTTATCCAAAGGTTTTGTGAATATATCTGCTAATTGGTTCAAGGTATCAACATACTCTAAAACAACATCATTTTTCAACACATGATCTCTAATAAAATGATGTCTAATTTCTATGTGTTTAGTTCTAATGTGTTGGATGGGATTCTTAGTGAGACATATGGCACTAGTGTTGTCACACCTAAGGGGTATGGTTTCTACTTCAACACCATAATCTAAGAGTTGTTGTTTCATCTAAAGGACTTGAGCACAACAACTCCCTAAGGATATGTACTCCGCTTCGGTGGTAGATAAGGCTACGCTATTCTGTTTCTTAGAGAACCAAGATACGAGCATACTACCTAAGAATTGGCATGTCCCGGAAGTACTCTTCCTATCTATCTTACAACCCCCATAATCCGCATCCGAATAAGCATGAAGGCTAAAGGAGGAATCTTTAGGATACCAAAGGCCTAAGTTAGATGTGTCTCTAAGGTATCTAAAAATTCTCTTAATGTCAACTAAGTGTGATTCTCTAGGACTAGCTTGAAACCTAGCACACAAGCAAACACTAAACATGATATTCGGTCTACTTGCAGTAAGGTAAAGCAAAGAACCTATCATGGATCTATAAATCTTAGAATCAACACACTTACCTCCTTCATCTTTGTCAAGCTTTATGGAAGAGCTCATAGGTGTGGCTTGAGGCTTTACATTCTCCAAGCCGAACTTTTTGAGCATATCGTTCACGTACTTAGCTTTATTTATGAAGGTGCCATCTTTCCTTTGTTTGATTTGGAGTCCCAAAAAGAATGAGAGCTCCCCCATCATGCTCATCTCGAACTCACCTTGCATTAGCTTAGAAAATTCTTTGCAATAACATTCATTAGTAGAACCAAAAATGATATCATCAACATAAATTTGTACTACTAAGATGTCATTATTATATCTTTTTATGAAGAGTGTAGTGTCCACCTTACCTTTTTCAAAAACCCTTTTTAATTAAAAATTTTGAGAGTCTTTCATACCAAGCTCTAGGAGCTTGTTTTAAACCATAAAGAGCTTTAGTTAGTTTAAACACATGATTTGAAAATTTTGAATCTTCAAAACTCGGTGGTTGTTCAACATACACTTCTTCATTTATAAAACCGTTTAGAAAAGCACTTTTCACATCCATTTGAAAAAGCTTGAAATCATTATAACATGAAAATGCTAAAAGCATCCTAATGGCTTCCATCCTAGCTACGGGTGCATATGTTTCATCAAAATCAATTCCATCTTCTTTGGTATAGCCTTGAGCAACAAGCCTAGCCTTGTTTCTCGCTATATTACCATTTTCATCTAGTTTATTCCTAAAGACCCATTTAGTGCCTATGGTAGATTGATTACTAGGCCTTTCAACTAATGTCCAAACTTTACTTCTCTCAAATTGATTTAATTCCTCTTGCATGGCCAAAATCCAAAAATCATCTTTTAATGCTTCTTTGATATTTTTAGGCTCAATGCATGAAAGAAATGCAACATAGTTCATTAATTTGAGAGAGGATCTAGTAGTTACCCCCTTGGATGGATCACCCAAGATTTCACCACCTTTGACATAGTTGAACTCCCTTGGGTAAGATACCTCATTTTCCTTAAGAGCCAAGTCCTTTAAGGCTTCAAGAGGTGGATCTCGTGCATCTTCATCCTTAGTTGGAATCTCATCCACCTTTGACGTTTGTCCTCCATCAATGGCATCAAGAATTCCTACATCATCATCATCACAAGATTCCTTCCTTGGAAGGAGGTTATCATCGAAAACAACATGTATAGACTCTTCAACTACTAAAGTTCTTTTATTAAATACACGATAGGCTTTAGAGTTTAAAGAGTACCCTAAGAAAATAGCTTCATCAATTTTAGCATCAAATTTACCTAAGTTTTCTTTACCATTATTCAAGATAAAGCACTTGCAACCAAAAGGATAAAAATAGCTAATGTTAGGCTTCTTAGATTTTAAAATCTCATAAGGTGTTTTCTTCAAAATTGGCCTAATCATTACTCAATTTATAATATAGCAAACGGTATTTGTGGCTTCCACCCAAAAATATTTAGGTAAATTATTTTCACAAAGCATGGTTCTAGCCATTTCTCCTAAAGTTTGATTTTTCCTCTCAACTACCCCATTTTGTTGAGGAGTGTGAGGTGCGGAAAAATTATGGCTAATCCCATTTTCATTTAAAAACTCTTCAAAACCTAGATTTTGAAATTCGGTTCCATGATCACTTCTAATGTGAGAAATTTTAAGTTCAATATCATTTTGAGTTATTTTAGAAAATGTGATGAATTTTTCTAAAGCCCCATCTTTTGTACTTAAGAATAGAACCCAAGTAAACCTAGAATAGTCATCTACAAGTACAAAGGCATATGATTTACCACCCAAGCTCATTGTTCTAATAAGCCCAAAAAGATCCATATGAATCAATTGTAAACATCTACTAGTAGAGACATCATTAATGGATTTAAATGAAGTTCTATGTTGTTTACCCTTAGATCATGCATCACAAATTTTATCATTTGAGAACTTAAGTTTGGGTAAACCTCTAACTAGATTAAGGGAAATCAATTTTTCTAAAACACTCATGCTAGCATGTCCTAATTTTCTATGCCAAAGCCATAAGTCATGTTCATCATGTGCAACTAAGCATGTATGAGATGAATGGATGTCATCTAAATGCACCACGTAAATATTGCCTATTCTATGTCCTACGAGCATTAATTGATTTGTTTTAATGTTTACAATTTTGCAACCACTTTTATCAAATAAAACATTAAAACCCTTATCACATAATTGACTAATGCTCAATAAGTTGTGTTTAAGACCGTTGACATACAAAACATTTTCAATGAAAATAGAAGAGTGATTACCAATGGAGCCTATTCCTTCAATGTGACCTTTGGAGTTGTCACTGAAAGTTACCACTCCATCACTCTTTGGCTTTAGTTCCACGAATCTACTCTTGTCACCGGTCATATGTCTTGAGCATCCACTATCAAGGTACCATGAGTTTTGGCTTGATGCTTTGGCCTTGTAGAAATGCTCCCCCTACAAACAAAGAAATTAGGCCTTGATTTTTGGTACCCAAATCATTTTGGGTCCATATGTGTTAGCCCTCAAAATCTTGGTTCCCTTAGGGATCCAAGAAGCAATAGCATTCATGTTATTAGAAATAATGAGTTCCTTAGGAACCCAAACACTCCTAATTCTTTGACCTCTAGATTGCTTATGAAAATTTCTTTGTTTAGGAATAAAAGGTTTTCTTTTTACATATTGGGATTTAGAAGAATTTTCCTTTTTAAAATGGGTTTTCCCAATAGCAAAAGATGTTTTAAGATTATCCATTTCCTTTGTGTGATAATCTTGAAAATCGAAAAAAAGTTTTTCAAGTTCAAGATTTTTTCTTTTTAAGATCATTTGAAAGATTTACTAAATACAAAACCTTCTTTTCCAATTCGAAGTTAGTTTTTGAAATAGATTCATTTTGAGTTTTCAAATCAGAAATGTTTTTCTTGTTTCTCAAAATAGACTCCTTATATTTTCCAACTAACTCATCATAAACCTCTTGCAATTCATCGTAAGCATCTTGAAGTTCATCAAAGGTAAAATATAAATTAGATGAGTTAGGGTTTACCTTTGGTTCATCATCAATGGCCATGAGATAAAGATTGGCCACTTCCTCCTCTTCCTCGGATGACTCCTCGTCACTCCAAGATGCTACTTGAGCTTTGAGCTTGTTCTTCTTCCCAAAGCTCTTCCTCTTCAATTGAGGACATTCGGAGCGGATATGCCCGGATTTTTTGCACTCATAGCAAATGATTTGTTCCTTCTCCTCTTCTTTACTCTTACTCTTGAAGTCTCCTTTTCTAATGAACTTTCTCCCACGGTTAGACTTTATGAAGCGAGTGAATCGTTTGGCCAACATGTCCATCTCATCATCTTCATCTTCACTAGAATCGCTTTCTTGGTATGAAGCTTTAAGGGCGATTCCAATCTTCTTCTTCTCAACATCCTTCTTCTCTACCTTCTTCTCCTCCATTTTCTTTTCTTCTTCTCTTCCCTTTCTCATGATCTCATGGGTGAGAAGAGATCCAACAAGAGCATCTAACTTGAGAGTCTTCAAATCTCGAGCTTCAATAATAGCCGTTCTATTGCTATCCCATGATTCCGAAAGAGAGTACAACAATTTCCTTACTAGCTTGTCTTCGGGGATGATCTCAACGAAACCCTTCAATTCGTTAACAATGAGCGAGAATGGATAAAACATCTTGGAAACACTCTCATCGGGATCCATTTTGAAATTTTCGTAGCTTAGATTGAGAAGCCTGATTTTTGTTTCCTTGACATCGCTAGTTCCCTCATATGTTGTCTCGAGGGTGTCCCAAACTTCCTTGGCATTCTCGATCGAAGACACCATGGAGTAGATATCTGGACCAAGTGCACAAAAGATGACATGAAGAGCTTTATCATTAACTTGCATCCTTCTTCGATCATCTTCCGTCATTTCGTCTTTGACATTTGGGATAAGTCTTCCTTCACCATCTCTCTTCATTGGTATGAATTAACCTTCTTCAACCACATCTTACACCATGTAGTCGGTAGACTTGATGAAGAGCCTCATCCTATTCTTCCAATATGAGTAGTTATCCCCATTGAAGAATGGTGGCTTGGTAGTAGATTGAGACTCGTAGAGGTTGGAGTTGGAGGTGGATGCCATTGCTTCACTAGTTGTTGATCAAACTCTCCTAGAATTGACTCAAGAGGGTTGTAATCCTTCCAATGAGTGTAGCTCTGATACCAATTGTTGAGTTGATCACACAATTGCAAATGGCCAAGAGGGGGTGAATTGGCAATAAAATTTTTGGTGGGTGATAAAAGAGAAAAGTAAAATTGGACACAAGAAGTTAGAGTGGTTCAAGTTCTCCAAATGAACTCTACATCCACTACCTTAGTTCCCACTAAGGATTTTCAACCAATTCACTACTTGAATTCTTCCCCTTTTCTAGGATGAGGAGGTAACCTTACAAATTGATTAAGCTTTCTACCCAAAGCTTAATCCACTCAATTTTACATAGAGAAGATTTTGGTAAACTCTACAAATTCCTCTCAAAGGACAATTGTTTACCCAATTACAATCTTACACTCCCCAAACTCACAATAAAAAGATAACAATTTGAGTACACAAGAGTTTGGTACAAGAATTTGACTCTAAGGGTGCAAAGTTTGGATTTGAGTGCTTTGATGATGCTTGTAGGTTCAATAGTTGTTGCTTGTTCAATTGAGACTCGTTTTTATACCCTTGTATTGAATTCTAGTCGTTTGGGTAGTTGGGATCATCAATAGAGCGTTGAGAGCATTTTTCCTGCAATAAATGCAGCTCTGCAGCCTACCGTATCAGTACGGGTAGAGGGCGTATCGATACTTGTATCAAAGAGGAAAGAGCCATTGTGACTGAAAAACATCGCGTATCTATACGCTTAGAAGGCGTACCAGTACAGTTTTAAGGGGCGTATCGATACGAGATTTGCTCACCGGAATCCCAAGTTTTGTTTTCATGAAGATCGTATTGATACACATATTTAGCGTATCGGTACGGTATAACTGTCATTTAAAAATTAGGATACCAACCAACTGACAAGATAACGTTCGAAAATTAAATGCAAAGATTTTGCAAAGATAAGCTTATCGTATCGATACGGTTGCAAAGTGTATCGGTACGGTATCATTGAAATCGTTCCCCAGATGAATATCATATTGATACGGGGTAATACCGTATCGGTACGCTATGTTCATTAAAATTCCAGTGGCTAAAGACCGTATCGATACGCTTAAGGGTATCGATACGCCTGAGCGTTTTTGTATAGTTTGGCTTGAAAACTCATAGGAAAAGACTTAGAAAAATATATCATTTTAAGAACTTGTCTTGAGATATTATTTTGTTTAAAATACTTGTCAATAGTGAGACTTTAAGGAGTACTTAACAATTTATTGTTCTGCAAATTGGTCCATAAGTTTAGATGTTATATCAAAATCAATTTTGGTTTCTCATTTAAAAATATGGAAAAATACCTAAAAATCCTCATTTATTATATGAATGATTATGGTAAAAACAATTTTACAAAATAAGGTTTGGAAATACTACATTTCGGTGTAGTGACCAAATCGCAGTTTTTGCAAAACTTGAATAGTGATTGTTTTGTAAAGGATTGAAATTTTGAATCTTTAAGGATCTAATTTTACCAAAATGTTTTTAATCAGATTTCTCCTTATTTTGGGCGATTTTAATAATGTTTTAGTTAAAGGAAATAAAGATAATTAAAAGGAAAAACTATCTTTGACTTTTCATAACTACCTTACGTCAATTTTCTCTCATTTCATTTTCTCTCAATTTCTTTTCAGCCAAACACATTTCCTCCATCAATTAGCCTTTGATTTTCATTCCTTTTGATGATATTTCAATCTCCTTTTGATTCCTAATCTTTTCCTCGCCAAATCCTCTTGCTTTCACATTGGATTTTCAAGAAAACTTGCCCAAATCAAGGAGAAATCAGCCATTAGAGGTAAGCTTCGTCCTTCTCCTCTAATGATCAGTTCTTTACTGAAATTCCCAAGTTATCAATCCTTTGTTAATGATTTTTTAGTTGCTTTAATGTTAGAAACAAGAAATTGTATTAAAACTCAAGGTTTTTGGAGAGATCTTGATGATTTTCGTGGTTGTTGGTTAGGCTCTGTTTTGAGGTTGTTTTCTAATATATTTTGGATAGAAATTGATGTTATAAATGAGATTTTATCAAAAAAATCCCGAATAGAGTTGGATTCCTAAGTTTTGTATGCTATAATGGTGGTTTTTGGGGTGGTTTTTGTGTTCTGTTATAGCTGGAGGATTAAGGACGAGTTTGTGGTGGTTTTTGATGTTGATTGATGTTTAGAAATGATTAGAAGTGATAGATCTTAGTTGGGCTTTGTTTTGGAAGAGTTTGGAGATGATTTCGGTTGTTTTTGGTAGCCGAAATGAGGTTCTTGAGTAGAGCAGCGAGTTTAGGTGTGTGGCTAATGATTTCAATGCATGATGATGCATAATCCTCTTCTCTTATGTGTTATAAACAGGGGAGACATCTTTAGACGCCTTTGGTGTTGATCCGGGAGCTTAGATAGCGTTCTGGCGAGCAAGCGAAACGTAATCGGTGAGTGTGGATGGTTTTAGAAGTCCTTGAGGGACAAAGAAACAAATTTTAGGGATTTAGGAAAGTTTTGAAACACCTTCCTAAGTCCGGAAGTAAGTATTGGCTAGATTTCTCTCATATATATGGTGGTAGCCCCTAAAATGCTTTTACATGCTCATGTTTTGAGATAGATAAAATCCTACTACTTTTATGCATGATTTGTAGCATGAGATGATGTTTGAAAAGATTTCATGAAATGACATGTTGCATTGATGGGTTTTGAGCTTTTTTTAAAGCATGGCAAATGTTATGATTTTGAATGAGATGAGAAAGCTTGAGAAATGTTGCATGAAAAACAGTAGGTGAGATGATGTTTTAACATAATATATTGGCATAGAAGATGAGATATTTACCGGATATAATTGATCGATCAATAGGATGAGAGTGCACTATAAACTAAAAATTGGTACGTGCTCTTTGGATTCAATCCAAAGGGAGAGACCGATAATGGGAATTCCATCGGGTAGGAGTTGGTGAAATACCCAAGCTTTGTGGCGATGAGAGATTCCGCCATGTGAGTACGGTGATGTGAGATTCCACTGGAAATTACGTTTACTAGACAAGTGAGTACGGTGATGTGAGATTCCACCAGAAGAGTCTAGTGGTTTGAGAATGTTGTCCGCATATCCGAGTAATAATGAGATGTGAAATGCCAATATAATATATGAAAATGCTTTTGATTCACATGTACCTATTGATGAGATGATTTATGCTATGAGAAATGCATATGAGATTTGTATATGAAATGCTTTAGTTTTCACAAGCGTGTGTATGACCTTGCCATGAGGTTTGCATTTGTTTAAATGCATGAGATAGAATTGAGGTACATGTGTTTTCAATGCAGATTTGCTTTGAAATGGTTTTGAAGCATGAGATAGAATGACCATGTTGTTGAAAATGGTTTTTGAACAAGTGTTTTGAATAATGCATTATTGTGTTGGTTTTCTTTAGAGCATGCCTCACTAAGCAATTGTGCTTACGCTCTCTTTTACCAATAATGCAGATAATTGAGGTGTTTTGGGCAGCAATAAGGTTAAGAACATCAAAGGAAGTGCAAAGCTCATGTATGGTGATGTTTTTATACACTTTAGTTTTGATATTTGGTAATGGAACTCTAAGGTTGTATTTGGGAGATGTGTTTTGAACTCCCTAAGTTTGTGGCATGTTTGTGATGGCTTCTATGGGTTGTAAATGGTCCTAAAGGTTTGGCTTGAGGTTTGAAAGCTTATATTTGGTTTTGTGGCTATGAAGCATGTATATAGATTGAGTGATCATGTGTTTGATGCCATGCTCTAGCTTAAGGTTCTTAAATATGATCTTTAGTGTTAAAAAGAGTTGATGGTATGTTATGGTACAATTTGAAGCATGTTTGAGTGGGTTAAGAGGTGAAAAACCAGCAATTTCTACTGTCACAGGGCAGGGTGTATCAAAACATCCTTAACTGTTTCGAAACGGGGGCCTGTAATGGCCATAGCGTTTCGGAACGATTGAAGGTGTTTCGAAACATTTTGGCTACTAGAGAGGCCTGTTTCGATATCGGTCTCGGAACGCACCCGAGTACTGAAATGGTCAACACCGTTTCGATACGGGCGTTACGGTACAAAGGCCTGTGTTCCGAAATGGATGACCGTTGGATGATGTTTTTGAATTGTTTAAGTTTCATTTTTTACATTTTAGTCCTGAATGTTGTGGATGCAATTGCTTGAGCTTGGAATGTCCTTTTAAGTTGAAATTTGGCAGAGAAGCATGTAATATGACTAATTACACATTGGTAATCTTAATTCTGCAAAGTCCTTATATTTCCTTAAAATTACATTTTGGTCCCTAAAAGTGTAATTCATGCAATTGAGTCTCTAAATGCTTTCTGATCACTGTGCCTTTCTCTCATATGAATCTTGAGTAATCACATAGGCTTAATGTACATCTAGACAAGATAAAAAGAAATAAAGGGTCGTTAATCAAGGTTGACTTTCGGGTTGACTTTGGTTTTCCTCGTGTAATCTTCGTAGTTTGGGTCAAGCGTCTAGGTCGGGCTAAGGGGGTTACATTTGGGTCTCAAGACCAACCCAACATCATAAATTTTGCAACTAGATTTAGCCCAAAATACATTCATAAAATCCATTAAGTTTGAATATTTGATAAACCGATTTAAAACGTTACATGGGAGCTCCAGTTAAAATACATAATTAATGCATTCGGCTCAGAAGTTAAAATCCCAAAATAAGAGTTACAATACAACCATAGGGTCCTACGAGTACATGGCCCAATATAATCTAAGTAATGTACTCAGACACGAATCGATGCTGAAGTCCTACTCCGATGATGCTTCAACGATGCACGTCAACCCTACTAACCTGTGAAAAGAAACAACAATTTCTAACGTTGAGCTAACAGAGCTCAGTGGATACATTTCCACTCAATCATGCTTCATGCAAATCATAAATATGAGCATGTAGCTAAGAGATTGATATAATGGCAGAATATAACAACATTTGGCGCTACTTCTAGCCACCTAAGCACATAGCAAAAAATGGGAAAGCATCAACCCCATACAACACATATACATCATACCAAAAAACCTATAGTGAGGCATGATGCCACACAACTTCAGAAACTTACACTTTATGGGTGAGGCTCAGTGCCACACAGCTTCGAGAACGTACACCCATGCTTAGAATCTCTTGTCAAGCATCTCCGAATGAGACCTGGTGCCACACAACTTCGAGAACGCACATTCGGTAATATATAGCATGGTCTTAGGATTGTAACACGCTCAAATTTTTAGAACTACGTGTTTTGATATAATATTTGAAAAATGTTTTGGACTAAATTGAAAAGAATTTAAAATATGTTTTTAGTAAAAAACAACTTGAAAATATGTTTAAGGTTTTACAAGGCTTTGGAATGATTTAAAGTGCATTTAAAGTAGTCAAAAACAACTTGAAAATATGTTTACGGTTTTAAAAGGCTTTGGAATGATTTAAAGTGCATTTAAAGTAGTCAAAACCAAGCTTTTCAAGTGCCCGTACCGATACGGCCTGTTATCGTACCGATACGCCTTAGGGTTTCAACTACATCAATTTTCCAGTAGCCAAAACTGGTACCGATACGCTTAGCCGTATCGATACGGTGTGTTTTGAAATAGCCCAACGGCTAGTCGCGTACCGATACAATTGTATCGCGTACTGATACGTCTAACTACCCCAACGGTCATATTTCCCAACGGTCTTTTAATTTGCAGGACCGTACCGATATGCTAGGTAAGCGTATCGATACGCATCAGCTGAAGTGCACAACGACTACTTCCTTATCGGGACCGCATCGATACGATTTGAAGGGTATCGATACCCCAAGCTTCAAAACTGCATTTATGGTGGGAAATAAAGGCTCCAACGACTCCAATCCAACCCTAACGGCTAGTAACAGCTACAAATTCAATTAGGAGTATAAAAGGGACCTCCAAGCATCTAGTAATGGTTAATGCTTCAAATTGTTACAACATTATGATGACAAATTGTGTCTAGAGCTTTAATCGTACATTCCTTGCTTAGACAACACTAGTGAGCTAAATATTGTTAAATTTGCTCAAGTGTTTAGGTTTTGGGTGAGAGCTTCATAGTGCAAACATATACCTTCTAGAGGGATTTCTAGTTTGCTAAGTCTTTCTTGTGTAAGAGAGTGTTTGATCAAGCTTTGGGTAGAAAGCTTGATCGTTGTAACAGTTTCCTCCTAAACCGAGAAAAGGGGAAAAAATTCTTAGTGAATTTGTTTGGAAATCCTTAGTGGGAAGCTAAGGTAGTGGATGTAGACCTTGGTTAGAAGGTTGAACCACTATAAATCCTTGTGTAAATTGTCTATCTTTCCATTCCCACAAAAACACCCAAATATCCCACTTCTCCACACTTGGCGAGCAAGATCGGTTGAAGGAATCGAGCACCGTAAAACTCAACAATTGGTATCAGAGCTTGGATCAATTGAAGAGGATTAACATCCTATTGAGTAGACCCGGCAAGCTCGATCATTATTTCAATCAACCGGCTCAATGGCGCAATCCATCGACAAACTGCCCTTCTTCGACAGAACTCACTATGCCCATTGGAAGACAAATATGAAGTTCTTTATAAAGTCAAGGGACTACAAGCTATAAGACATAGTAGAAGATGGTCCGTACGGGCCTCAACGAAGTAAAGTGGAATGGAGTGCCGAAGATCGAAATAAGTTGGAGCTTAATTGCAAAGCCTTGTACATGTTATTTTGTGCTTTTGGCCCCATCATCTATGAGAAGATGTCTTCTTGTGAGAGTGCTAAGGAAGTATGGGACAAGCTTGAAGTCACTTACGAAGGAACCAATGATGTAAAGGAGACCAAGATCGGACTCATAAACCTCGAGTATGAGAACTTCAAGATGGATCCCGAAGAAGACATCGAGAATATGTTCGATAGGCTCTCCACCATCACTAATGGACTCAAATGCTATGGAGAAGACATTCCAGAAGAGAATCTTGTCCGAAAGCTCATCTACTCCATTCCTGAGTCATGGGACTCAAAAAGGATCGCCATCATCGAAGCCAAAAATCTCAAGACTTTGAAGCTTGATGAGCTCATGGGGTCACTTCTCACTTATCAAATAATGAAGAAAAACAAAGAAGAGCAGAAGAAGAAGGAAGAGATTAGAGCTATGGAGAAGAAGAATATCATGGAGCTAGGCATCAACGCTAGTGTCGTTGCTCTCAAATCCTTCACATGCCATCATGTAGATTCAAGTGAGGAGGAAAGTGAAGATGAGGAGATGACCTATCTCTTCAACAAATTTGCTCGCTTCATGAAGAGCAAAATGGAAAAATCCAAGCATGAATCGAGGAAGAAGATGAAGGAATCTCATAAGTCCAACAAGAAGGGATCATCTTCAAAGCACGCATATGTGGCCACATGGAGTGATGAAGACTCCACCGATGATGAGGTAGCCCACCTATGCTTGATGGCCCTCAATGAGGGGGATGTAACATCTAACTCATCTAGTTCAAATTCACATTCTTTTGATGAGTTACAAGAATCCAATGATGAATTGGTTTTTGAGTTCAAGGCTTCATTTTCGAAAAACAAGAAATTGATTTCAAAGTTAAAAACCGAAAAATGATTTGCTTTCTAAAACCAATTTAGAGTTTGAAGAAAAAATTAAAGACTTTGAGCTTAAAGTTTTGGATTCACAAAAATTGCTTCTAACAATGGAAAAAGATCATCAAAAAGAGGTTGATGATATCAAGAAAGAAAAAGATTTGATTTTCAATGAACTTCAAAAGAAAAATAATTTAGGAATATCAAATTTTTATGTAAGACAATCTAGTGCCCCTAGATTTGTAAATGGTAAATGTTTTAGAAGTATTTGGGTCCCAAAAGGACTAAGTACTTCAACTAAAAGGGATGAAATTGAAAAATGGATTCCTAAGGGGACTAAACTTTGTGCTACTAACGTCTATGGATCCAAAGCAATTTGGATACCAAAAATTACTTGATTGTCTTATGATAGGTGTGATGGAGATTGATCAACAAGTCAAACTTTGAGGGGGAGCTTCATGCACACAAAGAAAGACACTTGAAGAAGGAAGGCTTCACATCCTCCCTTGGATTCAAGTGTGGTAAATATCTAGTTGTTCTTGCTTTTATTTGTTTTATTTTTTTATATAAATTTCAACTAGATGATCATATATGTTGGACTAACGTTGTTTGATGCTTTGAGTAAGGGGGAGCCAATTTTAAAACCAATTTTTTATGATGTCAATTTTCTTTTACCTCCTAAGTTATTTTGAGCCCAATGTCATTTTAAATTCTTTTTGATATAACAAAAAGGGGGAGAAATGGTTTAAAAAATTGATTTTTCAAGTTTTTCAAGAGAATAAGGGGGAGCTTTAATCTAATTCAAATTTTAAGTCTCTTATTCAAATTTTAAAATACAAAAGGGGGAGAGAATCTCAAACAATTTTTCAAGTTGGTTTTATTATATAAAAAAAGGGAGATTGTAGAACTATGTGTTTTGATATAATATTTGAAAAATGTTCTGGACTAAAATGAAAAGAATTTAAAATATGTTTTAGTCAAAAACAACTTGAAAATATGTTTAATGGTTTTACAAGGCTTTGGAATGATTTAAAGTGCATTTAAAGTTGTCAAAACCAAGCTTTTCAAGTGCCCGTACCGATACACCTTAGGGTTTCAACTACAAGAATTTTCCAGTAGCCAAAACCCGTACCGATACGCTTAGCCGTATCGATACGGTGTGTTTTGAAACAGCCCAACGGCTAGTCGCGTACCGATACAGTTGTATCGCATACTGATACGCCTAACTACCCCAACAGTTATATTTCCCAACGGTCTTTTAATTTGTAGGACCGTACCGATACGCTGGGTAAGCGTATCGATACACATCAACTGAAGTGCACAATGTCTACTTCCTTATCGGGACCGTATCGATACAGTTTGATGGGTATCGATATGCTAAGATGCAGAACTACATTTATGGTGGGAAATAAAGGCTCCAACGACTCCAATCCAACCTCTACGGCTAGTAACGATTACAAACTCAATTAGGAGTATAAAAGGGACCTCCAAGCATCTAGTAATGGTTAATGCTTCAAATTGTGTCTAGAGCTTTAATTGTACATTCCTTGCTTAGACAACACTAGTGAACTAAATATTGTTAAATTTGCTCAAGTGTTTAGGTTTTGAGTGAGAGCTTTATAGTGCAAACATATACCTTCTAGAGGGATTTCTAGTTTTCTAAGTCTTTCTTGTGTAAGAAAGTGTTTGATCAAGCTTTGGGTAGAAAGCTTGATCGTCGTAACGGTTTCCTTCTAAACCGAGAGTAGGGGACGAAATTCATAGTGAATTTGTTTGGAAATCCTTAGTGGGAAGCTAAGGTAGTGGATGTAGACCTTGGTTAGAAGGTTGAACCACTATAAATCCTTGTGTAAATTGTCTATCTCTGCATTCCCATAGAAACACCCAAATATCCCACTTCTCCACACTTGGCGAGCAAGATCGGTTGAAGGAATCGAGCACCGTAAAACCCAACATAATTGATCTCCGAAAACCGTCAAGTGGGTTGTATTTGGTTCTTAGATGAATTGGCTAAAACCAAAAAAATAGTGGAAAATATTTGCACGTTGATTTTAGAGTGGTTCAATTACTCAACCGAGTCTACATCCACTACCTTAGCACACCACTAAGAATTTTCCAATTCACTACTATGAATTCTTCCTTTTGAGGCCAAAGGGATAACCTTACAACCCTATCTTTTCAATGGCTAAGATAGAACCACTCTAGTTTTTACTTAGGCTAAACTAGAACATCTCTCTTTTACAAGGTTTGTTTGGTAAACAAAATAGTTCACAAGGTGTGTGTTTACACAATTGAGCTCACAAGAAAGAGTGAAGGATAAAAACGATAAAATCACTCTCTACAAATATTTACAAGAGAAATGAAGAAAATAAAGACTTAAACTCAATTTCTCTTGAACATTTAGCTTGGATGTTGTCTATAGCAATCTTCAAGTGTCCCAAGTCTTACTTTTATGTTTGGAATGAGCTTCTAGCCGTTTATGGCCGTTGGGGATGTTTTGGAGCCGTTGAGTGTCATTGAAATCGAGCATTAAATGCTCACATGCACAGTGGTTTCGAAACCATTGAAGAGGTTTCGAAACCCATTAGAGGTTTTCAAAAGAAAAACTAGCCGTTACATGTGCCTGGTATAGAAACCATGCAGGGGGTTTCGAAACCAGCTAGGTGGTTTCAAAACCGGTGGTTTCAAAACCTTTAAGGGGGTTTCGAAGCCTGTTCTCAGGTTTGGTTTCCAGGCCTCACTGCCTCACTGGTTTCGAAACCACTTATAGGGGGTTTCGAAACTTGAATTAAAAACTTGTAAAAATCGGCTAAAAATTGACTTTAAAAGATATATTTGATATAGGAACAATGTCAAAACATTTAAAACATATTTTCCAAGTTTTGTGGACTTTGAAATATTTTTGCAATGTTTGAATTTAGTCCAAAAACATTTTTCACTTTGTTATATCAATATTAATATCTCAACAATCTCTCCCTTTTTGATATAACAAAACCACTTGAAAATTTGTTTTTGTAAACCCCCCCCCCCTTAGAAAAATAATTTTAGAACAAGAGAAATATTTTTAAGAAAGAATAAAAACTCCCCTTTTTCTTTTTGAAATTGTATTTTTCAAACATATCTCTCCCCCTTTTTGTTATATAAAAAATAATTCAAAACTAAGTTTGAAATCACATTTAAGTTCAAAACACCAAAAGTTGAAAGGTTAAAAACCAATTGTTGGAAATTTAGTACCAATTGATAGAAAATACCAATTGTTGGTTTAAAATAACAATGGAGAATAAGATATTTTTTTAAATCAAAAGCTCCCCCTTAGTCAAAGCATTCCATTTAAAATTTTTGTTCAAATTTTGACACTTAAGAGATTGAATTTCACCATTTAATCAAATCAATTTAAAATCACAAGAAATTTAATTTTATCCAAGACTTTTAAAAGAAAAAAACTTTATGCAAACATATGAATGAAACAATGTGATTCATATGCACAAAGAATCATAAAATGTCATGCACTTATAAATATAAATAAGCAATGATGCATGAACATTTATCATCAAAATAGGCAACCAAATGATTTAAAATCAATTACATTAAGATTAGAGGTTACCCATCTTGTTCAGTTGTGTGACTAGAGCATTTGATATTCTTACTTTTCTTGTCTTTGCTCCAACACACCTAAAAGAGACATTTACTTGGATTTTGGTATCCAAATTGCTTTGGATCCAATAACATTAATCTCAAAGTCCCTAGTTCCCTTAGGAACCCATACTTGTCTAATCTTATAAGTTTTCTCTTCTTTATAGGACAAGTATGCAAGGTATGACCATGATAATGACAATGTGAGCATTTTATCATTATGGGATGAGATGAATTAAAAATAATTTATTTTTCTTTTGTTAAGATTTCAAGCTTAACTTTCAAATCAAGATTTTCTTTTTCTAAAACTCCATTAATTGTTTTTGAAAACTCTAAATCATTTTTCAAATTTTCATTTTGTTTTTCAAAATCCAATTTTGTTTTCAATAGAAAATCGTTTTCAAATTCAAGTTTAGAAATCATTTTCTTAAATATGGAATTCATGGTCTCAAGTTCCAAAAATAATTCATCAAATGCTACTTGTAACTCATCAAAGGAATATGAATTTAATTCATTTGAGTTAGAAGATACCTTGGGCTCATCCAGAGCCATAACACCATCCACCTTTCTAGATGGGACGAGGTTAGCACTTGATGGAACTCCATCTTTCTTCTCTTCTTTCCCATAGAATTTCTCAAGCTTCTCCCAAATTTCTTTGGCACTTTTGGATGGGGAGACCTTCTTGGAAATCTCTTCATTGAGGCCATTGTAACCCCCTTAGCCCGGCCTAGACGGTTGACCCGAACTACGAAGATTACACGGGGAAAACCAAAGTCAACCCGAAAGTCAACCTTGATTAGTGACCCTTTTTTTCCTTTTAAATCTTGTCTAGATGCACATTAACCCGAAGCGAGCACTTGAGAACCATTTACGTATAAAGCAAAGCGATCGAATTCAAATAAGGGACTCAATTGCACAAAATACAAATATTAGGGACCAAAATGTAAATTCTGGAAATTAGAAGGTCTTAACTGATTTTTAAGTTACGAATATTAAATTAGTCACATTACATGCATCTCTGTCGAATTTCACCTTAAACATACATCTCAAACTCATATAATTTCAATTACAAATTTCGGGACTAAAACGTAAAGCTTGCAAACCTCAAAACCATTCAAATCAGTGCCCAACGGTCACCTGTTTCGAAACGGCGTTGACCGTTCCAAAACACGAGTTCGTTTCGAGACTTGTTCCGAAACAGGGCTTGACAGTGGCCAAATCGTTCCGGTACGGCCTCCACCCGTTTCGAAACACCTAGGTCATTACAGGCCCTCGTTTCGAAACGCTAGTGCCCGTTCCGATACGGTTTGCCCAGAAGCTGCAGATTTTGCTGGTTTTTCATACACAAATCCATTCAAACACATCTTAATGACCCTCTAACCATACCAACAAGTCATCATACATATAAGGTACAAGTTTGCAACTTCAAAACACATTCATAGCATCAAACATGGAATTTCGCAAGTCTATAGGCATGCTTCCTATTTTCCAAATCCAAGCAATCAACCAATCACCAAAACAATCATTAAATGGCCATTTACAATCCAAAACACCAAAAGCAACATGCCACAAACTAGGGAGTCCAAAACATCTCCCAAAACCACACTTTAGGTTCCCATTGCCAAATTACTAAAACTAATAGTATATGAAAACATCACAATACATGAGCTTAGTTTCCATTTGGACTCTTAGCTTCCTTGCTGTCCTCAAACACTTCAATTGTCTGCATTATTGGTACAAAAGAGAGAGCGTAAGCACAATAGCTTAGTGAGGCATGCTCTAAAGAAAATAACACAATAATGTCTTTTTGAAAACACTTTTAACAAGCTTTAAAACACAAGCTTAAATCTTTTCATGCAACCATGCATACTTTACAAGCATCTCATGCTTCATTACATCAATTCAACATATTGGCTTTCAAGTGATAATTCATAAACTTTTACAACACAAAACACAATCGGATACGCGGATTACAAGCGTTGTCCCACACGCTTCATACACACTACCGAACAACATAAGGTGGAGTTTAAAGGTACAATCACAACCCCTCAACACCACTCATCGGTAGTTGTATAACTTCCTAACGAGAGTACGGGACACATAACACAAGGTCTACACACACGGACTTTTAACCACCGTTGTGACCTTAACAAGATCCACACACAGACTTTTAACCACCGTCGTGATCTTAAATCTCTCGTTAGGATACTTGGATGGAGTTTTCGGTACAATCACAACCCCTTAACATCCAAGGCGATTTTATTCACAGTGCACCCAATCCTATAGCCGGCTAACTATATCCGATTCAACTACTTTAAAACCAATTCATCATTTGCCGATATACATTATACAACATCAACAATCCACTGTTTTAAAGCATTAAACAAAGTAATTTAACATCATGCATCACTATGCATCAAATCCAGATTTTCAAAATGTAAAACCAAGGATCTCTTACCTTGAGCATCCTTCGACATATGGCTTTCAAAACCAGCATCAACAATGCATAAACATGCTTTCAAAACAGAATTTAAACATGCAAATTATATTCAATGCATCGAACCACTTCATGGCTCATCCAAGAGAGTTTCTCTGAAAACTTACTCTTGAGCTTAGTTAAGTTGCTTAGACTTAAACTAAGCTCCCAAAACCTTCAAACATTTGTTCCAAAGCTGGAAACCAAACTCCACTCACCAATTTCGTTTCGCAAGCTTGCCGAAACGCCGATCAAGCCTCCAGATCAACTCCAAAGGTGTCCAAAGATGCCTCCCCTGTTTTAAACACATCAAAGCAGAGGATTAATGCATCATCATGCATTGAAATCTTCAGCCAACACACTTAAACTCGCCGCTCTACCTAAAGCCAACATTTCGGCTACCAAACACAACCGAAATCACCTCCAAACTCTTCCAAAACTTAACCCAGCAAAGATTCATCACTTCTAACCATTTCTAAACATCAATCAACAACCAAAATGAACCTAAACTCATCCTTATACCTCCAGCTATAACAGAACACCAAGATCACCTCAAAAACCATCATTTTCATAAGCAAAAACTTAGGAAATTCAACCTATTCGGGATTGCATTGATAAAACCTCATTTACATATCATTATACATCAAAAATACATTTAAGAATCTTCTCAAAACAGAGCCCAAACAATCACAACGAAATTCTTCAAGATTTCTTCCAAATCTTGAGTTTTAAGCCAAAATCAAGCTTCTATCATTAAAGAACTGAGTATTTAGAGGAGAAGAACATTCTTACCTCTAAATGGTGATTTCTCCTTGAGAATTTCAGTAAAGAACTGAGTATTTAGAGGAGAAGAACATTCTTACCTCTAAATGGTGATTTCTCCTTGATTTGAGCCAATTTTCTTGAAAATCCAATGAGGAAATCAAAAGGATTTGATGTAAGATGGATTAGAAACTAATTGATGATTGAAATCTCATCAATCGAAGTGGAAATCAATGAAAAAGTTGTTGGAGAAAGTGTTTGGATGATGGAATTTTGAGAGAAAAAGAAATGAGAAAATTTTAAGAAAAGTTATTTATGAAATTCTAAAAAGTGGTTTTCCTTTTTCATTTAATTAATTAAACATTAATTAAATCTCTTAAAATAAGGAAAAATCTGGAGAAATCATTTTTGGGTAAATTAGCTCCTTAAAGATTCAAAGTTTTAATCCTTACAAAACAGTCACCACTGAACTTTTCAAAAATCGCATTTTAGTCACTATTCCGAAATGTTGTATTTACAAACCTTATTTTGCAAAATTGATTTCACCACTCTCTTATATATATTAAAAGAGGATTTTTAGATATTTTTCCATATTTTTAAAGCATCCCGAACTAGGTTTTCCCTAAAGCATCCTTTTATATTTGAACCGAAAATCAGACCGGCCCGGTTCAGACCCTAAACTTCCAAGCCCAAAATTGGGGTGTTACAACTCTCCCCCCCCTTAAGAAATTTCGTCCTCGAAATTTACCTGGAGGAAAAAGTACGGAAGCTGCTTCAACATATCATCCTTTCTTTCCCACGTGGCTTCCTCAACACCACGATGCCTCCACAACACCTTAACCAATTCAATGGTCTTGCCTCGAATAACTTTACTGTTCGAATCCAGAATTTCAACCGACTCCTCATCATAGGTCAAGTCTGGATTCAACTCCACTTCCTCCACAGGCATAACATGCGAAGGATCAGATCTATACCTCCGAAGCATAGAGACATGAAACACATCATGTATCTTTTCCAACTCTTGCGACAACCTCAGCTTGTACGCAACAGGGCCCACACGTTCAATCACCTCGTATGGTCCAATGTACCTAGGGCTCAACTTACCCTTACGACCAAACCTCATCACCTTCTTCCAAGGCGAAACCTTCAAGAACACACGGTCACAAACCGCAAACTCAATCTCCTTACGCTTCAAATCCGCCTAAGACTTCTGTCTATCAGAAGCTGCCTTCAAATGCTCACAAATGAGCTTCACCTTCTCGATGGTTCCTTTTAACAAATCCGGCATCGAAACCAACTTCTGACCTATCTCAGCCCAGCAAAGAGGAGTTCTGCACTTCCTCCAGTACAAGGCTTCATAAGGTGCCATTTGAATACTTTCCTGGTAGCTATTGTTATAAGCAAACTCTACCAAAGGCAAATGTTTCTCCCAAGAACCTTGAAACTCAATCACACAGCACCTCAACATATCTTCCAGCACTTGGATAACACGCTCAGACTGTCCATCCGACTGTGGATGATAAGAAGTACTGAAATTCAACCGTGTAACCAAAGCTTGATGCAAACACTCCAAAAAACGCGACGTAAACCTCGGATCCCTATCCGACACTATAGACTTTGGTACACTATGCAATCGCACAATCTCAACAATGTACAACTCCGCAAGCTTGTCCAAGGTATACGTAGTATGCACAGGTAAGAAATGCGCACACTTCGTAAAGCGATCCACAATCACCCACACCGAATTCTTCTTCGATGGCGACAAAGGCAAACCAGACACAAAGTCCATGGTAATCCTTTCCCACTTCCACTCAGGAATCCTCAACGGTTGCAACAACCCCGAAGGAAACTGATGTTCAGCCTTAACCCGCTGACAAACCATGCACTTACTCACGTACTCCGCAACATCCTTCTTCAAACCCACCCAATAGTACTCATCCTTAAGATCACGATACATTTTAGTACTACCAGGGTGCATAGCAAAAGGACTGCTATGAGCCTCAGTCAGAATAGTACGCCTCAACTCAGCATCATTCTGCACTACTATCCGACTCCCAAAACATAGAACCCCATCATCGTTAAAACAGAAATCTGATGGTCTATCCTCAGCAATATCCTGAACATGTGGCACCAAGGAATCATCCAACAACTGCTTATCCTTTATCAACTGAACCAAAGATGGTTTCACTTGCAATTTAGCCACAAGACCCCCATCTCGCGAAATACTCAAGCTGGCAAACATAGCCCTCAACTCCACTGCCACTTTTCTACTTAAGGCATCCGCTACAACATTAGCTTTTCTCGGATGGTACTCGATCGTCAGATCGTAATCTTTAAGCCACTCCACCCAACGTCGTTGCCTAAGATTCAACTCTTTCTGAGACATCAGATACTTCAAACTCTTGTGATCCGTGTACACAGTACACTTCTCACCATACAGGTAATGTCTCCAAATTTTCAAAGCAAAGGCCACCGTAGCTAACTCAATATCATGCGTAGGATAATTACGCTCATGCACCTTCAACTGACGCGATGCATAAGTCACCACCTTACCCTCTTGCATCAACACACACCCCAAACCAACATAGGATGCGTCGCTATACACTACAAACTCTTTCCCTGATTCAGGTTGAACCAAGATAGGAGCTTGCGTCAAAGCTGCCTTAAGCTTCTCAAAAGCCTGCTGTCTTGCCTCTGTCCACTCATACTTGACATCCTTCTGCAACAACTTCGTTAATGGTGCAGCAATCTTTGAAAATCCATCCACATACCTCCGATAGTATCCTGCCAACCCAAGGAAACTACGGACTTCATGAACAGACTTAGGAGGCTTCCAATTCATCATCGCCTCAATCTTCTGAGGATCAACTCGGATCCCCTCAGCTGAAACCACATGACCAAGGAAAACAACTTCCCTAAGCCAGAATTCGCACTTGCTCAGCTTAGCATAGAGCTGATTCTCCAACAGCGCCTGCAACACAATCCACAAATGCCCCTCATGCTCCTCCTCAGTACGAGAGTACACAAGGATATCATCAATGAACACCACAACAAACTTGTCCAGGTATTCATGAAACACTCTATTCATCATGTCCATAAAAGCTGCAGGAGCATTCGTCAAGCCAAACGACATCACAAGAAACTCATAATGCCCATACCTCGTTCTAAAGGCTGTTTTTGGCACATCCACATCTTTCACCTTGAGCTGGTAATAACCTGACCTTAAGTCAATCTTAGAGAACACAGCCGCTCCCCGAAATTGATCAAAAAGATCATCAATCCTCGGCAAAGGATACCGATTCTTCATAGTCAACTTGTTCAGCTGACTATAATCGATGCACATTCTCATAGTGCCATCCTTCTTCTTCACAAACAAGACCGGTGCACCCCAAGGTGACACACTCGGCCGAATGAAACCACGATCAAGCAACTCCTGAAGTTGCGCCTTCAGCTCCTTCAACTCCTTAGGTGCCATTCGGTAAGGAGTAATGGACACTGGAGTTGTGTTTTCATACAACTCAATCCCAAACTCCACCTCTCGACTAGGAGGCAATCCAGGTAACTCCTCCGGAAACACTCAAGGAAACTCTCGTACAGTCGTGATATCTTGAACCCGCAACTCCTTAGAGCTAGGATTCATCACAAAGGCCAGATAAGCCTCACAACCTTGCCTCAGCATTCGACTTGCTTCCAATGAAGACACCACATTGGTAAGAAACTTCACATTCTCACCAACCACCACTACCTCGTAGTCATCCGCAAGCTTCAACGAAACTCGCTTGTTCTCAAAATCCACTGCAGCTCGATGCTCAACAAGCCAATCCATACCAAGGATTACATCAAAACCATAAAATGACAATTCCATGAGATCAACAAGAAAAACATGGTTTTGCACTTCCAAGGGACATCTTCTATACAACTTCCGTGTCACAACGGTCTCACCAAAGGAACTAGTTACACGCATACCAACATCCAGAGACTCGACAGGTAAACCAAGCAATTGAGCATGTTCACGCAATATGTATGAGTGTGTAGATCCAGAATCAATCAAGGAAAGTAATGATAAGGATTGTAAAGTAAAGGTACCTGCGATCACATCCGTATCATTTCTCCCCTCACGCTGAGCATACACTCGAGCCTGGCCACCACCCTCAGGTTGAACAGCCACCACATGAGCCACATTCCTCCCACCATCCTCTCTGCGCTGGAAATTACCACGGCCGCGCCCACGACCTTTCTGTGGTGCAACTACCCCAGTAGCACGTCCCTGACCACCACCGGCCAACAAAGGACACTCTCTCCTCATGTGGTCTGCCGAACCACAATTCCAGCATGAATTACCGGTCACTGCTACCGGAGCCTGAACCTCCCTCGCTGCTCGAGGACAATCTCGCCTCATATGGCCACGAGATCCACACGTCCAGCACGTGTTCTGATTAGCTTTCAACTTGTCTCCCTGAACAGGCGCACCATGTCCTCCACCATGCCTAGCAGAAGACTGATACCTCTTATCACGTCCTCTCTTGTTCCGTCCACCACCGGAACTATAATCAGCAGCTCTTTTGCCTGAGCTAGAACCAACGCCTCTAGTAGACAAACCCAAGTTCTGCTCAATGTCCTTCGCTCTACTCACCAGCACATCAAAATCCGTATACTCAGCAGCAAGCATGTAAGTCTTCACATCTGTCACCAAACCGTAACGGAAACGTTCACACCTCTCCCGCTCATCATGGATTAACTCAGGTGCGTACTGGCTAAGGCAGACAACTGAACCTCATACTCCGCCACCGACATGCTTCCTTGCATAAGAGACATGAACTCCCTTTTCTTTTCATCTAGGTATCGCACACCTAGATACTTTCGCTTGAACGCGTTCAGAAAGAACGTCCAAGTCACATCATTCTCCTCCATTCCGGAAACAGTGGTCGTCCACCACGTATACGCATCATCATGCAACAGCGATACCACACAACCCAACTTCTGTACATTGTTGCAATTCATTTGCCCCAAAATCCTCTTGGTGCTTTCCAACCAAGATTCAGAACCTTCAGGAGATAAACCTATGAACTCAGTCCCTCACAGACTGCGAAGACGTTCCAAAGGCAATCTCAAATTAGCATCACCCTGATGCGCAGCTCCTTGAGCTCCAACTACTGCTGCCTGAAAGACTCCAGCAATAGCCTGAATCAAAACAGTCATGTCAGGAGTAGCTTACCCCTATACACCTTCAGGTCCAGCGACCCCAGCACCTACACCAACACCAGCATTTTCACCTCCAGCACCATCACCGCCAGGTAGTCCACCACCAGGGGGAGGAGGTAAATCCACAACATTATCAGCGTTTTCCTCGTTTTCATTCTGAGCCATAGCTCTCGTATTCATCCTCGTCTCTCTACGAGGCCTCATTTACAAAAACAATGCACTGACACAAATGCAATAAACATAATTAGGCACAACAAGGTAAGTAATCCAAGAACTCAAGCTTGTTTTCAAAAAACAATTCCTTTCATTAGTTTTGATATGGCAATGGGTACCCCTAACATGCTTCAACCTAGCATAGCATCACAATTGCAACCATACATCATAATTCAAACAACATTCCTTCATCCAAAAGGCATATCATGCAAATACGCATACATCACCCACATAACCATTCCCATTTACACGAGAACTCAGCTCTGATACCACCAAATGTAACCCCCTTAGCCCAGCCTAGACGGTTGACCCGAACTACGAAGATTACACAGGGAAAACCAAAGTCAACCCGAAAGTCAACCTTGATTAACGACCTTTTTTTCCTTTTAAGTCTTGTCTAGATGCACATTAACCCTAAGCGAGCACTTGAGAATCATTTACGTATAAAGCACATCGATCAGATTCAAATAAGGGACTCAATTGCACAAAAAACAAATATTAGGGACCAAAATGTAAATTCTGGAAATTAGAAGGTCTTAACTGATTTTTAAGTTACCAATATTAAATTAGTCACATTACATGCATCTCTGTCGAATTTCACCTTAAACAGACATCTTAAACTCATATAATTTCAATTACAAATTTCAGGACTAAAACGTAAAGCTTGCAAACCTCAAAACCATTCAAATCAGTGCCCAACGGTCACCTGTTTCAAAACGGCATTGAAAGTTCCGAAACACGGGTTCGTTTCGAGACTTGTTCCAAAACAGGTCTTGACAGTGGCCAAATCGTTCCGGTACGGCCTCCACCCGTTTCGAAACACCTAGGCCATTACAGGCCCTCGTTTCGAAACGCTAGCGCCCGTTCCGATACGGTTTGCCCAGAAGCTGCAGATTTTGCTGGTTTTTCATACACAAATCCATTCAAACACATCTTAATGACCCTCTAACCATACCAACAAGTCATCATACATATAAGGTACAAGTTTGCAACTTCAAAACACATTCATAGCATCAAACATGGAATTTCACAAGTCTATAGGCATGCTTCCTATTTTTCCAAATCCAAGCAATCAACCAATCACCAAAACAATCATTAAATGGCCATTTACAATCCAAAACACCAAAAGCAACATGCCACAAACTAGGGAGTCCAAAACATCTCCCAAAACCACACTTTAGGTTCCCATTGCCAAATTACTAAAACTAATAGTGTATGAAAACATCACCATACACGAGCTTAGTTTCCCTTGGACTCTTAGCTTCCTTGTTGTCCTCAAACACTTCAATTGTCTACATTATTGGTACAAAAGAGAGAGCGTAAGCACAATAGCTTAGTGAGGCATGCTCTAAAGAAAACAATACAATAATGCCTTTTTGAAAACACTTTCAACAAGCTTTAAAACACAAGCTTAACTCTTTTCATGCAACCATGCATACTTTACAAGCATCTCATGCTTCATTACATCAATTCAACATATTGGCTTTCAAGTGATAATTCATAAACTTTTACAACACAAAACACAATCGGATACGCGGATTACAAGCGTTGTCCCACACGCTTCATACACATTACCGAAAAACATAAGGTGGAGTTTACGGTACAATCACAACCCCTCAACACCACTCATCGGTAGTTGTATAACTTCTTAACGAGAGTACGGGAAACATAACACAAGGTCTACACACACGGACTTTTAACCACCGTTGTGACCTTAACAAGATCCACACACAGACTTTTAACCACCATTGTGATCTTAACTCTCTCGTTAATATACTTGGATGGAGTTTTCGATACAATCACAACCCCTCAACATCCAAGGCGACTTTATTCACGGTGCACCCAATCCTATAGCCGGCTAACTATATCCGATTCAACTACTTTAAAACCATTTCATCACTTGCCAATATACATTATACAACATCAACAATCCACTGTTTAAAAGCATTAAACAAAGCCATTTAACATCATGCATCACTATGCATCAAATCCAGATTTTCAATATGTAAAACAAAGGATCTCTTACCTTGAGCATCCTTCGACATATGGCTTTCAAAACCAGCATCAACAATGCATAAACATGCTTTCAAAACAGAATTTAAACATGCAAATTATATTCAATGCATCGAACCACTTCATGGCTCATCCAAGAGAGTTTCTCCGAAAACTTACTCTTGAGCTTAGTTATGTTGCTTAGACTTAAACTAAGCTCCCAAAACCTTCAAACTTTTGTTCCAAAGCTGGAAATCAAACTCCACTCACAAATTTCGTTTCGCAAGCTTGCCGAAACGCCGATCAAGCCTCCAAATCATTCCAAAGGTGTCCGAAGATGCCTCCCCTGTTTTAAACACATCAAAGCAGAGGATTAATGCATCATCATGCATTGAAATCTTCAGCCAACACACTTAAACTCGATGCTCTACCTAAAGCCAACATTTCGGCTACCAAACACAACCGAAATCACCTCCAAACTCTTCCAAAATTTAACCCAGCCAAGATCCATCACTTCTAACCATTTCTAAACATCAATCAACAACAAAAATGAACCTAAACTCGTCCTTATACCTCCAGCTATAACAGAACACCAAGATCACCTCAAAAACCACCATTTTCATAAGCAAAAACTTAGGTAATTCAACATATTCGGGATTGCATTGATAACACCTCATTTACACATCATTAGACATCCAAAATACATTTAAGAATCATCTCAAAACAGAGCCCAAACAATCACAACGAAATTCTTCAAGATTTCTTCCAAATCTTGAGTTTTAAGCCAAAATCAAGCTTCTATCATTAAAACCTTTTATAAAACTTCAATTAAGGATTGACAACTTGGGAATTTTAGTAAAGAACTGAGTATTTAGAGGAGAAGAATATTCTTACCTCTAAATGGTGATTTCTCCTTGATTTGAGCCAATTTTCTTGAAAATCCAATGAGGAAATCAAAAGGATTTGATGTAAGGTGGATTAGAAACTAATTGATGATTGAAATCTCATCAATTGAAGTGGAAATCAATGAAAAATTTTCTGGAGAAAAGTGTTTGGATGATGGAATTTTGAGAGAAAAAGAAATGAGAAAATTTTAAGAAATGTTAGTTATGAAATTCTAAAAAGTGGTTTTCCTTTTTCATTTAATTAATTAAACATTAATTAAATCTCTTAAATTAAGGAAAAATCTGGAGAAATAATTTTTGGGTAAATTAGCTCCTTAAAGATTCAAAGTTTCAATCCTTACAAAACAGTCACCGCTGAAATTTTCAAAAATCGCATTTTAGTCACTATTTCGAAATGTTGTATTTCCAAACCTTATTTTGCAAAATTGATTTCACCACTCTTATATATATATATATTAAAAGTGGATTTTTAGATATTTTCCATATTTTTAAAGCATCACGAACTAGGTTTTCCCTAAAGCGTCCTTTTATATTCGAACCGAAAATCAGACCGGCCCGGTTCAGACCCTAAACTTCCAAGTCCAAAATTGAGGTGTTACAGCCACAAAGAAGAATGTGCATAGCCTTTGCATTGAGATGGTCCTTTTTTGTGTCTTTGACACTCATTTTATTCTTTTTCTTAGGAGCTTTCAAATGTTCATCTTCGATAATCATCCAAATGTCGATGTTGAAGCCTTGGATAAAATACTTCATGATGTTGCTCCATTGGAAGTAACCTTCTCCTTTGAAGAGAGGAGGACACATTATATAGTCGCATTCTTCGAATGAAATAATTGTAGAACCGCTTGCCATTTGAAATCTTGAATCGGTGAACTTCGAGCAATCGATCTTTACCCCCGGATGTTATTCTTTTGATGGAGACGAGGCTCTGATACCAATTTTAGGATTGTAACACGCTTGAATTGATCTCCGAAAACCGTCAAGTGGGTTGTATTTGGTCCTTGGATGAATTGGCTTAAACAGAAAAAAATAGTGGACAATATTTGCACGTTGATTTTAGAGTGGTTCGACTACTCAACCGAGTCTACATCCACTACCTTAGCATACCACTAAGGATTTTCCAATTCACTACTATGAATTCATCCTTTTGAGGCCAAAGGGATAACCTTACAATCCTATCTTTTCATGGCTAAGATAGAACCACTCTAGTTTTTACTTAGACTAAACTACAACCTCTCTCTTTTTTACAAGGTTTGTTTGGTAAACAAAATACCTCACAAGGTGGGTGTTTACACAATTGAGCTCACAAGAAAGAGTGAAGGATAAACACAATAAAATCAATCTCTACAAATATTTACAAGAGAAATGAAGAAAATAAAGACTTAAACTCAATTTCTCTTGAACATTAAGCTTGGATGTTGTCTCTAACAATCTTCAAGTGTCCCAAGTCTTGCCTTTATGTTTGGAATGAGCTACTAGCCGTTTATGGCCGTTGGGGATGTTTTAGAGCCGTTGAGAGTCATTGAAATCGAGCATTAAATGCTCACCTACACAGTGGTTTCGAAACCATTGAAGAGGCTTCGAAACCATTAGAGGTTTTCATAAGAAAAACTAGCCGTTACATGTGCTTGGTATAGAAACCAGGCAGGGGTTTCGAAACCTTTAAGGGGGTTTGGAAACCTGTTCTCAGGTTTGGTTTCCAGGCCTTACTGCCTTACTGGTTTCGAAACCACTTATAGGGGGTTTCGAAACCTGCATTAAAAACTTGTAAAATCGGCTAAAAATTGACTTTAAAAGATATATTTGATATAGGAACAAAGTCAAAACATTTTAAACATATTTTCCAAGTTTTGTGGACTTTGAAATATTTTTGAAATGTTTGAAATTAGTCCAAAAACATTTTTCACTTTGTTATATCAAAATTAATATCTCAACACATGGTGTTGCCACACACTCTTCTCTCAATAGGTATTCGGATTCCCAACAATCAAGGTACTCAAGCATACGAATACACTTACATGGTAGTCAATAATATTCGATCCACCAAAGATCCATATTGTTTCCACACAAGCAAGTCACCCAAGGTTTTACTAAGTTATTACTCATTAGGCACGTATATAGGGTTTAAATCTAAGTTTCACAGTTTTACCCATCATTTTACCACATTAGAAGCTTTTTGGGACTTAGAACTCAAATTATAGGTCCCTCGAACTCAAAACATATTTTTTGGCAGATTGCCTAGTTAATATCGATACCCACCAACGCGTACGATACACCCTTCAAGGTACCGATACCTATCCAAGCGTACCAATACCCAGCTTCACAAATGTAGGGGTTTGACCAAAAACCTCGTACCGATACATAGGGGGCGTGTACCGATACCCCATCGCTAACGATACACCCCAAGCGTATCGGTACACATTTTTGCTACTAAAAATCTTGTAGAACAAAGGGTATCGATATAGCCTAAGCCCGTACCAATACACGCTTTAAATTTTTCATGAGTTAGCATTCAAAAGCAAATGATACCGATACCAGTTCACTTTGTACCGGTACACGAGCCTAGAATTCGAATTTTGGAGTTCGCAAATCACCCCCAACACCCCCAAACCTTCATGGTAACACCCCAAAACAAACATCAAGTTATAGAAGGTAGTTTAAATGGTTTCCTACCATTTTTACACCATTTTAGTACCAAAATAAGATTTAGCCATTAAATGGGGTCTCAAGCTCTCAAAGAACCAAAACATCAAACCAAGAAACAAGCAAGCTAATTTATTATTTCCAGGAATAAAAAGGAGTTAGTAGTGTACTAACCTTACTCCTACAACTGAGAGTGAAGCTCCTAGCACAAGCTTCAAGCTTTCCTCTTCCCTTGCTTCTTGGAGGAGTTTCCAACTTCTTTCACTACAAGAGAATGTTGTAAATCACATTACAACATTGCTGGAAACTTGATATATGAAAAAGGAAGAATTCTACAACAAAAAATGGATTTAAATCCCCTATTCTCGTTCTTTCTCTACAACCCCACTAAACACCCATTTTCCAACATTGACCAAAACCCACCATTCTTACCTTGATAGATAGATCTTTGAATGACGATTAACCTTCCCTCAACAACCAATTCGAGATTCATACCTCCAAATACAAAGATTCTAACTTTCAATTTTAGATTCACACCCCAACCTAAAAACTCAAGCCCAACAACCATAAACAAGCCCACTAAGTGTAACCCCCTAATCCCGGCCTAGAAGAAAAGACCAAATTTATGAAGTTACGATTGCAAATTTAACCCTCAAGAAAACTAATTTTAAAAAAAATATTTTAAATGAAAATAAAATAACATAAATTTAATAATAAATAAAATATAAATATAATAATAGATATTCAGATGATTATATAAAATCTATAAATTAAAATAACAGTATATGAATGCTAAAATAATCTCAAAATATAAATAGTCTAAAATTACATCATTGTCCCAAAATAATAAATAGAAATATGATTAAACTAAAGTAGTTTCGTGCTGAATAATAAAATAACCAGATAAAATCTGAGATCCTCCAAGTACCACATCGCCTAAAGCCCAAAGATATATGCAAGAGGAAACTATGAGGGAGTAAGCTAAAGAGCTTAGTGTGTTTCTAAAGTGAAAGAAAAACCATAATCATAAACACAGTATTATTTTCTTAAAATTCTTTAAAACACAACACAAAGATCACAAGCGCAATGCAATGCACCCAACTACGTCCGCCAAAAATGAGGAAGGTTCCCATAACCTCCTCCCTACGTCCGCCAATCCGAAGTGGAATTCAGCCCGGAGGGTGAAACCACTGAACTTCCTCCTTACAAACCCAACCAATGCTCATACACATATGATGTTTAAAATTCAAGTTTCATAAAAACCAATTCCGTAAATCTGATATTCCATAAAAATAATTCATAAATCATAGTCCATAAATCCATAAATCATAGTTCCATAAATCCAATGTTTCATAAATCAAATGGTCGTAATTCATAAGCAAAACAAATTTTGAAATCGTATGCATATGATGTCAACCATACAAGCCAAAATACATATAAATAATCACAAAAGAGGTAAAACACCAACACATAGAAAAATAATGTATAATTTAATTATAGCACCGAAAGAAAACACACCTCGCAACGATAAAGATATAACGATGTAGTGAACAACTCTCGCGCTCGTTGTCTAGTACTGGATCTTAACCGAATCAAAAATGTTTTGGTATGATAATGTTTGTGGTATTGGGAGTGTTTGGCGGTATTGGTATAACTTTTTTTTGTTTCTATGTCACATAACTATAACAATGTGTGTGTATATATATATATATATATAGTTAGTTAGGTTAAGTAGTTTAGTAATCGTATTAGGTTTAGAATTTTAAATAAATAATGTAAATTAATAATATTAATAAAATAAACAATCAATTTAAAGAGTAGGAGACGGGGCAGAAACTTAATTGAATTAAAAGTCAATTGAAAAAAAAAGTTTTATATATATATATATATATATATATATATATATATATATATATTAAACAATTAAAAAAGAGGACGGAAGGAATAACTTAAAGTAAACTAAAATTCAATTTGATAAAGGGTTATTTATTAAGTCAGTTCTTAAACTTTCAAGAAATTTCATATTAACTTTCAAGTTTATTAAAATTTTTTATTTAATCCCTAATAAAATTTAGATTTTTGAATTAAAAATTCTCAATTGTTAGGGTTTTTAATTAAGGATTTTAAAATTAAGTTTCTAAATTAGGGATTTTTTTAATATATGGTTTACAATTTGGGTGTAATTTTTGGGGTGTTATAACTCTCCCACCTTTAAAAGAAATTTTGTCCTCAAAATTTTCAGACTAACGACATACTTCAAAAAAATAGAGGTTTTGATAACAATTTTAAAAAGGCATTTTAGATCAGGTTACGAATGATAACACTGAGTTTTCAAATAGGCTTTAATCTCAAATTTATAGTAACGAGTATGATCACGATCGGTCGCTAATCTAGAGCTCATACGAGATGACATAGTAGTCTATCTATAAAAGGAATTAACCTAGATTTAGAGTTGGTACTTGAAGTTTTTATTCAAAACATATCTTTAACTCTATAAAATAATAAATTTATCAGAAAATCCAATTTGCCTTAAATCATTTAATATGCATGCAAAAATCATTTTTGGCTTAAAATTTTAAGTGAGCCTCACAGTCTGAGGGTTGAACTTAGCTCTGATACCATTAAATGTAATCCCCTAAACCAGACCTAGAAGAAAAGACCGAATTTAGAAAGTTACGATTGAAAATTTAACCCTCAAGAAAACTAATTTTAAAAATATATACTTTAAATTAAAAATAAAATAACATATATTTAATAATAAATAAAATATAAATATCATAATAGATATTTGAATGACTATATAAAATCTCTGAATTAAAATAACAGTAGATGAATGCTAAAATTAATCTCAAAATATTAATAGTCTAAAATTATATTCATGTCCCAAAATAATAAATAGAAATCTAATTAAACTAAAATAGTTTCGCACTGAATAATAAAATAACCGGATAAAATCTGAGATCCTCCAAGTACCACGTTATCTAAAGCCCAAAGATATTTGTAAGTGCAAACTATGAGAGAGTAAGCTAAAGAGCTTAGTGTGTCTCTAAAGTGCAAAAAACCATAATCATAAACATAATATTATTTTCTTAAAATTCTTTAAAACACAACACATAAATCACAAGCGCAATGCAATGCACCCAACTACGTCCGCCAAAAATGAGGAAGGTTCCCATAACCTCCTCCCTACGTCCGCCAATCCGAAGTGAAATTCAACCCGAAGGGTGAAACCACTGAACTTCTTCCTTACAAATCTCAAGCCATGCTCATTCACATATGATGTTTAAAATTCAAGTTTCATAAAAACCAATTCCGTAAATTCGATATTCCATAAACATAATTCATAAATCATAGTCCATAAATCCATAAATCATAGTTCCATAAATCCGATGTTTCATAAATCAAATGTTTGTAATTCATAAGCAGAACAAATTTTGAAATCGTATGCATATGATGTCAACCATACAAGCCATAATACATATAAATAATCACACAAAAGGTAAAACACCAACACATAGAAAAATAGTATATAATTTAATTATAGCATCGGAAGAAAACACACCTCGCAACGATAAAGATATAACGACATAGTGAACAACTCTCGCACTCGTTGTCTAGTACTGAATCGAAAATGTTTTGGTATGATCATTTTTTGCAGTATTGAGTGTGTTTGGCGGTATTGGTATAACTTTTTTTTTTGTTTCTATGTCGCATAACTATAACTACATACATATCTATATATAGTTAGGTTAAGTAGTTTAGTAACCGTATTAGGTTTAGAATTATAAATAAACAAGGTAAATTAATAATATTAATAAAATAAATAATCAATTTAAAGAGTAGGAGACGAGGGCAGAAACTTAATAGAATTAAAAGTCAATTGAGTTATATATATATATATATATATTAAACAATTAAAAAAGGACGGAAGGTAGAAACTAAAGTAAACTAAAATTCAATTTGATAAATGGTAATTTATGGAGTCAGTTCTTAAATTTTCAAGAAATTTTATATTGACTTCCAAGTTTATTAAAAATAATTATTTTGTCTTTAATAAAATTTAGGGTTTTGAATTAAAAATTCTCAATTGTTAGGGTTTTCAATTAGGGATTTCAAAATTAGGTTTCTAAATTAGGGATTTTTGGAATCTAGGGTTTACAATTTGGGCGTTATTTTTTGGTGTTACACTAAGGCTCTAAAAGGCCCAGACATCTCGACCCAAACGTGAAGCCCACGCTTTGAGTTAAATCGACCCTCGGATTTCGAAATCTTGGTTGTTACAACACTTTCCTCCTTAAAGAATATTTCGTCCTCGAAATTTACCTGATGGAAACATATGCGAATAGAGAGACTTTATATCCATCTCGAGTTCCCACATAGCCTCCTCTATTATGTGGTTCCTCCACAACATCTTTAACATAGGTATACACTTATTGCACAACTATTTTAATCCATTGCCCAAAACTCTTATCGGTTCTTCCTCGTAGGTCAAGTCAGTGTTGATCTCAATCTCCTCAAATGTGATAACATGCGAAGGATCAGAACGGTTCGATATACCTCACTCTTCTCATAGGTCAACACATTATGGATGCGTTCCATCTCTGGGGCAAGGCTAACTAGTAAGCCACGAGTCCAACCGTCTCGAGAATCTCATACGGTTAGATATACCTTAGGCTTAACTTACCCTTCCGCCCAAAGTGGATTACTTTTTCCAAGGTGACACCTTGAGGAACACTTTGTCACCCACCTCATACTCGATGTGCTTACGCTTCAGGTCCGTATAGGCTTTTGACGATAAAAGGCAGCTTGCAATCTTTCCTTGATTATCTGAACCTTCTCCTCGGTTTGTCTAAACAAATCTAATCCCACAATTCTTCTCTCATTGAGTTTGTTCTAACACAAGGGTGTCATACACTAGTGCCCATACAAGGCCTCAAAAGGAGCCATCTTTATGCTTGATTGGAAACTGTTGTTGTAGGAAAACTCAACAAGTGGTAGCTGCTCTTCCCAACTCCTATTGAAGTCAATGATACAAAACCCGAGCATATCCTCCAAAATTTGTGTAACTCACTCAGACGGGCCATCAGTATGAGGGTGGAAAGTCGTACTAAAGTGTAACTTGGTATCCAAAGCCTCATGTATCTTCTTTCACAACCTTGTCGTGAAACATGGGTCTCTATCTAAAATAATCGATGATGGCACTCCATGCAACCTTACTATCTCTTGGATGTACAACCGTGCCAACCTCTCAAGCGTAAAATCCATAAGCACGGGTAGGAAATGAGCAAAATTGGTCAAACAATCTACTATCACCCATATGGCATCATGCTTCTTTTGTGTCAATGGCAAACCTGTTAGAAAATCTATGGTCACACGATCCCATTTCCATTGTTGAATCTGAATGGGCTGAAGCAAGCCCGAAGAAACCAGGTGCTTGGCCTTAACTTGCTGACAAGCTAAGCATCTTGTCACAAACTCGGATACATATCTTTCCATACTAGGCCACCAATAAAAAAGAAAGAAGGTCTTGATACATCTTATTACTCCCTAGATGCATAGCAAACGGACTACGATGTGCCTCCTATAGGTCACGGTCATGCAAATCCTCCAAAACTATAATACATAACCGATCTTTGAAGTACAAGATCTCACCATCTCGCACATCAAAATCAGATGCCTCGCCTCTCTGAACCATCTCAATTGTGTCCACCAACTCTTCGTCTAACACTTGCATTCTCTTGATCTCTTGCACTAGGGTAGGCTCTACACGAAGCTCGGCTAACAACCCACCATCCTCGGTCATCCTCAAACGAGAAAACATAGCCCTCAAATCTGACATGGAATTTTGACTCAAAGCATCGGCCACCATGTTAGCTTTACCAGGATGATACTCTATGATGCAACCATACTCTTTTAATAACTCAATCTATCGTCACTACCTCAAATTTAACTCATTTAGGGTGAGCAAATACTTTAAACTCTTATGGTCGGTATATATATAGCAATTCTCTCCATACAGATAGTGCCTCCAAATATTCAACGTGAATATAACTGTGGCACGCTCTAAATCATACGTAGGATAATTGATAACCTTGTAAAAAGCATGCATTTCATGCCTTTTTACTCAGTTATTTGTTTGTATTTAAACTCATTTCATTTGCATTTAGCTGCATTTAATTCATATAGTTGCATTTGGTGTTGGTGGCTTGGTTGTTTTGATTTAATTGAGAAATGGGCGCTGCTTAAGAAAGGGTTGTTCTAGAATGGTGATGTGCAGGTAAGCAAGGGAGTGTGGCTGAGCAAAGAAATGTTGTAGCATTTTGGATGACAATTCTAGGCGCAGAAAAAGACAAATCAACGAAGATATTTTCCAACTCACATGTGAGAACCCCCATTTGTATGTTGTGCCTAGCATATCCAAAGGAATATTCCAAAGGTCATGCAAGGAATGTTTAGGGCACAAAACCCTAGGAGCCTCCACTATATAAAGGACAAGATAACCACATAAAGGGGAGAGCGATAAAAGTAACTTTTGGGTGCTAAGAGTGAGGAGAAAAGTAGCTACTTTCCATCTTCTTCCTCAACTTGGTGACCTCCATTGTTGAAGCTCCAATGGGTGACTTTGCTGGCCTTCGAGAGAAGCAGCAAGTCAAGGGTGGTTCACGACATTCCAAGGTAGCACGTGAGATTTATTTTTCTTTGTTGTTTTCTTGAAATTTTTATATTTTGGAATTGGGTTGTTTAAGACGAATGATGATGGATGATTTAAACCCAACCAAGAACTAACTTTAGATGGCTTGGGTTTATTTTGGATGAATTTGTTTTAGTTTTTAATGAATGTTTAACATGTTTCCAGCTTCATATGTTTTGTCTATTGTCTTATTGCCTTAAGTTTGTAAAAGCTTCGAGAGTTAGCCTTTACTTAGGTGTTAGATTAGCTTAATGGTCGAGAGAGTTAACCTTAGATCCACATAGACAAGGGGGTTGGCTATTGAGAGGCACAACTCTAACTCACTTTGAGATAAGGATAGTGTTTCAACAACTAAAAAGGGTAGCACATCAATGATAAGTAGCTTGCTATGGTTCACACTGAGAGGTATTGCCGTAGCATTCTAGCTGTCACGCTTCTTGCTTGAGATAGTTTAGAAACACAATAGGAAACCACGTCGATCATAGTTTGAACTAGAAAGTGTTAGATATACATTAGAACTAGGCGTAGGATTCCTTAAAAAACCCAACCTGTCATTCCCAATAGAAAGTTTCACATACAATAGAGGACCTTGCAGCTTCTTCAGTTCATTTCAGTTTTATTTAATTGTTTTTGCTACACCATTTATGATATCTTGTAACATCAACCTTTCACTCAAATATTTACTTTTGTATTAGTGTGCATGGACTTGACCTAATTTACCTCCAATCCCTGTGGAGACGATCTAACTTACCACTTTATTACTTATTTCGACCTGTATACTTAAACTATTTGCGTATCATTTATAGTAAACCGCACAACGCAACAATAATTTCGTTCATGAGGCTTAAGTTGTCTCGAGGCATAAGTAACCACCTTACCCTCTTGCATGATAATACAACCAAGCCCATTTAAAGAAGCATCACTAAACACAACATAATCCTTTCCCAGATCGGGTTGCGTTAAAACCAAAGCCTCAATCAGATAAACCTCCAACAAGTTTTTACTTATCAAAGATAGTATCACAACATCAATACCCTTGGATCGAATCAACCGTATTTGGATACGCAGATTCCCTCTAAACCAAACATATAATCGGAGAATGGACCGTAGTCCTTGAGCCGTAGCTCCAGAGATATATTTCCCTTACACATCCGCCCTTATTATTCCACATATAGGACGTAGCCTCTGACCGTAGTCCGCCCTTACTTGGTGAGCTCAAATAACCCTATAGCATGTCAATTGTATCCAATACTCTCGAATCTAAGGTTCAATAATCAATATTTGAACAACGATAATTCCAATGGCAATACACATATATCAAAATTTCACTAGCAATATGCAATAATTAATATTTAATGTTCGATATACAATACTTACTCAAACTTACCAAACAAAGCTTTCAATATAATTTTTATGCAATGACCTTCAATAAAACGATTAGCAAATCAATAAACAATTATTCGAGATGACACCTAGCAAACTCTTGAGACTTCGACTACACTCACCTCGAAAACCTGATAATTTTTAAGAAACTAGAACAGCAACATCCATATCCTTGGTTTTCGGCGGTTGTTCCTTATCAACCTCTTGAACTAGGTTAATTAACGGGGATGGGTTAGAATCGATAAAACAATATCGAATTAATTCGAAATTATTAACTAAGGATTTGAGCTTACCCCAACGATAATAGAGATTCGATACTGCTAAACCAAAAAATTCAAACTACTAATCTAACACTGAACCATATTAATTTTCTCCCTTAATTGTCGTACCTCTAGTGCACACTTCTCCTATTTATAGTTGCATGAACCCACTCCCCAAATTCCTTCACCCTCCACGTAAAATGGAATTCAATTCCATGGTTTCCCACGTGGTGTGAAACCAAGGGATCATGTTGTCCTTACACAACCACGTAATGGGTGAATTTGCCACCTAAATTTTGGGTGTGCCGAGTGTCCCCCTAAATGTGGGATGACTCACGGCAATTCCGTCAATCGAAAGATTTGCCGTGGCTCCCACCCCTTTATATATATATATATATACTTTTATTTTATTATTATTATTATTACTTTTATAATAATAAGCAGTTACGATTAAATCGAATAATTGGGTTTCGAACTTAATTTTAACTAGACCGGTTTTTGAGATGTGACACCTCTATTGTTGAAGTTTCAAGGGGTGACCTTGCTGGCCTTCGAGAGAAGCAGCAAGTCTAGGGTGGTTCACGGCAGTCCAAGGAAGCATGTGAGATTTTCTTTTCTTTGTTGTTTGCTTTAACATTTTATATTTTGGAAATGAGTTGTCTAAGACGAATGATGATGGATGATTTACACCCATCCATAAACTAACTTTAGATGACTTGAGTTTGTTTTGGATGACTTTGCTTTAGATTTTAATGAATGTTTAGCATGTTTTCAATTTCATATGCTTTGTTTACTGTTTTGTTGCCTTAGGTTTGTAAGAGTTTTTGAGAGTTAACCTTTACTTAGGTGTTAGATTAGCTTAATGGTCGAGAGAGTTAAGCTTAGATCCACGTAGACAAGGGTGTTGGCTGCTGAGATACACAACTCTAACTCACCTTAGAGATAAGGATAAGGTTTCAATGACTAAAAAGGGTAGCACGTCAACGATAAGTAGTTTGCTAGGGTTCACGCTGAGAGGTATTGTCGTAGCATTCTGGCTGTCAGGCTTCTTGCTAGATATAGTTTAGAAACACAATAAGAAACCCTGTCGAGCATATTTTGAACTAGAAAGTGTTAGATATACATTAGAACTAGGCGTAGGATTCCTTAACAAACCCAGCCTGTCATTCCTAATAGAGAGTTTCACATACAATAGAGGACCTTGCAGCTTATTTAGTTCATTTCAGTTTTATTTAATTGCTTTTGCTACAACATTTATGATATCTTGTGACATCAAGCTTTCACTCAAATATTTACTTTTGTGTTAGTGTGCATAGACTTGGCCTAATTTACCTCCAATCCATGTGGAGACGATCTCACTTACCACTTTATTAATTGTTTCGACGTGTATACTTGCACTATTTGCGTATCATTTATAGTAAACCGCACAACGCAACAATAATTTCGTTCATGAGGCTTAAGTTGTTTCGAGGAATAAGTAACCACCTTACCCTCTTGCAAGATAATACAACCAAGCCCATTTAAAGAAGCATCACTAAACACAACATGATCCTTTCCCAGATCGGGTTGCGTTAAAACCAAAGCCTCGATCAGATAAACCTCCAACAAGTCAAAGCTTTATTGTCTTCTCTCGTTCCATTCAAATAGAACTCCTTTCTGTAGTAACTTGGTCATAGGTGTCGCTATGATAGAAAAGCCCATGACAAAATAGAGGTAATACCTGGCAAGCCCAAGCAAACTACAAACCTCCACGATATTCCTAGGTGGTTTCAACTCTACCACGGTCTGAATATTTTGCAGATCAACACAGATCACATCCGCTGCAACAATGTAACCCCCTTAGCCCGGTCTAGACGGTTGACCCGAACCGAGGTGATTACACGGGGAAAATCGAAGCCAACTCGTTAAAGTTAACTCCAATTGACGACCCTTTTTTCCTTTTATCTTTTCTAAACGCAACATTAAACCTATGTGACCACCAAAGACCATAGGAAGAAGAGGCACAGCGATCGGAACTCGTTTAGGATTTAATTGTACAAAATAGACATTTAGGGTTCAAAATGTAATTTCTACAAATTACAAGGGCTTTATTGATTTTAAGTTTATCAATACTTAATTAGTCATGTTTCATGTTTCTCTGCAAATTTTCATAAAAAACCGACCACCCAAACTCATCCAATTGCATACTTGAAAATCAGTGACTAAAATGCAACAATTTCAAACATACAAAGATACCATTAACAGAATTAACGGTCGCATACCGATACACTTGTGACCGTATCGATACGCGGGATGGCAGTGACCAAAGCCACAAATAGCGTATCGATACGCTTCCCCGTGTATCGGTACGCCCTTCAAGCCCGTATCGAAACACCTCACAATCGTACCAAAATGCATGTGCAGAAAAGCACAGATTTGGCTTATGCGTATCGATACACATACCAAAACTATCCAAAATTCAGCCACAAAATCATTTCAAACTTCTACAAATCTTCCCCAAATCATACTTACATGCTATTGGCATCTACTTAAACATATAAACATGCCATTCCAAGCACATAGCAACATTTAGTTGTTTAACTCAAGCATAGCAAGGCAATCCATGAAGCATGCTTAAGACTCAAACCACAATCACACCATATAGCAAGAATAAGCACCAAAAAGAGAATAAAGGCATCTTACAAACCATATAAGCAATACAAACTTGCATCAACCACATGGAGTCTAAAATACATCTTCCAAAGCAAACCACTAGGTCTCATTGCCAAATATCATTACTAAAGTAAGTTTAAAACACCATCATACTTGAGCTTTACAAACCCTTGGATCTTCTTAAGCCTCCTCGCTGCCCAAAGTGTCTCAATTATCTACATTTTTGGTAAAAGAGAGCGTAAGCACGATAGCTTAGTGAGGCATGCTCTAAAAACACCAACACAACAATGCAAGCTTTTAAAACTCATTCTCAAAAACCATTTTCTACAACATGTTCTTTCTATCTCATGCTTGAAAACCATTCAAAGCAAATCTCCATTTGAAAATCACATGTACCATCTATCTATCAATCTCATGCACTCAACCAATGCAAAACTCATGGCATAGCCATACATGCTTGACATTCAAAAGCATTTCATAAGTCTCAAAATCTCATATGCATTTCTCATAGCATAAACATCATTTCAATATTGGTAGATGTAAATCAAACACAAACTCATATATTGGCATTTTATATTATATCTTTACTCGGATATGCGGATTAGCTTGACTTAAAGCCAAGTCTTACCCCGGTGGAATCTCACATCACCGAACTCTCATGGCGGTATCTCTCTTCGCCACAAAGCTTGGGTGTTTCACCAAGACCTACCCCGATGGTATCTTTCATCATCAGATTCTCACTTTGGATCGGGATGGCACTTCCCCCATTGCCCGACTCCAAAGAGCACGTACGAATTTTTAGTTTATAGTGCACTTTTATCCTATTGGTCGACCAATTATATCCGATAATCATCTCATCATTTATGCCAATATATTACATTAAAATCATCATCTCACCTACTGTTTTGATGCAAAATTTCTCAAATCTATCTCATCCCATTTCAAAACCACAATTCATACATAGCATTTAATCAAAATCTCAATGCTCTTTACAGAGTCATGCTACTTCATGGGATCAACACATAACATCATTTCATGTTATAAATCATGTATAAAATAGTAGGAATTTGTCTATCTCAAATTAAGAGCATGTTGAAAACATTTAGGGGCATCAACCACTTTTGAGAGCAAATTCCAAACATACTTACTTCCGAACTTAAGATGATGTTTCAAACCAATCCTAAATCCCCAAACCTTGTTTCCTTGTCCCTCAAGGACTTCTAAAACCATTTGCACTCACCGATTACGTTTCACTTGCTTGCCGAAACGATTTCTAGGCCTCCAACGCTCTCGGATCAACACCAAATGCGTCCGATGAAATCTCCCCTCTAATGGGTGATTTCTCCTTAATTTGGGCAATATTTCTTGAAAATCCAAAGTGAAAAGAAAAGAATTTGATGAAGTAAAGATAAGAAATCCTTGGAAGATGAAATCTCAGCAAAAGAGATGAAAACCAGAGGTTATTTGGTGAGGGAAATGTGTTTGGCTGAGTGGAAGTTGAGAGAAAATGAAAAGAGGGAAAAGTATCGTAAAGTAGTTATGAAAAGTCAACATATGATTTTTCTTTTAACTCATTTAAATAAGTCATTATTAAAAATCCTAAATTAAAGAGAAATCTAATGAAAAAAATTTGGTAAAATTAGCTCCTTAAAGATTCAAAGTTTCAATCCTTTACAAAACAATCACTAGTCAACTTTTGCAAAAACTGCAATTTGGTCACTACACCAAAATGTAATATTTTCAAATCACATTTTGTAAAATTGTTTTCGCTATAAACATTTATATAATAAATGAGGATTTTAGATATTTTTCCATATTTTTAAAGCATCCCGAACTAGGTGTTCCCTAAACCAACCTTAAAGGGTTCGAACCGTTCCTGACTGGCCCGATTCAAACTCTAAAATACCTAGGCCCAAAACCATGGCGTTGCAAACAGTGTGGCCCAAAAGCGCCACCTTAGAGAGCAAAAATTTACACTTACTAAACTTGGAAAAAAGTTGGCTTTCCCTCAAGGTATGAAGGACAACACAAAGGTGATAGTCGTGCTCCTCCTCCGAGCTCAAATACACCAAGATATTGTCAATGAAAACTACAAAAAACTGATCAAGATAGGGTTAGAAAATCCAGTTCATCAAGTTCATAAAAGGTTCAGGTGCGTTGGTGAGCCCAAAAGGCATTACCAAGAACTCATAATGTCTATACCGCGTCCCGAAAGCAGTTTTCTAAACACCCTCTTCCACTACCTTCAACTGGTAGTAACTTGACCTCAGGTCAATCCTTGAGAACCCACAGGCACCTCTCAACTAGTCAAACAAGTCATCTATTCTTGTTAAGGGATAACAATTCTTCACCGTTACCTTGTTGAGCTGGCGATAGTCAATGCAAAATCTCATCGACCCATCTTTCTTCTTGAAAAACAAGACTAGTGCACCCCAAGAAGAGATGCTTGGTTGGATGAATCCCCTTTCCAACAAATCTTGGATTTAATTCTTTAACTCCTTCAACTTTGTGGGTGCCATATGATACGGAGCAATGGACACTGGTGTCGTACCTGGCATCACATCTATCCAAAAATCTAGCTCACGAACTAAAGGTAATCCTGGCAACTCTTTCGGAAACACATCAAGAAACTCTCCAATAGTTCGTAGATTCTCAAGCATCGAACTCTCAACCCTTGTGTCAACTACACGAGCCAGGAAGGGCTCGCAACCTTGCTGGATCATCCTTTGTGTCGCCAAGGCCGACACTACATTGGAAAGGAAAGGGTTTCTCTCGCCCTTCACTACCAACTTGGCCCCATCTAAACCACAAAGCTTAAGGCTCTTCGCTCTACAACGTAATCGTGCATAATGTTCAAATAACCAATACATCTTTAGGAAAGCATCAAACTCTTGAAACGAAAACACCATCAGACCCGCTAAAAAGATCGAACCTTGAACCTCAATCAGACACCTCTAATACACCTTATCCACCAAAACATCATACCCTAAAGATCTAGTCACGCAAACACCTATCTCAAGATCCTCAGAAGAAATACCCCACAGTTGAGATATTCCACTACAGATGTAAGAATGGTTAGATCATGAATCTACAAGAGCAAAAATAGGAACATAAAACAAGGTGAATGTGCCTGATATGACGTCGGTAGCCTCACAATCCTCTTGAGCCTTGACTACGTACTATCTTGTTGCTTCCCTTGTAGTGGACTGGACAATACACCCACTCTGATGTCTTGACATGTGGCTCGCTCCTCCTCTAGCTAAGTCCCGACCTCTCTGAGCTAGATAAAAGGTCCTCTAAGTTTGTACCAGAGTGGTGTTAGCAAATGTCGAAAAGTCCCTCACGAAATGGTCTGGTGATCCATACTCAAAGAAATCTCTAGCCAACCCCCAACATTCGCCTCTATGCTTACGCCCACACCGGTCACAGGTTAGTGCTGACTCACTCTTTTTTGAGCCTTTTAGACTCAACATTGCTGAAGATGACGAAGGCCTCATAAGGCCAACAGACTCTGACCTACGGTCTGATCTCGAATTCTAGTTCAAAGTTCCTCTACCTGGGTTCTAATGGTTTCTAGTCCTCCCGGAATAAGACTACGAGTTGTTAGAGAAGTTCAAAGTTCTCCCACTCGAAGTCCCTTGCCCACCAACCAGGACATAGGTCAAACCCTGCACTTGCTCAAGAAACTTGGCACTAGCAGTCAATTCTAAAAACACTTTCGGTGGGGAATCAGTCAAGTAGGTCTAAATTTCCTTCCTCAAACCCTTAAGAAGCCTTTTGCACCTTATCTTTTCGGTAGCGACCAACTCAGGCGCAAATCTACTCAACAGTAGAAATTCTTGTTCATACTCAAAGACTGATCGATTCCCTTGGACCAAATAGTTGAGTCAATCCCTCAAACCATCAATGTGGGCTTCTTCTACACACTAATTCTCAAATTTATTCAAGAATTCGTCCCATGGAGGTTGGTTAGGATACCATCCCAACTCTATGATCTCCCACAATTCCCAAGCATTCTTCTTCAAAAGGGAAAGGACACATGTCAACTTGTCCTCGGGTTTTAACCTCATTTAGTACGTGATCCAACGGGTATCCCTCAACCACTGATACGCCTTAATCGAGTTGTCTTGTCTTGATCCAAGAATGTTTTTTGCTTCGTGGCGATGCACCCTCTCAATTGGTGCCTATCGAGGGGTAGATAAAAGCCTAGGTATAACCCTCAAAATTCGGTGAAGGGCCTAGTACAAATGAGAGAACTAATTGGCTCCTCAACCCCTATCATGTTTCGAAAACTCCTCTGAGTCGGGAACGTAATCCTCATCGTAGCTCCCTTCTCATGAGCCCCAACTCTCCTCGCAATCTCGTGCTCTCTGATGCATGGTTACTTTCTACACAAGCAAACAAATAAGGTTACACCATCGAATATTAAGCTTAAATAAGTACGACTTCAATTTATGGGTAACGTATTCGCTAGACGCCTATGCAACACTCTCTAGATAACCCCGGGGCTTTCTAGAACTGGCTAAACCTAGGCTCTAATACCACTAAATGTAACACCCTCAACCCAAATGTCACATTTGGGCCTCAAGCCCAACATCATAAAATTTGCAACTATATTTAGCCTAAAATACCTTTATTCATAAAATCCATTAATTTTAAATATTTCAACGTAGATAAACCGATATAAAACGTTGCATGGGAGCTCCATTTAAAATACATAACTAAAGCATTCGACTCGCAAGTTAAAATCCCAAAAAAAGAATTACAATATAACCATAGGGTCCTACGAATACATGGCCCAATATAATCTAAGTATTGTACTCAGACACAAATCAATGATGAAATCCTACTCTGATGATGTTCCAACTATGCACGTCAGCCTTACTAAATTGCGAACAGAAACAAAAATTCCAAACATTGAGCTAACAAAGCTTAGTGGATACACTTCCACTAAACCATGCTTCATGCAAATCATAAATATGAGCATGTAGCTAACAGAATGATATCATGGCATAATATAAAAACATTCTACCTCTAGTCGCCAAAACACATAGCAAACAATGGGAAAACATCAACACTACACAACACATATACATCATACCAACAAACTTGGAGTGAGGCCCGGTGCCACACATCTTTAGGAATGTACACTCCATGGGTGAGGCTCGGTGCCGCGCAGCTTTAGGAATGTACACCCATGCTCAAAATCTCTCGTCAAGCATCTTAGAATGAGACATGGTGCCACATAGCTTCAAGAACGTACATTCAACAATCTATAACCATGGTGTTGTAACACACTCTTTCTCTCATTGGGTATCTGAATTCCCAACAATCAAGGTACTCAACCATTCGAATGCCCTTACGTGGCACTCAATAATATTACATCCACCAAGGATCTCTACTGTTTACACGCAAGCAAGTCACCCAAGGTTTTACTAAGTTATTACTCATTATGCACGTATATAGGGTTAAAATCCCAGTTTCTCAATTTTACACATCATTTTACCACTTTAGAAGCCTTTTAGGCTTTAGTCCTCGAATTATAGGTCCCTCGAACTCAAAACATATTTTTCGGGAATATTACCCAGTGAGTATCAATACCCACCAATGCATACCGATACACCCTACAGGGTATTGATAAACATCTACACGTACTGATACCCAGCTTCACATATGTAGGGGTTTAACCAGCAACCCTGAACTGATATAGAAGTGCCACATACCGATACCCTATCGGCACCGATACGCCCCAAGCGTACTAGTACATATTTTTGCTACTAGAAATCTTGTATAATAGAGGGTATCGATACGGCGTAAGCCCATACCGATACGCCCCTTGATGTTTGTATGAGTTAACCACTCAAAAGCAAAGGGTGCCGGTATTAGTTCACCCTGTATCGGTACACGAGCCCAGAATATGAATTCTACAGCTCGCAAACCACCCCCAAACCTTCATGGTAACACCCCAATACAAACCTACAAGTTATGGAAGGTACTTTAAGTGGTTTCTTACCATTTTTACACCATTTTAGTACCAAATTCAGATTTAGCCATTAAAGGGTGTCTCAAGTTCTCAAACAACCAAAACATCAAACCAAGCAACATGCAAGCTAATTTATGATTTCCATGAATACAAATGAGTTAGTAGTGTACTAAACTTACTCCTATAGTTGACAGTGAAGCTCTTAGCCCAAGCTTCAAGCTTTACTCTTCCCTTGCTCTTTGGAGGAGTTTCCAACTTCTTTCACTACAAGAGAATGTTGTAAATCACATTAGAACATTGCTGGAAACTTAAGATAAGAAAATGGAAGAATTCTACAACAAGTAATGGAGTTAAATCTCCCATTCTCATTCTTCCTCCACAACCCCCATTAAACACTCATTTTCAACCTCTCCCAAAACCCACCATTCTTAACTCGATATATAGATCCTTGAATGATGATTAACCTTCCTTTAACAACCAATTCGAGATTCACACCTCCAAACAAAAAGATTACACCTTTCTTTTTTAGGTGGGGTTAGGGGATGAGAATAGAGGAAGGTTAAAGACAATGAAATTACCTTATTACCTCTCCATTGTCTTCCTAACACAACCCCAACCTAAAAACTCAATCCCAACAACCATAAACAAGCCCACTAAGGCTCTCAATGGCCCAAACTTCTTGGCCCAAATGCGTAACCCACGCTTCGGGTTAAACCGACCCTCGGATTCCAAAATCCAAGTTGTTACATATTTCATGCGACTCATCTACCAATAAAGAAAATAGCTCATTTTGAAGATTTTCAACTATGGCGTCTGTTGTTTCTATTGCAGTGGCATGTGCAATGTCTTTTTGAATATCTGTAGAAGTTAAGCAATAATTTTTTGAAGCATTTTCAAGAATAACTTTGTTTACCACTTAACCGTGATCACCAATAAACAAAAATGTTCAAGAAATTTACCTTGATTGATTGAATCGATAGACTTGTCATGTCCTTGAAATGCTAGAAATTGTCTCAAAAGAAATCGAACACAATTAACAAAATCAATTAATCTTATTCGATAACTACTACGAGCTTCATTTGATTGCCTTAAAAAAGCCGTATCAATGTGTTGTTTTTGCTTCATCAAGTCATCACACTTTCTCATGGCTATATTATGAGAACTATTTATACCTCCAACATGCAACTCCAATTTGTCTTTTTTGTTCCAATTGTTGAATCCACTATTTTCAAATGCACTACCACCTCCTTTGTTCTGGTCCGTAAAAAGGTAACACCATAAACAAAATAAAGCATCTTTTTCAATACTATTCTCTAGCCAATTTCCATAGTCTTTGTATCAAAAAATTGGAAATCTTCACTCTATTCATGTAACTATTTTTTTGGGAAGTTATGATTGTGAGGTTGAAAAGGTCCTTTTTGTAAATATGTCCTTCTTACATTGTCCCTATTATTTGGATGATAATTTGTATTCTTATTCTTTAGTCTTGGATCCGCTGGAAGATTTTAAAGACTAAACACAACATGCTTTTATTCACCTTTTTTTTCGAATTGGTTTGTATCTCACTTTGGGCATTCACTCTTTTTTCTTAGTGTTATTCTTATACATCAGAAGTTGATTTCCTTTTAAAATATTTCTTTGTTTATGTTAAACATTTATAAAATAAATTTACATCATCCATATACTTTCTTAAAAGTTGCAATAAACAAAAATTCAATATATATTATTCATAAAAGTATAAAATGAAATAAACATTGTGGTGGATATGCATTGTTGCAATAAAAAAATTACATAGTGTTAACGCAACTCTTTGAATGAAAACAATGAACTTATTAACCCAATATCTTTAATTATTTTTTCCCGGAAAAGCTTGAGTTTGCACGTGATTTGAAGCGTGTCTTGACGTGTTTTGAGTACATTACTGGCTTGAAAATTAATTTTGTGAAATCGCGGTTGTATGGAGTAGGGGTGGACGATGGTTTGATGGTGCGAACAGCTGCTGTGTTGGGATGTGAACGTGATACGCTTCCTTTTATTTACTTGGGACTGCCTTTGGGAGTCAATCCGCGTAGCATACAAATGTGAGATCCACTTATACAGCGTTTCAGAGATAGTTTGGCGGGTTGGAAACGCGACACATTGTCCTTTGCGGGGAGGTTAGTGTTGATTAATTCTGTTTTGTCCGCTTTACCTTTATATTATATGAGCTTGTTTATGGTGCCAAGGGGGGTATTAAAAAAGATTGATCGGATCCGTCGGAGATTTTTGTGGGGTGGTTCGGATACTAAAATGAAATTGAGTCGAGTGAGTTGGTCAATTGCTTGTAGACCACGTCGGTTCGGGGGATTGGGAGTGGTGAATTTGCGCGCAAGAAATCTAGCGCTTTTAGCGAAATGGCGTTGGAGGTATGCGATGCAAGAAAATTCTCTTTGGAGGGAAATTATCGATGCGAAATATGGTTGTGATGTTAGGAAGTGGTGGCCGAGAGATGTGGGGTTACAAAAAATGTCATCCGTTTGGCGTTAAATTGTTAATATTAATGAAGCGGGTGAGATGAATGGCTTAATGGGTAGAGAGGCTTTTATGTGGCAATTGGGCGATGGCGAAAAAATTATTTTTTGGCACGATGTGTGGTGTAGTGATATGCCGTTGGCTGAGTTGTTCCCAAGATTGTATCGTCTTGTGATCGAGAAAGGATTGACAGTGAAGAAGTACACGAAGGAAGGTAATTTTGAACATGATGACTGGGATAAATTCTTTGTTCGACCATTGCGATCTTTGGAACTTGAGCAGCTCTAAGAGGTCCGTGAGTTATGCTGGAGCTTTCGTCTTTTTCCGACTCAGTGTGATCGTCTAGTATGGTTACATTCCAAGACGGGTGAATTTTATGTGGCGAATTTGGCGAAATTAATGCAATCGTTTGGGTTGGTAGTGAATTATGAACTGAATATGTTTTGGAGGCTGCCGATACCTCCGAAGGTTCAACATTTTTTATGGTTTGCGTGGCTGAATCGTTTACCAACGATGGAGATGTTGTGCGCACGGGGGATGCCGATCACGGGGGAAGGGGCCTGCTGTGTATGGTGTCGGACGCGTGAAGAGACACTCGATCATCTCTTGCTTCAATGCCCAGCGGCTTGGGCAGTTTGGACAGATTTTTTCCGATGGTGGGGTATGGATATGGTACAGTCGTGGAGTGTGAATAATTTACTGGAGATGTGTTTTGGTTCTTTATTTATGGGGCACTTGCGTGATTGGTGGATGGCGGGTGTGCAGCGACGTTTTGGTCTCTATGGTTAGCGCGTAACAATGCTTTGTTCAATAGTATTCGGGCCTCAGCGGGGGAAATTGTTTTTCTCATCAAGCTGAGGTCGATGTATTGGGTGCGGATGTTAAATAATGAGTGTGTGATTTTGGAATCGGCGTGGTGGGATTCTCCTTTGAAGTGTACGGCTAGTGTTCCGAGTAATTTAACACGGGTGAATATACAATGGGAGAGGCCACCGGTGGGGGTGTTTAAATTCAATGTCGATGGGTCGGCGAGAGGAAAACCGGGTAAAGCTGGATGTGGGGGAGTGCTAAGAGATGAATTTGGTCGTATTTTTGCATTATTTTCAGGTCCGATAGGGGTTGCGGATTCAAATGAAGCTGAGCTGCAAGTTATTTGTCACGCTTTGGAGATGATGGTTGGCTCGGGGTGGGAACAACGTCTGTTGGTGGTGGAATCGGACTCCACTACGGCTGTGGCTTGGGTCATGTATTTGGATAAGCGACTGTGGAAGTTTTGGCGCTGGTTCCGGCGAATTGACGAAGTGTGTGAGGCGCTAAATGATGTATGTTTCCAACACGTTTTCAGAGAGGCGAATAGGCTAGCGGATGTTTTGGCAAAGAGTGGTGTTGATAGACCGAGTTGGTTTAAGCAATGTGCCTAGCATTATTTATATTTTGTCATTGGTGTTTGTTCTGTGTACACCCTCACGAGTACTCTTTTCCTCTGTAGGATTTAGAGAGGTTTTTAACGAGGCTTGTGAGCGTGATGGTCATGTATGTTATCTTCTCAATAAAACATGCATGTTGCCGATTAAAAAAATATCTTTAATTATCCTAAATATTAAAAACACAAGCTCATTATCGATATCAAATAATAATTTTAAAAATATTGAAACATTGAAAACTCAAAGAAAACAATAAGTAAATTTAATTAACTTTACCTTGATGTTAGAATATGATTTGATTCGTCATTCTTCTTGAAAATTGTTAAATATCACAAATTTAAAAAATAATATTATACTAGTAAAGGATGAAGATTGTGGGTTAGGGTTCTTTCAGAAAAAGAAAATTTTGGGGAAGAGAGGAGTAGGTGTTGTGGGATTACGAATTTGAGATGAGGTTTTTAATTTTTTATTATTAAATGTTTTATAAAATAAAAGGGGTATGGTCAAAGTGGGGTAGATGTAGGGTAGAATTAAACTAAAAAGAAATATGATTTGATTCGTCCTTCTTCTTGAGAATTGTTAAATATCACAAATTTTAAAAATATTATTATACTAGCAAAAGATGAAGATTGTGGGTTAGGATTCTTAGAGAAAAGAAGATTTTGGGGAAGAGAAGAGCGGGTGTAGTGAGATTGTGAATTTGAGATGGAGAGTTTTAAATTTTTATTATTAAATGTGTATAAAATAAAAATGGTATGGTTAAAGTAGGGTAGATGTGAGGTAGAGTTAAATTAAAAAAAAATGAAAAAAAATGGTTGTTGATTTTTTATGTTGTAGGAAAAGTAGAGTAGATTTGGGGTCAATTTCTTTTGGGATAATGGCAAAATATCTAATGTACTTTTGAATGGGCATTGGTGGAGAGTGAAACAAAAGACTCTTGGAGATGATTTTTAGAGAATCTAAGAAATGATATGTATACGATAAATGGTGAAAGGTTTACCATTATAAGTGATATGCAAAAGGCAAGTGAAAAGTTTACCATTTGTAATGTGATTGTTGCAGTGACTGGTGTTTGTTCATTTTTCTTGCAGTGCTTAGTTGATGTTGTTGCTTATGTTATTTCAGAATTTGAACACGGTTTTTGTGTTATACATTGGTTTGCCATTTGGAAAAAGCTTCACAAAAAAATGCAGAGCTGCATAAGTTGTTCTGGAGTTGTAGTAAGAAAAGATCATAAGCTGATTTTAGAAAGCAGGTAACTGCAATAGGCGAGGTTAAAGGCATAGCATTATTGGATGGGTTGAAGAAAGACTCAACACACTATAGTAAGTTTTTTTTTTCAACTAGAAGCCTGTGTGATTCAGTTGATAATAGTATAACTGAAGCTTTTAATGCTAGATTAATAAGAGCTAGACATATGTCTATAATTTCCATGTTTGAAGAAATAAGACATTATGTGATGAAAAGGACTGTTGAAAACAAGAATTTATGCATGAAGTGGACAAATACAATTTGTCCTAAAATTTATGCTAAACTTGAAGAACAAAGAAAATTTAGTGCATATTGTCATGTGTCATAGAATGGTGCTGATTAGGTATGAAGTTGTAAGAAATAGAGATACATTTGTTGTTGACATTAAATAAAAAATACACATGTAGGTATTGAAATTTGACTGGTATACCAAGTAAGCATGCCATATGTGTAATATTTTTTAGAAAGGAAAGAGTTGATGTACACATAAATGATCTTTACAAGAAGGATATATGTGAGAAGTGTTACAGTTTTGTTATACCTCCTCTTTCTGGGAGAAAGTTCTGGCCTGCTACCAACATGGGTGATATTGAGCCTCCACTTGCCAAGGAGGCTGCTAAGAAGGCCAAAAAAGAATAAAGTTCGAGAGGAAGGTGAATGTAGTGAAACAAACTTATCCAGAAGAGGGAGAAAAATGATATGTCAGTTGTGTTTCAAGTTGGGACACAATTCAAAAACATGTCCAACTAAAAAATAAAATACAGTATGTTGAACTACCTGTTATTTTTCTTTATTTCTCTCTCTTTTTTTTCACTCTAAGTATCATTTTTGTTTGTTTCATTAGAGAAATGTGGGGAATGATAATGAATCAATACCCAAGCACCTATTCATTCCGAAGTTGAGGTAAAATTGTTATATTTATAGTTTAATTATAATTTTAATGAATTTTTGAACATACAGTTCTAAACGTTTAAAACCTTAAATAATGTTCAGGATAATGTGTTTGATGTGCCACTTTTTTGCTCCTCAAACATTCAAGTTGGCCCTTCGAGCAGAACCAATGCCTGGACACTTATTGTTCCACCACCAACACCTCATGTTCCAACATCTCTTCTTCCAACACATGTTGTTCCAACACCTCATGTTCTAACCCTAAAAATTCAGCAATCTAAAAAAAGGAAAAAAAAAAGGTCTTGGGTCAATTCACTGCCCCAAAAAGTTGAGGAAGATAAATTATGGAAAGTATGGGTGTATATGTCAATGTGAATACTGCTCTTGGAATATTAAATGTAAGTGCAATTAGATTTTTACTTATTTATTGAACTCTTGCTTATTATCCAAAGATTAACTTTTCATTTAAATTGTAGCATGGATTGAAGAGTCGGAAGATTTTGTCTTATCCGAAAAGAAGGAGTCAGAATGCACCAAGTTGTCATCAAAAAAATTGTTGCCTCAACTACAGCAAAAACAACAATAGGAGAACTAGAATGTCAAAGACCAAGCAAGCAAGCAACAGGATCTAGTACTCGAAGAACAACAAGCACAAAAACAAGAGCAACAAGCAAACAAGAAAAAATTGTCCCAGTATCACCTCTTTACAATGATGTAAGTTATAGATTCAGAGTGAATTTCAGAACATTCAGATGATTCAAGCCATTAAAAAAATAAGATTTTTTCCCTGCAAAACACATTACCATAACCTATAACCCATTAAATATCTCTCTGAAATTATTATGTAAAAAACTATTACCCTAAAGAATTGAGCCTTTTACCTCTTTAAAATTTTCGAACCCATAGAATAATCGCCCGAGATTCTTCTCCGTTTTTAAAACACAAATAGGAGCTTTAACACCGCATAAGCATTCCATTTCTTTCGACTTGAATTTCGAGTGTGAATGGGAGCTTAAAAAACTTGATTTTCTACTCGGGGTTCCATACCCATATCTTCTTTCATCCATTTTCAAACCTTTTTGCAATAATAGATGAGAAATTTGAAGACAATTTTTTTTGGTTTAGAAATAGTGGTGCAGAGTAAGAGTAAAAATGAAGAAGATGAATTCATCGAGTCTGTTATGAATATTTATCTATGTAGATGTCTATCATGATTAGAACTTTATCTAAGGAGATTGATTTACTTTATCATTAGGAATATTATCTTATTTAATTAGAGTTCAATGTAATATGTAGTTTTTATGCCTATAAATAGATGACTTGATGAAGGCATTGTACACAAGTCTACATTTGAGAATAATATGAATCTCACTCTTTCTCGCATCTCTTTGTTCATTGTTCTTATTATTGTTCTTTGTTATTTTATTCACAACGCGTTATCAGCACGACTCGCTCAATTATTGTAGTTTTTGTTGGTGGTTTTTTTCATCATGTATACTTTTTCGAATTCCTTAAGATGGTCGCCATTAAACTTGGAAACCATAATGTTTTACTGATACGGTGCGCACAAGAAATCGTGCGGTTGTACTTTACGAATAGGTAAATACTAAATATTACTATGAGATTTATTCATTTATATTTTATCATAATTACCGTGAAATTTATTTCTATAGGGGCCGGAAGGTATATATATTCCTATATCTCTTTCATATTGGAAAACAAAAAAACTAATGCGTGATTGCTTAATCACATGTACGCATGCTTTAAAGAGAATGTAAAATTTCATATCAGATTATCTATAGTTTCTAGTCTATTTACTTTAGTTATTTCACACTTTCTTTAATCCGATTTTATTCTAAAATAGTTTATTATTTATTTTATTCTATTAATTGTTTCTAACCGTGATTTGAGTTTTACGTGTCTTTAAATGGCTTGGAAAAAGACATGACTTAAAGAGATTATGGGAAATTGTCTTTTTCATTTGCTACGTCTCCATTGTCTTCGAGAGGAAAATCAATATCGGTAAACTTTTTTTCCTCTTTAAATTATGATTTTAATGTGCGATAAATCATGGTGAATTTCAATCTATAAAAAGATTGTTATAAAGTCTATATTTTCTCGAAAGCAATATTTCTTCTTCGTTGAAAAACTCGACCATAGACTTCTCCCAATTTCAAGCTACGAAAATTTGTCTTCATCTGAAAAGTTTTATGGGGGCATTCCGAGAAGTGAATGCAAAGCATGATGTTTATTCCATGCGATTATCAATGATGGGGCATTCCCTAAAGTGAATGCAAGCATGATGTTTATTCCATGCGATTATTGGAACTGTTTCATTCCCTGAAGTGAATGCAAACATGGTAAATCATTATTCAATTAGAGACATAATTTCGATATAATACAAGTATATTGGTTGGACATCCCGTTCTGCGAGGCTACTGGTCTCAAAGGAGGTTTTTAAAGGACCTTGTGGACAGGTTTAACAATGCCACGTACGAGGATTAAATCTTTGTTCTCTGTGATAAGGATATGTGAAAAAGGTTTCAAAGGCCCATTGGCCCTACTCCATTCCCTAAAGTGAATGTGAGATTATATTATGGAAGGAATAAAAACCACATTAGAAGTTGTGGTCGTGGTCGAGGCTATGAATATAGACATGCAAAATATGGTCATTTTAAGAATACTTCTACCCACCGGTAGTGAGGTTATAAGGATGACAAGAGTGATAAAGATCATTCTATTGAAGTAAAATTCTTCTTATTACCAATGCGATGTTATAAACCATTGGTCTCGTACGTGTTGTACGTTGAAAAATCAAGAATCATTGAATGATAAAGGAAAGAAAATAGAAGCAAATTTTGTTTGCGAAACACGACGAAGATGATATTGGTCCAACTTTATTTGGACATTGTTGGTCCAACTCATTTGGACTTTGTTGATTTTCTTATAACCCTCGAAAGGAATAAATCATCTTCTAATTATTCTCATAAATTTGAAGAGAATTATTTTTTTTTATTTTTTTTGCTTTACGTTTATTTATTTTACACACATTAATTATTTACGTTTTATATTTATATTTATATATTATGATATTTGTTTAATTTGTTTAACATGATTACTTATCAAATACAATTTATGGTGACGATTTATGCTTAGCAGAAGCATGTGATATATTTTTCCATTTAAATGCAAGGGAAATTTGTGAGTATTATATTTCAAAGTACTAAAAGTATTGATGCTCCAGAAGAGCAATAAGTTCTTGAGAGAAAGCACATTATAAAAAGTGTGTAATTACGAATATTGCAATAATTACCGCTAATGGTAATAATATCGTCACCACTAGAAGTGGAAATTTTAAGAGAGCAGTATGAGTTCGCAAAATATCCCTTTGGGAATTATATATAACATATGTTATCAATTGACATTTGAAATAAGCCATTGTGGATATAAGTTCTGGTAGCCAAAAAGTCAGTTGAAAACTCTAGAAAAGCTATATATATTGCTACCAAAAGATAACTTTCATTGAAAGCTCTAAAAGAGCTAAATATATTCCTATTCAAATGAACAATTTTGATGATCGTACTAGACATGTACGAGTGAGATTGAATCACATGTTAAGGTAAACCAGAAGTTTACGAAATTCAGAAATGTATATACACACTTGTATGTAGTTGGTATGATCGATTAGACCATCCTGATCAATAATGATGTGAAAGCTATTGAGATTTACATGCACATATATTAAAAGAACTTGGAGTTCTTATGGTGCTTAATCTCAAAGGAATGGATTAAATTCCACTTATTAAAGAACGTGAAGTTCTTGTGTTGCTTAAAGGAATTGATTAAATTCCACTTACTAAACGACTCTGAAGTTCTTGTATTGTTTGTTCTCAAATGATATAGATGATCCCACTTACCAAAAGAATTAGAATTTGAAGTTCGTGTACTGAAGTTGAGATTGTATTTCTTGCATATCTGAACGAAATATGGGCCCATATATCCACAAATGTGGAAAGTTTTATATGATTTTAGTAGATGCATCTACATTGTTTTATCAACTTACAACCCGAAGTTTGTGAGATTGATTCTAAAAGGATTCAAATTATGCAATTAGACTATTCGTTTTGAAAAAGCTTGTGGGTTTATATTTTAGGCTATACCGGTTGTTACAAAGCCTATTGATTATGAAAAATACAATTTAGCAAATTTTTAATTGGATGCCTCCTATTTAATAGATAAACTGTGAGAACAAAACATTTATTATTTATATGGTATTTCCATATAGCAACAATTATACGCATCAAGCCAACGAGTTATAATAAACTCCCCATTATGATTTGACAATTGGTCAGAAGTCATATTTCCCATTTTTGAATGTGCGATAAATAGTTGAATTGCTCTACCATAATGCACAAAATGAGAAAGTAAAAAGGGTTGAGAATATATATTGAGTACGAGTCTCCTTTTATGTTTAAATTCTAAACATTAATTGGAGAATCATTTATTAGATGATTTTTCCCAACATCAGGGGGAGAGAATAATCAGCTGGATAAGAAGGAAATCAATTATCATTATTTAGATCCTCAAATATGAACTAAAAGTTCGTAAGATAATGCATGTTATTTCATGTCAACTGCCAAACATATTTATTGACCCAATGAGAGTAATTAAGTCTTATATACCAGCTGAAATGCTCTAAGTTTAAATTACATGTTAGAGCAAGTGGATGTAAATCATGCTTGAAGCATGATAGTTGAAATGGTTCCAATGATCAAAATTCTCGTAAATGAAAATTATTATGAGATGGTCATATATTGGAGGCGGGTGCTCCTAAAGAGACCCAAGACATAACTAATAATAAAACTCTTGAAGAGTTTCAGGTACATGAAATAAAGATTGAAATCTTGAAGAGATCTCGATGAGTTATGTCATTACGAGAATGAAACCAGAAAATTGGAAAGTTGTCGACAACGATTTTACAAACAATTTTACATAGAACACTTCTATAGAAGAAAAGAAAGAAATCGAGGATCTTGTATACAATCTATCTAGAAGTATAGATATTAAATTGGCCAATGTTGAAAGAAGCTTTGAACTTCTAAAATAGAAGTATTTGGACCAGCAGTCCAAACACCTAAAGGTGTAATGCAAGTAAGGCACAAATAAGTAGTCGTAAATACGACTAAAACTATGATTTATGAAAAGTTTTGATTACTTCATGGTGGATGCAATTACTTTGGCAGTTATGAAAAAAAATTTACATGCGTCTAATTATTTGTGGATCCATATTTAAAATGCTAGAAGCATTTGGAAATTTCCGAGGAAATTTATTTAGACATGTATAATGAATATTTTGGCGCATTTGGTATAATCGCCTTAGTGAGTACTAATTGAGAAAAAACTATAAGAATGATCAGATTTCCTTATGTATTTTATAAAGAAGTTTGGATCAAGATCCATTATGATAATATTAGAATTCCTAAAGAGCTTCAAATTGGAAACTCATGAAATACTTTCAATACAAGTACTTGAATCTTGACATCAAGTTTATCTTGACCTGAAGATCAAACATTTTTATATATTTCTTTTTTTTTTCTATGAATAGACATAAGCTGAAAGAATCTTAAAGAAGATTCAATATGAATAAAGCATATCTATTGAGTATCCCAATAGTTGTAAGATTGTTGGATGTGAATAAAGATAATTATATCTTTTCTTGGTCTTGAAGCACTATATATTAGTTGGTCAAGAAATATCTATGAATATACAAAGATCATTACAATTAGATCTTCAAACAATCGTCGATACCTCCTCAAATCTTGTAGAAATAATTGTTATGCACACAACAAGCCAAAAAATGTGTTTGGCTAAGACCATTGACCCAACATATCCAAAAGATATGTGGATTTACTTTCACAAGATATGATACAAAGCTATCTTGTGTAGAGATAATGCAACATGTATATCTCAATTGAAATGTGGATATATCATGGAACATATTACTCCAAAGTTTCATCCCTCACGATCTTTAGAAAATAGTATTCAAGATTGATTTATGAAGATTCAAAGACCTTCTGTGGTGTTTTCATGAGGGGGAGTAAATACGCGTTGCACACTTTTTCCCTTGACCGATGTTTTGTCCCAATGAGTTTTCCTAGTAAGGTTTTTAATGAGGCAACATGTTATGCGTATCAAAGATGTGTGTACTCTTTTTCCTTCACTAAAGAATTTTTTCCCACTGGGTTTTTATCTTAGTAAGGTTTTAACGAGGCACATTATCTACATAGACATCCAAGTGGGAGTGTTATGAATATTTATCTATGTGGATGTCTATCATGATTAGAACTTTATCTAAGGAGATTGATTTACTTTATCATTAGGAATATTATTTTATTTAATTAGAGTTCAATGTAATATGTACGTCTTATGCCTATAAATAGATGAGTTGATGAAGGCATTGTACACAAGTGTATATTTGAGAATAATACAAATCTCCCTCTTTCTCTCATCTCTTTGTTCTTCCATTCTTGTTCTTTGTTTTTATTATTGTTCTTTGTTATTTTATTCACAACAGAGTCTTATTTTTTTATTTATTTTAAAAACCTAAAAATATACATGGTAAATTTGAAGCAATGCCCTTCATCTAGTATTTTTTTTGTTGTCTAAGAAGCCACGTGTCACAGTGTAACACGGCCGCGTGTCATGCCACGTCACCACATAATGACGGTATGGGCGGGGTACTTTGTATGACGGAAGGACAGTTCAGGGTGCTGATTGAACAATTACAAAGTACATATCCTACATTGAAATTTTTTTAAAAGTAAAAAAAACATTTGTGCCATCATTCCATTTCTTTTTAAGGTGGGGAAGATGTAAGGTCTATTTCTTTTTAAAAGGTGTCAAAACTTTTTAAATGGTGTGTCACTTTTTTTTCTTTATATTATATATTAATATAATATATAAGTGGACTTTAACCTATTGGCTTCAGATTTTCAGTATATTTTACACGGTTTTAATCTGAATCTTTTCGTTATTGACTTGTATTATAATTTTTGACTTTCTAAAGGTATTTACTCGGTTTTGGGAGCACTCGATGATTCAACTTAAACTTTTATCCGATGTCTTGGTTTTCGGTATCATGTACCGTGACTTGTGAATTTTGTAATATTATAAAGGTGTGTGTCTCACGTGTGCTAAAATTTTATGTGCTATTAATTCGTGATTGTATTATTATTATTATTATTATTATTATTATTATTATTATTATTATTATTATTATTATTATTATTATTATGTGTTCAGGGTGTGCGATTATTTAGGTAACGTACATCAATTTTTGTATGTTTACTGTTGTTGTTATTTTATCTGAAGAAAGAAGATTCATTAAAACCAAATCATAAGTGTACAAAAAAGGCAAGGGGGAAGAGTAGGTCCCCAATAAGTCAGGACCTGAAGGTCCTTTGCAAACTTAGCAAGACCGTCAGCAACCTGATTAAATGATCTAGGAATGTAAGAAAAAGAGCAAACAAGAAAAGTTTCAGCTGTGCATTTAATGTCCTCGTCGATAGCCGAAGAGACCCACTCAGACTGAGAGCCTGACCGGAGCCTGTTAATGATTGTTTGGTAATCTGCTTCGATGATGATATGAGAGAATCTGTTCGAAGATGCCAGGGATAAAATGAGTATGATGGCCAAGGCTTCGACCGCTGCCACAGAAGGGGCAAACAGAGGTTCTGAGATACCTTGAATAACGCATCCGGAGAAATCCGAAGCAATGGCTGCCGCCGTGGCCTTCCCCGTGAGGCAATCGTAGGCAGCATCTTAATTAATTTTGATGGTACCAGGGGGTGTCCAAATTGTCGTTTCCTTAGGTCCGGTAGAATTAGCAGTCGGGCGTGTCGGTGTTACCCGAGAGAATTATTGAAAGGCACTGTCTGCTCGTAACCATACATCCCAAGGGAGGTCTTTCCTGTTGTCAAACACAAAGGCGTTTCTCAATTTCCACATTGCCCAAAGAAGGAAAGAAATGAGTGCGCAACCTTCGTCAAAGTTGCCCAACTTCCTAAAATCGTTAATTTTGAGCCACCAACGTGGGAAACCAGGAAAGCCTGAAGGGGATGGAGAGTAGTTGAAACCGGACGCTCTCCAAACCGCTTATGCGAAAGGACAGAAGAACATAAGGTGTTCGATGGATTTCGTTTCTATCCCACATTTCGGGCAGTAGTCTCAGTCTTTGAATTTGCCGTGGAAGCGAGAAGCGAGAGTCCCCTTGGTGGGGACAATACAATGGCATAACTTCCAAAGGAAAGAAAGAATTTTGGGTGGCACCTTTAGCCCCCAGATGGAATTCCAGAAACCTTTAATGTTTCCCGGCTCGTTACTTGGGGAAGGGTCCGCAAACGATCGAGATTCATCCTCGATGAAACGGTATCCTGATTTGGTAGAATATTCTCCGTTTTTCGTTCCCGCCCAAATAAGGACGTCTTTGATGCCAGGTCCCCCAATTGGGATAGTTAAGATAGCTTCCACTTCCAGAGGCGAGAAAAGCTTGTCCAATTTTGACCGATCCCACGACCTTTGGTTGGGATTCATGAGGCTTGAAACAGAAAGACATGATGAAAGGGAGACGGGCTGTGTCGATAAGTGGAACTTTGGGAGTTTCGGAATCCAGTTGTCATTCCATGTGGAGATGCTTCTTCCATCTCCTACTTGTCATAAAGATCCTTCTCTGATTACCTCAATTCCTTCCTTGATACTTGCCCAGGCCCAAGAGGAGTTATTACACTTTGGTGCTTCAAAGATATTACCATTCGGGAAGTAAATTCCCCTCAGAGTTCGAGTCAAAAGGGAATTCGGGTTCTTGAGAATTCTCCAAGCAACTTTAGCTATAAGAGCTTTGTTAAAGGACCTGAGATCTCGAAAGCCCAATCCTCCCTGATCTTTGGGACGACAAAGATTCCTCCAATTGATCCAGTGTATGCATCTCTCTTTGGAGCCGCAGTTGTTCCACCAGAATTTTGCCACAAGCGAACTAAGTTCATCACAGAAGGTGACAAGAAGGAGAAAACATTGCATCACATATGTGGGAATAGCTTGGGCTATAGCTTTAATGAGAACCTTTTTCTCTGCTTGATTTAAAATTTTGGTTTTCCAACTTCGAAGCTTATTATGAACTCTCTCTTTAATAAAGGCAAGGGCTTTCTTTTTGCTTCGCCCCCAGAGGGAAGTAAGGCCAAGATATCTACTATCCTCTTCCGATGGCCTGAAACCTAGTATATTTGAGAGGTGGCTCGTGAGATTTGTGCTGACGTTGGGAGAGAAGTAGACTGAAGATTTCTGAAAGTTCACTGTTTGTCATGTTTACAACCAAAACAAATGAAGAATATCCAGAACTGAATGAAAGTTGCCTTCGTTTGCTATCGAGAACAGCAGACAGTCGTCAGCAAACATGAGATGGCTAATGATAGGGCATCTCCTTTTAATTTTAAGGCCTTCTAAACGAGTGGATTCCACCTCTTTCTCCAAAAGCCATGAGAAGATGTTTGAGATAAAAAGTGAAGAGAAAGGAAGAGAGAGAGGGTCACCATGTCTAATGCCTCTTCCTGGATGGAAATCACCAAAATTTTCTCCATTCAAGACCAGGGAGAAGGATGCGGAAGAGACACATGCCATTACTCTATCAATCCACCAATCGCAGAACCCCATTCTATCCATTGTGAAGCGAAGAAAGTCTCAGTTCACCTTGTCATAAGCATTTTCAAGATCAATTTTTGAGGGCCATTATGCCTTTTTTTCCTTTCTTGGCCAGTTCAATAACATTGAAAGCTTCATTAGCCAGTATAATATTATCATGGATCGCCCTTCCCTGGATAAACGCTAGTTGACTTTGAGTGATAATGTCAGGGAGGAACCTTTCGAGTCTAGAGGCTAGAATCTTAGAGATAACTTTATAGGAAAAGTTGCAGAGACTGATTGGACGAAAGTGGGAAACTTCATAAGGATTTGATCTCTTGGGGATAAGCACCATATTCGTCTTATTCAACCCGTAATCCAGGAATCCATCATTAAAAAGCATTAATCATTCTTACAAGATCACCTTTAATGGTTTCCCAAAAAGTCTGATAGAAGCAGCCCGGAAATCCATCTGGCCCTGGAGATTTGGTCGCCCCATGTTGAAAACCATTTTCTTTATTTCCTCCTTCGTAACATCTTTACAAAGTTCAGAATTCATCTCCTCATTCACCAGCTTCGGGATGTACTCTCTCAGGCATTGATAATCAATGGATTGATCTTTTGCAAACAGTTGCTGAAAGTGTTGTAAGAGGAAATTTGCAATTTCTAGCGGTTCCTCAAGCCATCTCTCGTCTTCTTTCCTTAGACTAAGGATGGAATTGTTTCTCCTATGCTGGATGGTTGTAGCATGGAAGAATTTGGTATTTTTATCTCCACATTTCAGCCAGTTTAATCTGGTGCGTTGGTATCAGTATCTCTCTTCGCTTTCCCATTCGAGGTTCAACTCTTTTTTGAGCTGTTTATATTCCTCAAATTCTGGTTCTGTTAGTTTCTTTCCTTGGAGATTCCTGATTCAGACCATAAGTTTTTGCTTCTTTTCATTCTTTTTTTTTTAGTTTCATTTTGTTCCATTTTATCAAGGTGGATCTTGTTCTACCAATCCCCCCCCCCCAAAATTGTGGTTGGCTCTATTGGTAGTGATAGAGTCCCAGCTTTCCTGAACCGTCTGAGGGCAATCTGCATCTAGAAGCCATTTGGTTTCAAACTTAAAGTCTTTCATGTATTTCCTAGAAAACCCCATGGGAACAATATAAGTGTGGCGTGATCAGAGGCAACGGCGATGTCCATTAAGCATAGAGCTTTGGGGAAAGAGATACTCCATTCAGTAGAGCATAAAAACATGGTCGAGTTTCTCCAGGATTGCCTCGTTGTCACTTCTCTGGTTGTACCAAGTGAAACATCCCCCTTTGATTGGCATTTCAAGTAACTCGGTCGTTTTCGTAAAATCCCTGAAGCCGTTGGCCTCAGATGGATTAATCGGAGTCCCCCCTCCTTTTTTACCTGGCATGTGACAACGTTGGAGTCTCTTATTATTAGCCACCTCGCATTTGGAGATCTTCTCAGATTCGTTAGTTCTCCCCAAAACGCTTGCTTCTCTTTTTTGTAGGGGGCGATAAATGAATGTTCCGAACCAGTCCTTGCCCTCTTGGTAGTTATCTTCGTATCAATGAGGTTCTTGTTATATCTCAGTATGGTCACTTTCGTATCACTTGACCACCATAAGGCGAGACCACCGGCTGTACCTTACGGGTCAACATAGAAAGAATCTTCCATATTCATTTTCATTTTAATTTTTATCGAGGTATCTTATCTTCTGTTTCGTCTCACTCAAAAAAATTATGCTCGGTTCGTGCTCAAGACAGAATTCCTCAAAGCTCTGGCGAGAGCAGAAGCTCGCAACAGAGAAGAGTAGTCACAGGGTGAAAGGAAAAACGCAGTAAGACCTGAAGCTACACTAAAATTCAGATAGAATAAGCAAGGGACATCAACGGCGAACATCCATATCGGTAAACCAATATTCATAAACCATAAGAGATCATAAATATGAAGCCACGCGAGCCAAGATAATGACCTCAATAACAGGAATCACAGATTCAAATAGAGAAAGATAATTAAAGCAGCGAAATAAAAAGCCAATTCTCTGTTGCAGATCAAAAAAAATAAGCTAGGCCAATAGAGCCTCAAAATCAACATCAAAATAGAAGGGGTTCAATCACCAGAAGAGGGGCTTCAATCAGAGAGAACGAGAAGAGGAACTAGAGGCGGGCTCAGAGGAAAGAGGGAGATTTGGACTACTTGGGTCCGTCGCTGCCACCAGGAGAAGGCTCGATCACAACCGGTAGAGGAAAAACCACCACGGCCAGCCAAAATAATGCCTCCGCGAACCGGACTCCGATGGCATGGGGAATGTAGACGCGAGAGCAGGGAAAAATCACTGCCAATAAGGACAGAATAAACTGCAAACAAAACCTTCACTTGGAAAGAAGCCGACCTGATCACCTCCCAAAATTTCCCCGACTGCGACACCGAGGAGCAAACTTCAGTCGCCGTCGTTCGCTACAATCATCGGCAAACCGTCGAAACACTGAGACAGGGAGAACCACTCTGTCGCTGGTCTGATCAACAATGCTGAGGCAAAAGAATCAAAGCAATCGTCTGAAGCTCGTGGGAAATGGTGAGAGAGAAGAAATTTGGGGGCGCGTGAGGCGCGTTACTCTTTTTATGTTTACTGTTGTTTGATTTTGTGTAATTAGTATGTTTGTATTATTCTTTGTAAATGTATGTATCTGATTAACTTGACTGAATCATTTATATTGCTAAATAGTTTACATTTCTGAATAACTTTGTAATTCTGATTATGTATGTTCGTGTTATGAATGATGACTTGAGGGAGGGTGACAAAGATGAGACTGTCATAGGTGCTCACAATGAGGATGCCGTAATACATAAGAATGTCGAGACTGGGAAGAATTGCTAGTAAAAGGCGGCCAACCATTGCAAGGACAAGTGACACGTAAGGGAGCAAGTGAAAGAAAGTTGCACACGGCCCTACCGATTTTTTCCTGTAATAGTTTTCTAGCTTATAAGAAGATTGTATTTTTCCTAGCGTTTTTCATTATGAATCTAGTTGAATGAAAACCCTTCTTTCTTAACTTTCTGCTTCTTTTCTTCCTCCATTTCTGTGTCTTGTGAGAGTGTTCACAACAATTTGGTGCTCTCGTTGAGAGAATCAATCATGGTTAGCCAGGCTCAATCCATTAGAACTCTTCAGGAAACTGCCACCAAACATGAACAAGTGCTCACGTCCCTCAAAAAAAGCTCCTAGGAGAGCAAGCGGGCTTTCGATGAGAAAAAAAATCCATGGAGAGCCTCTGACGAACGATGCAAGACGTGGTCAAGCAACTCACGTCCATGGTATCGCAAGGGGCCCAAACAAGCAGGGTACAGTTTGAACCGAAAGGGGTTGGGGAATCTTTGCCCAACCGGGGAAAGGCCAAGGTCACGGAAGATGTGGAAGATTCCTTTCCTTTTCCCCCTAAACCAACGTACGTAGAGCTTCCCCTGTTCACGAAAAAGGACCCGGAGGAATGGTTAGCCTCTGTCCAAGATTTTTTCGAGTTCTACAGAACCGAGGACTACCACTGTGTGACGATGGCATCATTCTGGATGGAGGAAATCGCCAAACGATGGTTCCGATGGATGCAAAGATGGCAGCAACTGGCCGGCTGGAACCACCTCGTGGAAGCGATCCAGCGGTGATTTGCGGTCACGGAGATAGAATCACCATGCACAAGGTAGTCTCGTTGGCCCGCCTGCAAGAAACAAAACTGAATGAAGCAAGAAAGGCATTGGGCCGGGTTTCGGGGCCCAAACTTCCCCCTTTGTTGCCCACTCCAGGAAATGCAATTGGAAGCCCTAAGTCTATGCCGGGAAGACCACCCCCTAACGACGTTTCAGCAGCTAAACCTAATTTTCCCCAACCTAGAAGGCTCTTAGCGGCGGAGGCTCAAAACCGACGGGAAAAAGGGTTATGTTACTACTACGATTATAAGTATACGCCAGGACACAAGTGTCGATACCCCCAATTATTTTTGATAGATGAAGAAGGGGACAACGACGAGGGTGAGACTGAAGTTAGGGAGACGACAACCTAGGGGATTCAGTGGGAATAGCCGAGGCCTTGGCCAGGGGCAATCATTGGTGTCCTTTAACGCACTAGATGGCTACTACACTCCCAACACTCTGAGAGTCACAAGTTTGATAAAAGGGCGAGAAGTTAAGATACTCATTGACGGCGGTAACACACATAACTTTGTGCAATTGAGGGCAGCCAAACACCTAAGGTTGTCGATGGTGGCTGCAACAAACTTTGGGGTCTTAGTGGGGAATGGCGAACGGCTACAGAGCGAAGGTTGCATTCCCAATCTGAAGGTCACAGCTCAAGGAACATAATTGTTAACGGATTTCTATACCCTGTCGTTGAAGGGTACTGAGATGGTGCTCGGAGTGGTTTGGATGGCGATGCTCGGTCCTATTACCATGGACTTCGCAAACTTGACCTTCAAGTTTAAGCTGGGGGGACAAAAACCATTGTTGGCAAGGAAAGAACGGTTTGGGGCAATGCCAGTACACTTCCAAGCTCTGAGAAGGATGTGCAACACCCAAGCAATTGCAGAATTTTATCAGTTGCAAGCATATTAGGTTGCATCAACTAAAGGGGCTACTGATCGAGGAGGCTTGGGGGCGTTACTCGAGAAGTTCCAGGATGTGTTTTCCCCATCCTCATGCTTACCCCCGAAGCGAGAGACAGACCATGCCATACATTTGGAACATGAGCTAAACCCGTGAACATGAAGCTGTATCATTATCCCCACTTTCAGAAGGAGGAAATCGAGAAACAAATCTAGCAGATGTTGTAGACTCAGGTGATTTGGGGAAGCAACAGTCCCTACTCCTCTTCGGTGTTATTAGTCAAGAAGAAGGACAACACTTGGAGGTTTTATGTTGACTACCGCGCCCTTAACGCAATCACAGTAAAAGATAAGTTTCCAATTCCCACTGTCGATGAGCTTTTCGATGAATTGGAAGGAGCGGCGCGATACTCTAAACTTGATCTCTTGGCAGGTTACCACCAAATAAGGTTCCGAGAGAAGGATGTCCACCTTCCAAGCCACTATGAATGGGATTTTTCAACCCTTTTTGCGAAGGTTCGTGCTGATTTTTTAGACGATATACTGGTGTACAACAAGGATTGGGATAAGCATTTGAGGCATTTACGTGAGCTGCTACAAGTGCTGCAAGAGAATAAATTAGTGGCCAAGCGCTCGAAGTGCACCTTTGGGCGAGATCAAGCAGAATACCTGGGGCATGTAGTAACTCGAGAAGGGCTGACAGTAGACTCATAGAAGATTGCAGCCATTCAAACCTAGCCGGTACCAAGGAATGTAAAAGGGGTGAGGGGTTTTTTAGGGATAACCGGGTATTACAGGAAATTAATTAAGGGCTTCGTGACAGTTGCTGCGCCCTTGTCGGGTCTGCTCAAGAAAGGGGAAGAATTTGAATGGATCCATTTAGCTCAAGGGGCTTTCGAATAGTTGAAGGAAAGATTGTGCAATGCTCCCGTTCTCACGTTACCCAAATTCAGTGAGACCTTCATGGTTGAAATAGATGCTTCAGGGGTTGGAATCGGGGCCGTGTTAATGCAGAGTGGAAAGCCGATCGCCTATTTCAGTCAAAAGTTGAGCAAACGAATGCAAGGGGAGTCTACACACAACCGGGAAATGTATGCCATAGCCCAAGAAGTGGACAAGTGGCGCCAATATTTGTTGGGGAGGAAGTTTTTGAATATAACGGATCAAAAATCGTTGAGGGAACTCACTGCCCAAACTATACAGACTCCGGAACAACAACTCCGGCTGCCGCTACCGCCTGGGGAAGATGAACAACACAGCCGATGCCTTTTCCCGTGAGACCAATGTTATTTTGATGGTTCTAGCATGCATTACTTGGGGCATAATCGAAGACATTAGGAAATCCAGTGGTAGGGACAGTTAGTTGTTAAAGGCCCGAGACCAAGTTCAACAGGGAAATGAAGAGTATACGAGGTATGAACTCAATGAGGGATTAGTATCGTACAAGGGCAGCATCATGGTACACGATGAAACTGCCTTGAAATCATTGTTACTGAGGGAATACCACGACTCGATCAGTAGGGGTCACGCTAGTATTTTACGCACCTTTCAACGACTGTCCGCAAACTTTTATTAGAATAATATGATAAAAGATATACGAGGATACATCAGCGAGTGCCAAATCTGTCGAAGGATGAATAGTGATAGACTTTCTCCCGTTGGACTGTTACAACCCTTGCCGATTCCAGGGCAAGTATTTGAAGATATTGCCTTTGACTTCAACACTGGACTGCCAAAACCAAATGGAAGGGAAGCTATTCTAGTTGTTGAAAAGTGTATAGAAGTTCTATTTTATCTGCACTTTCCTGCTCATATTATTGTTATTCTTGAGCTCATTTTAGGCATAATTAGGATCATGCATTGCATTTTACAATATTTCTTTACTTTACCTTGTTTTTATATATTATCTTGGAATTGATGAAGAAATGTACTATTTTAGTGTATTTTTGGTTTTAGGTACTAAAGGCTGACAATGGAAAGAGGAGCTGAGGACATGATGCAGAGGAAGCAGACCAAGGAGTTGTGCTGATGCAGTTCCAGACAGAAACAAAAGCTGCGAGTAGCTGTCGTCGTCCAACCTACCACCCAGGGCAGCAAAGTGAGGAGTTGGTAAATTGGAGTGTGATTGGTAGAGCAGAAAATCATGATTCTAACGATGTCATCCACTCAATTTTCTGACGCTTGGAGCAGCAGATAAAGCTGCCAGAGGAGAAGAACGAGCTTACTTGTGGAACAAGGCAACGGGAAAAGAAGTCCATATTCAACTCAAAGAAGTCATATTTTAAAGTTGCATTTAATACAAAAGCCTTTTGAGGACTTCTACTCCAAGAAGGATTTCCACTCCAAGAAGGACTTCTAGTCCAAGAAGGACTTAAACTAGATCTTTGTCTATATAAACCTCATGTATTTAGCAAATCAAGGGTGAGACATCATAGGTTTTCTATAGAGATAGCTTGAGTGTTCTTTGTCGCCGCCATGTTCTAAACTTCTATTGGGTTAAGGGTTATTTTGTAAATTAGTTGTGAGATAGTTATATTAGGTTTTTAAGTTTGTTTTCAATAAAAGATTTCAAGTTTGCTTAATTCATGATCTTCACTTCTTCAATTAGTTCCAAAAGTTCAGTTGAAGAAATCCATTTGTCGGGCACGAGAGTGTAAGACTCATGAACGAATTAAGTACGGTCTCATCATGTCGAGGTGTTGACCAATTCGGCTTAGACATAAGTTCGAGTTTCAGCGGCTAAAAGGAGCAACCAAATGTTGACTGTATGTGTTAGGTTTATGCTGAGATTTCTAGGTATTGCCTACATCACAAGGTGACAAAATCCTTTCCTAGACATAGGAAGGATCACTTCAGAATTGCTTTGCCGAACTTGGAGTATCTGCCAGACTTGCCGCCAGGACTTATCTCCATCCCACCTGCCGAGACATCGAAAGTTGCAAAAGAAGAGATCTGATGCGTCAGCGAAAGGGTCACAGCCTCAATCCGCCATTACCCGTCGAGGTAGCATATCGTGGCAGCGTAAGACGACTTGGCCTATTCAACGCAGTTTCACACTAAGAAGCATCATAACCCTGCCCATCTTATCAACCTAATTTCTTCTATCTCTTTTATTTGTGTTTTTACATTAAAAGCTCTTTCTTCAACCTGAAATTAATTGTGCATTTATTTTATTTCTGTGCAGATTTACAGTCGAAGAAGCTATTACAATCCATGTGGAAGACGATATCGTTTATACTATAACTTGACAAAGAGTGTGCACTTGCGCTCATAAAAAAGAGAACAATAAAATGCTCTACAAGTTTTTGGCGTCGTTGCCGGAGATTGGCAATAGCGACTTCGTTTTGTTTTTTGTAGTCTGTATTTTATAGTATTTAAATTTTAGGTTTTTAATTTTTTTTTGTATATAAAATTTTTTTAGGAGCACTACAAATTCAAGGGGATCACTATGTCGTGGAAAACTACTCGAGAGCTGATGTGTGAATATGAACAACATATGTCATTTCCGCTGCAGCAAAATTCTTTATGGTATGATCAGAAATCTCAAAAAAAATTACCATAACAATTTTGCTACAGAAACCAACATGCTAGGGTAAGGTGGTCAGCTTCAAGAGGAATCAAGAAAAACCACTCGAGAGCTGATGTTGGACAATTCTTGCAATTTATGTGAGGGAAATCATGTGTTCGAAAACTGCCCTTTTCTTTTCGAAGAAGACATGGACGAACCAAGATGGGACCAACAGCATATGCCGCCACAGAAGCAAAAACTACAGCAGATGCCCCTGCCACAATATTTGCCGTCACAACAGAATTTTACATGGTACAATCAACAACCTCATAATTTTTTCTACCATGACAATTATGTCGCTGCAGTAGCAGACATGTCCTGGCAATGCAGTCCTCCTCAAAAGAAATCAAATCCATTAGAAGACACGCTTCAAACTTTCATTGCACCCACTCAAGCGAAGACCTTTATGGAGGTAAAACTCGCCAAGATGGATGCACGTTTTAGCAACTATTCCCCAATAAATGCCATGGATGAACATGATGACCCAACAACCCCTACCTCAAAAACCATGGAGCACCAGCATTTGAGTCCTACGGATACTGATGTCCCAAGGCAAGAGAACGCACAAGACTGCCTAACACATGATGACCCTATGCAAGAAGTTACCTTAGCAAGGATCGAGGAAACTGAACAGAGCAATGATGCGACAACACCTAGTAAGGACGACAAAGAAATTGATGGTTTCATGACAATATCAGAAGCCTCAGAACTTACGCCCACCTCGGCAGAAACCTCGACAACCTTGGACTACATATATATAGAGGAGCCAATGCTGGAAAATTTAAGGCCATCAAAATCTCTACTGGTGGAGATTTTCGAGAGGACAAAAGAAAATGGTTTGGGGAGTCAAGAAGCTTTTCAGGATTTTGAGTTTTTCCTTGACCTCCACCACTTTACAACAGATGACTGCCATAACAACTGGTTGTCGCCCAAGCAGCTGCTGCAACAGCAAAAGCTACCTTCCACCTTATTGAACCTCGACGAGAATGAGGTAAATATTTGGTTGAATATCAACATAATTTTTTCTAACAACATGTTCATGCCCTCAGGAAAAGAAACAAGGTGGAAAGTTCGCATGGACTATAAGAGAACGAGGAAGAAGGACTCCCCTATGAGAATAGTCACTCGATGGAGGGTGCGGGTGGACTATAAGAAGTATCGGAAACGAACCCGCTGTAACATAATTTTTATTTTTCCACATCTCGTTGTTTTCTTTAGGAGTAGATCTTAATAATCTTAGGATTAGATTTATTTTTCATTTAAGTTATTTTTATTATTTCTCGTCTCACAACTGCACATCTAGAATCAGCCCTAACATACAGAATACAACAAGGAGCAGCATGAGCAACCCTACCGCTCCCAAAGCAGTAAAAGGCGGCCCTCAGAACAAATCCTCTATACACACTGCAACTACTCAGCATAAGTTTTTCTTTCCATTTTTTTATGTCTTACACATTGAGGGCAATGCCCACCTTGAGTTTGGGGGGGTGGTTAATCCTCATTTATTTTGTTAGGCAATTAGTTCATATAGTTGCATATGTAAATCTGCCGTAGTATATTAGTAAAATTGAAATTCCTAGTTAAGTAACTTGTGCCAATTATAGTTAGCCGATTCTTATTTTCACACCATACTTAAATTGGAATTAACTATGGGAAAAAGCATGAAAAATACGTAGAAATTTTTTAGTTGCCAATATTTCTTTACACTCTGTTAAATGCTGAGATTGCTTGAGTTCTAAGTTTAACTCTGCCTGCAGATACTTAATAAAATTTTGATATTGGATGCAGGTACGCCGCAACGATAACACGGGGCAGCATGAAAAAAATAAGAGAAAAGCAATGCTACCACGACAAAGATAGAAAAAACAGAGAAAAAAGCATAAAAATGATGAGAGAAAAGCAATGCTAAATACCCTAGAGGTGCCCGCAACCGGCTCTAAGAAGGACCATGTGGGAGGACACTCCGCTACTATCAAAGTCCATGTATCTGAATTCTTTGAAGTGACAGACAAATTAGCATGACTGAATGAAAGCCTTCACGGGATGACTCTACTCGATGGGTTCGGAGTTCTGTAGTTTGCTCTTATCCTAACTTCAAGCCATAAGAGTAGTTGTGATAAGCTGAAGCCCTCACTGCCATGATCAGAAAAAAGAGAGGCAGAAGTGCTAAACTGTGCCGCCTAGGCGGAAATTTTATATCCTTTTTTTTATTTTATTCGGCATTCTTTGTTAATTAGTATACTCAGTATAATCAGCATGTACACAGACCTACACACACTGCACTGGCACTAAAATTTAAATTCTAAGCTATTTCATGTTATTCCCTCTCACAAACTTCTTACAGCTGCCACGACCTTATGGTGTGGAAACAAGTTAAAAACTAGGTTTTCTTTTTGACTTATGTACAAGGGCAGATTTACTAGTTAGGTTGCAATGCTTGAGGACAAGCAATAGTTCAAGTTTGAGGTGTGTAAAGTGTATAGAAGTTCTATTTTATCTGCACATTCATGCTCATATTATTGCTGTTCTTGAGCTCATTTTAGGCATAATTAGGATCATGTATTGCATTTTACAGTATCTCTTTACTTTACCTTGTTTTTATAGATTATCTTGGAATTGGTGAAGAAAGGTATTGATTTAGTGTATTTTTTGTTTTAGGTACTAAAGGCTTACAGTGGAAATAGGAGCTGAGGACGTGATGCTGAGGCAGTAGACCAATGAGCTGTACTGATGCAATTCTAGAGTTGTCGAGTAGTTGTCGCCGCCCAACCTGCCACCTAGGGCGGCAAAGTGAGGAGTTGGTAAATTGGAGTGCGATTGGTGGAGCAGAAAATCCTCATTCTAACGATGCTATCCACTCAATTTTCTGACACCTAGAGCAGCAGACAAAGCCGCCAGAGGAGAAGAACGAGCTTACTTGTGGAACAAGGCAACGAGAAAAGAAATCCATATTCAACTTAAAGAAGTCAGATATTAAAGTTGCATTTAATATAAAAGTCTTTTGAGGACTTCTACTCTAAGAAGGATTTCTTCTCCAAGAAGGATTTCTACTTCAAGAAGGACTTCTACTCCAAGAAGGACTTAGACTAGATCTTTACCTATATAAACCTCGTGTAATTAGCAAATCAAAGGAGATACATCATAGGTTTTCTATAGACATAGCTTGAGTGTTCTTTGTCGTCGCCATGTTCTAAACTTCTCTTGGGTTAAAGGTTATGTTGTAAATTAGTTGTGAGACGGTTGTATTAGGTTTTTAAGTTTGTTTTCAATAAAATATATCAAGTTTGCTTAATTCATGATCTTCACTTCTTCAATTAGTTCTAAAAGTCTAGTTGAAGAAATCCATTTGTCGGGCACGAGAGTGTAAGACTCACGAAAGAATTAAGTACGACCTCATCATGTCGAGGTGTTGACCAATTCAGCTTAGACATAAGTTCGAGTTTCAGCGGCAAAAAGGAGCAACCAAACATCGACTATCTGTGATAGGTTTACGCTGAGATTGCTAGGTATTGCCTACATCACGTGGTGACATAATCTTTTCTTAGACATAGGAAGGATCACTTCAGAATTGCTTTGCTGAACTTGGAGTGTCTGCCAGACTTGCCGCCATGACTTATCTCTATCCCACCTGTCGAGATAGCGAAAGTTGCAAGAGCAGAGATCCACTGCGGCAGCGAAAGGGTCGCAGCCTCAATCCGCCATTACCCGCCAAGGCAGCATATTGTGGCAGCACAAAACGAATTGGCCTATTCAATGCAGTTTCACACTAAGAAGCAGCATAACCCTGCTCATCTTATCAACCTGATTTCTTCTATCTCTTTTATTTGTGTTTTTACATTAAAAGCTCTTTCTTCAACCTGAAATTAATTGTGCATTTATTTTACTTCTGTGTAGATTTACACTCGAAGAAGCTATTCCAATCCCTATGGGAGACAATATATTTTGTACTATAACTTGACAAAGAGTGTGCACTTGCGCTCATAAAAAAAGAACACTAAAACGCTCTACAGTTTTCATCGATCGCTTGACCAAGTATGGCCATTTCTTCTCTTTACCAAGGCATTATGATAGCGCGTATATCGCTAAGATGATGGTGCAATGAGTGGTAAAACTTTAGGGAATACCACGATCTATGGTGAGTGATCGAGAAAAGATTTTATTGATCGAAGTGTGGAGGGAATTATCCAAGCTACAAGGGACTGAGCTATGAATGAGCACCGCGTACCACCCCCAAATGGACGGGAAAACTGAAGCGTTGAACAAATGCTTGGAAATGTATCTACGATGCTTATCGGGGGATGAACCAAACAAATGGGAGAACTATTTAGCTTGGGCAAAATACTGGTATAACGCTGCGTACCAAGTCTCGGATGGGATGACACCGTTCAAGGCCTTATATGGGTGCGACCCCCTACTATGGTGGACTATTTAGAAGGGGCTTCACGAAACGAAAGGGTGAACCAAGAACTGCAGGAAAGAGATGAGTTGTTGAAGGTGCTCAAACAGAATTTGCAGCGAGCACAAGCTCGGATGAAAAATCAAGCTGACCGGCACCGTAGGGAGAAGGATCTGGAAGTAGGTAGTTGTGCCTTTGTTTGTCTACAGCCATATCGACAACTGTCGTTAAGGTTGCGGTGTAATCAAAAGCTACGCCCCAAATTCTTTAGGTCGTATCGTGTTGCTCAGAGGATAGGAAAGGGGGCATAAAGGCTCGAGCTTCCTGAGTCCACTCGAATTCATCCAGTTTTCTATATTTCGCAGCTCAAACTGTGCAAGGGCTCGCCAACGCAACATATTACACCCTGCCACTAATGACAGAAACCAGTAAGAAGCATGAAGAAGAGAGCCAGCCTGATTCAAACCTTGAGGACAAGGTTCTTACCTTAGGGGGTGATGTTATAAATGATGACATGAGGGAAGGTGACAAGGATGAGACTTCCATGGGTGCTCACAATGAGGATGCTGCAATACAGAAGAATGTTAGGACTGGGGAATAATTGCCAGCAAAAGGCGGCCAACCATTACAAGGACAAGTGACACGTAAGGGAGAACGTGAAAGAAAGATGCCCACGACCCTAACTGATTTTGTCTTGTAATAGTTTTCTAGCTTATAAGAAGATTGTATTTTCCATAGTGTTTTCCATTATGAATCTAGTTGAATGAAAACCCTTCTTTCTTAACTTTATGCTTCTTTTCTTCCTCCATTTTTGTGTCTTGTGAGAGTGTTCACAACAGTTTGTTTTATCTGTCTTAACATAATGAACTTCTGATTAATATGGTTCTGTTTTGAAAGTCTGGTACATATGTTCTAGTATGAAAGTCTGGTACATATGTTCTGTTATAAAACTTTGGCATTTATGTCCTGTTATAAATGTCTGTCTTTTTTTATCGACAAGACGTATGATTTTATTAATTAGAATCATACAAAGAAATCACTAACATAAGCCTCATTAAAAACCTCCCTACTCCTAAATGGCGAAGAAGAGTACTTATGATAGTGCCCGAATGAGGTAGCATTTTGCACTTTGCGTGGGGATTGGAATGTTAAGGAGGAAGTATTATCTGAACTTTCGTTACGATGCTCATATATTTGTTTTGGAGATAAATATGAATGTTAAGTTCTATTTGATGGTGTGTAAGGTTGGATTCGAGTTTTGGGATAAATCGTGAATGATGTGTGGGGCATGGATGGGTGATTAGGGGCTTACCAGCCCAAGTTTGCATATGTTCTGTCTGGTCTAAGTCTACATCTTTTTTGTCTGGTATGAGTATGTATTTGTTTTATAATGTCTGATCATGTATATGTTCCATCTTATCTGATTCTGAATGAATAATATGTTGTTTGGTTGAATTTATGTTTTCATCGTGATCTATGTTTAGAATTTGTACATGTATATTACCTGGTTAATTTATGCACTTAGAGGCCACACTGGCTTTATAGGTCATTTTTTGTTTATATTTATTTTCCATAATAATTAACACTCTAAGCTTGTATTCAACATCATTCGGAGAGTCTCGTATTTCTAAATAGTTACCGATTCTTAAGTACTACTTATTCTATAAGTTAAATAAATTTTGAATTGTGACTTTGAATTGATATTTGATTTTTGACTATTAAACTGTTATTTTCTGAAATTTGATTTTTATGTTTTTCACTCGGTAACATTTTAAATTCGGTCATAATTTCTAGATCGGGTGTAGGGTCTTACATATTATAAAAAAAATTTGGATGACTATTTTGTATAATATGCATTGTCAAAAATTTTCAAGAAAATGCAGTTAGATAAAAACTTAAAGAGGAAAAAAATATAATGTTAACAGAATGTTTTCCCTCAAATGTAATCAATTATATAATGTCTTTTAAGATAACATATTTTATGCATGTTAGTATGAGTAAAAATATGAAATCATTTATATTAAATTTTTGATAAAAATATTAATAAGGATTAGGTACAATGATAAGTACATTAAATCAAAATAAATAGTAGGATCTAAATAAAAACCGATAGTTTGCTGCTCGTATGGATACGACAATATTGGTTATTTGTTCAAGATGAACCCCATTAATCCACCCGACGTCGTGCTGTTAGCGGTTGTGTTTCGTGGGCATATTCCCACATTATCACTGCCTCAATCTTTTAACTTCCCACGTTAAGGCTACTATGCATTGTGGTTTAAGGAACTGTCACCATGATGTGTTAGTGGGATCGGTTAAGGGTGGTTTTTGACGGGGGGAAAACAACTATAAATAGAGATCAAGACTAAGTTCCCTAAGCACAGAAAACACAAGCAATTCATTTTGCATAAAGTATTCCATCTAGTGAGGTTCTCGAGTGCTTAGAAGATCTTTGACACTTTAAGTTTTCATGTAGTTGCCTTCGATATATTCGACGGTGGTTTAAGGCGTTGTCACGGTGGTTTCAAGTGTTCAACGGTAGTTCGACATGCTTGACGGTGGAGCAACCACGTCTCATTTTGGCATACGGTTTAGGCAATGGCTGGAAGTATTTATAATTTTGATCTTTCTGCTGCGTTTTGCTCGTTGTTTGCTTACATTTGGCATATGACCATGGTTAAATCTCGGATGGAAATCCCCTACCCCTTTTCGGTGCCCCTACATATGCCCCCACGCTCAAAATTAACTTTAGGGTTTAGGTTTTAGGGTTTTAGGTTAGGGGTTGTGGTTAGGGTTTAGGGAATTTAGGGTAAGGTGTATTTTTTAGGGTGTAGGGTTTAGGATTTAGAATTTAGCGTTAGGGCTTAGATTTTAATTTTGTAGTGTTTTTTAGTGTTGGGGCATATGTAGGGGCACCGAAAAGGGGAAGACGAATTTTATCCTTAAATCTCTGCCTTGTCATTTTGAAGTTTATATGTTTCTCAAAATTTAAATGTCATGTTGATCTTTAAATTCTAAATTGACAAAAATTGCATACTTTTGTTTTAAAATCGTAAGATTTTATTTAATTAACTTCTAATTTTTTTTAATAATTTATTAAAAATAATTTTTAGACATAATTTTTATGTGCCTAAATTAAGAGATATATATAACTTATCTAGTAATTAGTTATATACATACAATTAGGTACATAAAAATTTAAGACTTATTGCATAAGGTACCTAGCAATAAAACTTCAAGAATATATGTTTATTGATCCAAAAGATTTATTTAATTAGAGAATTAGCCACAACAATTTTAATTAAATAAAATTATGGTAAGGATCTCATAAGGATTAGACATAAAGTGTTGCATAATGAATTAACAACTTTGAATAAAGTTTAGGGTTAATATCTAGTAACTGATTTTTATAATTTTTTTTAGTTAAAGACTAGCCATAGCATCTTTAGTTAAATAAAATTACTAAAATTAAAAATTATTTATGGAAAGCTTAGATATTAAATCATGTTACATAATTTATTAAAGTAAAAATTATTAGATGAATTTTTATAATTACCCACAGGAATTATGAAAATAAATTTAATAATTTTCATAAGGAATAGAAAATAATTTTATCATAAAATGGATCTAATCAAATTAGAAATTTAGCCCACGTGCAATTTTTATGTCACTAGATTTATTATTTACATAATTTGCATTGGTAAATTATGACTTATTTTTGCCTCAAATTTATATTAAGCATGTATGTCAATTTATTTTGCAGCATTACAACTTATAAATATATCTGATAATAAAATAGATATCCCTAAATTTACCAGTGAGAACTTTAAGTTCTAGAAAAAGGGTATTCTTCTTCAATTGGGATGTATGGATGTTGACTATGCCATAAGGAAATCTAAGCCACATATCACTGACACCAGCAATTAGGTTGATCTTGCTCTATATGAAAAGTGGGAGCGACCCAATCGCTTATGTATTATGTTCATTAAGAGAAAGGTTCATGTTGATATTCGTGGCTCAATTCAGCATTATGAGAACGTACAAGAGCTATTAACGACTATATAGAAACAGTTTCAGACTTCTTAAAAGTCATTAGCCAGCACCTCAATTATGAAGTTCAGATCACTGAAGCTCACTACAGTGAAAGGTGTGCGTGATCAAATCAATAAAATGCGAGATTTGGCATCTCGACTTAAGGCACTTGAGGTTGAAATGTCTGAATCTTTCCTGGTGCACTATATATTAAACACTCTCCCTCCTCAATATGGGTCATTTAAGATCACTTATAACACACATAAAGATAAATGGTCTATTGATGAAATTTTGACCATGTGTGATCAAGAAGAGGGTAGGCTCATACTAGAGATGGGAGAGAGTACATTGACGGTTACTCAAGGAAAGAGATCAATCCAAGCCAAGCAAAAAGAGAAGGCTAAAATACAACCCCAAGCTAAAATAAAGAAAGAGTTCATGTGTTTCTTCTGCAAAAAGAAATGACACATGAAGGACTGTGTTGTTTGCTTTGAGTCAAATATGGTTGATGTTAATTATAATACATTGTGGATTGATTCTGGCTCTACACTCCATGCCTCAAATTTCTTATAGGGATTAAAAAACTTTAGGGGACCAGTAGAAGTTTAGCGACACATCTATTCAAAAATAAGATACAGACGCATGTGGAAGCTATTAGGACCTCTGAATTAGTGCTTAGTAGTGGCTTTGTTTTTAATTTTAGAAAGGACTTTTTATATTCCTAGTTTTTTTAGAAACTTAATTTTTGTTTCAAGACTTGGCCTTTGGGGTATTGTTTTTAATTAGTGCTTAGTAGTTGGTTTCAATTTATTTTATAAATCTGAATTTGTTAAAAATGGAATTTTATGTGATGATCTTTACTCTATTGATTTACAAAATAATGTCACTAATAATGTTATGCACATTCAAATTAGTACTAAGCGTTGTGTTATAAATGAAGATTCCTCTACTTTATGACACTGGAGATTATGAAATATCTCTATTGAAATGATTAAAAGATTAGTAAATGATGGGGTACTCAATACCATAGATTTTACTGATTTTGATACTTGTGTAGACTGCATTAAGAGCAAGCAAACTAACAAGTCAAAGAAAGGTGCCAAAAGGTACGGGATGCAAAAAAATCCAATCTGATTGATCAGTTCCGTTTATCTAATCAAAAAATTTGGATATCTGTTCTTTTTTTTAATTTTTGGATAATTCGGATTGGATATCCAAAAATTTCGGATCGGGTACAGATAGTTATTTCACATTCGGATCAGATATCTGAAAATTCAATTATATATATATGAATCTTTTTATATTCGATATTTTTACTTGTTATATATGAAAAATTGAAATTTTCATGGATACAAATCTTGTTATATTCAATAATTTGTTGATTGTTATATTCGAAAACCTAAAATTTTTAAAGATAGGAACGCAAAATTTAAAAATAATTAAATAAACTTATAAATTTCAGATATCCGAAATGCACACCCCCTACCAAGAGAAGTTCGACCATATTGGAAATCATCTATTGTAATATCTATTCCCTAGATATGGATGTGCAATGTCAGAAATACTTTATCACTTTCATAGACGATTACATACGATACATGTATCTCTACATGTTTCATCATAAAAGTGAAGCGTTAGAAGCCTTTAAGGTTTTCAAGGTTGAAGTAGAGAAACAATGCGGTAAGCAAATAAAGATTGTGAGAACCGATAGAGGTGGTGAGTATTATGGTAGATACACTGAGGATGGACAAATACCTGGTCCATTTGCGAAGTTTCTTCAAGACAACGGTATAGTTGCCCAATACACCATGTCAGGCTCCCTTGATTAGAACGGAGTTGCAGAAAGAAGAAACCGAACTTTAATGGATATGGTGTGAAGTATGCTTAGTAGCTCTAAGCTACCTAAGTCTTTACGGGTTGAAGCTCTCAAAATGGATGTGTATATATTAAACTAGGTTCCAACCAAGGCTGTCCCAAAGACACCTTTTTTGTTAATCAAAGGTTGGAAACCGAGTTTGCGACATATACACGTATGAGGATGCCAGTCTAAAGTGATCATTTATAACCCACAAGAGAAGAAACTAGACCCAAGGACCATTAGTGGGTATTTCATTGGATATGCTGAAAAGTCTAAAGGTTACAGATTCTATTGTCCATCTAACAACACTAGAATTGTGGAATCAAGAAATGCAAATTTTTTTGAGAAAGACTCAATCAGTGGGAGTGATCTGTCTCAGGATTCAATACCTGTAGATCAAACATCCACTTCAAGTGAGAGATTGGTTATCATGTATAACACCCTCAAGCTCAATCGGGCGTTGAACAACCAATCAATGAAGTTCCACAACCTGCCAAAAATACTCAAGTAGATCAAGTTGTTCAAGAAAATTTATAAATTATTGAACAACCAGTTGAACAACACGATCCACAAGAAAATGTTGGTTCAACATTAAACAGATCTGCTAGAGAAAGAAAAATAGCGATTTCTAGTGATTATGTTGTGTATTTACAAGAATCTGACTATAATATTTGAACTGAAAATGACCCTGAGTCATTTTCACAAGCCATGAGCTAAAATGAATCAAAATTATGGTATGATGCTATGAAGGATGAGATGAATTCTATGAAAAGCAACGAATTTTGGGATCTTGTATCGTTGCCTTATGGTGTAAAAGCCATTGGATGTAAATAGATCTTCAAAACAAAAAGAGACTCAAAAGCAACATAGAAATTAAAAATATAAAGAAAGACTCATTGCTAAAGGATTTACTCAGCGAGAAGGAATCGATTATACTAAGACTTTTAGTCCAATATCTAAGAAAGATTCTTTACGCATTGTGTTAGCATTAGTAGATCAATTTGACCTTGAGTTACAACAAATGGATGTTAAAACTGCCTTTCTTAATGGTGACCTAGTGGAAGAGGTATACATTAAACAACTTGAAGTATTTTCCTCTAGTGATGGAGAAAATTTGGTTTGTAAGTTAAAGAAATCTATATATGGATTGAAACAAGCCTCTCGTTAGTTGTATTTGAAATTTGATAAAGTTATCTCTTCATTTTGTTTTGTTGAGAATATCATGGATCAATGTATATACCAGAAGGTTAGTGGGAGTAAAATTTGTTTCCTTATTCTATATGTGGATGACATTTTACTTGCAACAAATGACAGGGGTATGCTACATGCGGCGAAACAATTTCTTTCTAAATTTTTTGATATAAAAGATATGGGTGATGCATCTTATGTCATTGGCATTAAGATTCATCGTGATAGACATAAAGGTGTCTTAGGTCTACCTCAAGAAACCTATGTCAACAAAGTTTTAGAAAGATTTCGGATGAAAAATTGTTCACCTAGTGTTTCTTCTATCGTGAAGGGTGATAAGTTCAATATGAACCAATCCCCGAAGAACGATGTTGGAAACTTGACTATGCTCAAGTCTGTACAAGACCTGACATTGCATTTCCCAATTGGATGTTGGGAAGATATCAGAGTAGTCCAGGTATGGACAACTGGAAAGCTGCAAAGAAAGTTTTGAGATACCTCAAAGGGAAAAAAGAATACATGCTTATGTACAAACGATCTGACCATTTGGAGGTGATTGGCTACTCCAATTCAGACTTTGCTGGATGTGTTGATTCACGTAAATCAACATCAGGTTACATATTTATATTTTCTAGAAGAGCTATATCTTGCAGGAGTGCCAAGCAGACATTGAATGCCACTTCCAGTATGAAGGCTTTCATTTTGTGTTTTAAGGCTACCTCACATGGAATATGGTTAAAGAGTTTCATTTCTGGGCTTAGACTTGTGGATTCAATTTCTAGGCCATTAAGGATATATTGTGACAATTTAGTTGTTGTCTTTATGGCTAAGAACAATAAAAGTGAAAGTCAAAGTAAACACATCCACATTATGTATCTAGCCATAAGGGAACGTGTTAAAGAAAAGAAAGTGGTCATTGAGCACATTAACACTGAGTAAATGTTAGCTGATCCTTTGACTAAGGGCATGCCACCATATAAATTTAAGGATCATGTTGTCACTATGGGACTTTTTCCCACTTTGTAAATTTTCGTTTTAAGAACGATTCCGTTGAAACTCTAATAAAGTTTGATATTTCTCACATATGTTGTGTACACATTAAGTTAATTGTTTCGAGAAGTGTCAATAAAGTTTGGACCTAGAATAAACATCGGGTTTATTCATTAAGAATACAGGCTAAAGCGTTGAGACTTGATATATTAAGATACATGGAAGATACTACTCAAATCTAAGAGAAAATATCGCTATGATTCATACATTATGTTTTGACTTTAAGTATTCAGGTAATACGAACCAAGTGGGAGAATGTTGGTAGTTGTGGTTGTGGGCATATTCCCACATTATCACTGCCTCAATCTTTTAATTTCCCATGTTAAGGCTATTATGCATTGTGGTTTAAGAAACTATCGCCATGATTTGTTACTGGGATCAGTTAAGGGTGGTTTTTGATGGGAAAACCACTGTAAATAGAGATCAAGCCTAAGGTCCCTTAGCACAAAAAACACAAGAAATTCATTTTGCATAAAGTATTCCATCTAGTAAGGTTCTCGAGTGATTAGAAGATCCTTAGCGTTTTGAGTTTTCGTGTAACTGCCTTTGATATATTCGATGGTGGTTTGAGGCGTTGTCACGATGATTTCAAGTTTTCGATGGTGGTTCGACGTGCTTGACGGTGGTGCAACCACATCTCATTTTGTCATACGATTTATGCAATAACTGAAGGTATTTATAATTTTGATCTATCCGCTCCATTTTGCTCATTTTTGCTTACAACTAGTCACAACCTCAACGCCAAAAGTATAGCATCCAAGTATCTCATTTTTTGCTTACAACTTATCACAACTTCAACTTGTCACAAGCGAAATGAGTTCGAGCTTCTTCTCATCCAAGTATCTCACACCAGATACTTCCTCCTAAACACACTTCTGAAAAACTCACAATCTACCTTATTGGGTTCCATACCAGCGGTGATAGTCGTCCACCAACTATAAGCGTCACCCTAGAGCAAAGAAACTGTGCATCCCAGCTTGCGTACATCCGTACATCCCATTTGATCCATAATACGGATCGTACTAGCTAACCAGGCTTCCGACACCTCAGAAGGCATTCCATGGAACTCAACAGCTCCCAAAATCCTCATCCTTTCCAAAGGCAAACTCGCATGCCCAGCTGCAGGGGCCTGAACATGCGCTCCGGCTACCACAGCCTGAAACACTCTAGTGATTGCCTCAACCAGTGGCGCTAGATCACCCAAAACTGGACCAGCATGTCCTTGTTGCTCCAGCTCTCCACCCCCAGGTGGTGGCGGAGGTAAAGTCTCATCAGCTGGGTTCTCAACCCCCTGATTACCCTGATTGCCCTGCTCAGCCGCAGGCACAATCGTATTCGACCTAAGCTCTCTCCTCGAACCCATTGTGCTATTTTTAACAAGGCATAACAACAAAAACAAATCAAACCATGATTTAGGCCAGCCTCAAGCAAGGATCCAATGTCACAAAAACATTTAACTAGTGTAATAAGGCAATGGGCAACCCGATTTCCCTCAAGCATAGCATAGAATACAATAGCATATGTAACCCCCTTAGCCCGGCCTAAACGGTTGACCCGAACTATGAAGATTACACGGGGAAACCAAAGTCAACCCAAAAGTCAACCTTGATTAACGACCCTTTTTTTCTTTTTAATCTTGTCTAGATGCACATTAACCCTAAGAGAACACTTGAGAAACATTTACTTATAAAGCACAGCGATCGGATTCAAATAAGGGACTCAATTGCACAAAATACAAATATTAGGGACCAAAATGTAAATTCTTGAAATTAGAACGTCTTAACTGATTTTTAAGTTACCAATATTAAATTAGTCACATTACATGCTTCCCTGTCAAATTTCACCATAATCGGACATCTCAAACTCAAGCAATTGCAAATACAACATTCAGGACTAAAACGTAAAGCTTGCAAACCTTTACACCATTCAAATCAGTGCCCAACGGTCACCTGTTTCGAAACGGTGTTGACCGTTCCGAAACACGGGTTCGTTTCGAGACTTGTTTCGAAACAGGGCTTGACAGTAGCCAAAACGTTTCGGAACAGCCTCCAGCCGTTTCGAAACACGAAGGCCATTATAGGCCCCCGTTTCGAAACGCTAGTGCCCGTTCCGATACGGTTTGCCCAGAAGCTGCAGATTTTGCTGGTTTTTCAAACTTTAAACCAATCAAACACATCCTAATGACCTCCTAACCATGCCAACAAGTCATCATACATAAAAGGTACATGATTGCAACTTCAAAACACATCCATAGCATCATACATGGAATTTGACAAGTCTATAGGCATGCACCCTATTATCCAAACCAAGCGATCAATCAATCTCCAAAACAAACATTAAAAGGCCAATTACAAATCGAAAATATCAAAAGCATCATGCCACACACTAGGGAGTCCAAAACATCTCCCAAAAATACACTTTAGGTTCCCATTGCCAAATTACCAAAACTAATAGTGTATGAAAACATCACCATACATGAGCTTAGTTTCCCTTGGACTCTTAGCTTCCTTGTTGCCCTCAAACACTTCAATTGTCTGCATTATTGGTATAAAAGAGAGAGCGTAAGCACAATAGCTTAGTGAGGCATGCTCTAAAGAAAACAACACAAAAATGCCTTTTTAAAAAACACTTTCAACAAGCTTAAAAACACAAGCTTAACTCTTTTCATGCAACCTTGCATACTTTACAAGCATCTCATGCTTCATTACATCAATTCAACATATTGGCTTTCAAGTGATAATTCATACTCTTTTACAACACAAAACACAATCGGATACGCGGATTACAAGCGTTGTCCCACACGCTTCATACATACTACCGAACAACATAAGGTGGAGTTTACGGTACAATCACAACCCCTCAACACCCGTGATGGAGTTTACGGTACAATCACAACCCCTCCACATCACTCATCGGTAGTTGTATAAATTCCCAACGAGAGTACGGGAAGCATAACACAAGGTCCACACACAGACTTTTAACCACCGTTGTGACCTTACCAAGATCCACACACGGACTTTTAACCACAGTTGTGATCTTACCTCTCTCGTTAGGATACTTGGATGGAGTTTTCGGTACAATCACAACCCCTCAACATCCAAGGCGACTTTATTCACGGTGCACCCAATCCTATAGTCGGCTAACTATATCCGATTCAAGTACTTTAAAACCAATTCATCACTTGCCAATATACATCATTTACCATCAACAATTCACTGTTTTAAAGCATTAATCAAAGCCATTAAACATCATGCATCACTATGCATCAAAACCATATTAACAATATGTTAAACCAAGGATCTCTTACCTTGAGCATCCTTCATTACATGGCTTTCAAAACCAGCATTAACCATGCTAAAACATGCTTTCAAAACAGAATTTAAACATGCAAATCATAACCAATGCATTCAACCACTTCATGGCTCATCCAAGGGAGTTTCTCCGAAAACTTACTCTTGAGCTTAGTTAAGTTGCTTAGACTTAAACTAAGCTCCCAAAACCATCAAATAATTGTTCCAAAGCTGGAAACCAAACTCCACTCACCAATTCCGTTTCGCAAGCTTGCCGAAACGCCGATCAAGCCTCCGGATCGACTCCAAAGGTATCCAAAGATGTCTCCCTTGTTTTTAACACATCAAAGAAGAGGATTAATGCATCATCTTGCATTAAAATCTTCAGCCAACACACTTAAACTTGCTGCTCTACTTAAAACCAACATTTCGGCTACCAAACACAACCGAAATCACCTTCAAACTCTTCCAAAACTTAATCCAGACAAGATCCATCACTTCTAACCATTTCTAAACATCAATTAACATCCAAAATAAACCTAAACTCGTCCGTATACCTCCAGCTATAATAGAACACCAAGATCACCTCAAAAACCACCATTTTCATAAGCAAAAACTTAGGAAATACAACCTATTCGGGATTGCATTGATAAAACCTCATTTACACATCATTAGACATCCAAAATACATTTAAGAATCATCTCAAAACAGAGCCCAAACAATCACAACGAATTTCTTCAAGATTTCTTCCAAATCTTGAGTTTTAAGCCAAAATCAAGTTCCTATCATTAAAACCATTTATAAAACTTAAATTAAGGATTGACAACTTGGGAATTTCAGTAAAGAACTGAGTATTTAGAGGAGAAGAACAATCTTACCTCTAAATGGTGATTTCTCCTTGATTTGAGCCAATTTCCTTGAAAATTCAATGAGGAAATCAAGAGGATTTGATGCAAGATTGATTAGGAACTAATTGATGATAGAAATCTCATCAATTGAAGTGAAAATCAATGAAGATGTTGCTGGAGAAAAGTGTTTGGATGATGGAATTTTGAGAGAAAAAGAAATGAGAAAATTTTAGGAAAAGGTAGTTATGATTTTTCCAAAAGGTGGTTTCTCTTCTCTTTTAATTAATTAAAACATTAATTAATTCACTCAAATTAAGGAAAAATCTGGAGAAATCATATTTGGGTAAATTAGCTCCTTAAAGATTCAAATTTCCAATCCTTACAAAACAGTCACCACTAAACTTTTCAAAAATCGCATTTTAGTCACTATTCAAAAATGTAGTATTTCCAAACCTTATTTTGTAAAATTGATTTCACCACTCTTTTATATATATTAAAAGAGAATTTTTAGATATTTTTCCATATTTTTAAAGCATCCCGAACTAGGCTTTCCCTAAAACCACCTTTTATATTCGAACCGAAAAACAGACCGGTCTGGTTCAGACCCTAAACTTCTAAGCCCAAAATTTGGGTGTTACAACTCTCCCCCCTTAAGAAATTTCGTCCTCGAAATTTACCTGGAGGAAAAAGGTACGGAAACTGATTCATCATATCATCCTTTCTTTCCCACGTGGCTTCCTCAACACCACGATGCCTCCACAACACCTTAATCAATTCAATGGTCTTGCCTCGAAGAACTTTACTGTCCGAATCCAGAATTTCAACCGGCTCCTAATCATAGGTCAAGTCTGGATTCAACTCCACTTCCTCCACAGGCATAACATGCGAAGGATCGGATCTATACCTCTAAAGCATAGAGACATGAAACACATCATGTATCTTTTCCAACTCTTGCGGCAACCTCAGCTTGTACGCAACAGGACCCACACGTTCAATCACCTCGTATGGTCCAATGTAGCTAGGGCTCAACTTACCCTTCCGGCCAAACCTCATCACCTTCTTCCAAGGCGAAACCTTCAAGAACACAAGGTCAACTACCGCAAACTCAATCTCCTTATGCTTCAAATCCGCGTAAGACTTATGTCTATCAAAAGCTGCCTTCAATCGCTCACAAATGAGCTTCACCTTCTCGGTGGTTCCTTTCAACAAAGCCGGCATTGAAACCAACTTCTGACCCGTTTCAGCCCAGCAAAGAGGAGTTCTGCACTTCCTCCCGTACAAGGCTTCTTAAGGTGCCATTTGAATACTTGCCTGGTAGCTATTGTTATAAGCAAACTCTACCAAAGGCAAATGTTTCTCCCAAGAACCTTGAAACTCAATCACACAGCACCTCAACATATCTTCCAGCACTTGGATAACACGCTCAGACTGTCCATCCGACTGTTGATGATAAGAAGTACTGAAATTCAACCGTGTACCCAAAGCTTGATGCAAACACTCCCAGAAACGCGATGTAAACCTCTGATCTCTATCCGACACTATAGACTTTGGCACACCATGCAGTCGCACAATCTCAGCAATGTACAACTCTGCAAGCTTGTCCAAGGTATACGTAGTATGCACAGGTAAGAAATGCGCATACTTCGTAAGGCGATCCACGATCACCCACACCGAATTCTTTTTCGATGGCGAAAAAGGCAAACCAGACACAAAGTCCATGGTAATCCTTTCCCACTTCCACTCAGGAATCCTCAACGGTTGCAACAACCCAGAAGGAAACTGATGTTCAGCCTTAACCCGCTGACAAACCATGCACTTACTCACATAATCCGCAACATCCTTCTTCAAACCCACACAATAGTACTCATCCTTAAGATCACGATACATCTTTGTACTACCAGGGTGCACAGCAAAAGGACTACTATGAGCTTCCGTCAGAATAGTACGCCTCAACTTAGCATCATTCGACACTACTATCCGACTCCCAAAACATAGAACCCCATCATCATTAAAACAGAAATCCGATGGTCTATCCTCAGCAATATCCTGAACATGTGGCACCAAAGAATCATCCAACAACTGCTTATCCTTTATCAACTGAAACAAAGATGGTTTTACTTGCAATTCAGCCACAATACCCCCATCTCGTGAAATACTCAAGCTGGCAAACATAGCCCTCAACTCCACTGCCACCTTTCTACTCAAGGCATCCGCTACAACATTAGCTTTTCCCGGATGGTACTCGATCGTCAGATCGTGATCTTTAAGCAACTCCACCCAACGCCATTGCCTAAGATTCAACTCTTTCTGAGACATCAGATACTTCAAACTTTTGTGATCCGTGTACACAGTACACTTCTCACCATACAGGTAATGTCTCCAAATTTTCAAAGCAAAGACCACTGCAGCTAACTCAATATCAGGATTCCTCTATGGTAACCTCTAACTCATCTTCATTTGATTTTACATTTGATGAATTGCATGATGCTTATGATGAGTTACAAGAGGTTTATGATGAGTTAGTTGAGAAGTATAAGGAGTCGGTTCTAAAAAATAGAAAGATCATTTCGGAATTAAATGCTAAAAATGACTCACTTTCGCAAGCTAACTTGAAATTTGAGAAAAAGATCCTAGGCTTACAAGATGAACTTAAATTCTTTCAAGATGAAAATGTAGACCTAAAAAATCTTATTTCTCAATGCAATAGTAAACACCAAAAGGTGTTAAATGAGCTTAATGAGCTTAAAATGTCTTTCAAGAGTGTTGGTAATGTGAAAATTGAAATAGGTGAATCATCTAGATCAAATCAACCTAAAAGAAAGAACAATAACTACAAACAAAGTGGCTTCCATAGGCATAATAGAACTAAAAGAATTAGAAGTGTATGGGTTCCTAAGGAACTTCTCAAATCTAATAATGTTGATGCCATGTGTGAACACCAAAAGGTGTTAAATGAGCTTAATGAGCTTAAAATGTCTTTCAAGAGTGTTGGTAATGTGAAAAATGAAATAGGTGAATCATCTAGATCAAATCAACCTAAAAGAAAGAACAATAACTACAAACAAAGTGGCTTCCATAGGCATAATAGAACTAAAAGAATTAGAAGTTTATGGGTTCCTAAGGAACTTGTCAAATCTAATAATGTTGATGCCATGTCACCTTGGATTCCTAAGGGAACCAAGCTTTTGGGAGCTAACACTCGTGGACCCAAAATGATTTGGGTACCAAAAATCAAAGCTTAATATCTTTGTTTGTAGGGAAAGCGTTGCTACAAGGCCAAAGCACAAAGCCAAAACTCATGGTACCTTGATAGTGGATGCTCGAGGCACATGACCGGAGACAAGAGTCGATTCATGGACTTAAAGCCAAAAAGTGGAGGAGTAGTGACATTTGGTGACAACTCCAAAGACCACATTAAAGGTATTGGATCCATAGGTAATCACTCTACTATACTCATTGAAAATGTTTTATATTTCGATGGTCTAAAACACAATTTATTGAGCATTAGTCAATTGAGTGATAAAGGGTTTAAAGTCTTATTTGATAAAAATGGGTGCAAAATTGTTGACATTAAATCAAATAATATAATGCTCATTGGTCATCGCATAGGTAACATATACATGGTGCATCTAGATGACATTCATACATCTCATGCATGTTTTGTTGCACAAAATTAAAATGATGCATGGCTATGACATAGGAAACTAGGATATGCTAGCATTAGTGTTTTAGAAAAATTAGTTTCCGTAAATCTAGTTAGAGGTTTACCCAAGATCAAATTCTCAAATAATAAAATATGTGATGCCTCTAAGGGTAAACAACATAGATCATCCTTTAAATCCATTAATGATGTTTCTACAAGTAGGTGTTTACAACTAATTCATATGTATTTATTTTGGGCCTATTAGAACTATGAGCTTGGGTGGTAAATCGTATGCATTTGTACTTGTTGATGACTATTCTAGATTTACTTGGGTTCTATTCTTAGGTACTAAAGATGAGGCTTTAGAAAAATTCATCATGTTTTCAAAATTAATTAAAAATGATCTTGAACTTAAGATTTCTCATGTTAGAAGTGAACATGGAACCGAATTTCAAAATCTAGGTTTTGAAGAGTTTTTAAATGAAAAAGGCATTAGCCACAATTTTTCGGCTCCTCGAACTCCTCAACAAAATGGGGTAGTTGAGAGGAAAAATAGGACTTTACAAGAAATGGCTAGAACCATGCTTTGTGAAAACAATTTACCTAAATATTTTTGGTCGGAAGCCACAAACACCGCTTGCTACATTGTAAATCTAGTAATGATTAGGCCACTTTTAAAGAAAACACCATATGATATTTTAAAATCTAAAAAGCCTAACATTAGCTATTTTCATCCATTTGGTTGCAAGTGTTTTGTTTTAAATAATGGAAAAGACAACTTAGGTAAATTTGATGCTAAAAATGATAAAGCTATTTTCTTATGGTATTCTTTAAACTCTAAAGCCTATCGTGTATTTAATAAAAGAACTTTAGTAGTAGAAGAGTCTATACATGTTGTTTTCTATGATAACCTCCTTCCGAGGAAGAATCTTGTGATGATGATGATGTAGGAATCCTTGATGCCTTTGATGGAGGACAAACTTCAAAAGAGGATGAGATTCCAACTAAAGAAGAAGATGCACAAGATCCACCTCTTGAAGCCTTGAAAGACTTTGCTCTTGAGGAAAAGGAAGTGAGCTACCTAAGGGAGTTCAACTATGTCAAAGGTGGTGAAATCTTGAGTGATACATCCAATGGGGTAACTACTAGATCTTCTCTTAAACTCATGAATCATGTTGCTTTTATCTCATGCATATAGCCTAAGAACATTAAAGAAGCATTAAATGATGATTTTTGGATTATGGATATGCAAGAAGAGTTAAATAAATTTGAGAGAAGTAATGTATGAACATTGGTTGAAAGGTCTAGTAATCAATCTACTATAGGAACTAAATGGGTATTTAGGAATAAACTATATGAGAGTGGTAACATTGTGAGAAACAAAGCTAGATTAGTTGCTCAAGGTTACACTCAAGAAGAGGAAATAGATTTTGATGAAACCTATGCACCCGTAGCTAGAATGGAAGCTATTAGGATGTTGCTTGCATATGCATGTTATCATAACTTCAAGCTTTTTTGAAATGGATGTGAAAAGTGTGTTTTTAAATGGTTTTATAAATGAGGAAGTGTATGTGGAACAACCACCGGGTTTTGAAGATTCAAAATTTCCAAATCATGTTTTCAAACTAACCAAAGCACTTTATTGTTTAAAACAAGATCCTAGAGCTTGGTATGAAAGACTTTCAAACTCTTTAATTGAAATAGGTAAGGTGGACACTACACTTTTCATAAAATGGTATATGTTGATGATATTATTTTTGGATCTACTAATGAGTGTCATTGCAAAGAGTTTGCTAAGTTAATGCAAGGTGAATTCGAGATGAGCATGATGGGGGAGCTCTCATTCTTCTTGGGACTCCAAATCAAACAAATGAAGGATGGCACCTTCATCAATCAAGCAAAGTACGTGAAAGATATGCTCAAGAAGTTTGGCTTGGAGCAAGCATAGCCTAAAGCTACACCAATGAGCTCATCTACAAAGCTTGACAAAGATGAAGGAGGTAAGTGTGTTGACTCTAAGCTTTATCGCTCTATGATTGGATCTTTACTTTACCTTACCGCAAGTACACCGAATATATTGTATAGTGTTTGCTTGTGTGCTAGGTTTCAAGCTAGTCCTAGAGAGTCTCACCTTATAGCCGTTAAAAGAATCTTTAGGTACCTTAGAGATACTTCTTGTCTAGGTTTTTGGTACCCTAGAGACTCAACCTTCAACCTTCATGCTTATTCGGATGCGGATTATGGGGGATGTAAAATCGATAAGAAAAGTACTTCGGGAACTTGCCAATTCTTAGGTAGTATGCTCATATCTTGGTTCTCTAAGAAACAAAATAGTGTAGCTCTTTCTACCACTGAAGCCGAGTACATATCCTTAGAGAGTTGTTGTGCTCAAGTCCTTTGGATGAAGCAACAACTCTTAGATTATGGTGTTAAAGTTGAAACCATACCCCTTAAGTGTGATAACACTAGTGCTATATGCTTAACGAAAAATCCCATCCAACACTCTAGAACCAAACTTATAGAAGTAAGGCATCATTTCATTAGAGATCATGTCCTAAAGGAAGATGTTGCTATAGAGTATGTTGACACCATGAACCAACTAGCGGACATTTTTACTAAACCTCTAGACAAAGAGCGCTTTTTGTCCCTTAGGAGAGAGTTAGGTCTAACTAGCCTACCTTGACCCCTTACGACCCTTTTGATGCTAAAATTGATTGATTTTGTGAAAATGCATGTTTATGTGTTGTTGATCTTCATAGAAACCATGCTTATAGCTAGGGGGAGTATGCTTCTGTTAAAATATGCTTAAAACTGATCATTCATCAATTACATTCATTTAGAAGGTGTTAAAGTCGAGCCTTTGGTTGTTATTTAGGCCAAAAATGCATTTCTGGGCATAGGGTATCGATACGGCCCTCTACGTATCGGTACGCGTACTATATTACGTTACCATGCTTGCATTTTGTCTAAAACGGGTATCAATACGGTTGAACCCGTTTCGATACGGTAAGTGAGCGTTTCGATACGGATAGCATCCGTTTTGATACGAACCTTTGACTCGAATTTCAATAGAATTACCATTTTACCCCCGTATCGATACACCCTTTGGCGTATCGATACTCGATTGCGCAGACAGCTTCTTAATGGCATTTAAAGAGTTTCACTTTTACCAAAATTTCAATTTTAAAACCCTAGCCGTTTTTACTCTATAAAAAGCCTCTCAATCCCTCATATTTTCACCACACAAGTCAAAATCTCTTGAGGGTTTTCAACATCAAGCCAAGCTTTCCATCAATTTGCTGCAAAGTTCTTATCTCATTCCTCTCTATCAATACCAAGGTATAAATTTCTTTTTTGTTTTGTTTTGTTTTCTCAAAAACAAACTTTATCAAACTTTTGTTTTTGATTTGTCTTTCAAATTTTTTTTAACCTTGATTATTGATTTTCATGGTTTGAATGAGAAAATTAATGCATACAATTGTTTTGATCAATTTCTCTAGTCAATGGCACCCAAAAAGAGAGCGCGTACTAGCGAAGTTGGTGAAGGTTCCAACGCCAGATATGAAACTCGGCCAAACCTCACTCTTATCTATCAAAAGTGCTTTAGGACCACCGAAGACATCACCTATTTCCGACAATTTCAAAACTATAAAATCCGTCCGGATAGGGTAATTTCCGTTCCTTTTCTTAACTCGGAGCGCTTCAAATTTGCATACTTGCCTTTGCTCCAAGAATGGAAATTTATTGATTTTATTCAAATTCCCGGCTTTTTCTATCGCAATTTGGTTTTGATTTTCTACGCTAATGCCAAGTGTGTTGTAAATCAAGCGTGTGTAGTTCATGCTGTCAACTCCTATCTAATGGGTAAAAAGATCACCATCGATGTTCAATCTATTTGTGATGTTTTTAAGTTAGAAGAAGGGGGTCTATATGATGAGAATTCTCTTGGCCATGTCTTGGGAGGTTCCGTGACCGCTCTCAATGCTCAAGATCGAATCCTTCACGTGATGATTTCTTGGTGGTTTAGGCCTTCGGGAGGAAAGTATTCAACTATCCGCCAAGTTGACGATTTTTGGATTCGATGCTTTCGTCAAAGACAACAATCTAATCTTGCTTGGATTATGCTTACGAAGATTGTCTATCTCGTGCAACATCGCCACACTACTCTTGTCACTTCCTTCACATATGGCACGACTTTGAGTTATTTCTTCACTCAAAAGGAGATAAATTGTTCTCACGACTACCCGACACCCCTCACCGATCCTATTGATGAAAGATCACTTTCAAGGGGGAAGTTCATGTACTTCAATGGTAGTTGGCTTCGTCACTTCGAGCTCCCTAGAGATGCGATTCCGGAAGAAATTGTCAATCCTCAAGCCGCTCAAGCTCCTCAAGCCCCTCCTCCACCTTCCATGGATGCCCTTATGACCTTTCTCAATGAACAATTCATAGGCTTGCGCACGAGAATTTCTTTCATGGATCAAGCGATGAATTTGGGGTTTGCCGCTATTGACACGCGCTTTACAAGGCTTGAAGATCGTGTGAAGAATGTGGAGACACGTCTCACTTCCCTTGAAGGCGGTCACAACTTGTTGCGTGTAAAAGAGTCCAATCACAAATAGTGCAAGTGTACACGACGCAAGTAGTAAAGTGATACTTGGAGTATCGGATATCGTCTCCACAGGGACTGGAAATAACTCTATCCTTGAATTTCTGCACAAGAGAGAGAAGTAGTTTAATTGAATTGGTAAAGTAATCTTTAGGAACAAGTAAAGTAAAAGATAGAGAAATCAGAATTAAGGAATAGGCCGGTATTGAATTGCTCAGTAGTGCAGGTTTTGCACTGTAAGAGGAACTTCTGTTTGTTGTCGTCGTTCCTGTCACGGCAGCACCTGTCGCGGCAGAGGTCTGTTGATGTCGCGGCAGCGATCACACAACTTTGTACTTCAAGCTTGGAAAGAATCTCTGTTATGACTTATCCTATCCCTAGGCCCAAGTTCTGTTGATGGACACTTCTTGGATGATACCTCCCGGCGTGAATCGAAGGGTGAACACCAATGTTGTTGAATTCTTCCTTAGCCACTTAGCCTCGTACTTATCCCTAAGCCGAGATAGTTTAACCATAAACTGGAAAACGCGTATTTATTCCGTCCGTATGCTTTACTCTCCCGATATCAAACAAATGGATAATCTCACAATGCTCTCCCGATACTCTTGCGAGATAAGAAAAACCAGAATAAATAAACTTGAAGCTTTTTATTACTTGACAGAAAATTCCTAAAACAGTACAATCCTTGCAACTACTTTACAGAATCAACCCTTAGCTCTCGGGGGAGTTTAAAACATGATGAAGAAGGGAAAATGACAAGGGTTTAGGGGAAGACGACTAGGAATGAGATATCCTTCCCTAGGTCGAATTACATGCCTTAATATAGGCCTTGTGTCCAAGTTTTCTAATATGGCAAGAATACAAGTTTAAACTAAAGTACAACACTATTAAAGATTAAATCTTCTGAGTAGATGTCTTTAATTCGTCCTCTTTTCTTGCCTTGAGTTTCTTCCTTGGACTTTGGGCTTGGCCTTCATTCTACCTCATTGCTCAGAAAAATATGGGAGTGGTCCACGAAAGACCGGCTTGAAATCCTCTATCTGTCGAGCTCCACTTCACTTTTCCACCTCGTCATTTTGTCGTCATAGCTGCCACGGTAGTAGCCACGGTAGCGTTTGCTTCTCGACTCCAGTTCTGCGATCCACCTCTGTTCCTTTGAGGCCTTAGTCCGCCGCAGCAGATACCTGCAAAAGTAACCAAAAACAGTAGCAACTGTGCCATTTTATCTAATTGTGATGCATATGCAGAAATCTATCCTAAATGCAATGAATTATGCTTGAATGCAGCAGAAATATGGGTAAATGAGGGGTAAAACATAGAACTTTTATACACTCAACACACCCCCAAACTCAAGTTCTTGCTTGTCCTCAAGCAAATACGACCTAACTAAAAATAAAAACTTTTTGGTTTGACTTAATTGAGTGAACTTTTCATTACCTACCACACATTCCCTATCCAAAGCAATACCTTATCGGGCGTTTCTGGATTTATGTGGAACAATGCTATAGTTCTTGTACAGTGTGTGCAGGTTTTGTGAACAGATATGTGCCTAGACTCCATTAGTTTACCAGAATAGTTATGCTTACAAACTTGAGTTTTATGCCAAGTCATTTTTTCTGGAGGCAATTCTTAGGCTCCTTTAGTTTTTTCTGACCTTAGACTTCATCTTTTATGGAGGCAATTCTTGGGATCCTTTAGTTTTTTCTAACTTAAGCTCAAAGAAAATTCTTCCTAAAATCATTGTAAGGCAGTTTTGCAAGCAAGTGAGTCTGAAATGTTTCTTCCTTTTATTCCTTTCCTAGAGCCAGTGATAGTGTAGAACTAATGTTTTGATATAATAATTGAAAAACGTTTTGGACTAATTTGAAAAGAATTTAAAACTTGGTTTTAAGTCTAAAAAACTTGAATTTATGTTTGAGGTATTTTAAAAGGTTTTTGGCAAGTTTTTTCATGCTTTTAAATAACCAAACTTGTGATTTCAAAGTGCCTGTACCGATACGGTCCAACCCGTATCGATACCTTTCCTGCCTAGTTTGGTTACTGCCAAAACCCGTATCGAAACAGGCTTGGCAGTTTCGATACGGAGAAGGGTCGTTTCGATACGCCTGGTAAGCGTACCGATCCCCATTTAACAACCCCAACAGTCATATTTCCCAACGGTCTTTTAAACGTCATATCGTACCGATACGCCCTCAAGCGTATCGATACGACTAGGCTGGCAAGAGCCCAACGGCTAGTTTCTGATGAAGGCCGTACCGATATGGGTCCAAGCGTATCCGATACGGAAGGCTGCAGAACAACATTAATGAAGGGAAATAAAGTCCTCAACGGCTCCAAATCATCCCTAACAGCTAGTAACGGCTACAAACTCATCAAGGAGTATAAAAGAGACCTCCAAGCATCAAGATATGGTTAATTCTTCAATTGTCAATCAACAAATGATCAAAAAGTGTATTTGTACTTAAATTGTCAATTCTTGTATAGACAAACACTAGTGAGCCAAAATTGTCAAATTTGCTCAAGTGTTTTAGGTTTTGGGTGAGTGCTTTATTGAGCAAACAAATACCTATTAGAGGGATTTAAGTTTGCATATTTCTTTTCTCTTGTAAAGATGGTTTGATCAAGGGTTTGGGTAGAAAGCTTGATCGGTGTATAAGGGTTTCCTCCTAAGCCTAGAAAAGGGGACGAATCAATAGTGGATTGATTGGAAATCCTTAGTGGGAAGCTAAAGTAGTGGATATAGACCTTGGTTAGAAGGTTGAACCACTCTAAAATCATTGTGTCATTTACATTTTAGCTTCCACACCACATCCACCCAAAATTCCACCTCTCCACCACTTGGTGAGCAACATCGGTTGAAGGAATCGAGCACCTTACAACTCAACAACTGGTATCAGAGCTTGGCTCAATCGAAGAGGATTAACATCCTATTGAGAAGATCCGAAAAGCTCGATCATCATTTCACCAACCGGCTTAAATGGCACAATCCATCGACAAATCGCCTTTCTTCGACGGAACCTACTATGCCCATTGGAAGACCAATATGAAGTTTTTCATAAAGTCAAGAGACTACAAACTATGGGACATAGTTGAAGATGGTCCGTTCGTGCCTCAACGTAGCAAAGCGGAGTGGAGTGCCGATGATCGTAGGAAGATGGAGCTAAATTGCAAAGCCTTGCACATTCTCTTTTGTGCATTTGACCCAACCATCTATGAGAAGATGTCTTCTTGTGAGAGTGCCAAGGAGGTATGGGTCAAGCTTGAAGTCGCATACGAGGGAACCGATGAAGTTAAGGAGACCAAGATTGGGCTCCTCACATTAGAGTATGAGAACTTTAAGATGGATCCGGAAGAGAATATCGAGAATATGTTTGATAGGTTCTCCACAATCACAAATGGTCTCAAGGGCTATGGAGAAGCCATTTCGGAGGAGAAACTTGTCCGAAAGCTCATCTACTCACTTCCCGAGTCATGGGACTCAAAGAGGACCGCCATCATCGAAGCAAAGAATTTGAAGACCTTGAAGCTTGATGAACTCATGGGGTCACTCCTTACTCATCAAATCATGAAGAAGAACAAAGAAGATGAGAAGAAGAGGGAAGAAATTAGAGTTATGGGAGAGAAGAAGCTCAAGGGGCTTGGCATCAACACCAATGCCATTGTTCTCAAGTCCTCAACTTGCCATCATGCTTATTCAAGTGAAGAGGAGGATGAAGAAGAAGAGATAGTTCATCTCTTCAAGAAGTGTGCCCCGTTCATGAAGAAAGCCTTGAGAGAGCTTGAATGAGAATCCATGAAAAAGGAGAAGGCAAGCACTTCAAGCCATAAGAAGAAGGCATATGTGGCTACTTGGAGTGATGAGGACTCCACCAACGATGAACAAGCCAACCTTTGCCTTATGGCCATCGAAGAAGATTCAAGGATAACTTCTAATTCATCTACTTCATGTTCTTACTCTTTTGATGAATTACAAGATGCCTACGATGATTTGGTTTTAGACTTTAAAAATCACATTTTGAAAAACAATAAATTGATTTCAAAGTTAAAAATTCAAAATTATTTGATTTCTAAAGCCAAACTTGAACTTGAAGCAAAACTCGAAGAGTTTGAACAAAAGTGTTTTGATTTACAAAATTTGCTTCATAAAGTTCAAGAAGAAAAAGATTTGATTTCCAAAGAGCTAGAAAAGAAAAACAATTTTGGAAAATCAAATTTTTATGTAAGACAATCTTGTGCCCCTAGATTTGTAAAAGGAAAATGTCTTAGAAGTATTTGGGTCCCAAAAGGACTTAGTACTTCAATTAAAAAGGATGAAATTGAAAAATGGATTCCTAAGGGGACTAAAGTTTGTGCCACTAACGTTTATGGATCCAAAGCAATATGGATACCAAAAATCACTTGATTGTCTTTTGCTAGGTGTAATGGAGATTGATCAACAAGTCATACTTTGAGGGGGAGCTCTATGCACACTAAGGAAAAACACCTGAAGAAGGAAGGCTTCACATCCTCCCTTGAGTTCAAGTGTGGTAAAATCTAGTTGCTTTTGTTTTTATTTGATTTATTTTTATTATGTCAACTAGATGATCAATTATGTTGGACTAACTTTTTTTAATGATGCTTTGAGTAAGGGGGAGCCATTTTAAAACCAAATTGCTATTTTTGTCAATCTTTTTACCTCTATTGTTATTTTGCACTTAAAAGTATTTTAAATTCTTTTTGATATAACAAAAAGGGGGAGAAATGTGGTTTGAAAAATTGATTTTCAAATGAATATGGGGGATCTTTATTTGATTTCATATCTTTAATCTCTTATTTACATTTTTAAACTTAAGGGGGAGAATCCCAAACAATTTTTCAAGTTAGTTTTATTATATCAAAAAGGGGGAGATTGTAGAACTAATGTTTTAATATAATAATTGAAAAATATTTTGGACTAATTTGAAAAGAATTTAAAACTTGGTTTTAAGTCTAAACAACTTGAATTTACGTTTGAGGTATTTTAAAAGGTTTTTGGCAAGTTTTTTCATGCTTTTAAATAACCAAACTTGTGATTTCAAAGTGCCCGTATCGATACGGTCCAACTCGTATCGATACCTTTTCTGCCTAGTTTGGTTACTGCCAAAACCCGTATCGAAACAGGCTTGGCTGTTTTGATACGGAGAGGGGTCGTTTCGATACGCCTGGTATGCGTATTGATCCCCATTTAACAACCCCAACGGTCATATTTCCCACCGGTCTTTTAAACGTCATACCGTACCGATACGCCCTCAAGCGTATCGATACGCCTAGGCTGGGAAGAGCCCAACGGCTAGTTTCTGATGAAGGTCGTACCGATACGGGTTCAAGCGTATCGATACGGAAGGCTGCAGAACAGCATTAATTTAGGGAAATAAAGTCCTCAACGGCTCTAAATCATCCCCAACGGCTAGTAACGGCTACAAACTCATCAAGGAGTATAAAAGAGACCTACAAGCATCAAGATATGGTTAATGCTTCAATTGTCAATCAACAAATGATCAAAAAGTGTCTTTGTACTTAAATTGTCAATTCTTGTATAGACAAACACTAGTGAGCCAAAATTGTCAAATTTGCTCAAGTGTTTTAGGTTTTGGGTGAGTCTTTATTTAGCAAACAAATACCTATTAGAGGGATTTAAGTTTGCATATTTCTTTTCTCTTGTAAAGAGGGTTTGATCAAGGCTTTGGGTAGAAAGCTTGATCAGTGTATAAGGGTTTCCTCCTAAGCCTAGAAAAGGGGACGAATCAATAGTGGATTGTAACCCCCTTAACCCGGCCTAGACGGTTGGCCCGAATTAAGATGATTACATAGGGAAAACCAAAGTCAACCCAAAAGTCAACCTTGATTAACGACCCTTTTTTTTTCTTTTTAATCTTGTCTAGATGCTCATTAACCCTATATGTGATCACACAAACATCATACTCAAAGATCACAACCATCAGAGATCATTCAGGGACCTAATTGCACAAAACACAACTTTAGGGACCAAATTGTAAATTCCGAAAACTTTGAGGCCTTAACCAGATTTTAAGTTACCAACTTAAAATTAATCATGTTTCATGCATCTCGGCCAAATTTCAGCTCAAACGGACATCTCAAACTCATATAATTGCACATACAAGATTCAGGACCAAAATGCAAACATTTTGAAACACATAACTGCCACTGTCAGCCCCCAACGGTCAACCGTTCCGAAACGGGAGACAGCCCGTTTCGAAACGCGGGGCCGTTCCGCAACGGGTACTGAAACGGGGGTCGGGCAGTAGCCTTTCCGTTTCGGAACGGTGTCACCCGTTTCGGACGCCTGGGCTGCTTCAAGGCACCCGTTCCGAAACGGTTCACCCTGTTCCGAAACACCCTGCACAAAATGCAGAATTTTGCCTACCTAAACATGCAATAGGCCAACCAAACATGCTCCAAACGTTACCAAACTTCATCAGCATGCAAAACAACATATAAGGGACATACTTGCATCAACAATTCAACAAAATAACAACATATATGAAAAGCCCCAAATCTATAGGCATGCTTCCTACACAAGCAACCATTCAAGCATAAACTTTCCAAATCAATCTCATTTAAGCTAACACATAATCCAACAACATTAGCAACAACATTAAACATCTTTGTTCGAACGCATACGAACACATACACAACAACTCGAGAGATTTTACCCCCATTGCCTTTATTAACTATAGCTATTAACCGAGACATACATCTCACTTGGAGTACTCCTTGAATCCCTTGCTTCTCGCTGTCCAAACTTCAAGAATCTGCATTGATGGACAAAAAGGAGCGTAAGCACATAATGCTTAGTGAGGAATGCTCAAAACCAAAACACCATCAATGCAGCGAGCCATAAATCACTTTTAAAACAAACTCGATTTGTTTACCAAAGCCATGTTTGAAACCCCCTTTTCAACAACAAGCTCAAAACCATGCATCGTACATACATGAAAACCAACCCTTAGTTTAGCAAACTAAGAAAACCCTTTTCAAAGCACAACTTGCAAAGAATCAACCATTTAGCCAAACCATGCATAAACACCATATGCAAGCTAAAACAAAACCTTGGAAAACACTCCCATTTCACAACATACCTTTCTTAAACTTGAAAGCCAATTCAAGCAAGAATCTTTTAAAACCATTTCACTAACCAACCAACACATGCATTACACCAAGGGCAACATATATGAACCACAACATCATCATCACATGCCTTTCAAAACAAGTCTTAACAAGACTCCAATGCACTAAAGATATTTCATGCTCACATGCATCATTTTCCAAATGATAATCAACACTTGTTCAACTTAACAAGTAAACATGCATTCACAAGCATTATGCACTTTCCATGCAACCATGCATCTTTTCAAGCATCTCATGTTTCACATGCAATTATGCATCAATTCAAGCATCTCATGCTTCACATGCAATTAAGAACATCATATTGGCCTTCAAGTGATCAACCACATTCACTTTTCAACTCAACACCCAATCGGATACGCGGATTCCGAGCGTTGTCCCTACGCTCCCTACACCCTACCAATCCAAGGTCTCTCCAAATGGACTTTTAAACACCATTTGACCTTACAAGCCTAAAGTTCCCATGCATGGACTTTTAAGCACCATACAACCTTAGCTTTTCCCGAGGTTCCCATGTATGGACAACCATACAACCTCAACATGCACAAGGTTCCCATGTATGGACTTTTAAACACCATACAACCTTTGCATCACCGATTGGTAGTTGTATAAATCACTAACGAGATCCGGGACATCCCACACAAGATCCACACATGGACTTAACACCGCCATTCTGATCTCAACAAGCACAAGGTCCTCACATATGGACTTTTAAACACCATATAACCTTTGCTCAACCACGGTCCTCGAATGGGCAACACCTCCATTATGACCTCAACCATCTCGTTAGGATACTTGAAGGGAGTTTCCCGGTCCACTCTTGACCACTCCACCTCCAAGGTGACTTAATTCACGGTGCACCCAATCCTATAGCCGGCTAACTATATCCGATCAAAGAACCAAGAACCACTTACATCACTTGCCAATATAACCACCTTACCACATTAGTCGAATGATTCACATGCATAGCCAATATGCAAAACCATTACCACATTAATCAAATGATTCACATGCATAACCAACATGCAAAACCATCATTTACCAACATTAATTCACTGTTTTAAAGCATTAGACAAAGCCATTGAACAACATGCAACACCATGCATCAAATCCACATTTTCAATGTATAAAACCAAGGATCTCTTACCTTGAGCATCCTTCACATATGGCTTTCAAAACCAGCACTAAACCATGCTAAAATATGCTTTCAAAACAGAATTAAACCATGCAAAACACATGCATTTCAACCATCAACCACAATTGCTTAAAAGCCAATTTCACAATCATAATTCAAGAGCGAAAATCCATTCACTTACTCTTGAGCTTAGCAAAGTTGTTTAGACTTACACTAAGCTCCCAAAAACCTTCAAACCTTGGTTTAAAAGCTGAAAACCCAACTTCACTCACCGATAACCAAAACAAGGCTAGCCACCAAGCCTTCCAAGCATCTGAAACCTTCCGCAACACCTCTAAAGCTCACGGATCAAACTCCCCTATTTCAAGCACACAAAAACAGCACATTAATGCATCATTATGCATTAAGAACAGCAGCCACACAACCAAACTCGCTGCTCATCACACAACCAACAATTCGGCTACCAAACACAACCGAAATCACCTCCAAACATTTCCAAAACTTAACCCAGCCAAGATCCATCACTTCGAACCATTTCTAAACATCAATCAACATCCAAAATGATCACAAACACGTCCTTATACTTCCAGGTATAACAGATCACCAAAAACACTCCAAAAACAACCAAAACTCAAGCAAAACTTAGGAAATTCAACCTATCCGGGATTGCATTAATTAAACCTCAACTTCTAATCAATTTAGCATTCATTTAACATCATTTTGACACTTCAAAACACTACCTAAACAGATCACACGAAAATTTCACCAAAATCGCCAAATCTTGCATTTTAAGCCAAAATCAAGATTTCAATTGAAAAGCCTTTAACAAAACACAAATCAAGGATTGAGGACTTGGGAATTTCAGTAAAGAACTGATAGTTTAGAGGAGAAGGACGTTCTTACCTCCAAACTTGAGTTTCTCCTTTTTAGAGCCAAAAAGCTTGATGAAACAACTTGCAAATTGAGAGGTTTTGATGATGAGATGACTAGGAATCAAATGAGAGTTGAAATGAGTGATTTGAGTGACAAAATCAGAGAGAAAAGATCTGGAGAGAATGTGTTTGGTTTGAGAGAAAAGATGAGAGAAAATGGTTGAGAGAAAAGTTAGTTAGAATTAGGAAAATATCTTCCCTCCACTTTTCTTTAGTTTAAAAACATTTAATTAATCATTTAATATATTTAGAAAATCTGGAGAAACTCCCATTGGGTAAATAGCTCCTTAAAGATTCAAAGTTTCAATCCTTTATAAAACTGTCACCGAACTTTCAAAAATTACATTTTTGTCACTAGCCAAAATGTCAACCTTCCGAACCTCATTTTCCAAAATTGATTTCACAGTTCACTTTTATATATTAAAAGATGATTTTAGAACACTTTTCCATATTTTTAATGCAACCCGAACTAGGCTTTCCTAAATTCACTCTTATATATTCGATCAGCACTTTGACCGAACCGGTCAACGCCCAAAACTTCTGAGCCCAAAACCGGGGCGTTACAACTCTCCCCCCTTAGGAAATTTCGTCCTTGAAATTTCAACCGGCGAAAAGAGAACAACAACTTTCTCAAAACACACACAAGGCAACACAAAAACCTCAACCAACACTTAACACTTCCCACAAAAAAAAACTCCACTGAACCCAACACCACCACATGCTGTTCACAAACCCAGATCACTCAAAGATAGCCACAACTTAACCTTTCACATATCCGGACTGTACACAGCCCCAACTTCAATCATGAAGAACTTTAACTTTCACAGCACACATTACTGTAACACACACTTCCAAGACTGGTTTACACAGGGACTCTAATCAATCCAATTCAACCACCATACAAACTTTTCTGCCTCCAAAACTCTTGCAACTCTCAAACCCCTTCCAAGAATCTTCCCAACAAGCCAAAATTCTTAAGCATCAACTGCTTACCCAAACTCCTCAACAAAAGCTGACATTCCTTCACATCTGCCGCTATCATTACCAAAACGACTCACCAGGTCTACTCACCCACAAACCAAAATTTACATCACAACCCCAACTCGGCTCCGCCAGCTGTTCCATACACCACCAGCTGACCTCAAAAGAAATTCACATACACACAACCAGCCAACCACTTCTCACAAGAACCCAATAACCAACAAAAGCCTTCGATCTTTCATAACCCTTCCACCTCATACTTCAACCATAACACTTGTCTTACCAGGACATCGCCCAACCTATCATACATACCAACTCCTCAACTCCTCAAAGGTTTCTAAGAACCAGCACTTACAAATACAACCCTTCCACAACAACTTAAATGCTAAGCTACCTCAGCACCTGAAAACACAACCGCTAACCTGCAACAACACTTAACACAAAGGAACTACCGCTCCCACTTAGCTATTCAAACCACTTGACCGATCCTACTTCAACCGGTACTCCTCACCACCAAACCACTAAACTCCTTAACAACAAACACTATCCTTCCACCAACATGCTATGCCACCCTCGCCATTACAAGCAACTAGCTTAATATTACTTCTAACCCTCACTCAGCACCAAAACAACCTCTAAGAACCCATCATCCAACCACCACACTAACAGATTCGATTAATTATTAGCGAGTGTGAACATCATATGCATGATCACCAACATGCCCTATCAATGCCTGATGTACATGTATGCAAAACCTCTAATGTCATGCCACATGTATGCATGGACCAACATATATAATATAGCATATAACAATGATTTTAACTGTGCATGAATGCCAGTTCACACCCTCCAATAACATCCTCAGAATCCGTCTAAAAACAACCTCCTACCTCACTTCTAACTTATCTAACTCCATCATACCAACAATTATTAACCACAAGATTCTCACCTAAGCCTTCTTCGCACCAAAGATGTTTCCAAACTACAACCATTACCCCAACATGCTAGCAACAAGACTAAACTTACCACGCAAGGAAAACCAACAGAAACCAAACTAAGGTAACTAGAGCAAAGATTACTAAACAAGGTTACCTGAAAGCACAACACCACCCTGAAGCTTCATCAGACGGACTCTCTTCCTCGCGGAACCATCACCCTTCTGCCGCACCACTGCAGCACCAGCTAACACACCAGGGTCACCACCAACTCCTTGCAGAAAGGGACCTTGGCTGTTCCAAGCCAACATCAAACAATCACGTCTCATGTGTCCAGCAGACCCACATTTCCAGCAATTCTCCTTTCCCACACTCTTCACAACTTTCCGCTCTTTCTGCCACTTCTGAACCTTGCCTCGGCCGTGCCCACGACCTTTCTGAGACCCTTTGGCTAACACCAAAGCTGACTTCACTCCCAGAGGACAATCACGCTTAACATGCACTTTGGAACCACAGTTCCAGCAAGCACCCGCGCCCCAACAATCTCCAACATGGCGCCTTTCACAACGGTCACACACCGGTGGCTGAACTTCCACTCCTTGCTCAAGCAACACTTGCTCTACAACAACACTACCTTCCCACTGCTTACTCCTTGGAAACTTCCCACCAAGATACCTTCCATAAAAGGCAGATACAAAGAAATCCCAGTCAATATCTTGGATGTGTGACGCCACCGCCACAGATGTCCACCAAGCACATGCATCCTCCAACATCAGGGAAACAACACTCCCCAGCTTACAAGCAAGATCACAGCCTTCCTGATCCAAGATCAGAACCACACTGGCCAACCAGGCCTCAAACATCTCCGGTGTAGAACCATGATATTCCACAGCACCCAAATCAAGCAAACGCTGCCTCGGCAAACCCACACATTCCACGGCCAGCACATCCACTGACTTTACCTTTACCACAGCCTGAGATGTTCCCAACACCTCCTGAACAACAGATGATGAACCCTTCATCACAGAACCAACTTCTTCCTCCTGCCTTACCACCTCAACTCCAGGCACAGAAGACTGAGACAAAACACCTCTACCAAAGGGTGAATTCCACGCCTTAACAACCTGCTCTAAAGCAGCAACCATCTCACCCAACTGCCATTCTTTCATCGACTTAGCCATACTACTAACAACAACAAACATACAATCACAACAAACAAACAAACCAGTTAGACCAGCATTAAGCAAGGATTCAAACTCCAACTCCAAAATAACACAATAGCTATATTAATAAGGCAATGGGTATCCCGAATCCTCCCCTTTACATGACATAACAGTCAACACAACATGGATATCACAACATCAAACATATCAATCTACATACTCGATCATGCTTACATCCAACAGCATCCATTTGCATCCTCATATTATCAACATAACATACTCATTACACAATCATCAAGCATAACACCAGCTCACAACATCAGCACATATCCACATTAATTCAACGATGATTCATAACCATAAAACATGCTTGAAAACATCAGCAACATGCTCAGAAACATCAGCATCATGCCCAGAAACACGTGTTTCAACCAACATTCAACCAACTTTCATCCACACAACAAGGTAAACATCAACACACATCACAACAACTTACCGTTTTCCCCAAGCATTCGCAACACAGCTCTGATACCACCAAATGTAACCCCCTTAACCCGGCCTAGACGGTTGGCCCGAATTAAGATGATTACACAGGGAAAACCAAAGTCAACCCGAAAGTCAACCTTGATTAACGACCCTTTTTTTTCTTTTTAATCTTGTCTAGATGCTCATTAACCCTAGATGTGATCACACAAACATCATACTCAAAGATCACAACCATCAGAGATCATTCAGGGACCTAATTGCACAAAACACAACTTTAGGGACCAAATTGTAAATTCCGAAAACTTTGAGGCCTTAACCAGATTTTAAGTTACCAACTTAAAATTAATCATGTTTCATGCATCTCGGCCAAATTTCAGCTCAAACGGACATCTCAAACTCATACAATTGCACATACAAGATTCAGGACCAAAATGCAAACATTTTGAAACACATAACTGCCACTGTCAGCCCCCAACGGTCAACCGTTCCGAAACGGGAGACAGCCCGTTTCGAAACGCGGTGCCGTTCCGCAACGGGTACCGAAACGGGGGTCGGGCAGTAGCCTTTCCGTTTCGGAACGGTGTCACCCGTTTCGGACGCCTGGGCTGCTTCAAGGCACCCGTTCCGAAACGGTTCACCCTGTTCCGAAACACCCTGCACAAAATGCAGAATTTTGCCTACCTAAACATGCAATAGGCCAACCAAACATGCTCCAAAAGTTACCAAACTTCATCAGCATGCAAAACAACATATAAGGGACATACTTGCATCAACAATTCAACAAAATAACAACATATATGAAAAGCCCCAAATCTATAGGCATGCTTCCTACACAAGCAACCATTCAAGCATAAACTTTCCAAATCAATCTCATTTAAGCTAACACATAATCCAACAACATTAGCAACAACATTAAACATCTTTGTTCGAACGCATACGAACACATACACAACAACTCGAGAGATTTTACCCCCATTGCCTTTATTAACTATAGCTATTAACCGAGACATACATCTCACTTGGAGTACTCCTTGAATCCCTTGCTTCTCGCTGTCCAAACTTCAAGAATCTGCATTGATGGACAAAAAGGAGCGTAAGCACATAATGCTTAGTGAGGAATGCTCAAAACCAAAACACCATCAATGCAGCGAGCCATAAATCACTTTTAAAACAAACTCGATTTGTTTACCAAAGCCATGTTTGAAACCCCCTTTTCAACAACAAGCTCAAAACCATGCATCGTACATACATGAAAACCAACCCTTAGTTTAGCAAACTAAGAAAACCCTTTTCAAAGCACAACTTGCAAAGAATCAACCATTTAGCCAAACCATGCATAAACACCATATGCAAGCTAAAACAAAACCTTGGAAAACACTCCCATTTCACAACATACCTTTCTTAAACTTGAAAGCCAATTCAAGCAAGAATCTTTTAAAACCATTTCACTAACCAACCAACACATGCATTACACCAAGGGCAACATATATGAACCACAACATCATCATCACATGCCTTTCAAAACAAGTCTTAACAAGACTCCAATGCACTAAAGATATTTCATGCTCACATGCATCATTTTCCAAATGATAATCAACACTTGTTCAACTTAACAAGTAAACATGCATTCACAAGCATTATGCACTTTCCATGCAACCATGCATCTTTTCAAGCATCTCATGTTTCACATGCAATTATGCATCAATTCAAGCATCTCATGCTTCACATGCAATTAAGAACATCATATTGGCCTTCAAGTGATCAACCACATTCACTTTTCAACTCAACACCCAATCGGATACGCGGATTCCGAGCGTTGTCCCTACGCTCCCTACACCCTACCAATCCAAGGTCTCTCCAAATGGACTTTTAAACACCATTTGACCTTACAAGCCTAAAGTTCCCATGCATGGACTTTTAAGCACCATACAACCTTAGCTTTTCCCGAGGTTCCCATGTATGGACAACCATACAACCTCAACATGCACAAGGTTCCCATGTATGGACTTTTAAACACCATACAACCTTTGCATCACCGATTGGTAGTTGTATAAATCACTAACGAGATCCGGGACATCCCACACAAGATCCACACATGGACTTAACACCGCCATTCTGATCTCAACAAGCACAAGGTCCTCACATATGGACTTTTAAACACCATATAACCTTTGCTCAACCACGGTCCTCGAATGGGCAACACCTCCATTATGACCTCAACCATCTCGTTAGGATACTTGAAGGGAGTTTCCCGGTCCACTCTTGACCACTCCACCTCCAAGGTGACTTAATTCACGGTGCACCCAATCCTATAGCCGGCTAACTATATCCGATCAAAGAACCAAGAACCACTTACATCACTTGCCAATATAACCACCTTACCACATTAGTCGAATGATTCACATGCATAGCCAATATGCAAAACCATTACCACATTAATCAAATGATTCACATGCATAACCAACATGCAAAACCATCATTTACCAACATTAATTCACTGTTTTAAAGCATTAGACAAAGCCATTGAACAACATGCAACACCATGCATCAAATCCACATTTTCAATGTATAAAACCAAGGATCTCTTACCTTGAGCATCCTTCACATATGGCTTTCAAAACCAGCACTAAACCATGCTAAAATATGCTTTCAAAACAGAATTAAACCATGCAAAACACATGCATTTCAACCATCAACCACAATTGCTTAAAAGCCAATTTCACAATCATAATTCAAGAGCGAAAATCCATTCACTTACTCTTGAGCTTAGCAAAGTTGTTTAGACTTACACTAAGCTCCCAAAAACCTTCAAACCTTGGTTTAAAAGCTGAAAACCCAACTTCACTCACCGATAACCAAAACAAGGCTAGCCACCAAGCCTTCCAAGCATCTGAAACCTTCCGCAACACCTCTAAAGCTCACGGATCAAACTCCCCTATTTCAAGCACACAAAAACAGCACATTAATGCATCATTATGCATTAAGAACAGCAGCCACACAACCAAACTCGCTGCTCATCACACAACCAACAATTCGGCTACCAAACACAACCGAAATCACCTCCAAACATTTCCAAAACTTAACCCAGCCAAGATCCATCACTTCGAACCATTTCTAAACATCAATCAACATCCAAAATGATCACAAACACGTCCTTATACTTCCAGGTATAACAGATCACCAAAAACACTCCAAAAACAACCAAAACTCAAGCAAAACTTAGGAAATTCAACCTATCCGGGATTGCATTAATTAAACCTCAACTTCTAATCAATTTAGCATTCATTTAACATCATTTTGACACTTCAAAACACTACCTAAACAGATCACACGAAAATTTCACCAAAATCGCCAAATCTTGCATTTTAAGCCAAAATCAAGATTTCAATTGAAAAGCCTTTAACAAAACACAAATCAAGGATTGAGGACTTGGGAATTTCAGTAAAGAACTGATAGTTTAGAGGAGAAGGACGTTCTTACCTCCAAACTTGAGTTTCTCCTTTTTAGAGCCAAAAAGCTTGATGAAACAACTTGCAAATTGAGAGGTTTTGATGATGAGATGACTAGGAATCAAATGAGAGTTGAAATGAGTGATTTGAGTGACAAAATCAGAGAGAAAAGATCTGGAGAGAATGTGTTTGGTTTGAGAGAAAAGATGAGAGAAAATGGTTGAGAGAAAAGTTAGTTAGAATTAGGAAAATATCTTCCCTCCACTTTTCTTTAGTTTAAAAACATTTAATTAATCATTTAATATATTTAGAAAATCTGGAGAAACTCCCATTGGGTAAATAGCTCCTTAAAGATTCAAAGTTTCAATCCTTTATAAAACTGTCACCGAACTTTCAAAAATTACATTTTGGTCACTAGCCAAAATGTCAACCTTCCGAACCTCATTTTCCAAAATTGATTTCACAGTTCACTTTTATATATTAAAAGATGATTTTAGAACACTTTTCCATATTTTTAATGCAACCCGAACTAGGCTTTCCTAAATTCACTCTTATATATTCGATCAGCACTTTGACCGAACCGGTCAACGCCCAAAACTTCTGAGCCCAAAACCGGGGCGTTACATGGATTGATTGGAAATCCTTAGTGGGAAGCTAAGGTAGTGGATGTAGACCTTGGTTAGAAGGTTGAACCACTCTAAAATCATTGTGTCATTTACATTTTAGCTTCCACACCACATCCACCCAAAATTCCACCTCTCCACCACTTGGTGAGAAACATCGGTTGAAGGAATCGAGCACCTTACAACTCAACAGATAGGCTCCTCTAGGGGCAACTTAAGTGGGTAAACATTCATATTCCAGTGCACTACAGAAGTCTAGACAGCATAAGAGTCACAAAGGGTGTTCTAAAGATCAGAACTATAGCAAGGCTCTAAACAGTTCCTAAAAACATCCAAAAGGCACTGTCACGACAGAATATGTCGCGGCAGGTAAGTTCAGTTCAATGACTTAAGCCAAATTTTTGTACTCGTTTTCTTTTTTTTACACAAAAATAAACTAACAATTAGACACAAATTAAGACACAACTAACAAATTCATTACTGGAGGAATGCCCACCCCCAAACTCCAGGGTTTCATTGCCCTCAATGCATGACAGAATAAAATGAAAAACAGAAAAGAAAATACATCTCAGAATAGATAAAACAGCAAAGATGGCAATATATAAGAAAAGAAACTTAAGTTGAGGAGCTGTCATCGCTGCTACTGCTGACTTGGAGCTGCCGGCGGGCAACGACCTTAACGGCAGGGGCTGGCAGGTTGCTGGGGGGACGCAGAGGCCATTTTCTTCTTAGCCTCTCGAGGTGGCTGGACGCGGGTCGGTGAGATGTGTGGGGGCTGGTCCAAGACCTCGAGATCATCATCACTGCTGCTGCTGCTGCTGGCAGATCTGCCTTGGCAGGGTCCTTCGACAGTCTCATTCATCTTCTTTTTTTTTCATCGGAGGGAAGTCCTTAGAGATGTCTCGGGCTACGGATGGCTCGGAGTCAGAGTCCTGCCAGACAGAGGAGGAGGAGAACCCTTCAAAGTATTTGGGGTCGATCTCCGGTAGGGGTCCTTCCTCTTCTCTCCTCTGGGAGTGGCAGATTTTATGTCGCCTTCGCCGATCGTGGCAGGTGTGGGTGTGGAGGCTGTAGAGGGAGTTCTGGGGCTCGCAGCAGGCGTGGGTGCAGCAAAGAAATTTTCTGGGAAGGAGGGGAATTGCACATGGATAAAATTTAAATCATTCTTAATAAAATTTACCGTTGCGGCAGTGAAGTCCCTCATAAAAACCATCAGACCGAGTTGTCGTTCCTCCATCCTTTGCAGCATCGTCAGAATCTGGCTGGAGGTGTCTACCGATGGTGTTGCTACCGTCTGCTCTGGGTCTGCTGCGACAGGTTCAGAGGAGCTAGGGTCTGTTGTTGGTGCTGCTGCGGCAGAGGGGTTTATGTACGACAGAGGGGTGGAAGCTTTCAGTTCTATAAGGCTGTAGATATTCTGCTGCGTCCACCCTTTCCCTTGGACCTTCACGTCCTCATTGATTTCTGTCATGTTGTTGCCCCGGCAGATTGTGGTGATGAGATAGGGGAAGACAAGAGGGTCTGACGGTCGAAGAGCGCACTCTAGGATACCGTCCTGGATGTAGCGGCTGACGTTGATTTGCCTTTCGTTTAGGATGGAGTGGATGGGTGCTAACCTCTGCCAGTCGACAGTGGTGTTGTGGGAGGTAGGCATGAGGTGTTTCTTGACAAAATGGTTCCACAACTTGGCTTGTGGGGTTAGTTGGGTCCTCCAGACGGTCCATCGATGCTTCGGGTCATCGTTCCACTTTGTTCCTACCTCTGTCACCTCTTCCATAACAGCGTCATAGTCTGCTGGCGACAAACTATTCACGAACCTCCGGTGGGCTTCCTCCTTCTTGCTCACGTACAACCCATATAGTGTGTTGATGTATGCCGGCTCGAGAGAGATTTCTTTGCCTCGAACGGTCACTATCGTGGCATCCTTATTGGTGACTGCAGTAGAGAATTTGCGAACGAGGGTTACGTTCATTTCCTCGGGTTGGGCAGCAAATTTCTGCCACTTGAGGGCTTGTATCTTCTTAGCAATAAAACCTTCTAGCCTTAGATCTCCCATTTGTTGGGTATAGATGAACCCTCGTTCCTCCCACATTTCCCTCTTCTGAAAAGAACTGTAGTACCTCGATGCTAAGTCTGTGGATGCGAACTGGTTGGGAATGTCGTTGTGGCTTGGGGTTGACACTACCGTGGAAGAGGTGGAGGCAGCGCTACGTCGGGTGTTTCTGCTGGCCATTGCAAGTAACTGTAGCAAAATGAAAGAAAATTTTCTAAGATCTAGAATAGAGGAAGAAAGTTGAGAGAATGAGAATGAGATGAAAAACGAAAAGGGAGTGGGGGTTTATATAGAACGGGGTTTTTCTGCCCGTTGGGACTGTAATGGCAGGCGCGAATAACAAAGCCAGCTGTTACGCGGTTTCTGACGCGTCTGTCACGCATTTCCATATCTGTTGCACCTCTGTTACATGTTTGCGTGTCTGTCGCGACAGCTCCGTGATAGGATGTCTTTTCTGTGTCTATCGTGACAGCTGGTGATAGGCTGTGACGACAGGCTTGTCTATTGGGCTTTTTGGGCTGTTGTGAATGCGGTGGGCTGGTTCATTCCTCCTCTTTGCTTTGCTTCCTTTATTTCCTAAAAATAATTAAATAAACTGAATTAAAATCTTAGTTCCTAAAGTAAATAAATAAATAAAATCTTAATTCCTAATAAATAAATAAGTTAAATTAGGGATGCCTTGAGGGGGCATCTCCTAAAGTAACTACTTCATGCATCCTTGGGGTTTCAGTCCCCTGATAATGCTTGAGTCTTTGTCCATTGACCTTGAACTGGTGCCATCTTTCAGTGATTTGATTGTAATGGCACCATAGGGGAAAACGTGGACAACCTGGAAAGGACCAGACCACCTAGATTTAAGCTTTCCTGGGAAATGCTTCAACCTAGAGTTGAACAACAACACCTGCTGCCCCGGGCAGAACTGTCGTGGCAGCAGCTTCCTGTCGTGCCACTTCTTGGTTTTATCCTTATAGATCTTGGCATTTTCGTAGGCCATTGCTCGAATTTCCTCAATCTCATTCAAGTCTAGTAGCCTTTTATGTCCTACCTTATCCCAGTCCATATTTACTGCCTTGATAGCCTAGTAAGCTATGTGTTCTATCTCAACAGGTAAATGACAGGTTTTCCCATATTTACTGTCTTGACGTTGTTCTGTAGGCCCAGAGTGCATCATTGAGATGTAGAGACCAATCCTTTCGAGTGGGTTTAACCATCTTCTCTAGTATGTTCTTTACTTCTCTGTTGGATATCTCGGCCTGCCCATTGGTTTGAGGGTGGTACGCTGTTGCAATTTGGTGCTTTACTCCGTATTTCTTTAAGGCAGTGGCAATTACCCTGTCATCGAAGTGTCTCCCCTCATCGCTAATTATCGCCCTTGGAATGCCAAATCTGGAGAAGATGTTCTTGTGAAGAAATCTTTGTACAGTTTTGGCATCGTTCTTCTGAGTGGCGATCGCTTCTACCCACTTTGACACATAGTCCACTTCTAGTAGGGTATACAAGTTCTCGCAAGATGCTGGGAATGGCCCCATGAAGTTGATTCCCCATGCATCGAAGATTTCGACCTCTAATATGTTCTGCAGTGGCATCTCATGCCTTCTCGATATGTTCCCAGTCTTTTAGCACATGTCACAACCCTTGTAAAAAGCTTGTGCATCCTTGAACAGTGTGGGCCAATAAAAGCCGGATTGCAGAACCTTGGCAGCGGTTTTGTTTCCTCCTAGGTGTCCTCCATAAGGGGAAGCATGGAAGTGGTGAAGCACAGCTTTCTGTTCGTCATGTGGTATGCATCTTCTAATAATTTGATCTGCACAGTGTTTGAAAAGAAGAGGTTCATCCCAATAATAATGTTTTGCATCATTTTGGAATCTCTTCCTTGCTTGATAATTAAGTTTAGGAGGTAATAACCCACTTACAATGTAATTAAAAATGTCAGCATACCAAGGGGTTTCAGAAAGCTTACATGCCGCCATGGATGTCGTGATAGTGCTGGTGGCAGCAAACAACTGCTAATCTGGGAAGGTCTCCAATATGTTGGTCTTGTCTGTTGATTAACTCCTCCCCATCTCCAGCCTTGACAAGTGGTCTGCTACTTGGTTCTCTGTTCCCTTTTTATCCTTGATGTCAATGTCAAATTCTTGCAGCAGCAGAATCCAACGTATCAATATAGGTTTTGCATCCTTTTTCATGAACAGATACTTTAGTGATGAATGGTCTGTATGGACCACCACCTTTGTTCCAAGTATATACGGACGAAACTTGTTGATTGAGAACACCACTGCTAACAGCTCCTTCTCTGTCGTGGTGTAGTTGATTTGGGCATCATTCAGTGTTTTGCTGGCATAGTAAATCACATGGAAGAGCTTATCCTTCCTCTGCCCTAATGCTGCCCCGGCAGCATAGTCATTGGCATCACACATTATTTCAAATGGCAAACTCCAGTCTGGTGGTTGTACGATCGGGGCTGTTACCAGCTTCTCCTTCAGTATTCTGAATGCCTCAATACATTCAGCATTAAAATCAAAGGGACGATTTTGTTCCAACAGGTGGCATAGGGGTTTGGTAATCTTCGAAAATTTTGCTATAAATCGTCGATAAAACCCAGCATGCCCTAAGAAACTTCGAATCCCCTTGACTGTGGTGGGTGGCGGTAGCTTTTCGATGACCTCTATTTTGGCTCTATCCACCTCTATATCGCGGCAGCTCACCTTGTGGCCCAGTACTATTCCTTCATCCACCATGAAGTGGCATTTTTCCCAGTTCAAAACCAAGTTTGCCTCTTCGCATCTCTCAAGAACCTTCTGTAGGTTTCCTAAACAACCTTCAAAGCTATCTCCAAAGACGGAAAAGTCATCCAAGAAAGTCTCTAGGAAATCGTCCACCATGTCAGAAAATATTGCCATCATGCACCGTTGGAAGGTTGCTGGTGCATTGCAGAGCCCAAATGGCATTCTCCGAAAGGCATAGGTTTCGTACGGGCATGTGAAAGTGGTTTTCTCTTGGTCCTCCTGTGCGATTGCTATTTGGTTATAACTTGAGTAACCATCAAGAAAATAGTAGTAAGGGTTCCCCGCTAATCTATCAAGCATTTGATCAATAAAAGGTAAGGGGAAATGGTCCTTCCGGGTAGCTTTATCAACCTTCCGGTAATCCATACAAACCCTCCAACCGGTCATAGTCCTGGTTGGGATTAGTTCGTTTTCTTCGTTGGTTACCACGATTATGCCTCCCTTTTTGGGCACACATTGCATCGGGATCACCCACTTGCTATCTGAGATGGCATATATGATTCCATCGTCGAGCCACTTGATAATCTCTTTCCTTACCACCTCTCTCATAGCCTCGTTCAATCGTCTTTGGGCATCAATGGTCGGCTTATGATCATCCTCCAAGAGGATTTTGTGCATACATAACGTCGGACTGATGCCTTGGATATCAACTATAGTCCATCCAATGGCCTTCTTATGTTGTTGTAGCATTTTGATCAGCTGTTGTTCATGTTCATGCATCAACTTGGAAGAGATTATTAAGGGCAACATATCATTTAAACCAAGAAAGACATATTTAAGTTGCCCTGGCAGGGGTTTAAGGTCTAGAACATGTGGTTTTTCAATGGAAGGCTTATGGATTACATGTTCATTCGAGGTATAATTTAGAGGCTCGAAGAACTTACCTGGATGTGTGCCTATCCAATTTACCTCCTCAGGACCTTCAGTGTCGAATGTTTCAATGTCTGAGGAGTCATTGTCGTCGTTGCTGCCGTGACAGTCTTTCGGGTGACTGCGGTGGCAATGACCAAACTGTCTGTCGTGGCAGCTCGACCTAATGCAGGGTTGGTCAAGGGCTACTTCAGAGATTGCCTTGCACTTTTCTTCTGCATCAGCCTGTTTTATTGCTTGGAGAACATTGAGTTTGATTTGCTGATCATTCACTCTCATGGTCAGTTCTCCTTTCTCAACATCGATCACAGTTCTTTCTGTGGCTAGGAAGGGTTGCCCCAGGATGATCGGTGCGTTTTCATCTGCTTCACGGTCTAAAACAAGAAAGTCAGTAGGAAAAATAAATTTATCCACTCTTACTAGAATATCTTCGATCTTCCCTTCTGGTTGTACGTAAGAGCGGTCTGCCAGCTGCAACATGACTGTCGTGGGCCTTGCTTATCAAATAACTAATTTCTGAAACACAGATTTGGGCATTAGGTTTATGCTAGCACCAAGATCACAAAGTGCCTTACCCACGAATTTATCGCCAATTATGCACGGTATGATGAAGCTCCCAGGATCCTTCTTCTTCTAGGGTGGATGCTTATGCAAGATTGTCATGCATCCTTCTGTCGTCTTCACCGTCTCAAATTCCCCAAGTCTGGACCTTTTTGACATTGTGTCCTTGAGAAATTTCGCATAATCGGGCATCTGCTTGATGGCCTCTAGCAGCGGTATGTTAATGTGTACCTGCTTAAATATATCATAAATCTTTTTGAGCTGGTACTCATGTTCCTACTTCTGTAACCGTTGTCGAAAAGGAGGTGGAGGACGGTAATCTTCAAGACGTCCTTCACATGGAATTCAGATTTAAGGAGGTTTTAGTTCTTCAGCATCCTCTTTTTGCTCCTCTGTCCCTTCTGCTGTCGCAGCAGGTGTGACGACAGGAGGTTGTTCTTCCTCTGTCGGGGCAGTGTTCACGGCAGGTGTTTCTGGGGTCGGATCCTCACTTGGTATGTTCTTCATCTCCGGCCCTTGTAAATATTTCCCGCTCCTGGTTGTGATTGCTTTACACTGCTCATGTGTGGGTTTTCTAGTGACCTCAGTATCACTAGGGAATCCTTCGTTCTGCCTCAGCTTGATATACTGTGAAACTTGGCCCATTTGTGTCTCCAGAGATTTTAGGGTAGCCTCATGGTTTGTCATCCTCATCTATGTCTTGTCCATGAATGACTCAGTTTTCTTGATAAAGTGATCCATGTTCTCCATGTACGATCCCGTCTGTGACATAAAAGTTGCCAAGGTCTATTCCAGTATACTAGGTGCTGCTGCCGACTACTGTCGCGACAGAATTCTGAGTACCCCTTGGTTTTGGTTGTTCTACGCTGGAGGATTTAATGCATTGTTCGGATTGCTCCAGGAAAATTTTGGATCCTTCCTCCAGTTGGGATTGTAATTGTTAGAATCATAATTTCTTGGCTTGTTATAGTTTCCAACATACATCCCTTCTTCCAGCTGTAAAGGACAGTCTTCTAAACTGTGGTTTCCACTACAGGTTTCACATACCTCTTCTGCAGAATATACGGCTTTAGAATCCTTCCGCTGCAGATTTTCGACTATCTTTGTGAGGTATGCAACCTGTGATTTCATCGAATTATCAGCTTTGTAATCCTTTGCAGATATTCCTCGTTTGCCCCCTCTCCTAGCTGTAGGAAATTGCTCATCATTCTTTGCTAGTTTTTTCAACACTATCATTACCTCGTCTGGTTCCTTATCTAGTAATAGCTCATTCGCTGCTGAATCGATTCACAGTCGAGTATGTGCGTTGGCAGCGTTGTAGAATTTGACAACCTGATTCCACACGGGGAATCCATGCATCGGGCAGTTCCGTAAAAGAGTTGTAAATCTGTCCCACGCCTCGTCCATTGGTTCGTCATCTTCCTGTTGAAAAGTAGCAATCTTGTTACGCAATCTTTCAGATAAATAAGAAGGATTAAAACGATAAAGGAATTCACGAGAGAGATCTGCCCAAGTTCTTATTGAACCCGGCGTTAATTTATTCCACCAAGTTTTAGCTCTATCTCTCAATGAATGGGGAAATAACCGGAGCCTTGGTACTTCTGGATTTATTCCTGACAGTCTGAACGATCCACAGATTTCTTGGAACGTTTTCAGATGTTCTCGGTAATCCTCAGTTGCATAACCACTAAACTGGCCAGCGGAATTTATCATGCTGAACATGACAGGCAGCTTCCACGTCTGGCAAGGTGGTTTCCAGTTCAACATGGTCATTGTCCATGTAGTCTCGACAGGACTGCCGCGCGGCAGCTGCAGCGGGCTGTTCATTCCGGGCATCTTGGGGAGGATTAACAATAACTCTCTGGTTATTGTTGTTTTGGTCATCTACTCCATCGTTTTGCCTTCCGTTCACCATTGCTTCTAGTTTCTCCTCAAGATAGTTGTTTCTTGCTATCAAGAGTCGGGCTTGGTTCCTGAGTTGGTACGTGCATTCGATTTATGGGTCTAGTTCGTACTCATGTTCTTTACCTCGTCTAGATTTGCGCATAAGCAAACAGAAAACCTTGTGAAAAGCACTGGGTGAATAACACTACTAAAAACATAAAAATAAAAAGAAAAAGTGCAGTAATAAAAAGGGTAAAGATATGTTGCCAGTCCCTGGCAACAGCGCCAAAAACTTGTTGCGTGTAAAAGAGTCCTATCGCAAATAGTGCAAGTGTACACGACACAAGTAGTAAAGTGATACTTGGAGTATCGGATATCGTCTCCACATAGACTAGAAATAACTATATCCTTGAATTTCTGCACAAGAGAGAGAAGTAGTTTAATTGAATTGGTAAAGTAATCTTTGGGAACAAGTAAAGTAAAAGATAGAGAAATCAGAATTAGGAATAGGCCGGTATTGAATTGCTTAGTAGTGTAGGTGTTGCACTGTAAGAGGAACTTCTTTTTGTTGTCATCGTTCCTGTCGCGGCAGCACCTGTCGCGGCAGAGTTCTGTTGATGTCGCGGCAGCGATCACACAACTTTGTACTTCAAGCTTGGCAAGAATCCCTGCTATGACTTGTCCTATCCCTAGGCCCAGGTTTTGTTGATGGACACTTCTTGGATGATACCTCCCGGCGTGAATCGAAGGGTGAACACCAATGTTGTTGAATTCTTTCTTAGCCACTTAACCTCGTACTTATCCCTAAACCGAGATGGTTTGACCATAAATTGGAAAATGCGTATTTATTCCATTCGTATGCTTGACTCTCCCGATATCAAACAAATGGATAACCTTACAATGCTCTCCCGATACTCTTGCGAGATATGAAAATCCAGAATAAATAAACTTGAAGCTTTTTATTACTTGACAGAAAATTCCTAAAATAGTACAATCCTTGCAACTACTTTAAAGAATCAACCCTTAGCCATAGGGGGTTTAGAACATGATGAAGAGGGGAAAATGACAAGGGTTTAGGGGAAGATGGCTAGGAATGAGATATCCTTTCCTAGGTCGAATTACATGCCTTTATATAGGCCTTGGGTCCAAGTTTTCTAATATGGCAAGAATACAAGTTTAAACTAAAGTACAACTCTATTAAAGATTAAATCTTCTGAGTGGATGTCTTTAATTCGTCCTCTTTTCTTGCCTTGAGTTTCTTCCTTGGACTTTGGGCTTGGCCTTCATTCTGCCCCAAGGCTCAAAAAAATATAGGAGTGGCCCACGATACACCGGCTTGAAATCCTCTATCTGTCGAGCTCCACTTCACTTTTCCACCTCGCCATTCTGTCGTCATGGCTGCCACGGCAGCGTTTGCTTCTCGACTCCAGTTCTGCGATCCACCTCTATTCCTTTGCTGCCCTGAGTCCGCCGCAGCAGATACCTACAAAAGTAACCAAAATCAGTAGCAATTGTGCCATTTTATCTAGTTGTGATGTATATACAGAAATCTATCCTAAATGCAATGAATTATGCTTGAATGCAGCAGAAATATGGGTAAATGAGGGGTAAAATATAGAACTTTTATACACTCAACACAGCTCGATGAACATATCTCTTACCGCTTTTCATGACGAGTGGCGTCAATCTCGGAGGAATGATGATGCACATAATGAGGAAGATGAAGATGGTGAAGATGGCGATAGAGAAGAGTAGTAGGTCATCTTTGTATACCATTCATGTCATTTAGGATATCTATTTATGCACTTTGAATTATGTTTTTAGGATTAAGTTTGCATTCTAAAACCTATGCTTTGATTATTGCTATTTAGATTTTATGTTGATGTTTTCTTTATTTTGAACTTAATGTTTATCTATAATATGTTGCTTCGTTATTATTTATGCATTTTTCCTATGTTTATCTTTGTCTCTATTAATTTGATCTAACAAAAAGAGGGACAGGGGACAAGCTCACATTTAAAATTTTGATTTTAACTTAAATTTTACCTAGCTAATATTAAGGGATAGTTATTTTGCAAAGTTTTTCAAAAGTCTCAAAAACTTCAAGTTTTGGTTTTGTTATATCAAAAAGGGTGAGATTGTAAAACCTATGTTTGATTTTGATATAACAAAGTGTTTTAAGGATAAAATTGAAAACTTGAAAATGATTTTTAAGTCCCTCAAAAGATCTCAAATCAACAAGGCTTAAATCTAGTTTGAAAAACTCAAACTCCAAAATATTTTCTAAGTGTTCCAAGGCCAAACTATTGAAAATCGCTCATGCGTATCGATACGCTTCTAGCCGTATCGATACTTTTTTTTACAAACTTTGTAACCCCCTTAACCCGGCCTAGACGGTTGGCCCGAATTAAGAAGATTACACGGGGAAAACCAAAGTCAACCCGAAAGTCAACCTTGATTAACGACCTTTTTTTTCCTTTTTAATCTTGTCTAGATGCTCATTAACCCTAGATGTGATCACACCAACATCATACTCAAAGATCACAACCATCAGAGATCATTCAAGGACCCAAATGAACAAATTACAACTTTAGGGACCAAATTGTAATTTCTGATAAATATGAGGACTTAACCCAAATTAAAGTTACCATATTGCAATTAGTCAGGTTTCATGCTTCACTGCCAAATTTCAGCTCAAACGGACATCCCAAACTCATACAATTGCACAAACAAGATTCAGGACCAAAATGCAAACTTTTCAAAACATTTAACTGCCAATGTCAGCCCCCAACGGTCACCCGTTCCGAAACAGGCTTAGCCCGTTCCGAAACGCGGGGCCGTTTCGCAACGCGTACCGAAACGGGGGTCTGGCAGTAGCCTTTCCGTTTCGGAACGGTCCCTCCCGTTTCGGACGCCTGGGCTTGTTTAAGGCACCCGTTCCGAAACGGTATTGGCTGTTCCGAAACACCCTGCACAGCAAGCCTCAAAATGCATTCTTAAACATGCAATTAAACATCCAATCATGCTCCAAAAGCCACCAAACTTTGCCAACATGCAATTCAACATAAAAGAGGCATACTTGCATCAACAATTCAACAATAAAACATCATACATGAAAAACCCCAATTTCAAGGTTAAGCTTCCAACACAAGCAACCATTTAAACAACATACTTCCAATTCAAACTCATAAGCCAAACCATGTTCCAACAACATCAACAACACAAAACCATACTTGTCCGAACATAAACAAACACATACATCAACCCAAGAGATTCTACCTCATTGCCTTTATTAACTATAGCTATTAACCGAGACATACATCTCAAATGGAGTCCTTCTTGAATACCTTGCTCCTTGCTGTCCAAACTTCAAGAATCTGCATTGATGGACAAAAAGGAGCGTAAGCACATAATGCTTAGTGAGGAATGCTCAAAACCAAAACACCATCAATGCAGCGAGCCATAAATCACTTTTAAAACAAACTCGATTTGTTTACCAAAGCCATGTTTGAAAACCCCTTTTCAACAACAAGCTCAAAACCATGCATTGCACATACATGAAAACCAACCCTTAGCTTAGCATGCTAAGAAAACCTTTTCAAAGCACAACTTACAAAATCATCCATTTAGCCAAACCATGCATAAACACCATATGCAAGCTAAAACAAAACCTTGGAAAACACTCCCATTTCACAACATACCTTTCTTAAACTTGAAAGCCAATTCAAGCAAGAATCTTTTAAAACCATTTCACTAACCAACCAACACATGCATTACACCAAGGGAAACATATATGAACCACAACATCATCATCACATGCCTTTCAAAACAAGTCTTAACAAGACTCCAATGCACTAAAGATATTTCATGCTCACATGCATCATTTTCCAAATGATAATCAACACTTGTTCAACTTAACAAGTAAACATGCATTCACAAGCATTATGCACTTTCCATGCAACCATGCATCTTTTCAAGCATCTCATGTTTCACATGCAAGTATGCATCAATTCAAGCATCTCATGCTTCACATGCAATTAAGAACATCATATTGGCCTTCAAGTGATCAACCACATTCACTTTTCAACTCAACACCCAATCGGATACGCGGATTCCGAGCGTTGTCCCTACGCTCCCTACACCCTACCAATCCAAGGTCTCTCCAAATGGACTTTTAAACACCATTTGACCTTACAAGCCTAAAGTTCCCATGCATGGAATTTTAAGCACCATACAACCTTAGCTTTTCCCGAGGTTCCCATGTATGGACAACCATACAACCTCAACATGCACAAGGTTCCCATGTATGGACTTTTAAACACCATACAACCTTTGCATCACCGATTGGTAGTTGTATAAATCACTAACGAGATCCGGGACATCCCACACAAGATCTACACATGGACTTAACACCGCCATTGTGATCTCAACAAGCACAAGGTCCTCACATGCTTCATACACCCTACCAATCCAAGGTCTCCCAAATGGACTTTTAAACACCATTTGACCTCAACATCCTAAGGTTCCCATGTATGGACTTTTAAACACCATACAACCTTAGCTTTCCCGAGGTTCCCATGTATGGACTTTCAAACACCATACAACCTCAACTTTCCCGAGGTTCCCATGTATGGACTTTCAAACACCATACAACCTCAACTTTTCCCCAAGGTTCCCATGTATGGACTTTCAAACACCATACAACCTTGACATGCACAAGGTTCCCATGTATGGACTTTCAAACACCATACAACCTTTGCATTCACCGATTGGTAGTTGTATAACATCACTAACGAGATCCGGGACACCCTACACAAGATCCACACATGGACTTAACCCCGCCATTGTGATCTCAACAAGCACAAGGTTCTCACATATGGACTTTTAAACACCATATAACCTTTGCTCAACCAAGGTCCTCGAATGGGCAACACCTCCATTATGACCTCAACCATCTCGTTAGGGTACTTGAAGGGAGTTTACCGGTCCACTCTTGACCACTCCACCTCCAAGGCGACTTAATTCACGGTGCACCCAATCCTATAGCCGGCTAACTATATCCGATCAAAGAACCAAGAACCACTTACATCACTTGCCAATATAACCACCTTACCACATTAGTCCAATGTTTCACATGCATAACCAATATGCAAAACCATTACCACATTAATCAAATGATTCACATGCATAACCAATATGCAAAAACCATCATTTACCAACATTAATTCACTGTTTTAAAGCATTAGACAAAGCCATTGAACAACATGCAACACCATGCATCAAAACCACATTTCCAATGCATAAAACCAAGGATCTCTTACCTTGAGCATCCTTCACATATGGCTTTCAAAACCAGCATTAAACCATGCTAAATATGCTTTCAAAACAGATTTAAACCATGCAAAACACATGCATTTCAATCATCAACCACAATTGCTTAAAAGCCAATTCCACAATCATAATTCAAGAGCGAAAAACCATTCACTTACTCTTGAGCTTAGCAAAGTTGTTTAGACTTACACTAAGCTCCCCAAAACCTTCAAACCTTGGTTTAAAAGCTGAAAACCCAACTTCACTCACCGATAACCAAAACAAGGCTAGCCAACAAGCCTTCCAAGCATCCGAAACCTTCCGCAACACCTCTAAAGCTCACGGATCAAACTCCCCTGTTTCAAGCACACAACAACAGAAGATCAATGCATCATTATGCATTAAAAACACCAGCAACACAACACAACTCGCTGCTCATCACAAATCCAACAATTCGGCTACCAAACACAACCGAAATCACCTCCAAACACTTCCAAAACTTAACCCAGCCAAGATCCATCACTTCTAACCACTTTTAAACATCAATTAACATCCAAAATAATCACAAACACGTCCTCATACCTCCAGGTATAACAGATCACCAAAACACTCCAAAAACAACCAAAAACTCAAGCAAAACTTAGGAAATTCAACCTATCCGGGATTGCATTAATTAAACCTCAACTTCTAATCAATTTAGCATTCATTTAACATCATTTTGACACTTCAAAACCCTGCTTAAACAGATCATACGAAAATTCCACCAAAATCACCAAATCTTGCATTTTAGCCAAAATCAAGATTTCAATTGAAAAGCCTTTAACAAATCATAAATCAAGGATTGAGAACTTGGGAATTTCAATAAAGAACTTGAAGTTCAGAGGAGAAGGACGTTCTTACCTCCAAACTTGAGTTTCTCCTTTTTAGAGCCAAAAAGCTTGATGAAACAACTTGCAAATTGAGAGGTTTTGTTGATGAGATGATTAGGAATCAAATGAGAGTTGAAATGAGTGATTTGAGTGACAAAATCAGAGAGAAAAGATCTGGAGAGAATGTGTTTGGTTTGAGAGAAAAGTTAGTTAGAATTAGGAAAATATCTTCCCTCCACTTTTCTTTAGTTTAAAAACATTTAATTAATCATTTAATATATTTAGAAAATCTGGAGAAACTCCCATTGGGTAAATATCTCCTTAAAGATTCAAAGTTTCAATCCTTTTTAAAACAGTCACGCAGTTTTCAAAAATTACATTTTGGCCACTAACCCAAAATGTCACCCTTCCAAACCTCATTTTCCAAAATTGATTTCACAGATCACTTTTATATATTAAAAGATGATTTTAGAACATTTTTCCATATTTTTAATGCAACCCGAACTAGGCTTTCCTAAATTCACTCTTATATATTCGATCAGCACTTTGACCGAACCGGTCAACGCCCAAAACTTCTGAGCCCAAAACCGGGGCGTTACAACTCTCCCCCCCTTAGGAAATTTCGTCCTCGAAATTTAACCGGCGAAAAGAGAACAACAACTTTCTCAAAACACACACAAGGCAACACAAAAACCTCAACCAACACTGAACACTTTCCACACAAAACTCCACTGAACCCAACACCACCACATGCTGTTCACAAAATCCAGAGCACACAAAGATAACCACAACTTAACCTTTCACATAACCGGACTGTACACAGCCCCAATATCAACCTGAAGAACTTCAGCTCTTACAGCACACATCACTACAACACACAACTCCCAAGACCTATTTACACAGAGACAACAACCAATCCAATTCAGCCACTATTCAACCTTCTCTGCTTCTAAAACTCTTGCAAACTCCCAAACCTCTTCCAAGAATTTCCCAACAAGCAAAAATCCTTAAACATCAACTGCTTACCCAAACTCCTCAACGAATGCTGATAAACCCTCACAACTGTTGCTAACATTACCACCACATCTTACCAGGATCACTCACCCAGATTCCAAAAATCACATCACAACCCCAACTCGACTCCGCCAGCTGTTCCATACACCACCAGCTGACCTCAAAAGAAATTCACATACACACAACCAGCCAACCACTTCTCACAAGAATCCAAATAACCAACAAAAGCCTTCGATCTTTCATAACCCTTCCACTTCAAACTTCAACCATAACACTTGTCTTACCAGGACATTGCCCAACCTAAACATACATATCAACTCCTCAACTCCTCAAAGGTTGCTAAGAACCAGCACTTGCAAACACAACCCTTCCACAACAACTTAAATGCTAAGCTACCTCAGCACCTGAAAACACAACCGCTAACCTGCAACAACACTTAACACAAAGGAACTACCGCTCCCACTCAGCTATCCAAACCACTAAACTCTCTTTAAGCAACAAACACTATCCTTCTACCATCAGACCATACCACTCTCACTATTACCAGCAACTAGCCTAATATACTCCATTACGTCTAACTCTCACCCAGCACCAAAACAACCTCTAAAAACCCATCATCCAACCTAACCCAACCACCACTCTAACAGATTTGATTAGTTATTAGCGAGTATGAACATCGTATGCATGATCACCAACATGCCCTATCAATGCCTGATGTACATGTATGCAAAACCTCTAATGTCATGCCACATGTATGCATGGACCAACATATATAATATAGCATATAACAATGATTTTAACTGTGTATGAATGCCAGTTCACACCCTCCAATAACATCCTCAGAATCCGTCTAAGAACAACCTCCTACCTCACTTCTAACTTAACTACTCCACCATACCAACAATCATTAACCACAAGATTCTCACCTAAGCCTTCTTCACACCAAAGATGTTTCCAAACTACAACCATTACCCCAACATGCTAGCAACAAGACTAAACTTATCACGCAAGGAAAACCAACAGAAACCAAACTAAGGTAACTAGAGCAAAGATTACTAAACAAGGTTACCTGAAAGCACAACACCACCCTGAAGCTTCATCAGACGAACTCTCTTCCTCGCGGAACCATCATCCTCCTGCCGCACCACTGCAGCACCAGCTAACACACCAGGGTCACCACCAACTCCTTGCAGTAAGGGACCTTGGCTGTTCTGAGCCAACATCAAACAATCACGTCTCATGTGTCCAGCAGACCCACATTTCCAGCAATTCTCCTTTCCCACACTCTTCACAACTTTCTGCTCTTTCTGCCACTTCTGAACCTTGCCTCAGCCGTGCCCACGGCCTTTCTGAGACCCTTTGGCTAACACTAAAGCTGACTTCACTCCAAGAGGACAATCACGCTTAACATGCACTTTGGAACCACAGTTCCAGCAAGCACCCGCGCCCCAACAACCTCCAACATGGCGCCTTTCACAACGGTCACACACCGGTGGCTGAACTTCCACTCCTTGCCCAAGCAACACTTGCTCTACAACAACACCACCGTCACATTGCTCAACCCTTGGAAACTTCCCTCCAAGATACCTTTCATAAAAGGCAGATACAAAGAAATCCCAATCAATATCATGAATATGTGACGCCACCGCCACAGATGTCCACCAGACGCATGCATCCTCCAACATCAGAGAAACAACACTCCCCAGCTTACAAGCAAGATCACAGCCTTCCTGATCCAAGATCAGAACCACACTGGCCAACCAGGCCTCAAACATCTCCGGTGTAGAACCATGATATTCCACAGCACCCAAATCAAGCAAATGCTGCTTCGGCAAACCCACACATCCCACAGCCAGCACATCCACTGACTTTACCTTTGCCACAGCCTGAGATGTTCCCAACACCTCCTGAACAACAGATGATGAACCCTTCATCACAGAACCAGCTTCTTTCCCTTGCCTTATCACCTCCACCCCAGGCACAGAAAGCTGAGACAAAACACCTCCACGAAAGGGTGAATTCCACGCCTTAACAACCTGCCCCAAGGCAGCAACCATCTCACCCAACTGCCATTCTTTCACCGACTTAGCCATACTACTAACAACAACAAACATACAATCACAACAAACAAACAAACCAGTTAGACCAGCATTAAGCAAGGATTCAAACTCCAACTCCAAAATAACACAATAGCTATATTAATAAGGCAATGGGTATCCCGAATCCTCCCCTTTACATGACATAACAGTCAACACAACATGGATATCACAACATCAAGCATATCAATCTACATACTCGATCATGCTTACATCCAACAGCATCCATTTGCATCAGCATACTATCAACATAACATACTCATTACACAATCATCAAGCATAACACCAGCTCACAACATCAGCACATATCCACATTAATTCACCAATGATTCATAAACACAAAACATGCTCGAAAACATCAGCAACTTGATTAGAAACATCAACAATTTGCTCAGAAACATCAGCAACATGCCCAGAAACACGTGTTTCAACCAACATTCAACCAACTTTCATCCACACAACAAGGTAAACATCAACACACATCACAACAACTTACCGTTTTCCCCAAGCATTCGCAACTCAGCTCTGATACCACCAAATGTAACCCCCTTAACCCGGCCTAGACGGTTGGCCCGAATTAAGAAGATTACACGGGGAAAACCAAAGTCAACCCGAAAGTCAACCTTGATTAACGACCTTTTTTTTCCTTTTTAATCTTGTCTAGATGCTCATTAACCTTAGATGTGATCACACCAACATCATACTCAAAGATCACAACCATCAGAGATCATTCAAGGACCCAAATGAACAAATTACAACTTTAGGGACCAAATTGTAATTTCTGATAAATATGAGTACTTAACCCAAATTAAAGTTACCATATTGCAATTAGTCAGGTTTCATGCTTCACTGCCAAATTTCAGCTCAAACGGACATCCCAAACTCATACAATTGCACAAACAAGATTCAGGACCAAAATGCAAACTTTTCAAAACATTTAACTGCCAATGTCAGCCCCCAACGGTCACCCGTTCCGAAACAGGCTTAGCCCGTTCAGAAACGCGGGGCCGTTTCGCAACGCGTACCGAAACGGGGGTCTGGCAGTAGCCTTTCCGTTTCGGAACAGTCCCTCCCGTTTCGGACGCCTAGGCTTGTTTAAGGCACCCGTTCCGAAACGGTATTGGCTGTTCCGAAACACCCTGCACAGCAAGCCTCAAAATGCATTCTTAAACATGCAATTAAACATCCAATCATGCTCCAAAAGCCACCAAACTTTGCCAACATGCAATTCAACATAAAAGAGGCATACTTGCATCAACAATTCAACAATAAAACATCATACATGAAAAACCCCAATTTCAAGTTTAAGCTTCCAACACAAGCAACCATTTAAACAACATACTTCCAATTCAAACTCATAAGCCAAACCATGTTCCAACAACATCAACAACACAAAACCATACTTGTCCGAACATAAACAAACACATACATCAACCCAAGAGATTCTACCCCATTGCCTTTATTAACTATAGCTATTAACCGAGACATACATCTCAAATGGAGTCCTTCTTGAATACCTTGCTCCTTGCTGTCCAAACTTCAAGAATCTGCATTGATGGACAAAAAGGAGCGTAAGCACATAATGCTTAGTGAGGAATGCTCAAAACCAAAACACCATCAATGCAGCGAGCCATAAATCACTTTTAAAACAAACTCGATTTGTTTACCAAAGCCATGTTTGAAAACCCCTTTTCAACAACAAGCTCAAAACCATGCATTGCACATACATGAAAACCAACCCTTAGCTTAGCATGCTAAGAAAACCTTTTCAAAGCACAACTTACAAAATCATCCATTTAGCCAAACCATGCATAAACACCATATGCAAGCTAAAACAAAACCTTGGAAAACACTCCCATTTCACAACATACCTTTCTTAAGCTTGAAAGCCAATTCAAGCAAGAATCTTTTAAAACCATTTCACAAACCAACCAACACATGCATTAAACCAAAGGCAACATATATGAACCACAACATCATCATCACATGCCTTTAAAAACAAGTCTTAACAAGACTCCAATGCACTAAAGATATTTCATGCTCACATGCATCATTTTCCAAATGATAATCAACACTTGTTCAACTTAACAAGTAAACATGCATTCACAAGCATTATACACTTTCCATGCAACCATGCATCTTTTCAAGCATCTCATGCTTCACATGCAATTATGCATCAATTCAAGCATCCCATGCTTCATCACAATCAAGAACATCATATTGGCCTTCAAGTGATCAACCACATTCACTTTTCAACTCAACACCCAATCGGATTCGCGGATTCCGAGCGTTGTCCCTACGCTCCATACACCCTACCAATCCAAGGTCTCCCAAATGGACTTTTAAACACCATTTGACCTCAACATCCTAAGGTTCCCATGTATGGACTTTTAAACACCATACAACCTTAGCTTTCCCGAGGTTCCCATGTATGGACTTTCAAACACCATACAACCTCAACTTTCCCGAGGTTCCCATGTATGGACTTTCAAACACCATACAACCTCAACTTTTCCCCAAGGTTCCCATGTATGGACTTTCAAACACCATACAACCTTGACATGCACAAGGTTCCCATGTATGGACTTTCAAACACCATACAACCTTTGCATTCACCGATTGGTAGTTGTATAACATCACTAACGAGATCCGGGACACCCTACACAAGATCCACACATGGACTTAACCCCGCCATTGTGATCTCAACAAGCACAAGGTTCTCACATATGGACTTTTAAACACCATATAACCTTTGCTCAACCAAGGTCCTCGAATGGGCAACACCTCCATTATGACCTCAACCATCTCGTTAGGATACTTGAAGGGAGTTTACCGGTCCACTCTTGACCACTCCACCTCCAAGGCGACTTAATTCACGGTGCACCCAATCCTATAGCCGGCTAACTATATCCGATCAAAGAACCAAGAACCACTTACATCACTTGCCAATATAACCACCTTACCACATTAGTCTAATGTTTCACATGCATAACCAATATGCAAAACCATTACCACATTAATCAAATGATTCACATGCATAACCAATATGCAAAAACCATCATTTACCAACATTAATTCACTGTTTTAAAGCATTAGACAAAGCCATTGAACAACATGCAACACCATGCATCAAAACTACATTTCCAATGCATAAAACCAAGGATCTCTTACCTTGAGCATCCTTCACATATGGCTTTCAAAACCAGCATTAAACCATGCTAAATATGCTTTCAAAACAGATTTAAACCATACAAAACACATGCATTTCAATCATCAACCACAATTGCTTAAAAGCCAATTCCACAATCATAATTCAAGAGCGAAAAACCATTCACTTACTCTTGAGCTTAGCAAAGTTGTTTAGACTTACACTAAGCTCCCAAAAACCTTCAAACCTTGGTTTAAAAGCTGAAAACCCAACTTCACTCACCGATAACCAAAACAAGGCTAGCCAACAAGCCTTCCAAGCATCCGAAACCTTCCGCAACACCTCTAAAGCTCACAGATCAAACTCCCCTGTTTCAAGCACACAACAACAGAAGATCAATGCATCATTATGCATTAAAAACACCAGCAACACAACACAACTCGCTGCTCATCACAAATCCAACAATTCGGCTACCAAACACAACCGAAATCACCTCCAAACACTTCCAAAACTTAACTCAGCCAAGATCCATCACTTCTAACCACTTTTAAACATCAATTAACATCCAAAATAATCACAAACACGTCCTCATACCTCCAGGTATAACAGATCACCAAAACACTCCAAAAACAACCAAAAACTCAAACAAAACTTAGGAAATTCAACCTATCCGGGATTGCATTAATTAAACCTCAACTTCTAATCAATTTAGCATTCATTTAACATCATTTTGACACTTCAAAACCCTGCTTAAACAGATCATACGAAAATTCCACCAAAATCACCAAATCTTGCATTTTAGCCAAAATCAAGATTTCAATTGAAAAGCCTTTAACAAATCATAAATCAAGGATTGAGAACTTGGGAATTTCAATAAAGAACTTGAAGTTCAGAGGAGAAGGACGTTCTTACCTCCAAACTTGAGTTTCTCCTTTTTAGAGCCAAAAAGCTTGATGAAACAACTTGCAAATTGAGAGGTTTTGTTGATGAGATGATTAGGAATCAAATGAGAGTTGAAATGAGTGATTTGAGTGACAAAATCAGAGAGAAAAGATCTGGAGAGGATGTGTTTGGTTTGAGAGAAAAGATGAGAGAAAATGGTTGAGAGAAAAGTTAGTTAGAATTAGGAAAATATCTTCCCTCCACTTTTCTTTAGTTTAAAAACATTTAATTAATCATTTAATATATTTAGAAAATCTGGAGAAACTCCCATTGGGTAAATAGCTCCTTAAAGATTCAAAGTTTCAATCCTTTTTAAAACAGTCACGCAGTTTTCAAAAATTACATTTTGGTCACTAACCCAAAATGTCACCCTTCCAAACCTCATTTTCCAAAATTGATTTCACAGTTCACTTTTATATATTAAAAGATGATTTTAGAACATTTTTCAATATTTTTAATGCAACCCAAACTAGGCTTTCCTAAATTCACTCTTATATATTCGATCAGCACTTTGACCGAACCGGTCAACGCCCAAAACTTCTGAGCCCAAAACCGGGGCGTTACAAACTTGGCTACTGGATAAACGCGTTTCGATACTCTCCTTACCGTATCGAAACAGATTGAATCTGAATCGATACGCTCTCTCTGTAAAAACTGAAGGAGTTTGAATGGCGTACTGATACGGTGTCACCCGTATCGATACGGATTTAATGGAATTTTTAAATTCGGAAAGCCTTAAATGTTTTAACTGTTGGTGTCAGTTGTTAGGTAACAGAAAGTTAAAGTGTTGGTTGTCCCGTACCGATACGCCCTTTGTCGTATCGATACGGAAACTTCTAGTAAGCTTTGTGAGAAAAATGGTATCGATACGGTCTTACCCGTATCGAAACGATTCTTGTCCCGTACCGATACGCTTACACGCGTATCGATACACCCCTCTTGTAATTGTGCAATGGCTCATTCTGTTTTGAGACAGGTATCAATACGGATCCCCGTGTACCGATACAGTAAGTTGTAGAAGTGCATTTATGATGGAAAGAGAGAGTTCCAACGGCTATAATCAATACCCTAACCACCCAAACGGCTAGAATTAATGGAGAAGGTATAAATGAAGCCATTTGAAGACTAGCAACAACTATTGCATCAAAAAGAAACATCCTTACAAAAATCCAAGCTCAAAACTGTTAATCTCTTGTAAAATCCCAAATTGTGTTATATTTAATTCCTATCTTGTATTCAGATTTGGGTTGAGTGCTTGTATTTAAAGGGGCAATCTTGTATTTAGAGATATCTTTCTTGCCTTAATTTCTTCTTTGTATCCTTGTGAGGGTTTGGTCAAATTTTGGGTAGAAAATTTGACCGGTATTGTAAAGGTTACCTACTAAGCCTTGAAAAGGTGAAGAGTAATTAGTGGATTGTTGGAAAATCCTTAGTGGTAACTAAGGTAGTGGATGTAGAGTTCATTTGGAACTTGAACCACTCTAAAATTCCTTGTTCTTCATTTTTAGTTATTCTACTTTCTCCAACAAATTTTAAAAACCCAATTCACCCCCTCTTGGCTTTGATCAATCCATTGATCCACTCAACATATAACCTAATAGATATTTTAAAACATAAAAAAACAACAACAAAAAAATAATAAATCTAAAAAGAAAAAATAATCGTTGTACCAGTCAGATCAGACACCTCTTTGCACCAAAAAAAAATTCTACGGTCCATTATGGGAAGGGTCTCTGGGAATTGTCAAAACACGAATTAGATGAAATCTCCAAAATCGGCAACCAACTTTAACGTCTATTCCCAAAAATGATGATCTGCTACAGATTACATCGACAAACAACCTAAAATGAGATCAAACTCTACGTTACTACTAACGAACATGAATAAAAAAACAAGCGTCGTGAGGGTCATCATACGAACACCAAAAACCCACAAATATAACCATAAAAACGTCGTGATTGTCATCATATTAACACCAAAACCCACAAATATAACCATAAAAACATGTCATAAGGAACAAACGTGTCATAAACATGTCACAAAAGAAGAAGAAAAACGCAACAAATATACGAAAAAAATAAAACAAATAAAAAATAAAAGAAATATGAATCACCAGCCGCTTAAACCTCGTATTTAAATATTTGCATATGGATTAATATTTGATACACTGCCAGTATAAAAAAAGTTTACACAAGCATGCCTATTTTCAAGCTTAAATTTAAATCCTAAAATTCTAACCTTAAAACCCTAAAAATCTAACCCCCAACCCCTAAACCCCAAACCCTAAATTATAGCCATAAATCCTAAATTCTAAATCATACAACCTAAACACCTAACCTTTAAACCCTAAACTAAACCCCTAAACCCTTAAATAAACCTGCTTATGGAAACTTTATTTTCCACCCTTAAATAAACCTAGGAAGCAGGTCGTGATTGTCATCATATTAACACCAAAACCCACAAATATAACCATAAAAACATGTCATAAGGAACAAACGTGTCATAAAAGCATAGAAAACATGTCACAAAAGAAGAAGAAAACGCAACAAATATACGAAAAAAAATAAAACAAATAAAAAATAAAAGAAATATGAATCACCAGCCGCTTAAACCTCGTATTTAAATATTTGCATATGGATTAATATTTGATACACTGCCAGTGTAAAAAAAGTTTACACAAGCATGCCTATTTTCAAGCCTAAATTTAAATCCTAAAATTCTAATCTTAAAACCCTAAAAATATAACCCCAACCCCTAAACCCCAAACCCTAAATTATAGCCATAAATCCTAAATTCTAAATCATACAACCTAAACCCCTAACCTTTAAACCCTAAACTAAACCCCTAAACCCTTAAATAAACCCGCTTGTGGAAACTTTATTTTTCACCGCCAGTGTATAGGATATTAATCCTTTGCATATATGATATAAAGTTTATTAATCAACCTCGTAATTAAATATTTGCGAATATAATCGGGCAGCTTAAACGCCGTATTTAAATGGGTTCTGATGTCATACACCAAGTTTAGTTGTTGTATTTATTAACAAACATGGAAGGGGGAATCCCGTTTTAAAACTCATCTGAATGATTATGTAGAAAAAAAAAAACGAGTGTTGTTATTTTAAAAAAAATCAAATTTAAATAGTTTGTATAATATATACGTCTTTACATTGCTAAAAGTAAAAAAAAATGTATATATATATTATGTATCGCGTTAGAATATTAGAAAAAACTCATCCTATCAATCATTTAATGTGAGACAATTTAAACCCATGCATGATCCATTTATTACATGTGATGTGAGTAGCCTTTCGTTAAAGTTGTTAGATTGTTACATATAATTTATCTTATTTTCATCTCTTCTTCAAAATGTGGATAGTCGTTTTTAAATTTTATGATTTTATATTTTCTTTATGTGAAATTAGTGCATTTCGTTACTTTTACGGGTAATTTGTCTCTAATATCGATAATTTGTCTCTTTTCAAAGCGCATTACATGGCATGACATTCTGCATCAACTAATCTCGTGATATCGTTATCATGAGTCCACATATATAGTTGATACACAAGTTTATTTCATTCATTAAAACATTCGGCGTAAATTTAATCAATTAAATATCGTTGAGATTCATTAGGAGCCTTTAACGATAATATTTTTTTATAAAAGTCTCTAGTTTTATTAAAAGAATGAAATATCCAAGATTACAATGAGAGTTAACAATCATAATCGTAAAGTAAATATATAATTTAGACATTTTCCTATAACTCAAAAGAAACTAGCCATTTGAGATCATAAAAGGACCATACAATGAAAATGTTAAAAAAACTAACCAAAAGACTTGAGCTAAAGATAGATACTAACAAATTTGATTGTATCAACAAACGAATCAAAAGAGGATCAAACTACTGAAAGACCGCCGAAAATTGCAAATGAAAAGCGAGCGTCGTTAGAAAGCTATCCATGAACGCGAACCGAGTATTCAAATCTAATTCGAAGGTCCAGGGTAAATCAGCAGGATAACAAATAACCGCTATTTTGATCAGTCGAGGTGACATTAAATCTAACCGCAAAAAAATAAACAACCGAAAAATAGAATAAAAATATACCATAAGGATAGAGAAAAACATGTCACAACGGTAGAGTTATTTTATAAAAATTGAAAAAATAATTTCAAGTTAATGATATAGTATTGAACCAACCAACCAACCAAAACAAGGACCCTAAATTTTATCATATTTATGATTCTCTCTCATCTTCACATATTTGGAATGATTGGCATTATCATATCTACCATCCAATGCCACCTCACGCGTCACTTTTAGTTATTTATCTATCGAGAATTACAGATCAATTTTGATATTCTAAATTAAGAAGCCATTTCCCACTAATTACTGAGGTTTGGATTAAGAAAAGAACATTTCACTCATGATGACATTAATTGAAGCCGAGAAAAATATTAATTGAATTGAATGAAATTTAATTTTAAATGTTAGGCTCAAATGCTCCTCATATTGGTCATGTAAAGGAAGGAATGGAGTAAGAGTGTATTTCCATTCCAATTTTGAAGCAATTCCTCCAGAATTAATGGGTGGGAGATGGCAAGGACAAGGAACAGCTACGTTAATGGTGGGCAACACCTTCAAAAAGGACCACCAATTATGCCAGATTACTCCACTTCCCACACAACCTGTACAATAACATGCAATCTCAATTTCATGGTTAGGGGGTCATTTGTCATTTCCCAAGCTTACCCTAAATTGTTAACTCTGTAACAAGAATGGACGCATGACTTTATGTTAGGAGGCGAATTTATAAAATTCTAGATAGTGAACTTATAAAATTTTAGAGGGGAAAAAAAGATTTTCAATAAAAATACATAAAAATTTATATAAAATTTTTTAATTTATATACAAATTTCAAATTTTCGGGAAAACGACCGCCCTCGTTACATCCCCTCTCTGTAGCCTACATTTATATGCAGATTCCAATTGACCAACTTCAGATTCACGTATAGTTGGATTCGTGTATATTCCAACTAAACCACATGGGCAGCACCATATAATTATTCTAATCTACTCTGAACCCTAATAAAATACTATTCTTAAAGGTGTAAGCTTTGTATTCTTTCAATTTCTAGCGTCTGCGTTGTTTGGGTATTTTTTATTCTTTATATTTACAATCTGTACTCTAAAAAATTCAAATTGCCGTTTCCTTTTAGGAATTTCCGGTATTGGTGTTTGTTGGGATTTGCCTAACGAATACGAACCTTATAAATCAGTAAACAATGACACGTGAACTAACTCAGGTAATTTGAGCACGTCAAAAGCCATATATACAAACTGTCCCAGCCAATAGGATCCTAGAAATTAGAATTGAGCAAATTCAGTGTATAATTTTATGCCAACAAAGCAACGCAGATGTGATTAAACGGGAAAATTAAGAAATGTGTTGAGTTAATTTAATTATTTTATTTCCCTTTTATATATTTAGACTATTACACATTATTAATTACTTTTTAATATTTTGATATGTTAATGTATTTATGTCGAGTTCATGTTATTTCCTTATTTTTTATTTTTTTATTGTATAGTAGTCAAATCACTGTATGTTTCGCATTGTTTTGTTGTATTCAGTTTACTATGTTTTGTATTCATATTACGTTTATTTTGTTTTTTTTTTCATTTCTTATTTGTGTTTTTTTATGATAAGAGTGTTATAAATGTATATATAACTTATCATGTTAATATTTCATTTCATGTAAATTTTGACATATATGTGCACAAGGACGAAACCGGATTGGAAATCAAGAGCAATCCATAAATGTTTAGAAATAGGGGAAAATTCATAATTTGTATATCATATATATATATATATATATATATATATATATATAATTAAAAGGTAAAAAAAATATTGCCTGGGAACAAGATAAGTTATAGTGATTCGGCCTTCGAACGAGCACTTACATCCATTACCTTAGCTCCCACTAAGGATTTCCCAATCAATTCACTAATTGATTCGTCCCCTTTTCTAGGCTTAGGAGGAAACCCTTACACACTCAAAGCTTTCTAGACCAAAGCTTGAGTAAACCCTCTTTACAAGAGAAAGAAAAATAAGCAAACTAAAATTCCTCTAATAGGTATTTGTTTGCACTCTTTAAGCTCTCACCCAAACCTAAACACTTGAGCAAATATGACAATTTTGGCTCACAAGTGTTGTCTATACAAAGAATAAAAAATTTAGCCCTTAAGACAATTTTCTCATCATAATGTTGTTGACAATTGAAGCATTAGTCTTCCCTTGATGCTTGAAGATCCTTTTTATACTCTCAATTGAGTTTGTAGCCGTTGAGGACCGTTATGATTGAATTGGAGCCGCTGGAGACTTTATTTCCACCATAAATGCAGTTCTGGTGATGTCTATTTTGATACACTGGTAGTTGTATCGAAACGTCCTTCTTCAGAACTAGCCGTTGGAGTCTGATGAAGTATGTCGTATCAAAAAACTTTGGGCTGTATCGGAACGCCCGTATCGAAACGTGTAGTGCCGTATCGAAATAGCATGCGATTCAAATGGTCGTTGGGGCGTCTGCCACGTAGGCGTATCGAAACACCAAAGGGTGTTTCAAAACAACCACTATTCGTATCGAAACAGGTAAGCCCTGTATCGAAACGGGTTTTGGTAGTTTCAAAATGTATCGATACAAATTATTCCTGTATCGAAACGGGTACATTAAAACCACTGGTTTGGTTACTTAAAAGCGTTTCAAACATTGCCAAAACCTTTTGAAACATCCTCAAACTTATTTTTAAGTTATTTTTTACTTAGAGAATATTTTAAATTCTTTTTAATTTAGTCCAAAATATTTTTCAATTATTATATCAAAACATATATTTCTACAATCTCCCCCTTTTTGATATAATAAAACCAACTTGAAAATTTGTTTGGGATTCTCCCCCTTAGTATTTAAAAATTTGAATAAGAGATTTTGAAAATTAAATGAAGTTAAAGCTCCCCCTTATTCATTTGAAAAAAAAATCAATTTTTCAAACCATTTTTCCCCCTTTTTGTTATATCAAAAAAATTAAAAGACATTAAGCTCAAAATAACATAAGAGGTTAATTTTTTTTGACACGATTAAGAACTTTAGTTTTAAAATTGGCTCCCTTACTTAAAGCATAAAAAATTGTTAGTCCAGCAATATGATAATCTAGTTGTAAAGAAAAATAATCTAACTAAAAAAACAACTAGAAATTTGACCAACACTTGAACTTCAAGGGAGGGTGTGAAGCCTTCATTCTTCAAGTGTTTTTTCTTGTGTGTATGGAGCTCCCCCTCAAAAATTGGACTTGTTGATCATTCTCCATCACACCTAATCATAAGACAATCAAGTAATTTTTGGTATCCAAATTGCTTTGGATCCATAGACATTAGTGGCACAAAGTTTAGTCCCCTTAGGAATCCATTTTTCAATTTCATCCCTTTTAGTTGAAGTACTTAGTCCTTTTGGGACCCAAATACTTCTAAAAACTTTTTCATTCAAAAATCTAGGGGCACTAGATTGTCTTTGATAAAATTTTGATTTTCCAAAATTTGTTTTCTTTTCAAGTTCTTTGGAAATCAACTCATTTTCTTCTTGAACTTTATGAAGAAAATTTTGTAAATCAACACATTTTTGCTCAAACTCATTGAGTTTTGCTTCAAGTTCATTTTTGGTTTTAGAAATCAAATCATATTGAATTTTCAAATTTGAAACCACTTTCTTGTTTTTCAAAATGTGATTTTTAAACTCTAAAACCAAATCATCATAGTCATCTTGTAATTCATCAAAAGAATATGAACATGAGGTAGATGAATCAGAAGTTACCCTTGAATCTTCTTCGATGGCCATAAGGCAAAGGTTGGCTTGTTCATTGTCGGTGGAGTCTTCATCACTCCAAGTAGCCACATATGTCTTCTTCTTATGGCTTGAAGAACTTGCCTTCTCTTTCTTCCTCGATTCATGATTGGATTCATTCATTTTGCTCTTCATGAATCGGGAAAACTTTTCGAAGAGATAGGCCATCTCTTCATCTTCACTTTCCTTCTCACTTGATTCAACATGGTTGCACTTAGAGGATTTGAGAGCAATGACATTAGTGTTGATACCAAGCTCAAAGATTTTTTCCCCATCTACTTAATCTCTCCCTTCGTTTTCTCCTCTTCTTTTCGTTTCTTCATAATTTCATGAGTAAGAAGAGACCCCATGAGTTCATCAAGATTTAAAGTCTTTAGATTCTTGGCTTCGATGATGGCGGTCTTCTTTGAGTCTCATGACTCGGGAAGAGAATAGAGAAGCTTTTGGACAAGCTTATCTTCCGGAATGATTTCTCCATAGCCTTTGAGCTCATTTGTGATGGTAGAGAATCTATCGAACATCTTCGTGATGTCTTGTTGAGTGGATCGCAAGATCGATATTGACCAAGAGGGGGGGTGAATTGGAAATTTAAAGTTGTGTGGTGGAAATTCGCAAATTAAAAATGATGGACAAGAGATTTAGAGTGGTTCAAGTTCCAAATGAACTCTACATCCACTACCTTAGCTTCACTAAGGATTTGCAACAATTCCACTAAATTGCTCTTCCCCTTTTCTAGGACAAGGAGGCAACCCTTTACAATTTCGGTTGATTTTTCTACCCAAAAATCAACCCAATCCTCACACAAGTGAACAAAGAAATTTGATGGCTAATAAGGTATCTCTCAATACAAATGATAGCCCCAATACAAGCACTCAACCCAATTTGACAAAATATGAATGAAGATTACAATTGGGATTTCTAGACAAATAGGAATTTTGGCACAATTGCTTGGATTTGATGAATAAGTGTTTTCTTGAAGATCAATAGTTATTGCTGCAGCTTTTAGATGTCTCTTTTATACCTCTTCATTGATTTCTAGCCGTTTGGGTGGTTGGGGACATAAATGGAGCCATTGGAACCCTCTCTTACCACCATTAATGCACTTCTGCAGCTACCGGTATCGGTACGCAGGAAGGAGTATCGGTACCTGTCTCAGAAAAGAAAGAGTCGTTGTGTGCATTTAATAAGGGGTATCGATACGCGCGTAAGCGTATCGGTATAGGGTATTGAAACGGTAAGGGCCGTATCGATACTATTTTCTGAACTTAGCTCACTGTCCACAACCGTATCGATACGCGGGTTTAGAGTATCGATACGGGTCAACGAACTTTTAAAGTTTGGTTACCAACCAACTGACACCAACGGTCATATTTTTAAACCGACTTAATTTTTAAAAGTTATAAGGGTCGTATCGATACGAGGGTTTGCCGTATCGGTACGATATTCAAACTCTTTGAATTTTAACACAGGGCAGTATCGATACGAGGGTTTGGGGTATCGATACTGGTTCCGACAGTAACCAAGTTTGGTAAAATGGCATCGATACGCTTGGTGCTGTATCGATACGCCTGGGCGATTTTCAATGGTTTTGCCTTGGAACACTTAGAAAATATTTTGAGTTTGAGTTTTATAAATCAGTTTTAAAGTGTTGGTGTTTTAAAACTTATTAAGGGACTTTATAAAAACAATTTTAAGTTTTACAAAACGATCCTTAAAGATTTAATTATATCAAAATCAAACATAGGTTTTACAATCTCCCCCTTTTTGATATAACAAAACTAAAACTTAAAATTTTTGACATTTTTGAAAAACCTTTACAAAGTTAACTCCCCCTTAATATAAGCTTGGTAACCTTTGAGTTAAAATCAAAATATTTTGAAGTGAGCTAGATTCTTCTCCCCCTTTTTGTTAGATCAAAAAATCCTTTTGAGACAATTAAGTGCATAAGGAAATCAAAGGTATAATAAGCAACATAGATTTTATTCATTATAGCAACATACTTAAAATCCAAACAAAAGCAAACAAGAAATCAAAGCATAGGTTTTAATCCTAAAATCTTTTTCTCAAATTTAGAATTAGCTTGAGTAAGTGAGTCATTTTTCTCATTTAGTTCTAGAATAATCTTTTTATTCCTAATGACCGACTCCTTATACTTCTCAACTAATTCATCACATACCTCTTGTAACTCATCATATGCATCATTTAATTCTTCTTATGAAAAATCTAAAGTAGATGAGTTAGAGACGATAGTAAAAACCGGGAATAGAGAGAAAATTTATGAAATTCCAACGATGAAGCAAGGGGAGGTATTCAAACTTGAAACGCTCCGAATTTAGAAAAGGAATGGATATTACCCTTTCGGCACGGATCTTGTAATTCTCATATTGACGAAAGTGAGTTAGACCCGAATTGCCATCAAAGGATTGCTCATAGATGATTGAGTAGTTAGGACGAGCAATCGCTCCAAGGGTGGAAGATTCACCGGCTTGATTAACCCTTGGTCGCTTCCTCGATGGTTCTTTTGGTGCCATGATCTAAAAGAGAAATTAAGCAAGGGAGATTTCTTCAATTTGAGTAAAAATCAAGGTAAAAGAAATTTAAAAGAAAAATTTTAAGAAAAATTTTGAAAAAAAAATTTTAAGAAAAAGGTTGAAGAAAAACAAGGTATTTAAAAAAAATAAACACAAGAATCAAAACAGAAAAGAAAAAAATTAAAAAAAAAAAGATAAAGAAGGAGATTACCTTGATAGAAACTTGAAGATTTGAAGAAAACTAGCACAAAGATGAGAAAGAGAGCACAAAGCCTTGCTTGATTCAAAAACTCTTTTAGGTTTGAGTTGAGATGTGAAAAATATGAAGGAGGAAGTGCCCTTTTATAGGCAAAAACGGCTAGGGTTAATTAGGTTTTGAAAAATTTGAGTTATGGTAAAAGTTGAACTCATTAAAAGCTAATTTAATGTCATCAGCGCAGTCGAGTATCGATACGCCCGTTGGGGTATCGATACGGGGATAGAATTGTCTTTTTGCAAAAATGCCCGTTGGGAAAGTCGTATCGAAACGGAGGGGTCCGTATCGAAACGACCTGTATCGATACGGGATGAATCGTATCGATACGCGTGAAGCGAAGAAAATTCTGGGAAACGAGATGAAGAACTGGTATCGATACACGTAGATGAGTATCGATACTGTATGCCCAAAATTGCATATTTGGTTCAAAGAACAACCAAAGGCTCGAACTTAACATCTCCTATGAGTATGCAAATGATGTATGAGCAGTTCTAAGCATATTTTAACAGAATCATACTCCCCCTAACTAGAGGCATGGAAGAAATTGGGAGTTTAAACACATAAACATGGCATTTCACATAATCAAGCATATTTAAGCACAAAAGAGGTCCTAGAAGGTCAAGATAGGCTAGCTAGACCTAACTCTCTCCTAAGGGACCAAAAACGCTCTTTGTCTAAGGGTTTTGTAAATATGTCCACTAATTGATTCAAGGTGTCTACATACTCTATAACCACATCTTCCTTAAGGACATGATCTCTAATGAAATGATGCCTTATTTCTATGTGTTTGGTTCTAGAGTGTTGGATGGGATTTTTTGTTAAACAAATAGCACTAGTGTTGTCACATTTTAGGGGTATGGTTTCAACTTTAATTCCATAATCTAAGAGTTGTTGCTTCATCCAAAAGACTTGAGCACAACAACTCCCTAAGGATATGTACTCGGCTTCGGTGGTAGATAAGGCTACACTATTTTGTTTCTTAGAGAACCAAGATATGAGCATACTACCTAAGAATTGACAAGTTCCCGAAGTACTTTTCCTATCGATTTTACAACCCCCATAATCCGCATCCGAGTAAGCATGAAGGTTGAAGGTAGAGTCTCTAGGGTACCAAAGACCTAAACAAGGAGTGTCTCTAAGATACCTAAAGATCCTCTTAACGGCTATAAGGTGAGACTCTCTAGGACTAGCTTGAAACCTAGCACACAAGCAAACACTAAACAAGATATCCGGTCTACTTGCGGTAAGGTAAAGCAAAGATCCAATCATAGAACGATAAAGCTTAGAGTCAACACACTGACCTCCTTCATCTTTGTCAAGATTTGTAGATGAGCTCATAGGAGTGGCTTGAGGCTTTGCATTCTCCAAGCCAAACTTCTTGAGCATATCCTTTATGTATTTTGCTTGGTTGATGAAGGTGACATCCTTCTTTTGCTTGATTTGAAGTCCCAAAAAGAATGAGAGCTCCCCCATCATGCTCATCTCAAATTCACCTTGCATTAACTTAGCAAACTCTTGACAATGACATTCATTAGTAGAACCAAAAATGATATCATCAACATAAATTTGAACTACTAAGATGTCATTTTTATACATTTTTATAAAGAGTGTAGTGTCCACCTTACCTTTTTCAAATCCTTTTTCAATCAAAAAATTTGAAAGCCTTTCATACCAAGCTCTAGGAGCTTGTTTTAAACCATAAAGAGCTTTGGTAAGTTTGAAAACATGATTTGGAAATTTTGAATCTTCAAAACCCGGTGGTTGTTCCACATACACTTCTTCATTTATAAAACCATTTAAAAATGCGCTTTTAACATCCATTTGAAAAAGCTTGAAATTATGATAACATGCATATGCAAGCAACATCCTAATGGCTTCCATTCCAGCTACGGGTGCATAGGTTTCATCAAAATCTATTCCCTCTTCTTGAGTGTAACCTTGTGCTACAAGTCTAGCTTTATTTCTCACAATGTTACCACTCTCATCTAGTTTGTTCCTAAAGACCCATTTAGTTCCTATTGTAGATTGATTACTAGGCCTATCAACTAATGTACATACATTACTTCTCTCAAATTGATTTAACTCTTCTTGCATAGCCATAATCCAAAAGTCATCTTTCAATGCTTCTTTTATATTTTTAGGCTCTATGCATGAGATAAATGCAACATGGTTCATTAATCTAAGAGAAGAACGAGTGGTTACCCCCTTGGATGGATCACCCAAGATTTCACCATCTTTGACATAGTTCAACTCCCTTGGGTAGCTCACTTCCTTTTCCTCAATAGCCAAGTCCTTCAAGGCTTCAAGAGGTGGATCTTGTGAGTCCTCTTCCTTTGTTGGAATCTCATCCTCCTTTGAAGTTTGACCTCCATCAAAGGTATTTATGATCCCTACATCATCATCATCACAAGAATCCTTCCTAGGAAGGAGGTTATCATCGAATACAACATGAATAGATTCTTCTACTACTAAAGTTCTTTTGTTAAATACTCGATAGGCTTTAGAGGTTAAAGAGTAACCTATAAAAATGGCTTCATCACTTTTTGCATCAAATTTACCTAAGTTGTCTTTTCCATTATTTAAAACAAAACACTTGCACCCAAAAGGGTGAAAATAGCTAATGTTAGGCTTTTTGGATTTTAAAATCTCATAAGGTGTTTTCTTTAAAATTGGCCTAATCATTACTCGATTTAAAATATAACAAGCGGTGTTTGTTGCTTCCGCCCAAAAATATTTAGGTAAATTGTTTTCACAAAGCATAGTTCTAGCCATTTCTTGTAAAGTTCTATTTTTCCTCTCAACTACCCCATTTTGTTGAGGAGTTCGAGGAGCCGAAAAATTATGGCTAATACCATTTTCATTTAAAAACTCTTCAAACCCTAAATTTTGAAACTCGGTTCCATGATCACTTCTAATGTGTGAAATTCTAAGTTCAAGATCATTTTGGGTTAGTTTTGAAAATGTGATGAATTTTTCCAAAGCCTCATCTTTAGTACTTAAAAAGAGAACCCAAGTAAATCTAGAAAAATCATCAACTAGCACAAAAGCATAAGACTTACCACCCAAGCTCATAGTCCTAATTGGCCCAAATAAATCCATGTGAATTAGTTGTAAGCATCTACTAGTAGAAACATCATTAATGGATTTAAAGGAAGACCTATGTTGTTTACCCTTTGAGCATGCATCACAAATTTTATCATTTGAAAATTTTATCTTGGGTAAACCTCTAACTAGATTTAGAGAGACCAGTTTTTCCAAAACACTTATGCTAGCATGTCCTAGCTTTCTATGCCACAACCATGCATCATTTTCATTTTGAGCAACTAAGCATGCATGAGATGTATGAATGTCATCTAGATGCACCATGTATATATTCCCTATGCGATGACCTATGAGCATAATTTTATTAGATTTAATGTCTACGATTTTACAACCATTTTTATCAAACAAAACATTAAATCCTTTATCACATAGTTGACTTATGCTCAATAAATTGTGTTTAAGACCATCGACATATAAAACATTTTCAATGAGAATAGTAGAGAGATTACCTATGGAGCCAATACCTTTAATGTGGCCTTTGGAGTTGTCACCAAATGTTACTACTCCTCCACTTTTTGGCTTTAGATCCATGAATCGACTCTTGTCTCCGGTCATGTGCCTCGAGCATCCACTATCAAGGTACCATGAGTTTTGACTTTGTGCTTTGGCCTTGTAGCAATGCTCCCCCTACAAACAAAGATATTAAACCTTGGTTTTTGGTACCCAAATCATTTTGGGTCCATGAGTGTTAGCTCCCAAAACCTTGGTTCCCTTAGGAATCCAAGATGACATAGCAATAATATTATTAGATTTAACAAGTTCCTTAGGAACCCATACACTTCTAATTCTTTTAGTTCTACTATGTCTAGGATAGCTACCTTGTTTGTAGTAGTTAGTCTTTTTCTTAGGTTGGTGTGTTCTAGAGGATTCTCCTACTTCATGCTTGACACTACCAACATTTTTTAAAGACCTTTTGAGCTCATTTAGCTCACCCAACACCTTTTGGTGTTCACAATTACATTGAGACAAAAGATTATTAAGATCAACATTTTCATCTTGGAAAAATTTAAGTTCATCTTTTAATCCTAAAATCTTTTTCTCAAATTTAGAATTAGCTTGAGTAAGTGAGTCATTTTTCTCATTTAGTTCTAGAATAATCTTTTTATTCCTAATGACCGACTCCTTATACTTCTCAACTAATTCATCATATACCTCTTGTAACTCATCATATGCATCATTTAATTCTTCATATGAAAAATCTAAAGTAGATGAGTTAGAGGTTACCATGGAGGAATCTTCCTCAAGTGCCATGAGGCAAAGGTTAGCCACTTCTTGTTCGTCATCCTCTGATGACTCCTCATCACTCCAAGTAGCAAGCTTGGCTTTGAGCTTTTTCTTCTTCTCAAAGCCCTTCTTCTTGAGTTGAGGGCACTCTGAACGTATGTGGCCGGGTTTATTGCACTCAAAGCAAATGATTTGATCATTTCCATCTTCCTTGTTCTTGCTTTTGAAGTCCATTTTCCTTTGGATTTTTCTTCCCTGGTTGGACCTCATAAAGCGTGAGAATCGTTTGGCTATCATAGCCAATTCTTCAAGTTCATCCTCATCACTAGATGAGCTCTCATCATGTTGTGAAGCTTTAGCCTTGAGAGCTATTCCCATCTTTTTCTTCTTCTCCACTTCAAGCTTCTCTACTCTTTTCTCTTCTTTCTTTTTCTCATCTTCCCTTCCTTGCTTCATGATCTCACGAGTAAGGAGAGAACCCACAAGCTCATCAAGCTTCAAAGTCTTCAAATTCTTTGCTTCGATGATAGCGGTTCTTTTCCCATCCCAAGACTTGGGAAGTGAATAGAGTAGCTTCCGGACAAGCTTGTCTTCCGGTATGATCTCTCCAAATCCCTTTAGACCATTTACGATCGTGGAGAATCGATCGAACATCTTTGACACCGTCTCATCGGACTCCATCTTGAAATTTTCATAACTAAGATTGAGAATTCCAATCTTAGTTTCCTTGACATCATTGGTGCCTTCATAAGTTGTCTCAAGAGTGTCCCACACTTCCTTGGCACTTTCAATTGATGAGACCTTTGAGTAGATGTCCGGACCGAAAGCACAAAATAGCATGTGGAGAGCTTTATCATTGACTTGAATCTTTTTCCTCTCCTCTTCACTCATTTCCACTTTCTTCTTCAACACCATCTTGCCTTCACCGTCTTGCTTCAATGGAATGTATGGCCTATCCTCAATGACATCCCACACAAGATAGTCATTTGACTTGATGAATAGACGCATTCTATTCTTCCAAAAAGAATAGTTATCACCGTTGAAAAAGGGAGGCTTTGTGGTTGATTGTGACTCGTACATGCCGGAACCGGAGGTAGAAGCCATCTCTTGATTTTTTGATGATCACACTCTTCCAAGGATCTCCTCTTATGGTTGTTAATCCTCAAAGAGTTAAGCTCTGATACCAATTGTTGAGTGGATCGCAAGATCGATATTGACCAAGAGGGGGGTGAATTGGAAATTTAAAGTTGTGTGGTGGAAATTTGCAAATTAAAAATGATGGACAAGAGATTTAGAGTGGTTCAAGTTCCAAATGAACTCTACATCCACTACCTTAGCTTCACTAAGGATTTGCAACAATTCCACTAAATTGCTCTTCCCCTTTTCTAGGACAATGAGGCAACCCTTTACAATTTCGGTTGATTTTTCTACCCAAAAATCAACCCAATCCTCACACAAGTGAACAAAGAAATTTGATGGCTAATAAGGTATCTCTCAAAACAAATGATAGCCCCAATACAAGCACTCAACCCAATTTGACAAAATATGAATGAAGATTACAATTGGAATTTCTAGACAAATAGGAATTTTGGCACAATTGCTTGGATTTGATGAATAAGTGTTTTCTTGAAGATCAATAGTTATTGATGTAGCTTTTAGATGTCTCTTTTATACCTCTTCATTGATTTCTAGCCGTTTGGGTGGTTGGGGACATAAATGGAGCCGTTGGAACCCTCTCTTACCACCATTAATGCACTTCTGCAGCTACCGGTATCGGTACGCGGGAAGGAGTATCGGTACCTGTCTCAAAAAAGAAAGAGTCGTTGTGTGCATTTAATAAGGGGTATCGATACGCGCGTAAGCGTATCGGTACAGGGTATCGAAACGGCAAGGGCCGTATCGATACTATTTTCTGAACTTAGCTCACTGTCCACAACCGTATCGGTACGCGGGTTTGGAGTATCGATACGGGTCAACGAACTTTTAAAGTTTGGTTACCAACCAACTGACACCAACGGTCATATTTTTAAACCGACTTAATTTTTAAAAGTTATAAGGGTCGTATCGATACGAGGGTTTGCTGTATCGGTACGATATTCAAACTCTTTGAATTTTAACACAGAGCAGTATCGATATGAGGGTTTGGGGTATCGGTACTGGTTCCGACAGTAACCAAGTTTGGTAAAATGGTATCGATACGCTTGGTGCTGTATCGATACGCCTGGGCGATTTTCAATGGTTTTGCCTTGGAACACTTAGAAAATATTTTGAGTTTGAGTTTTATAAATCAGTTTTAAAGTGTTGGTGTTTTAAAACTTATTAAGGGACTTTATAAAAACAATTTTAAGTTTTACAAAACGATCCTTAAAGATTTAATTATATCAAAATCAAACATAGATTTTAGATGTCTTCATCCGGTTCCATCTTGAATTTCTCATACTTGAGGTTGAGAAGACCGAACTTGGTCTCCTTTAATTTGTTGGTTTCTTCGTATGTGACTTCAAGCTTTTCTCATACTTCCTTGGCATCTTCGCAAGAGGACATCTTCTCATAGATGTTGGGGCTAAATGCACAAAAGAGGATGTGTAAAGCCTTGCAATTTAGCTTCATCTTCTTGCGATCATTCGCACTCCATTCCGCCTTTACTTTTTGTGGCACATAAGGACCATTTTCAACAACATCTTAAAGCTTGTAGTCTTTTGATTTGATGAAAACCTTCATTCTAATCTTCCAATGAGCGTAGTTAGTTTCGTCGAAGAATGGTGGCTTGTCGATGGATTGTGTAATTTGACCGGTTGATTGAATTCTTGTATCGAGCGTCTCAAATCGCCTCAATAGGATGCTAATCCCCTTCAATTGAACCTCGCTCTAATACCAATTTTTAGGCTTGATAGGCTTAATTTCCTTCAACCGATTTAGCTAGCCAAGTGGTGGAGAAGTAGGATTTTTGGGTGATTGATTTGTGAAAGCCAAAAATAAATGACACGATGAATTTATAGTAGTTCGGCCTTCAAACAAGCAACTGCATCCACTACCTTAGCTCTCACTAAGGATTTCTCAATCAATTCACTAATTGATTCTTCCCCTTTTCTAGGCTTAGGAGGAAACTCTTACACACTCAAAGCTTTCTAGACCAAAGTTTGAGTAAACCCTCTTTACAAGAGAAATAAGCAAACTAAAATTCCTCTAATAGGTATTTGTTTGCACTCTTTAAGCTCTCACATAAACCTAAACACTTGAGCAAATATGACAATTTTGGCTCACAAGTGTTGTCTATACAAAGAATAAAAAATTTAGCCCTTAAGACAATTTTCTCATCATAATGTTGTTGACAATTGAAGCATTAGTCTTCCCTTAATGCTTGGTGGTCCTTTTTATACTCCCAATTGAGTTTGTAGCCGTTGAGGATCGTTGGGATTGAATTACAGCCGTTGGAGACTTTATTTCCCACCATAAGTGCAGTTTTGGTGATGTCTGTTTCGATACACAGGTAGTTGTATCAAAACGCCCTTCTTCAAAACTAGTCGTTGTAGTCTAATGCAGTATGTCATATCAAAACAGTTTGGGCCGTATCGAAACGTCTAGTGTCGTATCGAAACAGCCTGTAATTCAAATAGTCGTTGGGGGTTTTAGCCGTTGGGGTGTCTGTCATTTAGGCGTATTGAAACACCAAAGGTTGTTTCGAAACAACCCTTATCTGTATCGAAACATGTAAGCCCTGTATCGAAACAGGTTTTGGCAGTTTCAAAATTTATCGATATAGATTATGCTTGTATCGAAACGAGTACATTAAATGCACTGGTTTGGCTACTTAAAAATGTTTCAAACATTGTCAAAACCTTTTGAAACATCATCAAACTTATTTTCAAGTTGTTTTTGACTTAGAGAATATTTTAAATTCTTTTTAATTTAGTCCAAAACATTTTTCAATTATTATATCAAAGCATGTATTTCTACAATATGCTTACTGAATTCTGTGTATAAGATAATTGCAAAGGTTTGGCGAATCAATTTCAATGGGTAATTGGTGAGTTGATCAGTGATACGCAAAGTGATTTTATCAAGGGTAGATAAATTAGTGATGGGATTCTTTTTGTAAATGGAGTGGTTCATTCTCTGAAGCATGACAGATATAGTAACGGAGGTGTGATTGTGAAGTTGGACTTTGATAAAACGTATGATTGTGTGGATTTGGAGTGCTCAGAGTTTGTGTTATTAAAAATGAGTTGTGGAGAGTGTTGGGTACAATGGATAAATGCGTGTGTGCGTTCAGCTAGGCTTGCGGTTCTAGTTAATGGTAGTGCTACGTGCGAGTTTGGGATGAGTCGTAGATTACGCCAAGGCAATCCGTTGTCGTCATTATTATTTGTAGTTATCGTTGAGGTGTTGTATCAATTTTTGAGGAATGCAAAAAATTTGGGAATTATTGAAGGTGTATGCGTAGTGCCGAACTTTTTATTGACTCACTTACAATTTGCGGATGATACGATAATTTTTATTCCAAGAAAGGTGGAGGTGGCACAAAATCTAAAAAGGATTTTAACTTATTTTCAATATGTTTCAAGGTTGAAAATCAATTTCTCCAAGTTCTCTTTGTATTCGGTTGGGATAGAGGAGTCAGTGGTGTTTGAGATGGCGTTGGAGTTAGGATGTCAGTGTGGGGAACTGTCGTTTAAGTATCTGGGTATGCCGATTGGAACGAGTCAACGATCACATAGTGTATGGGGATCCTGCGGTGCAAAAATTTTGGGTTTTCTTGGTAGTTTGGAAGCGTAATTCATTGTCCTTTGCGGCAAAGGTGGTGTTGGTTAATTTTATGTTGTCAGCGTTACTGAAATATTATATGACAATTTTCTCTATTTCTAAAGGAGTGGTGAATAAGTTGGATTGCATTAGGTGAACTTTCTTATGGGGAGAAGGATGGGCGGAAGCGTATGAGTCGAGTGGGATGGAAGCGAGTATGTCATCCGAAACACTTAGGTGGCTTGGGAGTGGTTGATTTGCGTACTAAGAATGTGGCATTGGTAGCTAAGTGGGCTTGGCGGTTATCAATTGAGGATAATTCTTTATGGAAGTCGTTGATTATAGCGAAGCATGGTGAAGCGGTCCTTAAGTGGCGATTCAATGTGAGAGGTAAGATACGTATGTCGAATGTGTGGCGTCAAATTGTGGAAGTACAAGATAACGAAAAGGTGCAGCGATTTATGGGATTTCAATGTTTTTCATGGATAGTGCAGGAAGCTTTGAGTTCAGACGGTTACGCAGCTCAAGTGTGTCCTTAGTATGGGATGCTAGTTTTCATCCGATGTCTCGACTTGGAGTCTCGGTCGCAATGTTGGGCAATGAGGGAAGCGTTACTTTGAACCTGGTTCGACGAATTGGAGATACTCGAAGGTTACGACGGAAAGAGATGAGTCAAGGTCTGGGTTTTGCTTGAGAACGCTCCACTTCAAGTATGGGATGTTAAGTTTTTTACCGAACTGGTTAACAGATGGGGAGTTTTCCTGAAATTAGACGACGATATGTCTAGCCTGAGTCAGTTCGATTTTGCCAAGGTATTGGTTTTAGTGCAGAAGTTGTCGATGATCCCAGAAAGCGTTTCTATATTGGTCAACGGAAGCGTTCATAGAATCAGGATCAAAACGAAAGAGTGTGAAGGTGATAGGTGCTTCATTGACGGTGAGTCTTCATTCGAGCATTTCGGTGCGGGTGGTCATGACGTTTCAATTTCTTCTCCTTGCCATTAATGCTCCTAAGTTGGTAGCAGTTTCCGAAGCTGAGCCATTTGATCTGGTTGACGTCGAGAAACAAAATGTACCGTTATCATTAAATGAATCTCCCATCTTGACAAACGAGCCACAAGTTTCGGTTGTGCATTCATGTTCTAGTGAAGCTAGACTTCATGAAGTTCCCATTGTTAGCAGCGATGGGCTATCTTTGTATTGTGGGCTCAACTCTTTTGGGCCTAGGCTCTAGAGTGGTGGACGCATAGCTCAGAAGGAGTCCATTTCTAATGCTTCTCGATTGCATGAGGTACCAATAGAAATTGCAGGTGTACAGTCTGCTACCCCTTACAGGCTATCGACATAGCCATAACGTAATAATGCAAATGAATGGGGCAATGCCGGATTATCTCGAAGCTACGGGGGAGGATCTGTGGCTTTACGAGCTGGGGTAGACAAGCTTTTTTGGTGGAAGGACGAAGGTTTCATCTCAGGGAGGAGGCAAGAATAAAAAAAAGGGTGTCGTTCACCACTCCTAACAAACCTACGACCAAATCCACTCTCAACTGATAGGGGTCTTTCTACTCCAAGCGATAGTGTTCCAATTTCGCAGGAAGCAGTGGCAATTTTCTCTACGGGAAAGAAGTTGGGAGTTGAATTTTCTGCGTCGAAAGAGTTGGTATTGAAGTGGTTCCAAGAGTTAGAAGACGGTGACGGGTGTTGAAGTGAGTTGCGCCGGTTGACCCTCTAGTGAGTCTTCACAACCGATCCATGTCAAATTTAATCTTCCTCACTTATAATACTAGAGGTCTGGGCATAGCAGAAAAATTGAGGTCTGTGAGAAGGGTAATCGCAAATAGCAAGGCCCGAATGGTCTTTTTAAAAGAATCAAAACTCCCTGTGTTAAAACCATGGTTGCTAAGTAGATTATGGAGCAGCAGCTCAAGGAACCTGGTATTTTTGGCATCTGATGGTGCCTCTGGTGGTCTATTAACATTATGGGACTCCAATTTCTTTAGGCTTGAGAGGAAAACCATTCATGACAGGTTCATTCTTCTAGTTGGTATTATGCTCACTAATAATTTTCGATGTGGGTTGCTCAATGTTTACGCTCCAAATGAGCCAGTTGAGAGGCGATCATTTTTGGAAGCCGTCACTTGGACTATTGAAGCCTTACAGATCCATGTTCTTGTTGGTAGTGATTTCAATTCAGTGAAGTCCCCATAAGAGAGAATTGGAGCTGGAGTGAATGCTCAATCAATGAGAGATTTTGCTGGTTTTATTCAGAATAACAACTTAGTGGATCTACCTAGGTCGGGGTGTCAATTTACCTGGTTCAAAGGTGGTACAAATTTGTCTGCTAGCAGATTAGACAGATTCCTAATTTCGCTGGAGTTCTTGGTTGCCTTTCTACTAATTCGTCAGCGCGGCCTTCCGAGGGGTCTTTCGGATCACAATCTCGTCTTGTTGGTAGAGGAGGTTTCGGCAGGGGGCATCGACCCTTCAAATTCTTCTCTCATTGGGTTGAGATGCCAGAGTTTGTAGAGAAGGCCAATAACACCGCAAAGAATAGTCAAGGGACTGGTGCAGCTAATCTGTTGCGGGCTATCAAATCTGCTATGAAAGTCTAGGTCAAAGATTTTAAAACAAAAGAGGACGAGTCAATTGACAAAATTGAGGAGAAAATTTCCAAGCTGGAAAATGATCTTATGAGTGCTAGAGATAAGTCAACCATCTCCAATCAATTATGCAGTATAAGAGTGTCCTTGTGGGCAAAATTCAGAAGAGACGAAAGGGAATGGCTTCAAAAATCTCGGTTGAGATGGTTTAAGGAGGGTGATAAAAACACCAAGTTTTTCCACACTTTTGCTTAGATGAGAAACAAGATTAATTACATCTCTTGTATTCGATTTGGTAACACAACCTTCATTGATCCTGCTTCTATTTATAAGGTGTTTTTCGACCATTTTCGTGAAGTTTACAATGAGAGTTCTACTATTCCAGTGAAAAGTTTTGCTGGAAATTTCAAGACCTTAACTGATGCTTCAACTAAAGTTTTAGAAGTTCCATTCTCGATTGATAAAGTTTGGTCGGCCATCTCTTATGCTGACGGATCCCGAGCACCATCTCTTGATGGGTTTAATATGGATTTCTTCAAAAAATTTAGGCACGTGTTAAAAAAGATGTGATGGGTTTAATACGGATCACTCGTTTATTACCTTGATTCCAAAGGTAGCGGTTCCAGAAGGGGTGGAAGATTTCAGACCCATCAGTCTTGTTGGGAGCCTTTATAAGATCCTCGTGCATGTGCTATCGAGAAGGCTAGCTGGTTGTATGAAAGAGGTGGTTGGAGACTCCCTATTTGCTTTTACCGCATACAAACAAATCACCGACTGTGTACTCATTGCAAACGAATTGGCTGATTTTTTTAGACGTAATAATTGCGAAGCCATAATGTTCAAAGTTGATTTTAAACGAGCATATGACATGGTCGACTGGTCTTTTTTGGATATTGTGTTAGAGAAGATGGGTTTTGGCATTAAGTGGCATCGTTGGATTCAGTTGTGTACGTCTGTTGAGTGAGTAAAAGTTCTATAATTTACCCCTTATTTAACCCATATTTCTGCTGCATTCAAGCATAATTCATGGCATTTAGGTATAGTTTCACATATACATCACAATTATATAAAATGGCACAGTTGCTACTGATTTTGGTTACTTTTGCAGGTAGCTGCTGTAGCAGACTCAGGGCAGTGAAGAAGCAAAGCTGGAACACAGGACTGAGTCGAGAAGGAAGACGCTGCCGTGGCCACTGTCGTGGCAGCCAATGACGACAGCAATGGTGAAGGGACAAAGTGAAGTAGAGCTCAACAGATAGAGGAAATTAAGCCGGTCTATCGTGGGCCACTCCTATATTTTTTTGAGCCCTAGATCAGAATGAAGGCCAAGCCCAAAGTTCAAGGAAGAAACCCAAAGCAAGAAAAGAGGACGAATTAAAGGCATCTACTCTGAAGATTTAGTCTTTAATAGATTTGTACTTTAGTTTAAACTTGTATTCTTGCCATATTAGAAAACTTGAACCCAAGGCCTATATAAAGGCATGTAATTCGACCTAGGGAAGGACATCTCATTCTCTAGCCGTCTTCCCCAAAACCCTAGTCGTTTTCCCCTTCTCATCATGTTCTAAACTTCCCCTAGGGCTAAGGGTTGATTCTGTAAAGTAGTTGCAAGGATTGTACTGTTTTAGGATTTTTTATGTTCAATAAAATAAACTTCAAGTTTCCTTATTCTGGTTTTCAACATCTTGCAAGAGTATCGGGAGAGCATTGTGAGATTATTCATTTACTTAATATCGGGAGAGTTAAGTATACGAAAGGAATAAGTGCGGGTTCTCCAGTTTATGGTTGAACTATCTCGTACCTAGGGATAGGACGAGGTTAAGTGGCTAAGGAAGAATTCAACAACATCGGTGTTCATCCTTCGATTCACGCCGGGAGGTATCATCTAAGACGTGTTCATCGATAGACTTGGACCTAGGGTTAGGACAGGTCATAGCAGGGATTCTTGCCAAGCTTGAAGTATAGAGTTGTGTGATCGCTGCCGCGACAACAACAAACTGTTGTCGCCGCAGGTGCTGCCGCGACAGGGACGACGATAGAACAGGAAATTCTATACAGTGCAACACCTGCACTACCGAGCAAATCAATACCGACTTATTTCTTTACCATGAATCGTTTAATCTTTTATCTTCAGTATTCTTCAATATTCCCCTACAAACAATTAAATTTTCTTCTTTCTCTTTTGTGCAGCAATCCAAGGATAAAGCTATTTCCAGTCCCTGTGGATTCGACATCCGATACTTCGTGTATCACTTTACTACTTGTGTCGTGTACAATTGCACTCTATTGCGATAGACTCTTTTACACGCAACAAGTTGCAATAGACTCTTTTACACGCAACAACGTCGACTGCATCGATTTTAGTGCTCATTAATGGTGTTTCGTCCAGAAATTTTAAAATTAGAAGGGGTTTACGCTAAGGTTTCCCTCGCTCGCCCCTGTTGTTTAACTTGATTGGAAAAGCTCTTAGTGTTCTAATCCGTAAAGCTACTGACATTGACTTGCTGAAAGGAGTGGCTATTGGCAATAATGGGTTAATTGTGTCGCACCTCCAGTTTGCAGATGACCTCCTACTATTTCTCGAGGCAAATGAAGATAATGTTCGTAATACAAAAAGAGTCCTCAGAATCATTGAAACCATGTCGGGGCTGCAGTTGAATATGAAAAAAACCAAAATGTTTGGATTCAATATTGATGATAGCTTGCTGAGCAGCTAGGCTGATATGATTAAATGCAGCGTAGATTCCCTTCCAACAAAATATCTTGGTCTCCCCATCGGACACATTCACAACTCGAAGGCACTTTGGCAGCCCATTTTTGAGAAAGTTTGGTCTAGACTTGATTGGTGGAAAGGGAAGTTGTTGTCTTTTGGCGGTCGTTTAACTTTAGTGAAATCGGTACTGTCAAATTTACATGTCTATTTTTCAGATGCCAAATTTGGTCGAATCCAAACTAAACAAGTTGATCGCTAATTTCATAGGGGATCATCCTCTAGCCACTCTATTCATTGGGTAAAGTGGCAAAATATTTGCAAGCCTAAAGATTATGGTGGGCTAGGTGTGAAACCGAAATTGATTTTGATATAACATCTAAACTTAAGGACCAATTTGCAAAACAATAAATTTTTAAGTACTCTTTAAAAGTCTCACTATTGACAAGTATTTTAAACAAAAGACAAATTCTGAAAATAATAAACCTTTTCTAAGTATTTTTCTTTAAGTTTTCAAGCCAAACCATACAAAAACGCCCAGGTGTATCGATACCCTTAGGCGTATTGATACGGGCTTTTTCCACTGGAATTTTAATGGACTTAGCGTACCGATACTGATACGCTTTGCAACCGTATCGATACGATAAGCTTATCTTTGAAATATCTTTGCATTTAATTTTCGACCGTTGACTTGTCAGTTAGATGGTTTCCCAATTTATAAAAGACCGTTATACCGTACCGATACGCTTGGTATGCGTATCGATACGATCTTTAAGAAAACCAAACTTGGGATTCCAGTGAGCAAACACCGTATCGATACGGCCTTCCGTACCGATATGCCCCTTAAAACCGTACCGATACGCCTTCTATGCGAATCGATACGCTCTATTTTCAGTCACAACGGCTCTTTCCTCTTTGATGCATGTATCGATACGCCATCCATGAGTACCGATACGGTAGGCTGCAGAGCTGCATTTACTGCGGGAAAAATGCTCCCAACGGCTCTATTGATGATCTCAACTACCCAAACGGCTAGAATTCAATGCAAGGGTATAAAAACAAGCTTCAATTGACCAAGCAACAACTATTGAACCTACAAGCAACATAAAAGCATAAAATCCAAACCCTAGTGCCTTTCATAGTCAAATTCGTGTACCCAACTCTTGTGATTTTATTGTAATCTTGTATTGTGAGTTTGGGGAGTTTGAAATTGTATTTGGGTAAACATTTATCCTTTGAGAGGAATTTTTAGAGTTTACCAAATTCATCTCTTTGTAAAAGTGAGTGGATTAAGCTTTGGGTAGAAAGCTTAATCAATTTGTAAGGTTACCTCCTCATCCAAGAAAAGGGGAAGAATTCAAGTAGTGAATTGGTTGAAAATCCTTAGTGGGAACTAAGGTAGTGGATGTAGAGTTCATTTGGAGAACTTGAACCACTCTAACCACTTGTGTCACTTTTTATTTTTCACTCTTACCTCCTACCAAAATTTTAATTGCCAATTCACCCCTTCTTGGCCATTTGCAATTGTGTGATCAACTCAACAATTGGTATCAGATCTACACTCATTAGAAGGATTACAACCCTCTTCAGTCGATTCTAGGAGAGTTTGATCAACAAATAGTCAAGTAATGGCATCCACCTCCAACTCCAACCTCTACGAGTCCCAATCTACTACCATGCCACCATTCTTCAATGGGGATAACTACCCATATTGGAAGAATAGGATGAGGCTCTTCATCAAGTCTACCGACTACATGGTGTGAGATGTGGTTGAAGAAGGTCCATACATTCCCATGAAGAGAGATAGTGAAGCAAGACTTGTCTCAAAGGTGAAAACCGAAATGACGGAAGATGAACGAAGAAGGATGCAAGTGAATGATAAAGCTCTCCATGTCATCTTTTGTGCACTTGGTCCGGATATCTACTCTAAGGTGTCTTCGATCGAGAATGCCAAGGAGGTTTGGGACACCCTCGAGACAACATATGAGGGAACTAGTGATGTCAAGGAAACAAAAATTGGGCTACTCAATCTAAGCTACGAAAACTTCAATATGGACCTCGATGAGAGTGTTTCCAAGATGTTTGATTGATTCTCGTTCATTCTCAACGGAATGAAGGGTTTCGGTGAGATCATCCCCGAAGACAAGCTAGTGAGGAAATTGTTGTACTCTCTTCCGGAATCATGGGATAGCAAGAGAACGGCTATTATTGAAGCTCGAGATTTGAAGACTCTCAAGCTTGATGCTCTTGTTTGATCTCTACTCACCCATGAGATCATGAGAAAGGGAAGAGAAGAAGAAAAGAAAAAGGAAGAGAAGAAGGTTGAGAAGAAGGATGTTGAGAAGAAGAAGGTTGGAATCGCTCTTAAAGCTTCATACCATGAAAGCGATTCAAGCGAAGATGAAGATGAGGAGATGGCCATGTTGGCCAAACGATTCACTCGCTTTATGAAGTCCAATCGTGGAGAAAGTTCATTAGAAAAGGAGACTTCAAGAGCAAGAGTAAGGAAGAGAAGAAGGACCAAATCACTTGCTATGAATGCAAAAATCCCGGCCATATCCGTTTCGAATGTCCTCAATTGAAGCTTTGGGAAGAATAACAAGCTCAAAGCTCAAGTAGCAACTTGGAGTGACGATGAGTCATCCGAGGAGGAGGAGGAAGTGGCCAATCTTTGTCTCATGGCCATTGATGATGAACCAAAGGTAAATCCTAACTCATCTAATTTTGATTTTACCTTTGATGAGCTTCAAGATGCTTACGATGAATTGCAAGAGGTTTACGATGAGTTAGTTGGAAAATATAAGGAATCCATTTTGAGAAACAAGAAAAACATTTCCGATTTGAAAAATCAAAATGAAACATTTTCAAAAACTAACTCCGAATTGGAAAACAAGGTTTTGTTTTTAGTAAATCTTTCAAATGATCTTAAAACAAAAAATCTTGAACTTGAAAAACTTCTTTCCAATTTTCAAGATTATCACACAAAGGAAGTGGATAATCTTAAAACATCAATTCCTATTGGGAAAAACCATTTTGAAAAAGGAAACTCTTCTAAATCCCAATATGTAAAAAGAAAACTTTTTATTCCCAAACAAAGAAATTTTCATAAGCAATCTAGAGGTCAAAAGGTTAGAAGTGTTTGGGTTCCTAAGGAACTCATTATTTCTAATAATATGAATGCTATTGCTTCTTGGATTCCTAAGGGAACCAAAATTTTGAAGGCTAACACACATGGACCCAAAATGATTTGGGTACCAAAAATCAAGGCCTAATTTCTTTGTTTGTAGGGGGAGCATTGCTACAAGGCCAAAGCTTCAAGCCAAAACTCATGGTACCTTGATAGTGGATGCTCAAGACATATAACCGGTGACAATAGTAGATTCGTGGAACTAAAGCCAAAAAGTGGTGGAGTGGTAACTTTCGGTGACAACTCCAAAGGCCACATTGAAGGAATAGGCTCCATTGGTAATCACTCTTCTATTTTCATTGAAAATGTTTTGTATGTCAACGGTCTTAAACATAATTTATTGAGCATTAGTCAATTATGTGATAAGAGTTTTAATGTTTTATTTGATAAAAGTGGTTGCAAAATTGTGAACATTAAAACAAATCAACTAATGCTCATAGGACATATAATAGGCAATATCTACATGGTGCATTTAGATGACATCCAATCATCTCATACATGCTTAGTTGCACATGATGAATATGACTCATGGCTTTGGCATAGAAAATTAGGACATGCTAGCATGAGTGTCTTAGAGAAATTAATTTCCCTTAATCTAGTTAGAGGTTTACCCAAACTTAAATTTTCTAATGATAAAATTTGTGATGCATGTTCAAAGGGTAAACAACATAGAACTTCATTTAAATCTATTAATGATGTCTCTACTAGTAGATGTTTACAATTGATTCATATGGATCTTTTTGGGCCTATTAGAACAATGAGCTTGGGTGGTAAATCATATGTCTTTGTACTTGTAGATGACTATTCTATGTTTACTTGGATTCTATTCTTAAGTACAAAAGATGAGGCTTTAGAAAAATTCATCACATTTTATAAAATAACTCAAAATGATCTTGAACTTAAAATTTCTCACATTAGAAGTGATCATGGAACCGATTTTCAAAATCTAGGTTTTGATGAGTTTTTAAATGAAAATGGGATTAGTCATAATTTTTCCGCACCTCGCACTCCTCAACAAAATGGGGTAGTTGAGAGGAAAATCGAACTTTAGAAGAAATGGCTAGAACCATGCTTTGCGAAAATAATTTACCTAAATATTTTTGGGCGGAAGCCACAAATACCGCTTGCTATATAATAAATCGAGTAATGATTAGGCCAATTTTGAATAAAACACCTTATGAGATTTTAAAATCTAAGAAGCCTAACATTACCTATTTTCACCCTTTTGGTTGCAAGTGTTTTGTCTTGAATAATGGTAAAGAAAACTTAGGTAAATTTGATGCTAAAAGTGATGAAGCTATTCTCTTAGGGTACTCATTAAACTCTAAATCCTATCGTGTATTTAATAAAAGAACTCTAGTAGTTGAAGAGTCTATACATGTTGTTTTCGATGATAACCTCCTTTCGAGAAAGGAATCTTGTGATGATAATGATGTAGGAATTCTTGATGCCATTGATGGAGGACAAACGTCAAAGGTGGATGAGATTCCAACTAAAGATGAGGATGTACAAGATCCACCTCTTGAAGCCTTGAAGGACTTGGCTCTTGAGGAAAATGAGGTATCTTACCCAAGGGAGTTTAACTATGTCAAAGGTAGTGAAATCTTGGGTGATCCATCCAAGGGGGTAACTACTATATCCTCTCTCAAATTAATGAACCATGTTGCATTTCTTTCATGCATTGAGCCTAAAAATATTAAAGAAGCTTTAAAAGATAATTTTTGGATTTTGGCCATGCAAGAAGAATTAAATCAATTTGAGAGAAGTAAAGTTTGGACATTAGTTAAAAGGCCTAGTAATCAATCTACTATAGGAACTAAATGGGTGTTTAGGAATAAATTAGATGAAAGTGGCAATATAGTGAGAAACAAGGTTAGGCTTGTTGCTCAAGGCTATACCCAAGAAGAGGTAATTGATTTTGATGAGGCATATGCACCCGTAGCTAGGATGGAAGCCATTAGGATGCTTTTAGCATTTCATGTTATAATGATTTCAAGCTTTTTCAAATGGATGTGAAAAGTGCCTTTTTAAACAGTTTTATAAATGAAGAAGTGTATGTTGAACAACCATCGGGTTTTGAAGATTCAAAATTTCCAAACCATGTGTTCAAACTAACAAAAGCTCTTTATGGTTTAAAACAAGCTCCTAGAGCTTGGTATGAGAGACTTTCAAATTTTTTAATTGAAAAGGGTTTTGAAAAAGGTAAGGTGGACACTACACTCTTCATAAAAAGATATAACAATGACATCTTAGTAGTACAAAACTATGTTGATGATATCATTTTTGGTTCTACTAACGAATGTTATTGCAAAGAATTTTCTAAGCTAATGCAAGGTGAGTTCGAGATGAGCATGATGGGGGAGCTCTCATTCTTTTTGGGGCTCCAAATCAAGCAAAGGAAATATGGCACCTTCATAAATCAAGCTAAGTACGTGAACGATATGCTCAAAAAGTTCGGCTTGGAGAATGCAAAACCTCAAGCCACACCTATGAGCTCTTCCATAAAGCTTGATAAAGATGAAGGAGGTAAGTGTATTGATTCTAAGCTTTATAGATCCATGATAGGTTCTTTGCTTTACCTTACCGCAAGTAGACCAGATATCATGTTTAGTGTTTGCTTGTGTGCTAGGTTTCAAGCTAGACCTAGAGAATCACACTTAGTTTCCATTTAGAGAATTTTTAGATACCTTAGAGACACACCTAACTTAGGCCTTTGGTATCCTAAAGATTCCTCTTTTAGCCTTCATGCTTATTCGGATGCGGATTATGAGGGGTGTAAGATAGATAGGAAAAGTACTTCCGGGACATGCCAATTCTTAGGTAGTATACTCGTATCTTGGTTCTCTAAGAAACAAAGTAGCGTAGCCTTATCTACCACTGAAGCGGAGTACATATCCTTAGGGAGTTGTTGTGCTCAAGTCCTTTGGATGAAGCAACAACTCTTAGATTATGGTGTTGAAATAGAAACCATACCCCTTAGGTGTGACAACACTAGTGCCATTTGTCTCACTAAGAATCTCATCCAACACTCTAGAACTAAACACATAGAAATTAGACATCATTTCATTAGAGATCATGTGTTGAAAAATGATGTTGTTATAGAGTATGTTGACACCTTGAACCAATTAGCGGATATATTCACAAAGCCTTTAGATAAAGAGCGCTTTTGGACCCTTAGGAGAGAGTTAGGTTTACCTAGCCTTTCTTGACCCCTTCTAGGTCCCAAAATGTCAAAAATTTGCTTGAAATTGTTTGTGATTCATGCTTGTGTTAATTTTGTTCTTTTTGCTTCTATGCATGTTGCTAGGGGAGTATGCATTAAGTTTAGCCATTAAAACTTGTTCATAGGACATTTACATGCATTTAGGGACGTTTCAAGTTGGATTTTTGCACTTAAATCTGTCTAAAATGCCTTATCTAGTAAAGGCGTATCGATACGCTTCAGCTGTATCGATACGGGTTCATAACTGGGAAAACTTTGAAGCTGAATGAGTATCGATACGACCCCCCGTATCGATACGGTTAAGTCAAGGGAGTAAGTCAAGGTCAAGTCGTATCGATACGGTACCGCGTATCGATACGGTAGTAACGACAAATAAAAAATTAGGGTTAAAGGGTATCGATATGCTATACACGCGTATCAATACAGCCTCGACGGAGAGGCTATTTAGGGCTGCATCTTTCAAAAGACTTTAAAATCAAAAAACCCTCTTTTCTCTTCAAAACCCTAGCTGCAATCCCCTATAAAACCCCCCTCAATCCTTCAATTTTTTCATCAAACTTAAAAATTCTTAGAGAGTTTTTAATCTCCACATCAAAGCTAAGCTTTGTCAACAAATCTTGTGCATTCACATCAACAAATTCATCCAATCTAAAGTTCAAGGTATAAAACTTTTCTCTTTTATTTTATTTTATTTTCGTTTGATTTTTATAATTGTTTCAACTTAATTTTTGTACAAAACATAGTTTTATGTTATGGGTTTCAACTTTTTCATCAAAATTTTTCAAAATCAAATTTTTTTTTATTCAAATATATTTTGTATTCGTATTTTTTTAATTTTTTTTTAATTTTTTTTCTCAATTTTGTATATATCTTTTTTTTAAAATTAAATCTTTTCCCAATTACTTTGAATTATTAGAATTTATTGGTTTGAATGAGATGTTAATTGCATACATATTCGAATCGTTTTGATGTGTTTTCAGGGTTATGGCACCATCCAAAAAGAGAGCTAAACGTTATCTTGCTACTTCCGATCCTAGTGAGGATGCCGAGGGTAACCCTAAACCTAATATCCCTTACATTATCCAATTAAGTTTTCCCGATGTTGCCGATATGACTCGTTACAAACTATTTCAAGGCATGACCCTTAGGGAAGAACGTGTTGTGTCTGTCCCGTTTTTAAGTTCTGCTCGTTTCAAATTTCAATACCTCTCTTTAATTAAGCAATGGAAATTTCTGAACTTTTTAAGCATTTCTCCTATTCTATATAGGAATTTGGTCATCATATTCTTTTCAAATGCTTTATGTGTTCATGATGAAGCTAGAGAGAATGTCATTGCTATTGAGTCCTTTGTTATGGGAAAAACCATTACCATTGATCAAAAAGTTTTATGTACGGTTTTTGGTTTTGAAAACATGGGTATTGATGATGAGAAGTCCTTAGGTACGAGTCCTTTAGGCTCAGTCAAAGTTTTAAATGCTCATGATCATATCCTTCATCTTCTTGTCTCTTGGTTTTTTCGTCCATCGGGAGGAAAATTTTCTACTATTAGTCAAGTCGATGATTTTTGGCTTAGGTGCTTTAGGGAAGGTCAACGTCCAAACCTTTGTCAAATTATGTTTGCCGACCTTGTCTGTCTAGTCCAACACCGTCACACCAAACAAGTCACATCTTTTTACTACTCTACGGCTTTGAGTTATCTTTTCCATTCCCTTGAAATTGATTGTTCCCACGACTATCCCAAACCCCTTGGCCTACCCATAGATGAGCGTTCTCTAGCTCGTGCCGGTTTCTCTTATGTTGATAATGAATGGGTTCGTAACCCTCAAGCTCCTCCACAAGATGCTCCGGTCGATGCTTCTCGTGCTTCTTCGAGCTCTCACCGTACTCCGATTGATTCCTCTTCCATGGGCACTCTAATGACATTCCTCAATGAGAAGTTCACTTCCATGGAAGTCGGGTTTACAGCTATGGACACTAGATTCACCTCCTTGGAAGATCGCGTCAAAGGTTTAGAGAAGAAAATGGAAACCATGGATTCTCGCCAAAACTCCATGGATATCTCTCTTACCGCCTTCCATTGTGCTTGGCTTAACCAAAACCGAAGTAATCAACCCACTCAAGATGATGAAGATGAAGAGGACGATGATGATGACGAGGCGGACGAGTAGTTTTTGCATATTATCTTATGCCATTTAGTCTTTTATTTTCTGTTATTGCACTTTGGTTTTAGGATATAAATTTATGCCTATTATCTATGTCTTAGGATTTAAGTTTGGATTATTATGTTTGCTTTGAAGTTTATACATTTGAACTATTATGTTTGCTTTCAAATTAATGAATTAATTGTTGCTATTATCCTTGTGTTTATATTTGATCTAACAAAAAGGGGGAGAAGGATTATAGAGTCAATTTTTTATTTTTGAAAAATCTATCTTAAATTAAGGGGGAGAAAGCTTTTCAAAAGTTTCAAAAACTTAAAAATTTATTTGTGGTTTTGTTATATCAAAAAGGGGGAGATTGTGAAACCAAAATTGATTTTGATATAACATCTAAACTTAAGGACCAATTTGCAAAACAATAAATTTTTAAGTACTCTTTAAAAGTCTCACTATTGACAAGTATTTTAAACAAAAGACAAGTTCTGAAAATAATAAACCTTTTCCAAGTCTTTTTCCTTTAAGTTTTCAAGCCAAACCATACAAAAACGCCCAGGTGTATCGATACCCTTAGGCGTATCGATACAGGCTTTTGCCACTGGAATTTTAATGGACTTAGCGTATCGATACAATGTTACCCCATATCGATACGATATTCATCTGGGCAACTCTTTCAATGAAACCGTACCGATACGCTTTGCAACCGTATCAATACGATAAGCTTATCTTTGAAAAATCTTTGCATTTAATTTTCGACCGTTGACTTGTCAGTTGGTTGGTTTCCCAATTTTTAAAAGACCGTTATACCGTACCGATACGCTTGGTATGTGTATCGATACGATATTTAAGAAAACCAAACTTGGGATTCCAGTGAGCAAACACCGTATCGATACGGCCTTTCGTACCGATACGTCCCTTAAACCGTACCGGTACGCCTTCTATGCGTATCGATACGCTCTGTTTTCAGTCACAACGGCTCTTTCCTCTTTGATGTAGGTATCAATACACCATCCACGAGTACCGATACGGTAGGCTGCAGAGCTGCATTTATTGCAAGAAAAAAACTCCCAACGGCTCTATAGATGATCCCAACTACCCAAACGGCTAGAATTCAATGCAAGGGTATAAAAACAAGCTTCAATTGACCAAGTAACAACTATTGAACCTACAAGCAACATCAAAGCATAAAATCCAAACCCTAGTGCCTTTCATAGTCAAATTCTTGTACCCAACTCTTGTGATTTTATTGTAATCTTGTATTGTGAGTTTGGGGAGTTTGAAATTGTATTTGGGTAAACATTTATCCTTTGAGAGGAATTTTTAGAGTTTACCAAATTCATCTCTTTGTAAAAGTGAGTGGATTAAGCTTTGGGTAGAAAGCTTAATCAATTTGTAAGGTTACCTCCTCATTTAAGAAAAAGGGGAAGAATTCAAGTAGTGAATTGGTTGAAAGTTCTTAGTGGGAACTAAGGTAGTGGATGTAGAGTTCATTTGGAGAGCTTGAACCACTCTAACCACTTGTGTCATTTTTTATTCTTCACTCTTACCTCCTACAAAAATTTTAATTGACAATTCACCCCCTCTTGGCCATTTGCAATTGTGTGATCAACTCAACACTAGGTTTTTTCGATTTCAAGCTTCACAATCGTTCCCTACTTAATAAGTGGGTGTGGAGATATGGAAACGAACCTTCTAGCCTTTGGAGGAGAGTGATAGACGCCAAACTTGGCTCTGAGTCAAATTATCTAGTACCAAAACTTCATAATGGTAGAAATATTTCATGGATATGGAAGAATATTTCTCGCCCTTTATCTGATTCTGAAAATTGCTTCACAAAAAACTTGCGATTCGTATTGGGTGATGGCAGATCAATTAACTTTTGAGACGACATTTGGACCGAAAATTATCCCCTCAAGACAGCCTTTCCTCGTATCTTTGCCTTGGCTATTAGAAAGGGAAGCAAATTTGTAGAGTTCAGACATAAATCAAATGGGATTTGGAAATGGATCATACATCTGCGTAGAAGACTTTTTGACTGGGAAGTTGACTTATGGGAGAATTTCCTTAATACTCTTAGGGCTGCTTCAAGAAACCCGAAAACCACTAATTGCATTAGATTGTCAGGGTCTTCAACGGGTCATTACCGACCAAATTCACTGTGCAAAATTGTTTCAATCGATTTTTCTAATGCGGATAGGGTGTGAAGATGGGTTTGGTCGAACCTTGTACCACCTAAAGTGAAGTTCTTTATGTGGAGGGCGGTCCAAGGAAGAATTCCTTCGAGAGTTGAGTTGCTCAAACGTGGGGTATGTTCTGCTGATTTTTCATTATGTGTGTTATGTTCTAAGGAAATAGAAACATCCAATCATCTTATTTGTCACTGTGAAGTCTCTTGGAGGTTATGGCAGACTTGGTGTAAACTCTGGAATGTCCATCTTATGATTCCTGGATCACTAAAATTGTTCCTGGTATCTTGGGAAAACTTGCCGATCAAACCCTCATTAAAACCTCTATGGCGAGTAGCCTTCTGTGGTATAGTAAGGACCATTTGGCTTCACCAGAACGATATCATTTTCAATGAGAAAACTTGCGATGTAGATTGTTTATACGACCTAGCTTTTCTAAGGATAGGCTACTGGTGCAAGAGCAATTGATCGGAGTCCTTTGCATCTGTTAACAATTTTCTTTGGTGCCCTACAGCGGTGTCTCTTAGTCCAAAGCCTATTCACAGACTCATTCCTAGATCTTGGATAGCCCCTTCAGCCGGTCGTCTCAAGTTTAATGTAGATGCAGCAGTTGAAGGTAGTTTTGGTGAAGCTGGGGTTGGAGGGATTCTTCGAGACCATACAGGAAATGTTCTGAATCATTTTTCTGAGTATATTGTCTTGTCAGGCCCTACAGGTGCTGAACTGATGTCTATATTGAAGGCTTGCAAAGTTTTCTCTACTTCTTGTTGGTCTGCTAATCGAAATTTAAACATTGAATCTGATAGTCTACTTGCTGTGAATTGGATTGAAAATCCTAAACTCTCTCCTGATTGTTTAATCAATCTAGTAGAGAATTGCAAGCATTTTTCTGTGCTTTATGATTGGAAAATTTATTTTGCCTTTAGAGAACATAACAGTGCAGCTCATTAGCTTGCTCAAGTGGGTATTAGAAGGGACCAAGCGCTGTTGAGTGTAGTAGACATGGAGTAGGCTTCGTAGTTATTTCTGGTTTTAGAGTGTTGGTGAGCTGCTCTTGCTGGTGACTGGTTTTAGACTGATGGTAAGCTGGTTTTGGATTGATGGTAAGCCGACTTTCAAGCGATGGTAGACTGTATGCAAACATTACGAGCCTAATATTGGTTGCTGGTTTTTGGAGTGACAGTAAGCTGCTGGTATGGTTGCTAGTTCCCTAGTTTGCTGCATTGTTTATCTTAGGAAAAGGTGGCTGATTTTGTTTGTGGCTAGATGGTGCATCTCGAGTACGGAGAAAGAGTGATGCTCTAGCTTGACAGCCTTTGTGTGTGTAACAGTTAGTAGTTTTGATTTTCCTGGGATGTGTCCAAGTATCTCAGTGTGTATTTTTTGTTTTCTTGTTTGAAGATCTTCATATATCTTGTGATAAGCGATTGTATCCAGTGTAATTCTTGTGGGACTAGGCTTTGGCATGGTGCACTATTTTTCCTCCACTAGGTTTAGGGAGGTTTTTTAACGAGGCTCATGTTATTGCCGCTTTAAACTCAATAAAATTTTCCTTCCTTTCAAAAAAACAATAAACTATAATGCTTTCTAGAATCCAACGAACAGTTCCAATAACATAAAATAATTTATTCTCCCTCGATAATTCGAGTTCGAACAACTTTTATCAAAAAAGAAAAATAGGAAGGGAGGTGGTGACGGCGTTGAGATCGAGTCAGTTGGGCGTAGCGGCGACGACATATTTGAGATTGAATCTATACGGAGTAGAGGATGAACTCTTTTCGTGACGAATTTATCAGAGCAATTACATTGGAAGGGGTTATGGAAAGTGTTTGATCGGCATGGGAAGGTGATTGATGTGTTTATTCCGAGAAAGAGAACGAGAAATGGTTCCCGTTTTGGTTTTGTGCGTATGAATTCGAGGGCAGAGGCACAAAGAGTGAGAAGCCATTTAGACGGATTATGGATTTATGGATCGCGTTTTTCGGTTTCATTTGCGATACGAGGAGCGAAATCATTGCTCTGGCGAAAACAGAATGAGGGATTGGTACGGAGGTGAGGTAATACAATGGACAATTCACCGGTAAAGAGTTTTGTGAAATAAAAGGATTGTGTGCAAGGAGTGATTGACGAGCGTAAGATGGATACTTTACAGAAATGCGCAGTGGGCTGGTGTAGGCAATCGAAAGGCTTGGTCACTCTGGCAAAAGAATTGCACGAGGAAGGTCTAAAGGACATGTCAATTATGCAAATTGCTGGATCTAGAGTGCTACTTATATTTACCAATGAAATTGCCAGAAGTGAAGCACTGAATTCAGTGGTGCTACTTAAATGGTTTATGGATGTTAAAGAGTGGACACCAAAGGTTAACATGGGCGATCGGCAAGCATGGCTTTCAATCCGAGGAATCCTTATACATGCTTGGTCGAAGAGTTCATTTGAGAATGTGGTATTTGTATGAGGGCGTTTGATAAAGTGTGAAGAGTCGATTATGGAACCTACATCATTTCAAAGAGGATAAGTGTTGATAAAGTTGGGGGACAAGTAACACGGTCCGAGTGCTTGAATTTGAGCCAATGATGGAGGAGTCAGGATGTCGTAATTGCACTAAGATGACAGACCTCGAAGCTGTCGAAGAGGACATCGGTCAAAAAAGCAGTGGTGGCGATGTTAATGAGCGTGGTTACAAAAGAGACAATGGGGAGAGTAGGGAACGTATGTGTGACTTAGGTATTGGAGTCAAGGAGAATGATTGTATCGTTAATGATGCTAGGGATAAGATGGGGGTTGAGAAAAGTGAGTCTCCCATTCGTTCAAAATGATGGATGTCGGACGAGGAGGTGGGGATAATTTTGCGCGACGACGGTGCTCAACAGGGGCTGGATTATGGTAATGATGGAAAGGATCCATGCTTGGTGGAATGCCCAGTGGAATTTTTGGTTGGTGGGAACATGGTGAGGACTCAAACATTGGATGTTGAGGTTATTGATGGTAAAAAGGATGAGTCAAATATGAAAGATAAGCGGGGTGGAGATGCAGTGGAGTTTGAGTTTGACTATACTTCACCTGCTGGGAATAAGGATTTAGTGTCCAAGTCGAGTAAAAAGGCTAGAAAATCAAATAAGTTAAAGCGACCAAGTGGAAAAGAAATTCCGGGTATGACAGATAATGTAAATGTACAGCTAGGTTTGTTACAGGAAGCCCGAGCAATAGTGGATTTGAGTAAGCTTTTAGGGGCAAGCATGATTGGGAACGAGGAAGGTATCATTAGAGATATTGTCAATTTGTTGCATCGGCAAGACCGTATACATTAGCAGTCTAGGATGAAGGTGCTGTCTTGGAACATTCGGGGTATGGGTTTGGGTTCAAAATGTAAAGCGATTCAATTTTTGTTAAGACAACATCGTTGTGAGATGGTTTTCATACAAGAAACCAAATTGGAGGTGTTGAGCGATCAAGTAGTTAAAAGGGTATGGCATTCTAATTCATTTGAATTTTTATTTTCCCCGGTAGCTGGCCGTTCGGGGGGTTTGTTGGTGGTCTGGGAAGCATCCCGTTTTCAGTTAGAGGCGGTGAAAATTCAACAAAATTTTGTGGTGTTTTGGGGTAGATGGGTGGTGGATGACTGGCGATGTGGCATGATCAATGTATACGCGCCTTGTACGGTGGAGGGTCATATTTCCTTGTGGGGTTTGTTACAGGTTACAATGAATTATTTGTCGTTGTCGTGGTACATTGCAAGCGACTTTAATGTGGTGAAATCAAGAGAGGAACGATATAGTTGTCACGGTTCGAATAGAGGTATGCTTGAGTTTGTTCAATTTATTGACATGGTTGGTTTAATTGATGTTAAAATGTCAGGAAGAAGGTTCGCCTGGTTTTGGTCGGGTAACAAATGTAGTTGTTTGGACTGGTTTCTAGTTGGTTGAGATTAGGTAGAGAGATTTCCTCGTTTGATTCAGTTTAATTTGCCGAGGGGTTTGTCGGATCATGTACCGATTAAGTTGGCTTGTGAAGAGGTAGATTGGGGACCTAAACCGTTCAGATTCTATAATTGTTGGTTAGAGAAGAAGGCGTATGTTCAAGTTATGGAAAGTGAATGGGAGAAATTTTCCAGTCCAAGTTATGGTGGTAGATCATGTTCATTATTAGATAAATTAGATGGGTTGTGCAAGTTTCTTCGAGTCTGGAACCGTACTTCGTTTGGAAGTGTGGAGCAGAAAATTGAAGCGACAACTCTGTTAATTGAGGAGTTCGATAACTGTATGGGTCAAGGGGGTCTGTCGAATTCTGATATTAAAGAAAAGAGACAGTTACAAGCGGATTTGTAGAGATTAAGCAGGTTCCGAGAATTAATGTGGAGACAAAAATCGAGGGCAATTTGGTTGCAAGAGGGAGATAGGAATACTAAGCTTTTTCAACGAGCGACTATGATTTGAGGTATGTGAAACGACATATCTGGATTACTAGTTAATGGACGGTGGGTGTCGAATCCGAACATGCTGAAGTGTCATGTGTATGCTGAATTTAGAGCACATTTTGCGCAGAAACATCATCATGGCTCGTTTGGAACATATTTTTAGTTTAACCGTTTAAATGGGTTGCAATGTCACGGGCTTGAGTTGGTTTTGCTGAAGAGGAAGTGAAGACAACAATTTGGGGATATGATGGCAGAAAAGCACCAGAATAGATGGTTTTACGTTCGAGTTTTATTGCAAATGTTGGTCGTTTGTAAGGGAATATGTGATGATGTTGTTTCATGAATTCTATAATACAGGGAGGTTACCGAAAGGAATAAATTACTCTTACATTATACTTATTCCAAAGAGAGGGCGAGGGAAGTAAGCGAGTTTCGGCCGATTTGTTTGTTGAACTCACTCTATAATATTTTTGCAAAGGTGCTCGCTAATAGGTTTCAAGGGGTGGCGAGGCATTTGATAAGCGACACACAAACTACATTTATTAAAGGTTGAAAAATAATTGATGGTGTTTTGCTTGTTAATGAAGTGGCACATGCTTTAAAAAGGCAAGAATGGGAAATTGGGGTGTTTTAGTAAAGCTTGACTTCGTAAAGGCGTATGATTGTTTAAATTGGGATTATTTGGACCGTATTTTGGATAGTATGGGACGCAGACAGCGTTGGATACGATCGTGAATCGGGACGGCTTAGTTAGCGATTCTTCTTAATGGGTGTGTGACAAAATATTTTCTGATAGAGCGTGGGGTTCGACAAGGCAATCCTCTATCCCCGTTGTTGTTTGTGGTGGTGGCGGAGGATTTTCATCGGTTAATGGAAGAGGCGATGTCGCAGGGGGTTATTCAAGGAATCACTGTCGCTATAGGGTTTCGGATATCTCATTTACAATTTGCTGATGACACAATAATATTTCTTAGTGGGAATGTGGATGAAGCAATTTAGATTAAGCGGATTTTGATGAGTTTCCAATATGGTTCAGGACTGCACATTAATTTTTCCAAGTCTTGTGTTTATGCAATAGGAGTAGAGGAAGATGTAGTGAATGATATGGCGCGGGTTTTAGGATGTGGCACGGGGACATTGCCTTTTACGTATTTGGGTATGCCTATCGGGATGAATCTGAGGAGTTTAGCAGGTTGGAAGAAACGGTCGTTGTCTTTTGCAGCACGCTTGGTATTGGTAAATTCGGTCCTTTCCACTTTACCATTATATTATATTGGTGTTTTTGCTGCCCCAAAGGGTGTTATATCAAAGATTGACAAGATAAGATGTGTTTTTTTATGGGGCAACGTCGATTTGAAGAGGAAAATGAGTCATGTTAGTTGGGCTCGTATGTGTCGGCCACGAAGGTGAAGAGGTTTGGGTGTAGTGGATTTGTATTTGCGTAATTTAACTTTATTGACAAAATGGGCGTGGCGTTATGCGACGGAGCAGCAATCTTTATGGCGTGATTTGATCGTGGCAAAATATAAGGAACAAGTTCTTAAAGGGTGTTTCAATTTCGCAAATAAACATCGCATGTCTGCACTTTGGAAACAAATTGTAGAGGTGCACGAGGATGAACGAGTGGCTCGTTTTATGGATGTGTGTCGGTTCAAGTGGATTGTGGGGAATGGTTCGTGTGTATTGTTTTGGTACGATGCTTGGTGTTTGGATGTGCCGTTGAAAGTAACATTTCTGAGATTGTTTCGATTGGCCATTGACAAAGTGGCATTGTTGGTTGATTACTCAAGGGAGGTACTTTCGAGCATGACGACTGGCATATGTTCTTTTGTCGTGAGTTACATGTATTTGAACAGCCTAAATTGCTGGAATTGAAGGATGCTTTAAGGAGGTGGGTGATGGTCGAGGGGCAAGAGGACAAGCTGATTTGGTGTCCAAATGTAAGGGGCGTTTTCTCAACAAAGGAGCTGCTCCATTTGATAACTTTTTATGGTGTTGAAGAAGGTGATATGGAGACTTTTATAGTCTGGAAAATCGATGTGCCACCCAAGGTACAATGTTTTCTTTGGTTCCTTCTTCTTAGCCGTTTGCCAACGTTGTGTTTTTTACGTGATCGGGGAGTTTTGTTGTTTGATACGTCGACTGCTTGTTTTTAGTGTGGGGTGGGAGAAGATGAATTGAATCATATTCTATTCTCTTGCCCGATATAATCAAAGGAATTTGGGACATGTTTTTTCAATGGTGGGGGCTTGTTGTGGTGCGACCAAAGACGACTGAAGAGTTCATTTGGAATTGTTCTGAGGGTGTTTTTAGGGGGCTGATGCGAAAATGGTAGATTGCGGGATGTGCGGCGTTGTTATGGTCCGTTTGGTTAGCTCGAAATGAGATGATTTTTAGTCAGAAAAGGTTGTCGGTGGAAGAAATTATGTTCTTAATTAAAATTCGTTCATTTCATTAGATAAAAGTCTCATATGAGGGTCAATTGGTTGGAGAGGCTACTTGGTGGCTTTGTCTGCGTGCGTGCGTTCCGGAAGTAGCGGAGGGAGTGATGAGACCAACGATGGTTTGGTCGCCGCCTATATATGTTGAGGTTGGGGGGATGAGAGCTGGCTGGGCGTTGCTGGTTTGGTGTGGGGAGAGTGCTCATAGGGGTTTGTTTGCATCTTGCCGCATGGGGTGAATTGTGGTTTGGTTTTTTGCTAGGTGTTGATTATCTTTGTATGCACTTACACGTCGTACTATTTTCCTCCATCTAGGTTGTAAGGAGATTTTTAATGAGGCGTGTGTGAAGTGATTTTGTATGATTTGTTGCTTAATAAAATCATATTTTTCAAATAAAAAAAACATAAGTAGCATAGTACATTCAAAACTATAGTACTCTACAAAATAAATCGTTCATCTTTAAATAAGACTTCATCTATCTTCAAATGACAATTGACATTACTTCAAAATGTATTCTTGCGGGAGAGGGAGGAGGATTGTCAATCGTGTTTCCACCACCTAACATCTCCAATGCAGTTGTAAACAATTTTTAAAAATTCTGATTCAATTACTTCCACTAATTAAATAAAATTTCATAAAATGTCATAAGATCTAAAAATTGATTCAATTGTTGATTTTTTGGGTTCAAACAAATTGCATAATTTTTTTATTTTATCCTATTAATTTAATTAATCAAATCACTAGTTATTAATTTAATCAATTAAACGGGTCTATTTAGTTGGATTCCTCAACCATGACCGTTAGATGGAATAGACTAAAATTTGTAAATTGCAACGTTAATGGGTAGATATTCTATTTTTTTTTAAGTTATGATTTATTTAATAAAAGTTGTACATTAATTCGTGTCTCGTTAAAAAATTCGTAAACTGCAATTTTATTTTCTTAGTCTAATGATTAGTATTGTTTACCAAGCGAAATCATCACTGTTAGTTGCTAATGAAGCAGAAATGTACATCTTCTGATAGCTAAACATGACTGTAGAATAAAATTAAATTTGAAGAAAAAGGAACTTAACACCCAATTGGTCTAATATAATGAAATATTAGATATTTTAAATAAATATCAGAGGATCAGACTTTGACGTTGTGAATGGAAAAAATTAAATTAAAACGGTTGCTCTAATAATAAATATTTACATTACTCAATCTAGATTAGTTAATTAATAAATTAGATATCGGTGATTATAAAAAAATTAAATAAATGGAGAAGTTTAGTTCAAGGATATGATTTTGTTCGCGATTAAAATAAGGCTTGCACAATTAGCTGGGGTTGGTCTAAGTGGTAAGTAACTTAGTATTGCTTAAGTATATCTCAAGTTAAAGGCCTTGTGTATGCAGAAAATTTTCGTCGAGAGACTCACTTAACAAAGTTAGGAGAGAAAAAAAAAACATGGCTTGCACAAGTATAGCCTTTAATTAAGGATGAAAATCTTCTGCTCATTTTCGATGCCCTTACTTATACCTTCACAATCAAAATTAGGTTTAGAGTTTAGCGTTTAAGATTAGGGTTTAGGGAATTTAAGGTAGGGTGTAGGGTTTAGGATTTAAAATTTAAAATTAAAACTTGAAATTTAATTTTTTTAGTGTTGAGACATGCATATGAACACCAAAAAGGGCAGAAAATTTTTATCCATTAATTAATTTGTATGGTTCTTCTTATCAAGTTTGGAATTTGTTAAAGAAAGCAATTAAGGGTAGCATGGCAACATTTTTTTAATCATATTCTACTTTTCGCATTGAGTAATGCTTTCTTTACCGATAAACTTTTCAATCCTGCTTTACATAACTGGATCACAGCTATTATCGCTCAATTTTAAGCTTAACTTTTAAAGGACGTTACGTAAACGGAATAAATACTCAACTATCATTTTTTAGAAAATGACTTATGGTAAAATTAAAATTAGAGCATTATTGTTTAAGGTCATACACATTATAAAAATTGAAATTATTAAATTACTTTAACATAAAATAATTTAACTATTAAAAAACATAAAATAATTTAGGCATGACCATCGTTTTGAACCTTAATTTATCGATTTAGTTATTTTAGTCTTTAAATTTTTATTATATTTTAATCTTTGAACTTTTTTTTGCCAAACAATCAAAACTTGATGAAAAATAATGTTATTATATCATTATTGTTGTGAATAAAATAAAGAAGAACAAGAATAAGAACAAGAAGAACAAAGAGATGAGAGAAAGAGAGAGATTTGTATTATTCTTAAAATATAAAATTGTATACAATGTCTCCAATGAATCATCTATTTATAGGCATAAGAAGTACATAATACATTAAACTCTAATTCATAGAGATAATATTCCTAATAATAAATAAATCAAACTCCTTTGATAAAGTTCTAATCATGATAGACATCCACATAGATAAATATTTATAACAATTATTGAAATGTTAACAATTTCTATTTTGTTTTTGTTATTTTCTATCACTTTATTAAAAAAATTAAAAAGTAATAAAAATTGTAGAAAGAAAAGTTGTTATTAGTATTTCAATAAAGATAAATGAGCTATTTTTAAATTTATTGATGATGCCACAAGAAAATAGTTGACATCAACTTAAATGTGTCTTTATTTTTTGCATAACATTTGGGTTAAATTGACCCAAAAAAAATATGAGAGTCAAAATAAATGAGATAAAAATTTAAAAATTAAAATGATAAAACTGATAAAATTACCGTGTCAAAGAAGTCATTCTACTAATAAACTATTAAATATATTGTAACACTAAAAAAAAAAATAATAATAATAATAATAATAATAATAAAATATTTTTTTTCACCCCACCTTACCTACTCCACCACTATGGTCTATAATTGAACCCAATGGAATCATTTCTCCTCCCATTATTTTTCTTTGCTTTCCACGGCAAAATTTTTCTTTCCCATTCAATTATTTGGTTTTCATCCTCATCTCTCTCTACAGAGCTCCCCCTCCCATTTATTCTAAGTTTCATTTCTTCAACACAAACCACCATCAAACACCACCTTCAATCGTCCATCACCGTTGTGTCGTTCGTTCACCGCCACCACCATCTGAACCGTCTTGACGTTCCGGACGAAACGCCCCTATCCACGCGTCAAACCGCCGTTCCGTTGTCGTTAATTTTGTCGTTGAAGGTTTCGAACAAATCGGGGTTTTTCTCAAATTGGAGATAATCGGGTAAGTTTTCGACTTAAATACGAGTATGGGGTGATAGAAAATCAAATTTGGGGAATTCTGTTTTTTTATAAAAAAAATTTGCTCCGCCGTCCACGGCGGCGCGTGGGCTTCACGCGCCGTCCGGAGCCGCGCGTGGGCCTCACGCGCCGTTCCCGGCCACCTTGGATGGTGGCAGTGGACCGGCCGGTTCAGACCAGTCTGGTCATGAACCGAACCGCCCGAACCGGACCTGCCACGTCAGCATTACGTCATCACGACGTCAGCGTCCGACCCGTTTACCGACCCGACCCGACCCGTTGACCCGACCCGTTGACCCGACCCGGTCAACAGTGACGTCAGCATGACGTCATCATGACGTCAGCATCCGACCCGTTTACCGACCCGTTGACCCGACCCAGTCAACAGTGACGTCAGCATGACGTCAGCATGACGTCAGCGTTGACTTTGACCGTTGACTTTACCGTTGACCGTTGACCAAAAAGTCAAATTTTCCGAAAAGCCCTATTTTATGTTTTTCGACGTCCTGAGTCCATTTTTGAAGCCCGTTTCTTGAAATTCAAACCCGAAATCCCCCAAATTGGAAGTTGAACTCGAATAGACATATGTATAAGCTATGTTTTTCATGAGAAATTTATGGTTAAGGACTAATATTAACTTAATGATCTAATAGGTACTCGTGAACCTTCCGATCGTACTTACGCCCAGCCCGGCTCGTCCCGATCTATACCACCTCGTGATCCGATCGTCACTCGTATGACCTTAAACCTAGTATTTGAATATGAATTAAGGTGTAAATTTGATTGTAACCATAATCCATGTTTATATAGGCTCAAATACTGTAGCGGAGCGTGATTCCAGTGCCTGTTAGACCTGTTGACTGACTGATCTCATCCTTTGAGGTGTGTTTCCTTGTGTGCTACATAACTGTTTTATATTCATGATTTACATGCCTCACACAATTTTTATAAGTCATACTGTGCATATGATTACGAAATTTAATTTGTGAAAAACTAGCATGTTTTCAGTTTATTAAAGGAATATGGTTTCACGGTATGATTTTAATTATAATCTAGCATTCATTGAGATAAGCATGACTATGATCCTCAGTCGGAAATATAGATATAAGATGATTAGTATGGTTATGGCTTTTATTGTTGCATACTATGTTACTACTGGACTAGTTAATGGAAATTCTTGGGGGTATGATGTGGAGACTACGGCTCAGCCCTGATCCAGCTGGTAAGACCGTCCCGTTTACGGATTCTAGGCTTCGGCCAGGTCCGCCCGTTTACGGATTCTAGGCTTCGGCCAGGTCCGCCCGTTTACGGTTCCTATGCTTCGGCAAGGGCCGCCCGTATTCTAAGGTATTCCTTAGGATGGTACCCCGCCCAGTGGGCTTGGGTTAATGCCACTATATGATACTGTTCTGGGGAACTGTATCATGGTGTACGGATGGAGGGTAGAAAGATTTCATGAAAACATGATATGCATGTATAATTATATATATAGTATGTCTTTCATAACATGATTTAATATTTATGGATATAAATGTTTTCTTGCACTGTTGGATCACATTGAGCTTTCTAGCTCACGCCCAAATATTTTTTCCCCCTTTTTCAGATAGGTTGGAATAAGCTGCCCTGTAGTTGACACTTGGAGGATCGACACTTTCGACATTGTTTTTTGAATGTAATGTTTTATTTCACCATTTGTAATTATGGGTGACATGTTTTATTATGATGTGTAAGTCTTTAAAATATTAAGGTTTGATGTGTCTAAACATATTTTCTAAACTTGATAGTTTTCACAAAGTTTGGGCGAAATGCTATTAGAAATAAATTCTTTGTTGCAAACCTGTTTACTAAATGATTATAAAAATTTTAATGTAACTTACTAGACATGGTCATTCCGCATAGGCCGGTCTAGGGGGTTACATTTAATTGGTATCAGAGCTTTTGGTTTTAAAACCTCGGACTGTGGAAAAAGGTCCATCTACTATACTGTTTTAAAACGTATATATAAAAAAAAAGGGCCATGTCACCCAACTTTATGTGTTTAATTGTGTTCGATTCTCCAGTGTCATAACATGATCATAGGTTTTATCCAATGAATAGATTTTTCCGAGAATGAGCACTGGAAGGGATCGTCGACCCGTTCGTAGGCGTGGACGACCTGTTAGATTTGCAGACCCAATAGATGATCTGGTAGCTGATCCACTTACCTCTGGAGTGGCTACAGCCGCAGTTGACCCCTCGACAACTGTAGAGCCTCCTACCCCCATTGGTCCTTCAGTTCCTGTTGCTACTTCTGCTGCGACTACTCCGACGTCTGCCCCGACTACTTCCGCACCTACTTCTACTATTCCATTGCATACTTCAAATATCGGTATGACTACACCGGTCAGAGGTGCTACTGTTTCTGGGCCTGAGCCTATGACTGGGGTTACGGATGACTCATTGAGTAGACAGTTCCTCCAGTTGATTCAAGGAGTGGTTAGAGCAGCTGGAGTCACACCAGAAGTTCCTATCTCACAGACTTTGATCATTAATGGGATCAAGACTTTCTCGGGATCTCTTGGTGGACCACCTACCGAGGCTGAGGAGTGGATATATGATATTGACAGACGTATGAGTGAGTTGGGTTTTGAGCCATCTAAGAAGTATTTGGGTGCCATATCGATGCTAAATGGGAATGCCCGTACTTGGTGGGAGTCCATTATGAGTAGTGTTCCTTCTGATCGTTTGACATGGGAATTCTTTAAGGAGCGCTTTAGAAACCGTTTTCTGGGCGAACGATTCTTGAGGGAAAGACGCCAGGCTTTTAAAGACCTGGTACAAGGTACTATGACCGTGGCTGAGTATGAGATACAGTTCCTAGAATTGTCAAAATATGGTACTAATTTAATTCCTACAGAGAAAGACAAGTGTGAAAAGTTTCAGGAGGGTCTCCGCATTGGGATACGTGACCGAGTGGCTACCCACCATGATCAGGTGTTTGAAAATTTAGTGGACCGAGCTAAGACTGCAGAACAAATGGAGATTTTGGCAGCTAGTCAGAGTGGTAGAAATGGTGAACAAGATAGAAGCAAGGATCGAGGGCGAGACCGAGATCGATCTTGGAAATCTTCTAGAAAGGGAGAGTCTCATTCTCGTTTTGATAAGAGGCCTCGTACCATGTATCAGAGAAGTGGTTCGAGTTATAGGCCCCCGGTACAGCAGGGCCCAACGGCTAGTCGAAGTGATACATCAGGGTCCACTCATTTACCTTTATGTGAACAGTGTGGTAAGCTTCATCGAGGGGAGTGCAGGAAGATGACGGGTGCTTGTTTCAGATGTGGATCCACTGACCATTTTAAGAAAGATTGTCCACACCCCCCTTCTGTGGACTGATCGTCTTTTCAGACCCCTGCTCGATCCCAAACTCCAGCCCGATCACAAACATCTGTTCAAACACCGGGTTCAGGGCGTTATCAGAGTAGAGCTCATGGATCTTCTGCTAGATCTGATGGTAGAGGCCGATCACATCAGAGTGGAGGACCAGCTATAAATGATGCTAGGCAGCCTCCACTTGTTTATGCCTCCAGACGTCGAGATGACAGAGATGAGCCAGACGTCATTGCAGGTACTTTTACTATGTTTTCTGTTCCATATTTTGTATTGCTCGACAATGGTTCTACCCATTCGTATGTATCAAGATCTGTGTCCCGAGACCTCCAGATTCCTGAAGAGACCACTGAGAATACAATTACCGTTATGAGTCCAGTGGGTCAGTCTGTAGTTGTAAATAAAGTTTTCAGGCGATGTCCCCTAGAAGTGCAAGGGGAAATCTTTCTAGCCGATCTTATGGAGCTACCTCTAGAAGAGTTTGATATAATTCTTGGCATGGATTGGTTGACTGAACACCGAGTTAACCTAGACTGTGAGACAAAGAGAGCATTTTTAAGGACTTTTGATGATCGTACTGTGATTCTCACCGGTGAGCGCCGAGGGTATCTGTCAAATGTAATATCTGCTTTGACTGCTGACAGAATGATCCGGAAAGGATACCAGACCTTCATCGCTTGTATCTTGAATACTAAGGGTTCTTTGACAAAGATTGAGGAAATTCGCACTGTTAGCGAGTTCCCTGATGTCTTTCCCGAAGAATTACCTGGGCTACCCCCGGATAGAGATGTCGAGTTTGAGATTGAGATTTATCCGGGCTCTGCACCAGTCTCGATGAACCCGTACCGTATGGCTCCTAAGGAGCTTAAGGAGCTAAAGATTCAATTGCAGGAACTCCTCGATCGAGGATTTATCCGACCCAGCTCTTCACCCTGGGGAGCTCCTGTTTTATTTGTGAAGAAGAAAGATGGGTCTCTTAGGCTATGTATTGATTACCGTAAGCTGAACAAGTTAACAATTAAAAACAAGTATCCATTGCCCAGGATAGATGATTTGTTCGATCAGTTGCAAGGAGCCACGATTTTCTCAAAGATTGATCTTCGTTCAGGGTACTATCAACTGAAAATTAAGGGATCTGATGTAGCAAAGACGGCCATTCGCACCAGATATGGGCACTACGAGTTTTTGGTGATGCCGTTTGGTCTGACTAATGCTCCTGCCGCTTTTATGGATCTAATGAATCGTGTGTTCCGGCCGTATGTGGATCAATTTGTGGTGGTGTTCATTGATGACATCCTAGTCTACTCCCGGACTGAAACAGATCATGCTGAGCATTTGAGGATTGTACTACGGACTCTTAGAGAACACAAATTGTATGCCAAATTGAGCAAATGTGAATTCTGGCTCAGTGAGGTGACATTTCTAGGGCATGTGGTATCGGCTCGGGGTATTCAGGTTGATCCGAGCAAGATAGAAGCCATTGTAAGTTGGAAGCAACCCAAGAATGTTTCTGAGATCCGCAGCTTCTTGGGTTTAGCTGGATATTACAGGCGTTTCGTTGAGGGTTTTTCTATTATTGCCTCTCCCTTGACGAAGCTGTTGAGGAAGGATGTTCCATTCATATGGACAGATGCTCAACGTGATAGTTTTGAGAAGTTGAAGACGGCTTTAACGCAAGCTCCAGTTTTGACGCAGCCCGAGTCTGGGAAGGATTTTACAGTTTATAGTGATGCATCGCGCTCTGGACTTGGTTGCGTTCTAATGCAGGATGGGAAGGTAATAGCTTATGCGTCTCGTCAGTTGAGACCTCATGAGTGTAATTATCCTACCCATGATCTAGAATTGGCCGCTGTAATCTTTGCCTTGAAGATTTGGAGACACTATCTCTACGGAGAGAGGTGTTATATTTATACAGATCACAAGAGCCTGAAGTACATTCTTACACAGAAAGAGCTTAATCTTAGACAACGTCGTTGGATTGAGCTTCTTAAGGATTATGACTGTGTGTTTGAGTACCACCCAGGGAAGGCTAATGTCGTTGCTGACGCTTTGAGTCGTAAGGCTATATCAGACTTGAGATCCATGTTTGCCAGAATGAGTTTATACAAAGATGGAAGTCTACTAGCTGAACTGCAGGTTAAACCGACTTTGGCCAATGAGATTAAGGCCAAGCAACTCTTGGATAGTTCCCTACTTCCAGTCATGCAACAAGTTGAGCAGGGATCCACATCTGTTTATTCCTTCGATCAGGATGGTATTTTATGCTTTAAGGGTCGTTATTGTGTTCCCGATGATGCTGACCTGAAGCGAGCCATACTCAGAGAAGCTCATAGTAGCCCTTATGCTATGCATCCTGGAGGAGACAAGATGTACCAGAATCTGAGGCAAAGGTACCGATGGGAGGGTATGAAGAAGGACATTTCAGATTATGTATCCCGGTGTTTGACTTGTCAATAGGTTAAGGCAGAGCACCAACATCCTTCTGGTTTGTTGCAGCCTATTAAGATTCCCGAGTGGAAATGGGAGCGAATAACAATGGATTTCGTTACTGGGTTGCCTCTAACTCCTTCTAAAAAGGATTCTGTCTGGGTTATTGTTGATCGACTCACTAAATCAGCCCATTTTATACCAGTTCGAGTAAATTATTCACTAGAAAAGCTGGTAAAACTATACATTTCTGAAATCGTCAGACTACATGGGGTACCTTTATCTATCATCTCTGATCGGGATCCGAGGTTCACTTCTCGATTCTGGGTGGCGTTGCACAGAGCTTTAGGTACCCGTCTGAATTTCAGTACATCTTTCCATCCACAGACCGATGGCCAGTCTGAGAGGGTAATTCAGGTTCTTGAAGATATGTTGAGAGGGTGCGTGATAGACTTCCATGGTAGTTGGGAAGACTTCTTAGCATTGGCCGAATTTGCTTATAATAACAGTTACCAGGCTAGTATTCGCATGGCACCTTATGAAGCTTTGTATGGTCGCAAGTGCCGAACTCCAATCTGTTGGACTGAATTGTATGATAAGAAGACTTTGGGTCCTGAGTTGATCCAAGAGACTGAAGAGACCGTCAGACTGATTCGTAGTCGTTTGAAGGAGGCGTTTGACAGACAGAAGTCTTACGCTGATCGGAGGAGAAAGGATATAGAGTTTGAGGTTGGCGACCAGGTTTTTCTAAAGGTATCACCATGGAAGAAAGTTCTGAGATTTGGGCGCAAAGGTAAATTGAGCCCAAGATTTATCGGACCGTACCGTATTCGGAAGAGAGTCGGGCCTGTTGCTTATCAGCTTGAATTACCTCCCCAGCTTAGCCGTATCCATGATGTGTTCCATGTATCTATGTTGAGACAGTACCACCCAGATCCGAGCCATGTTATCCAGGTACAAGATGTAGAGTTGAGACCAGATTTGTCTTATGAGGAAGAACCTGTTCAGATCTTGGATCAAGACGAGAGGGTTCTAAGGAATCGATGTATTCCTATGGTTAAAGTACAGTGGAGAAATCGAGGTCCTGAAGAAGCTACTTGGGAAACCCTTGAATCGATGAAAGAGCAGTTTCCGCATTTATTCCGTTAAGGTAAATTTCGAGGACGAAATTTTCTTAAGGGTGGGAGAATTGTAACACTAAAAAAAAAAAAAAATAATAATAATAATAATAATAAAATATTTTTTTTCCACCCCACCTTACCTACTCCACCACTATGGTCTATAATTGAACCCAATGGAATCATTTCTCCTCCCATTATTTTTCTTTGCTTTCCACGGCAAAATTTTTCTTTCCCATTCAATTATTTGGTTTTCATCCTCATCTCTCTCTACAGAGCTCCCCCTCCCATTTATTCTAAGTTTCATTTCTTCAACACAAACCACCATCAAACACCACCTTCAATCGTCCATCACCGTTGTGTCGTTCGTTCACCGCCACCACCATCTGAACCGTCTTGACGTTCCGGACGAAACGCCCCTATCCACGCGTCAAACCGCCGTTCCGTTGTCGTTAATTTTGCCGTTGAAGGTTTCGAACAAATCGGGGTTTTTCTCAAATTGGAGATAATCGGGTAAGTTTTCGACTTAAATACGAGTATGGGGTGATAGAAAATCAAATTTGGGGAATTCTGTTTTTTTTATAAAAAAAATTTGCTCCGCCGTCCACGGCGGCGCGTGGGCTTCACGCGCCGTCCGGAGCCGCGCGTGGGCCTCACGCGCCGTTCCCGGCCACCTTGGATGGTGGCAGTGGACCGGCCGGTTCAGACCAGTCTGGTCATGAACCGAACCGCCCGAACCGGACCCGCCACGTCAGCATTACGTCATCACGACGTCAGCGTCCGACCCGTTTACCGACCCGACCCGACCCGTTGACCCGACCCGTTGACCCGACCCGGTCAACAGTGACGTCAGCATGACGTCATCATGACGTCAGCATCCGACCCGTTTACCGACCCGTTGACCCGACCCAGTCAACAGTGACGTCAGCATGACGTCAGCATGACGTCAGCGTTGACTTTGACCGTTGACTTTACCGTTGACCGTTGACCAAAAAGTCAAATTTTCCGAAAAGCCCTATTTTATGTTTTTCGACGTCCTGAGTCCATTTTTGAAGCCCGTTTCTTGAAATTCAAACCCGAAATCCCCCAAATTGGAAGTTGAACTCGAATAGACATATGTATAAGCTATGTTTTTCATGAGAAATTTATGGTTAAGGACTAATATTAACTTAATGATCTAATAGGTACTCGTGAACCTTCCGATCGTACTTACGCCCAGCCCGGCTCGTCCCGATCTATACCACCTCGTGATCCGATCGTCACTCGTATGACCTTAAACCTAGTATTTGAATATGAATTAAGGTGTAAATTTGATTGTAACCATAATCCATGTTTATATAGGCTCAAATACTGTAGCGGAGCGTGATTCCAGTGCCTGTTAGACCTGTTGACTGACTGATCTCATCCTTTGAGGTGTGTTTCCTTGTGTGCTACATAACTGTTTTATATTCATGATTTACATGCCTCACACAATTTTTATAAGTCATACTGTGCATATGATTACGAAATTTAATTTGTGAAAAACTAGCATGTTTTCAGTTTATTAAAGGAATATGGTTTCACGGTATGATTTTAATTATAATCTAGCATTCATTGAGATAAGCATGACTATGATCCTCAGTCGGCAATATAGATATAAGATGATTAGTATGGTTATGGCTTTTATTGTTGCATACTATGTTACTACTGGACTAGTTAATGGAAATTCTTGGGGGTATGATGTGGAGACTACGGCTCAGCCCTGATCCAGCTGGTAAGACCGTCCCGTTTACGGATTCTAGGCTTCGGCCAGGTCCGCCCGTTTACGGATTCTAGGCTTCGGCCAGGTCCGCCCGTTTACGGTTCCTATGTGTAGAACGTGGCAATCGATCGGATAAAACCAAGAGGGGGGGGTGAATTGGATTTATGAAAGTTGCGGCGGAAGCTAATTGCAAAGATAAAAATTGCAAAGCGATTTAGAGTGGTTCGACTTTCTAACCAAAGTCTACATCCACTACCTTAGCGTCCACACTAAGGATTTCCCACAAATTCACTAATTTGTCTTTCCTTTAAGGACAAGGAGTAACCTTACACACTTCAATAGACTTATACCCCAAAGCCTATTGAATCCTATCCCAAAGTTGGATACAAATGAGCAAACTAGAAAATCCTCACAAGGAAAGTGTTTGCGAAGTTTAAGCTCTCTCACACACCCGAAAAACACTAGCTCAAGAATTACAACGAAGAACACTCTAGTGTTTTTACAAGAAAGATCGAAAAATAAGCTCGATATAAACTCTTGGAAGTTTGAATGCTTGAATATGATTTCTTGATGTTTCTTCCTCTTTCTCTTTACTTCAATATTGATCTAAGGCTGTATTTATAGTGTTGTTTGAGCATATAGCCGTTAGGAGCCTTTGGAGAGTCTTTGGAGCCGTTGGGGATGTTTTTCTCACAACTTTTCAGCTTCCAGACGCCTACCGTTTCGGAACGGGGTCACCTGTTTCGGAACGGCTTTCAAATAATATAGCCGTTAGGAGCGTCTACGAGAGCCCGTTTCGAAACGCCTAGGGCCGTTTCGGAACGGCTATGCCACTGCCAAAGGGGTGTTTCGAAACGGCCTAAGCCCGTTTCGGAACGCCCTGTTTAATTTCAAAAATTTGTTTAAAGACCGTTGCCCTTTGTTCTTTTAAATGAAGACCAGTTTCGAAACGAGTCATACCGTTTCGAAACGCCTTGACCCGTTCCGATACCCGTTTCGGAACAGGTGCACATCGAACTGAAAGTGTTTCGAAACGCCTTGGGCCGTTTCGAAACGGGGCTTGAAAAATCACTGTTTCGACTTTTAAAATACTTAAAAAATATTTTGTAAGTCTTTGGTTTTAGCTATAAAATGGTCTTTAACAAGATATAGGGAATTTTAAGGACTTTTAAAATTGTTTTGATATTTTTACTTTAGTCCTTAGGTTTTTAGTTATATCAAAATTAAAGCGTATGTTCAACAATCTCCCCCTTTTTGATATAACAAAACCAAAGTTAGAATTTTTAAGAATTTTGAAAGTTTTGAAGATATTCTAACTCCCCCTTAATTTAAGATAGGTTTTGAAATTTAAAACTTGTGACTTTTGAAATCAATGATCAAAACCTTAAGACAAATTTAAAAATTTAAAAATTTTAATAGTTTCAAAAAATTTTTGGTGGCATGGCATGGCTATCTTCTCCCCCTTTTTGTTAGATCAAAAAGAAACAAGCTCATAAAGAAGATTAGTACCAATAATCAATAATAAGCAATCATAATTGATATTCAAAGCATAAACAATAAGTTCATAATCAAATTCCAAGATAATCGATCAATATTATAGGTTCCTAAAAACATGATAAAACATGAAGAAACAAACTCAATCCTAAATGCATAGATAATATAATATGATATGATATGACTATCCTAGGCCTCGTCATCATCATCCTCATCATCATCATCGTTCTTGGCTTGTGAACGGTGATATTTTGTCCATTCTCCATAAAGAGTAGAAAAGGAAAGATCAAGGTTGTCATTGGAAGTTTCAAGGGTTTGAAGACGATCCTCGACATTCTTCAAACGATTTCCCATAGTTTCAAAGCCCGAAGAAATACGAGTTTCCATTGTGTCAAAACGAGAATTCAAGGCATTGAACTGCTCGGTAAGAAAACCCGTGAGAGCATCTTGATTTCCCATTTGAACTTGAGGTGGAGGAGCAACGGGAGGAGGAATCTCTTCTCGATCAATTCTTTGCCAAAAACCATTCAAATATGTGAATCCGGATTTTCGAAGAGAGGACTCACCAATTTTGGTCTTGCTAGGTTCCGGGGAATCATAGGTACAATCAATACCAAGATGATCGAAGAGAAAACTCAAAACAATGCCGTAAGTGAATGAAGTCAACTCATTGGTGTCAATAAGTTTGATATTATTGACGATCTCGGCAAAGATGATTTTGGGCACATTTGGGCGCTCACCTCTTCGGAAACATTCGAGCCAAAAATGATCTTTTTCCCGGATGTGGGAGTATTTTCCTCCGGATGGTCGAATGAACCAAGAAACAATCAAATGAAGCACACGATCGTGCACATCTAAATGAAGAGCTTTTCCGGTAAAGGTGCCAAAGTGGCGTTCTTCTTCTATACCCTCATTCTTGAGTTTAAGGGCCGACTCCAAAAGAGCAATATTAATAACAAACTTTTGCCCTAGTAAAGATGACTCAATTCCTACAATTTCTGTTTTGGTTTCATCATATAGGAAACGAGCATTAGAGTAGAAGAGAAGTACCAAGTTTTTGTAGCAAACATCCTCGATGCTCAAGAAGAAAAGAAGATCCCACTCATCCAAACGATTAAGATAGCGAAAGAGAAATCGCTCGGAATTAAGGAATTCGACATCAATAACTCTTTCTTTACGAACAGCGAGATTTTTGACGTAGGAGAAGCGAGCACGCTGCTGCGGAGTTTTTAGAGTTTTCTGAAAGAGTTGAGTAATATTTGGACGAATGCTTGATTCTCCGGTTTGAACGGCTTTGCGCTTTTTGTTCGCTTGATCCGTCATCTAAAATATTAAGCAAGAGTTTTAAAATTGTATGCATTGATAATTAAAATTAATCCAATAGGAAATCCCACTTAGGTTTTTGAAAAACAAAATTAAAAAAATACGATTAAAAAATTTTATATTCGAATCAAAAATTTTGAGATTTTGAAAAGTTTTTACAAGATTCGAATAACCCACAACTAAAAACATATAATGTATACAAGAATAAATTTTTCTATCCTATGATTCGAACATAATTTGAAAAATAAGAAAAATAAGAAAAATTACCTTAGTTTGGGATTTTGGATGATTTGAGAGAAATCTTTGCACAAGATTGATGAAGCTTGCTTAGATATGTGTTTTAGAGCAAAACCCCTCACAATTTTGTGAAAAACAAAGGGTTTTAGAGGGTATTTATAGAAGGGGGTCGGTTAGGGTTTTTAGGGTTTTAAGGGTTTGATAAAAATTAGATTTTTGAACATTTAGAAGCCCTAAATAGGGCTGTCCGCGAGGCCGTTTCGGAACGGTCATGACCGTTTCGGAACGGGGCGGCTAGGGTTTGACCCTTCTTAAAACCTTCGACAGATCGTTTCGAAACGGGTATGACCGTTTCGAAACACGTTTGACCCGTATCGGAACGCGTTCCGATACACCCTTACATCGAACCGAAAACGTTTCGAAACGCCTGGGGCCGTTTCGAAACGCCCTTCTCTCAGGACAAATTTTAAGGCATCCGTATCGGAACGGGTTAACCCGTTTCGATACACCTGGGCCTGGAAGTGCAGATGAGGCTCTAAAATGCAGAGAAAATGATTTTCTAAGAGGCCAAACATGCATATATGATATGATTGAGCAGGAACAGCATAAAAGAAATTAAGCACACATACAAAACATAACTCCCCCTCACTAAAAGCATTTATACAACATATGGGGAATCTCATACATGTTTTAACACAAAGTATTCATTTAAATCAACATGTAAGAGTAAATTTTGCAACAAACAAAAAAAATGTTACCACTTGAGTCAAGATATGTCGATTTGAACTTCTTCAAGTGTCCTTCCATTTTGTGTGTCTAGAGCTTTCAAGATTCTTCAAATTTGCATATCATGGCTCCAACACACCTACAAAAAGGAACTATGTATGTTTTGGTACCCAAACTCTTTTGGGTCCATAAGAGTTAGTTCCTAGTAATTTGGTCCCTTTGGGTATCCATTTTGACAATAGATCAAAATCTTTGTTAGCAATGAGTCCTTTTGGAACCCAAATGCTCCTAATCTTTTTTCGATTAGGTGATCTTTGTCTATACCCATGATAGTTCTTTCTAACATAGTTGGGTCTTGAATTTTCACATTTTTCAACTAATTTTGTCCCAACTTTGTTGAAAGAAGCTTTAAGATCATCAAGTTCTTTTTGATGATCTTCATGGACCTTTGAAAGTAAATTTTGCAAGTCTTTATTTTTCTTTTCAAAATCGTTTATTTGGGCTTGCATTTCTCCAAATTTACTTTCAAATTCCTTATTAGTCTTAGAGAGAGAGTCATTTTCATTTTTCAATTTTGAAGTAATTTTTCTATTTTTCAAAATCAACTTCTCATACTCTAAGGCTAATTCATTATAAACCTCTTGTAATTCATCAAAAGTATAATCAAATGAATAAGATGAATTAGAGGTTACCATTGAGTCATCCTCGAAGGCCATAAGACACAAGTTGGCTACTTCATCCTCGTCCTCGTCGGAAGAGTCATCGCTCCAAGTAGCTACGTGAGCCTTGTGCTTCTTCCTCTCATAGCTATTTTTATTTAGTTGAGGACAATCGATTCTGATATGTCCCGGTTTGTTGCACTCATAGCAAGTTAGAGGATCTCTCCCTTTGTTGCTTTTGAATCCCTCTTCTCTTTGGAATCTTCTTCCTTTGTTGGTCAACATGAAGTTTTTAAATCTTTTGGCAAACATTGCCATTTCTTTTTCTTCATCTTCTTCGCTAGAATCATCATCTCTTTTGGATGCTTTAAGAGCAAGACCAACTTTCTTTTTCTCCACTTCGTTCTTCTTTTCTTCCTTGCCCGTTGACATCATTTCGTGAGTAAGCAAGGAACCAATAAGCTCATCTAATTTGAGAACTTTGAGGTCCTTTGCTTCAATTATGGCCGTTTTCTTCGAATCCCATGTATTGGGAAGAGAGTAGATCATCTTCCTCACAAGTTTGTCTTCGGGGATTACTTCGCCATAACCTTTTAAACCATTTACGATTACGGAGAATCGATCGGACATGGTTTTGATGTCTTCCTCGGGGTCCATCTTGAAGTTCTCATAACTTAAATTGAGGAGCCCGATTTTGGTCTCCTTTACTTGATTTGTACCTTCATGTGTAACTTCAAGTTTGTCCCAAATTTCTTTTGCATTGGAACAAGATGACACCCTTCCATACTCGTCCGGGCCAAGGGCACAAAAGATGAGATGCATAGCCTTTGCGTTTGTTGAGAATCCCTTGTCTTCTTCAACGCTCCATGATTCAATATTGCTCGTTGGTGCTATGTATCCTCTCATGATGATTTTCCAAGCTTCAAGATCATAAGCTTGGATGAAGAGCTTCATGCGGTTTTTCCAATAGGCATAGTTTACTCCATTGAAGAAGGGAGGCTTGTTGGTGGGTTGAGAATCTCCCCAAGCTACAATATTTGAGGTGGATGCCATGGATGACTTTGTAGATGATTGCACACTTCTTGGATCTTTTTCAAGAGGTTGTAAGACCTTCTAATGAACCAAAGCTCTGATGCCAATTGTAGAACGTGGCAATCGATCGGATAAAACCAAGAGGGGGGGGTGAATTGGATTTATGAAAGTTGCGGCGGAAGCTAATTGCAAAGATAAAAATTGCAAAGCGATTTAGAGTGGTTCGACTTTCTAACCAAAGTCTACATCCACTACCTTAGCGTCCACACTAAGGATTTCCCACAAATTCACTAATTTGTCTTTCCTTTAAGGACAAGGAGTAACCTTACACACTTCAATAGACTTATACCCCAAAGCCTATTGAATCCTATCCCAAAGTTGGATACAAATGAGCAAACTAGAAAATCCTCACAAGGAAAGTGTTTGCGAAGTTTAAGCTCTCTCACACACCCGAAAAACACTAGCTCAAGAATTACAACGAAGAACACTCTAGTGTTTTTACAAGAAAGATCGAAAAATAAGCTCGATATAAACTCTTGGAAGTTTGAATGCTTGAATATGATTTCTTGATGTTTCTTCCTCTTTCTCTTTACTTCAATATTGATCTAAGGCTGTATTTATAGTGTTGTTTGAGCATATAGCCGTTAGGAGCCTTTGGAGAGTCTTTGGAGCCGTTGGGGATGTTTTTCTCACAACTTTTCAGCTTCCAGACGCCTACCGTTTCGGAACGGGGTCACCTGTTTCGGAACGGCTTTCAAATAATATAGCCGTTAGGAGCGTCTACGAGAGCCCGTTTCGAAACGCCTAGGGCCGTTTCGGAACGGCTATGCCACTGCCAAAGGGGTGTTTCGAAACGGCCTAAGCCCGTTTCGGAACGCCCTGTTTAATTTCAAAAATTTGTTTAAAGACCGTTGCCCTTTGTTCTTTTAAATGAAGACCAGTTTCGAAACGAGTCATACCGTTTCGAAACGCCTTGACCCGTTCCGATACCCGTTTCGGAACAGGTGCACATCGAACTGAAAGTGTTTCGAAACGCCTTGGGCCGTTTCGAAACGGGGCTTGAAAAATCACTGTTTCGACTTTTAAAATACTTAAAAAATATTTTGTAAGTCTTTGGTTTTAGCTATAAAATGGTCTTTAACAAGATATAGGGAATTTTAAGGACTTTTAAAATTGTTTTGATATTTTTACTTTAGTCCTTAGGTTTTTAGTTATATCAAAATTAAAGCGTATGTTCAACACTATGCTTCGGCAAGGGCCGCCCGTATTCTAAGGTATTCCTTAGGATGGTACCCCGCCCAGTGGGCTTGGGTTAATGCCACTATATGATACTGTTCTGGGGAACTGTATCATGGTGTACGGATGGAGGGTAGAAAGATTTCATGAAAACATGATATGCATGTATAATTATATATATAGTATGTCTTTCATAACATGATTTAATATTTATGGATATAAATGTTTTCTTGCACTGTTGGATCACATTGAGCTTTCTAGCTCACGCCCAAATATTTTTTCCCCCTTTTTCAGATAGGTTGGAATAAGCTGCCCTGTAGTTGACACTTGGAGGATCGACACTTTCGACATTGTTTTTTGAATGTAATGTTTTATTTCACCATTTGTAATTATGGGTGACATGTTTTATTATGATGTGTAAGTCTTTAAAATATTAAGGTTTGATGTGTCTAAACATATTTTCTAAACTTGATAGTTTTCACAAAGTTTGGGCGAAATGCTATTAGAAATAAATTCTTTGTTGCAAACCTGTTTACTAAATGATTATAAAAATTTTAATGTAACTTACTAGACATGGTCATTCCGCATAGGCCGGTCTAGGGGGTTACATATATATTTATAATGCTAAATGTATAATTTTATATAATCTTAATCTAATCGATATCACTAGTGTTGTTGTGAATTTAAAGGTTTGAACCAATAATATTCATATTTATTTATTTTTAATAAAAAAATTGAGTAATTTTTTAACAAGAAAAGAATGTTAGATTATATTTAATGTGAGAGATTTACAAAAGAATCACACCCAAACAATGAAAATACAATGTGAATAACAGAAAATAATAATTTTTAAAAAGTCAAATATCAAAACTCCTCACTTTCCAGAAAACTTGCATATAAGTCTTCTGAATGAAACCTGACAATCAATTACTTTGAACAGAGCGCTCTATAAAGAAAGCAAATCGTTCCGCTGTTATTTCTTGGCTTATCGGCAAAATCACAAAAGAGGATTATAAGCATCACAGGCCACCGATCTTCGCTGCTAAGAATGCTCGCTCATATTCGTCATACGAACACTGAACTGTTGAAAAGCAGCCAACACTGTCACAAAGACAGACTAAAATTGTCATAGAAGCATACGAATAAGCTGCCATAAAAGCAGACGAAAAACTACAAAAAAGAATATATAATATGAATCTATCAAAACAAAACAAAAAACAAGAAAATAAACTTAAAAATAAAACTTTCTATCAATGATGATGAATTTTATTTATATACAAAAATAACAAAATGACCAAACGCCGCTGCTAGCGTCAAAGAAAAAATAAAAATAAAAAACTTTTGAGAACTGCTGTAAAATTTTGTTTTAACTGCGACTGAGCACTTTTCTACTAACTTATGATAACTTTTTAAAAGCCTCAAAATTTGAGTGATTACGAAAAAGATTAAAATATATTCTAATCTAATTACTTGAATTTGAACACTATATATACATATGGTATATGCTTTAATAAAAGTTAAAAAATTAAATAGATATTAACATTAACATATTAAAATTTATTTTTTTTACGGATATACCACCACAAGTGGCATTATTATATATAAAAAAATCTCGTATAAATAGTTATTTATGTAAATGATTCACAGCTAAATTTAATTTAAAAAAAAAGATCCTAAATTGTCTACATAAGTTGAACTCGCGTTCTACAAAAAAACGAGTTTTACAAAAAGCAGGTTTCATATTAAAAAGCAAGAGAAATTATTTTTTTACCAATTTACTCAACATAAAACTTGCTTAATTTTTTTTAATTAAATTGGCTGAGGTGATTTACGCAAATAACTATATAAAAAGGTTTTTTTATATAATAATGCCACCACAGGCACCCCCAATGTACGAACTCTGTTCTGCTCACTTCTGGGGAAGCAGGAGAGCTCTCCGTTTAGCGCAAAGCAATGGGCGTTAACTCCTCCTTAATTCTGACGCCCGAATATGAAACATGAAAGGAGAAAGAAGAATCAACTGAATTAATTAAAGCATAAAATGAAGAATGAATTGAAGAAATAGGTAGGTCATAGGTGAGGTACGAGGGTAAAGATAGGATTATGTAATTGGATGCTCCGCTGTTCTTAGCTCTGAATATTCGAAGATCTAAGAGTGATTATGTAATTCCAGTGCAGATCCTGGGAAGGAGGTTTTGATCCTTTGTAACCGCAGATTATTTCCCATCTTAAGCTTTGTCCATGTGTTTAAAAAAATCAAAGCTCTTGTTAACTTGTCATGTTAGAAAGAGGTGAAAACGACCGAAAATCTAACCTTTCAGGCTTGTTTGTTTTGTGTGTTGTTAAATATTGAGTCTGCAATGAGATTTGATTTGAGAGGAAAGGAATGGCATCGTGGGAGCATTTTGGAGAAATTGCAAATGTAGCCCAGCTCGCAGGCTTTGATGCAGTGCGGCTAATAGCAATGATAGTCAAAGCTGCAAGCACAGCCCGAATGCATAAGAAGAACTGCAGGCAATTCGCTAATCATCTCAAGTTGATTGCTAACTTGCTGGAGCAGCTCAAGATCTCGGAGCTTAAGAGGTATCCCGGAACGCGTGAGCCGTTGGATCAACTGGAGGATGCCTTAAGGAGGGCTTTCATATTGGTCAATAGTTGTCAGGATAGGAGCTATCTCTATCTCCTGGCCATGGGATGGAACATCGTATATCAGTTTAGGAAGGCCCAGAATGAGATCGACCAGTATTTGAAGATTGTTCCTCTCATCACTCTGCTGGATAATGCTCGACTTAGGGTATTCACTTTTCTGCTTATTCTTTTAATATTTGCACCCTCAAAACAATTTTGAAATGATTTGCTAAGCTTTAGAAATGCACGCCGTGTGGTGCTGTAAATATTATTGTCTTGTCTTCTTATGGATCTCTCCACAGCTAATTTACATTTTAATATCTAGTATTTTGTTTATTAGCTTGGGGAGGGTTGGGGTGGGTGGTGGAGAAGGCAAAAGAGGGAAGGGACAAACTTCATAGCTTCACTCATAGTTGTACGTCCTTTTGAATTCCTTTATAGCTTCAGTCATGTCTTCCCCCCTGTATTTTAATGAAAACCTAAACCATTCAGGCCCATCAGCCTCTCTATAGATGAATCCATTGGCCAAAATAGTTTGTATAAGGCCTCTGATTTTGTCAAAGATATAGAGATGATCAAGCCAAGAAAATGTACTGAATTATAGAAAACTTTTCCAGCAGAGAAAATATTTTGTATTGGAAGATTTGGATATGTTTCTTTCTCCTAGGGACTTGTCTCCAATATCATTGGAAAATAATACACCAATGGGATAACTGAAGGGACTAAAATCTGCAGTAGTTGGACAGTATTTTAAATCTTTAGTTTGCCTGCTTTACTAATCTTTCGGTTCTCCCAAACCTGCAGGAGAGACTAGAAGTTATTGAGAAAGATCAGCGTGAGTACACGTTTGATGAAGAGGACAGGAGGGTGCAAGATGTTATACTGAAACCAGATCCGTCAACAAATGATGCCATGATTTTGAAAAAAACACTTTCTTGCTCTTATCCAAACATGTGTTTTAATGAAGCACTTCAAAAGGAAAACGAAAAGCTTCGACTGGAGCTACAACTATCGCAAGCTAACTATGATGTTCAACAGTGTGAAGTAATCCAGCATTTGCTTGATGTTACAGAAGTTGCGGCTGTAACTTCTATTCCAGATAAGAGTTCATCCATGAAAGGGTCTAAGAAAGTAGAGCGTAATTACTCAGATGCTGATAGTGACAAAGGTCATTCATATAATGAAAGCTCTCCTAAGAAACCTAGTTCACGCACAACTTCTAGGTTAGTTTTCCTTTCACTTAAAGTCTTAAGTTGTTGAAATGCAATTGTAATTATATACAAAACAACTTCCCATGTAGCAATGTCCTTCGCAACCTTTCCCCTTTATCCATTGGACTTATGCCTTAAAAGAGTTGAAAGCTGATGTATGCATTATTAGGAAAGTACACAATGTTTTTTTTAACTGCCATTTTAAATTAAAATGATAACTGATTTGCCTTTATTATTGTGATGAAGTTAAAACTTTGGTTGTATTTTTAGTTGCCAACAACTGATCCCTACCATTTTCAAGGAATTTGGATTTGAGTTGCAGTCTTAGTATATTTAATTCCTCAAGCTTTTGAATATGAACCCACGGTTTACATACTTCATGTGATCAGAGCTTAAATGCGGATTCTAAAAGTTTTATGCCTTTACCTTTTTTCTCAGAAACACATCTTCGGTTTCATCAGGACATGATCTGCTCTCTAACAGAGGTTCGCATCAATATGACGAATGGCATGCAGATTTGCTCGGTTGTTGTTCAGAACCATTTCTATGTATGTCTCTCTTGCAACATTGTATCCCCATTTACCATTATTGTATGAAATGTCTACCTTCTACTCTGTTTGACTCGGTAGAAGTTACAAATTATACCTTGAGATAGCTAAGCTCCAAGAAAAGGGATAGGAACATTTATTTTAAATTTGAATTTTTGTTTCTTTTGCAGTACGTAGGACAAGAGGATCACAATTTTTAATAAGATTTATAGGACATATATCTTTTGCAGAACTGACCTTCTGTATTTTCTGTCATGCATCTGGTCTCCTAAGGCACCTATTTTCGTTGCAGGTATAAAGGCATTCTTCTGTCCTTGTGTTATACTTTCAAAGATTGGTACCGTGGCAACGAACAGGCACATGTGTAAGTATTTTGGAACCATATTTTAATTTTTAGTTATGCTTTACTTGCTTGGATAAAAATCTTTGTGATCCCCATTTGTGCAAGAATTTGATGTGTTAAGTTCAATGTACCCTGATCATAAGGATAATGTGTTTTTAACTAAAGCATGCATCGCATGTATAAGTCGAGTAATAGTTTTCTTTAGGAAAGGAAATTACCTTCTCTCTTGTGGTCTTACTACTGAAAAGTGTTATACAAACAGAAAAACCTTCAGAATTTTTCTGTTTTGGTATTATTCGACGCTAACATAGAAACTTTCTTCAGCTTCTGCTGAAGCATGCAATGAATTGATGGCATATTCATTGATATTTTCATGCTGTTGCTACACATGCTGTGTTAGAAGGAAGCTTCGGAAGGCGTTGAACATTACGGTATTTTCTCTATCTATGAAAGAGTAATATGGTATGGATGCTTTTATCTTGTCTACATTGCTTATAGATTATAGTCTATTATCCCGAGTATGCCATAGGTACTGCTATTTTGATCATAGCCATTAGTAGGGGTGGGCAAGACCGAGTACCCGGTCAGTTTGCCCAGAATTGGTCCCAGTCTCGGTAGCCATTAGTTCTTGGAAACTGGAATCAATCCTGGTCCCGGTCAGACCAGGTCACAAATTTTAGAAACTGATCCCAATACTAGTGGGAACCGGTACTAGTATCGGGTACTCGGTCTATTAAGAAAATTTGAGGAGTAGGGGAAAAAATTCCAACCAGCAATAATAATATTAAATAACAAAGTCAGAATATTGTAAGCTTGAAGGTTAAAGTCTTAAAACAAGATATACTCATAATATTCATACATAAAGAGAAAGAATAAACTAAAAAAACTCTAAGTCTACATCCACTAGTACCGGGTACCTAGTCCCATTGGGTACCTACCGGGTATCGAGTCTAGGAAATCAGGATCTAGTCCCGGTGCTGATCACAATCAGGACGTAAATTTTGGATCTAGTCCTAGTCCCACCGAAACTAGTTTCAGGACCGGGACCGATTAAACGAGTTTTTTGCCCACCCTAGCTATTAGCCATCACGAGCATATGGTTTTGAGCTGTCTGAACATGATTAGTACATGCTGCTGTATCCTTGCTTCTTGCATATAAGAAAAACAGGCTAACATCTGATGATTCACGGCCTTTTGAAAAACATTCACGCTTCTAAGCGACATATATACGTCCACGCGATTATCTGATAATTACTTTCTCCGACCTTCTTCCCTTTGGCAGGGTGGATTTATTGATGATTTCCTCTCACATTTGATGTGTTGCTGTTGTGCCCTTGTTCAAGAATGGCGAGAAGTAGAGATACGTGGAGTTTATGGTATGTCCGATATGCACCAAGAAATTCACGATCTTGTTGAAATCTCATTTTTCTAGTAAATATTCATTGGGAACTCATGACCACCAAACCAGAACATATTAGATCATGTTGGGTGATCTTTCTTTCGCCAATTGTGGTCTGGTTTCTTAATGTTGTAATAAACCTGGGAATTCATATGAACTTGCAGGTTCAGGGAAGACTAAAACAAGCCCTCCAGCCTCCCAATTTATGGAATCGTGAGTAATGATTTTTTTTCTTTACCTTTTTCTTGGGAGGTTTAACATAGAACGTTACCTCCTTTATTTGCCATTGTGAAATTGAAACTGTACTAGAAATACTGCGCCCTTTGCCTTTGAATCTACGGGTATGTAAATTAGTCCAATTGTTTGGGGGAGATTCATTCACCTCACGCTGTACCAAAAACTATTTTTTTAGTATAGTGGTTTTCGTATTAACTGTATTACAAAGTTGACTCTTCAAAGACGAATCACTGCCAAACTACAAAAACAGTACACTTGAACGTTTACATCTTTATGGGATCTTTTAAACTTTTTAAGTTTTACACGTTTTTTGGATCGTGGGAAACGGATGGCTCTGATTAACTCCTTACTTTTTTTCCTAAGTGATAATCTTTACATATTCTACTGTTAATCTCATTCATCCATTTCACCCATCCAACGATCTAAAAAACGTGTAAAACTTAGAGAGTTTTACACTGTGTAACTGAATCCTATCCCATATATATATATATATATATATATATATATATATATATATATATATATATATTATAAGTGAAGAGATTCACTTGTACCAATGTAAAATTAAGTGTGTTTTATATATTTTTGTGGGTTTTTTATTATTATTTAGGATTGATATTTTATAAAGTCAACCATTAAATTTAATGTATTATTCACGTAGATTATATATAATTAAACTTCGAGTAAATTATTTAGTTTTTTTAGCAAATCTTAATTTTAATCCTACATAGAGAGGAGGAGAATGGAGACTCTAGGGGAAAGAAGGTAGGAGGTGCTCCTAGTGGGTCTAAAACCCATAACCTAAGGGAATATGAGTGTAATTGTGATGATGGTTGGTTTGTGGTTATGTTTGGCTGAAAGTTCTATTATTCTGAAGCATTAGCGTGGTTGTTAATGATAACGGTGTTTAACATTATTTGGTTGGTAGGAGTTTCCGGTTGTGTTGTATAGACGTCGAATGCACTTGTGACATTCGAGGCAGCGATGAGTTGAGTATTCAGTGAATACTTGGTTTCGTGTGTAGCTGAGGTAGTGGTATTTTCACGTACAATGGTATCGAGAAGGATCTTGATCAATAATCATGAATGGTTTAGCAGGCTTTTGTAGCAAAGCGAATGTTTGTTTTTTATTTGATTATGTGCGAGTTTTAGCATGTTGGAAGAAATGTTGGTTCTGAGAATGTTATTAGTAAGCGTGAACAGTTGAACACGCACAATGCATAAACACTTATACGTATATATTTAAATATGTGAATACATGCATACATTTAGGCATGACATTAGAGGTTTGCATACATATGCATAAACATCTATTAGGACATATAAGTAATCATGCATACATATGTTCACACTGGCGGATGACTTTTCGGAGGCCAATGAAGTGATGGTGTAAGCGAGGTAGCTTATGTAAGTTAGCTCTAGCGAAGAGGTTCTTTGGGTTCAAAGTTTTTTGAAGGAGTTAAAGATTGATTCTCAGGAGTTGGAGTTGTTTTAAATTTGAAGCAACCGAATTTGGTGGTAGAAGTCCATGATCTTTTTGGGTCCAGTTGGTTGTTAATGAGGTTTGTTGAGAAATCTTCTGAAATTGTTGCATCGTTAGAGAAGTTATGGGAAGACTGTTCCGTTGAATTGGATGATTCCCTAGGCTCCGTTTAGGATCGTAGCTTGAGTTTAATTCGTTAATTAATTTCAGTTAATAATTGAATGTGTTTTTAAAGGAATATGTCAAATCGATCATAGCTAATGTTTTGGAAGGTTATTTAATTGGTTTGTCAAATAATAAGTATTATGTTTTGATGACTTAAAAAAGAAAGACAATTTTATTTTATAAGTGAATTTTGTGAATTAAATAGAGAAATGACACAAGTTAAAAATCTTTAGGGAGCAATTGCACCCTTTGTACTTTAACAAACTCAATTTTATTTTGCTTTAAAAAAACTACTAGCGATGGTTAAAATTTTCTCTAAAACATGGTTCTCTTCCCTCAACTAAAAATTATTATTTTCATATTTTCTATTTTCCTAAAATATTTTTCAATGATCAATTGGTTTTACAGGCGTATTTCTAAATTATTTTTCATCCAAATGATTTTTAAGCTTGAGCGAATCGATGGTTTTTTTTTGTTAACAATAATTTTCACGTTAGAATACAAAGGGAAGCTCATTTTCGTTATACACGTGTCCAATAAGGTGAGCTGTGGTTTCTTATTGACATTCGACACGCTCTATGTCCTTAATCTATTATTTCTATTAACATTTGTGATTTAAATGAATGTAATTGAATTTAAATGGTTTATAATGGTTCGGGAACAAATTATGATTATATTGTTCAAACCTAAAAAAAATTCTACTGTGTATTGATGATTTCTTATTGGTTGATAATAATATAAAAATTTGGTTTTACAAGTTTGGACCCGAAATTAGTTTAAGTGACTAAGTTAAGATGATTGTTCTTCATGGATTGAGATTGATGTTTGGTTAAGTGAAACCTTTAATTTTGGTTGTGGTTTTGAGAGTTGTTGATGATTTTTTCCAAAGTTTTGTGAATTGGAAATTATTTATGAAGGGCTAATTAGATTTTAAAAATGAGTTGGTGCAAGCTAAAAGAGGTTTTTTATATTTTAGCGTTGTTTCGGGATGAGAGTTAGATAGGTTTTATACGGATTGAGACGATGAGAAACTGAATATCACATGGATGGATGAGTATTTGTCAAGAGTTTCTCCGTGAATGAAGGTTATAGAGAATAGTTCGTAATAATGTGTTAGAATTAAGTTTTAATAAACGATGTGCATATAGATGGGAAGATCAAATTTGTGACATGTTGTGTCAAATGGTTTTGAGCTCAAAAGTGTATTTGATGATTGCCTATATTTTTGTGGCGAGGTTTGTTTGACCCTTGGCTTGTCCCCGTAAAGAGAAAGTTGAGAATTGTTGGTCTTAACATTAGTAAGGGATCCTTCTGGTTAAGTCTCCAGCAGTTAGGTGTTGCTCATTGACACAATTGAATTTGTGAAAATTATGCGGTGTAAGTGTAGTCGAGAAAGTTGTTGGATGAAGAAAGGTTTGTATTTGATTTGTTCCCTTTAGGCTAATTTCGAGGAAGAAATTTCTTTTAGAGGGGGAGAGTTGTAACACCCCGAAAAATGTGATAGAAGATTCGGGTGAATTATCGGAATCGAATTGCAATTTTGGGTTAGGCTTTTGCTAATTATTTAATTCTAAAAAATAATTTGAGTAATTAAATCGATTTTCGATAAATTTATTGTGACAATTATCTGTGAAAAATATATTTAACGAGTTTAATAACGGATGAAATTGAGTTTGAGTAATTTTAAATAGGTTGTTTTAATATTAAGTATATGGTGATAATTATACAAAAGGTTGTAAAATATTAATAATAACAATTTTGTAAAAAAAATTAAAGTGGTGGTTTTATGGTATTATTTTGCACATTTATTAAATAAAGCTTTTACCATCTATTTCTAACTAGAAAATGACAATGGTTATTATTTTTTCAAGAAAGAAAACTCTGTCTAAACTTATTTTTTTCTCTCTTAAGATTATCCTAAACACCATTTTAATCTTCTTTGATTTTCTTATCCAATTTTTATTCATTTTCTTTCTAAACCATTTCTAATCAATAGCCACACAAAAGATTTTGATTTCTCTCATCTTGTTCAATGAATTTCACGTTGGAAGATTGGATGAGCAATATTTATTTTCAATTTCCAATTTATTTGGGTAAGCTTTGAGTTTCTAATAATCTCCTGTGTTGATTTTCTATCAATTCTATTGTCTTTTGATGTTAAAGTGAATTTTAATGGATTAATTTAATTTCTAGATGCTAAAGAGTGAATCATGATTTGATAGATAAAATCTAAATGTTTTAATTGGATTATGAGTTATTCTTGTGGGATAGATATAATCTAATCTTTATTTTATGAAATTAATTCCAGAATTAATCTAATTGGTTGATTTTAAATTTAGTTTCTTAAATTGGGTGCTTGGTAGAGTGTTGATTGAATGATTGGAAAAATAACAAGTAACGAAACAACCCAAGAATCAAGAAACTGTAACAAGAATTTAGGAAGAAATGAAGGAAATCTCTCCGAAAAGTAGAGAGCCGCAAAATTTCATTCATTCAAATCGATAACTATTATCCAGCAGGTTTGGGTATTAAAAACCCTACAACCAAAACGGCAACGTTTACTCCTAATTAAGAGTATAAAACGCACTGTATCATTAAACTAATTAAAATTAAACTTAAAACAGAAAAATAACCACACTCAACGGTCTTCACAGAATTGCTCCTTACAATGCCCCCTTCTTCAACAATCCTTGTCCTCAAGGATTAAAATCTGGAAATTGTGCCTGTAGCTGGTGAAGAACTTCCCACGTAGCATCCTTAGGAAAAGAATTAGTCCATTCCACTAGCACTTCGGTCACTGCTCGGTTACCTCTTCTCCCAATTCTCCTTTTCTAGGATCTTGAAGGGTTCCTTGCTTATGCTTCCATCAGGTCCAATGATTAGTAGATCTGCCTGAGCCATATCACTTCCAATATGTTTCTTCAGCTGTGAGACATGAAACACAAGGTATACCCTTGAGTTTTCTGGTAATTTCAGTTTATATGCCACCTTGCCTATCCTTTCTATAATTTGGAAAGGTCCAAATCACTTTGCAGCCAATTTTTGACACAATTTACTCTTCACCGACTGTTGTCTATAGGGTTGAAGCTTCAGAAACACCAAGTCTCCAGGTTGGAAGTCACACTCTGTTCTCCTTTTGTCTGCATGTTGTTTCATCCTATCTTGAGCCCTTCTCAAGTAAAACTTCACCATTTTGATGGATGCTTCTCTTCTTTGTAGTGTCATGTCCACTGAATCAACTATCGAATCCCCAACAATATAAGGAAGATGAACTAGAGGAGGTTGTCCATACAAGGCCTGATATGGTGAAGTCTGAATAGTAGAATGAAATGAAGAGTTATACCACCACTCTGCTAAGTGAAGCCATTCAGCCCATTCCTTTGGCTTTTCACCTTTCATACATCTCAAATAGCTCTCCAAACATTTATTAAGTCTTTCGGTCTACCCATCTGTCTCAGGGTGATAAACAGTAGGGGGTGTTACTGTTACTCCCAACTTCCTGAACATCTCCTTCCAGAATACACTCATAAAAATCTTATCTCTATCACAAACTATGTAACTGGGCATCCCATGTAACTTGAAAACATTTTCTAAGAAGATTTGAGCCACATCTTTAGCTGTAAAAGGGTGAGCCACAGGAATAAAATGGCCATATTTGGTTAACCTGTCTACCACCACAAAAATGTAATCCTTCTTCTTAGAATTAGGTAATCCTTCAATAAAGTCCATGCTAAAAAATGACCTGGCCGTTTTAGGGATTGGCAGAGGCTGTAATAAACCTCTTGGATGTTGAAGATCATCTTTGTTCCTTTGACAAGTACCACACTCCCTAACCAAGTTCCTCACTTCCCGTTTCAGCCCTTTCCAATAGAACACACTGGCTATCCTCTAGCTAGTAACATGAGCTCCAGAGTGACCCCCAACTGAGCTACTGTGGAAGTAATTCAGAATTTCCTTCCTTAATTCAGCATCATTTCCTACCACCAGTTTACCCTTCCTCTTCAATTTTCTTCCATCCCAAGAATATTTATCATTCCTTTTGGTTCCTCCCCTCAACTCATCAATGATTTTCCTTAGCTTCTCATCTTGTTCCCAAGTGGCTGCCACTATGTTCAAGGTATCAGTAGTGACACTACTAACATTCATATTCAAACAGCACACCCCATTAGGCTTTCTGGACAAACAATCAGCTACAATGTTATGGGTTCCCTTCTTGTAGTTGACTTCATAGTCAAACCCCATCATCTTAGCAACCCACTTTTGCTGAGCTGGAGTAATGGCCTGGTTCTCAGCTAAGAACTCAGGCTTTGGTAATCTTTTCTAATCTTGTAGTGTCTCCCAGCTAAGTAAGGAAACCATCTCTTCACAGCAATAAGCACTGCTAACATCTGCTTCTCGTACAATGATAATTTCTGGTGTTTAGGCCCTAAACCTTTGCTAAAAAATGCCAAAGGTTTTCCTTTTTGAACCAGCACTGCCCCTACTCCCAAGTCAGAAGCATCAGTCTCAACAGAAAATACCTCTTCAAAATCAGGTAACACCAATACTGGAGCTGAACACATAGCTTCCTTTAATCTCTGAAAGGCCTCATCTTCTTCCTCACCCCAACTCCAAACTTCTTTTTTTAATTGATTAGTTAAAGGCCTAACTATCAATCCATAGCCCTTAATGAATCTTCTGTAATACCCTGAGAGCCCTAAGAATCCTCTTAATTCCTTAAGGGAAGTAGGAACAGGCCACTGTAAAATGCTCTCCACTTTGGTCTTATCCAATGCTATCACCCCATTAGATATAACATATCTTAAATACTCAATTTCCTTTGCCCCAAAACAACATTTCTTCATGTTGGCAAATAGGGTATGCTTCCTTAAGATACTCAGGACTTCTCTCAAATGATGCAAATGAGTCTCCCAATCCACAGAATACACCAAAATATCATCGAAAAATACCAACACTGATTTCCTCAACTGCTCCTTGAATACTTTGTTAATTGATAGCTACACTATAACCTTTATATTTATGCCTCTTTGCTATAGCAGTTGCATGTTTTCAAGTGCATTACATTGCATGTAGGTTGCATTTTTAGTATATTATGGGTGCTTTTTAATTTATTGCTCTTGTGGAGTTGGTGCTGCATGAAAGGTAGTTTTTGGCTGTTTGTGAGCAGTATGACAGAGCAGAATGAGAAGGAAGAAACAAGGAACAAAATGCTATAGCAAAGGAGGAGAAAGAAGGCTAGCTGGCGCACGAAAGTACAAGCACGTGAGGTGTAGAGAAGGACGCCTGACACTGTCAGACAACTTTATGCAGCAGCCGCACTCCATCTGCAGACCGTCCTCTTTGTCCCCTGGTGGACAAAGCTTGTCGGAGAATATTGTTTGGGATCCCCAAGGAGATACTAAGGCACCAAAACCCTAGAAAACCCCCCACTATATAAAGGCTTCATCTCTCCAAAAAGAAAATAGGGGAAAAAGGTGAAGAGAAAAAGAGAAAGTGTGCAAGAGGAAGCACAACAGAGGGGAGGAGCACTTCAGCGTTGACCAGACTTGGTGTCCTTCATCGTAAAGCTCGAGGTGGCCTCACTGCCCTCTTCCGAGGCGGTGAGCCTAAGGCGGTCATGGCAGTCCACCGGTGAACTGGGAGTTTATCTTTCTTTTTTGCTATAGCATTTATTTAACTAGAGGGTTATATGACGATGATACGTTTGATTATCGCCCAGCCATGAACTGTTTTAGATGGTTTGGGTTCTGTTGGTTAATACTCTGTTGATTTTCTTAATTTCATGTTAATGTTTACTGTTCTTTCTTGATCTATGCTTTGTTTATGATGTGCGTACTTTCCTAAAGCTGTAAGAGCTTAGGGTTGTAAGTGCTTTGAGATATAGGCCCTACCTTAAGCGCCTTCGAGAGTTGGTCTTGCCTTAGGGATAACCCAGGGTTGTAAGAGATTAGGGATGTTAGTGCCTCGAGTGACAGGTCATTCCTTATGATGCCTTCGAATGATGGTCGTTCCCTAGGCACAGATGGGGGTAGCAATCGAGGAAGTAAGCCTTAGCTAATAGTGACAGTTAGAGTAGTGCATGATAACCTTCGAGAGAGGGTCATTTCTTTAGCATTAGCTTGGGGGAGTGAACGAGAGAGCTAGCCTTAGATCCCATAAACAATGGAGTAACCACTAAGGGGAAGGACTCCAACCTGTCTTAGAGTTAAGTGATGGGTTTAAACGGCTAAGAAGGATGGAGATTAGGAGAGTAAAGTGTTAAGAGTTTAAGCCGAGAGGTGCTGTTGTAGCATTTTAGTCTCTCAGTCTTCTTGCTAGAGATAGTTTAGAAATAGCCTTAGTAAATCCCGCCGAGCATAGTGGAAAGAACTAGGATTCGTTAGCAATGTTAAGAGGCTTCAGAGGTTACCCTTCAAGAGCTAGCCAGCCATTCCATAAAGAGCTTTGTATCCGAGAAAGGACCTATTTGTCATTTGATTCTCTTCTCTATTTGCTTGTTTCACTACAGCATTTTTCCCATCCTTCATTCTGCCTCAGCATACTCACATTACAATTTGGTTACTATAGCAATTTGGATACGAAAATTGTGTTCACCTCCAATCCCTGTGGAGACGATACTCACTCATCATTTTATTACTCGTTCGACGTGTATACTTGCACCATTTGCGTATCATTTATAGTACTGCACGAACGCGAACAAGTTTTTGGCGTCGTTGCCGGGGATTGGCAATTGGTGTCCACAGTTTTTATTTTCATTTTGCTTTCTATTTCCACGTTGTAAATATTCACTTGTTTTGTTGTTTTACTTTTCTTTTTAGGTTATCTTCTAGTTTATGACCAGAAGAAAACCGAGAGGACCTATTTAGCCCATTTTTCTAGAAGTTGATCGTTTATCTCGTTTGAGAAGACACGAGCAAGTAGAAACCGGAGTCATGGAACCAGCATCTATTAACGCAGATGCTATGGCAAATGGCCAGGGAGAAACAGCTCGACCACGAGCTATTAGGGATCATTTAACTCCTAGTTTGGATGATCTTTATCCCGGAATTGTAGCTCAAGAAATTCAGGCAGCCCAGTTCGAACTTAAACCCGTCATGTTCAACATGTTGAGCAACATTGAACAGTATGGTGGCTTGCCTCATGAAGATGCTAGACAACATATCCGTGCTTCTTGAGTGTTTATGATTCTTTCAGACAACAAGGGGTGCACGAGGATGTGTTGAAATTAAAGTTGTTTCCGTATTCACTAAGAGATCGTGCTAGAGCATGGCTAAATGGAGTGCCGGCCGGATCAATTTAAAGTTGGACCGATTTATGCAAGAACTTTTTGCTATGGCGTAGTCCGCCAATGATGAACACCCAGTTGAGGAATGATATAGCTTCCTTTCGTCAGTCTGATGACGAATCTATGTATGAGTGCTGGGACCGATTTAAAGGATTGTTGAGGAAATGCTCTAACCATGGGTATCATGAGTGGACCCAAGTGATTATGTTCTATAATGGTGTCAATGCGCCCACAAGAATGTTGATCGATGCTGCAGCAAATGGGACACTGTTGGACAAGTCACCGGAAGAAGCATTTGACATTCTCGACAAGGTAGCCAACAACGATTATCAGTTCCTAACAACAAGGCTTGGAACAGGGAGGAGAAATCAAGCTGCCACGGATAGTGAAGTTGACAACTCAATGCTGAATCAGTTGGCCAACATCACAGATTTTCTAAAGAATCTCCAGCGTTCCAACAAAGTGAAGGAAGTTAAGGCAGTAAGGTCATGCCTAAGATGTAATAGTAATCATCACCTCAACAATTGCCCTGACAATCCAGAATCTACCAGCTATGTGGGGAACTACAACCGTAGCAACAACAACCCTTATTCTAACTCCTACAACCCAGGATGGTGTCAACACCCAAACCTGAGTTGGGATAATCAGGGGCACAACGACAATTCGGCCAATCAAATGCCACAGCAAAATCCGCAAGAGGCACATCATTCCCGCCAGAATAAGCCATGGCAAAATCAAAAGGGAGCAGCACCTTCATAAAGAAATTCATTGAAGTCTACTTTTAAGGAGTTCATGGCTATGACAAAGGACTTCATGGGGACCACGGAAGTTTTGCTACAGGATTAGGCAGCACACATCAAAAATTAGGGAGCCCTTCTACAAAGCCATAGTGCATCCTTACGAGCCTTAGAAACTCAAGTGGGCCAGATTGCTCAAGTCTTGTACGTGCGACCACAAGGAATGTTGCCTACTGACACTGAAGCCACTAAGCACCATGGCAAGGAACAATGTACTGCACTCACACTAAGGAGTGGCACGGATATTAACAAAGGTGATAAGTTTGGGGGTGGAGAGAAGGACGAAGCTCAACCCAGCTTACGGCCACTACAAGAAGATCTTCAGGAACCACAGCAAGTAGAAGGAATAAAGGAGGATAACAAAGCCAAAAGACCAATCAAGGAAGAGCCAGCTTTTGTTACAGCAAAATACACAGCCTCACGAGCTACAGTAGATTTAGCTAAGCCACCTCCACCATTCCCTCAAAGACTCAAAAAGCAAAAAGAAGATCTCCAATTTGAAAAGTTTGTAGATATCCTTGATCAGTTGCATATCAATTTGCCACTCTTGGAGGCCATTGACCAGATGCCCACATATGCTAAGTTTCTCAAGGATATCATCACAAAGAAGAGGAAGGCAGAAAAGCACGAGACAGTTGCTATAGCAAAGGAATGCTACTTCATTTGGAGAAAACTCCCACCAAAAAGAAAAGACCCAGGAAGCTTTATTATCCCATGCTCTATTGGAGATGAGTTCGTTGGAAGAGCATTGTGTGATTTGGGATCGAGTGTGAACCTGATGCCTAAGTTAAAAATTGAATAAATGCTATAGCATAACTGTAGAAGGACACTCTGTTGTGCAGTCTTTAGGCCACATGCCCAAAAGAAGAAGAAGAAGAAGAAGAAGAAAGATGAAAAAAGAAACAAAATAAATAAGTGGCAATGAAAAGCACATGAGTGAATGAAAGTTATCACGGGATGACTCTACCTACTAGCTCGAGGGTGAGAGGTATGCTCCCTACTCATCTAGAGTTAAGGATGGTAGGTGTGATGAGCTGACACCCTTCGCAACAGTACCTTTTACATTTTTGTGGAAGTCTGTAATAATTGAAAATTCATTGCTAAGGCATTATTATTGAGCTTCCGTAAAAACAAAATTCTTCGCATATCATGCATAGTTCGAAAGTAATCTTGCGCACACACTCACTAGCAGCTTGTTCTTAAGAGAAATTCTTGACAGTCTCAAATAAATGTTCTTGATACTGAATGCCTATCTTTTTCTGAAATCTGAAACAATGTCGTAGTATTTATTCCTCGTTAAGTCTTTGCCATAACAACCCTTTTTGTTTAGTTTTACTCATTGCTTGAGGACAAGCAATAGCTTAAGTTTGGGGGTGTGATAGCTACGCTATAACCTCTATATTTATGCCTCTTTTCTATAGCAATTGCATGTTTTCAAGTGCATTACATTGCATGTAGGTTGCATTTTTAGTATATTATGGGTGCTTTTTAATTTATTTCTCGTGTGGAGTTGGTGCTGCGTGAAAGGTAGTATTTGGTTGTTTGTGTGCAGGATGACAGAGCAGAATGCGAAGGAAAAAACAAGGAACAAAATGCTATAGCAAAGGAGGAGAAAGAAGGCTAGCTAGCGCACGAAAGTACAAGCACGTGAGGCGTAGAGAAGGACGCCTGACACTCTCAGACAGCTTTATGCAGCAGCCGTACTCCATCTACAGACCGTCCTCTTTGTCCCCTAGTGGATAGAGCTTGTCGGAGAATATTCTTTGGGATCCCCAAGGAGATACCAAGGCACCAAAACCCTAGAAGACCCCCCACTATATAAAGGCTTCATCTCTTCAAAAAGAAAAGGGCAGAAGGTGAAGAGAAAAAGAGAAAGTGTGCAGGAAGAAGCACAACAGAGGGAAGGAGCACTTCATCGTTGACCAGACTTGGTGTCCTTCATCGGAAAGCTTGAGGCGTGGCCTCACCGCCCTCTTTTGAGGCGGTGAGCCTAAGGCAGTCATGGCAGTCCACCGGCGAACTGGGAGTTTATCTTTCCTTTTTTCTATAACATTTATTTATCTGGAGGGTTATATGACGATGATACATTTGATTATCTCCCAGCCATGAAATGTTTTAGATGGTTTGGGTTCTGTTGGTTAATACTCTGTTGATTTTCTTAATTTCATGTTAATGTTTAGTGTTTTTTCTTGATCTATGCTTTGTTTATGGTGTGCGTAATTTCCTAAAGTTGTACGAGCTTAGGGTTGTAAGTGCTTTGAGATATAGACCCTGCATTAAGCGCCTTCGAGAGTTAGCCTTGCTTTAGGAACAGCCCAGGGTTGTGAGAGATTAGAGATGTTAGTGCCTCGAGAGACAGGCCATTCCTTATGATGCCTTCGAATGATGGTCGTTCCCTATGCACAGATGGGGGTAGAAATCGCGGAAGCAAGCCTTAGCTAATAATGACAGTTAGAGTAGTGTGTGATAACCTTCGAGAGAGGGTCATTGCTTTAGCATTAGCTTGGGGGAGTGAACGAGAGAGCTAGCTTTAGATCCCATAAACAATGGAGTAACCACCAAGGGGAAGGACTCCAACCTGTCTTAGAGATAAGTGATGGGTTTAAACGGGTAAGAAGGATGGAGATTAAGAGATTAAAGTGTTAAGAGTTTACGCCGAGAGGTGCTGATGTAGCATTTTAGTCTCCCAGTCTTCTTGCTAGAGATAGTTTAGAAGCGGCCTTAGTAAATCCCGCTGAGCATGGTGGAAAGAACTAGGATTCGTTAGCAGTGTTAAGAGGCTTCAGAGGATTACCCTTCAGGAGCTAGCCAGTCATTCCATAAAGAGCTTTGTATCCGAGAAAGGATCTATCTGTCATTTGATTATCTCTTCTCTGTTTGCTTGTTTCGCTACAACATTTTTCCCATTCTTCATTCTGCCTCAACATACTCACATTACAATTTGGTTACTATAGCAATTTGGATACGAAAACTGTGTTCACCTCCAATCCCTGTGGAGACGATACTCACTCATCACTTTATTACTCGTTCGACGTGTATACTTGCACCATTTGCATATCATTTATAGTACTGCACGAACGCGAACATTCATCAACCCTTGGAAGGTAGCTGGGGCATTAGTAATTGAAGCATTAGCGTGGTTGTTAACGATAATGGTGTTTAAGATTGTTTGGTTGGTAGGAGTTTTCGGTTGTGTTGTATAGACATCGAATGCACTTGTGACATTCGAGGTAGCGATGAGTTGAGTATTCAGTGAATACTTGGTTTCGTGTGTAGCAGAGGTAGTGGTATTTTCACGTAAAATGGTATCGAGAAGGATCTTGATCAATAATCATGAATGGTTTAACAAGCTTTTGTATCAAAGCGAATGTTTGTTTCTTATTTGGATATGTGCGAGTTTTGGCATGTGGGAAGGAATGTTGGTTCTAAGAATGTTATTAGTAAGCGTGAACAGTTGAACACGCACAATGCATAAACACTTATATGTATATATTTAAATATGTCAATGCATGCATACATTTGGGCATGACATTAGAGGTTTGCATACATATGCTTAAATATCTATTAGGACATATAAGTAATCATGCATACATATGTTCACACTTGCAGATGACTTTTCAGAGGCCGATGAAGTGATGGTGTAAGCGAGGTAGCTTATGTAAGTTAGCTCTAGCGAAGAGGTTCTTTTGTGTTCAAAGTTTTTTGAAGGAGTTAAAGATTGATTCTTAGGAGTTGGAGTTGTTCTAAATTTGAAGAAACCAAGTTTGGTGGTAGAAATCCATGATCTTTTTTGGTCCAATTGGTTGTTAACGAGGTTTGTTGAGAAATCTTTTGAGATTATTGCATGATTAGAGAAGTTGTGGAAAGACTTTACCATTGAATTGGATGATTTGCTAGGCTCCGTTTGGGATCGTAGCTTCAGTTTAGTTCGTTAATTAATTTCAGTTAATAATTGAATGTGTTTTCAAAGGAATTTGTAAAATCGATCATGGCTAATGTTTTGGAAGGTTATTTAATTGGTTTGTCAAAAAACAAGTATTATGTTTTGATGACTTAAAAAAGGAAAGACAATTTTGTTTTATAAGTGAATTTTGTGAATTAAATAGAGAGATGACACAAGCTAAAAATCTTTAGGGAGCAATTGCACCATTTGTACTTTAACAAACTCAATTTTCTTTTGCTTTAAAGAAACTACTAGCGATGGTTAATATTTTCTCTAAAACATGGTTCTCTTCCCTCAACTAAAAACTATTTTTTCGTATTTTCTACATTCCTAAAATATTTTTCAATGATCAATTGGTTTTACAGACGTATTTCTAATCTATTTTTCATCCAAATGATTTTTAAGCTTGAGCGAATCGATGAATTTTTTTGTTAACAATAATTTTCACGTTAGAATAAAAGGGGAAACTCATTTTCGTTATACACCTGTCCAATAAGGTGAGCTATGGTTTCTTATTGACATTCGACATGCTCTATGTCCTTAATCTATTATTTCTATTAACATTTGTGATTTAAATGAATGTAATTGAATTTAAATGGTTTACAATGGTTCAGTAACAAATTATGATTATGTTGTTCAAACCTAAAAAAATCTATTGTGTATTGATGATTTCTTATTGGCTGATAATAATATAAAATTTTGGTTTTACAAGTTTGGACCCGAAATTAGTTTAAGTGAATAAGTTAAAGATAGTTGTTCTTCATGGATTGAGATTGATGTTTGGTTAATTGAAACCTTTAATTTTGGTTGTAGTTTTGAGAGTTGTTGATGATATTTTTCCAAAGTTTTGTGAATTGGAAATTGTTTATGAAGGGCTAATTAGATTTTAAAAATGAGTTGGTGCAAGCTAAAAGAAGTTTTTTTTTGTATTTTAGCGTTGTTTCGGGATGAGCGTTAGATAAGTTTTATACGGATTGAAAGGATGAGAAACTGAATATCATATGGATGGATGAGTATTTGTCAGGAGTTTCTCCGTGAATGATGGTTATAGAGAATAGTTCGTAATAATGTGTTGAATTAAGTTTTAATGAACGATGTGCATATAGATGGGAAGGCCAGTTTTGTGACATGTTGTGTCAAAATGGTTTTGAACTCAAAAGTGTATTTGATGATTTGCCTATGTTTTTGTGGCGAGGTTTGTTTGACCCTTGGCTTGTCCCTGTAAAGAGAAAGTTGAGAATTGTTGGTCTTAACATTAGTAAGGGATCCTTCTGGTTAAGTCTCCAGCAGTTAGGTGTTGCTCATCGACACAAATGAATTTGTGAAAATTATGCGGTGTAAGTGTAGTCGAGAAAGTTGTTGGATGAAGAAAGGTTTGTATTTGATTTGTTCCCTTTAGGCTAATTTCAAGGAAGAAATTTCTTTTAGAGGGGGAGAGTTGTAACACCCCGAAAAATGTGCTAGAAGATTCGGGTGAATTATCTGAATCGGATTGCAATTTTAGGTTAGGCTTTAGCTAATTATTTAATTCTAAAAAATAATTTGAGTAATTAAATCGATTTCCGATAAATTTATTGTGACAATTATCTGTGAAAAATATATTTAATGAGTTTAATAACGGATGAAATTGAGTTTGAGTAATTTTAAATAGGTTGTTTTAATATTAAGTAAATGGTGATAATTATACAAAAGGTTGTAAAATATTAATAATGACAATTTTGAAAAAAAAAATTAAAGGGATGGTTTTATGGTATTAGTTTGCACATTTATTAAATAAAGCTTTTACTATCTATTTCTAACTAGAAAATGCCATTGGTTATTATTTTTTTAAGAAAGAAAACTCTGTCTAAACTTATTTTTTTTCTCAAGATTATCCTAAACACCATTTTAATCTTCTTTGATTTTCTTATCCATTTCTATTCATTTTCTTTCTAAACCATTTCTAATCAATAGCCACACAAAAGATTTATTTCTCTCATCTTGTTCAATGAATTTCACGTTATAAGATTGGAGGAGCAATATTCATTTTCAATTTTTAATTTATTTGGGTAAGCTTTGAGTTTCTAATGATCTCTTAATTATTTTGTGTTGTTTTCTATCAATTCTATTGTCTTTTGATGTTAAAGTGAATTTTATGGATTAATTTAATTTTTAGATGCTAAAGAGTGAATCATGATTTGATAGATGAAATTTAAATGTTTTAATTGGATTATGAGTTATTCTTGTCGGATAGATATAATCTAATCTTTATTTTATGAAATTAATTCTAGAATTAATCTGGTTGATTTTAAATTTAGTTTTTTAAATTGTGCACTTGGTAGAGTGTTGATTGAATGATTGGAAAAATAATATGTAATGAATCAACCCAAGAATCAAGAAACTATAACAAGAATTTAGGAAGAAATGAAGGAAATCTCTCCGAAAAGTAGAGAGCCGCAAAATCTCATTTATTTAAATCGATAACTATTCTCCAGCAGGTTTGGGTGTTAAAAACCCTACAACCAAAATGGCAATGTTTACTCCTAACTAAGAGTATAAAATGCACCGTATCATTAAACTAATTAAAATTAAACTTAAAACAGAAAAATAACCACACTCACGGTCTTCACAGAATTACTCTTTACATAATAGTGTGCTTTGTAAGTGTTCGATGAAATTCTTGTAAAAAGGTATAGAAAAAGAAAAACAAAACAAAACAACAAGGGCATTCGATGGAATGGTCAGGGTGCGAAACAAGGGAGGCGTGATGGATTTTGCGTCTCGAATGGCGCGGCATACTGCTGCCATTCTTTCCATTTCGTGGAAGCTTATTGTGGTTTAAAAAAAAGAATTGGATTTGGGAAAGTATTCCCTACTGTGTCGTGAGGGAATTGGGAAAAACAAAAAGGGAATTGGTTGATGCGTGTAGTTGAGTTAGGGGCAGGATAGGTGGTTCGATTATTGTTGTGTGTTGTGCAAGGGAAATATATTGTAATAGTGTGGTTATTTTGGTGTGGTCCAATTGCTCTAACACTCCAACAACAACAATGTAAGTGCAATCAAGTAAAGGTCCATTAGATTATCCATCGACAAGATGTTTTGTGGAATCATTAAATCCATTATAAAAGATCTCAATTTGAGTTTATTTTTGAAGACTATGATTGGGACATCATCGCAACAACGACTTGTATCTTTCTCATGTAGACTAGAGAGTTTCATCATCCAACTGATAGTAAGCAGTGATATTATTCTTCAGATGTGAGTTCATTGTCGATGGATTAAAGCATAACACGAATTGTGTTGTGAGGTCATTCCATGAAGTGATAGATCCGGTAGAAAGTCCACGAAACCAAGTACAAGCTCTTCCATGCAAAGAATATTGAAATAATTGCATACATAAGGCATCATCAAGAACACCTTGTTGACTAAAAGAAGCACAAATGAATAGAAATGATTGAAGATGTTCTTTAGCATCTTCATGTGGCAATCCAGAATACTGCCCATTCAAGTTGAGCATTTGGAGAATAAGTGGCTTCAACTCAAAATTTCTAGCTTGAATAGGTGGTCGAACCATTCCTGGTTGTAAATCATCCAAAGGAGGAACTACAAGCTCTCAAATTGTTTTGTTTTGAAATGGTGGATGTAGCGGTGGATTTTCATGATTTTTAGGGGCACCATTGGTATACTCTCATTGTTGACCTATCTTGCCATGTCACTTTGTTCCATAAGTCTTTGTCTAAGAGTTCGTTCATGTAACACCCCCTTCCTGGCCTAGTCGAAAATCGGGTCAGAGTGTGCTACCGGTGAACAGTACGATGATCGGTGTAGTAAAATTTCAATTTATAAACAATATGTGAACAATGTTATACTATAAAACTTTACCGAATATACATCTTAGTCCAATTTACTCTTTATGAACAATAATTAATCATTTAGGACCAATTCATAACTATTACAAGTTTTAGGGACTAAACTGTAAATCTAATAAATTAGAGGTCCTTCGATGCAATTGATTATACCTTAATGAAATTCAATACAATAACAACAAGTCTATAAATTTTCATGTTATTCATAGTACTTTTACTAATCCCATTTAATCTACTACCATTCAAAAACCAATATGTGATTATTGTAAACCTCCAGTTTCTGCCTTTTAACCAACTTAATTAACCCTGTATCGAAACACCCTTAGGCTATTTCGATATGGGTGCATGATGGTCAAACTGGGTTGAATTTTCCCATTACACCGTATCGATACGGGCAAGCCTTGTATCGGTATGGGTTGACTTTCATTGACTTTGACTTCGACCCTTTTTTATACAGTTTAGACTCGTATCGAAATAGAGGATTCCAATAGCAAAATGTTTCGATACGGTTCCCAAACTGTATCGATACGCCATGTTCTTTGGGTTCAATAATGCTTAACCATATCGATACGCCATTACCCCGTATCAATACAGACTGACCTGTAATGACAGATTTTTGCTAGTTTTTAATCGGATTGACCTACCAAACAGTGTTCAAATGCAATGAAACTTTACACACAATATTTCAACCATTTTAAGCAACCTTTAACAAGTCATTTAGGACATTTAACTTAGTTACAAACCACAAACCACTTATACATCACAAAAGGGCTAAAAGCAACTTATCAAACTACTTTGCCACCATTCTAGGAGTTCAAAAGGTTGATGTACATTACTCTTAGCTCGGACGTGACTTGCCAAAACACCAACTAGTCTCGATCTCGATCCGTAAGTCTTATCAACCTAAAATGTATGGACAATGAATGCATTAGACTTATATAGTCTAACTGAGATAGCCATGAACAATGGATGGACATATCATGTAATGCAATATGTTTCAATATCATCAATGACACTACGTCATGAACATAAACATCATTTCTATGCTCAATAACAATAATAAATGTCATGGCATCAATAATCAATATCAAGGCAACAATGACCAATAGCAATAATCAATATTTTCCTTGGATCGATTCAATTGGATTTGGATACACGAATTCCACCACAACACCACCAATAGCAATAATGGTCGTATCATATTTCCTCCACCGCACCAATTGACCAATACACAACACATCCCTCCACCGCACCAATGGTCGAAGCCCAATACCCGTACCAATGAGCTCAAGAATTCTTTGGCATGCCAATTGTATCCAATACTCTCGAATCCAAGGTTCAATAATCAATAGTCCAATTACCATATTTCAATAGCAATATATCAATAACAATAACAATGATTCAACATAATATCCAATGACAACAATTCATAATCGATGTTCTAATGCCCTCTTTAATATTCAATAATCAATGATTCTATATTTCAATGCTTCAATGATTTTCATGACAACAATAAAAATGCTACGAACAATAATTCGATGCAATACTTACCAAGACTTACCAATATAACTTTCAATAATGTTTTATGAAAAGCCTTCAATTCTATGGTTAGTAAATCAATAATCAATAATTCGAGATGGCATCTAGCCACTCTCGAGACTCCGGCTACACTTACCTTGATAATTCGAAGCTCCTAAGGCTCTCGAATGATGATTCCTTTATTCCTAGCTTGTTTTGGAGACAATGGGTTAGCTTCCTCCAAACCTTGAACTAGGAAGATCAATAGGGGATTATTAGAATCAATATGACAATATCGATACTTGGAATAGCTATTAGCTATTAGAAAAAAGCTTATCTTAAAGCTTTTAACTTGAAATTGGGCGTTCAATGATCAAGAGAATTGATAATTGATTTAGGGTTCCCACTTACCCGATCGATAGCTATGAATTGATGCTCTTAAATCAAGGAAAGCCTAAGCTTATGGATCACAAATTGCGAGGTGTATGCTTAGAGACCAAGGTTGAAGACAATGGAGATGTGTGCTTATTCATTCAAAGCTAAAAGATGGAATTGGCCTCGGTGAAACAAGAATGAAAACCTTTTCCCCTTTATTCATTTTCTAAACTTAGTCATTTCTCCACCTCCCTTGTAGCCAATGAAAAGGTTTCCCTCAACCAAAGGTAAGCTTAATATATTAATATCCATACTTTCTTATACTTTCTAAATTTTTATAAAATCAAGGAATATAATGACTATTAGCCAACCTTTCTAATCAGCTTTCACCTAGGAAGGACAAACTCAAGTAGGTGAGTCATCACCATGTATCCTTCTTTGCAAATTGATTACTAAAAAATCATTTCTCCAGGGACTCGTATCGATACACGCAGGGTTGTATCGATACAGCTAAGCTAAAGTCCAAAAGTTAGTTAAAACCGTTAAAATTGTATCGAAACACTCTATAGTTGTTCCAAAACGCCTTACCTAGGTCGTTTCGGTACAGATCTTACTGTATCGAAACACCTAGCTCAAAAACATCATTTTAGGCAGTTTCAAGGAGGTCCTTAACTAAGAATAATTTCAATTAAGGTCCCTTAACAATGTAATCTATAATTTAGGCAATAAAGATATGGTATTTGAGCATTTTAATATCAATATACCAATCTTCGGAATCCAATTTTGACTAACCCGATTTTTGAAATATTACAGTTCAATTTCTGAATCAGGTATGAAAAGTGGTGCGGCAGAGCTTATGGTCATACAACACTCAATATGCTACTGGAAAGAAGAGAAAACAACAAAGATAAAAAAAAGATTAGAAACAACTACAAACTAAAGAAAGAAAGTAGAATTGCAAACAAAAACATAAACACCAAATAACATCATCCTCAGCAACGATGCCAAAACTTAATCGGTGAATAAACGCCACACGAATTATGCACGTGTAGACTACTGATGCAAGTATAGTTAACGTGTAGATCCTATTAGATATCGATCCCACTAGGATATATATTTAGTTGTATTCTTATGACGCTACAAGCAATTCTGAAAATCAAAGGGTTGTGAGTGTAATTGTAACTATAAAGGAAGAATAAAAGGATTGAATTTAAGATTGATGTGGAAACAAAGAGAACAAATTCACGAAGATAGAAGAAATAACAATTAAAGAATTAGATCCCCTTGGCTTAACTCAGCAGATTACCATGTGCAACAGGCAGCAACATAAGATGATTCATTTGACAAATAATATTAAGCTTGCTTACTGGCTTTCATTCGAATATTCAATCAATGACTCAAATATGTATTTCATTGTTCATCAAAACTACACATAATCGAATAAGTGGATCAACTCTTGTTGCATCCTCATCCAACTTTCGTTTTAATAACTTGTTAAGCTGAACTGTCACTGCATCTCTCGACGTCAGTGGTTAAACTAAACATTTTCATGCAAACATAGTTCAAATACAACATTTGAAATACGAAGAAAGCTAATAAGAATATACGGAAATTAAAATCCAAGATAAATCAAGTTCATAACCAAGCTAAAGAGTACATTATCATCAATCAATACAAAGAAATATATAAACTTCAATGAAACCTCTATTCCTAGTGAGCTTCAAAGAGAATCTACACATTTCCCCTTGTTCAGGCACATGGATCTTTGTTTCCATAAAGGATTATGCCTCGTTTCACCTCAGTTCTCCATAAAGAACGCTTAAGCCACCATGGGAAGAGCTTTAAAAGGTTTAAAGATGATAGAGAATTATAGTCCGCGTTCATCTCTCTCTCCTCCAAACAATATCCTTTTATAGGCTACTGGATAAGGACACATGTCCTTCAGGTGTTTTGTGCGAAAGACTGTTGTACTAAATCTGTTGTAATATATTATACAGATGGCATATCCGTTGTTGCGTGTTTTGAGTGCACGCAAATGGTGCAAGTATACACGTCGCAAGTAATAAAGTGATATGTATCAAGTATCGTCTCCACAGGGATTGGTTTGGGCCACTTTGCTTTAGTTATCGAACTGTAAAAATAAATAGAATTGATGGTGATGAATATAAACTAAAATAAAGTAAGTAAAGTAAATAAAGATAAGAGAGTAATTGATTTAAGAGAGCAGACTGAGTTAGAGTAAGTAGTGGTGTGATGGTTGATTGGACTATCGTGGTAATTGATTGCAAGCGTAGCTCAATTGCCTTAAACAAATAGCATCAGTCGTATTGCCTCGGCGACTAAGAATGGTGTGATTGCTTGGGCAACTGGGCGACTTCCTTCAAAGCTCGATAGAGCGTTCTTCAATGTCTCATTGTTATTCCTAACCCGAAGAACTAGTCAATTGTGCACGCCTTGGTGATACATCCCTGCATTAACCTTGGGTGAACAACAACCAATCTTCCGCTCCTCTTAGCTGTTAAAATCCAAATCTTATCCCTAAGTTGGATTAACCTCCATTAATGTATTGTTGAATAAAGATCATGCTCATTCGTTTCTTGAATCTAACTCTTCCGATATTAGATAAATGGATAAATTCACAAGATCCACTCCCAATTCACTCGCAAACAAAATTAAGAACCAAGAATGAACAAACTTTGAATTAAAATTGCAAACTCAAATACCTAAACAAAACCAATTGTTCTTACAACCACAAAAACAAAATAACCCAAGCCAAATAAAATTAGTTCATGGATGGGTTCGAAAGATATACAAAGAATAATCTCCCTAGCATGAATCTAATCGAACAAAGAGGAAGAAGAAGAAGAAGTTAACGCACAACCCCTTGGTTTTTCTCTATCAATCGAACTCTCCCTTTAAAGTAGGCGGCTAGGTCTTCTATTTATAGAAGATGGCTAGGTCAAAGTCTTTCTTGAGAAAGAAGTTAAGTTGGAATTAAATAGCATAAAAGAAATAAATCTCTTTTATTTATTTATCCTCCAAAAACTCCTCCTAAATTCTAGGAATTTAATCTCCTTTTGACCTATTCATGGGACTCCAAATCTTTTTAGGATATATCATTGCTTCATCATGTTTATATCGAATTAAATAGGTTTATCCTATCAAAGTCGGCAGCTTCCTTCTTTTCCTCAGTTGCTTCGACAATTTCCAGCTTGCTTGGGCAATCAATCATGCACACATAAAAACATACATTCACAATACCTTTTCCCACAAAAATCAACCAAATTATGAAAACAAGCATGCCAGTGGAAAAAAATCAATAAACATGCATGAATGTCTAGTAATGCAACTAAAATGAGCTTAAGTCTAACAATAATGTGAGTGAAAATGGTAGTAAAAATAGTAATTTTGAACACTTAACGCACCCCCAAGCTCGAACTATTGCTTATTCTCAAGCAATTGAAAACTAAAAATTATCTGCCAAGACTTCAATCATCAAAGACATGCTTATAACTTGAATTCAAACCTTAGAACTGTGGTACAAAGTATGATCACCTTTTGAATTTTTCGGATAGTACAAAATTTTCCCGGAACCAAACTATAATGCTCGTGACAATGTGTGTGTAGTTGTGTACAAATTGATTTTCAAGATTCTACGTGAACAATAGGTTTTTAACAATTTAATTACCAGGGTATTTATTTTTGTTTTCACTAGAGCGAATTTTGGGCACCTCTAACGATTCAATGATTTCTTATTTTAATTTAGTCGACTAGAGCCAATTTCGGGCACCTCTAGTGATTCTTTAATGTGCATTAACTACTAGAGCCGGTTCTGGGCACCTCTAGCAAGAAATTAACTATTAATTTTCAATTTTAATTTACCCAAATTTTAAGCAACCTAAGTTCACCAAGTGTCTATCAATCAACAAGTCAACATTGTGTCAATGATATTTAGCACTATAGTAAGATTCTAAGTTCTCTCCATGCAATCCTAAAATTAAAGGTTCTTTCAATTAAGTGTAGTGAAAAATTCATCATTGGGTATTCAAAAAGTCCAAACAATTAAATCTAATCAAAGGCATGACAAGTAACATATGCAACGTATGTGCAATTACTAAAGATGAATGCAACTAAAGATGAAATAAGTAAAAACAAACACCCCCTAAACTCAAGGGAAGCATTGTCCCCAATGCATGCAATTACAAAAAAGTAAAATTAAACTAAAATGCAAATAGGTTAGTCAGAAAGGTCGTCACCTCGAATAATGAGTTTCTTTCGAGTCGTTGCTTGATTATTTTTTCGGTCTGCGGTGGTTTGATGCATGTGGCTGGTACCACATGAATATCATTTGTTGGGCCTCTATTTGCTCCAATCGGTGTGTCAAGGGGAGGAGCATTGCCTTGATTTGATCCATGTTTGTCAAGGCAGGTTCACTTGCATGGGCATCCGTAGTTTCCGAAGCAATTGTTGTTGCCTGAGCAGTGGTCAGTGCAGGGGATTTCCTTGGCATGGTGGTTGTGAGTCATGATGTGGAAAAACAAAGAAAAGAAAAAGAAAACCTGAAAACTAAAGATACTGAAGAAAGATAAAATATCTCCTAAAATTTTCGAAAATAAATAAAGACAAAAAAATAACTGAAAATAAAATAAAGGTCCAAAAATTAAAAAATATTAGAAAGAGTATTTTCATGCATCTTCTAAGGTTACTGCATATCCGAGAAAGCTTGAAGAGGGTCGTTTTCGATACTTCTTATAATCCATCTGCACCCTCCATTAGGTGACAATATTACCCAAAAAGAGTTGGGCCAATGTGTTCGCAGCTATTCCCCTTTGTGTTACCATGGTGGAGGTGTCTTTCTTCCTTGTTCCTTTATAGTCCATGCGTACCTTCCACCTTGCTACTGTTCCTGAAGGTATGAATATATTATTAGGAAAAAGTATATCAACATCCAATCATTTAATTACCTCATTCTCATTGACTTCCATCATGGTTGGATGTAGTCTTCGCTGTCATGGCAATTGCTACTCAAGCCAATTGCCGTGGCAATCTTTTGCCAAAATTCGGTGTAAGTCAAGGGAAAAACCAATTTTCTGAAAAGCTTCATGAAACCAAACACTATTTTTTTAGGCCCCTCGAACATCTCCATCAGTAAAGATTTTGAAGGATTCAAATCTACCAGCGTTGGTTCCTTAAGAAATACCCGCAATGGAAGAGGTGAGTTTGTAAAGAATTCAAAAGGTTCAGTCATCACCTGCTCATATTCCATTAGCAAAGTTTTGTCATCTTGTTGATCCAACATCTGGTCATGCACTTTCCGTGGCAAATATGGATGAGAGCATTCTACAGATTCCCGTTTTAGCATCAATGTTGTAACATTCTGGACATCAGATTCCTCAGAATTTGTTGTGGTATTACACTTCTCAGTCGCACTGATTGTTGTCGTGGCATTGCTCTATTAAGGCTCCTCAATCTTTGCTGGGGCAATTTGTTGCATAGGCTTATCATGTGTTGGGTAGTCTCTCTCATTGACACCCTCTCGGCTTGAAGGTTTTAGTTGTTCCCCACACGTCAGGGAGCTCTCTTCGCATTGCTCTTTATCCTCTTGCTTGGGACGTTAGTATCCCTGGACTTAATTGTTGGTGCATGTTATCCAAGAGATATGTTAATCTCCTCGACCGATCTTCCGTTTCTCTCAAGAGTACATCCATCCTGTCTATACTCGCATCCATGGAATTTAATAGCTCTTGAGGAGGACTACATTGCCAAGGCATGTCTATTGTTGCGACAAAATTGTTATGGTAAAAAAATGAGATTTTTGGTCAAACCATGAAGGATTTTGCTGTTGGTTCCATCTTTGTACCTTCATGTATAGTTTTCCACGGTATAGGATCTTTGGGATTTCCTCGGTTGGTATAGGTAATCATCGGTGAATGTAAGAAATTCTTGACTAGATTGATTCCTATCTTCCAACATCAACTCTCAAATGGATTTACTTTTATTTCCCCACATGTTGATGTCCCTTAACTTGTAGCGCACCTGAATATTTTTTTTTGATAAAACAAACAAAAAAGAAAAGTTAGTAGAACTAATAAGAAAAATGCAATAACAAAAACAACTAACACCAATTGTCAATCCCTGGCAACGGCGCCAAAAACTTGTTGCGTGTTTTGAGTGAACGTAAATGGTGCAAGTATACACGCCGCAAGTAATAAAGTGATATATATCAAGTACCGTCTCCATAGGGATTGGTTTGGGCAACTTTGCTTTAGTTATCGCACTATAAAAATAAATAGTATTGATGGTGAAGAATATCAACTAAAATAAACTATGTAAATTAAATACAGTTAAGAGAGTAATCGATTTAAGAGATTAGGCCGAGTTATCGTGAGTCGTGGTGTGATGGTTGATTGGACTGTCGTGGTAATTGATTGCAAGGGTAGCTCAATCACCTTAAACAAATAGCGTCAGTCGAATTGCCTGGGCAACTAGGAATGGTGTAATTGCCTGGGCAACTGGGGGACTTCCTTCAAAACTTGGCAGAGCATTCTTCAATGTCTCCTTGTTATTCCTAGCCGGAAGAACTAGTCAATTGTGCACGCCTTGGTGATACATCCTTGCGTTAACCTTGGGTGAAAAACAACCAATCTTACGCTCCTCTTAGTCGTTGAAATCCAAATCTTATCCCTAAGTTGGATTAACCTCCATTAACGTCTTGTTGAATGAAGATCATGCTCATTCGTTTCTTGAATCTAACTCTTCTGATATTAGATAAATGGATAAATTCACGAGATCCTCTCCCCAAATCACTCGCAAACAAAATTAAGAACCAAGAATGAACAAACTTTGAATTAAAATTGCAAACTCAAATACCTAAATAAATCCAATTGTTCTAACAACCACAAAAACACAATAACCCAAGCCAAATAAAATTAGTTCATGGCTGGGGTCAAATGATATACAAAGAATAATCTCCCTAGTGTAACACCCCAAAATCTGGTATTGTCGGAAATGGGTCCCGGTGATCAGAAATTTCACATCGATAAAGTCTAAACATAGTATTGACCGATTAATTATTGATATTGGACTCTAATCGGGTTAAGTCATTGTTATTGGACCCTATTGAATAATATCGAAACCTATTTGGAGGGCAAGACCGTAGTGTAGTAAGAGTTGAGGGGATAACCTTGCGATTAGACCTCCTCAATATCAAATATCCCAACGTAGGAATATCTGGTGAAATTACTTCACCTAAAAGAAAGCTCTTCACTTTAAAACATAGTAAAATAGGATTGAGAAAAAGCTTACCCGAAAACATTGAAAGCAAACACCTTTCCCAAACTCTTCATCGTCTTCTACCTATGCAAGCACCTCCATTGGAGCTAGCTTCAAGCTTTGTTTTTCTTCATTTTATTGTTATCAAATTATTTCTATCGATCGGGTAAGCTATATTCCTCAATCGGTTATTGGATTCCATGGATGTATTGAGCTTAATCTTAAGCTAGGGTTTTGATCAACCATGGATAGTTCATCGATTTTGTTTATATTAAAATCGGATATCGATTTTGATATCGTTGTATTGATTTTGATATCGTATTATCAATTCTAATAATCTCCCAATTGATTTCCTAGCTCAAAATAACAAAAAGGAGTATCCATCAAAATCATCAAAGACTAGGAATAAGGGAGTTGTCATCAGAGAGCCATAGGAGCATCGAATTAGTAAGGTGAGTGTAGTCGGAGTCTCGGGATTAGGAGAAGAGCCTTCCTGAATCTTTTATTATTGTTTCTAACCATATCGCTAATAATATCTTTGAAGAAGTTGCATTAGATTGTTAATCGAATTCATTGGTAAGTGTCGGTCAGTTGTTATTGAATATCGGACATAGTTATTGGCAACGCTATCATGCATTATCATCAATATGATTAGTGTCATTGAAATATTGTGAAGAAATCATCGGATATTGATATTGATATTGACATTGAAACATGGCATATTGATAATGAAACATGTTTGCTATTGATAATATTGAAGTCATTGGTCATTGAAATTCTCATTGAACATTGAATATGGATACGGACATTGAAACCTTGGATTTGAATGGACAATGGATACAATTGGCATGCCATAAAATTCATGAGCTCAGTGTACGGGTGGACTACGGTCCTAAGGTTACGGCCTATATTGATTTGGCGAGGCGGAGGGATGTGTATTGATATTGGTCATATTGGCGAGGCGGAGGGATTAGACCATTCATTGATTTGGCAAGGCGTAGGAATTCGCGTATCCACTATCTTGATTCAATCCAAGGGTTAATGATGAAATTAATATGTTAAACATTGTATATTAAAGTATAGTATTGACATTGATGAGCATGAGAACATATATATAAATACATGCTACATTGTTGTTCATATTGTTTAAGACTACCTCACTAGGCAACGTATGCCTAACGTATCTCATCTCATGCATTTCAGGTTGAAAGATCGTGTGGTTGAAGATCGGATAGTCAAGGCAAGACAAGTCACTACAAGCCCTAGAGTAATGAATTTTGACCTTATGAACTCCTAGAAGGGTGGCAAAGTAGTCGAACTAGTCGTTTATGCCCATTTTGATATGTTGTGAGATGCCTATGTTGTAATGTGGTTGATGACCCTAAATGGCCTTTTGTTTTGGCTTAAAGTGGTCTAAAATTGCATATTTAGCTCATAAAGGTCAAAACATAGTAAACATATTCGTATGATCATGAAATTTGGCATGCTAGTATTTTATACCATTGAAATGTTGTGTGTAAAGTTTCATTGCATTTGAACATCGTTTGGTAGGTCAATTCGATTAAAAACCAGCAAAAATCTGTCATTACAGGTCAGACCGTATCGATACGGGTGATGGTGTATCGATACGGTTATGCAAAATTGGACTTTAAGAATAGGGCGCATCGATACGGTTTGATGCCAAATCGGAGCATTTTGATACTTGAATCCACTGTTTCGATACGGGCCTATAGCGTATCGAAACGGGTTAAAGTCAAGGTCAAAGGAAGTTAATTCGTATCGATACAGGGGTTGCTCGTATCGATACGGTCTAAAGAGAAAGGTCAACATGGGTTGACCATCGTACACCCGTTTCGAAACAGCCCTAAGGTGTTTCGATACAGGGTTAGTTAAGTCAGTTAAAGGCATAATTTGACAGTTTGCAATGTTCACAATTTAGTCACTAAATTTTGAATGATAAAATTGAATAGGTAAATGATCTCTAAATTGTATGAAACTTTGCAGGCCTGTTAATATGGTATTGAGTTTCATTGTGGTATAACTAATTGCATCGAAGGACCTCCAATTTATTTAATTTATAGTTTGGTCCCTAAAATTTGTAATAATTAAGAATTAGCCATAATTGATAAATTATTGCTTCATATGGATTAATTGGGCTAAGATACATTGTGGTAATGTGTTATTGTATGTTATTGTTTTAAATGTTGATAATAAAATGAAATTTTATTGCATCGAGCATTGTATTGATCATCAGTATTACCTTCCAACCCGGTTCTCGGCCAGACCGTGAAGAGGTGTTACATTTGTGGTATCAAAGCAAGAGTTTAGTCGATTCTAGGAATAAACCGAAGCTTGTTGCGTTGTTATTGTGTACTTTTCCACCTAGGAGTTATATATTGCGTATATTGTGACTTGTCGACTAATCTGATCTTTCATATAGATATGTCTAAAACTAATGAAGCTCACATCGACGAGCTTTCCACCGGCTACTTGACGCATGGTGAGGAGATTAGAGGAGGGAATCCTCCGAGTCCACTGCACCAGCAGGATCCTCCTGCTCAGGGTACTTAGCCTGTAGCACCTACCGCTCAGGCTGAATGTTACAAGAACATGGCTGATATATTCAAGCAGTTTATGACTACTATGAAGGCTGAACAAGTCGTGCAACCTATCACTCCGATTGTCCAACACACTCGAGCACCCATTCATAAGCTCTCACAGTATTGAGTTTACACCTTTAGTGGACAAGATGACGACAACCTCAAAGTTGCCGAATACTGGTCGGACAACACTTTACGGATTTTAGATAAGCAACTTCAGTGCTCGAACGAGCATAAACTCGAGTGTGTCATCGTGTTGCTGGCTGATGAGGCACTTCACTGGTGGGAAACTACCATATTGACGGTCTCTGAAGACAGTGTGACTTGGGAATTCTTTCTTAAAGAATTCCACAATAAATATATCAGTGAGCTCTACCTTGCTGAGAGGCGAAGTATCTTCCTCCACCTCAAATAAGGCGGACGACCTATCAAACAGTACATCCATGATTTCTGCAAGTACTGTAGATATGGTGCTGAGTATATAAAGAAGGAGGAAGAGAAGTGTCAGATGTTCATTGCAGGGCTCAATGATGAACTACGCCTTATGTTTACTGCACTAAGCATTTCTAATTTTCAAGACCTTGTGAATAGAGTTAAGGCCACCGAAGCTACTCAGAAAGCTCAACGAGCTGGTGGGTCTGGAAAGTTTGAGAAAAGGTTCAGGGATGATTCTCGACCTATGAGATGGAATACGAAAGGGAGATATCAAGGCCTCAAGCAGAATGTCTATCCACAGCCCTCCGTTCTGGGAACATCGAGAGGCTTCAGTCTGTGACGCAGTCTTTTGCTAAGGCAGTATCCGTTGATAGCACCGGAGGTTCAAATCGAGGCAACTAACATCCAGTTTGCGATTATTGTCAGAATAGGCACCCAGTGGGTCAATATCGTAAGCAAATTGGAGCATGTTACTACTGTGGTGAGCAGGGTCACTTTATACGTGACTGCTCTTTGAATGCAACCAAATCTACTACTACACCAACTACTGCTGTCTCACATGCGCAGTTCTTTCGAGGTAAAGGATCGAAGCAAGGATCATCAAGAACTTATGGACGATCGAGTGGTCCGGGGAAACCATTCAATAAGCAAGATTCAAAAGCCCTTGCCCAAATGTATCATGTGAGGAGCAAAGAAGAAGAGGATGAACCTGACGTCATCGCATGTACCATTTAGCTATATTCACATCCCTTATATTCATTGATTGACCTTGGTTCTACTCATTCTTTTATAAGCACCATTGTAGTTAAAAAGTATAATATGTCTTCCGAACTAATAGCATCGAGAATCTTTGTAACCAATCCCTTGGGAGATTGCGTCACCGTAAGGGTAGTGTGCAAGAACTGCCCCTTAATGATCCAAGGGATTCCTTTTCCAACCAATTTGTTGGCTTTACCGATCCATGAGTTCGATGTCATCCTAGGTTTAGATTGACTTAGTGAGCATCAAGCCTGGGTAGATTGTTGTAAGAGTACATTGTACCTTCGTGGTCTGGGTAAGGAAAGTGTTGTATTGATGAATACGAAGAACCCATCATTGTATGCTTTGACATTGGAAACCAAAGGCAAATCTCAATCGCGAGACATTGACACTGTTTGTGAATTTCCTAATGTCTTCCCTGATGAACTTCCAAGATTGCCCCCAACCCGTGAAGTGGAGTTTGGCATCGAGGTGCAACCTGGGACTGCTCCAGTTTCCATTGTACCATATCGCATGACAGCTATGGAATTAAAAGAACTAAAGGCTCAGATTCAAGAATTATTGAACAAAGGTTTCATTCAACCGAGCTCTTCACCTTAGGGAGCATCGGTTCTCTTTGTAAAGAAGAAAGATGGTTATATGCGATTGTGTATTGACTATCGACAGTTGAATAAAGTAACCATCAAGAAAAAATATCCATTGCCTAGAATAGACGACCTATTCGATCAACTAAAGGATTCCTCTATGTTTTCCAAGATCGATTTAAGGTTGGGTTATTATCAAATGAGAGTTAAGGAGTGCGATGTACCAAAGACCGCTTTCCGTACAAGATATGGACACTACGAATTCTTAGTGATGCCCTTTGGGTGTAACCAATGCACCGACAACCTTTATGGATTTGATGAATCGTGTTTTTAGACCCTATCTCGATAGATTCGTAGTAGTGTTTATAGATGACATATTGATTTACTCCAAGAATGAAGCGGAACACCGATATCATATTCGTATCGTGTTTCAGACCTTAAGAGAGAAGTAGTTATACGCGAATGTCTCTAAGTGTAATTTTTGGCTCACCGAAGTTGCCTTTCTATGACATATTGTGTCGGCTTCGGGTATGCAAGTGGACCCAAAGAAAATCCAAGCCGTTGTAGATTGGCATCCACCGAAGAACATTGGTGAAGTCAAAAGCTTTCTTGGGCTTGTTGGCTATTATTGAAGATTTGTGAAAGGGTTTTCTATGATAGGCGCTCCTTTAACCAAGTTATTAAGGAAAGAAGTTCCTTCTATTTGGACCGAGGTTCAACAACGGAGTTTCGATCAGTTGAAGCAAGTATTGACCCATGCACCTATCATAACCCAACCCGAGTCTGGAAAGGACTACACAGTTTACAGTGATGCATCGCACCTCGGGTTAGGATATGTATTGATGTAAGAAGGAAAAGTCATCGCTTATGCTTCGAGACAGCTTAAAAGGCACGAAATGAATTATCCCACCCATGACCTTGAATTAGCTGCAGTTGTCTTCGCATTGAAAATCTGGAGACATTATCTTTACGGAGAAAAAAGTTATCTCTTCGCCGATCATAAAAGTCTTAAGTACCTATTGACCCAAAAGAAGTTGAATCTTCGGCAACGGAGGTGGATGGAACTCCTTAAAGATTACGATCTTGTCATTGATTACCATCCGGGCAAGGCCAACATTGTAGCTGATGCACTCAGCCGCAAACCTCTGCCTGGTAAGTATCGATAGTGAATATAGAGTTATATGTATTGTATGGTACATTAACTCATTGTAATATTGCTATATTGTAGCCCATCGAGCAATTAACGCTCACTTCCGACTTCGAAAGCATCATTGTCTTGTAGTTGAACTTCAAGTTCAGTCTACCATTGTTTCGCGAATCAAGGATTTGCAAGAGAAAGATCATGAGCTTCAATCAATTGTTTCTAAGTTATCGGACAACCCCGACTTCAATTCTAATTCTAAAGGACTCTTGTGTTTTCATGACCAGATCTGTGTACCTAATGATGAATTTCTTCGCACCGATATTCTTTCTGAAGCTCATTCGAGTTGTTTTTTTCATTCACCCCGGGTTTGTGAAGATGTATAAGGAACTACGTGAAATCTATTGGTGGCCAGGCATGAAGTAGGCCATAGTTGATTACATTTCCAAATGTCTTACGTGCCAACGTGTCAAGGCAGAACATTATGCTCCTACCAGATTATTGCAGCCTATCGATCCACCAAAATGGAAGTGGGAAAAGATCACTATTGATTTTGTTAGTGGTCTACCGTTAACTCCTGTGAAGCATGATGTCATACGGGTCATTGTAGATCGTTTCACGAAGTCAACTCATTTCATACCGGTCAGAATGGACTACGATCTTCCTAAATTAGCTGACTTGTATATCAAAGAAGTAATCTAACTCTACGGAGTACCCAAGTCTATTATCTCCGATCGAGATCCTCGACTTGCATCTCGGTTTTGGAGAACCTTACAAGGAGCTCTGGTCACTAGAGTTAATCTTAGCACAACCTTTCACCCTCAATCTGACGGATAGTCAGAAAGGGTAATCCAAGTAATTATCGAAAAATTTGACCGTTGAAACCTTAGAATTTTGCATTGTTATTGAACCTTCCTATACAGATCTTGGAAGATATGCTTTGAGCATGCATCATAGACTTTGGTGGAACTTGGGAGAAATCTTAACCCCTTGTTGAATTTGCCTACAATAATAGTTACCAGGCATCAATCCAAATGGCCCCATATGAAGAATTGTACGGTAGACGATGTAGAACTCCATTGTGTTGGTCGGAGCTTGGTGAGGGCAAGATGTTAGGCCCTGATTTACTTAGAGAAACCGAAGAACAGGTTGTCATAATTCATGATCGTTTAAAGGTTGTCTTTGATCGACAAAAGGCTTATTTTGATCTCAAGAGAAGAGAAATCGAGTATGAAGTTGGTGAAAAAGCTTTCCTTAAACTATCATTGTGGAAAAAGGTTTTAAGGTTTGGCAAGAAGGAAAAATTGAGTCCTCGATTCATTGAACCCTTTGAAGTCGTTGAAAGAGTTGGCCCTGTGGCATATCGATTATTGTTGCCCTCTGAGTTGAGTAAAATCCATGATGTTTTTCATGTATCGATGCTTCGGAAGTATCATTCTGATCCTTCGCACATCGTGGAACCTGAATCGATAGAAATTCGACCAAATTTATTCTACGAAGGGGAACCGGTTCAAATTCTAGCAAGAGAAGTCAAGAGGCTTTGCAACAAAACTGTACCGCTAGTTAAAGTGCTTTGGAGGAGCCACACCGTTGAAGAAGCTACTTGGGAACCTGAAGACACCATGAAACAGCAGTATCCACATCTCATCGGTTCAGGTAAAAATTCGAGGACAAACTTTTCTTAAGAGGGGGAGAGTTGTAACACCCCAAAATCCGTTCTAGTCGGAATTGGGTCCCGGTGATCGAAAATTTCACATCGATCAAGTCTAAACATAGTATTGGCCGGTTAATTATTGATATTGGACTCTAATCGAGTTAACTCATTGTTATTGGACCCTATTGAATAATATTGAAACCTATTTAGTGGCTAAATTGAGAAAATTATAAGTTGGAGGGCAAGACCATAGTGCAGTGAGAGTTAAGGGACTAGCCTTGCGATTAGCCCCTTCTCAATATCTAATATCCCAACGTGGGATAATATCGTGAAATTACTTCACCTAAAAGAAAGCTCTTCACTTTAAAACATAATAAATATGATTGAGAAAAACCTTACCTGAAAACATTGAAAGCAAACACCTTTCCCAAACTCTTCATCTTCATCGTCTCCTACCTAAGCAAGCACCTCCATTGGAGCTAGCTTCAAGCTTTGCTTTTCTTCGTTTTATTGTTATCAAATTATTTCTATCGATCGGGTAAACTATATTCCTCAATCGGTTATTAGATTCCATGGATGTATTGAGCTTAATCTTAAGCTAGGGTTTTGATCAACCATGGATATTTCATCGATGTTGTTTATATTGAAATCAATTATCGATTTTGATATCGTTATATTGATTTTGATATCGTATTATCAATCCTAATAATCTCCCTATTGATTTCCTAGCTCAAGATAATGAAAAGAAGTATCCATCAAATTCACCGAAGGCTAGGAACAAGAGAGTTCTCATCCGAGAGTCGTAGAAGCATCAGATTAGTATGGTGAGTGTAGTCGGAGTCTCAGAATTAAGCGAAGAGCCTTCCCAAATCTTTTATTGTTGTTTCCGACCATATCGCTAATAATATCTTCGAAGAAGTTGCATTGGATTGTTAATCGGATTCATTGGTAAGTGCCGGTAAGTTGTTATTGAATATCGGACATTGTTATTGGCATTGCTATCATGTATTGTCAGCGATATGATTAGTGTCATTGAAATATTATGAAGAAATCATCGGATATTGATATTGACATTGAAACATGGCATATTGATAATGAAACATGTTTGCTATTGATAATATTGAAGTCATTGGTCATTGAAATTCTCATTGAACATTGAATATGGATACGAACATTGAAACCTTGGATTTGAATGGACAATGGATACAATTGGCATGTCATAAAATTCATGAGCTTAGTGTACGAGTGGACTACGGTCCTAAGGCTACGGCCTATATTGATTTGGTGAGGCAGAAGGATGTGTATTGATATTGGTCATATTGGCGGGGTGGAGGGATTAGACCATTCATTGATTTGGGGAGGCGTAGGAATTCATGTATCCATTATCTTGATTCAATCCAAGGGTTAATGATGAAATTAATATATTAAACATTGTATATTGATGCATATTATTGACATTGATGAGCATGAGAACATATATATAAATAGCTGCTACATTGTTGTTCATATTGTTTATGACTACCTCACTAGGCAATGTATGCCTAACGTATCTCATCTCATGCATTTCAAGTTGAAAGATCGTGTGGTTGAAGATCGGATAGTCAAGGCAAAACAAGTCACTACAAGCCCTAGAGTAATGTATTTTGACTATAGGAACTCCTAGGAAGGTGGAAAAGTAGTTGAACTAGTCGTTTATGCCCATTTTGATATGTTGTGAGATGCCTATGTTGTAATGTGGTTGATGGCCCTAAATGGCCTTTTGTTTTGGTTTAAAGTGGTCTAAAATTGCATATTTAGCTCATAAAGGTCAAAACATAGTAAACGTATTCGTATGATCATGAAATTTGGCATGCTAGTATTTTATACCATTGAAATGTTGTGTGTAAAGTTTCATTGCATTCGAACATCGTTTGGTAGGTCAATTCGATTAAAAACCATAAAAAACTATCATTACAGGTTAGGACGTATCGATACGGGTGATGGTGTATCGATATGGTTAAGCAAAGTTGGACTTTAAGAACAGGGCGTATCGATATAGTTTGAGTCCGTATCGGAACATTTTGCCACTTGAATCCACTGTTTCGATACGGGCCTATAGCGTATCGAAACGGGTCATAGTCAAGGTCAAAAGAAGTCAACCCGTACTGATATAGGGCTTGCCCGTATCGATACGGTCTAAAGGGCAAGGTCAACATAGGTTGACCATCGTACATCCATTTTGAAACAGCCTTAAGGTGTTTCGATACAAAGTTAGTTAAGTTAGTTAAAGGCATAATTTAACAGTTTGCGATGTTCACAGATTAGTCACAGAATTTTGAATGATTAAATTGAATGGGTAAATGATCTATAAATTGTATGAAACTTTGCAGGCCTGTTAATATAGTATTGAATTTTATTGTGGTATAACTAATTGCATCGAAGGACCTCCAATTTATTTAACTTATAGTTTGGTCCCTAAAACTTGTAATAGTTAAGAATTAGCCCTAATTGATAAATTATTGCTTCATATGGGTTAATTGGACTAAGATACATTGTGGTAATGTGTTATTGTATGTTATTGTTTTAAATGTTGATAATAAAATGAAATTTTATTGCACCGATCACTGTATTAGTTATCAGTATCACCTTCCGACCTAGTTCTCGACCAGATCGGGAAGGGGGTGTTACACCTAGCAAGAATCTAATCGAACAAAGAGGAAGAAGAAGAAGTTAACGCACAGCCCCTTGGTTTTTCTCTATCAATCGAACTCTCCCTTTAAAGTAGGCGGCTAGGTCTTCTATTGATAGAAGATGGCAAGGTCCAAGTCTTTCTTGAGGAGGAAGTTAAGTTAGAATTAAATTGCATAAAAGAAATAAATCTCTTTTATTTATTTATCCTCCAAAAACTCTTCCTAAATTCTAGGAATTTAATCTCCCTCCTATTCATGGGACTTCAACTTTTTTTAGGATATATCTTTGCTTCTTCATGTTTATCTCGAATTAAATAGGTTTATCCTATCAAAGTCAGCATCTTCCTCCTTTTCCTCAGTTGCTTTGGCAATTTCTAGCTTGCCTAGGCAATCAATCCTGTACACATAAAAACACACATTCACAGTAACTTTTCCCACAAAATCAACCAAATTATGAAAACAAGCATGATGGTGGAAGAAATCATTAAAACATACATGAATGTCTAATAATGCAACTAAAATGAGCTTAAGTCTAACAATAATATGAATAAAATGGGTAGTGAAAATAGTACTTTTGAACACTTAACATTCGTCCTTATCCTTAGAAATTTGGACAACTGGCTGCTGCAATGTCGAATCTGGCTGCAGTGATGAAACTTCCTCTGCAGAGACATTATTAATACAACAACAAAAAGGCAAAAAATTGCATAAAAATAACAAATATGACCTAAGTTAAACAAAATGCAGGAATGAATACATAAAACACTAATGTGGAATAAATTAATCTATAAATCAAGGGGGGAAATTGTAACCCCCTAGACCCGTCTATGCGTTAACACGAATCCCAAGAGGTCACATTAGGGCCACAAGAGCGACCCACCGTAAAAATGCACATAAAAAATATTTTCTCTTAAAAACACTTATTAAACGGCAACGGTAACCTCTGTTTAAAATACTCTTTTAGGAAATTATTTAAATGCATAACATAAATTTTAAAAAAACATTTTTTTACAGACACTGTCATGAAACAATAATGACATGCATGCCCACTAACTATGTCGGTACCATACTCAAAAAGCAACACCGAGAGAACTCCAAACACTGATGTCGGTCATTGAGCCATGATAGATTTCTTTTAACCTGCGATGGTAAAAACAACGTGAGCTTCGAAAAGCTCAGTAATACAGAACTACCAATGGATGCTATAAGCAACATGTAGGTATATGGTAGGCATAACCCTATCCCGATGTTTCGGCAACAATAGGCTCCAAAAAAAATATGATTAAATATTTCAAAGAAGCGGTATACATGAAGATGATAGGATTATTCTTTATTCAATCACTGAGTATCATACTAGGAACTTATAGGCCGAAGAATTAGTCAATATATGAATTACGGTAGTTGAGTCAGGGCTTAATGTGTGTTCCGACAGTGCAAAGCTAACACGTACGAGGTAACAGTGTAGTGATCGTTATTTCACGATTATATAATGTTAGCGATAAGGTTCATTTTAGATTTCTTAACTACCCTCCAACCAAACTCCGATATGCAGTTTCCCTAGAACTGCAACTATGACGGGCATTAACCTAGGCCCATTGGGCGTAGGTGCCAGCCTAAGGGTATACCTTAGGTACGGTAAGGAATTACCCTAGCCAAAGCATGGGAACCTGAAACGGTAAGGAATTACCAGCCTGATCAGGGCTGAACCTACGGTAACTTCATACTCTATCCCAAATATCCCGGTAACGGTGTAGTTAGTGACAATAGTAATTAATAGTAATCGATAATAGTCGGTAATGATCTATAATAACAATATTCGGTAGCATTCATTGTTAATCAGTAATAACAGTGAACATAAAGTAAACTTTAGTTTTCGATGAAACGATAACTAGCGAGCATATAAAATTTTCTTTTCTTTTCTTTTTCTCTTTTTTTTAGTTTAGATACATAGGTATATTTCGATTTGATAAAAGCCATATTTCGTATCAAAAGACAACCTTAGGTTCAAGACGGTAGAATATTTATGTGCACTTGGAACACACTAAAGGGAACCATTTATTTCTCTAAGATACTTGATATTACACGAAGAATGAAAACTCTGAGCTTTTGACGATTTGAACTGATTCCGGTAATGAGGTCCCGATTAAAGGGGACTTTGTAGCCAACATCACCAACCAGGAATTTGAAAAAAAATGCTTTATTATTATTATTCAAGATATCAACTATATTAAGGTTGTTCGATCACTTTGGCTAACGAGGGCATTTTGGTCATTTTACTATAGGTGGCGATTTTTGTAATTTAGCCTGATAATGACAAAATGATGATTTGCAATATTCAAGATTTCCAACGGTTTATCAACCTCCAAAAACTCACTTAGTCTAACATATCCCAACTCTGCAATACTTACCAAACATTTAGACGTATGTGTTCCACGTGTATCATTTCCAAAATCAACTATATAAAATGTTTGAACAGTCGTCATCATATTTCACCATAGGCTCACCACTGAGCATTCAAACTTATTTTCCAACCAAATCCTCCAACCTTATATTAGTATCATGAGTGATGGACATATATAAGTCATGCTTCATAACACTTAAGGGCATTTCAGTCATTTAAGCTTTATTTAGATTTTGGAATTTCATCAAAGGCAAATTTTGCCCATTCCGGTCAAGAAGGGTATTTCGACCATCTTGGAGCTCGGGATAAATCCATCATTTTCGACAATTATACTATTTATATAATTTCAATCATCTATGTAATCGATAGAGATTTAGTCGTTCTGGTCCTTTCAGCCCTTCCAGGCAATTCATTCATTTCAAAACTCGAGGGTATAAATGTCATTTCTATTAGTTGGAAAATTTTGATGCTCCAGATACTTTAGTGACTTCGGTCATTACGCCTATCCTGATCAATTCAGTCTTATTAGTACCTTCAATCATTTAGTCGTTTCAGTTGTTTCAATCATTTCGATAATTGAAAGTACTTTGATAATTTCCGAACATACGAATAATTTCTTGTAAATTTATCTTCAAGGATTAATAAGAATTCAAGGAAATCCAAGCACTTCACAATCTCGAGGGTTTAAGTCTTGTTACCGTAACTCTCCAAGTAATTTGAGGTTTTCAGATAAACCGGTTGTTTAACAAGAGCTAAGATAGATTTCTAGATTGCTTTCATTGTTAGGGTCATTTTAGTCATTCAGATATCTCAGAGGCATTTTTGTAATTTCTCATTCCAACGTTTCAGACATTAAATCTTTTATCAAGAACATAATCTAAAGTGAAAGTTTCGAGGTTGTCGCTTTATCGAGTGTTCACTAAACTTGAATTTCTTATCGGTCATTTATTCCTTATTCGAGTCATTCGGTCTTAACCAGTTATTATCATCGTACCGTAACTGTACAACTTATAATAATCGACGGTAATCAAATGACCAATCATATTGTTCATGCATTAATCAATTACCAACATGTTCCATAAAGCATACAGTAGGTAGTAATGTATTACCTTGAATCCTTGTTATATCGGTCAACCCTAAAAACGACATTTCGATACTCTCGAACCCGAATTCGACGTCCTCAACCATTCATATTCAAGGAATTGTGAGTACCTTCAATGATACAATATCCCATTTCAGTCCTTATTCGAAGAGCTATTAACTAAAATAAATAAATACATAAACAAGTTCGGGTTCAAGGTCAGATTTAGAGGCTTTCGGGTCAGAATTTTGCGAAACGGGCTTCAAAATCGAACTCAGGACATCAAAATCAAAGTCAACGCTGACGTTAGCGGTCAAAGTCAATGCTGACGTCACTAGTCAATTGGGTTGACTCAGACGAGTTGACTCACTGAGTTGACTCGGACGGGTTGGCTCACTGAGTTCACTCGGAAGGTTTGACTCGGTCAACAGGTTAACGGGTCGGGTTAACGGGTCTGGGCTCGGTTCGGGTTTGGGCTCAGATCGGTTTGGGCCAGTTTGCTAATTCGATTCAGGACCGGACCGGGTCCAAGGCCGGTTCGGCCCGCTCGGTTCACAAGCCACCATCCAAGGTGGTCGAAATTCGCCCACGGCGGCGCGTGGTCGCCACGCGCGGCCAAAACGACCGGTAACACATCGAAAAAAACGCCCAGATTAACCAAAACACACCTATTAACTCACTAAAACTCAGATTATTGGCCAGAAACTTACCTCACTTACCCATAATAGAGGAAAAGGGGGGTTTGAAACGTGTCTCCGGCAAGGTGCAAAACGGTGGCAGACCGGTGATCGAGGACATGGGTTTTGATCGGGTCGTCCAGGGAACAACAATGGTGGCGTTCGCTGCTCGAATCGACAGTGAACGACGTCAAAACGACGAGGATAAAGGTGCGGTGCTTAAGGTTTCGCGCCTAGCCGTCTGTTCGATTTTCTCCGGCGAACGGCGGGGATGACGTGCGAGTGGTAGCCGACGTTGAGTTCGGGGTTGAGTGACGATCTGACTGGTTGAGGCGGTGAGGGTCACCGACGGGCGGTGGGTAAGATCGGAGCACTGGATGGTGAGGGGGGTTGAGGGTGACCGTTGAAAACCCATAGTGATCTGATATTTTTTTTTCAGATCTAGAATGTGCATTGGTTTCGGTAAAGGTGAGGAGTCTCACTTTTATTTATTATTGGACTAGACAATTAAACTATAGCTTAAATAAAACTAGAGTAAACTAATTCCATGGATTGCCTTAGCTCAGATGGTTAAAGCTTGTGTTTACCAAGTGTAGGTTACAGGTTCAAGTTCCCTTGGTTGCAAATCTCCTTCGCTTTTCATTTTTTTTTAACCATTATTTAGGGTGTTACAAAAATATGCTCTTTATAGAGCTATCAACCCCCATTGAAAATGAAGTTTTCTTGCCAACAATTCAGTAAATGGCCACCTTTGTCTTTGCTTTCGATTTGCGCCACTGTCCCCCAAAGGAGAGTGTTGAAATTTCATGGTTATGTTAAATTGTTGTTGGGTTTCTAGTTTTGAAGGTTATTTCTGTTGAAATCTCTTGATATAGCCATCTGGGTAGTGATAATTTTGTCAAATCAGGGCTGATATTCTTATTGATGCTTCTATTTATATGATTTGTCCAGTAGATTCATGTTCTCTGAAAGTGATGTTGGTAAAAGCAGGGCTCTTGTCTCTATCCAAAAATTACAAGAATTTAACAATGCACTGATCATTTCCACTTTAACAACAAAATTAGCCGGTATACTTAGGAAACCAAACGCTCACTTTCATTCCTCAGAAAACCAATCGGATAATAACGGTACTAAGCTGGAAACATCACACGCTCATTCAATCGTTGCTGGAACGCGACCCTCTAACGGAGAAGGACTTCCACTCAATTTTCATTGTCATCATCGGCCAAAACTCAGGTTTCTCTTTCTCCTTCCTCTTTTTCTTTAAAATAAAGAATAAAATTAAAACCTTTTCGAAGGAAAATTTTGCCCTCTTTTAGGTACCCACCAAGAATTTTTTAATGATTATCTTCTAAAGATAAATGGAGAACTTTGGTTTCTTCAATTGTATTTAAGGGCTTATAGAGATCCATATGATGGTCGATTTTATTATGGATTTCCGACGAGCAATCAAAACTTGGAATGGAACCTAATATTCTGTCCCGCAAATTGGATTTAAGGGATGCTGTAACACCTTTTCAATTTTTTATCCATATTCATGAGTTTGATCTATGCTATTATACATTGTCTACCATATTGTACGAGCAATCAACCTAGAGCCCTCGATCTAGGTTGAAGCAATAGCACAAAGTCTTTGCATCTGTTTTAACAATTGCTTACCATGTTGTACAGTAAAATCTCTATAAATTAAATGAAATTTTTTATTTGAAAGTTAGTCAAGGTACAATATCGAACACACTCAAGCGATCATAGCGACAACAACTCTTCTCAATTTTTTTTGTTGTGGTATTAGAACACAACACCGGAACTTTTAGATGCAGTAAGAAAAGTTATAGATAAAATGCAACTACATTTAAATTTTAAGAAGAACAAACAATAATAGAATCATATTTTACTAAGTTGTCCTAGTTATATTTGTAATTTTATAAAATTATTAATTTATAATATTGAAGTGACTATAAATTTTATAAGTCTTCCGAAAAATTATTATCTTATTAATTTATCGAAATTATTAATTTAGACCTTAAACTCAAGTCGGGATCGAAAAATTTTATTTTAGAGAGATTATTAATTTACCGAATATCAATTTAATGAGATTCTTATGTATTTGGAATATTAAAGGTTAATCGGGGAAAGATTGAATATAGTAGAGAATCTAGGAAATTGTTTTTTTTACAAAATTGTTTTGTTTAATCAAAAGTATGACTTTTGGGACTCTAATTTTTGCAACTAAATTTTTTTGGAGGTCACGCTTGCTGGTGTTTTGAGAAGTGAGAAAATTAGAGAAACTTCGATGAAAACGTTTGATGTTATATTTTGACTCAAATTCTAATTAGTAATTAAATTGAGTTTTATTGTAATTTTAGTTGTTGAAGATTATTTGGTAATTAGAATTTACTTTAATGAGTAAATATCTGTTTTAGATAAGAGATCTTATTTTGAATAAGATTTCTTTGTGACCAAGTATTTGGGTCTATAAATATAGATTAGATTTAACCGTTTGAATTATGAGAGAACAAGAGAATGAGAGAGAGGAAATTACTCTAGAGAGATGTAACCACTTTTAGGTTCTCTACAACTATTGTGTCTACGTTGTAGAGATGGGTATTGTAGGATGTTAGGAAGAGTGTTTTAGTTCCACCGAGTCATGAGATTTGTTCACCAGGTTTTGGGATTACATGAGTTATCGTGTATTTGTACTCTTCGTGTTCTCTACGTTGATAGTGGATTGATCGTTTCTCTCGTCCGTGGAGGTAGGATATGCTGAATCACGTTAAATCGTGTCTCATGTGCATGTCTTGGTCTATGTCGTTATCGCTTTGTTTATTTTGTCGTATACCAAATTCTTAGCAAATGGTATCATGAGCTATGGTTCGAGCTGTAACACCCCTAAAATGATGGAAAAAAAAAATAAGGATGAATTGAGAGTTGTGGGAATCGAACCCACAACCTCTTGTATTTCAGCTGGGTGCCCAGCCAATTGAGCTAGGTAAGCTCTTGGTCTAGAATCAACCCAAATAATTTTTATAGAGATCCGAAATAATATATTAATTAAATAATAAAAATATCCTACCTACTCCACTATCAGATGGGATTAAATATAGATGAATTTTTCTAATGTGGGATAAGCCTTCATTATTATTTTCCTATTTCCTCCTCCACCGGCCACCACCGTGCTCCTCCACCGCTGCGACGTAGGCAACACCGCCGGTACCAGCAGAGACGCCGCATCATCCCGACCAAGCTCCAGCCCTCCACGCGCGCCGCCGGGCTCTCCATCGTCGCAGCCGTGCCGTCGAAGAGGGGGAGCGTTCGAATTGTTTAGAACCTTCCCGCCGCCACTGCCGTCGAGTTCGGTGAGTAACGGTCGGGGGTCGGTCGGTTCTGGAGGGTTGTCGCCGGCCTGTGGCTGTCGGGCCATGGCCGCCGTGGGTCGGGGTGCGCCGTCGGGGAAAGGGAAAGGGGTTAGGGTTAGGGTTATTAGGGTTAGGTTTTTAATTGGGGATTTTAGGTGTATGAACCGAACCGGTTCAGGGGATGAACCGGCCGGCTGGGTTGAGCCAAACCGGTCTGGTTGGCTGATGCACTGATGACGTCATGCTGACGTCAGCGATGACGTCATCACAGTCATCACAGTCATGCTGACGTCAGCGTTGACTTTTGGTCAACTTTTTCGACCGAGCCCACTTTTATGTTTTTCGACGTCCCGGTTCCATTGGCGCTGTCCGTTTCTTCAAATTCGAACCCGAAGTGCCGTTTTGGATCAATTTTATATATTGAGCTCAGATTTTCAGTAAAGTGTTAAATCGGAATTTGACTCAGATAATTTCGTGTTCAGGTGACGTGAACTCTGATCCCGAGATTTTACCTCCTCCACCGTCAGGCAAACCTCCGGTGGCACAATCTTCGAGATCTGCTAGTAAGATATTTATTAAGAGTAATTTATTCGAATGTGGCATAGTAGGAAATCTCACATAGTGTCCTGTATTTTTAGGAGCTGATTCTGTCCGACCTTCCGATAGAGCTGAGCGTGGGAGACGTCGCTATCGACGTTGACTATTTAGCTGCCTAAGGTGTGTTCTCTGTTTTGTGCTACATTTTATGTGTTACATGATTTCGTGAATCTGTTTGAGAAATACTTGTATGCTATCCTGTGCTGTTATCTGATAAATATTGTATGACTCATTTGATTGTCATTCTGCTCTGTTATCTGATAATTAATGTGTACTCGGAAACTATGATCATGTATTGTAACACATATCGGAATCGGATTATTATGTACATGCATCTTAGTTATTTAACAAGATTGCATTCGGACTCGGAAATCGGATTACATGTCATATCATTGGGTTGGGATATTGTACGGAGGAAGCTCAGCGACTTCATCCTTCGGGTTGAACTTCGCTTCGGATCAGTAGTTCCATCCTTCGGGATGAGTTCTGCTTCGGACATGGTGAGAAGGGGTAGAGTGGTTCAGGGGAACCTCACTCTTCGGACGGTGATGTAGATGGGTGCATGTCATGTCATGACATCTGTATGCATTGTTTGTACTATTTCAGAATATCTGTTAATTCTTGACTGTGATATTATTGTTTGTTTGATTTCTGTTATGCACCTTAGAGACACACTGAGCTTTATAGCTGACTCCCCCTTAGTATCTATTTCAGATTTCCAGACTTAGGTTTCGGTACTTGGAGGACTACGTACGATCAGTATTTGATATTATTTATCAGTATGTTTCGTTTCGGACTTACTTAATTATTTAAGTATTTTCAGTATTTGATTGTAAACGTGGACTTTGGACATTTATTACTATTGGGATTTGATAACTATTTTGAGTACGCTTGTTTTAAAACAAAACAGTAAACGATAACTATTATAATTAAATAATAGTTTTGGTACAGTTTTTCATAAATGATCTTACTTGAGGGGAAAGTTTCCAATTCGCCAAATTCAATTTATTTCAAAACCCTAGGTCAAAATAGGGGGTTACATTTAGTGGTATCAGAGCCTAGGTTACACCCCTCGGCCTGTGAGACTCGATGGAAATTTGATTTTAAAGTTTTCGAAAAATTTGCAAGCATCATAAATGTTTTCGGAAATTATGAGATTTTCAGATAGATGTCCAAGATTTAAAATATATATATATATGTTTTAATTAAAGTCTCCAAGTACCAAGTTTTGACTTAGGACACTTCTTTTGTAGATAGACTACTATGCCACCTCGTAATAGTACTAGAACTATAGCCGGACGAGGTCGAGCTCGTGGACGAGGTCGTACCACTGCTAATACAGTTAACGGTAATTCCCCTGAGCAATTGCCGCCACATCAGGAGGAACCACAAACTGAGCAGGCTGAGGAACGGCAAGAGGTTCACACGAGTGGTCCACAGACAAATCAACCTGATCAACAGACTCAGAGTGAGGGTCCTCGTGCAGCCGATAACAGTGAGACTGCTGGAGTGAATGTTGCTGCAGTGCATTTAGAGCTGCTTGAGTATCTTCGACAGGGTTCTAGAAGACCCATATCTGCAGAGTTTTTGTCTGCTGGCATGTCGATGTTTGACGGTAAGACCGCGGCAGATCCAGCTGACGCTGAGTATTGGTTGAAGAAATTACAACAACTATTTGATGAGATGGACTACCCTGTAGACAGAAAATTAAGAGCTGCTGTATCTCTATTGAAGGGTGAAGCCCTGAACTGGTGGGAGGCTGAGAAGACTGTCATTTCTGCTAGTCGGATATCTTGGGATCATTTCCGTCAGGCCTTCCGGGACAGATATGTTGGAGCTGAGTACCTAGCCCAGTGTCGCGAGGATTTTATAAATTTGAAGCAAAATGACATGACTGTGAATCAGTATGAAATTGAGTTCTTGAGACTGGTACAGTACGTCCCTGGGTTAGTTACTACGGAGGAAGAGAAATGCAGTTGGTTTCTGAAAGGTCTGCGACCTACGATCAAGATGGGTGTATCTTTGCATATGGATAAAGAATACAAGGATATTACCTTACGAGCAAGGACTGCTGAACGTAATGAGGTAGAATTGAGACAAGCTGAGTCTCATGGTATGGATCGGGGTAAGAGGCAGTCAACCTCGACAGTTCAGCATGGTCAAGATAACCAGACCAGAAAGAGGGCAAGAGATGAGGGTAACTATCAGAGTTATTCCAGAGCTAGACCAGCGAATATTTCTGTTCCGACTTCTAGTGTTGGGGGATCGTCTAACACGCGGGGGCTACCACAGTGTTCTTACTGCAAGAAATGGCATTTTGGGGAGTGTAGGAGACAGTCCGGGGCATGTTTTCGATGTGGGTCTTTTGATCATATTTTCAAAGATTGTCCATATGCACCTTCGTCAACTCATACTCCGTCACAGGCATCAGTACAGACTCCTGCTAGGGGCAGAGGTCGAGGTAGATCCGATTTCACAAGATCTGCTAGTAGAGGTAGGCCAGCACAGAGTGGAGGACCAGCTGGATCTGGGATGAGACAGCCAGGGTTGGTTTATGCTACCAGGAGACATGAGGATCGTGATGAGCCAGATGTTATTGCTGGTACATTTTCTATCCACTCTATTCCATATTTTGCTTTATTAGATAATGGTTCTACCCATTCATATGTTGCAAGTTCGGTATCTAGAGTACTTAAAATTCCAGTTGAGAATATCGGAAACTCGATTTCCGTTTATAGTCCAGTCGGTGATCAGGTCAAGGTTACTAAGGTGTACAAAAAAATTGCCCTTTGGAGATTCAAGGGAAAATATTCTCCGCCGATTTGATGGAGTTACCTTTTAAAGAGTTCGACCTTATTCTCGGAATGGATTGGTTATTCGCTCATCGAGTCCGTTTGGATTGTGAAAAGAAAAAGGTGACTCTGAAAACCTCAGATGGGTACGAGGTGATTATGGTGGGAGAGCGTAGAGATTACTTGCCCGATGTTGTTCGACTCTCAAAGCAGAAAAGATGATTCGACATGGAACTACTGCCTATTTTGCTTATATTTTTGACTCGAAGTAGTCAGATTCTGGTTTGGATAAGATCCGGGTGGTTAGGAATTTTTCTAGATGTTTTCGGAGGAATTGCCAGGAGTACTGCCAAAACGTGACGACATTGAGTTTGGCATAGATGTATATTCGGGTACAACTCCTGTCTCTATGGCAATGTGAATAAGGACTGAAATTGGAATGTGCGCGATTGAAGGTATTCAAAGTTCCTTGTATTCAGGATGTTGAGAATGTCGCATTTGAGTTCGAGAGTAATCGAACAGAGTATCATGGTCAACTGATATAACAAGTATTAAAGGTAATACACTACTACCTCTAGTATGTCTTATGAACATGTTGATATTCGGTTAATGCATGCATGAATATGATAAGGAGTGATGTTAGTCCTGATCAAGTCAAACCAGATATGAAATCGAGTATGATAACCTAGATATGATTGAAATGCTCGACCGAGGAAGTTAACAAATGTAAGGACCTGGAGTTCAATAAATTAAGTAATAAGACAGCTATTCTCCAAATCTGATCATCAGTGTCAAATGATCAATGCTAAAAATATTTTGATATGAAATTACGAAAATGCCTTATGGTATGAGAATGACTAAAATACCTTGGATTTGGAAGCAATATAGGAATTTGCACTGGATATGGTAAAACAACCCAATTCATCTAAAAACCTCGATCTACTTGGAAAATTATGGTAACAAGATTTAAACCTTCGAGATTGTAAGGTGTTAGGTTTCCTTGAATCGGGAACGAATTGCCAAGTATAGAGTTACGAGAAACTACTCATACCTCTGAATTAATCAAGTGGCTCAAATACTGAATTGATCGTAATGACTAAAAGTATTGGAATTACTGTCATGGTTAAATTATTTGGAATGATCGTATTGATAAAAAGGGCTGAAGTATTCTCGGACACCGGGGCTTGCGAATTAACTGAAAAATTGGATAAAACCTTGAGTTCTGAAATGAATGAAGTGGTTGGAGGTACCGAAATTTCTGAAATGGCTGAAACACCCATGAGTACTTAAATGATTGAAATTCTACAAATGGTTCAATTGACAGTAATGATGGATATCTCGAACTTCGAAATGACCGAAATAACCCATGATTGGAATAAGTAAATTATCTCTGATAAATTTTTTTTTTTTTGAAATGTCAATAAAGTTGGAAATGACTGGAATACCCTCAAGGGTGAAGCATGACTCTGGTATATGAGTCTCTAGTGATATTAATATGAGGATGGAAGTTTTTCCGCACAGAATATAAGTTTGACTACTTCGTGGCAAGTCCGATGGTGAAATAGGAAAGCAACCGTTCAGATATACGATACAGTCGAATACATTCAAAGGGTTGGTTAGTAATGCAAGGTTGGGATATGTTAGTTCGAATGGTTTTGGTTGCAACTATCTCTACGGAGACACTATCTCTACGGAGAGAAGTGATATATCTTCACCGATCACAAGAGTCTAAAATACCTCCTTACGCAGAAAGAGTTGAATCTGAGACAACGTCGCTGGTTGGAACTTCTTAAGGATTATGAATGTGATTATTTCTTTTTCTGAAATAAGTGCATCTAACCCTTCTGTCCATAATAGCTTGATCTGTACTGGAAAGGAATATCGGTAATGTTTATCAATGAATTGGATTAACTTAATGAATTTGAATCTGGATAGAGAACTTGAGATGGTCTATGCACGTGGAATTGAAGATCTGAATCAGGTTAAGAATAAATGTTTGATCATATGAGATAACCGATATAAGACTGCATGTATGTTAGCTCGGTGATAATGATATACTCGAAAATATCCTGAAAAAAAAAAAATTGATAAATGCAGTATGAATCTAAGAGAGAGATGACTATGAACCCAGCGAAAGAGTAAACTCGGTAGTTACTCCGTTAAACACAAAGAAAACAATTGTATGACCTTTACGTTGAAGGTAAGTGCAAATCATTTAAAACTTTGGTTATGTCGGATTGGCTTGGAGGAAAAAATTCACTGGAAATATGCATGGTGTATAGTCATACATATCATCCTTGACTGAAATTCAGTGTTACGTCTTAACTTTGGAAGGCTCTGTTGGAAGCTTGGATTACTTGCTTGGATTTCAGGTACATATTCTCATCCGTAAATTGATGGTTGACTTGATAGATTAACTCATATCCTAGAAGAGATGCTTCTAAGAGGTATGATTATTTCTGTGATTGTTGGAAAGGTTTTGCATCCCTGACTGAGACCGCATATAATGAAAGCTGCAAGACAAGTGTTCGTCTGGCTTCGTACAAAGTTCTGTATACATTCAAATACCGTAATATGATTAGTTCGTATGAGTTGTATGATAGTATGACATTGCGTTTAAAGAATAGCTGAGCGACTAAGAACACTCCCAGATTGATCTGTGATTGTTTGCAAGTCCCGAGAAACATTGGTACTCTATTGGGTAAGTTTCAGTACAAGAATGGATGAAAGAGTAGTTTCTGCTTTTCCCCAACTCTGATAAATTTCGAGGACGAAATTTCTTTTAAGGGAGGGAGAATTGTAACACCCCTAAAATGATGAAAAAAAAAAATAAGGATGAATTGAGAGTTGTGGGAATCGAACCCACAACCTCTTGTATTTCAGCTGGGTGCCCAGCCAATTGAGCTAGGTAAGCTCTTGGTCTAGAATCAACCCAAATAATTTTTATAGAGATCCGAAATAATATATTAATTAAATAATAAAAATATCCTACCTACTCCACTATCAGATGGGATTAAATATAGATGAATTTTTCTAATGTGGGATAAGCCTTCATTATTATTTTCCTATTTCCTCCTCCACCGGCCACCACCGTGCTCCTCCACCGCTGCGACGTAGGCAACACCGCCGGTACCAGCAGAGACGCCGCATCATCCCGACCAAGCTCCAGCCCTCCACGCGCGCCGCCGGGCTCTCCATCGTCGCAGCCGTGCCGTCGAAGAGGGGGAGCGTTCGAATTGTTTAGAACCTTCCCGCCGCCACTGCCGTCGAGTTCGGTGAGTAACGGTCGGGGGTCGGTCGGTTCTGGAGGGTTGTCGCCGGCCTGTGGCTGTCGGGCCATGGCCGCCGTGGGTCGGGGTGCGCCGTCGGGGAAAGGGAAAGGGGTTAGGGTTAGGGTTATTAGGGTTAGGTTTTTAATTGGGGATTTTAGGTGTATGAACCGAACCGGTTCAGGGGATGAACCGGCCGGCTGGGTTGAGCCAAACCGGTCTGGTTGGCTGATGCACTGATGACGTCATGCTGACGTCAGCGATGACGTCATCACAGTCATCACAGTCATGCTGACGTCAGCGTTGACTTTTGGTCAACTTTTTCGACCGAGCCCACTTTTATGTTTTTCGACGTCCCGGTTCCATTGGCGCTGTCCGTTTCTTCAAATTCGAACCCGAAGTGCCGTTTTGGATCAATTTTATATATTGAGCTCAGATTTTCAGTAAAGTGTTAAATCGGAATTTGACTCAGATAATTTCGTGTTCAGGTGACGTGAACTCTGATCCCGAGATTTTACCTCCTCCACCGTCAGGCAAACCTCCGGTGGCACAATCTTCGAGATCTGCTAGTAAGATATTTATTAAGAGTAATTTATTCGAATGTGGCATAGTAGGAAATCTCACATAGTGTCCTGTATTTTTAGGAGCTGATTCTGTCCGACCTTCCGATAGAGCTGAGCGTGGGAGACGTCGCTATCGACGTTGACTATTTAGCTGCCTAAGGTGTGTTCTCTGTTTTGTGCTACATTTTATGTGTTACATGATTTCGTGAATCTGTTTGAGAAATACTTGTATGCTATCCTGTGCTGTTATCTGATAAATATTGTATGACTCATTTGATTGTCATTCTGCTCTGTTATCTGATAATTAATGTGTACTCGGAAACTATGATCATGTATTGTAACACATATCGGAATCGGATTATTATGTACATGCATCTTAGTTATTTAACAAGATTGCATTCGGACTCGGAAATCGGATTACATGTCATATCATTGGGTTGGGATATTGTACGGAGGAAGCTCAGCGACTTCATCCTTCGGGTTGAACTTCGCTTCGGATCAGTAGTTCCATCCTTCGGGATGAGTTCTGCTTCGGACATGGTGAGAAGGGGTAGAGTGGTTCAGGGGAACCTCACTCTTCGGACGGTGATGTAGATGGGTGCATGTCATGTCATGACATTTGTATGCATTGTTTGTACTATTTCAGAATATCTGTTAATTCTTGACTGTGATATTATTGTTTGTTTGATTTCTGTTATGCACCTTAGAGACACACTGAGCTTTATAGCTGACTCCCCCTTAGTATCTATTTCAGATTTCCAGACTTAGGTTTCGGTACTTGGAGGACTACGTACGATCAGTATTTGATATTATTTATCAGTATGTTTCGTTTCGGACTTACTTAATTATTTAAGTATTTTCAGTATTTGATTGTAAACGTGGACTTTGGACATTTATTACTATTGGGATTTGATAACTATTTTGAGTACGCTTGTTTTAAAACAAAACAGTAAACGATAACTATTATAATTAAATAATAGTTTTGGTACAGTTTTTCATAAATGATCTTACTTGAGGGGAAAGTTTCCAATTCGCCAAATTCAATTTATTTCAAAACCCTAGGTCAAAATAGGGGGTTACACGAGCTGCGCGTTTTAGAAGGGATTTTTGCTGCGAATTTTGTGGAGCGATGTTGAAAACATACTAGAGGAGTGTTGATGCAACGAACTTTCAGTTGCAGGGGAGTAATTCTCAATCGATTCAATGGTGCTTCAATGGATACTATGTAAGAATCAGAGTTGTTGAAGACTTAGCGACAATGCTTCAACGGATATTTGGCTTACGTAAAAATTGAAGTTGTTGAAGACCTAAAGACCGATGCTGGAATTGTATTTGTGTCATTGGGGAGATTTGTTATATTTTGACTCAAATTCTAATTGGCAATTAAGTTGAGTTTTATTATAATTCTAGTGGTTGAAGATTACTTGGTAGTTAGGATTTACTTTAATGAGTAAATATTTATTTTAGGTAGGAGATCTTATTGACTAAAGTTTTTTTGTGACTAAGTATTTGGGTTTATAAATATAGACTAGGTTTAACCTTTTGAATTATGAGAGAACAAGAGAATGAGAAAGTGAATTACTCTAGAGAGATGTAACCACTTTTAGGTTCTCTACAACTATTGTGCCTACAACGTAGAGATGAGTATTGTAGGGATGTTGAGAAAAGTGTTTTGGTTCCATTGGGTCATGGGATTTGTTCACCGGGTTTTGGGATTACATAAGTTATCATGTATTTGTACTCTTCGTGTTCTCTACGTTGATAGTGGATTGGTCGTTTCTCTCGTCTGTGGAGGTATAGTTGGTCTATGTCGTTATCACTTTGGTTATTTTGCATGTCTTGGTCTATGTCGTTATCACTTTGGTTATTTTGCCACATACCAAATTCCTAACATTTGAAGTATAGTTGGAACGAATGAAACGTTTGTATACAGGATGTTATGATTTTATGATGCAATCAAGAAACAAAGTGTAAGTGGAGCTTGGAATTTTGAAGCTGTTGAGTTTGCTAGAGATAGTATTGGAATGTTATTTGTGATCATCGATCATTGAGTGTGGCCTTCTTTAGATTTATGTACGAAGATGTTGCATTACATTTGATACTTCTGTTGTTTAAAGTTGTCTTACCTTTGACTGTGTCAGATTGATTTTCTGCAAAATACGTAAGGTTGTTGCCATGCCCTCCATTTTCCTGTCATTTTGTTTTTTGGTGTGAAAAAAGGCGAAATTGTTTTTAAGTCCCTTGATTTTAAGTTATTTTATGGGAAAAAAGTGCCATGTGGCAGTGGATGAGAGTGCCATGTGTCCCTGCAACATCATCAGTTAATATGGGAAAAGGAAGAGACTAGGAAATGAAGAGCATTGGTTTAGGGTTCAACGAGCGTTCAAACTTCTTTGCTGAACGGAGCCTTAATCAACAATAGCGGAACAGGTCTAATCTGAGATCCACTCTCATACTCTCTCTGTCTGTGTTTTTTACTTTGCTGTACTGGTCATTCACTGGTTTTTCAATTGTTTGCAGACCGAGAAAGCGTTTTTGAAGCAAGCCAAAGTGTTTCTAAGGTAAGCTTACGTTGAATTCCATGGAAATACCTGAGCTTTCTTGCCTTTCCCGATTTGAGTTTTTCTTATTCAGTTCATATTGTTTTCAGCTCTCAAAAATCCGGGAAAAGGAAGAGCATTGGTTTGGGCTTCAAGACTACTCGTGAAGCTATTGAAGGTTTGTTTTCCTTCACGTTTCTATCTACTGATGTACGTATTTTAGGTGCTATCAATTCATGAGCAGTTATGTATAAGTTTTGATTGTTACTTGCATTTAGTAGCTTAATGTGTATCAAGATTGCTTTAAGCTACCTGGAATTGCATTATCATGTTAGTTAATAATTTGTTTTGTTTCTATATTGCCTATTTGCCTTGCCTTTGAAAATTTCAGAAAATGGATCCCTCATAAATCCAATATATATATTAAAAGAAGTGTTATACAATCCAATGTTCTATGTCGAACATAAATATGTTTCTATGCATTATGAATTCATTCGTTAACCATATTATAATTTTATTTAAATGAACAATTTAGTCTTCTTTATTTAGTAAGTTATAAAATAAAGAGGTTAAATTTATTAATTATTTTCGAATTATGATTAAATTGATAGGATATATAAATATGAATCACTAAATGTGTTATTAAGCCAATTTTTTTAACTACTACATCATCAGCCGTCGATATTGGACCAACTTGTTACTGTTTCGGGGAATTATTTTGTAGCTTTTCATAGTCAAGAGACTTAACAAAAAATGCTCTATGATCAGAAGATTATTTATGTAGTTTACCCTTCAATTTTTAAATAAAAACTAACATATTGATCACGAGGTAGAGGAAAAAAATAAGGGTAAAATTTTGATACACAGGCTTTGTAAAATTTATTTTACACACCCAAATCCTAAATTCTTAATCATAACACTAAATTTTGAACCGTATACCCTAAATGCTAAACACTAACATTAAATCTTAAACCTTACTGCCTAAATCCCGAAACTAAACCTCTAACTTAGTTTTAAAAAGCGCGCCTAAGATATGAAAGAAAACGCCTAAGGCATGTAGGCATGAAAGAAAACGCCTCTGCCTGTAAAGGCGCAACGAGGTACAGGAGGCGCGGAAAGCGCGACGCTTTTTTAAAGACAATGGGCGTGACACTTTTTACGCCTTTGAAAAGAAGAGAAAATAAATCGAGCATACTTTTAATTTTTCTCTTTCTTTTATGTTCTTAGTATCTTTACTTTGTACTTTAAATTTTTTTCTCTCTCCTTCGAGTTGAGGAGGAAGGAATTTTTTTAATATTTTTTAATTTGTTTAGATTTTTTAAGTGTTTAATTGTGGTACAACTAGTCATCAAGTGGTACTTTTAAATTTCATTGTTTTTCAATAAATAACATCAAGTAAAGCCTTTCATTTTAATTTATTTTTTAAAATTATTATTTATTGCTCTCGTGGGGCCCAAAAATTATTTTAAAGACATTTTTGTTGGCATGGTTTATTGAACCCAACTTTCTTATTTTATTTAAGGAAAATACTTTGATGCACAAGCTTGTGTAAACTTTAGTTTACACAAGCCCTTTAATTTTAGGGTTTAGGGTTTAAGATTTTAGGTTAGGGTTTAGGGGTTTAGTATGTAGGGTATAAAATTAAGGTTTATGGTTAGAATTTAGAGTTTAGGGTTTAGGGCTTAGGGTTTAGGTTTTATGTTGCCAGGGTTTGTAATTTAAATTTTAAATTTTATAAAAGGGTTGTGTAAAAAAATTTTAGACAGCTTGTGCATCAAAATAAAACCCTTTATTTAATGGAAAATACTTTGATGCACAAGCTGTGTAAACTTTAGTTTACACAAGCCCTTTAATTTTAGGGTTTAGGGTTTAGGGTTTTATGTTAGGGTTTAGGGGTTTAGTATGTAGGGTATATAATTTAAGGTTTATGGTTAGAATTTAGAGTTTAGAGTTTAGGGTTTAGGGTTTAGGGTTTAGGTTGCTAGGGTTTGTGATTTAGATTTTAAATTTTATAAAAGGATTGTGTAAAAAAAATTTACACAGCTTGTACATCAAAATAAAACCCTTATTTAATTATCATTTTAAAAAAATTAATGTTTTTTTAATTATTATTATTATTATTATTATGAAAAAATAATCTTATTAATTTTGTGATTCAAAAACTTCATCTAAATTGAGAAAAATGTTTTAATATTAATTTTAATGTAAATTAATATAATAAAATAAAATTTATATCTAATTATTAACTTAAATAAATAATAAAATTACATATTCAAGTAATATAAATTTATTAATATATTAAAGTATTCTTTTCTAATAGTTTTTAAATCTACATCTGATTAAAGTATTTTGATTTTAAGCAACTATAAATTATTATAAATATATACTTATTAACTATTTTCATCACTTAACAAAGAATATATATATTTTATTTGTTTATTTATATTTAAATTAGTATAAATAATATTTTAATATAAAAGATGCCTTACCTACGAAAGGCGCACGCCTTCCTAGCACTTCAGCTCAAGAGATTTTTTGCGCCTCGATGCGACTCTTAAAATTAAGACCCCTAACCCCTTAAAACAGAAAGAATTGTTTAAATTAAAATTTACATGGATTATGTATCAATTTTTTTTTTCAAAAAGTAATGTCCTTTCTGTAAATAATTTTATTCACCTGTCCTTTCCTTTAATAATTGTAAGATGGTATTGTTGGAGTAAAATTACCGTCCTTGTCGTAAATAATGTTGGATGTGTGCCGCGGATGGTTCGGTAAACTTTAAGCGGCACTTTTTTGAAATCCCAGAACCCAGAATACTACTCCGGCTGCTGCAAGGGTTTGGGTTAAAAAGAAAAACTCATAAACAAGCATCTCCTCTCACACTCGCTTACTAGACCTCTCTAACTCAGTTATCAAATTTGTGCAAGTGTATTCCAGGAAATGACGGGAATAGTGAAAGGTCCAGGTGCCTTCTCCATTACTCCACACAAAGTTTCACTCTGCATTTTGGTTCATACCTACGCTTCTCCTTCTCAAATCTCCGTCCCTTTCCCTTTCTCCTCCATTTCTCAGCACAACCGCCTCGGCTTGTATTTGTTAGCTCTCACCAAGGTATTTCCAGCGTTTCCCCCTTTTCTTCGCCTTCGCATCTATTTTGCTTTTGGAACCAAATGGATGCGTAATGTTTGTGTTTTGCAGTCATGTGATGACATTTTGGAGCCAAAATTAGACCAGCTTATTAACCAATTGAGGGAGATTGGTGGTTTACTGGATGATTGGTTAACTGATCATGTAACTAGTCGATTATCATCTTTATCGTCGCCTGATGATCTGTTCAATTTCTTTAATGAGTTGCGAGGTTAGCTTTTTATTTGTTTGTTGTTTTAATCACTTTAATCCTCCTCCGCTGTTGTTGTTGTTGTTATTATTATTATTATTTGTAGAAACACTTGGGGGACTTGATTCAGGAGTTATGGACGATGACCAGGTTATTTTGGACCCAAGCAGTAACCTGGGGATGTTTCTTCGTCGTTGCATACTTGCTTTCAACCTCTTGACCTTTGAGGTATTTCTATCTCGCCTCATAAATTGTAAATATCATGTATTGAATTGCGATTGTATGCTTTTGTTGGAATAATCACTTTTTTGCTATGCTTAAGATTTACATGAAATTGTGAGGCAAACCCATGGTGGCCATTGAAGCGTAAATCTATCGTTCTGTATACGGTTATTGATGGTTGGATGTATATGTTTATAAAAGAACTGAGGTTGGGAATTTAATTAATATTATACTCACTACTGTTCAAATGAAATGAAGTAGGAGTCTGTCTTTCTATATCTTGATATTGGTAGTTGGATGCATATTCTTAGAAAATAATAAAAAGTTTGGGATTTTTGTTAACATTATGCTCACTGTTCAAATGAAATGAAGTAGGAATCTGTCATTCTATATCCCGATGTTAGTAGTTGGATGCATATTCTTAGAAAAGAATTGAAAGGTTGAGAATTTAATTAACATTCTACTCACTGCTTTTCAAGTGGAATTTTGCTACATTCTCTACCTTGTTCTATGCTTTTCTTTTAAGTATTTATATTTTTCATTTAATTTTGATAATCATTTTTCTTTTTAGATATAAACAGAAGGTTGAATGTATGTATGATGGATTCTTGTTTAATAATACTATGTATATGGCACTGACATTTGTCATGTGATGCAGGGCATCTGTCATCTTTTGACTAATATTGGGATCTATTGTAAAGAATCAATTTCGAGTACATCTTATGAGCATAGGTTAGATGACTCTGGTAATGACTTGGAATCTTTAGCTGAGTATGAGAATATGGATCTCAATCTTGTTTTCAAAAAAATAAATGAAGAAATGGAAGCAAGGAAAAAAGCCACCGAACAAGTTTCTTTTCATCTTCATCTTCCAAAGGACCTTTCAACATTGGTGGAAGGTAGTTCAATTCTTGTAAAGCGCGTTTTTATGTTTGTAAGTTATTAATTACTTTATGCTGTTTGAACAGGAGACTAATGATTACAATTACAGTTGCGATGATGATATGATTTTATTGTAATTTTTTGTAGATTTATTGCAGACAATATATGCTAGATTACAAAATTTGTGCCACAGAAGCAAATGGATTTAGTTGATTCCGTATCCACTCTCTTCAATCTTAAAGTGAAATGTACAAGATCTTTGTATGGGAAATGTATAACAATGGCAAGCTCATAAGTATCTCAAAATGCAGTATGATGAAGATACCTTATTTCTTGTGCTCAATGCTACTTTATGTTTACTTTTTCTCATCCTTATCACCTTAATATGCTCATAATTAGGTCTCTTGTTCTGCTGTCTAAACTTTTCTCTAAGGCAAAGTGTCTTGAAGTGGAGTTGGTTTTGAAAGTGCCTTTATTTATCAAACTTTAATGATTTTGAAGTTAGTTTTTGGTGAATTTATGTCAAATCTGTACCATTTTACTGGTATCGCTTAGCAGTTTTGAAATTATGCATGCAGATGTTGAGGTTTTTGCTGATCCTAAACCAGAACACAATGAAAAAGGCAGAGAATCTTCTTCATATGCTTTTGGTGATTTGTTGAGAGATGTTGATCCCGATGGTGGGTTATTTTTGCGCACCAATTGGCAAATACAAGGTTATTTAATGGAGCAAGCTGATACAATTGAAAAGTAAGCTACTTATTGACTTAAAATCTTTTGCAATCAACTTTTGAAATGCTAATTAAATTGAACTAAATTGCTCAGGCCTTCTTATGGCAGGCATGGCAGTTCTTTCACTTTCAATGCCTTTGAACTAACTCTAAGGCAGCTTCAGAAGTTGGCCCCTGAGTTCCATCGTGTAGGTTGACATGCTTTTTTAAGTCATGCTCTGTCTCTCGTGTTGGTTTGAGTTGGTAGTATGACTCATATTACTTTTTCTCCTTTTCATTGTGATGCAGGTTCACTTTTTGCGCTACTTGAATAATCTCTATCATGATGAGTATTTTTCTGCATTGGAGAATCTTCATCGTTATTTTGATTACAGGTGACTTGGAAACTTTTTAACTTTATTCTCTCTCTCTCTCTTTTTTTTTGGGGGGGGGGGGAGAGGGGTTAAAGGGCTTACTTGATGTGAGAAAGGGGCCATGGTGGTCGGAGATGCAATGAATAATGGTGGTTTGTGTTTTATCAGTGGTTAGGGATTTGTTGTTTGAAGAAGATGAACATGATATTTTCCAGAGAGAACAATGTGTTTCTCTGTATTTTCTTATTATTCTTAATTATCAAATGTATACAGAGTAAGCCTTTAAATAGGCTGATATAGAGTTCTAATATAAGTAAAACTATACTTTTATCTTTAATTTAAATAGTACTTATTCCTAATTTAAATAAGACTTCTAGTAAATCTAAACTATTTATTAGGAATAAACTCTAATTACACATTAAATAAAAACTCTAACACTCATCGTCAACTTACACTCCCCCTCAAGCTCTAACACTTCTCGGATAACTTACACTCCCCTTCAAGTTGGTGAGCAAACGTAGTAGAGCACCAGCTTGGATCTTGGATGTGATGCCCTACTCATATTTCTTTTGCTGAAAAAAATGCTCCCTATCCTCGGGAGTCTTTGATTTGAAGAGTGAGGACATAATGATGATGTTCTTGCACAGTAATTGTTGATGTCATTCAACTTATGGTACGCTTGAGATGGTTGATGCATTAGTTGGACCTCTTCGCCTATCTTTTAAGATGGATGACTAAGATAGAACCAAATAGTTTTTTTAAGGCTAAACTATAATCTTTTATCTATCTTTTTGATTGGCTAAGATAGAACCATAAACCAACAAAATTAAACGAGTAGAAATTTCACCAGAGATGTAAGATTCTAAGGAGGGAGAAGCCAAGGAACGAGTGTGGCCTAATGACAGCAACGGAAGAGAAGAACTGATGTGCATCTGAAAAATCAGATCGTCGTCGATCTGTTTCAGATTGGAGATGGCAGCAGTGGTGACGGCATCAAGACCATTGTTTGCTCATGATACCATGTGAGAAAGGGGCCATGGTGGCCGGAGATGCAATGAATAATGGTGGTTTGTGTTTGATCAGTGGTTAGGGATTTGTTGTTTGAAGAAGATGAACAAGATATTTTCTAGAGAGAACAATGTGTTTCTCTTTATTTTCTTATTATTCTTAATTATCAAATGTATACAGAGTAAGCCTTTAAATATGTTGATATAGAGTTCTAATATAAGTAAAATTATACTTTTATCTTTAATTTAAATAGTACTTATTCCTAATTTAAATAAGACTTCTAGTAAATTTAAACTATTGATTAGGAATAAACTCTAATTATACATTAAATAAAAACTCTAACACTCCTCGTCAACTTACACTCCCCTCAAGCTCTAACACTTCTCGGATAACTTACACTTGACACTGTACTATAGGTGGATATTGAAATTTGGCATTATATTTTACTTTGATTGGTATTTTTCATTGTACTTTTGGGATTAACAGTAAATTTACTTACTATAATTCATTCTTGAACTTTGCTACTTAATTTTAGTAATTTTTTTTGGAATACTTACATTTTGTAAAAAAAAACTATTTTCTTTTATTTTCTCAAGTATCTCTTTTGTAGAAAAAATTATATGTTAATTTTGTTTTGAATAATTTTTATGAATTAATGTATTGTTAATTATAAATAAAATATTTGAATGAATTTGTTTTTAAATTTTGTCTTAAAATCATCCAAAATCAATGTTAGGTGTCACAATTCAATTAAAATCAAAGTTTAGTTGCAAAATTCAATCAACTAAAAGGAGAGGTAAATTTTACCTAAATATCAATCAAAATATAGTGGCAAATTTGCCTTTTAACCCCTTTTTCCTGTTTATGAGTGTGCCACATGATGAGTTCGTAGCAGTTCCTTGTGTCCTGTACTCTTTGATTTTTGTTATCAATTAAAGTATTTAGTTTTTATCCAGCTATATCTGGCTTCCTTTTATTCTTCTATTGCTGTTAATGTATTTATGATATGTTGTGCTTAGTCTCTTACTTAAAAACTGGGTTCTGGTACTTGCAATGACTCATCACTATGAAGCATCGTTGGGATGAGATATAGTTTACTAAATCATGTGCATAAAAATTAGAGCTTCATGTACACATTAACATCTTTGGATTTGCATATGGGAATAGTATAAAGAATCCTGTTTCTTTAGGAGGTCAAAGAATCTATGGTCATCACTCATCAGTGCTTTTGATTGAGGGATAGCTGACCTTGTAGAAATGCATGTGAAAGCCATTTTTCACATTTATATTTTGTTTTGAATAGAATTGCATAAAAAATAGCATTATCTGAGGCTTTAAATTTTTTTAAGAGTTCATGTGGGTTATTCTTCTTTATTATTGAACTCTTTCATTGTTTTTCCGCTTGAATATCCGCCAATATTAGTGTGGTCTACAGGTTCATATATGTCTGAGACTGACTTATCTTTTTCTTACTATTCTCTTGTTTTCCGAATATAATCTTGGATGGAAGAATACTTGCTTGAAATGAATTGTTCTGATAAATTTTGGCACAATAGTGCAGGAACCGAGGGATTTGATTTTGTTCCATCTGCTGGTTGCAAGGATTTTGGAAGATTTGAGATTGCTCTGTTATGTTTGGGGATGATGCAGTTTCACTTTGGTCATCCTAAAAAGGCCTTGGAGGTAACACTAGAGGAATTTCTCCCTTACAAGATTGCCTGGCTTGCACATAAACTGACAAGTATGAAAAAGTAGTTGCATCAAGTAGGGTTGTCAATTGGCTGAGGCAACTAAGGCTTGCCCATCTATCCTGGTTTTTTAGGCTGTGGATCTATTTATTTAAGGTGACTGGGGTTGAATTTGTCAAAGGCTTTTGTTATAAATCAACAATGCCTAGTCTTAGGTTGTCTAAGTATGCTGCTTTGAGTGTCAATGCCTGGAACTACCAGATTTGCTGATATTATTGGTTTTGGTCAAAGAACGTAGTTGAAGTATAAGATCACAATTGAGATGCCTGTATTTGGCAAGAATTTCATGTCCTAAGCATATTCGTGAAAACCGTTGTAACTTTCCCCAACCTGAAACTTAGCCCAACCTTACCGACAAGCTCACTAGAAGCTAGCTTTCTTTCCATATTTGTTTTGAAATGGTGATTTTTGTGTGCTGATTTCAGGTCCTTACTGAAGCTGTTTTTGTCTCCCAACAGGTTATTTCATTCTATCAGCTTGATGGTTTTGAATGTTAACGTGCCGTATATTTTCAATTTCTTTACATACTATTAGGCCTGATGGTTTTGAATTTTTGCAGCATTGCAATGATACTTGTCTGGCATACACTTTAGCTGCCATTTGCAACTTGTTGTCTGAGATTGGTTTCTCAACCACTAGTGGAATACTTGGATCACCATTCTCTCCTATGACCAATGTAGGCACTTCTTTGTCAGTTTAGCAACAACTGTTTGTTCTCTTGAAAGGATCTCTAAAGAGAGCAGAGAGTTTGAAACTGAAGCAACTAATAGCTGCCAATAATCTTGCAATGGCTAAATTTGGTTTGACGGTAAGAATGTGTACAATTGCTTTAGCAAATTTCCTTTATGACTTGATTACACAAGCCCTTTTATATATAGGCGATGCATGTTTGTCATTCAAACTACTCTTGGTAGAAATATAACTATTTTCTTGGAAACAAGTTTTGCTGCAGGCTGCAACCATGTTTTTGTCTCTAAATTGAACAACTCTTTCACACATTCTTTTTGCATAATGAATTCTCCTATTAATGAACTGTTCCTAAAAGCTGAAATGTTCCTGCACATAAATCTGCAAAAGTACATGTTTTTTAGGGCAAGTGCTAGATCATTTGTTCCAGGCTGAATCTTAGAGTGTATTACCCATCTTCTAAACTTTGTTCTCAGAGACCTCTAGCTATGTCTCTTAAAATCCTTCCCCTCAAAATGTGGATGTCATTTATATCAACGATTTGGCTGATTGACGATGATATATATAGTTTCCTTGGGTGCCATGCTAGTGTATTTCCTGTAAGGAGATGAAGAATATCTGGTAGAGCAACGATCTTTATATATGTTGGGAACTCCATATATTATTGTGAGAATTCCGGCATGATTGCCAGAAAGATGAACAACGGTGAAAAATAAACAATAAAAGTGAAAAGCTAGAGTTTAACGAAATAACCAAAATAGAGATAAAGGAATGAATTTCCTTGTATTTCTTGATATTGCTATTGACAGAAGTAACACTTATTTATAGTTTACAAGGAGTATCTAATCTAGTAAAGTCTTAATTAGATAAAAATAACCATTGATTTCTGCATTAACTGCAGAGATTTTATTCCTATTTTATGCTTGCATTGACTTTGATATTAGGAAATAATTTCTTAAATATCAGTAGCCTATTTCAAAAAGGGATAGTTCATATCATCTCTTGTGTTAACACTCCACAGCAAAATGGAGTGGCAGAAAGGAAAAATAGACACTTATTGGAAGTCACTAAAGCCTTACTTTTTACAAACCATGTCCCAAAGTTTTTGTGGGGTGAGGCACTGTTAACAGCTACATACCTTATAAATAGGATGCCTAGTAAAGTCTTACATTATCAGTCTCATATGGATGTTTTCTTAAAGAGTTTTCCTCATTTTAAACCCATATCCTCAGTTCTTCCTTTGAGAGTGTTTGGGTGCACTGTTTTTGTGCATAATTTAGATCCCTCTAGGACCAAATTAGATTCGAAATCTCTAAAGTGTGTTCTGGTTGGTTATTCTTCACTAAAGAAGGGCTACAAATGTTCACCCTCCTACTTGTAAATTTTTTACAACTTTAGACATTACCTTTTTTGAACAGGAACCTTATTTCTCCAAGGCTGCAGCTCAGGGGGAGAATTACACTAATTTTCAGCCTATTCACAGTCAGGGTCTTCCTCTTATATCCTCTGATTTTTTGCCTTCTAGCCATCCTCCTTTACTTGATTCCCAAGTTCCTGTTGAACCTCCTAGATCCTCACCTTCATCCCCAAACAATCATTTCATGACCGTCGGAGGCAACGGAAGAGAAAGTGAACAATGGAAGAGAACGACGCACCAGATCTGATGATTTGTCAACAATGGAAAAAAACGATTTCATGACCGTCGGAGGCAACGGGAAAAAACCGGCATCAAGATCGTCGGTGGCTCTGATACCATGTGAGAATTCCGGCATGATTGCTAGAAAGATGAACGACGGTGAAAAATAAACAATAAAAGTGAAAAGCTTGAGTTTAACGATATAACGAAAATAGAGATAAAGGAATGAATTTCCTTGTATTTCTTGATATTGCTATTGACAGAAGTAACACTTATTTATAGTTTACAAGGAGTATCTAATCTAGGAAAGTCTTAATTAGATAAGAATAACCATTGATTTCTGCATTAACTGCAGAGATTTTAGTCCTATTTTATGCTTGCATTGACTTTGATATTAGGAAATAATTTCCTAAATATCAGTAGCCATTTATAAATAGGATATCATTCCCAAATCTTCAGCTGGCAACCTACACTCCCCCTCAAGTTGGTGAGTGTCAGGAAATATGCACATAAATTAGAGATTCTTTGTATAATTAGACAGGATCCTGTTGATCCTTGTTAGTGATTACAATCCCTATCTTTAAGAGATTTTAGTTTACCTAGAATAGTCTCTTTCCTAACTTAATAGTTATCTAAGTTAAGGATATAAGTTGTATATAAAGATGTAAGCTGTTGTAAAAAAATTAAGAGAGTTTTTCTACAATAAATCACTCTATTTTGACATGGTATCAAAGCCTTGTTAGCTCCTTTTTAAGCTCTGTCAATCTCGATTAACACCCTTCTTTTCCCTTAAAATTCTTCATTGAGTGTTCAGTGAAGGTTCACTGTTAAATCCAGCAGAAAAAAATATGGTTGAGGTAGGCGATGAGAGCAGTGCCAAGACTGTGCAAGGAATCTCAGTGAGTGAAGGGAGCCATTCGAATCAGATAGGTGACTTGCAAAGCATACAAGCCTATAGATTGAATGGAAACAACTATCTTAAATGGTCTCAGCTTGTTCGTACTTTTTTGAAGGGTAGAGGAAAGCTAAGTCACCTCCTTGGAACTGGACCTAAGGAGGGAGACCCTCGTTTTGAGGCTTGGGATGAACAGGATTCACTAGTCATGTCCTGGCTTTGGAATTCCATGCTACCAGAAATTAGTGATACTTGTATGTTTCTCAATACATCCCAAGAGATATGGGAGGCTGTAAAACAAACCTATTCAAAGGTTAAAGATGCTGCCCAGATTTATGAGATTAAGACCAAAATCTCGTCCACCAAGCAAGGAGGCAGATCCATCACAGAATACTCTAACTTGCTGCAAAATTTATGGCAAGAGATGGATCACTACCAATGTATTCAAATGAAGTGTAGTGAAGACGCAACTGTCCTAAAAATGTTTGTTGAAAAAGAAGGAATTTATGATTTTCTTGCTAGACTAAATATTGAGTTTGATACAGTAAGAGTCCAGATTCTTGGTAAAGAGGATCTACCCTCTCTAAATGAAGCCATTGCAATCATTCGGGCTGAGAAAGGAAGAAGAGGGGTTATGATTGAGAGCAATCAAGTGGAAGGTTCTGCTCTAGCCACCAGACGTGCATCTGAAAGAAAATCAAACCTGGAACAACAGGTTTTTAAAGAGAAGTCAAAAGGATCAAAAATGGTGCACAAAGACTCCTTATGGTGTACCTATTGCAAGAAGTCTCGCCATACAAAAGAGAAGTGCTGGAAGCTTCATGGGAAGCCACAGACAACCAACAAAATTTTTTTTTGAGAGAGAGGGGCCATCAAGAGGACAAGGAAAGGCATATATCACCAAGCAGATGAATGAGGAGGCCCAAGAATAGTCCTTTGAGTTCAACAGGGAAGAAATAGAGAAATTGAAAAGTTTACTTGGATCCCTGGAAAAATCTTCCTCTTCAGGTATTTGTAGTCTCGCTTTTTCAGGTATATCCTCTTCTCAAACATCTAAAGTCTCGGATTTCCCTACCCAAAGCTCCTGGGTGATGACTCAGGAGCAACAGACCATATGACCAATTCCTCTCGAAATTTTATCAATTGTATACCCTATCCTAGTAATAAAAAGATAACAGTTGCAGATGGAAGTAGGATAACCGTGGCTGGTCAAGGAGATATTGTTATAAGTAACACCTTGACACTTAAAAATGTTCTTCATGTGTCTAAACTGTTCACTAATCTCCTGTCTATCCAAAAAATCATCAAAGACACTAACTGTTGTGTTATCTTTTATCTTACCCAATGTGTTTTTCAGGAACATGGAACGAGGAGGATGATTGGGCATGCTAAAGAAGAAAACGGACTGTATTATCTTGAAAATTCCAGTGGACAAGTCAGTGTTCCATTTTTTTCACTTGTGTCAGATTCTAAAACCACCAAAGACCAGATATGGCTTCATCACCTCCGTCTTGGTCATCCTTCATTTAAAGTTTTAAAGTTCTCGTTTTCTTTTTTGTTCAAATTCTTAAATAATGAAGAATTTTGTAGGAACTATAGAAATATATGGACTGTTTCCATCCCTTCAGTTAAGGGATTCTGTAAATATTTTTTTATTACAATCCCTTATTTTAAGGGATCATATCTCCTAGGATTAGTATCTTTCCTATCTTAGAGTTTCCTAAATTAGAGACATAGTTTGTATATATAAAGATGTAATATGTCCTATTGAAATAATAAGAAAATACAGAGAATTACTCTGATTTCTACATGGTATCAGATTAGGTTACGGTTTTTTTTTCCAACCTAGACCATGTCCGAGACTTCTTCTCCTACTCCGGAGATCACTTCAAATCCAGAAAATCTTTCTGGTTCTGATGCTCAATCAGATTCGTCTGGTCTGACTATCACCTGCCATCGATTGAATGGCAACAATTTTCTTGAATGGTCCCAATCGGTTAAGATTTTTCTCTTGGGCAGAGAAAGATTGGGCTACGTTACTGGTGAAATCAAGAAGCCTGTTGCGACTGCCACTGGTTTTGCTAAGTGGATGCGTGACAATAGTCAGGTTATGACTTGGCTCCTTAATTCCATGACCCCGAGTATAAGCAGAAACTTTCTTCATTACACCACAGCCGCTGAAATTTGGAGTGCAGTCCGCGACACCTACTCTAGCACTGATAATATTGCCGAATTGTATCATGTTGAAGATCAGGCAGCCACCCTTAAGCAGGGAACCATGCCCGTCACTCTCTACTACAATACCCTTACCGCTCTTTGGCAGCAATTAGATTTGTATGCACAGCATGATTGGGCAGATCCAAGAGATGCTGTCCTTTATCAGCAAATTGTCACACAACGAAGGCTTTTTCAGTTTCTCCAAGGCTTAAACAAGGACCTGGACGACGTTCGCGGCAGGGTCCTGGCTAATTCTCCTCTTCCCTCCCTTCGAGAGGCTTTCTCTATTGTCAAGAAGGAAGAAAGCCGACGGTGTGTGATGCTGCCTGATGAACTATATTCCCCTCATGAAGGATCTGCCTTACTCACCCATCAATCATCTCCCTCTTCCAAACGGGGGAGACCTTGGTGTGATCATTGCAAAAAGCCCGGCCACTCCAAGGAGAAGTGTTGGAAGCTTCATGGTAAGCCTCAAGACTGGAAGTCCAAGAACTCTCGAGATAATAAATCAGGCCTCGTTGCTGCCACATCTGTCACTAGCTTCACCAAAGTACAGATTGTTGATCTTCAAAAACTGTTTGGAAAGTTTCAGGGGCCTTGTGAGGGTAATCTGGTCATGAAAGAACCAGAAGGTAACCCTTCTTCTACAACATTTTTCTCCTTCCAGTTGACTCCTAATTGGATCCTCGATTCTGGTGCTACGAATCATATGACTGGTAACAAGGCTTTGTTTCGCAATTTTTTCCAAACCTTTGGTCAAGCTGTCAAAACGGCTGATGGTTCCTTGTGCAAAATAGAAGGACATGGCACTGTTGTTCTCAATGAACAGATTGCACTTAAAAATGTTCTCTTTGAACCAAATCTGGCTTGCAATCTCATTTCTGTTAGTAAACTTTCCAAAGACTTGCACTGCTCCGCAATTTTTAATGATCTTGATTGTACTTTACAGGCACTGAACTCGAAGAAGATGATTGGTAAGGCCAGCTTGCAGAATGGCCTCTACATCCTCCCTTCCTCTCCTAAAACCGAGATCTCCAAAGCTTTCACCGCTTTAGGAAAAGTTGATACTGTTATGTTATGGCACTTTCGTTTAGGCCATCCTAGTTTCAAATACCTTGCAAAATTGTTTCCTGCTCTATTCATTAATAAAAGGCCAACTTTTTCTTGCAAAGTATGCTCTCTTGCCAAACATACTAAATCGTCTTATTTTCCTTCTACATACAAGCCTTCTCACTAGGGGTGTGCAAAAAAACCGAAAAACCGAAACCGATTCCGAAACCCGAAAAAACCGAACCGAAAAATAGGTTAACCGAACCGAAGAATTCGGTTTCGGTTCGGGTTTTTATTTTTTAAAAAGAAACCGGTTCGGTTACGGTTTACGGTTTTGGGATAAACCGGGTAACCGAACCTCACCCTTTTGCTTTGATCCACAGTGATATTTGGGGCCCTTCTCGGGTGAAGAATGCTGATAATTGTAGGTGGTTTATCACTTTTATCGATGATCACAGTAGGATAACTTGGACTTATTTGCTGAAAGATAAATCTGAAACTGCTGGTGTTTTTGTGCAATTTTATAACATGGTTCTCACTCAATTTGGGTCTAAAATCCAGCTCTTTAAATTTGATAATGGCTGTGAATTTTTTGCTAGGTCTTGGGTGATTTTTCAGGGAAAAGGGCATAGTTCAGCTTAGTTCATGTGTTGGAACCCCACAGCAAAACGACATTGCCGAAAGAAAAAATAGGCACCTCCTTGAAGTTACCCGTTCTCTTCTGTTTACCACTAATGTTCCCAAATATTTGTGGGGGGAAGCCTTATTAACTGCCACATATTTAATCAACTGAATGCCTAGTAAGGTTTTACAATTTCAAACACCTCAATCTATATTTTTGCAGCACTTTCCCCATTTTAAGCCTATCTCCTCCATTCTCCCACTTAAAATGTTTGGCTGCACTGTTTTTATACAAAATATTGCTCCTAATAAGTCCAAGTTAGATCCTACGTCTTTAAAATGTGTACTGGTTGGGTATTCTTCACTTAAGAAGGGTTATAAATGCTATCACCCTCCTTCTAAACGATTTTTTACCACTATGGATATAACTTTTTATGAGCAGGATCCCTATTTCACTCAGGCTGAAATTCAGGGGGAGACATGGAGTGATTTTCAGCCACATCAGGTATCCACTTCTAATCTTCATTCTCAACCTTCAGAATTGCCACCATTTTCGCTTTTACCTGCAGATTTGTCACCCGTGACTACTCCCATTGATTCTCCTGTAATACCTATCACTAACTCACCCACACATACTTTAAACACCCTTCCTGAAAATACACCTACTCCCATTGAAAGTCTTCCAAAAACAACACCACCCAAACAACTTCGTGTCTACACAAGAAAAAGAAAACATATCCCTGAGGCTGTTTTGCAATCTGATTCTTGCCGAGAATTGGATTTAGCTCCAGCTGCCGAAATGGAAGAAGAAATCAGTAAGTCCACTACTCTAGATGACTTCCCCATTGCTATTAGAAAAGGGGTTAGACAGTGCACCAAGCATCCTATTGAAAAATTTGCTGGTTATAATTCATTGATGCCTTCTTTTCAAGCATTTACAGCAACCTTGGATAAAGAACAGGTTCCAACAAGCATAGCTGAAGCTCTAAAGGATCCAAAATGGTGAAGGGCTGTTGAAGAGGAAATTTGTGCACTAGAGAAAAATGCTACTTGGACCGTTACAGACCTTCCTCAAGGAAAAAAGGCTGTTGGCTGTAAATGGATCTTTACTGTAAAGTATAACTCCAATGGCAGCATCCAACGATACAAAGCTAGACTAGTGGCCAGAGGCTTTACGCAAACATATGGGATAGATTTCACAGAAACTTTTGCACCTGTGGCAAAGCTTAACACTGTTCGAGTACTCCTAAGTTTGGCTGTAAATTGCGATTGACAATTACACCAACTTGATGTAAAAAACGCATTTCTTAACACTGTTCGAGTACTCCTAAGTTTGGCTGTAAATTCATATACTTTTGATGAGTTGCAAGATGTCTATGATGAATTGATTTTTGAATTTAAGGCATCATTTTCAAAAACAAGAAATTAATCTAAAATTTGAAAAAGGAAAATGAAATTCTTTCAAAAACCAATTTGGATTTTGAGGCAAAATTAAAAGATTTTGAGCAAAAAGTTCTTGATTTACAAAATTTGCTTCAAAAGATTGAAAAAGATCATCACAATGCCTTGGATGATCTTAAGAAAGAAAAAGATTTGATTTCCAAAGAGCTTGAAAAGAAAAATAGTTTTGGAAAATCAAACCTTTATGTTAGACAATCTAGTGCCCCTAGATTTATGAATGAAAAATGTTTTAGAAGTGTTTCGGCCCCAAAAGGACTAACCACTTCAACTAAAAAGGATGAAATTGAAAAATGGATTCCTAAGGGGACTAAATTTTTTGCCACTAACGTCTATGGATCCAAAACAATTTGGATACCAAAAATTACTTGATTGTCTTATGTTAGGTGTGATGAAGAATGATCAACAAGTCCAAATTTGTGGGGAAGCTCCATACACACAAAGAGGGGACTTGAAGAAGGAAGGCTTCACATCCTCCCTTGGATTAAAGTGTGGTAAAACTTAGTTGAATTCATTTATTTTTCATTTGATTTATTTATTTTTAATTCAACTAGATTATCATATTGTTTTACTAAAAATATTTGATGTTTTGAGTAAGGGGGAGCAATTTTTAAAACTAAAAGTTTTTAATTGTCATTTTTTTAACCTCTTATGTTATTTTGAGCTTAATATCTTTTAAATTCTTTTTGATATAACAAAAAGGGAGAGAAAGTGGATTGAAAAATTGATTTTTCAAGAGAATAAGGGGAGCTTTAATTTCATTCAAATTTTAAAATCTATTATTCAAAATTTTAAAATCTAAGGGGGGAATCCCAAATAATTTTTCAAGTTGATTTTATTATATTAAAAAGAGGGAGATTGTAGAAATATATGTTTTGATATAATAATTGAAAAATGTTTTGAACTAAATTGAAATGAATTTAAAATATTCTCTATGTCAAAAACAACTTGAAAATAAGTTTAAGGTGTTTTCAAAAGGTTTTGGCAATGTTTGAAACGTTTTTAAGTAGCCAAACCAGTGCTTTTAATGTACTCGTTTCGATACAAGCACAATCTATATCGATACGTTTTGAAACTGCCAGAACCCGTTTCGATACATGGCTTACCTGTTTCGATACGAACAAGGGTTGTTTCGAAACACCCTTTGGTGTTTCGATACGCCTACGTGGCATACATCCCAACGGTTAAAACCCCCAACGGATATTTCCTAACGGTCTTTTGAATTGCAGGCTGTTTCGATAAGGCACTAGACGTTTCGATACGGGCGTTCCAATACGGCCCAAAGTGTTTTGATACGGCACACTACATCAGACTCCAACGGCTAGTTCTAAAGAAGGGCATTTCAATACATATATGTGTGTATCGAAACATACATCACCAGAACTGCATTTATGGTGGAAAATAAAGTCTCTAACTGATCCAATTCGATCCCAACGGTCCTAAACGGCTACAAACTCAATTAGGAGTATAAAAGGGACCTCCAAGCATCAAGGAAAGACAAATGCTTCAATTTTCAACAACCATATGATGATAAATTTGTCGTAGGGCTTTAATTATTCATTCTTTGTATAGACAACACTTGTGAGCCTAAATTGTCAAATTTGCTCAAGTGTTTGGGTTTGGGTGAGTGCTTTAGTGTGCAAACATCAACCTTGTAAGAGGGATCTTAGTTTGCTTATCTTTATCTCCTGTAGAGAGGGTTTGATCAAGTTTTGGGATAAAAAGCTTTGATCGTTGTAAGAGTTTCCTCCTAAGCCTAGAAATGGGGACGAATCAATTAGTGGATTGGTTGTGAAATCCTTAGTGGGAAGCTAAGGTAGTGGATGTAGGTGCTTGTTAGAAGGTCAAACTACTCCAAATTATCGTGTCTTTTATCTTTTAGCGTCCAAACCTCAATCACCCAAAAATCCAACTTCTCCACCACTTGGTAATCTATTTCGGTTGAAGGAAATCGGGCCTATCAAGCCTAACACTTTGGTTTATTGTTTACTGCTTCAATAATGGGTTATTTAAATGTGGTTGCATTTTCCGATGTTGATTGGGGCAGCAATCTTGATGATAGGTGCTCTACGACAGGGTAGTGTGTATATGTTAACAAGTGTCTTGTGGCTTGGAGTTCTAAGAAGCAAGAATCTATTTCACAATCGACGACTGAAGTTGAGTGTAGGTCAATTGCTGATGTTGTTTATGAGGTAACTTGGGTTACATCTGTGTTAAGTGACATGGGTGTGTTGCTTACAACGATACCCGTAATTTGGAATGATAATACAAGTGCACTAGCGTTGCCAGCCAACCCGATTTTGCACTCGCGATCCAAACACGTGGAACTGGATATACATTTTGTTCGAGAAAAAATTGCCCTAGAAAAGTTACAAGTCAACTATCTTCACGCAGAACAACAAGCTGATGATGGGTTAACTAAACCATTGACTAAGTCCTATTTTCAACTATTAGACACAAGATGAGTGTGCAAGCTTCTAGCTAGAATGTGTTGCTGATTTTGTTTGGAAGGAATGGGAGACTGTTGAGGCTATGCACAAACTTAGAAGGAATGGGAGAATGTTGAGGCTGTGCAACCATTTAGTTAAGTGGTTAAGGTGTTACAACAAAAATAAGTTGTAAGTATCTGGCCCACACCCGTTTAGAATAACTGATTGGTTTAAACCAATACCCATTGGTTATTTTTTTGTTGGGTAATATAAATGAGTCCTTTGAGTCTGGCCCAATATGAAAAGAATTAAGGCCTACATTTCTATTGTATCGTTTTACAGCTGTAAGCCTTTAGTCAAAGTATCTTGTCATCGTCATTTTTTGCTTCGTTTCTTTGAAGTTTCCAAATTCTTCTGTATAACAGGCTTGGCCGTACCGGTACGGTCTTTCCTCATATCGATACGCAGTGTGTCCCCGATTTTCAATGAGCAACTTTGTACTGGTACAGGCTTGGCCGTACAGATATGCAAGGCACTACCGTACCGATACAGATATATCTTGTACAGGTACGCTCTATGCATTTGCAACAACTCTTTCTTGACTTGGCAGGTACCGATACCCAAATTCGCATACCGATACCCAAGGTTGTAGAACTACATTTAAGGCTGGAATTAAGTCCTCAACGGCCAGTTTTCCAATGACTAGTTTTTAACGGCTAGTTTTCCAACGGCTAGTTTTTCATTCCACACTATAAATACAAGCCAAGGACACTTGAAGAAAAAAGGATATACACCCAAGCTTAAAGATCAAGAGAGTAGAGTTTTTCATTGTTTATTTCTTTGTAATCTCTTGTAATTCTTTAGTCTAATCATAGTGAGCCAAAATGTGTAAACACCCACCTAGAGAGGTAATTAGTTTACAATGTCAAGACCTCATTGTTGAGGTATAAGTTCTAGTTGATCCTTTATAAAAACTATAGAGAAGGTTCTATCTTATCCCGTGAAAAGATAGGATGTAAGATTACCCTTTGAAACCGCAAAAGGGGAAGAATTCATTGTTAGTGAATTGAGAAATCCTTAGCGTGAATGCTAAGGTAGTGGATGTAGACCTTGGTTAGAAGGTTGAATCACTCTAAAATCGATCGTGTTAAATTGTCATTTCTTTTTCAGTTTTTGTTTTCCCAATTTGAAAAGAAACCTCTACAACCTTGATCAAGCTTTTCAAAAATTTAGTTTGTTCATTTTGATTTAGTATGTTCATTTTGATTTGTTTATTCTGATTGAAAATATATATTCTTTTGAACATGCAGAGAAAATGAGCAACAATAGATTTATGACCATTGCTCATTACAATGGACAAATTGTGAAAATTTATGTCGGAGTTGTATTTGAATTTGAAAGCACTACGAAGATGAGATTTAAAAAAGAAATCGTGCTACGAGAAATGAAGGAGAAGACATCCGAGAATATTGCAGCTGAGATTTATTGTTTTCGGTATTGGTGGCTAACATGTCGCAATTCAGTCAGATATTCTACAATAACTCTCCAAGATAATACTGATGTTGGAATAATGATTGCAGATCATTAATCAATGGATATTCGAAATATCGAGTTATTTGCTGAGGTATGTGATGTTCTCGACCGATCTAGGAATGTAGTTGGAGAATATGTTCAAATGGGTTTCGATAATGAGATTGATATGCCTGGAGGTAGTTTTTTCACAATGTTGGCAAGTAGGACATCGAGTGTATTTCATCTTATTTGGGGTTTTTATACATTATTTATAATTTAAATATATTATTTTTATGAATATATTTAGAATAAATTACACTAATATTACTGCCAACCCCCCCACACACAAATATGGCACAAGCCAAATTATTTTCATTGCACTTTCTACAATAAATGTGAAAATGATATGAAAGAGTTTCGTCTATGAACAATGTTTATATATATTTGAATAAAAAAAATTAAAGTTGATACTAAATGGTTCCGTCTTCAAATAGTCCAAACACCGAAGATGACAAGCTTGGCTTCCGTCTTCAAATAGTGGCAGCGAAGCCATGTGGCGCACATACAACACGTTACAGTTCTAAGGCGGGAGCTCCTCCCTCCGTCTTTAGTATTTATGCTGGGAGGGTAGCAGCTGGTGCAACGGGTGGCAGTGGTGCATGCATGGCTAAAAAGGGTGAAGGGTGTAGATCTTTTTTAAATATATAGGGGTAGAGAAAATTATGGGTTAAAATTTTGTTAGTATTATTAAAAGAGTGGTAAGGGTAGGTAAGGGAAAAAATATAATTTTTGTGTTAAATAAGTGAGGTTGAAGGGAAAAATTTGAGTGAAATTTTGAGTGAAAAAGAAGAAGAAATTTTTGGAGAAAAATATTGTAAGTAGATTCGATATTTTATTTTTAAGTTTTATTTTAGTTTGTTGATTTTATTTTGTATGTTTGATATAATTTTAATTTTAAGCATGTAGTTTGATTATATTTGAAATATATTTAATTTTTAGAGAAAGTGCAATATTAGTGAAAATAAAATGGTTAAAATGAAGGCAAATATAATTTAGTATATTTAAAAAATATATTCAAAATATATTTATAAAAGTATTTTAGTATATATTCACAACATCACGATTTAAAATATATATTCGAAAAGCACTCGTCCCCGATGATAGTAACAATAATTTAAAATTGTTGAGATATTTAGTTTGATATAACTCAATGAAAAATGTTTTTGGACTTGAACAAATGTTGCAAAATTAATTCAAAGTCCATTCAACATGAAAAATACATTTGGAAGATTTTTGAAAGGATTTTTTTACTTGAACAAAATTTTAAAATGTCTTAAAAGTCAAAAATTGACTGCCCGTACTAGTATAGTCTTTCCTCGTACTGATACACAATATGTCCCCAATTTTCAATGAGCAACTTTGTACCGGTATAGGCTTGGCTGTACCGATATGCAAGGCACTACCGTATCGGAATGGATATATCTAATACAAGTACGCTCTGTGCATTTGCAACAACTCTTTCTTGTTTTGGCAGGTACCGATACCCAAAGTCGCGTACCGATACCCAAGGATGTAGAACTGTATTTAAGGCTATAATTAAAGTCCTCAACGGCTAGTTTTCCAACGAACGGCTAATTTTTCAATCCACACTATAAATACAAGCCAAGGTGTTGCGTGCAAAAGTGATGTGAAAATTGCGTGCAAGTATACACGGTGCCAAGTTATAGTATTTAAGATATCGTCTCCACAGGGATTGTGACAACCTTCAGAATTCACCTTTCTGCACAAATAAAAACAAAAACACAAGTATTAAAAGTTGTTTTGATGAAAAATAAGATTAAAGCAAGTAAAATAAATTGAGAAATCAGAGTGAGAGAATGAGGCGATATTGGAATGCTTCGTAGTGTGGAGATTGGATGCACTGTCTCGGTACAGTTTTGCAGATCGACTTAACAACTTTTCGTAGCCGCCCACGAGTATGCCTCGGCAAATGCCCGCTTCGGCAGAGACCAATGTGACTGCCTGAGCAGTTAAGCGATGATTCAAGGTTCGGCAAGGCTCCCTTCAATGACTACCTCTTATCCCTGAGCTTGAAGTACTATTGGCAAACACATCTTGGATAATACCTCCCGGCGTGAATCTAAGGATGAACACCAATCGATTATGAAGCCTCTCTTAGACGCTGAACTTCTAACTTATCCCTAAGCCGAAGTAGCTTTACCCTATGGTTGGGTAAAACTGTGTTTACTCGTTTCGTGAGTTCAACTCTCCCGATATTGAACAAATAAGTTGATGCCCTCTTCTCTCCCGATAAAGATTGCAACAATGAAGAACTAAGAGTAAACAAACCTTGAATTTTATTGCAAAACTGAAAACCTAAACAAATACAAGCAAAACTCTCACAACTACTACACAACCAACCCTTAGCCCTAGGGAAGGTTTAGAACATAATGGAGGATGGCGGCACAAGGGTTTTTCGACAAGAAGGAGTTTTCTCTCTAATCTCAATTGTGTTTTTCTTCCTTCAAGTCGATTACATTTATAAGGGAGGGGTCTAGGTCTAAGTCAGTTTAGGGTAGGAATCCTAGTTAGAATCTAATTACAACTCATTAAAAGAACAAATCTAATATTAAATATTCCTAGATTCCTGTTTGAGTTTTTCCACCTTGACTTTGACCATGGCTTTAATTTGTCTGCTGGGCTCCAATGCGCGTGCAAGTGATCTCCAAAAATCGGGCTTGATCGTCTCTTTCAGTCGCATACCACGTGCAAGTTGGTGTGCAGGGGTTGGCACAACTCTTCATTCTGGTCATCTCCTCCTCGACCAGCTCTCCAAATGGTCCAATAGCTTCCTCCATCAATTTCCAGCTTCTCCTATTCCGCCCTTTTTGCTGCCTCAGCGGCATCTACCTTGGCGGGTACCTGTGCACAGTTAGAAAACACACCTGAGTAGTATCTTTTATATAAAATCAATTAAGTTCATCAAATAAGGTAGAATATCTAATCTATGCAGTTTTGTGTATGTTTTCCTAATAAATGCAACTAAACTATACTTAAGAACGACAATAATTGAGCTAAACTAAAGCATAAATATAGGACTTTTGCACACTTAACACACCCCCAAACTTGAACTATTGCTTGTCCTCAAGCAATGCAATCTAACAATAACATGCCAATACCTAAAATATATGTTAACTTTAGTCGAGAGAGTAAACATGGAAAATGAAAACCCTGCCAACAATGCCCATAATGACAGGGATGTGCAGCAAGACCCGCTGCCCAGAAAACAACAAGTGCCGCCCAGACAAGCACAATACGTTCGAACCACTAGGGATTACTTGGAGCATGAGTTCAGAGGTTTCGATCTGACAGTGACAGAACCTTAGATTGAGGCGGATCACTTTGAGCTGAAGCCCGTGATGTTCAACATGATCAACATATTGAGGAAATTTGGAGGGACTGTCATAGAAGATGCTCGGTAGCACTTAAAAGGATTCCTGGACATCTGCAGGGCCTTCAAAATACACGGAGTCCACCAAGACGTGCTTAGGCTGAGGTTATTCCCCTATTCACTAAGGGTAGGGCAAAGCAGTGGTTAAACAACTAGCCAACATGGTCATTCAACATATGGACAGAGCTGTACAAGGATTTCCTGGATCGTTTCAGCCCATCCAATGTCACAGACAGATTGAGAAACGAGATAACAGCTTTCCGACAAGGGGATGATGAGTCGATGTATGAAGCATGGGAGCGGTACCAACAGATGCTCAACAACTGCCCGCTCCATGGTTTTCCAGCTTGGACACATGTGTCAGTGTTCTACAATGGGGTGAACTACCCAACACAGATGATGATTGATGCCTCAGCCAAAGGAATTATCCTCGACAGACCACTAGAGGAGACACTGCGGATCCTGAACCAAGCCGCCAAGAACGATTACAAGTACCCAACAGCCCGTCGAGGCGGAGTTAGGCGGCCAGCTGCTATGAATGAAGTGCAAGCCTCAGAATCTATCAATGCCCGCCTTGACAAGATGACAGAGTTTGTTATGAGCATAATGAAACCCACCGAGCAAGTCTATGAGGCCGATGTTGTGGAGCCATTTTGTGATGAGTGTGGGGGCTATCACGATTCTTCTGAATGTACTGCATCTGCAAATTTTATGGGAGGATACGAGAGGAACAACATGCCTGCCACGAACACGTACAATCCTGGATGGAAGAATCATCTCAACTTCTCCTGGAGCAATCCCAAGACTGCTGCCAACCCACAACAGCAACAGGGAAACTACCAACAGTACCCGTCACGACAGCTGCCTCAACAACAATAGAATATGAACACTCCTTCATTAGAATCTAGCTTGCATACTTTCATATCCCTTACTAATGATTTTATTGCTAATACAAATAATTTTATTGACAAAACTAAATCTTTCATGGACAGGACTGAAAGCACGATGAACAACCAAGAGGCAGCGATAAAGAATCTAGAGACCTAGTTCGGAAGGTTTGCTCAGGTTATCAATACTAGGCCAATGGGTGGATTACCTAGTGATACTAAAACCACAAAAGGGAAGTCCCATGAGCAGTGCAAAGCTATAACAACCAGAAGTGGGATAACACTACAAAAGCCAACCATTCCTGTTGCGAGAGAAACAACCCTTGCCAAACCAGTTCAAGCTGTAGGGAAACCTGCCGTGGCAGCACTGGAAGAAAGCAACGAGGAACCAGAAAAAGAACCGATAGATGACACTATGAACGAACAGACATATTCTGGACCAGTTACTTCCTCCAAGGATAAGATTCCCCTCAAAGCAAAAACTGTTGCCACAACACCTCCACCACCATTCCCACTAAGATTGTAAAAACAAAAAAATAGGATATGCAATTTAAATAATTCCTGGATGTTCTGAAGCAAGTTAAAATCAATCTTCCACTGGTAGAGTTTCTTGAACAGACGTCCAGCTATGCCAAGTTCCCAAAGGATATGGTATCCAAAAGAACAAGGATCTGGGAATTTGAGACAGTGGCAGTAACCGAAGGATGCATGTCCATGATGCACACTAAGGCACCACCCAAACAGAAAGATCAGGGCAACTTCACAATTCCTTGCAAAATAGGCAGCAACCACTCCGTAGGAACCCTATGTGACTTAGGGGAAAGCATCAACTTAATGCCCAAACATGTCTTCCAGAAACTAGGAATTGGAGACGCCCTCCCAACGACAGTAATGCTACAACTGGCCGACAAAACATATGTACAACCGGAAGGAAAAATCAAGGACATCCTAGTGAAGGTGGACAAATTCATTTTCCCTGCCGATTTCCTGGTACCAGACTGTGAAGCAGATGAAAAGACACCAATAATCCTGGGACGTCCATTCCTCGCTACGAGTAGAACACTGATTGATGTGGAAAAAGGTGAACTCACGATGAGGGTCAACGATCAGCAGGTAAAGTTGAATGTATTCTAAACCATGAGGTAGGCTGATGATCCAGAAGAATGCCAACTAATAGAAGCCATCTCAGAGTTCAATTTTGTAACTAACAGACCCTGCCTACAGCAAGACTGCCTGGGCAGCAACCTCGACAGCTGTTTCGGCAGCCATTTAGAAGCTTGCCCAAAAGATGAGCAATGCAATGAGTGGACAAAACAAGAACTGAAGGAACAAGAAGAAGCATACTAGATAGCAAACAGACCATGTAAGTACTTCGAACCATTGAATTACGCAAAAAAGAAAGGTAAAATGTTCAAACCATCTATCGAACAACCTCCCACTCTTGAATTAAAAAATTTACCTGCAAAACATAAGTATGTTTACTTGGGACCTAATGAAACACTACCAGTAATAATTTCCTCAAAGTTGCAGCCTAGACAGGAACATAAATTGCAGATATAAAAGGAATAAGCTCGGCCATTTGCATGCACAAAATCCAGCTCGAGCAGGACCAAAAGCCAATTGTGGATGCCCATAGGAGATTAAACGATGCCATAGAAGAAGTTGTCAAAAAAGAGATCATCAAATGGTTAGACGTTGGTATCATATATCCTATCTCTGATAGCGAATGGGTAAGCCCGGTACAATGTGTACCAAAGAAAGGTGGCATAATTGTTGTTAGGAATGACAATAACGAGTTAATTCCAACTAGAACAGTAACTGGTCGGAGAATATGCATGGATTATCGCAAATTAAATAAAGTAACAAAAAATATCATTTTTGTTACCTTTTATTGATCAAATGCTTGACCGCCTTGCTGGCAAACCTTTCTACTGTTTCTTGGATGGATATTTAGGTTATAAACAGATCGCAGTCACACCGGAAAACCAGGCCAAAACAACATTCACCTGCCCGTATGGCATTTATGCCTTTCGAATAACGCCATTTGGATTATGCAACGCCCCTTCTGCATTCCAGCGCTGCATGATGGCTATTTTCTCTGACATGATAGAAGACTTCATTGAAATATTCATGTATGACTTCTTTGTCTTCGGCATCAGCTTTGACAGCTGCCTCGGCAACCTCGAAAAAGTACTCACAAGATGCGAGGAAACAGACCTGGTACTCAACTGGGAAAAATGCCACTTTATAGTCGATGAAGGCATAGTCTTGGGGCATAAAATTTCTACACAGTGAATAGAAGTAGACAAAGCCAAGATCGAAGTGATTGCCAACTTACCGCCACCGACCGCTGTCAAAGGCATCCAGAGTTTCCTAGGACATGTAGGTTTTTATCTCCAATTCATTGAAAACTTTTCTAAAATCTCTAAACCGTTGTGTACATTGCTGGAACAGGACAAACCATTCAACTTCGATGAGGCATGCCTGGAAGCATTCAAACCCTTAAAGGAGAAGCTAGTGACAACATATGTGGTAATCCCACCAGATTGGAGCCAACCTTTTGAGCTAATGTGTAATGCTAGCGATATTGCCGTCGGTGCCACCCTAGGACAACGCAGAGACAAAATCTTCCATGTAATCTACTATGCCAACAAAACACTGAATCCTGCCCAAACCAACTACACCACTACACATAAAGAGTTATTGGTAGTAGCGTTCGCCTTCGATAAGTTCTGGTCCTACCTAATTGGAACAAAGGTGATAGTCCACAGAGACCATTCTGCCTTGAGGTACCTGTTAGCAAAAAAGGATGCAAAGCCTCGCATGATCCGTTGGATCCTGCTGCTGCAAGAGTTTGATCTTGAAATTCGAGACACAAAGGGCACAGAAAATCAAGTGTCGAACCATCTCTCTCGGCTTGAGAATGGACAAGAAAAGACTTCTAACAACGAAATCCAGGATGCATTCCCTGATGAACAATTGCTACTAGCCTCTTATTTGGAAGCTGAAAACATCTCACTAGCCGCCCACGAAGAGACCGCGACAGCAACATCGACATCCACACCCTGGTACGCAAACATTGTGAATTATTTGGTATCTGGCATTTTACCCTATGAACTTAACTTCCATGGAAAGAAACGATTCCAACATGATGCTAAGCATTATTTTTGGGACGAGCATTTCTTGTTTAAAAACTGTACAAATCAAGTTATCAGACGATGTGTCCCGGAGGATGAACAACAAGCCATACTATCGACGTTCCAGGCAGCACCATATGGAGGACAGCGCACGACAGCGAAAGTACTCCAATCAGGGTTCTTTTGGCCAACATTGTGTAAAGACGCCCAAGCCTTCTATAAACAGTGCAACAACTACCAAAGAACAGGAAACATATCGAAAATGAACAAAATGCCCTTACAAACAATCTTGGAGGTTGAGTTATTCCATGTTTGGGGGATAGATTTTATGGGACCATTCCCATCTTCTTATGGCAACATGTACACCCTTCTAGCAGTCGACTATGTCTCCAAGTGGGTAGAAGCCATTGCCACCCCTCACAATGATGAAAAGACTGTAACACCCCAATTTTGGGCTTGGAAGTTTAGGGTCTGAACCGGACCGGTCTAAATTTCGGTTCGAATATAAAAGGTGGTTTTAGGGAAAGCCTAGTTCGGGATGCATTAAAAATATGGAAAAATATCTAATAATCCTCTTTTAATATATATAAGAGAATGGTGAAATCAATTTTAGAAAATGAGACTTGGAAATATGACATTTCGTGTTAGTAACTAAAATGTAATTTTTGAAAAGTTCGTGACTGTTTTGAAAGGATTGAAACTTTGAATCTTTAAGGAGCTAATTTACCCAAGGGAGGATTTCTCCAGATTTCTCTTGATTTTTAAAGACACATTTAATGTTTAATTAATAAAAGAAAAGAGGGGAAAATCATATTTTAGTTTCATAACCAACTTTTGCTAAAATTTTCCCATTTCATTTTCTCTCAAAATTCCCTCAGCCAAACACATTTCCACAGTAGCTTTTCTTTTGATTTTCACACCAAATGATGAGATTTCAATCTTCAAATGATTCCTAATCATTTCTATATCAAATCCTCTTCATTTGCATATTGAATTTTCAAGGATTTTGGCTCTAAACAAGGAGAAATCCACATTTAGAGGTATGAACTTCCTTCTCCTCTAAATACTCAGTTCTTTACTGAAATTCCCAAGTTCTCAATCCTTAAATTAGGTTTTATTAAATGTTTTAATGTTATGATCTTGATTTTGGCTTAAAACTTGAGATTTTGATCAAATCTTGAAGAATTTCGTGGAGGTTGTTTGGGCTCTGTTTTGAGATGCCTTTTTAATGTATTTTGGATGTTTAATGATGTGTAATTGAGGTTTAATCAATGCAATCCCAAATAGGATGATTTTCCTAAGTTTTTACTTGTGAAAATGGTGGTTTTTGAGGTGATTTTGGTGTTCTGTTAATGCTGGAGGTATAAGGACGAGTTTGGTTTCATTTTGGATGTTAATTGATGTTTAGAAATGGTTAGAAGTGATGGATCTTGGCTGGGTTATGTTTTGGAAGAGTTTGGAGGTGATTTTGGTTGTGTTTGGTAGCCGAAATGTTAGATTTATGTAGAGCAGCGAGTTATGTTGTGTTGCTGGTGTTTTTAATGCATGATGATGCATTAATCCTCTGTTGTTATGTGTTTAAAATAGGGGAGAATGATCCGGAAGCAATAGAGGTGGCGTGGGAGGTTTCGGATGCTTGGGAGGCTTGTCGGCTAGCTTAGTTTTATGTATCGGTGAGTGGAGTTTGATTTTCAGCTTTGAAACCAATGTTTGAAGGTTTTGGGAGCTTAGTTTAAGTCTAAGCAACTTAACTAAGCTCAAGAGTAAGTGTTCGGAGAAACTCTCTCTTTGATGAATCATGAGATGGTTGGATTCAATGTGTTTGATTTGCATGTTTAAATTCTGTTTTGAAAGCATGTTTTAGCATGATTAATGCTGGTTTTGAAAGTCATGTGTTGAAGGATGCTCGAGGTAAGAGATCCTTGGTTTTGTACATTGGAAATGTGGAATTGATGCATAGTGTTGCATGTTGTTTAGTGGCTTTGTTTAATGCTTTAAAACAGTGAATTGATGATGGTAATTGATGTGTATTGGCAAGTGATGTAAGTGGTTGATGGTTACTGTAATCGGATATAGTTAGCCGACTATAGGATTGGGTGCACCGTGAATTGAGTCGCCTTGGATGTTGAGGGGTTGTAATTGTACCGTAGACTCCATCCAAGTACCCTAGCGATTGAGGAATTAGTGTCACCACGATGGAGGATGGCTCTCGTGGGTGGGCTTTGTTAAGCGTCACCACGATGGAGGATGGCTCTCGTGGGTGGACTTTGTTAAGTGTCACCACGATGGAGGATGGCTCTCGTGGGTGGACCTTGTTAAGCGTCACAACGGTGGAGGGTTGCTCCCGTGTGTGAGCTTGGTTAAGTTGATTACAATGGTTGAGGTAGCTCCCATGTGTAAGCCTTGTGGTGTGTCCCGGCTCTCGCTAGTGAGTTATACAACTTCCAATGAGTGATGTTGAGGGGTTGTAATTGTACCGTTAAACTCCATCACGGGTGTTGAGGGGTTGTGATTGTACCGGTAAACTCCACCTTGTGTTGTTTGGTAGTGTGTATGAAGCGTGTGGGACAACGCTTGTAATCCGCGTATCCGATTGTGTCTTGAGTTGAAGTGGTTGGTGAATTATCACTTGAAAACCAATATAATGTTCTTGAATGTAATGAAGCAAGAGATGCTTGAAATGATGCAAGGTTGCATGGGAAGTGTGTAATGTCTTAGAAGTACATGTATTACTTGTTAAGCTTGAACAAGTGTTTGTCTTCTATTGTGAATGGTGCATATGTGCATGGAATCTCCTTAGTGCGTTGAAGTCTTGTGAAGACTTGTTTAGAAAGGCATGTGATGCAAATGTGCTTTTGGTAGTTCATGTGTTTTGCATTTGTTGAATACATGAGATTGTTAAAAGGAACAAATGATTTTCCAAAGGTTTTGCTTTGAAATGATCGTCAAGCATGAGGAAGTATATTGTGAAGTGGAATTGTTTTCCAAGATAATTGAGTTTAACTTTGCATGTAGTGTTCATGCATGGAAGGGTTTAATTAATGATTTTGCAAAAATGTGTTTTGGGAAAATTGTTTAGCTTTTCGAAGCTAAAGGTTGGATTTCATGTTGTGCAAGGCATGGTTTAAAGCATGTTGTTCAAAAGAGGTTTTCAATCAATGCTTTGGTTTATTGAATTGCATTTACTTTTTAAGAAGGTTTTTATGATTCACTGCATTGATGGTGTTTTGGTTTTGAGCATTCCTCACTAAGCATTATGTACTTACGCTCCTTTTTGTCCATCAATGCAGATTTTTTAAGTTGGGACAGTAAGAAGCAAGGGATTCAAGAAGGGCTCCACTTGAGAAGTATGTCTTGGTTCATAGCTATAGATAATAAAGGCAATGGGGGAGAAAGTCCTTTATATTGATATGTAATGAGATTGTGTATGTTGAAAAAGTTCGGTTTATGGTTTGAACTTGGTTGTTGATCGCTTTGCCATATTTGAATCTTCTTCATGAGTTGTTACGTTATGCTTCTTGTTTTAAAAGCATGATCAAGTGTTGATGTGCTGAATGAGTTGGTGTACCTAAGGGTTGATTGTATCTAGTTGTTAATGTAAATTGGTGGTTATGATGCTTGACATGTTGTTGTTATGTTGAGGAATGGTTTAAAGTATGTTGATGGTGATTTGGTGTTTGGTTCGTTTGGAGTAGTAGGTTGCATGCCTATTGATTGAGATTTTCCCTAATTGATGCCATGAATTTGATTTGTTGATGCAAATATGATCCTTTTATGCATGATGACTCGTTGGCATGATTAGGTGGTCATAGGGGTGTGTTTGATGGGTCGAATGTGTGTTAAACCAGAAAATTTCTGCATTTCTGGCAGGCCGTATTGGAACGGGTACTACTGTTTCGAAACAGGGGTCTGAAATGGCCTTGGTGTTCCGAAACGGGTAGAGTCGTTCCGAAACACTTTGGCTACTGCCAAGCCCTGTTTCGGAACAGGTTTCGAAACGGTCCTGCGTTTTGGAACGGTCATCCCCCGTTCCGAAACACTTGACCGTTGGGCACTGAATTCTATGGTTTTATGTTTTGAAATCTTCACGTTTTAGTCCTGAACTTCGTTTATGCAATTGCTTGAGTTTGGGATGTCCGTTTGAGGTGAAATTCGGCAGAGATGCATGAAACATGACTAATTTCATAATGGTAACTTAAAAATTGGTAAAGTCCTCTAAATTTCCAGAATTTACATTTTGGTCCCTAAATTCGTATGTTGTGCAATTGAGTCCCTTAATGCTTTCCGATCGTTGTGCTTTTCAAGTATGTTTTTCCCAAGGGTACGCTTAAGGTTAATGTGCATCTAGATAAGTTTTAAAAGAAAAAAAGGGTCGTTAATCAAGGTTGACTTTGGTTTTCCCCGTGTAATCTTCGTAGTTCGGGTCAACCGTCTAGGCCGGGCTAAGGGGGTTACAAAGACCGTCCATAGATTCCTATACAAGAACATATTCACAAGGTTTGGGATTCCAAGAGCCATCATTAGCGACAAGGGCACCCATTTTGATAACAAGCTCATTGCCAAGGCACTCAAAAAAGTTGGAGTCAAGCACAAGATTGTCGCGGCATATCATCCACAAACAAATGGGTAGGCAGAGATTTCGAACAAGAAGGTCAAGACCATCTTGGAAAAAGTTGTAAATCCAAGTAGGAAAGATTGGTCATTGAAATTAGACGATGCTCATTGGGCATATCAGACAACATACAAAACACTACTCGGGATGTCTCCATATCGTCTAGTATACGGACTGGAAACAGGACTGGAAATAGGTTGGCAAAAAGAGATTACTAAATCTGACAGAAATGGAGGAATTTCGGTGGGAGGCATACGAGAATGCCAAGCTGTACAAGGAAAAAGTCAAAAAATGGCATGACAGCAAGATCCAACAAAGATAGTTCCTGCCCGGGCAGCAAGTGCTGCTGTTCAATTTTCCGCCTCAAGATGTTTCCTAGGAAGTTAAAATCCAGATGGTCATGACCGTTCGAACTAGTCCAAGCCTTCCCACATTGTGCCGTGACAGTAAAACCAGTAAATGGAGGGACAAAGTTCAAAGTTAACAGGCAACGATTAAAGCAATATACATGAGATTCTGTCCCGAAAGAATATGAAGTATTCACATTGGGGAATGCCCACCCCAATGTGACATAATTTTATCTTTCCATATCTCTACCGCTTTATTAGGAGTAGATTTTTAGGACTAGATTTTATCTTTTTCATTTTATTTATCATTTATTCTCGTCTCACAATTAATTATACAGACCCAAACCCTTAAGAATCGAGCCGTCGAGCACAAAAGAGGGCATCATTACTAAGCTTGTTGCCGCAACCCGCAGATGACGATAGAGTAGATAACTCCTCCAAATCCTCTACACCATCTGACTAAGCCTAAGTCTCATTCCCTTTTTCTTGTAGTTATTTTTCTTATTTTATTTTATTTTGTGCATTGAGGGCAATGCCCATCTCGAGTTTGGGGGGATAGTAGCTCTCACATTTTTGTTTAAGCATACTTAGTAGCATATAAGTTGCATTGTACTTGCCTTAATATTAATCAGAATAGAAAAATTTGTTATAACTTGTGCCTATGATAGTTAGTCGATTAATTATTTTCGCACCATTAAATAAATTGAACTTAATTCCGGGAAAAACATGAAAAATGACTTACAATTTTTTATTGCCAAAATTGTCAAACACTTCTGTTACTTTCTGAATTTTCTAGAATATCTAATGAACACCGCCTGCTTTGTTTTTAGAATTCTTTGCAAAGTTCTAACAATGGTTGCAGGTAGCCGCCGAGTCAAAAAACAGAAATAGAAAAATGCAACACTGCCACGACATCAGAGAAAAACAAAGAAAAATTGTTGTTTTACCCTAGAGGTGCCCAAAACAGGCTCTAGGAAGAATCATGTGCGAGGACACTCCGCTTCTATAAAAGTCCACGAATCTGAAAATCTTGAAGTGATGGACAAATTAGCATGAGTGAATGAAAGTCTTTACGAGATGACTCTACTCCATAGGTTCGAGGTTTTGTAGTTTGCTCCTATCTTATTTTCAAACCTAGAATAGTTGTTTTGTTAAGATGAAGCCCTTATTGCCATGATTAAATACTTGTGCTTAATTGTGATGTCTCGGCAGCAACCTTATACATCATAACAACATCTTTATTTATCTAGTTATTCTACATATTCAGCCTGTACACAGTTCTGCACACACTGCACTGGCATTAGAAATTAACTCTGAGTTATTTTCTTGCTATTTTCCCTTGACTAATCTAATATAGGTGCCACAACTTGAGGTGCGAAATCAAGTTAAAAACATGTTTTTCTTTCTGGTTAATATAAGGGTAAATATGTTTAGGTTGCATTGCTTGCGAACAAGCAATAGTTCGAGTTTGGGGGTGTGTAAAGTGTCTACAAGTTCTATATTTCATGCACATTCAATCTCATATTATTGTTGTTTTTGAGTACATTCTAGCCATAATTAGAACTTTACTGTCTGAATCCAGAATTTCCACCGGCTCCTCATCATAGGTCAAGTCTGGATTCAACTCCACTTCCTCCACAAGCATAACATGCGAAGGATCCGATCTATACCTCTGGAGCATAGAGACATGAAACACATCATGAATCTTTTCCAACTCTTGCGGCAATCTCAGCTTGTACGCAACAGGACCCACACGCTCAATCACCTCGTATGGTCCAATGTACCTAGGGCTCAACTTACCCTTTCGGCCAAACCTCATCACCTTTTTCCAAGGCGAAACCTTCAAAAACACACGGTCACCTACTGCATACTCAATCTCCTCACGCTTCAAATCCACGTAAGACTTCTGTCGATCAGAAGCTGCCTTCAAACGCTCACAAATGAGCTTCACCTTCTCGGTGGTTCCTTTCAACAAAGCTGGCATTGAAACCAACTTCTGACCTGTTTCAGCCCAACAAAGAGGAGTCCTGCACTTCCTCCCGTACAAGGCTTCATAAGGTGCCATTTGAATACTTGCCTGGTAGCTATTGTTATAAGAAAACTCCACCAAAGGCAAATGCTTCTCCCAAGAGCCCTGAAACTCAATCACACAGCACCTCAACATATCCTCCAGCACTTGGATAACACGCTCAGACTGTCCATCCAACTGTGGATGATATGAAGTACTGAAATTTAGCCGTGTACCCAAAGCCTGATGTAAACATTCCCAGAAACGCGATGTAAACCTCGAATCTCTATCCGACACAATCGACTTTGGCACACCATGCAGCCGCACAATCTCAGCAATGTACAACTCGGCAAGCTTGTCCAAAGTATACGTAGTATGCACAGGTATGAAATGCGCACACTTCGCCAGGCGATCCACAATCACCCACACCGAATTCTTCTTCGATGGCGACAAAGGTAAACCAAACACAAAGTCCATGGTAAACCTTTCCCACTTCCACTCAGGAATCCTCAACGGTTGCAACAACCCAGAAGGAAACTGATGCTCAGCCTTAACTCGCTGACAAACCATACACTTGCTCACATACTCAGCAACATCTTTCTTCAAACCCACCCAATAGTACTCATCACAAAGATCACGATACATCTTAGTACTACCAGGGTGCATAGCAAAAGGACTACTATGAGCTTCAGTCAGAATAGCACGCCTCAACTCAGCATCATTGGGCACTACTATCCGACTCCCAAAACATAAAACTCCATCATCATTAAAGCAGAAATCCGATGGCCTATCCTCAGCAATATCCTGAACATGTGGCACAAAGGAATCATCCAACAACTGCTTATCCTTAATCAACAGAACCAAGGATGGTTTCACTTGCAACTCAACCACAAGACCGCCATCTCGCGAAATGCTCAAACTGACAAACATAGCCCTCAACTCCACTGCCACTTTCCTACTCAAGGCATCCGCTACAACATTAGTTTTGCCCGGATGGTACTCGATCGTCAGATCGTAATCTTTAAGCAACTCCACCCAACGTCGTTGCCTAAGATTCAACTTCTTCTGAGACATCAGATACTTCAAACTCTTATGATCCGTGTACACAGTACACTTCTCACCATACAGGTAATGTCTCCAAATTTTCAAGGCAAAAACCACCGCAGCCAACTCAATATCATGCGTAGGATAGTTGCGCTCATGCACCTTCAACTGGCGCGATGCATAAGCCACCACCTTACCCTCTTGCATCAACACACACCCCAAACCAACATAGGATGCGTCACTGTACACCACAAACTCTTTCCCTAATTCACGCTGAACCAAGATAGGAGCTTGCGTCAAAGCTGCCTTCAGCTTCTCAAAAGCCTGATGTCTCGCTTCCGTCCACTCAAACTTGACATCCTTCTGCAAAAACTTCGTCAAAGGTGCAGCAATCTTTGAAAATCCATCCACGAACCTCCGGTAGTATCCTGCCAAACCAAGGAAACTACGAACTTCATGAACAGACTTAGGAGGCTTCCAATTCATCACTGCCTCAATCTTCTGAGGATCAACACGAATCCCCTCAGCAGAAACCACATGACCAAGGAACACAACTTCCCTGAGCCAGAACTCACACTTGCTTAACTTAGCATAAAGTTGATTCTCCAACAAAGCCTGCAACACAATCCTCAAATGCCCTTCATGCTCCTCCTCAGTAGGAGAGTACACGAGGATATCATCAATGAACACCACAACAAACTTGTCCAAAAATTCATGGAACACTCTATTCATCATGTCCATAAAAGCTGCAGGAGCATTCGTCAAACCAAACGGCATCACAAGGAACTCATAATGCCCATACCTCGTTCTGAAGACTTTCTTTGGCACATCCACATCCTTCACCTTCAACTGGTAATACCCTGACCTTAAGTCAATCTTAGAGAACACAGCCGCTCCTCGAAATTGATCAAAAAGATCATCAATCCTCGGCAATGGATGCCGATTCTTGATAGTCAACTTGTTCAGCTAACGGTAATCGATGCACATTCTCATCGTGCCATCCTTTTTCTTCACAAACAAGACCGGTGCACCCCAAGGTGACACACTCGGCCGAATGAAACCACGATCAAGCAACTCCTGAAGTTGCGTCTTCAGCTCCTTCAACTCCTTAGGTGCCATTCAATAAGGAGTAATGGAAACTGGAGTTGTATTTTCATACAGCTCAATTCCAAACTCCACTTCACGATTAGGAGGCAATCCAGGTAACTCCTCCGGGAACACACCAGGAAACTCTCGCACAATCCTGATATCTTGAACTCGCAACTCTTTAGAGCTAGGATTCATCACAAAAGCTAGATAGGCTTCACAACCTTACCTCAACATTCGGCTCGCCTCCAATGTAGACACCACATTAGCAAGAAACTTCACATTCTCACCAACCACCACTATCTCGTAATCAACTGCAAGCTTCAACGAAACTCGTTTTTTCTCAAAATCCACCACAGCTCGATGTTCAACAAGCCAATCCATACCAAGGATTACATCAAAACCATAGAATGGCAATTCCATGAGATCAACATGAAAAACATGGTTTTGCACAACCAAGGGACATCTTCTATACAACTTCCGTGTTACAACGGTCTCACCAAAGGAATTAGTTACACGCATACCAACATCCAAAGACTCAACAGGCAAACCAAGCAATTGAGCATGTTCACGCAATATGTATGAGTGTGTAGATCCAGAATCAATCAAGGAAAGTAATGACAAGGATTGCAAAGTGAAGGTACCTGCGATCACATCCGTGTCATTCCTCCCCTCTCGCTGCGCATACACTCGAGCCTGGCCTCCACCCTCAGGTTGGATAGCCACCACATGCGCCACATTCCTTCCGCCATCATCCCTGCGCTGGAAGTTACCACGGCCGCACCCACGACCTCTCTGTGGTACAACAACTCCAGGAGCACGTCCCTGACCACCACCGGCCAACAGAGGACACTCCCTCTTCATGTGGTCTGCCGAACCACAATTCCAGCATGAATTACCCGTCACTGCCACAGGAGCTTGCACCTCTCTCGCTGCTCGAGGATAATCACGCCTCAAATGACCACGCGATCCACACGTCCAGCACGTGTTCTGATCAGCTCTCGCCTTGTCTCCCTGAACAGGCGCACCATGCCCTCCATTACCATGCCTAGCAGAAGACTGATATCTCCTATCTCGTCCTCTCTTGTTCCGTCCACCACCGGAACTATACTCAGCAGCTCTCTTGCCCGAGCCAGAACCAGCACTCCTGGAAGACAAACCCAAGTTCTGCTCAATATCCTTCGTCCTACCAACCAGCACATCAAAATCCGTGTACTTAGCTGCAAGCATAAATGTCTTTACATCTGACACCAAACCATATCGGAAACGCTCACACCTCTCCCGCTCATCCGGGATAAGCTCAGGTGCATATTGACTGAGACGGACAAACTGGATCTCGTACTCAGCCACCGTCATGCTCCCTTGTGTAAGAGACATGAACTCTCTTTTCTTTTCATCCAGGTATCGCACACCTAGATACTTTCGCTTGAACACGTTCAGGAAGAACGTCCAAGTCACATCAGCTTCCTCTATTTCGGAGACAGTGGTCGTCCACCAGGTATATGCATCATCATGCAACAGCGATACTACACATCCTAACTTCTGCACATCATTGCAGTTCATTTGTCCCAATATCCTCTTGGTACTTTCCAACCAAGATTCAGAACCCTCAGCAGATAAACCTCTGAACTCAGTCCCTCCCAAACTGCGCAGACGTTCCAAAGGTAATCTAGCATTAGCATCTCCCTGATGCCCAGCTCCGTGAGCTCCAGCTACTGCTGCCTGGAAGGCTCCAGCAATAGCCTGTATCAAAACTGTCATGTCAGGAGCAGCTTGCCCCTGCCCATCTTTAGGTCCAGAGACCCCAGCACCAGCACCAACACCAGCTACATCACCTCCAGCACCACCACCACCGGACGGTCCACCACCAAGAGGAGGAGGTAAATCCACAACATTATCGACATTCTCCTCATTCTCGTTCTAAGCCATAGCTCGCGTATTAACTCTCGTCTCTCTACGAGTTCCCATTCACTAAACAATACACTAACACAAATGCAATAACATAATCAGGCTCAACAAGGTAAGAAATCCAAGTACTCAAGCTCATTCCCTAACAAAACAATTCATTTCATTAGTTTTGATATGGCAATGGGTCCCTCTAAACATGCTTCCACATAGCATAGCATCACAATTGCAACATACTTACAATTCACACATCAAACTTTCACCTAAAAAGCATATCATGTAAACACACATACATCACCCACATAACCATTCCCATTTACTCAAGAACTCAGCTCTGATACCACCAAATGTAACTCCCTTAGCCCGGCCCAGACAGTTGACCCGAACTACGAAGATTACACGTGGAAAACCAAAGTCAACCCGAAAGTCAACCTTGATTAACGACCCTTTTTTTCTTTTTAATCTTGTCTAGATGCTTATTAATCCTAAGCGTACTCTTGAGAAAAGCATACTTGAAAAGCACAGCGATCGGAAAACGTTAAGGGGCTCAATTGCACAAATTACAACTATTAGGGACCAAAATGTAAATTCTGGAAATTAAGAGAACTTAATTGATTTTTAAATTACCAATATCAAATTAATCATATTACATGCTTCCCTGTCAAATTTCACATCAATCGGACATCTCAAACTCAAGCAATTGCAAAAACAAGATTCAGTACTTAAACGTAAAACTTGCAAACCACAAAACCATTCAAATCAGTGCCCAACGGTCGACTGTTTCGGAACGGGGGTTGACCGTTCCAAAAAGCGGGTTCGTTTCGAGACCTGTATCGAAACAGGGCTTGGCAGTGGCCAAAACGTTTCGGAACGGCCTCTACCCATTTCGATACACGAAGGCCATTACAGGCCCCCGTTTCGAAACTCTAGTGCCCGTTTCGATAGGGATTGCCCAGAAAGTGCAGAATTTGCTGGTTTAACATGCATTTAACCACTCAAACACAACCTAATGACCCCCTAATCATGCCAACAAGTCATCATACATATAAGGTACATATTTGCATCATCAAAACACATTCATGGCATCAATTAGGAAAAACCACAAGTCTATAGGCATGCAAACTAATACTCAAAACCAACCAATCATCAAATCATCAAAGCAGACATTAAAATGGCCACTTACAAGTCCAAAACATTAAAGGCATCATGCCACACTTAGGGAGTCCAAAACATCTCTAAAAAACACAACCTAGGTTCCCATTGCCAAATACCAAAAACTAATAATGTGTGAAAAATTCACCATACATGAGCTTAGCTTCCCCTTGGATTCTTAGCCTCCTTGCTGCCCTCAAAACACTTCAATTCTCTGCATTATTGGTTCAAGAAAGAGAGCGTAAGCACATTTGCTTAGTGAGGCATGCTCTAAAGAAACAACACAATAATGCATTTTATAAAACACCTTTCATAAGGCCTTTAAACTCATAAACATCATTTCTCATGCAACAATGCATACACAACAAGCATCTCATGCTTCATTAACATCAACATGTCATATTGGCTTTCAAGTGATAATCCATAACCTTTTTCAACATAAAACACAATCGGATACGCGGATTACAAGCGTTGTCCCATACGCTTCATACACACTACCGAACACACAAGGTGGAGTTTACCGGTACAATCACAACCCCTCAACACCCGTGATGGAGTTTAACGGTACAATTACAACCCCTCCACATCACTCATCGCTAGTTGTATAACATCACTAACGAGAACACGGGACACACAACACAAGATCCACACATGGCCTTTTAACCACCATTGTGATCTTAACCATCTCGTTAGTGTACTTGGATGGAGTTTACGGTACAATCAGAACCCCTCAACATCCAAGGCGACTTTATTCATGGTGCACCCAATCCTATAGCCGGCTAACTATATCCGATCCAAGTACTTTAAAACCAACACATCACTTGCCAATATACATCATTTATCATCAACAATCCACTGTTTTAAAGCATTAAACAAAGCCATTAAATCATCATGCATCACTATGCATCAAAGCCACATATATCTATAACAAACCAAGGATCTCTTACCTTGAGCATCCTTCAACACATGGCTTTCAAAACCAGCATTAATCATGCTAAAACATGCTTTCAAAACAGAATTTAAACTTGCAAATTAAATACATTGCATCCAACAATCTCATGGTTCATCAAGAGAGAGAGTTTTCCCGAAAACTTACTCTTGAGCTTAGTTAAGTTGCTTAGACTTAAGCTAAGCTCCCAAACCTTCAAACATTCATTAAAAAGCTGGAAATCCCAACTTCACTCACCAATTCCGTTACGCAAGCTTGCCGAAACGCCGTTCAAGCCTCCGGATCAACACCACAAGGATCCGAAGATGTCTCCCCTGTTTTAAACACATCAAAGCAGAGGATTAATGCATCATCATGCATTAAAATCTTAAGCCATTATACCTAAACTCCCTACTCTCACCACATCTAACATTTCGGCTACCAAACACAACCGAAATCACTTCCAAACTCTTCCACAACATTACCCAGCCAAGATCCATCACTTCTAACCATTCCTAAACATCAATTAACATCCAAAAAGAACCTAAACTCGTCCTTATACCTCCAGCTATAACAGAACACCAAGATCACCCCAAAAACCACCATTTTCACAAGTAAAAACTTAGGAAAATCAACCTATTCGGGATTGCATTCATTAAACCTCAATTACACATCATTAAACATCCAAAATACATTAAAATGCCATCTCAAAACAGAGCCCAAACAATCACCACGAATTTCTTCAAGATTTAATCCAAATCTTGAGTTTTAAGCTAAAATCAAGATCACAACATTAAAACCTTTTATAAAACTTAATTTAAGGATTGAGAACTTGGGAATTTCAGTAAAGAACTGAGTATTTAGAGGAGAAGAACATCCTTACCTCTAAATGTAAATTTCTCCTTGATTAGAGCCAAAATCCTTGAAAATTCAATAAGCAAATGAAGAGGATTTGATGTAGAAATGATTAGGAATCAATTGATGATTGAAACCTCATCATTTAGTGTGAAAATCAAAAGAAATGTTGCTGTGGAAATGTGTTTGGCAGAGGGAATTTTGAGAGAAAATGAGATGAGAAAGTTTTTAAGAATGTTAGTTATGAAAAGCTAAAATGTAGTTTCCCTCTTTTCCTTTAATTAATTAAACATTAATAAAATCATTAAAATTAAGAAAAATCTGGAGAAATCATTCCTTGGGTAAATTAGCTCCTTAAAGATTCAAAGTTTCAATCCTTACAAAACAGTCACCACTGAACTTTTCAAAAATTACATTTTAGTCACTATTTCCAAATGTCACACTTCCAAACCTTATTTTGTAAAATTGATTTCACCACTCTCTTATATATATTAAAAGAGGATTTTTAGATAATTTTCCATATTTTTAATGCATTCCGAACTAGGCTTTCCCTAAAACCACCTTTTATATTTGAACCGAAAATCAAACCGGTCCGGTTCAGACCCTAAACTTCCAAGCCCAAAATTGGGGTGTTACAGTTCCAAACAGAAATAACATCTTCCAAATAGATGCTGCCGCCCAACCTGTCGCCCAAGACAGCAAACTATGGAGTTGGAGAACCGAAGTGCGGTTTGTAGAGCAAAAAATCATGATTCTATCGATGTTGTCCACTCAATTTTCCGACGTCTGTAGCAGCAGTCAGAGCCGCCGAAGGAAGAACTCGAGATTACTTGCGGAGAAAGGCAACGTGATAAAGTCCATATTCAACTCAAAGAAGTAAGAGTTTAAAGTTACATTTAATGCAAAGAGCTATTTTGTAGACTTCTACTTCAAGAAGGACTAGACCTAGCTAATGCCTATATATACTCATTGAAATATTACTTCAAAAGAAGTTAGGTTTTCCTTAGGCATAGTTTAGGTTTTCTTGCGGTCATTATGTTATAAATTCTCCTTGGGTTCGAGTTATGTTGTAATTAGTGTGAGAACAGTTTGTTAAGATTTTAAGTTTGTTTTTGCAAATAAAACATCAAGGTTTACTTATTCCATGTTCTTCATAGTTTTCAATTAAGGTGAAAGATTAGTTGAATTTTATCCATTTGTTCGGTATTGAGAGAGTCAAACTCACGAAAGGAGTAAATACGATTTCATCTATAGACAGTGCGATCAATCTAGCCTAGACATAGGTTAGGGTTTAAGGCATCTAAAAGAGGACGAATTAACGTTGCTATCTTTACATGATTCACGCTGCAACTCGTATTATCTGCAGTGGGCATCAAAAAAATTCTTACTTAGACATAAGCGAGATCACTTTTAAAGCGTTCTGCCGAGCCTTGTAGTTCTGCCGAGTTTGCCGCCGAGTCACAAATTCATTTCCCTACCGAGGCAGGGAGAAGGTCTCATCAGTCTACCTGCCATCCCCCGCCGAGGCAGCAGAGTCTGGCAGCGCAAAACAACTTGTCTTTTCAACGCATTTTCACACTAAGAAGCAGCATAACCCTACCCAACAATCAAATTATTTGTGCATTTACTTTTTCTTGTGGAGGAACAACAATTTGGATCAAGTTGTCCAATCCCTATGGGAGACGATATCTTTTATACTATAACTTGAAAGGACTGTGTATTTGCGCTCATAAATAGAGAACACCCAAACACTCTACAGGTCCAATTTTAATAAAGCTAAACCCTAATGACATGTCTTCTATATTTTGCGCAGCCAATAGGGAGCTGTTGGATCAGGGATTGATCCAACGACACAGACCGTGTGTAGGAAACCATGGTAGGGAAAGAGCAAGCACCGCGTATTCTCAACTGTGGGATCCAAGCTTGATCAATGGCTTAGATTGCTTCAAGGAAAGCAACGCGGATCGCACCCGGAGAAGACGTACCGACACACACCTTTGACCATTGGATCTTAGCTTGATCAACGTCTAAGATTGCCTCAAGGTAACCATGTGTGTCGCACGTGGATACGAAGCACCACACACTCCTAATCGTTGGATCCAAATGTGATCAGCGGCTCAGAATACTCCAGAGCAGGACACACGGATTGTCACTTGCGCGTGGTAGACACACACCCATCTTTTCAACTTCTAGCGAGCGTTTCATTTCCTTCGACAGAGCTAAGGCCGTCTTTCGTCACCGACAGATTTTTTGACGCTTGCAATTATCGGAAACATAAAAAAACAAAAGGGGTTAAATCCCTAAAATAGAGTAAAATGAGAGAACGCTTAATCCCAAAATTGATGCCATGGCGAAAGTTAAGCTGCAATCAGATTGAAATAGGGGCCAAATCTCAATTCAATGGCAAACGACTTAAAATCAAAGCCGAAATAATATTAAATCAGAGACAAATTGGGGGAGGAAATCTAGGATTTTTGCTTGAAACCCAAGCACTCTTGTAACTATAAATATCTTTATAATTTTCATGTAAAATATACGATACATACGAAAATACACTAAAATTATACTCAAAAGCATTCGAAAAAGAAAGAAACAATTGTATTCGAGCATTCAGAGAAATAAAAGCAAGCTCTTTCTGGTAATTATCTTTGTTCATCATTTGTATGTGTATGCATGTTGTTTTTTATATAATTTTTTTTACCTTTAGTCGAACAATCGCCGCCATGCGTGACGACCGAGGCCGTAACTCTGATGACAGTTGCTTGTCACGTTGCATGTCGGAATTCAGAAAGTCGTCTTCAAAAATAAACTCTTGGGCTCTCGGAAATTCACTCCAAAATGTAAATCGAAGTTTTTTAGTTACTCTCCAAACACTTATTAAAAAAAGGATTGGAAAAAGGTTTAAAAAATCCATTAGCGAGTTCAGATGACATTAATTAACGGTGACCGACACGGTGTATTCTAGAGAAAAAATGAGACGCTCTCAGTTTTTGGAAAAAATGAAATAAAAGTGTTTTTTTTAATTTTTGTTTATGTTTTATACTAAACTCGTCGACCCGATCCATACCAGATTGAAGATCTGCGCATATCCGTTTTCATTTATGGATCTTGCGCCGCAAGTCACCCTATTTTCATTTCATTCAAATTCGTCCTTTTCATTTTAATTCGACCTCCATGTTTTGGTTTTCTTTCAATTTGATCACTAAATTAAGTTTTTATGTATATATTTATATTTTTTTCTTTTAAAAAATAATAAAAGCTTTCTTTTTTAATTCATATACTTATTCATTTAATTCAGTTTTATTTGAGTATTTGTTTATTTATTTTGTGCATTTATGTTTTAAGTACTTTGTTTGCTTAATTTGTTTAGTTTAAGGCTAAACCTTTAAGATTAGGATCTTCAAGCTTAGATTAGAGACATGTTTATTGAAAATGTTTCTTCACCTTTTTAAATAAAATACACAATAAATATCATAACTTTAACAAATAAAATAAATTCAGATATTCCTTAGGGTTTAAACATTAAATTCTAAAAAAATGACAACCCACCTAATCTTTTCTGTAACACCCCTCGCTCGGGTTAGGAGCGAGGAGCGTTACCGGAAGCGGAAACCCATTCAGAAACTCAGAACAAAATGTCAGACAGAAAATCCGAAGCAAGAAAATCAATTCACATATTAGCAAACCATATTAATGCGCATGTGTAATCATTAATTTTGTCCGGGCTAACATCTTTTTATTTCGTCTTATAGTAGTGGGCTTATATGGGCTATTGTCTAGTTATTAACTATGTAAATGTGTCATTAAAATCCAAGAAAAAGCAAAAAAAATATTACTATTACTATTATATCTATTATTATATCATTTATGTGAAAAACCCCTAAACACTACTAATATAGTATGTCATCTTCTTTATTACTATTGTTGTCTATATTATTATCATATGTCACTATTATTACTACTATTACTATTTATTATCATACATTACATGTTACTATTAATACTATCATTATTCAATTATCATTATTACTATAATTGTTATATTACTATCATCTATTTTATCTATTGTTATTATTATTACCATTATATTTATTACCGTTTTTATAACTATTACTAGTATTATATGTTATTATTATTACTATCTATTATTATAACCTATTATTATTACTATCATTACCGTATTATTATATACTATATAATAACAGTATTATTAGTGTTAGTTATTATATTATTATTACCATTATTATTATTATTATCTTATTATTATTATTATTATTATTATTATTATTATTATCATCATCTAATATTATTATTATCATTATCGAATCTAAAAATAAAATAAAGACTACTATAAATAAACAAGCCAAATATATACATATAATGAAAGCCCAATTGTTTAATTAATATCAGAGTCCACTTACATTATAAAAACCCAAAAAAAATTATTACAAACCCCATTTGGCCCGAATAACATACTAGCCCTAATCTGCTAAGAAACCCTAACCCTAACTTATGTCTTGTGCAGCCACCGCATTTCCCACCATTAGATCTGGAATCCAGATCTAACGGTCCAGATGACGCGAGACAGAAAACCCTAGAGACCCTCTGTTGTAGCCCTTGCGCCGCACCCCTCAGGACCATTGGATCGGGAGAACATCGGAAGGCTGAGATTGAGCCGAAGAAGGTTCCAGAGCCCCACGCGCCGCACGCACGGCCCCCAACTTCTTCACGCGCGGCCCCCAGCTTCTTCACGCGCACGTGCGAAGCACGCCCGACCCCCTTTCGAATCCCTCACGACCGTTCAGATCCCTCCGACGTTTGAGATCGGCTCCACGTCCTCAGAAAAGCCGAGCCCTCTGGTCCCCTCTCCTCACGGGTCACATGCAACGCAAAAAAACAAATGTCAGACACGCAAATGACCAGAAATCAGAGGCAATCAACAAACCGAAATCGTACAAATCAACCAGCAGATTTTCCAGCAATTACATGTAATTTAGAAAAGGGAAAATAGGTAATATTAGGGCTATATAAACCCGAGCAGAATGCAATGTAAAGGGGATTCCATTCGAAAATTTCAGGGAGAAAAATTGTAATAGGGGATTCAGAGAGTTTTTCGAGAGAGCAGTTGTAATCGTTTTCATATCAATACAAGCAAAGGAAGAACTTACAGAGGTATCATTTTTTATTTTACAGTATTCGAAATAAAAAAATAAAAAATATAGAGGTTAGGGTTTTTTTTACCTAAACGCCGTTTCGGTTTCTCCATCCCTTTTCTCTCCGGCGACAAGCCCTTCGACCTCTTTGAGGTCGTGTGTGGTGAGTCGGAGAAAGCTAACGTTGAAGAAGGGTTTTAAAGTTTTTTGGTTTTCGGTTTTCAAAGGTTTCGAAGAGTTTTTTGGTTTGGTTTTGTGAAACAAAGGTTTTTTTTTTCTGGGTTTTCAGGAGGTCGAAAAGGGGGTCTTTTAGGTTTCCGGCGTCGGCTAGCAACGGCCGGAACGACGGTGCCGGGAAAGAGAGAGGATGGGGGAGGGTCTCCGAGTGTTAGGGTTAAATGAATGAAAAAAAAGGTTGAAACGGTTTTGAATTAGGCTATATATTGTTTTAGGCTTTTAAAATTGGTTTAATCACCATTTTAACCCCCCGTATCGTTTTAATCATGCGGGCAAGGGCTTCCGCATTTCAAAATCGCGCCCGCAATCCCTTCGAGTTTTTAAACGTTTTCAATTTTGTCGTTGTTTCCATTTCAATGATTTCCGAATGGTAAAATTCCTTTTTGGTCCCTGTAACTTCCCACGATTTTTCAGTTGGGTCCCATTTCGCTTTTTATCAGTTTTTTAATTTGGTTTAATTACCGTCCGAGTCCCTTCCAGTTTCATTTTATTTGTTTTGCATATTATATGTTGTTATTCATGTATTGGTCTTTCTTTAATTTGTATCGAATTTATGTATATTTTTGCATTATTGTTATGTGTATTTATCGTGCGTGTAATATTTGTTTTCTTAATGTTTACCCTCGTGCTATTTATTTTAGTATGCGATTGTATGTTTTTTATCGTGTTTAAGCATTCTTATGACGCCTAGTATAATTTTGCTTTTTAACATGTGTATATTTTGTCTTCTTTTGTTCGAATATATTTTTCGTGACATGCATCCTTAAATGTCATTCATGTGATTTTTTTTGGTATTTCGAGTGCTCGATAATTAATTAATCTAAAATATACCCAAAGGGAGGTATTAATTAACTCTGGTATCCGAGATACGACAGTCCTAGCTTAATGGATGTCGATCGAATATTTGGGTTAATTCTCACCGTCTCTAGGTAAGCGAAAGCGTAAAAATGAAAATATCACGCATCATCCTTTATTTGTCTGCATCATGCATAAAGGTGACGTACGAGATCCGAACCCTAAACTAACGCGACAGTCAATCTTATATGATGTCGGTTTAGTCTACGGTCCGGTGTACCTTCATCCTTTCTAATTAAATGTTTAATTAATTCCAAAGCCACAATTCGATATAGCCCATGCTATTTAAGTCACATTTTCATTCAAGAACACTTTATTAAATTCACTTTGGTTTTTAAATAATTTCTATCGATCAAAAGGCAACAAGTAATTTGGTACCGATTTCAGGGCGTGATGAGGGTGCTAATCCTTCCCCACACGTAACCAACTCCCGAACCCTTTTAAAACGAATCTCTGGTTTTATGGTGTCCGGCCTACCTTAGTGACCGGTGGCGACTCCAAATTTTTACAGTTTTCCAAAATACAGATTTCTCCCCTTTTTAAATAAAATTATTTTCATGAAGAGATAGTGATAAGGCCTTAGTTAGCCGGTTTTCTCGAAAAAAACCTTATCACAGCATGCGGAAAGTGGGCTAACAAAAACTTTTCTAAACATGCAAGACTAAACAGAATTTCATTTAATCTAACTTATCAATTTTCAAGCCAATTTAATTTTCTTCTTAACACCTTATTAAGGATTCAACTTTAAGACCATTGTTAAGGTTCCCATTCGAATACTAGGCTGCCTATGTGGTTAATTACTGCAACCATTAACTAATAATTTACCAATTAATTCATTGATAAGAATTAAATCAAACATGTCGATATACTTAAGCAATTCATTACCATACCAATCGAACCCTTGTTAATTTAGTTTAGGTGATTTTCGAATCATACAATATTGCCAATAATTAAAACCTTAATATTATCAAACAAGTCATGCTCGAAATCATAAACCATGATATCAAGATTTCCATTAACTATTCCATTACAAAACATCAAGTTACCAAATGCTCCTACGCCATGCCAAGCTATCGAACTATGTACAACAAAAAGAATAATGCAAGACCACTAGCTTGAATTACATATTTACAACGAAAAGAATGAGGCTTATCTAAAAACAAAATATAATATTAGCCTCCTAACTAAACATCAAGGAGCATATAACTTCAAACACCAACGTAAGCTTAAACTACGACCAAACAAAATGAAACGAGCCTTTAAACAAACTTTGAAGCCGCCATCTAGGAGTCCAAAAATAAGACTAAGATCATACATTTCTGGTCTTGTAATTGTCCCGATCGGATGCTAGCTTTGGACCCAAGCTACCCTGCTAATTGGGAAGAAGGAAACAAAGGAGCGTTAAGTACAAAATTGTACTTAGCGAGGTAATGCTAAAACTAATCCATTCTTTTAAATAAATTTGTGATCAAGCCATAAGTTACTTAGCTAGGTTTGATAGCATACGATTACCACCTAACTAAGCTTAGCACAATCGAACTCAAGTGGTTACATACATCTCATGTACTTCAAGCATAGTATCTGTAGAACTAATGTTTTGATATAATAATTGATAAATGTTTTGGACTAATTTAAAAAGAATTCAAAACTATTTCCAAAGTCCAAATAACTTGAAACTATGTTTAGGGATGTTTTTAAAAGGGTTTAACATGTTTTTCAAAGCCAAACTTTACAAAACCTTCCAGGCGTTTCAAAACACCTTAGGGCATTTTGATATGGTGCATTCTAGTAGCAAAAACGTTTTGATACGTGTATCGAAACGGGCCGTCCCTGGATGAGATTTTTGCCCAGTGTTTCAATACGGGCTATGCTGTTTCGATACGCCTACGTGGCATCGACCACAACGGTCATAAACCCCAACGGCTATTTTCCAACTAACATTTAAATGCATATCGTTTCGATACGAAGGCAGGCGTTTCGATACGGGTGCTTCGAAACGTCCAAGGGCGTTTCGATACGGGTGCTGCATCAGACTGCAACGACTCTTTCTACTTAAAGGGTGTTTCGAAACGGTCACGAGTGTTTCGAAATGGTGAGCTGCAAAACTGCATTTATGGTGGGAAATTAAGTCTCCAACGGCTCCAATTCAACCCCAACGGCTAGTAACGACTACAAACTCATCAAGGAGTATAAAAGGGACCTCCAAGCATCAAGTAATGGTTAATGCTTCAATTGTCAATCAACAAATGATCAAGAAATTGTCTTAGAGCTAAATTGTCATTTCTTTGTATAGACAAACACTAGTGAGCCAAAATTGTCAAATTTGCTCAAGTGTTTTAGGTTTTGGGTGAGTGCTAAATTGTGCAAACAAATACCTATTAGAGGGATTTAAGTTTTCTTATCTTTCTCTTTTGTAAAAGAGGGTTTGATCAAGGCTTTGGGTAGAGAGCTTGATCGGTGTATAAGGGTTTCCTCCTAAGCCTAGAAAAGGGCACGAATCAATAGTGGATTGATTGGAAATCCTTTGTGGGAAGCTAAGGTAGTGGATGTAGACCTTGGTTAGAAGGTTGGACCACTCTAAAATCTTTGTCATTTACTTTTAAGCTTCCATACCACATCCACCCAAAAATCCATCTCTCCACCACTTGGTGAGAAACATCGGTTGAAGGAATCGAGCTCCTCACAACTCAACAGTATCATACTCACACACATTTCGATTAACATTAATTTACAAATATGCTTCATGTTTGAACAAGTCAAAACCATACCACAAAACCAATCTCCACATGCTTATACTCATGCTTATTAATCGAAACAACCAACATCATAACTTTCATAGCATTGCATTATTAATTATTCAAGAGCAAGGTTCGAAACACCTCTTAGACATATCATTCGAATGGATCACCAATCATTGAACATGAGATAAGCATATCAACATATCATATATCATTTCCAATTTCATTCGAAAAGGGCCATTGTCCACATTGCATATATTCAAATTTTCCAAGCATATCACATGCATTTTATCACAACCGAAAGGACCAATGTCCACAAAATTCATCCATCAAATATTTATCATGTCATGCCAATTCAAATGTCAATCCATTTATCCATTTTATAAGCTTCCCATAATTACGTATTTCCCTTTAATTTAGTTAAGTCACCCTAGGTAGAATAGAAGAATCGGATAATCAAGTCATCAAGAAGGGACCCAATACCAAACAGGGGTTGCCTAAGCAACAAGTCAGGGGATGCTCAATAGCATCAATATCTCTTGAACACATGGCAGGATCACACTCGATCATCAAGTTCAAGGAGTACACTAGGTACTAAACAGGGGTTGCACTAAGCAACAAAACAAGAGAGCTCGGACTCTAGGCATGCCATACTATCTAAGACCTCTAATCGACCAAGAGCTTATTAATCTTATTAATTCATCACACGCCTTTCAACGATATCATTCATACTTAGTTTAGCACATACATATTGCATAATTCGATTTGCATGCTCATTCTAACATATAATTGTACCAAATCATATAAATCATACTGATTAATTTCATGCCACATTCGAACAACATCAAAACATACATAGGCGGCAACATCACATGATATTACATGCATATACAACATAGCACATAGATCACATAAGGGCAGTACACATTTTCACAAATTCAAGCAATAACAAAGATCTATTTCATGCATCCATTTTCCTTTAACCTCCTTCCCTTGCTAAACATGTTACCATCCATAATTAGGTCCATTTCATGCATAAAATCATAAATTACATAAATAAACAAAGTGGTTAGGACACTAGTCCCAACCCTAATATAATTACACTCACAAACTCCTCAAGCTTGATCTTTGATTAGGATGCCCTTGTTCCTCTTCCTTGAATTGATCGATCCTAGCCTCTTCCAAAGACTCCTCACAATTTTGATCTTAACACTAAACACAAAATAAATACAAACCATATTAGAGAGCAATTCAATTACATTCACTCCTTTAATACAATTATAACATTAATCCTCAAATGTGTTTTTCTATTGAATTAGTTGGAGGACCAGTTACTATTTTAATCATGACTTCTTAATTACTAATCCAAAATCCACTTATCATACACCATTAGAAAGGTATTAAACTCAGTTTTATAACCATATAAACCTCATATATTTCTCTATTCTGAGTTAATACAGTTTATTACATGAACATGACCCTATCAACAATCCTAGACAGCTTGTACTACCTAACTTCTTTAATCCATAACTTCCAATTCACATACTGGAATTCAATTTCGTTTTCTCTCAGTGATACTAGACATTCCAAAGTTTTACCATAAAAATTTCAGCTCAAAATACCTTATATTCTATTTTTGGTGAATTTTCAAAGTTACAGCTTAAGGTTTAAGTTTTATGGACAGGTTACTCATTGAACACATTTAGCTTTAAATTCCATCTAATTACCTTAGTTTAGTTCTAAATTCACTTAATACGTGGTTTATACTATCTTTTTACAACATTTTTAAGTCCTTATCCATTCTTATTATCAATAGATAAGCCCTTAATTTTAATAAATTTCCAGATCAGTCCTATTCTCATGTTTCGAGTACTAACCTCCTTAATTCACCAATTTAGGCCATTTCGAATTCAATTCAAGAGTCTAAATTTATTCATTTATAATATCCTAATTCTAAACTCTGAGTTAAATGTCAAATTTCATATAATTCAGGTCCTTGCAATTAATGATTTTATTCAAAACAGTCCTTAATTCTATTATATTCGAGTGCATGTCCAATTCTAATTTCAATCCAAATCCCCTTATTTGATTTCATTTTTCCAGCAATCCAAGACTTGTTCCTCATAAAATTTTCATTTCTCTACAACTTTGTCCTAATAGAAATTTTCCAGTTTGGTCCCTAAATGTCTCAATTTTTCATTTTAATCATGAATTTCTAAGCTTTCCTCAAAACAATCCCCTTTTAATCGATTCAGCATTTCATAAATAATTAGTCAAAAATTTCATTATTCCAACTCAACATAATCACCATAACTCTAATTTCATGTTTAGATTAACTTTAAACTTGCATGCATGCTTTTTTTGCTCTTATTCGAACAACTAGAAGAAGGAATAAGAACTTACTTCTTTGGCTTTGCTACCACTAGTTAACCCTTCTTAATCCTAGCTTAAATCCTTCACCATGGAAACCATTGTTGCGTGTAAAAGTGTCTATCGCAATTGTAGTGCAAGTGTACACGACGCAAGTAGTAAAGTGATACGGAAGTATCGGATATCGTCTCCACAGGGACTGAGCCAATAGCTTCACCTTGAATTACTGCACGGAAGTAAAAAGAATATTTAAGATGTTTGTCACTAGAATAATAAAGAATACTGGAAAATAGAAGTAAAGTAATCAAGATAGAGAGAATGAGCTGGTATTGAATTGCTCAGTAGTGCAGGTATTGCTAAGTCGAGGAATATCAGCGATGTCGTCGTTCCCGTCGCGGCAGCAGTCCGTTGGTTATCGCGGCAGCAATTACCCAACTCAGTACTTCAAGTTTGGCAAGAATCCCTGTTGTGCCTTGATCTATCCCTAGGTCCAAGTCTGTCGATGATCACGTCCTTGATGATACCTCCCGGCGTGAATCGAAGGATGAACACCGATGTTGATGAATTCTTCTTTAGCCACTTAACCTCGTCCTATCCCTAGGTCTGAGATAGTTCAACTATAAACTAGAGAACTTGCACTTATCCCTTTCATATACTTAACTCTCCTGATATTAAGTAAATAGATAACCTCACAATGCTCTCCCGATGCTCTTGCAAGATGTTAATAACCAGAATAAGAGAACTTGAAGTTTATTTTATTGAACTGAAAATCCCTAAAACAAAAGCAACCCTTGCAACTACTTTACAAAACAACCCGTGGCCCTAAGGGGAATTTAGAACATGGTGAGAGAAGGAAAACAGCTAGGGTTTTGGAAAGAAGGCTAGATATTGGATATATGTCTCCTAGGTCGAATTACATGTCTTTATATAGGCCTTGGGTTCAAGTTTTCTAATATAGAAGGAATACAACTTTAAATCAAAGTACAATTCTAATAAAGACTAAATCTTCAGAAAAGCAGTCTTTAATTCGTCCTTCCTTCTTTCTTGAGATATCTTCCTTGAACCTTGGGCTTGGTCTTCATTCTGATCTAGGGCTCGGAAAAATATAGTGGTATTACACGACTGACGGGCTGAATTTTCTCTTTCTGTCGAGGTCCACTTTGCTTCTTCTCCTCAAAACTGCTGTCGTCCTTTGCTGTCACGGCGGCAACCATGGCAGCATCGTCCTTCTTGACTGCTCGTCCAGTTCCAGCTCTTCTACTTTCACTGCCCAGCGCCTGCCTCTCCATCTGCTACAACAGCAACCTGCAAAAGCAACTAATTTCAGTAGAAACTGTGCCTTTTAATATATTTGTGATGTCTAATTGTAAACTGACCTAAATGCAATGAATTATGCTTGAATGCAGCAGAAATATGGGTTAAATAGGGGGTAAATAATAGAACTTTTACACGCTCAACAGCCGTTTCCTTCTCCATTAGAGCTCAATTTTCAGAATTTTCAAGCTTTCATCCTCTCCCTTTTCTCTCAAGTTTCATGGCAACAAAGAAGAAAATGATGGAGAGAAAACATTTTATTTAATTTGAGGGATATGTTGGGATTTTGGTTTTACTTAATTACCCTTATTAGCCTCTCTAATCTAAACTTTTTGCTAAGGGCATCCCAAGGAACTTTAATTTTTAAAAATGCAAATTATGAACTTTATTTTCTCTTTAATTTGGTCATCAATTTCATCCACAATTGCTTTTTATCTTTCTTCAATTTGGCCCAATTTCTACTAGGGAAATGTACTCCCTCTAATTATTTTTAATTTCTTTGATCTTATTACTTTGATCAAGTTACTATCAATTTACGTTCAACTAAATTATCAACTTGACTCAATTCTTTAATTCGAATGTCTAATTTCCTTTAATTCGAGTTGGTGCAATAATTGCTTAATTAAAGGAAATTCAAGGACTAAATTGAATAAATTAATTAATTATGAACTTAATTGCTTTCAAAGAATAAATTAATATTCCAATTCAATGAATTAAATTCTAGGACGAAAAAACGAATGTTACAATTCCCTCCTCCTTAAAGAAAGAATTTGTCCTCGAATTCTAGCCTAAACTGAACAGATGAGGATATCGCTTTCGCATCGTATCCTCGGGTTCCCACGTTGCCTTTTTAACATGATAATTCTTCCAGAGAATTTTAACAAGAGGGTCGTTCTTATTATGAAGCCTTTTAATTTCCCTATCAAGAATCTGAATAGGTTCATCTTCATAGGAGGTCGGGATTGAGTTCAACTTCTTCTGGTTCGAGAACGTGAGACGGATCAGATCGATAACGTCTTAACATAGATACATGAAAGACATTATGAATCTTATCGAATTCAGGAGGAAGAGCGAGTCGATAAGCTACATGGCCAATTCTCTCAATTACTTCAAACGGTCCAATGAAACGAGGACTAAGCTTTCCCTTTTTTCAGAGTCGGAAAACTTTCTTCCACGGAGAAATATTGAGAAATACTTTATCTCTTATTTCATATTGAATGTCCCTACGCTTCAGATCAGCGTACGACTTTTGCCTATCAAAACCTTGTTTCAATCGGGAATGAATAATTTGGACCTGTTCTTCAGTTTCCTGAAGTAGTTGAGTTCCTAACACTTTATTATCTCCGAGTTCAGACCAGCACAAAGGCGTTCTGCATTTTCTTCCATATAGTGCTTCAAAAGGAGCCATATGAATAGAAGACTAGTAGCTGTTATTATATGCGAACTCTATTAACGGCAACGTCTTTTCCCAGTTCTTACTGAAATCGATAATACAAGCTCTGAGCATATCTTCAAGAACTTGAATTACTCGTTCGGATTGTACATCGCTTTGAGGATGAAAAGTTGTGCTAACATTCAATTTAGTTCCAAGAGCCTTGTGTAGCGTTTTCCAGAATTGAGCTGTAAATCGAGGATCTCGATCTGAAACTATAGAAGTTGGAACTCTGTGTAAACGGATAACTTCCCGAATATACAAATCTGCCTATGCCTCAAGACTAAAATTCATCCGCACCGGAATGAAATGTGCTGATTTGGTGAAACGATCAACGATCACCCAAGTAGCATCACACTTTCTTAGAGAGCAAGGGAGACCGGTCACGAAATCCATAGTAATCCGTTCCCATTTCCATTGCGGAAATTCAACTGGTTGAAGTAATCCAGTAGGAGCACGATGTTTGGCTTTGACCCGTTGACAGTTCAGACACCTCGATACAAAGTCATTGATAGGCGATTTCATTCCAGACCACCAATACAAGGGCTTGATATCCTTGTACATCTTAACCGATCCACGGTGGATTGAAAAAGAACTTTGATGCGCTTCTTGCAGAATTTCATCTTGCAATTCCATAGCAGCAAAATAGATGTCGGTTTCTTGTCGATCAATAGAATCGACTCTTTCCATAATCCCCATGAAGTTTCTATCTAATGTGGTGTCGACGCTGGAAGCAAGCCGGATGTTGCATCGAGGGTCTGAGGCTTACCTAGCTTTTGTTATGAATCCTAGTTCAAGAGGTCCGCGTACAGGATATAAGAACCGTGTGTGAATTTCCTGGAGTGTTTCCGGAGGAATTACCAAGTTTGCCGCCTAGTCGGGAGGTTGAATTTTGAATTGAGGTGTACGAGAACACAACTCCGGTGTCCATTGCTCCTTATCGCGTGGCACCCAAAGAGTTGAAGGAGTTGAAGACGCAACTTCAGGAGTTGCTAGACTGAGGCTTTATTCGGCCTAGTGTGTCACCTTGGGGTGCACTGGTCTTGTTTGTTAAAAAGAAAGATGGCACGATGAGGATGTGCATTGATTATCGTCAGCTGAATAAGTTGACCATTAAAAACAAGTATCCTTTGCCGAGGATCGATGATCTCTTTGATCAGTTTCGAGGAGCGGCGGTGTATTCAAAGATAGATTTGAGGTCATGATACTATTAGTTAAAGGTGAAAGATGTGGACGTGCCGAAAACAGCCTTTCGAACGAGGTATGGGCATTATGAATTTCTAGTGAAGCCTTTTGGATTAACGAATGCTCCTGCTGCTTTCATGGACATGATGAATAGGGTGTTCCATGAATTCTTGGACAAGTTCGTTGTGGTGTTCATCGATGATATCCTTGTGTACTCTCGTACTAAGGAAGAGCATGAAGGTCATTTGAGGATCGTTTTGCAAGCGTTGTTGGAAAATCAGTTGTATGCTAAGCTAAGTAAATGTGAGTTTTGGCTAAAGGAAGTTGTTTTACTTGGTCATGTGGTTTCAGCTGAAGGGATTCGGGTTGATCCTCAGAAGATTGAGGCGGTGATGAATTGGAGGCCTCCTCGGTCTGTCCAGGAGGTTCGTAGTTTCCTTGGGTTGGCAGGTTACTATCGGAGATTCGTGGATGGATTTTCTATGATTGTTGCCCCTTTGACGAAGTTATTGCAGAAGGATGTCAAGTATGAGTGGACGGAAGCTAGACAGCAAGCTTTTGAGAAGCTAAAAGCAGCTTTGACGCAAGCTCCTATCTTGGTTCAACCTGAATGAGGGAAAGAGTTTGTGGTGTATAGTGACGCATCCTATGTTGGGTTGGGGTGTGTGTTAATGCAAGAGGGTAAGGTAGTGGCTTATGCATCGCGACAGTTGAAAGTGCATGAACGCAACTATCCTACGCATGACATTGAGCTAGCAGCAGTGGTTTTTGCTTTAAAGATCTGAAGACATTGTCTCTATGGTGAGAAGTGTACCGTGTACATAGATCATAAGAGTTTGAAGTATCTGATGTCTCAGAAAGAGTTGAATCTTAGACAACGACGATGGGTGGAGTTGCTTAAGGATTACGATCTAATGATCGAGTATCATCCAGGGAAGGCCAATGTTGTGGCTGATGCTTTGAGTAGGAAGGTGGCGGTGGAGTTGAGAGTGATGTTTGCTAGCTTGAGCATATCGCGGGACGGTGGTCTTGTTGCTGAGTTTCAAGTGAAACCATCTCTAGTTCAGTTGATAAAGGACAAACAATTGTTGGATGATTCTTTGGTGCCACATGTTCAGGATATTGTAGAAGGTAGGCCATCGGATTTTTTTTCAATGATGATGGTGTCTTATGTTTTGGGAGTCGGATAGTGGTGCCAAATGATGTTGAGTTGAGGCGCACTATTCTGACCGAAGCTCATAGTAATCCTTTTGCTATGCATCCTGGTAGTACAAAGATGTATCGTGATCTGAAGGATGTGTACTATTGGGTGGGATTGAAGAAAGATGTCGCTGAGTATGTCAGTAAATGCATGGTTTGTCAGTGAGTTAAGGCTGAACATCAATTTCCTTCAGGATTGTTGCAGTCTTAAGGATTCCTGAATGGAAGTGGGAGAGGATCACCATGGACTTTTTGTTTGGTTTGCCTTTATCGCCGTCAAAGAAGAATTTTGTTTGGGTGATTGTGGATCACCTTACGAAGTGTGCGCATTTCTTGCCTGTGCATACTACGTACACCTTGGATAAGCTTACGGAGCTGTATATTACTGAGATTGTATGGTTGCATGGAGTGCCAAAATCTATAGTATCGGATAGAGATCCGAGGTTCACCGCAAGGTTTTGGGAGTGTTTGCATCAAGCTTTGGGTACACGGCTGAATTTCAGTACTACTTATCATCTGCAGACGGATGGACAATCTGAGCGTGTTATCCAAGTGCTTGAGGATATGTTGAGGTGCTGTGTTATTGAATTTCAAGGCTCTTGGGAGAAGCACTTGCCTTTGGAGGAGTTTGCTTATAATAACAGTTACCAGACAAGTATTCAAATGGAACCTTATGAAGCTTTATACGGGAGGAAGTACAGAACTCCTCTTTGTTGGGCTGAAACGGGACAAAAGTTGGTTTCGATGCCAGCTTTGTTAAAAGGAACCACCGAGAAGGTGAAGCTTATTTTTGAGCGGTTGAAGGCAGCCTCGGATCGACAAAAGTCTTATGTGGATTTGAAGCGTAAGGAGATAGAATTTGCTGTGGGTGGTCGTGTGTTTTTGAAAGTTTCACCTTGGAATAAGGTGATGAGGTTTGGCCGGAAGGGCAAGTTGAGCCCAAGGTACATTGGACCATACGAGGTGATAGAACGTGTGGGTCCTGTTGCCTACAAGCTGAGACTACCTCAAGAGTTAGAAAAGATACATAATGCGTTTCATGTATCAATGCTTCGGAGGTATAGATCGGATCCGTCGCATGTTATGCTTGTGGAAGAGGTTGAGTTGAATCTGGACTTGACGTATGATAAGGAACCGATTAAGATTTTGGATTCGGATAGTAAGGTTCTCCGAGGTAAGACCATCGAGCTGGTTAAATTCTTGTGGAGGCATCGTGGTATAGAGGAAGCCATGTGGGAAAGGAAGGAAGACATTAAGAAGTAATTTCCTTATATTTTTCCTCCAGGTAAATTTTGAGGATGAAATTTCTTAAGGGGGGAGAGTTGTAACGCCCCGATTTTGGGCCTAGATGTTTTAGAGTTTGAATCGGACCGATCGAGAACGGTTCGAGTCTTTAAGAAAGATTTAGGGAACACCTAGTTCGGGATGCTTTAAAAATATGGAAAAATATCTAAAACTCCTCATTTATTATATGAATGATTATGGTGAAAACAATTTTACAAAATAAGGTTTGGAAATACTACATTTTGGTGTAGTGATCAAATCGCAGTTTTTGCAAAAGTGGAATATTGACTGTTTTGTAAAGGATTGAAATTTGAATCTTTAAGGAGCTAATTTTACAAAAATGTTTTAATCAGATTTCTCTTTATTTTAGGTGTTTTTATTAATGTTTTAATTAAGGGAAATAAGGATTATTAAAAAGAAAAACTATCTTTGACTTTTCATAACCACCTTACGTTAGTTTTCTCTCATTTCATTTTCTCTCAATTTCTTTTCAGCCAAACACATTTCCTCCATCAATTAGCCTCTGATTTTCATTCCTTTTGATGAGATTTCAATCTCCTTTTGATTCCTAATCTTTTCCTCATCAAATCCTCTTATTTTCACTTTGGATTTTCAAGAAAACTTGCCCAAATCAAGGAGAAATCAGCCATTAGAGGTAAGCTTCGTCCTTCTCCTCTAATGATCAGTTCTTTACTGAAATTTACAAGTTATCAATCCTTTGTTAATGATTTTTGAGTTGCTTTAATGTTAGAAACATGAAATTGTGTTAAAACTCAAGAATTTTAGAGAGATCTTGATGATTTTTGTGGTTGTTGGTTAGGCTCTGGTTTGAGGTTGTTTTCTAATGTATTTTGGATGGTAATTGATGTTATAAATGAGGTTTTATCAAACAAATCCTGAATAGGTTTGGATTCCTAAGTTTTGCATGCTAGAATGGTGGTTTTTGGGGTGGTTTTGTTGTTCTGTTATAGCTGGAGGTATAAGGACGAATTTATGGTGATTTTTGGTGTTGATTGAGGTTTAGAAATGTTTAGAAGTGATAAATCTTGGTTGGGCTTTGTTTTGGGAAGAGTTTGGAGATGATTTCGGTTGTTTTTGGTCGCCGAAATGAGGCTTTTGAGTGGAGCAGCGGGTTTAGGTGTGTGGCTGATGATTTCAATGCATGATGATGCATTAATCCTTTGCTCTTATGTGTTATGAACAGGGGAGACATCTTCGGACGCCTTTGGTGTTGATCGGGAAGTACCGAGAGGTTAGATAGCGTTTCGGCGAGCAAGCGAAACGTAATCGGTGAGTGCGAATGGTTTTAGAAGTCCTTGAGGGACAAAGAAACAAGTTTTGGGGATTTAGGAAAGGTTTGAAACACCTTCCTAAGTCCGGAAGTAAGTATGACTAGATTTGCTCTCAATTATGTGGTGGTTTCCCTTAAAATGCTTTTACATGCTCTTGTTTTGAGATAGACAAATTCCTACTGTTTTTATGCATGATTTGTAGCATGAGATGATGCTTTGAAAGGATTTCATGTGATAGCATGTGCATTGAAGAGTTTCAAGAATTTGACTTAATGCAAGCATGTATTATGATTTTGAAATGAGATGAGAAAGATTTGAGAAATGTTGCATGAAAAACAGTAGGTGAGATAATGTTTTGACATAATATATTGGCATAGAAGATGAGATACTTACCGAATATAATTGATCGATCAATAGGATAAGAGTGAACTATAAACTAAAAATTCGAACGTGCCCTTTGGATTCAATCCAAAGGGAGAGACCGATGATGGGCATTCCATCGGGTAGGACTTGGTGAAATACCCAAGCTTTGTGGCGATGAGAGATACCGCCATGAGAATCCGGTGATAAGAGATTCCACCGGGGTAGGACTTGACCTTGAGTCAAGCTAGTCCGCATATCCGAGTAATGGTGAAATGTGAAATGCCAATATAATATATGAAAGTGTATTTGATTCACATGTACCTGGTGTTGAGATGATTTATGCTATGAGAAATGCATATGAGATTTGTTTATGAAATGCTTAGTTTCCACAAGCATGTGTATGGCCTTGCCATGAGTTTTTGCATTGGTTTAAATGCGTGAGATAGAATAGGGGCACATGTGTTTTCAAATGGAGATTTGCTTTGAAATGATTTTCAAGCATGAGATAGAATGAGCATGTTATTGAAAATGGTTTTTGAGAAAGTGTTATGAATAATGCATTATTGTGTTGGTTTTCTTTAGAGCATGCCTCACTAAGCAAACATGCTTACGCTCTCTTTTACCAATAATGCAGATAATTGAGGTGTTTTGGGAAGCAAGAAGGTTAAGAACATCCAAGGAGGAGTAAAGCTCATGTATGGTGATGTTTTTACACACTTTAGTATTGGTATTTGGCAATGGGGTTTCAAGGTTGTATTAGGAGATGTGTTTTGGACTCCCTATGTTTGTAGTAAGTTTGTTATGGCTTTTACAGTTTGTAAATGGTCCTAAATGGTTTGGTTGGAGGTTTGAGTTCTATATTTGTTTTTATGGCTAGGAAGCATGCATATAGATTGAATGATTATGTTTTTGATGCCATGCTCTAGCTTAAGTCTCTTTTCTATGTTCTCTATTGTTTAAACAAGTTGTTGTTATGTCATGGTGTGTTTTGGAGCATGTTTGATTGTGTTACGATGCGAAAAACCATAATTTTCTGCTGTTGTAGGGCAGGGTGTATCGAAACACCCTTATCTGTTTCAAAACAGGGGCCCAAAATGGCCATAGCGTTTCAGAACGGGTGAAGGTGTTTCGGAACATTTTGGCTACTGGAGAGGCTTGTTCTGATACTGGTCTCGGAACGCACCTGAGTACCGAAAACGGTCAACACCGTTTCGATACGGGTATTTCGGTACGAAGGTGAGTGTTCCGGAATAGTTGACCGTTGGTCTGTGCATTTGAATTGTTTCAAGTTCTCATGTTCTACATTTTAGTCTTGCATGTTGTGGATGCAATTGCGTGAGCCTGGAATGTCCTTTTAAGTTGAATTTTGGCAGAGATGTATGAATAGTGGTTAATTACATATTGGTAAACTTAAAATCTGCAAAGTCCTTATATTTTCCAAAATTTACATTTTGGTCCCTAAAAGTGTAATTCTTGCAATTGAGTCCCTAATTGATTTCCGATCGATGTGCCTTTCTCTCATATGAATCTTGTGTAACGCATAGGCTTAATGTGCATCTAGAAAAGATAAAAAGAAAAAAAAGGTTGTTAATCAAGGTTGACTTTCGGGTTGACTTTGGTTTTCCCCGTGTAATCTTTGTAGTTCGGGTCAAGCGTCTAGGCTGGGCTAAGGGGGTTACAGAGAGAGTTTATGGCCTTGGTTCAGGGTTGTAAAACAATGTCTGAGTACGAGGTTCAGTTTGTGAGGTTGAGTCAGTATGCATCCGAGTTGGTTTCCAGTGAGAGGGAACGGTGTGAGCGCTTTCGCTATGGGTTGACTAGAGATGTGAAGACTTACATGCTTGCCTCTGACTACTCTAAGTTTGATGTTTTGGTCTCTAGGGCCAAGGATATTGAGCAGAACTTAGGCTCTAGTACTCGTTCTAGTGGGTCCGATTCTGAGAAGAGACACGCGGATTGGGATAGAGATCATGCCAAGAGGCATAAGGATATGAGGTATCAGCCCGATTCGAGGCATAGGGGTGGTAACTATGGACGGGGCCATCAGGGCCAAAGAGCTATTGTTCACACTCCAGAGTGCACTAGGTGCGGGAGACGCCATCAGGTCGAGTGTATGGGTACCTATGGGGTGTGTTGGAACTGTGGTTCCCGAGATCATTTGAGGCATAACTGTCCACACCCGGCTAGGGGCGGACCGGCTCCAGCTAGGGGTTTTGAGCATCAGAGAGGTTGTAGGCGCAGTCGTGGTAACTTTTAGCCGAGGAACGAAGGTCAGAGGAACTTAGCTCATGTAGTGGCAGTTCAGCCCGAGGGTGGAGGACCGGCTAGGGTGTATGCACAACGAGAGGCTGGGAATGACACGGATGCCATTGCAGGTAATTTCTCATTACAGTCTTTGACTTTGCTTTCTTTGATAGATTTGGGGTCGACACATTCGTATATTTTGGGTGAACACGCAAGGTCTCTAGGTTTACCGTATGAGTGGTTAGAGGTAGGTGTAAATGTTACTAGTTCTTTCGGTGATACAGTGGTAGTTAGGAAAATGTATATGAGGTGTCCCTTGATGATTCAGGGCCATGTATTTTCGGTCGACATGATGGAATTACCGTTATATGGTTTTGACGTGATTTTGGGCATGGATTGGCTTGTAGAGCATAGAGCTAGGGTTGACTTTGAGACCAAGAGAATCTCTTTGAAGCTTACAGATGACTTTGAGGTTATGGTAATTGGCGAGAACGTTAGGTTCTTGTCCAATATTGTTTATGCGTTGGAAGCTCAGAGGTTGATGGATTCGGGTTGTCAGGCTTACTTGGCTTATGTGATGAATTCGAATATGAGTGAGGTTAGACCGCAAGAGGTCGGGACAGTTTGTGATTTTCCGAGTGTATTTCTGGAAGAGTTGTCGGGTTTGCCTTCATATAGAGAAGTTAAGTTTTCTATTGAGACGTATTCTGATTCTGCACCCGTGTCTATTGCCTCGTATAGAATGGCACTAAAAGAGTTGAAAGAGTTGAAGACACAACTTCAAGAGTTGTCAAATAGAGGTTTCATTAGGCCTAGTATTTCTCCGTGGGGTGCTCCGGTCTTGTTTGTGAAGAAGAAGGACGGTAGTATGAGGATGTGTATAGATTATAGGCTGTTGAACAAGGTAACAGTGAAGAACAAGTACCCTTTGCCCATGATAGATGACTTGCTTGATCAGTTGAAAGGTTCTTCAGTGTTTTCAAAGATTGATTTGAGATCCGGTTACTACCAGTTGAAGGAGAAAGATGTGGACATATAGAAGACAGCTTTCTGTACACGTTATGGGTACTATGAGTTCTTGGTAATGCCTTTCGGTTTGACTAATGCTCCAGCTATATTTATGGACATGATGAACCATGTGTTTCACGAGTTTTTGGACAGGTTTGTGGTAGTGTTCATAGATGACATCTTAGTGTACTCTAGGACTGAGGAAGAGCATGATGAGCATTTACGGCTAGTACTTCAGACTTTGCTTGAGAATCAGTTGTATGCCAAGTTAAGTAAATGTGAGTTTTGGATTAGGAAGGTAGTCTTCCTAGGTCATGTAATCTCAGCCAATGGTATTAGTGTGGACCCCAAGAAGATAGAAGCCATAGTGAGTTGGAAACAACTTAAGTCAGTGACAGAAATTTGTAGTTTCCTAGGCTTGGCGGGATATTATCGAAGATTTGTCGAGGGATTTTCAAAGATAGCGGCTCCTCTAACCAAGTTGCTTCAGAAGAATGTTCCGTATGAGTGGTCAGATGCAAGACAACAAGCGTTCGAGAAGTTGAAGAAAGCTTTGACCGAAGCTCATATCTTGATTCAGCCTGAACAGGGAAGAAAGTTTGTGATTTACAGTTATGCATCAGATGATGCATGATTGACAGAAAGTCGGAAACTAAGAAAATTTACTCCAAGCGTGTTCTCACCAACATCATCTAAAATGTAACAATTGGAGGCAAGAAAATGCACTAATATGAAGCCCAACAGACAACAGGAGTTGATTAATACACTCCAACAAACTGAACGTAATGAAATTTCAATTTGCAACTAGAAGGAAGCCAATAGTATGCTTCTGGCCTCTGGATATTCTGTTAGATTTTCATTCAATAAATTCAGAACAACTAGTAGCAGATACGAATATATAAATCCCAAATAAACCAAAAAATAAAATACAAGTTCCACATAAATTTCCTTGCTTTGCCTCAGTAGAAAATCATAATTTATAATTTTAAAGAGATGAGCACATGTTACCACAACAATAGAAGAACAAGGTTATCACTTACAACAACTAATAAACTTATAGAAGAACAAGGTTGAGTTACCACTTACCGCGACTAATAGAAGAAGTGAAGAACAATGTTGAAATTTTGAATTTCCCTTGACTGAAACGAACCACGATTGTCGATTGAGGGATTTTTCAAATTGGGAACCAAAGAAAAAGAGCTGCACGCCTGCACCGGAATGGAGATTTGCTTGCTGTGACTCGTTCTCTGTTGAAATCCTAGTCCACCTCCGGCTTGCTGGTTGCGCGCGCCTCCAGCCTCCACACAGCACACAACACACAACCCAATTCAAAATTCCAAATTGGGGGAAATCGGAAATTAGGTGAATAGCAGAATGGGTGATGCCTGGTGTGAATCGTGATGAATGATGATGTTGATTTTTGCCCTAAACGCAGCGTATAATTAAACAAGGGAGGGAATTTTTTATAAAAAAATAATTATAAAACGCACCGTATCAGAATAGAAGGGAAGGGAATTTTCGATTTTTCAATTTTTCAGTTTTCCGAAATTTTAACTTTTCAACTCGATTCGAGTGCTGTTTAATTTCCTGTTTAATTTTTTAACATGTATATTTTCTTTGTTTTGTGCATTGAGGGCAATGCCTATCTCGAGTTTGGGGGGATAGCTCTCGCATCATTTGTAGGCATTCTTAGTTCCATATAGGTTGCATTGTACTTGCCTTAGTAATAATCGGAAAAGAAAAGTTTGTTATGACTTGTGCCTATGATAGGATAGCCGATTACTTTATTTTCGCACCCAATTAAAAATTAAACTTAATCTTGAGAAAAGCATGAAATATGACTTAGATTTTTTTTTCTTTTTGCCTGAAAATGTTAAATATTTGTGTTACTTGTTGAATGTGTTAGAATATTTGATGAACACTGCATGCTTGTTTTCTTTGCAAGATTCTAATAATAATTGCAGGTAGCCGCCGAGGCAGACAAAAGAAACAGAAGAATGTAGAACTGTCGAAGGTAGCAAAATCAAAAACAAAGAAAAAATGTTGTGTTACCCTAGAGGTGCCTGCAACAGGCTCTAGGAAGATTCATGTGCGAGGACACTCGGCTGCTATCAAAGTCCATGAATTTGAAAGCCTAAAAGTGACGGAAAAATTAGCAAGACTGAATGAAATTCTTCACAGGATGACCCTACTCCAAGGGTTCGGGGTTCTGTAGTTTGCTCCTATCTAAACGTCAGACCTGGAAGAGTAGTTGTGATAAGCTGAAGCCCTCAATGCCTTGATTAAAAATAATATCCTTAACTGTGTTGCCTCGACAGCAACCTTTAAATTACATCAGTATATTTGTTTAAATCTTTTATTCTGCGTATTCAGCTTGTTTACAGATTTGCAAACATCACACAGTCATTAGGAATTTAATTCTAGTTGTTTTCTTGCTTATTTCCCTTCATTAAGTTATATGTATATAGGTATTACGGCCTTGAGGTAGAAAATCAGGTTAAAGACATGCTTTTCTTTCTGACTATTATTAGAGCAAGTACTTTAGGTTGCATTGCTTGAGGACAAGCAATAGTTCGAGTTTGGGGGTGTGTAAAGTGTCCAAAAGTCCTATATTTCATGCACTTTCCAACTCTTATTATTACTATTTTTAAGCTCATTTTAGGCATTATTAGGTTCATGCATAGCATTTTACAGTGTTTCATTGTTCTATCTTGCTTTTATAACTTATCATTTATTAGGTGAACAAGAGATATTATTTTAGTGTATTCTTGCTTGTAGGTACTAACAACTGAACGAGGGAACAGAGGAATGGAGGACACAACGCTGAGAAGCAAACCCAGGAGTTGTACTGAAGCAGTTCCAGCTAAAGATAAGTTGTTGTCGAGCACCTACTAAGCAAAGTTGTTGCCAACCTTGCTGCCCACGACAGCTGACTATGGACGTTCGGAGAACCGGAGCGCGATTTGTAGAGCTAAAACTCCTGAGTCTATCATCGGTGGTCACATGATTTTCTAACGTCTATAGCAGCGGCTAGGGCTACCGACGTGGAATTTCCAGGCTTACTTGCGGGCGAAGGAAACGAGGAAGAGTACATATTTCAAGCAAAGAAGTCAGCATTTAAAGTTACATTAAAGAAAACTACTTTAGAGGACTTCTACTTCAAGAACGACTTGACCTAGTTTTGAGTCTATAAATACCCATTTTACTTCTAGTTTAAATCATCCTAGGTTTTCTATATACTTTTCTTGTGCTCTTCTCTGCCGCCATGTTCTAAATTCCCCTTGAGTTAAGGTTATGTTGTAACTAGAGTGAAATGGTTGTTTTAGGTTTTTGAGTTATTTCTTCAACAAAATATTTCAAGTTTACTTAAACCATTGTTCTTTATTCTTTCAATCTTTCTACACCAGTCGTTTGAGAGAATCTATTTGTCGGGCACGAAAGTGCAAGGCTCATGAAAGGGTTAAGTACGGTCATAACGGGAGGCGTGATTAACTTGGTTCCACACTAGTCCACAAGTTTCAGCGGCTAAAAGGGATCTCTAACCGAGTTGATTGATTTGGTTCCACACTAGTCCTCAAGTTATCAATCTCGAGCATCCTAACCTAGAAATAGGAGGCATCACTGTCGACTATCCTGCCGAACTTGGAGTATCTGCCAAACTTACCGCCATGACATCTTTCCATTCCATCTACCGAGACAGTATAAACCCCTGCAGTGGTAATGACCTGCTGCGGCCGCGTGACAGGGTCGTAGTTTGCCGCCCGCCATACCCGCCGAGGCAGCATATCGTGGCAGCAAAGGATAACTCATACCTAACTCAACGCAGTTCTTACACTAAGTGGCAGCATAACCATGCCTGCTCTATCAACCTGATTCACCTCTTCTCTATTACTTGTGTTTTTATTTACTTTTCGATCTCAACCAATCATTCACTTGTGATTTTATTTTACCTTTGTGCAGGAACTAAAGAACGAGACAAGCTGTCCAATCCTCGTGGGATTCGACATCTTATATACTATAACTTGACAGTAGTGTGCACTTGCGCTCCCACAAAAAGGGAACACCTACACGCCCTACATTGCTATTGAATAATGATATTAAATATTACTATTGAGTACTGATGTCATGATAATTATTGATGTGGAACATTGCCATTAACATTCATTTTTATATTGTCCATTGACGTTGTGATCATGTTATTTATGCTAAAGATGTCATTGATGAAATTAAAGCATGTCATACCATATGTATTATATTCATTTATTATTCATGGTGAACTCACTTAGACTATGTAAGTCTAATGCATTCATCTTCCTCATTTCAGGTTAAGAAAGTTATCGGTTCAAGATCAGGATTAGTTGGAAGATCAACAAGTCACCTCGAGCTTAATGTAAAGTATTTTGTTCCTATGAACTCCTAGAATGGTGGCAAAGTAGTTAAGCTAGTTGATATTGATGTTTTGTCTATGCGTATGAAGATTATGTGTTGTATAAAGTTTAAATGTCCTATATGACTTGTTAAGTTTTCTTAAAAGTGATCATTCATGCATAATTGACTTAAAAGGTGAAAACCTAGCAAATGGTCATGAAATTTTTCATGCTAGTAGATTAAAGTATTTAAATATCGTGTGTAAAATTTCATTACGTTTGGACATCTACTGGTAAGTTAATATAGCTAAAAACCAGCTAAAATCTGGCATTACAGGTCAGGCGTATCGAAACAGGTGATGGTGTATTGGTACAGCCTCTTTAATAAGGCTACTGGAAAATAGGGTAAAGCAGGGCGTATCGATACGGTTTAGAGTCATTTCAATACAATTTGCTACTGTAAAACCTTGTTTCGATACGGGCTTAACATGTATCGGAACAGGTCAATAGTCAAAGTCAACGAAAGTCAACCCGTATTGAAACATGGCTTACCTTTTTCGATACGGGGTTGGGCAATAGCGATCTTAGGTGTAATTCTTGTACACCCGTTTGAAATGGCTCAGGGCGTTTCGATACAGCGTTAGTTAAGTTGGTTAAAAGACATAGATTATAGTTTTTGCATTGTTTAGAAATTGATCACCAATTATAGTATGGCTTAATTGAATAGGTAATTGACCTTAGAATTGCATGGAAATTTATAGGCTCGTTGATTATAAGCTGAATTTCGTTATAGTAAGGTTAATTTTAGAGAAGGGTCTCTAAATCACTGATAATATGTTTTAGTCCCTAAAACTTGTAGAAGTTAGAATTCGGTCCTAATTGAGTAATCATTGTTCAAAATGGATAATTTGGACTAAGAATTATGTTTGGTAATGTTTGATAAGCATAACATTGATTAAGTGTTATTTATTGATTGAAATTTATCACACCGATCATTGTATCATTCACCGGTAGCACTTTCCGACCTGGTTCTCGACCAGGGCGAGTAGAGGGTGTAACATCGGGTATTGGGTCGGCCCAAAAACCATTATTATTAGGCCTATCTACAAAACCAAATTGCTAGATCGATTCTGCTTAGAATATTTTAAGGTTGAACCAGCTCGGTCGACGGTGAACTAGTTATGGTGGTCAGATTTCAACCACCGGTGGCGCATGTGAGCTACGCGCGGCCAATGTCAATCAGAAACACACCAATAACGTAAAAACGATAAGCTATTAAAATTTTGAAAGATATCAAAGCTTACCCCGATCATGGAACGGTAGAAACTTTCCACAAAAGGTGAAACCGAGTGGTTTTTTCGAACTCTGACGACCCCTGAAAAGGCCACCAACCGATGATCAACGATACGGGTTTTGATCGTCTCGGCCTGAGGAACTCATTGAGGGTGGCGACACGACGAACGGACTACAAAGGTGGTCGGAATCTACGAGACAGAAGACTGGTGCGTGGGGTTTTCTTAGCGAATCTCCAGTCGTATCTCTATGGCGAACGACGACCGTTCACCGCGAGTGATAGCCAAGAATGAGATTGTAAAGGTATGGCGGTTCAGGCGGTGACAACAGTCTGCACCACAGCTAGGCAATGTGGTAGATCGGAGCTAGTGCCGGTGGGGTTAGGTGAGAGCTTTTTGATCTCTTCATTATTTCCTTAGATTTGAATGCCCAATATCCCCCTAGGTAGGTGGAAAGTCAGATATTTTTTAGTTAATATTGGTCAGAATTCATATCCATTACTTAACATAATCTTGAATGATATTAAAGCCAAAATGGTTTTAGTTCAAATGGTTAAACCAGTTGCATGTAAATCCAAAGGTCATGGGTTTAAACCTCTTGACCACTATTTTCCATCTTTTTATTTCATTCTTTTCATTTTTTTATTCTTTAATATTTTTAGGGGTGTTACAATTCTCCCCCATAAAAGAAATTTCGTCCTAGAAATTTACCAGAGTTAAACATATGCGAGAATTATTTCTTCATTAATTCCCTAGTCTCCTAGAGAGTTGTTACAGGACTATAATTACTCCAATGACCATTAACCCTCAAGTTACGTTTATTAAGAATTTTCATGTCATGATCCAAAAGCTGTACGAGAGCCTCATTAGAAGACGAATCTGACCTCTATTTCATATCATCAATCTGAATAATGTAACTCAAATTCTGGCGGTGTTATCTCCACATGGTTACATGATATCATCATGTATACGGCTAAGATGGGGAGCCGAATCAAACCGATAAGCTATAAGTCCAACTCTCTTAGAATATGATACATACCAAAGAATCCACGACTCAGTTTACCCTTAGTCCAAATCTTAGTGTTTTCTCATGCAAAGCTACTTCAATAATACTTAAACTCAAACACTGAACTCAATGCCACAATCTTTCTGATTAACATAAGACTCTTGTTTGTCAGAACCTCACCAAACAATCACATATAAATTTTAACCAATTAGACTGTAAGGAAAAGCTTACTCATCCGTTCATATGTACATACCTTCGAAAATCATATCTTATACAGATCAGTTACAAAGCAGGGCGATCTATCCCGAGTATCAACATAATTAGTATACAAAACTTTTTTTTTATAACTCAAGAATCAAGCATTCAACATAACTGAGAAGCATAAATAACTTGCTTACCCATAGCGCATCATTCGAACATAACTACTTTCAAATATAACAGAATCACTTTGGGTTTTTTTACTTGTTAAGCATATGAACATTTTTCTTTTAAATTCATAATATTTTTATCAAATTCCCATAGTAATATTCTCAATCATAATCATTATCGACGAATAACTTTACATGTAATCTTATATCGTTACCTCACATTATCAAACATTTATTCTCAATCTGAAACAATTCTTCAATTTCACATGCATGATCCATCTCAAGTTCTTTATCCATAATTAAATCTATCGAGTTAATTTAAATCACAAACGAACATTACAGGAATTCCTTATATTCACATATTTCAGGAAAAGGATTCGACATCAGAGTTTTGGCTTAGAGGAGTACGGTTGTGACCTAAGGGCATGTACAGACCAGACACCCTATAACAGACGATCGATCGGTTTACCAAGAATGACGCAAGTCTAATCTCTGATACCACTAAATGTAACCCCCTAGACTCGTCTATGCGTTACACCTAAATCTAAGAGGCCACATTAGGGTCACAAGAGTGACCCACAGTAGAAATCCACATGAAAAAGGTTTTTCTTTAAATACATTAAAGGCCGTAAAACAAACATCTATTCGAAATACACCAGTACCGTACTCTGAAAACAACACTGAGAAAAGTCCAAACACTGATGTCGGTTATAATATCATGATGATGTCTTCTAACCTACGATGATAAAAACAACGTGAGCTTGGGAAATCTCAGTAATAAAAAACTATCAACTAATGATGTAGGCACAAGATGATAAATGGCAAAGCAATAATACCGACATGATGATCCAAGCAACAATAGGTTACATTCAAGATATTGATATTCTTAAACATCAATATACCAAAGTAATAGGATTGTTCTTTAACTGGGTACCAGACAAGATGCATATAGTCCGATGAATCAAATGAGATGTAGATTACTAGAGTTGAACTACGAAAATTAGTGTGTTTCATTAAGTGCAGATTGGAATTATATAGAGAGTTTCAAACTTTAGTGAATTAATTCAGTAGGGTAGAATTATAGAAGGGAAACAGAAAGTTTTATTTTAATTACCCGACTACCTTCCAACCATACACCGATATGCAGTATCCCAACACAGTATCCAGGCCCATTGTGCGTAGGAGCTTACCTAATGGGTTACCTTAGATCCAGAGAAGGAATTACCCCCGCCGAAGCGTAGGAACTCGATATAGAGAATATAGAAGAAATTACCCCACCGAAGCGTAGGAACCTGATACAGAGAATACATAAGGAATTACCCCCACCGAAGCATAGGAACCTTATACAGAGAATACGGAAGGAATTACCCCCGTCAAAGCGTAGGAACCTGATACAGAGAAATACAGAAGGATTTACCCCCGCCGAAGCGTAGGAATCTGATGTAGAGAATATAGAAGGAATTACCCTTGCCGAAGCATAGGAACCTGATACAGATAATACAAAAGGAATTACCCCCGACGAAGCGTAGGAACCTGATACAAAGAATACAGAAGAAATTACCAGCTTGATCAGGGCTGAACCTGCAGAGACTTTCAGTCATATCCCATGAGTATACCCCAGATGAAAATCAGTTTTTAATAAGTAAATAGTGATATCATAAATTTGGGATCAGAAATCAGAAATCATATATTCATTTTTATCAGTAAAATAAGAATCAGTATTATATTAATATATTTTTTAGTGTAACAGAAACCAGAGAACACACTTTCAAATAAGGCACAAGGGTATATTTTCAGACAGATAGACGTCGTGCTTCAGATCAGAGAGGCAGTCTCGGTTCATTTTTTAGATGAACTTGATAGTTACAAAAAGGGAATACATATTTGTCAGCCATCGAATTCACTTTTGAATCGATCTCTTATAAAATGGTTTGTTAACTAAGGTTTTAAAATGTATTCAAGGATAACCGACTAATCATTTAATTTATCGATCTGAGTATTTATACGTGTCATTTATTTCTTAATCATATCACAAAGGTCTTTATCAGTATGCTTATGCTATATTCTGCTTCATTTAATTATTCATGCATTAGTCAAACCAACATGTTCCTTATAGTACACAAGAAGTAGTAAGTATTACCTTGACTCCAAGCTACATTGGTCGGCCTTCGAAGCTCCATTTGATCACCCTGTACACGAATTTGACCACCAACAATATTTCAGATACATGGCAATACGAATCAAATCAAAAGTAAGACTTAATAACGATAATCATATATAATCTAAAGATCAAACATTGTAAAATAGCTTATCGGGTTCGAATTTCTTAAAACGGGCTTCAAAATCGAACTCAGGACGGCGAAAAACATTAAATAAGAGTTTTTAGAAAATTTGACTTTTGGGGTCAAAGTCAACGCTGACATCAGTAGTCATAGTCAACGTTGAATCGGTCAACGGGTTGAGTCACTGAGTTGACTTAGTTAATGGATTGACTCACTAAGTTGACTCGATCAACAAGTTAGGTCGGGTTAGACTCGGATCAGACAGATTCGGGTGCGGGTCAAACGGGTCGGGTGAGACATAACGGGTTTGGGCTTAGACTAGTCAGATATTGGGTTAGCCCAAAAACCATTATTATTAGGCCTATCTGCTAGACCAAATTGTTGAATCGGTTCTGCCTATAATAATTTAAGGCTGAACCGGCTCGGTTCAACGGTGAACTAGTTATGGTGGTCAGATTTCCACCACCTTTGGCGCGTGTGAGCTACATGTGGCCTATGTCAATCGAAAACACACCAAAAATGTAGAAAACGATAAGCTATTAAAATTTTAGCAGATATCGAAGCTTATCCCGATCGTGGAACGTTAGAAACTCGCCAAAAAAGGTAAAAACCGAGTGGTTTTCTCGAACTCTAACGACCCCTAAAACGCCCACCAACCGACGATCAACGATATGGGTTTTGATCGTCTCGGCTTGAGGAACTCATTGAGGGTGGCGGCACGACGAACGGACTACAGAGGTGGCCAATATCGACGAGAGCAGAAGAGTGGCGCTTGAGATTTTCTTGCCGAATCTTCAGTCGTATCTCTACGATAAACGAAGACCGTTCACCGCGAGTGATAGCCAAGAATGAGATCGGAGAGGTATGGCGGTTCAGGCGGTGTGCACCACAGTTAGGCAGTGTGGTAGATCAGAGCTAGTGTCGGTGGGGTTAGGTGAGAGTTTTTTTATCTCTTCATTATTTTCTCAGATTCGAATGGCCAATACCCCCAAGGTAGGTGGAAAGTCAGATATGGCTGTAATTAATATTAGTCAAATTTCATAATCTTTGGTTAACATAATCTCGAATGAGACTAAAACCATAAATAGTCTTAGTTTAGATATTTAAACCACTTATATGTAAATCCAAAGGTCATGAGAGGTCCAAACCTCTTGGCTACCATTTTCCATCTTTCTATTTTATTTTTTAATTTTTTTATTCTTTAATATTTGTTAGGGGTGTTATAGATTATAACTATTTTTTGTGTAATTAATATAAATAATTGATTAGTACTATATTTGTGTAATTAATATAATTTACTTAAACATTTAAAGTGATTTAAACTTTGAAGACTTTTTAAATATAAATATTGAAGACTTTATTTGAATTTATTTAGGTAATGTTTTTTAAAATTATTAAAATTAGAAGTAATAAATATATATTATTTATAATACTAGATGTAAAACGGTTCATGGTTAATCATGTAATAGTATCGAATAAACTGATTAATCATTTAACCGGTAAGCGGTTTAAACGGGACAATGACATTTTACTGAAATGTCAAAATTTTCATTCCGATAATCGTACCGATAAACTGTTCCGTTGTGGTTAACCACTCGTACTTTTATCTACATGACACTGATATGTCATCGAACACTATCATGTAGATTTATCACGTCATTTCAAGCCATTTATTGTTAATTAAATAACAATTTTCATCATCGGATGGGCCATTTTAACCTAAAATAAAACATTAAAGGTTAAATTGTTTCAAAAATAAATAAAAACCAAAATGATTCTCAGTCAAACATTAGGATCATTTTTTTCATTATGCCAAAAAAAATCAAATGTCACTGAATGACATTCTCCTTAGGTATATTATGGATACAGTATTAAAAGTGATGTTTTATTCTATTAACAAGTATTCATTGTCGTCCAGTGGTTAGGATATCTGGCTTTCACCCAGGAGACCCGTGTTCAATTCCCGGGAATGGAATCTTTTTTTTTTTTGCCAACTAGTTCTACAGATTAAAACTTTGTGAAGGGCAAAGTATAATAGAAGGAGCCATTTACAAAAGATAAATAGCAAGATAGAAGGATTATTTGTGCTCTTCAACTTGGAAACTGGATCTTGGGGTGTCATTTTGGTGCCATCTTCCCCCCGATCCATTGTTTGACCAGGGGAAAACCCATATTTTAATTAAACCTCAAACTGATCAATTAAATCATTTTAACTTTTATTCAATAAGGGAGTAAATGGCTTTTGAAGAATACCATGAATCCGATCATCGGAATCTGGAAAAAAGTAAATCTTTTAAAAATTAATCTTGTTATTATACCTTAAGTATTGCCACATGTCACTTTCGTAATAGTTCACTATTGTCGCATCAAATTTCGTCACAAAAAACAGATGAATCCGTAAAAGGTATAACATCCCATGTATGAACTTAAGTGGAAAAAAAACATATGTTTTACATAGAGAAATCGGGTATAATTCATATAATAACCAGATATTTAACCTAAGAAAAACCTCACATTTCCTCTTGTTTTTTCCCCTTAAATGTCCAATTCTTAGCAGAGACGTTGGCTCAAGCTCAGCGCATTAGAGAGGAGTGAGGATATATGATTCTCTGCTCGGCTCATCTCAGTTCTAGACTTTGTTAGAGAAAATATTAGTGAACACAGAAACAAGGGACAGAATTTAGAGAAGCAGCTCCATTCACCTCAAAAACCAAACATAAACAGCATACTGAACATGCAGGAACATGGAAGTCACTTAAAGAGTGCAGATAACCCAAAGTATCAGAAGAAAAGCATACATACATCTAATAAAGAAGTTTGATACAATTATACCAGCTTTCATAACATCCAAATAGCCGATACTTCATTCAAATGCCCACTGATTCTCCCGACGAACTTCTTCCTCCTCCTCAGGGGTGAAGTCATTCTTGATGTTGAATGTCTTCCTGATATCTTCAGGGGTCTTTCCCTTTATCATGTCGGCAACTGTCTGACAAGTAAGATCCAGCAAACCTTTGATGTTCAAATAGTTTGCTGCCTGCAAAAAACATGGCAAGATCCCAGTAAAAAAGAGGACCCAATTTCGGATGTTATCAACAGAACCGAATGAAAAAAGAGATAATTATTGTTCAACTGCAACAGTTAAGCAATAATTCCGCTAAGCAACAAGCAGGCCTTACCCAAACTGCAACTTGCACAGAGGACAATTAGTTATAGACTTATGGTTCTTATTGCTAATTGCAAATATATGCACAGCCTCAAACGAATACTTATAAGAAGGTACAAATTTCATGCTTCTAATGCGTTTATTGTTTATGGTTACAACTTCCACAAGGCATTAGTAAAGAATCAAACTAGTTCATCTAATAAAAAACACAAGTTAGGCCTCCGCTTCTACATTAACAGTTTCATCATTAAACGAGGAAAGAATCAAACAAAATCAGGGAATTTCTGAGTTATGCATACATAAGAAGTAGCACAAGCATATTTGTCTATATCCTTTGCAATACAAGATGCACCACAATGGCTTCTTCAAATTTATGAAAACTCTTTGACTTGCACATGATTGCATATTCATCAAAGCATATTCCTTTCATTATCCTTCGAAATCAAGACAACTATAAATCACTAGAAACAAACGATTTGAACACAATAAAGAAGATGCCCAAAAACGCGAAAACCCTATACGTATCATAATCACCATATCCTAAAAACATCTCAAAGTTCAAATTGTATTTCTTTTGTTACTCCTATATCCCCAATTCCAAAACCCTAGCCTAGTCACCGATAAAACATTACATACAGATAATTGAAACATCAAAAAAGAGAAAGAAACAAGAGAGAGAAAGGGGGAGACTAACCAGAATGAGATCGAAGAGAGTCGCTTGATCAACCTTGACGAAGTCGGCGTCCCAAGCATTAAGGTAGTCATCGGCTGATCGATCATCGGTCTTAGGAGACTCGACGTGCTTTTTGCAGTACTCAATGACCTTGGCGAGGATCTTACTGGTGACGTTGGGCAAGGGGATTCCGTTATCGGCGCAGTCGTCTTCTATCATATGCTTTATGGTCTGAGATTCCAAAGCCACCGCTTCGTCGACCTCGAAGGATTCGCCGTCCGAGCTCTTCAAAGTAATCCTTCTCGCCGACATTCTTTTGCAATTTAGAATGCAAAACAGGAGATTCAAGTACTGAAATTTAGAGAGAATCCCCTCTCTTAAATAGAGGATGCCTTATCTTGATGGAAAGGTATGAATCATCTTGATTTTAAGGGTAAACTATTGAAATGGTCAGCTCTTTTATATAATTATTTATTTTTGTCACCAATTTTGAAAATATACTTTTCAAATGCTTATATTATTGATTAATTATATTTTTATCACTCACTCAGATTATCGATTTTTTATATGTATAAAGTTAATAAATGGTTATTAAATTATACCTCAATGTTTATTTTAATTACTAAACTTTTAATTATTATAAAATAGTAATTAAATTATTAATTTTGTAACACCCCAATTTTGAGGCTAGATGTTGTGGATGTGGATTTTGATATTCGATGAGCTAGTTGACATTTGGGGTTCGACTAGGGAAGATCCTCTTCGGGTATTCCTAAAAAGTTGTGAATAATTTCTAAAATCATTATTTATTATGTATAAGAGTTTTGTGAAAACAATTTTAGAAAATCAATTCTAGAAGGTTGAGATTTCGGTCTAGTGACCAAATCACAAGTTTTTAAAAGTTGGTGTCCATTTTGTTAAATCAACCAAAAATGTTGTTCTAGTTTTTAATTAAACCAAAATTCATTTTAATAGGGTTTTAAAACAAAAAGAAAGGCTTTTGAATCAGAGCACTCTCATTTTCCACGTTGGTTTCCTAAAGACAAGCCACCATTGTAGCATTTTTCAATTCAAGGGATTACCCGTCAATATTTTAGGAGGTAAACTTGATTTCACCATGCCTTTCTTTAATTAAATTTCTTTTTAGTAGTCTTCTATCAAAATCAAATAGTTTACCTCTTTTGTTTTGAAAGTTCAAGGTTTGAAATAAAATAGTTTTTGGAAGATTTTCATTCAATTGGCTTAGGATGGGTGTTAGAATGCTTTTAAATGGTGTTTGGGTGTTTAAATGATGCTTAAATGAAGGTAGGATCATAAGGAAACTAAAACTTGAAGTTTGGTATGAAAAATATTGAGGTTAAGCTTGATTTCGGGTTTTAAATGGCAGCAGTGAATTTAACATGTTAAAATTGTTGATTTTGATGTTAATAGTTGAGTTTTTGATAGTTGAAATGATGGGTAATGGTTGGGTTTGTGATTTGGACGTTTTGGGAGTGACTTTGATGATTTTCGGTAATGAATTGTTGGGTATTTAAAAGTAATTGTTGGATTTCAGTGTTGCTGCAAGTTTATAAGCTTATTTGGGTATTAATACTCTGTTTTAACTTGTTTAGAAATAGGGGATCCTAGTTTGGGTGCAAATCCGGGTGGCCGTTAAAGCTAATTGTGGGTTTCGGCTTTTTGGAACAAGTTTATCGGTGAGTGGGAATGTTTTAAAGCGTTTGGAAATGTTCAAAGATGATTTTGGGAGTTTAGATTGGGCTTGATAAGCCAATCTAAACTCAAGAGTAAGTGGTTTTACACTTCTCCATGTTTTTTATATTGTGTGTGATGTGTTATAAAATTTTGGCAAAACTTGTGATTGAACCGCCTACTGTTTTCCTACTTTTATTGCCTAAGATATGTTGTGAGCATGCTTATGTTGTTGTTGTTGTAAGATTGTAAGATATATGTGTTGGTAAATGCATGCATGGTATGGAAAATGTTGGTAAGAGTGAGATGTGGTAAGATGGGCTTGATAGCCATGTAAGTTTGATAAGTTTGACCATTGTTAGAATATTGGCATAAATTAAAATCTTTATCGGATATAGTTGATCGATCAACTAGGATTAATGTGCACATGTAAGACTTGTAAGACAAAATTCGCATACTACAGACAAATTCGTACGTGTAAGAAAATTTGGTTGTGTCAGACAAATTCGTATGTGTAAGATTAGCTTGGACGCGGTGATTGAGTTTACTCTCATCGACGTCCTGTAAGACTTGTATGATTGTAAGAAACCCGCATATCCAGGTATTGTTGTTAATTATGCCAATATGCTACTCGTCTCCTTTGTAAGACTTTGTTATATTATGGTAAGATGGAGCAAGGTTTGGTAAGGCTTTGTAAGTGTAAGTTGTCCTTTTGTAAGAATGGTTGAATGGTAAGATGATCTTGTTGGTTATTATGTTGTTGTGAGATGTTGTATGCACATTTTGGTTTGGTAAAGGTTTTGGTTTTCTAAACTCTAAATGGTTTTAAAACTGCATTGTTGTTGTTTGGTTTTGAGCTTCGCTCACTAAGCTTAAATGCGTACACTCTCTTTTCCAACAATGCAGACCGTTAGAGTTCCGGGCAGCAAGCAAGCAAGGGGAGCGAGGCCAATTTTCACTTTGGTTCAAGTATGATTTCTAAGTTTGTAATAATACTACTAGCAATGGGGATGCTAAGTTTTATGCTTGGAGACTTAATGTTTTGTGGATGTATGGTTTGAGACAAGTTTGTAATGATCCTATGAAGTTGTGTGAAGTATGGTTTCGCTGATTTAATGCTTATCTTGTGGTTTGACCTCTTCAGGAAAAGTGGATCATCGTATGTTTCGTTCTTGTTTAATGAAAGTGTTGAAATGCTCTTGTTGATGTTGTTATGTTCCTTTGCCTGTGAAATGCATGTTATGTTGATCCTTTGCTATTAGTATGTTGTGGGAATGCTTTCGGCGAGCTTCAGGAATGCCTAAGATCCTTTTCAAACCAAGTTGTGCACAGGGGTTTCGAAACGGGCTTGACCGTATCGAAACGAGCATGAATTTTGCCTAGCCGTTTTGAAACACCCCTTGGTGTTTCGAAATGGTTTGCCTCAGGAAATATCTGGTTTTAGAACCATGTTTCGAAACAGGCAGTAGTATTTCGAAACACCTGGCAGTTAAGTTAGTTAAAGGCATTTCCTAAGTTCTCTTCTCTTGCGTTTTGGTCCCTAGTTGATGTTTTATCAAATGTACGACCTTGGATGATCGTTTTGTGCTGCATTTTGGCATTTGTGTATGAAAACTGACTAATTGCAAGATGGCAACTTTAATTACATATTAGGTCCCTATTTTATGCTAGAATTACATTTTGGTCCCGGTATGCTTGTATGTCTGTTCAAAGTTGTTTCTTCGCGTTTTTATCCGCTGCGTGTGTTCCTCACCTAAGTTTTAATAAGTGCATCTAGAAAAGATAATTTTAAAAGCTTGTTCCTTTTTTAGGGTTGCTAATCAAAGAGAACCCTTCGGGTCTTTCTCCGATTAGTCTCGTGTGACCACCTTAAGTCGGTCTGGTGGCTAGGCCGGGCTAAAGGATTACAAATTTTGTTAAAAAAAGGTTACAACTTTTACAGAAAATTCAGTTTACAAACGTGATTATTCACCCAAAATGAAAATCTATAATTTGAGCTTTTGGGTTTCGAAATCTTGTTTGAAATGAAAATGTCTAAATTAACCCTCATTAAAACTCCTCCAAACAACGACATTTTCCCTCAAAATATCCTTCTTCAATTCTGCAAACTGCAAGGTTGTTCATTGGCAGCTTCATATTCTTTCTTGAGGTATGATATGCTTTTTCTTCTACTTTGTTTTGATTATGAAGTTGAGAGTTCGGAATTGTTCCCCATTTATTTATCTTTTGCTTGCTCCTTTTTTTTGTATTTTACTTAAATTTTGATCGCACATTTTCTGCATTTGTTTGCTCTTTTTTCTCTCATTAATTTATCTCTTGTTTGTTTCTATTTTCTCATATTATTTTTTTAATATTAATTTATCTCTTGTTTGTTTCTATTTTCTCATATTATTTTTTCCATAACAATGGGGTGTTGTTTCATGTGGCTTCTGCCACTTCCTGTTCTACCAAACTATTGTAGGTTCTTCTGAACTGGGATATCTATTTGTCCATCCATCTCTTATTTGCTATCGGATCTTGTTATGAATCTTTCCTTAGATTTTGTTTGAATTTTGTCTTACGTGATTCTCATAACTTCTTTGGCCCAAAATAAATCCAATCCAAAATATATAGATATATTTCTCTTATAAAAATAAATAATAAGTAAATAAATAAAACATATCCAAAAATAAATCAAATCCGGAATACCCGAAGCCCATTTTACAAATTACAACTCATTTATCATTTTTAAAGCTCACATACAACTTATTTCGGGTAAAAACCAGCTCAAATTTCTTTTCCTTGATTATCATTAATATTAAACAAGCTTCACGCGGATAATGGTCTTTTTCTCACTAGCTGGCTGTTGATGTCACCTATATGATGTCAGCATGATGTCATCATCTGACATCCCTATAAATTGCTAGGGTCTCTCCTTTTATCAATAACCAGCGTTTTTCATGAGGGTCTCTCCTTTTTTGGCCCAAAAGTTTGCTTTGTTTGTAGCTTAGTCCCTATGTTAATAAAATCCGAAATTCAAGTGTTTTTTCTTTCAATTCAGTCATTTTTTACTGAATTATTTAATTTAATTGTAATTAAATTATTATTTGAATGATGCATAATTTAATATGATATGTAGTATTAATTGCTAGATAATTAAAACACCTAGTTTAATTTAATTAATATATGTTGAGCCTTAGTCTTAGGATCTCACTTAGGCTTTTAATAATTTAATTAAGTAGATAATTTTAGAAAATTAATGGGTGCTGAATGGGAAACTTTGAATTTTTAAATTTGAATAATGTCCCAACGTAATTGGGTGTTGTTCAACATGAGCTTAAATAAAATATTCAATATTCACTAAAACCCTAGAAAATGGATGAATAATTTAAATTAATCAATTAGAGCCTTAATAAGACTAGAATTTTAAATAATTAATTAGTATGAGAATATTATCTATAATTTTGTACTTTAAATATGGATGATGCTCAAGCAATTGGGCGTTGTCTCATATAAACTTTGAAATTAAATAATATTAATAGATTTAATAATATTCAAATTTAGTTAGAGTGATCTTATATTAGCATTTAAAATAAACAAGACCATAATTAATCTTGCATAAAAACTTTTTATATGTGAAGATATATTTTTGGAATATAAATAGAGGTGTCCTGGACGTATATGAGTGCTTTAAATCTTATATTCGAAGCAAAAATATATTTCCTTATAAAAAGAATATTTTCATTCGGAACATCAACCCAACTAATAATAAATGATTAAATTAAATTTGAATTATTATTCCAAATTGCTAATTTGCCACACAAAATTAAAGGTACTAATATTGGGCGTTTGTGGGATGCTAATTCTTCCCCACACGTAATCAACTCTTGAATCCCAATTTTTAAAAGAACAAATCTCTGGTTGTTTTTATAGTGTCCGGCCTATCAAAGTGACTGGTGACGACTTCAAACTTTTCAAAAATCGAATTTAAACAAAACCCCCTAATTTTCAAGGATTAATCATCCAAGTTGTTTTTAATGGTTAAAAAACAGTTTCAATAGTTTCCATAGAGTCAACCCACGTTATTGTTGAATTTTGAAATAAATGGATGGTTATCCGTGTTTAGCGTTTCAATTAGACCATAAGCTTTTGTCTATAAGAACTTAAACATGATTGTAACACCCTAAAAACTGGTTTAGTTGGAATTAGATTCCGGCGATCGAAAATCCAACATTGGAAAGTCAAATTATTGCATATCGAACCTTAATTTAACATTGTTATTGATAAGGATTATGTCGAGAACTTTGAAACGTAGTTTGGTGACTAAAATGTGGAAAAATGAATTATAAGTGGCCAAGGTACATAGGGTAGAAAGTTGGAGGCCTAATTAAGCGATTAATTCCTTGAGGGATTAATCATCCTATACGTGGATTAAGGAGAAGAAACTACTTCACCCAAAGGTTTCCTAAGTCACCTTAGTAATTAATTAAAGAAAGAAAAGAAGGAAAGATGAATAAAACCAATATATCGGGTAAATGTTAAGCAAGCACCTATCTTTCTCCTACCTAAGCACACACCACCATTGAAGAAATTCCAAGCTTGAAATCTCTTCAACGTAGGAATTTTAACTAGTTTCCATTGAGTAATCAAGGTAAGCCCATTGATTTTCCATTGATTTCAATGATAAATTCATGGAGGGATTATGGAATCTAGTGTAATGAAACCTACCTAATTCCCATGGAATCCTAAGCCTAAATATTGTATTTTGATGATTAGAAGTAACTTTTGGATATTGTTATAACCATTGAATTCATAGGAATGGATTTTGATAAATTTCCATGTTTTCTATTTAGCTCAAAATATCGGTGGAGAGGTTTCATCCACTCTTTCAAGGATAGATAAAACAATCAAGTAAAGGAATTGTCATTCGAGAGCCTTGAACGCCTCATAAGTTTTGGTCAGTGTAATCCTAGTCTCGGAAATGGCTAGGTGCCTTCCCTGTTTCATTATCTATTGTGCTTTACATTGCTAATATGTTACAAGGCACTATTCCGTCAAAACCTCTAGGAGGTAGTATTTGTAAGCATCGGTAAGTTCTTTGCATTGACTTATTGACTATTGAAACATTGCATTGACACGGACATCATCGAATCATTGCAAGGTTATATTAAACAATTCATATAGAATCATTGAAATCATTGACATTGTCATTGTTATTGTTTTTGGCTTAATTCACCGGAACTTGGATCCGAATGGACATTGGATACAAATGACATGCCATAGAATTCATGAGCTCATTGGTACAGAGTGGACTAGGGTCCTTGTGCTAAAGCTCTTATTCGCGATGTTGGCAGGATGTGTATGATATTGGCTGTAAAGTGTCCACAAGTCCTATATTTCATGCACATTCCATCTCATGTTATTGTTGTTTTTAAGCACATCTTAGGCATAATTAGGACTATGCATTGCATTATACAATATTTCTTGGCTTTACCATGTTTTTATTGATTATCTTTTAATTGGTGAAGAAATGTATTGTTTTAGTGTATTTTTAATTTTAGGTACTAAAGGCTGACAGAGGGAAAGATGAGTTAAGATTGCGATGCGAAGGCATCGAACAATGGAGCTTTACTGATGCAGTTCCAGCTGAAGATAATAGCTGTCGCCGCCGACCGTGCTGCCCACGACAGCAGACTACAGAGTTGGAGAACCGGACTGCGATTTGTAGAGCAGAAAATCCTGGTTCTATCGGTGTCGTCCACTCAATTTTCCGACGTTTGTAGCAGCGAGCAGAGTCGCCAAAGCAAAATCTCGAGATTACTTGCAGGAAATGTGGAAAGCTACTTTTGAAGACTTCTACTCCAAGAAGGACTAGACCTAGCTATTGTCTATAAATACTTATTGTACTCTTAATTCAAATCATCTTAGGTTTTCTACTGCCGTCATGTTCTAAATCTCTCTTGGGTTTGGGGTTATGTTGTAAATTAGTTGTGAGAATGGTTGTTTAGGTTTAAGGTTTGTTTTGCAATAAAATATTCCAAGTTTGCTTAATTCACGATCTTCACTTCTTCAATTAGTTCCAAAAGTCCAGTTGAAGAAATCTATTTGTCGGGCACGAGAGTGTCAAACTCACGAAAGAATTAAGTACGGTCTCATCAAGTCGAGGTGTTGACTAATTCAGCTTAGACATAAGTTAGAATTTCAACGGCTAAAATGAGCAACCAAACGTCGACTGCCTATGTTAGGTTTACGCTGAGATTTCTAAGTATTGCCTACATCACGTGGTGACAGAATCCTTGCCTAGACATGAGAAGGATCACTTCAGAATTGCTTCGCCGAACTTGGAGTATCCATAAGACTTGTCGTCGAGACTTCTCCCCATCTCACCTACCGAGACAGCGAAAGTTGCAAGAGCAGAGATCCGCCTTGGCATCGAAAGTTGCCGCCGCCTCAATCTGCCATTACCCACCGAGGCAGCAGATCGTGGCAACACAAAACAACTTGGCCTATCCAACGCAATTTCACACTAAACAGCAGCATAACCCTGCCCTCTCTATCAATCTGATTACTTCCTCTTTTACTTGTGTTTTTATTTTACTTTTCTTCTCAAAAACTATCTTACTTGTGCAATTTATTTTTCTTGTGCAGGAACGACAATTCGAACCAAGCTGTCCAATCACTGTGGGAGACGATATCTTATATACTATAACTTGACAAGAGTGTGCACTTGCGCTCCTAAATAGAGTACACCCTAACGCTCTACAAGTTTTTAGCGCCGTTGCCGGGGATATGTAATAGTGAATTTCGTTTTTAATTTCTGCACTTTTATTTCTTTACTTTTTATTTTATTTTTACTCCTAATAAAAAAGAATTTTACAGTTTCCTTTGCTAGTGTATGACTAGGGCGAATCCAAAAGGAGAACTTCTCTTCTACGGCGATATTGAACGAAGAGCAAGAGAACTCAAGAAGGAGATCAGAGTAACCCTAGGGAAAAACAAAGAATTAAAGGAAAAGGCAAAGGTAAACATGGAAAACGACAACCCTGCCAACAATGCTGCAAACGACAGGGATGGGCAGCAAGACTTGCCACGTAGAGAACAACAAGATCCACCAAGGCAGGAACCCCCTATTCCGCCCAGGCAGCCACAGTACGTTCGAACCACCAGGGATTAACTGGAGCATGACTTTAGAGGGTTCGATCCGACAGTGACAGAACCTGAGATCGAGGCGGACCACTTCAAGTTAAAGCCTGTTATATTTAACATGATTAACACGCTAGGGAAATTTTGAGGGACTGCCACAGAAGATGCCCAACAACACTTGAGAGGATTCCTAGACATCTGCAAAGTGTTCAAAATACACGGGGTACATCAGGATGTCCTGAGGCTGAGACTATTTCCCTATTCACTGATGGATAGGGCAAAATAGTGGTTAAACAACCAGCCAGCAGGATCGTTCAACACCTGGATAGAGCTGTGCAACGACTTCCTGGACCGTTTTAGCTCGTCCAATGTCACAGACAAACTACGCAATGAGATAACAACCTTCAGACAAGGGGATGAGGAGCCGATGTATGAAGCATGGGAGCGGTACCAAAAGATGCTGAACAACTGTTCGCTACATAGTCTTCCGGCTTGGACTCAGGTATCAATATTTTACAACGGGGTGAACTACCCAACACAGATGATGATTGATGCCTCAGCCAATAGGATCATCCTTGATAGATCACCAGAGGAGGCACTGCGGATTCTAAACCAAGCCGCTAAAAACGATTACAAGTATCCAATAGCCCACCGAGGCGGCGTTAGGCAGCCATCAACGGTAAACGAGGTAGGAGCCTCTGAATCTGTCAATGGTTGTCTTGACACGCTGACAGAGTTGGTCATGAGCATCGTGAAACCTACTGGGAAGACCTACGAGGTAAAGGCTATGGAGCTGTTCTGTGACGAGTGTGGGGGTAACCATGATTCCTCTGACTGCACCGCATCTGCCAATTTATGGGAGGATATGAGAGGAATAGCATACCTGCCCAGAACACTTACAAACCTGGATGGAAGAATCATCCCAACTTCTCCTGGAGCAACCCAAGGTCTGCAGCAAATCCATAACAGCAACATGGTGGCTACCAACAAAACCAGTCCAGACAGCAGGCTCAGCAACCGCAAAACAATACTTCACTAGAAGAAACTCTTCATACTTTTATGTCTAGTACTAGTGAATTTATTGTTCGCACCAATAAATTCATTGATAAAACTGAGTCTTTCATGGACATGACGGAGATGAGGATGAACAACCAGGAGGCTGCCATAAAAAACCTGGAGACCCAATTTGGGTAGTTCACAGAGATCTACAACATCCGAACAATGGGAACAACATCTAGCAGCTCAGAGGCAGCAGCCAAACCCACTTACAAGCATTGCAAAGCCATATCTACTAGGAGTGGGAAGCAGCTGGATGAACCCAGGGTGGAGAAACAAACAGAAACTCAGCTAGACCAGAAAGAATAGCCTGTTGCGGCAACACCAACACCAGCCGCCCCAGCGGCTGAGCAAGACAGCGGTTCTGAAGCAGATGATCCTCCCCAGATTAAGTTCCAACGTAAGGAGCGTATAGAAGACATCCGCCTGCCGACACCTTTCCCCCAAAAACTTAAGCAACAAAAGCAAGAGCACCAGTTCAGAAAATTCCTAGATATTCTGAAACAGGTGCACATAAACATACCTCTTATAGAAGCCATCTAAAATATGCCCAACTATGCAAAACATCTTAGGGACATGGTTTCTAGAAAGAAGAGAATTGGGGAATTCGACATAGTAGCTTTTACAGAAGAGTGCATGGCAATGCTGTACAACAAGCTGCCGCCCAAGCAAACAGATCCGTGCAACTTTGTTATCCCATGCAGGATAGGCAACAAACATCAAACAAAAGCCCTGTGCGATTTGGGAGCCAGCATCAACCTTATGCCCAAGGCAGATTTTGATAAACTAGGAATTGGGTTTGCCAAACCTACCTCCGTCATGCTAAAAGTTGCCGATCACTCGTTTGTACAACTAGAGGGTAAAATCGAAGACATCCTAATGAAGGTGGGCAACCTGATTCTTTCAGTTGATTTCCTCATCCTAGACTTTGAGGCCGATGAAAAAGCCCCTATCATCCTTGGGCGACCATTCTTGGCCACTGGTAGAACGATAATAGATATGGAACATGGGGAGCTGACCATAACGGTAGACGACCAAATCATAAAGCTAAATGTGCTACAACCCTCAGGAAAAGAAGAGGAAGGATGCTCAGATGCAAAAGCTGCCAAAATCAGCATAGAGATAGACTAGGGTAGCAGCTGTCACAACAGACCCAAGGGCAGGCTAAAGGAACCAGCAACACAGAACCTAAAGGAACAAGGGGACCCACTTGAGGAGAGGAAGGACATACCAAGACGAAAAGCCAAACACAAAACCCTCAGGATGTGGTTATGTTTAGGAAATGCACCTCCCAACATAACCAAATTTTCATTTTATTTTTTAATTTATTTTTACGCATTAGGATTAGAGTTTAATTTTTTTAGGATTAGATTAGTTTTCCGTTTTTTATTTTTTAGAAGTTATTTAATTATTTGTATTTCAGGTTTAGGAATAAAATAACATGATCAAGATGGAGGCCCAGCAAGGAGCCCGCCCACCAACCCGCCGAGACAGCCCAGGGCCACCCAGCGTAGCATTGCGTAATGGCTAGTTGGCTGCTAACGGCTCCAAAAATAACGGGCAGAAATCTCATAACATGCGCAAGAAAATAGGACCGTTGGACATTTAATGCCGCCATGACACCGCTCGACAACCTCTATTTATATCCTCCTCACTTCTTTCATTTACTTTACCTTCACCTTCTTGCTATCTATTTCTTTCATCCACTGTTGTAACCTATTGTTTCTTTTAAGTTTCAGTTACTTACAACTGTCTCACAGGGCATCCGCTTCACAACCCAAACCCACCTACAAAAGATTTTGCTTCAGGGCAGACAAGAAAAGATACAGAGATCAATTTGCAAAACAGAATATATGGGAGAAGCAAGGCTTCCACTACACAAGGGAGACAGGCGATATCGGCTTAGAGCCTGCCCTGTTCGAGACCATCCACAACAAGGGATGGGAGATATTCGCACGACAGCCAGCGATAGCCAACATCACCATGGTTAGGGAGTTTTATGCCCACCATCCCCACCCAGGGCATCCATTTATCTATGTCTGTGGGGAGCCGATCAAGCTGAATGCCACCATCATCAACATATACTATGGCTTGGATATGCACGACAACCCTCACGAGGAGTGGAGACAGTCACTGACGGCTGCCGACTATGAGAAAATCAAGGCCAAACTCTGCAGGCCCAACACAACGTGGTTAGCATGCAAGCATGTAGGATCTGTCCAACGTCGCCACCTGCTGCCCAAGGCAATGCTATGGAACACATTTGTAAAGAGGTGCCTGCTGCCCACCTCCCACAACTCTACCGTCGATCGGCCGTGCCTTGCCCTCATTCATAGCATTCTGATGAACAGACCAATAAACGTTGGGGAAATCATATGCACGGAGATCCACAATTGCTTCAGAAAGAAAAAAAAGGGTAGGTTGTACTTCCCGTCCCTCATCAAAAGCCTTTGCGCCAACTTTGGTGTTCCGGTAGACCCTAAAGATGAGTTGACGACTACCAAAGAAGGGTAGACCAGACAAGTCTGCCTGCAGATGATGCAAGCCTCGAAGAGAGAGCCCATAACGCCCAGCCAGCCTTCTGCCGCTCAGCCTGACACTTCAGCCGCCCTCGATAGTACTGAAGCTGCCCCAGACAATGAAGTCCTCACACAACTGCACACCCTTATCGACAGCACAAAGCGCATCGAGCAGCAGCAGCTGACCTTCATGAAATTCATGGGGGGAGGTCCGAGAAGCCTTTGTGGCTTATCTCTAGCAGAAATTCCCTAATGAAGGACTCATCCTGCCTCCATACCCTGTAGAGTTTGCAGCAGTAGCCCCAGCACAAGGAACGCCATCCGCCGCCGCTGCCCGCCATGCCACCCATAAGGTGCCCTCTTTGACGCACTACCCAACTCACTCAACCACCACCACATTCGACACAGTGGCATACTCCCCCTAGAGGCATCAACAACACCATTCACCGGCCTGCGCAACATCGAGAGTGGCAAACACCTCCTCATCAGAAGAGATTGAGCAACAGCCGCCGGAGCCAGCAACAACAGTGGTAGCAGCACCAGTAGCCATCCTAATGGCGATTGTCCCTCCAGCAGCACCTACGGAAAAAGGCACTAGGAAGAGGAACCGACACATCATAGCCGCTGAACCTGTGGACTTCCAGACGGAGTCAGAAGAGAGCGAAGCACTTCCTGCCGCTCCCCCTGCCGAACCTCAAGAAGAGTCACATCTTACACCAAAAAGGGTCCAACAGCCACAGAAAGTAAAAACCTCACCGGCTAAGACTGCCGCCAAGCCATCTACTGGCCGCTGCTTCATCATCTACACCTCTTCCTCGGCAGAAAAGACTTAAGCCCCTTCTCAACCCTCAGCCGATTAGTTCTTTTTCTTTCTCTTTTCTTTATTTTTATTTTTCTGTTTTTGTTACATATCTCTTGTATTTAGTTTTCTGTTTATTTTTTTTCCTATTTTGTGCATTGAGGGCAATGCCCATCTCGAGTTTGGGGGGGGGGGATAGCTCTCGCATCATTTGTCTAGGCATACTTAGTTGCATATAGGTTGCATTGTACTTGGCTTAGTAATAATTGGAAAAGAAAAATTTGTTACATAACTTGTGCCTATGATAGTTAGCCGATTACTTATTTTGCACCAATAATAAATTGAACTTAATATGGGAAAAGCATGAAAAATGACTTAGAATTTTTTTTCTTTTTGCCAAAAATATCGAACACCTCTGTTACTTGCTGGATTTGTTAGAATATCTAATTAACACTACCTACTTGTTTTTAGAATTCTTTGCAAAGTTCTAACAAATGATTGTAGGTAGCCGCCGAGGTAAGCAAAAGAAACAGAATAATACAGCACTGCCACGATAGCAGAAGCAAAAAAAAGAACATTGATGTTTTACCCTAGAGGTGACCGCAACAGGCTCTAGGAAGAATCATGTGCGAGGACACTCTGCTGCTATCAAAGTCCATGAATCTGAAAGTTTTGAAGTGACTGACAAATTAGCATGAGTGAATGAAAGTCTTCACGAGATGACTCTACTCCAAGGGTTCGGGGTTTTGTAGTTTGCTCCTATCTTAATTTCAGACCTAGAAGAGTAGTTGTGATGAGCTGAAACCCTCATTGCCATGATTAAAATATTATACTTAATTGTGCTGCCTGGACAACAACCTTATATATCGTAACAACATCTTTGTTTACTTAATTATTCTGCATATTCAGCCTGTACACTGTCCTGCACACATTGCACTAGCATTAAAAATTAATTCTGAGTTATTTTCTTGCTAATTCCCTTCACTAATCTAATATAGGTGCCATGGCCTTGAGGTATGAAATCAAGTTGAGGACTGGTTTTTCTTTCTGATTATTATTAGAGCAAGTATGTTTAGGTTGGATTGCTTGAGGACAAGCAATAGTTCAAGTTTGGGGGTGTGTAAAGTGTCCACGAGTCCTATATTTCATGCACATTCCATCTCATGTTATTGTTGTTTTTAAGCACATATTAGGCATAATTAGGACTATGCATTGCATTTTACAGTATTTCTTGGCTTTACCATGTTTTTATTGATTATCTTTTAATTAGTGAAGAAAGGTAATGTTTTAGTGTATTTTTAGTTTTAGGTACTAAAGGCTGACAAAGGGAAAGAAGAGCTGAGGATGCGATGCAAAGGCAGCGAACCATGGAGCTGTACTGATGCAGTTCCAGCTGTAGACAGTAGCTGCCAAGTGCTGCCACCGCCGACCGTGCTGCCCACAGCAGCAGACTATAGAGTTGGAGAACCAGAATGCGATTTGTAGAGCAGAAAATCCTGATTCTATCGGTGTCGTCCACTCAACTTTCTGACGTCTATAGCAGCGGGCAGAGCCGCCAAAGCAAAATCTTGAGATTACTTACGGGACAAGGCAACGTGATAAAGTCCACATTCAACTCAAAGAAGTTAGAGTTTAAAGGCACATTAAATGTAGAAAGCTACTTTTGAAGACTTCTACTCTAAGAAGGACTAGACCTAGCTATTGTCTATAAATACTTATTGTACTCTTAATTCAAATCATCTTAGGTTTTCTCTAGACATAGTTTAGGTTTTCTACCACCGTCATATTCTAAATCTCTCTTGGGTTTGAGGTTATGTTGGAAATTAGTTGTGAGAATGGTTGTTTAGTTTTAAGGTTTGTTTTGCAATAAAATATTCCAAGTTTGCTTAATTCACGATCTTCACTTCTTTAATTAGTTCCAAAAGTCCAGTTGAAGAAATCCATTTGTCGGGCACGAGAGTGTCAAACTCACAAAAGAATTAAGTATGGTCTCATCATGTCGAGGTGTTGACTAATTCGACTTAGACATAAGTTAGAATTTCAGCGGCTAAAAGAAGCAACCAAATGTCGACTGCTTGTGTTAGGTTTACGCTGAGATTGCTAGGTATTGCATATATCATGTGGTGACAGAATCCTTGCCTAGACATAGGAAGGATAACTTCAGAATTGCTTCACCGAACTTGGAATATCTGCCAGACTTGCCACCGGGACTTCTCCCCATCTCACCTTCCGAGATAGCAAAAGTTGCAAGAGTAGAGATCCGTCGTGGCATCGAAAGTTGCCACCGCCTCAATCCGCCATTTCCCACCGAGGCAACAGATCGTGGCAGCACAAAACAACTTGGCCTATCTAACGCAGTTTGACACTAAGGAACAAAATAACCCTGCCCTCTCTATCAATCTTATTACTTCCTCTTTTACTTGTGTTTTTATTTTACTTTTCTTCTCAACAACTATCTTACTTGTGCAATTTACTTGTCTTGTGCAGGAACGACAATTCGAACCAAGCTGTTCAATCCCTATGGGAGACGATATCTTATATACTATAACTTGACAAGAGTGTGCACTTTTGCTCCTAAATAGTGTACACCATAATGCTCTACATTGGCCTATTGGCAATGTTAGAGGATTTAAACGTTCATTGATTGGCGATGTTGGTTGGAAATTCATGTATCAACTATCTCATATTGATCAAAGGGATAAATTTATTGAAATCATTGTTATAGCATGTCTTGAGATGCATATATATTGAATTATTATAATGGATACTATTGACACTCATTGTAGTGTTCATTGCATTGTTATTGACTACCTCACTAGGCTAAATAAGCCTAATGCATCTCATTTCCATACATTCCAGGTTAATACATATAAGCTTCAAGGATCGATAAGGGAACAAGTTTTGCAAGTCACTTCACAAGTCCATGTAATGTTCTTTTCGTTTATAACTCCTAGAATGGTGGCATATGAACTAAGCATGAAATAGTATTTTGATGATGTTACATGCTTTGTCATGAATTTGATACGGTTGCTATGATGATGACATTAGTAATGTTGTGATGGAGTTTGTGAGCCTGTTATATGTTGATTTTTATATGTTATACATGATAAACATGGTGGAATGATATTTATGTGGTGCATGTACTATTGTATAAGTATGCTCTGCATTTTACTAGTGTAAGTCTTTGATATTTAAGTGGTGTAAGTATTTGTTATTTGACCGGTGTATGTCTTTGATATTTAAGTGGTGTAAGTCTTTGTTATTTGAATGGTGTAAGTCTTTGATATTTAAGTGGTGTAAGTCTTTGATATTTAAGTTGTCTAAGTCTTTGTTATTTGACTGGTGTAAGTCTTTGTATTGACTGGTATAAGTCTTGTTATTTGACCGATGCAAGTCTTTGAAACTATAGGAGTCTGTTGAAAGTGTTAAAAATTCGTAATAAACATAAAAATTTATAGATGTGTATAATACGACTAGTATTTAATGAATACAACCTTAAGCCCATATAAGAATTGATAAATAAAAAAATTACATTTTTGTCCCGAAGAGTTATTAGACTTAATTGAGTTTATTATAGACCTTTGACTATTCTGGAACTTGCAAATATAATAATCGTATATTGAGCTTCATAATATGCATTTAGTTTTGATCCATGGATATATAGAATCTGATAATTAAAAATTAGCCCTCAACTACTATAGGCTTAATTGAAAAGGTTATTGTATTTCAAATGTGTTTAAATTCGACATGTGAACTTTATAGGAAATAAGTTTTGAACTTATGACATTGCTATCTGAATTTAGACATACATCATATGGTTTATTGAAATGGTCCCTAACTTTGTAATCTTTGTAAATTGGTCACCGAAGTTGTAATTACATTATTGATTATCGCATTGAAATTATTGACATAAGTCATATGAATTGAAGTATAATTTCATGCACTGTGACACAGATTATTAAGCTATTGCATGACCATTGTATTGATATTGTTTCCCGTAGCATCTCTGATCTGGTTCTCTGCTAGACTAGGTAGGGGTGTTACATTTGTGGCAACAGAGCTAGAGTTTAGTCGACTCTAGGACTAAACTGAGGCATGTCATGTATCATTGCATTGCATCTGCCACCTAGGAGTCTATTATTGTGTATATGTTGTGACTTGCAACTGATCTGATCTTATTTCCTTTTTAGTATACTTGATGTTTGATCAGGATTCTGGACATCATGATATTGACCATTCCACCGACTCCTCTGCTCAAGGATGGGAAGCTAAGAGGATTGACCCTCTAATCCATCCGGAAGTGCAAAACACTCTGGAAAATCCACCATCGATACATCCTGCCTGGCAAGAATGCTTTGGAAGCATGGCAGAGATGTTTAAATAGTTTATGGTCTCTATGAGGCCTGAACAAGGGGTTCAACCTTTAATGGCTACCTCATCGACTCCCAAATCCCCTATTGACAAGTTGGCCCAACACCAGGCTTATACCTTTACTGGTAAAGATGATGATAATCCTGAGATAGCTGAGTAAGACTACACCCTGAGAATATTGAATAAGCAACTTCAGTGTTCTGAAGAACATAAGCTTGAGTGTGCATTGGCCTTGATTGCCGATGAAACCCAACATTGGTGAGAGACTACTATACTCATTGTTCCTAAGGAAACTGTTACTTGGGAGATCTTTTTGAAAGAATTTCGTAAGAAATACATCAATGAGTATTACCTAGCAGAAAGGATAATAATATTCTTGCATCTAAAGTAGGGAGGAAGACCCGTTGAACAATACATACATGACTTCTACAAGTATTGTAAATATGGGGTTGAGTATATTAAAACTGAAGAGGAGAAGTGTCGCATGTTTATAGACAGACTGTGTGATGAACTTCACCCTTTGTTCACTGCATTGGGGATCACTGATTTTTAGAATCTAGTTAACCAAGATATTGCTCAAGAAGCCTCGCAAAAGGCTAGGAGGTTTGAGGGGATGTGTCGATAATATATCACATGTTAAAAGATTGAGGATTTAGTGTAAATATGCAAGTAAATAATGCTAAAGATACATCCTTTTCCGTGCAAGCATACACGATTAACAAGTAATATAGTAGTGAGTTGTGTATCATCTCCATAGGGATTGTCCAGGAATTAATTTCCACGATTAATACTTGTGAACTGAAAAATAAAAGTGATGGCAATTGATTGAGGGAATGAGTAAACTAAAAGAATTAAAGAAATAAAAATGATAAAGAAATTGAAGTAAAGATCCATGTAGATTGGAAAACAACTAGTTTAATTATGATTGGAGGATTTGGCAAGGGTTGTTTGGATTTCACACTAAATATGCCAACAATTAATAACTTTCAGCTTTGGTTTAATTGCCGAGCAGATTTTAAAGTAGTATTGCCTCTGTCGATGGCAATACCATAAATTAATTATGATTAACTCCTATATGTCTATAGCGATGTTTCTCAAACAACTAACATGTAATACCCCGGTTTTGGGCCTAGGAGTTTGTAGGTTAGGTTCAGAGTCTGTAGAACCTAGACTAGAGATCTGGGTTAGTTCGAGGTTGGTTCAGGGTAAATATGGTTCGAGAAATGAGAAAAATATGAGAAAAATTTCTAAAATCCTTTTAAAATTTATATAAGGGTTTGGTGAAGTCAATTTTCAAAAATGACATGTGGAAAGTGGACATTTCGGGTTAATGACTAAAAAACAAAAATGAAGGAAATTGTTTTTAATTGACTATTTTGTAAGAGGACCAAAGCTTAGAATATTTAGGGAGCTATATTGAATATAATCGGCTATCCCTTTAATTGACATGTTATAATTGTGGTTTTTCTAAAAATATTAAAGGAGATTTGATTAAAAAAGGATTTAGCTTTTATAAACCCATTTTTGACGTAAATTCCATTTTCTCTCTTTTCTCATCAACCAAACATCCCTTTTCTTTCAAAACTTCCAAAGATCTTTCTTTTCCATTTAATTTCCAAATGTTTTCTAAGGAGTTTTCTCAACTTATCTCAAAGGATTCTTGAATATTTTTCATCAAATCTTGTCAATTAAAGGAATAGCAAGAGATTAGAGGTAATTTGATTGCTTCTCCTCTAATCAAAGCTCTTTAATGAAATTCCCAAGTATTTGAATCTTTAATTGGGTTTCTTAATAAGGCTTTGTAATTGATTTGAAGAAAATGGCTAAATCAAGCTTTAAATGGTGATTTTGTGTAATTTTCGTATTGAATCTATTTTTGTTGGGTTATAATTGATTTTAATCATGTTTTGGAAGATTAATAATGTTGAGATTGTGGTTTGATCATGATAATCCCAAAAATATTTGGATCTCTAGTTGTTTAGGTTGTTAGAATTGGGTTTTTGTGGTGTTAATGTGATTTTGGGGATGCTGGAGGTATAAGGTTGTTGATAGATTGATTTTAGATGTTAATCTATGATAAAAAATGGTTGGAAGTGTTAGATTTTGACTGGGTTGAGTTTGTAGAGTAATCAATGATGTTTTCGGTTGTTTTGGATGGGTGTTTTGGTGGATTTGGACAAGGCAATGAGATAGGTTTTCTTGTTGGAGATTTTAATGCATTGAGATGCATTAATCCTCTGTTCTTATGTGATTAAAACAGGGGAGAACGTTTCGGAAGCAACTGGTGAAGATTTGGGAGCTTCAGAGGCTTAGTTTCGCGTCGGCTAATCGAGATTTCGTGTTTGGGTGAGTGAGAACATGGTTTTCAGTTTTGAAATGCTTTAAAGGTGGTTTTGGGAACTTAGATGTAAGCTTGAAATGTTTGTCTAAGTTTGGAAGTATGTATAAGGAATTTCTCCCTCAGATTGTGCTATTATTGATTTGTTTATGCACTTGATTTTTAAATGCATGTTACCTACTGTTCAAGCATGTTTTAAAGTAAGCGATTTACTGTTTTGATGATGTGAAGTTGAAGGATGCACATGGTAAGTGATCCTTGTAAGTATATGTTTTATACTTGTGACTTTAAGCATGGTTTAATGCTTGGAAATATGATTTATTGATGATGCTTTGAAAACAATGAGGTATGCAGTTAAATGTGAATTATATTGGCAAGTGATGTTGTGAAAATTGTTTATAAATGATATCGAATATAGTTAGTTGGCTATAGAATTGAGTGCACTATAAAAAGTCACCTTGGATGTCGAGGGGTTGGTGTCTCGTGTTTCTATCCAAGTACCCTAACGATAGAGGAGGTCGGTGTCCCGTCTCTCGATAGTGGGTTAAGCATCTAACCGATAATGGGGTTGGTGTCCCCGTGGGTTGTGATTGTACCCGGTTGATATTGTACCTTTGATTGTGAATGTACCAATTCCGATTAAGATGGCTTGAAGTGCTGTGTGAACACTTGTCAAATCTGTGTATTCGATATGCGGTTTTGAGATATGAACTTGCTTAGTGACCACTTGTAAGACAATATAGTTGATGATGTATTATGAAATGGTTTATGTTGTATAATGTGGTTTATGCATGTTTTACTCTTTAAGCTTTGCATATTGGTAGTTATGCACGAGAAAGCTAAAATTGAGTGTAGCAAGGGAACTTGCTATTGGTTCATGATACAAGTACCATGGGGTTTAATATGCTGGTTTTTGGTTAAGGAAAGTGCATGGTTTAAAAGGGCATGATTGTTTTCAAATGATGTTTTAGGAAATTGAAATGAGATTTCAATGTGGGCGTGGAAAATGATTTTAATGCATTGATGGTGTTTTGCTTTTGAGCCTCCTCACTAAGCCTTATGTGCTTACGCTCTCATTTGTCCATTAATGTAGATAATTGAGGTTTTGGAGGCAACAAGTAGCAAGGGATCACAAGAGACTTCATTTGCAAAAGTATGTTTCGGTCAGACTATATGTAATAGGGGTAATGGGGGATCCGTTGTGTTTTGGGAGATTTGTGCAAACTCCCTTTTGAGCAAGTTTCATATGTGGTTTTTGACTTGTAAATGGCCTTTGGTATTTGGTATATGCTCGATTATGCATTTTGATATCCTGCTTGGCTTATTTTCTAGGTTGCATGCCTATAGTTTACTTTTATTCTAAATTTCCATGAAATAATGTCGATCATGCTTTGGATGTTTGAAGATTGATGTTTGGATATGTTAAATATAAGTTAGAAGCATGTTGGAATGATTATGATTGCATTAAAGTGTGAAAAACCAGCAAAAATGTCATTATAGGCCAGACGTTTCGGTACGCCCAAGGCTGTACCGAAACGATGAGCATAAAATGGCTAGGGGTTTCGAAACAGGGAGAAGCGTTTCAATACATATACATTCAGGTTGGCTACTGGAAGTTTGAGTTCTAAAACACCTTAAAGGGTGTTTCGATACGAGCCCGTGTTCCGAAACACTTGGACATGTTTCGAAATAGGGTGTTCCGATATAGGGCAAAGTGTATCGAAACGCTCTGCTATTAAGTTGGTTATTGAAATCTTTTGAAGTTCTATTTCTTTGCGTTTCAATCCCTGAATGATGTGGACACAATTAAATGTGCTTGAATGATCGTTTTGAGCTGTCTTTTGGCATAGTGGCATGCAATGTGACTAATCAATGAATGTAACATAAAAATTGAAGAAGTCCCTGTAATTTGCTAAAATTACAAAATAACCCCTAAAACGTGTTTATAATCAATTGAGTGCCTAATCGATGTTTGTTTGAGATGTTAATTGTTTCGCTACGAGTCTTTACACTTAGGTTAATGATGTACATCTAGACAAGATAAAAAGAAAAAATAGGGTCGTTTATTGAGGTAAACCTTCCTGATTTACTTCAATATTCCCCATGTGACTGGTTCGGTTTGGTCTTTCGCCTAGACCAGGTCGAGGGGATTACATTTGGTGGTATCATAGCTATGTTTCGAAAGAATGGGATATTAGTAAGTTAATTGTAAGTTGATGTGATGTGATTCTAAGTGAATGATGATGTTTTCTTTGCACGGTGATTGTTATAATCATGTTGTTGATGAATAAATGATATTGATGCCATGCATGATGGTTGTGATGTATGTGTTTTGTTATACACATGATGATGTTGTGGGCTGAATCTGATTGATTACTGTGCATGGTGCTTGCGATACATATGTTGTTTGACTTATGCTATGTTTAGGGGGAAATTGGGATACCCATTGCCTTATTACTATAGTTAAAGTGTTTTAAATTGAATTAGAAGTCTTGGATCCTTGCTTGAAGCTGGCTTGATTACTTTGTTTTTTTTATTATCATGGCTTAATTATAATAGCACAATGGGACCGAGGAGAGAGTTGCGGTCAGGTACGATTACTGCTGCCGGAGGGCAAGGAAATTAGAAGAACGAGGTTCCTCCTGGTGGGAATTTACCTCCTCCACATGGGGGTGAGGAGCAAGGACAGCATGAGCAAGTTGGGCATGTGTTGGGTGATTTGATGCCTTTAGTTTAGGTGATGATTGGAGCATTCCAGGCTGCTGTTGCCAGAGTGCAAGTGAAAGCACCTGATGTTGGGCAAATGGGGTTTCTGTTAGAATGCTTGCGTAGTTTAGGCAGTATTGAGTACCATGGTTTGTCTCCCGAGGCATCTGAGGCTTGGATGGCTAGTACGATCCGGATTTTGGATCAAATGGGGTACAATGATGCACGTTAGCTGGGATGTGTTGTTTCGCTGTTGCAAGGTGATGCTTATAGTTGGTGGATGACTGTAACTGCAACTTTGGAGCCTAATGAAGTGGATTGGGAGTTCTTCCAAGCTGCATTTAAGAAGAAATATTTATGAGTTAGATATTTGGTTGACAAGAAATACAAGTTTATGTCTTTGGCTTAGGGTAGCATGACTGTGGCTGAGTATGAGTTTCACTTTGTTCGTTTGAGTCAGTATGCCCATGAGTTGGTGCCAAGTGATAGGCATCATTGTGACCTTTTTCGTTATGGTTTGGTGCAAGAGGTGAAGACTTTTATGTTGGCATCTGATTACATAGATTTCGATGTGATGGTGGCGCGAGCCAAGGATATTGAGCAGAGTCTGGGTTTGACTTCTCGTGTGGATGGTTCTAGCTCGGGTAAGAAAGCAGCATATTTTGGTCCTGGAGGTGGACAAAATAGGAGGCACCGTGATAAGAAATTTCGCTCTGACGCAAGGTGAGGCGGAGGAAGGCCTGGACGTGGAGTGCATGGTCGGAGTGCTCAGGCTAGATCGACTTTTAATTCTTGTTGGGTATGTGGATCGCATGAGCATATGAGGCGAGACTTTCCTCGTGTGCCTCGAGAGGCGCATGCTCCTGTGGCTGTGGAAGCTAACTCTTGTTGGAGTTGTGGTTCGGCTGACCGTTTGAGACGTGATTGTCCGCTGTTGGCTGGAGGTGGTCAGAATAGAGCACCTGCTGTTGCACCACAACGAGGCCGTGGGCGCGGTCGTGGTAACTTCTAGCGTAGGGAGGATGGTCTGAGAGCTGTAGCACATGTTGTAGCTGTTCAACCTGAGGTTGGTGGTCTTGTGAGGGTGTACGCACATCGCGAGGGACACAATGACACTAAAATGATTGCAGGAACTTTCACTTTACGATATTTGTCATTGTTATCTTTGATTCATTATGGCTCTACACATTCTTATATCTTGAGTGAGCATGCCCATTTGCTTGATATTCATGTTGAGATGTTAAATGTGGGAATGCAAGAAACTAGTTCCTTTGGTGAAACTATTGTTACGAGAATGTTGTTTAGGAGATGTCCTTTATTGTTTGCGGTTGATTTAATGGAATTGCCTTTCTATGGTTTTGATGTAATCCTTGGGATGGATTGGTTATCTGTGCATAGGGCTGTGGTTGATTTTGATGCTAAGTGAGTTAACTTGAAACTTGCTGATGATTACGAAGTGGTAATCGTGGGTGAGAATGTTAAATTCTTGTCCAATGCTATTTCGGCTCTAGAAGCGAGTCGTTTGATGGAATTGGGTTGCGAGACTTTCTTAGCTTATGTTATGAATCCAAGATCGAAGGAAGTGCATGTACAGGACATACGTACGGTATGTGAGTTTCCGGGTGTATTTCCAAAAGAGTTGCATGGGTTGCCGCTGAATAGAGAGGTTGAGTTTGGCATTGAGTTGTATGAAAATACGACTCCAGTGTCTATTGCTCCCTATCGAATGGCTCCGAAAGAGTTGAAGGAGTTGAAGACACAACTTCAAGATTTTCTTGACCGAGGGTTCATTAGGCATAGTGTTTCACCGTGGGTTGCACCGGTTTTGTTTGTGAAGAAGAAAGATGGCACGATGCGTATGTGTATAGATTATCGGCAATTGAACAACTTGACGATTATGAATAAATATCATTTGCAAAGGATTGATGATTTGTTTGATCAGTTTCGAGGTGCTTTGGTGTTTTCTAAGATTGATTTGAGATCTAGATAGTATCAGTTGAAGGTAAAGGATGTGGATGTGCCTAAGACGGCATTTCGTACAAGGTACAAACATTACGAGTTCTTGGTGATGCCGTTTTGTTTGACGAATGCGCCTTCTGCATTCATGGATATGATGAATCATGTGTTTTATGAGTTTTCGGATCAATTTGTGGTTTTGTTTATTGATGATATTCTTGTATACTCTCGTACTGAGGAGGATCATGATATTGTCACGGGGCTAGGTCTCGAAGTGCTAGCACCGTGCGGCCTTGGTCGTTAAAATGGATGATGGGCGACCAAGTCAGCCTAGAAAGCCAAGCAAAGCTTGGTTAGAATGCGGAAACGAAGCAAAGAACTTTGAAAGAGAATGAGTGAATGCTTGTTATCTTATTTCTCAAAGAAAGTGAGTGAATTACAATGGTGAGGGAAGGGCTCTATTTATAGCCTTGGCCCTGTCGATCTAACGGTTACAATGGATTTGATCCGACGATCAAGATTTAGCCTAGCTATCTAAGAAAGGAAAGGATTTGAAGACAACAAACCTTCCTTATCTTTGTGGATAGTTTCCTTGTTTGTGAGGAGACAAATCACCATGAATTGGGGAATTGTTGGTGGCATGTCCTTTCAATGTTTGTGTGGCTTGAATGGATGAGCACTCTACAAGATGTGGGCTGAATCGGGCTTGTGGGCAGCCTTGGGCGGATTGGTGCAAGGCCTCGGATGGGCGTGTCAAAAGTCCTATTGCAATGTAGTGCAAGTGTACATGACATAAGTAGTAAAGTGATACTCGAAGTATCGGATGTCGAATCCACAGGGACTGGAAATAGCCTTATCCTCGAATTGCTGTACAATAGAGAGAAAATAGTTTCAATTGTTTGGGAAAAAATATTGAAGAATAATGAATATAAGAGAAAGAAGATTCAGGGTTAAGAGATAGGCCGGTATTGATCTGCTCGGTAGTGCCGGTATTGCACTGTATAAAAATTCATGTTCTGTGTATGGCTCGTGTCACAGCAGCACCTGTCGTGGTAGCGGTCTGTTGCTGTCGCGACAGCGATAAGCAACTCAGTTTCTTCAAGCTTGGCAAGAATCCCTACTGTGACTTGTCCTATCCCTAGGTCCAAGTACTGTTGATGAACACTTCTTGGATGATACCTCCCGACGTGAATCGAAGGGTGAACACCAATGTTGTTGAATTCTTCCTTAGCCACTTAACCTCGTCCTATCCCTAGGCCCGAGATAGTTCAACCATAAGCTGGAGAACCCGTACTTATTCCTTCCGTATACTTAACTCTCCCGATATTAAGTAAATAGATAATCTCACAATGCTCTCCCAATACTCTTGGAAGATGTTGAAACCAGAATAAGAAAACTTGAAGTTTTATTTTATTGAACAGAAAATTCCTAAAATAGTACAATCCTTGCAACTACTTTACAGAATCAACCCTTAGCCCTAGGGGAAGTTTAGAACATGATGAGAGGGGGAAAACGACAAGGGTTTTGGGGAAGACAGCTAGAGATGAGATATCCATCCCTTTGTCGAATTACATGCCTTTATATAGGCCTTGGGTCCAAGTTTTCTAATATGACAAGAATAAAAGTTTAAACTAAAGTACAACTCTATTGGAGAATTAATCTTCTGAGTATATGACTTTAATTCGTCCTCCTTTCTTGCTTTGGGTTTCTTCCTTGGACTTTGGGCTTGACCTTCATTCTGCCTTAGGGCTCAGAAAAATATAGGAGTGGTCCACGAAAGACCGGCTTGAATTCCTCTATCTGTCGAGCTCCACTTCACTTTTCCCTTTCACCAACGCTGTCGTCATGGCTCCCACGACAGTGGCCGCGACAGCATCTCCCTTCTTGACTCCAGTCCTGAGTTCCAGCTCTACTCCTTCGCTGTCCTGAGTCTGCCACAGCAGCTACTTGCAATAAATAGCCAAAATCAGTAGCAAATGTGCCATTTTATCTAATTGTGATGTATATGTGAAACTTTACCTAAATGCAATTAATTATGCTTGAATGCGGCAGAAATATGGGTTAAATAAGGGGTAAAATAGAGAAATTTTACACACTCAACACACCCCCAAACTCAAGTTCTTGCTTGCCCTCAAGCAAATATGACCTAACTAAAATTTTTGTTTGGCTTAATTTAGTGAACTTTTCATTACCTACCACACATGCTCTATCACGAGCACTACCTTGCCGGACATTTCTAGATTTATTCGGAACCATGCTATAGGTCTCATGTAGTGTGTGCATGTTTTGTGAACAAATATGTGTCTAGACTCCTTTAATTTACTAGAATAGTTAAGCTACTTGAATTTTTATGCCAAATTTCATTTTCTTGGAGGCAATTCTTAGGCTCATTTAGTTTTTCTGAATAAGACTCAGTTTTCTTTTCTTATTTTAAGTTGACTAGAGTCTGAGCTTTACTCCTCCTTGGATGTTCTTAACCTTCTTGCTGCCCAAAACACCTCAATTATCTGCATTATTGGTAAAAGAGAGCGTAAGCATGTTTGCTTAGTGAGGCATGCTCTAAAGAAAACCAACACAATAATGCATTATTCATAACACTTTCTCAAAAACCATTTTCAACAATATGCTCATTCTATCTCATGCTTGAAAACCATTTCAAAGCAAATCTCCATTTGAAAACACATGTACCTCTATTCTATCTCATGCATTTAAACCAATGCAAAAACTCATGGCAAGGCCATACACATGCTTGTGGAAACTAAGCATTTCATAAACAAATTTCATATGCATTTTTCATAGCATAAATCATCTCAACACCAGGTACATGTGAATCAAATACACTTTTATATATTATATTGACATTTCACATTTCACCATTACTCGGATATGCGGACTAGCTTGACTCAAGGTCAAGTCCTACCCCGGTGGAATCTCTCATCACCAGATTCTCATGGCGGTATCTCTCATCGCCACAAAGCTTGGGTATTTCACCAAGTCCTACCCGATGGAATGCCCATCATCGGTCTCTCCCTTTGGATTGAATCCAAAGAGCACGTACGAATTTTTAGTTTATAGTGCACTCTCATCCTATTGATCGATCAATTATATCCGATAAGTATCTCATATTCTATGCCAATATATTATGTCAAAACATTATCTCACCTACTGTTTTTCATGCAACATTTCTCAAATCTTTCTCATCTCATTTCAAAATCATAATACATGCTTGCATTAAGTCAAATTCTTGAAACTCTTCAATGCACATGCTATCACATGAAATCCTTTCAAAGCATCATCTCATGCTACAAATCATGCATAAAAACAGTAGGAATTTGTCTCTCAAAACAAGAGCATGTAAAAGCATTTTAAGGGCAACCACCACATAATTGAGAGCAAATCTAGCCATACTTACTTTCGGACTTAGGAAGGTGTTTCAAACCTTTCCTAAATCCCCAAAACTTGTTTCTTTGTTCCTCAAGGACTTCTAAAACCATTCGCACTCACCGATTACGTTTCGCTTGCTCGTCGAAACGCTATCTAAGCTCCCGACACTTCCGGATCAACACCAAAGGCGTCCGAAGATGTCTCCACTACAAAAAAATGTACATATACCGACGCCTCATTATAGCGACGGACAAAAGTCGTCCGTATAAGCTCTATATACCGATTGAAATTGAAACTGTCGGTAAAAGTTTTGATTTTTACCGACGAATATATTATTCGTCGGTATAAACAACAGTTATACCGACTGAAGACAAAATGCCGTCGGTATAGATATAGTTATACCGATAGTTGAATTTGTTTGTCGGTATAAATATACTTTATACCGATGGTTGATTTAGTGTGTCGGTATAAGTGTCAGTATAAGTTTACCATATCACCGATGATTAGTTATGTCTGTGTAGATATTTTTTTAATATTTTTTACACTATTAAAATTACCGTTTTATCCTCTCTCACAGTCTCATTCAAACTCTCACTCGATCCCAAACCAAACTATTGCAATCCCTAATTGCTCCCAATCGCCTCTCTCTCTCTATGCCGATCAGACAACTCGTCGACGATACTCTGGTGCAGTGTTGCCCCTCTCTCCATCGCCTTCTCTGCCCAAAGGTTTCTTTCTGTCTCTCCATCTTCTTTGCGTTAATTTAGTTCTAATTGAAACATGATTTTAACTGAGAATTGAAAAATTAAGCTGAAACTATGGCTCGTTTCTTTTCTACCAGTTTTTTTTTCTTTCAAAGACTGAAAAGTTACTTTGCAATTCATTCTTGATCGACAATTTTTTTCTATCGAGATAAAATCTACTGCGATATGTTTAACCTTTACTAAATCTTTTTGGAAAAGTGGAATAGAAATGGCAGCAACAAATGCAATTAAGAGAAAATGGCATGCTTCAAGTTCCACATGTCATGAGTAAGCTATTGGTGAAAACATACATAAAGTGGTGTTTGTTTCTTCCTTTTAACCTTGGAATCTTTTTCAGGGATTTAAACAGAAATAATGATACCAATATAAAATTTTTAATTTCATTCTCTTATTACTCATCACTACTGTTAATGCCTACTCTGAAAAGGGTTTAGTTACAATTTAGATATAAAATCTTAGAGTAAATTCTGATACAAGGAGAAAATTAAAAGAGGATGAATGCGTAGGGAAACATATTTAGATGTTGTATGGTGTGCATGGAGATAAAATTGCCTACTGTAATTACTTAGCTATAAGAAAAAAGGAGTGAAATCTATGAATCAAGATTAGAAGAGTGTATCCTGGTACGTATTCCCTTGAAATTGCAATGGGAAAGTGGGAAACAAAGCAATAAAATCCTATAGAGTTTGTAAAAGAAGAAAATAAGTAAAAGGTTTAGCTTCCAAAATTTGGTCACATGAACATCATCCCTAGTACTAGCTAATTTTTAGTATTTGGTCACATGAACATCATCAAATTGACTAATTTTCATGCTTTATAGATATATTGATTTCTCTTTTGATTGAATTTATGCCTTTGGGTGGACCATATTATGTTTTTGGAATGTTTTGATCCGAGTGCTTTTTTCTTGTGTCTGTCTGTTTGAATTTTGTTTTCACATTTCTTGTGCTCAATTATTCATTGCACAAATTCTGCAGACTCGACGAGTGAATTCCTTCTCTAATGTTGATAACACTCCACAGTCTTTGCTGGCTTTCAGTGGAAATCAGAATGTACATGGTTTGTATGAGATTTTGTTAAATTATAGGTGAGTTCCTTTTGTTTCTCAATTCGTAAGACAATTTGTTTAGTGAATTTAGTTATATGGTTTCAGGATTTCATTTGAGCAGGTTGCCGTTGTATGATGAATAGAAGTGTGAATATGTAAACAATGATTACGTAAATCTTTAACTTGCAAGTTGTGAAAATAAACGAAGAGCTTTAAGGTACTCTTGAGATCATATATAAAATGAGAAGGAAGTACAAATTCTTTGCTCTCAAGAGAGAAACAAAAACAAAACAGTTAAATCCTGTTAAGTGACTGTTATAAAATTTGGTATAATAACACATTTAGTCATTCATATTTATACATTCAATCAACTCAGTCCTAATTCGAAACAATTCACTAAATTTAGCCCTCGTCATTTACGTATTATTTCAATTTGGTCCTTAAAGCAAAATTCCAAAGTATGGTAACATGATAAATAATTACAATTAAATTTTTATAAGAACTTGAAAACTTGACTCAAATCGAAAAAATTTCAAATAAAGTTTGAGTTATAAATATGTCGCGTCAACTCGAATAACTCGAAATTTTTTATTCGACTCGATCGAACGCTCACCTCTATCTTAAGATATGACGCGTCAACTCGAATAA